>CM057838.1:58384600-59634600 GCA_030068075.1 Paguma larvata | reverse complement strand
CACCACAGCTACACCACGGGGTTTCATCCCATGTGTTAATTCTATTCTGTTGGAAAGTGGCCAGGAAAAAGAACTATGAGGCCAGCCTAAGGCATAGCGGAAAACATGGCGCTCTTGGTGAGTAGGTGCTGGTTTGCAAACTGGCCCTTATGCACAGAGGGCAAGGAGAGACCAAGAAGCGGTTCAGTCCAGATTAGTAGGTAGCAGTATTAATAAGCAAGAGAACTACATACAGGGCTTGCGTTGGGCAACTGCAGGGCAGGTGGATCTCCACACCCACCTGCCAGATTCTTAACGTTTATAGAGAAGCCCTAAAGGGGTTCAGTCACATATTTATCCAGATGGTCTCAACAACGCCTTACTCTGTTAAGGCGGCGTCCTTGGAACAGCTCCCACTGTGGAAACAGCGAGCAGAACATACATTCAAGGACAGAGGAGGGGGCGCAGAGCCCTTGATTCCCCAGGTCTGGTTTGCAGGTCAATTAGTGGTCACGTCTTCCTCATGACCTCTTCCCACAGCAGGGTTGCCCTCGGGCACAGAATATGGACAGTTGTATTTGCCACTGTTGAAACCCAGGCCAGCCCTCCTCATTGTACAGAAGAGGAAACTGAGGCCACAAGAGGGAAAAATGACTTCCTGCAGTTAGCTAACTAATGCAAAATCAGGGCTAAAAACCTAGTCTCCTACTTCTAAACATGATTTTGACATTGAACCAGGGAAATGGAATCCACTATATACATTCTTCTCTTGGCTTTATTATTACCACAGCCACTACCAACTCATAAAATGAGGCACAATTCAGCACGCCTGGGTGGCTCAGTCAGTTAATCATCCAATTAGCTCATGATCTCATGGTTCATGGGATCGAGCCCTGCATTGGGCTCTGTGCCAACATTGTGGAGCCTGATTGGGATTCTCTCTTGGCCCCTTCTCTGTTCACATGTGTGTGCACATATGTGCGTGTGCTCTCTCTCTTGCGTGCTCTCTCTCTCTCTCTGAACTAAATTTTCTTTTAAATGAGGCACAATTCATACTGTAGCTGTGCCCAGTTTTGCTCTCCCTCAAAACTTATACCTCTAACTGAGTACCAGCAGTGTAGCTCCTGGACCACCTCCATCAGAGTCATCTCAAGTTTTGACTCAAAATGCTGAGTCTTGAGACATTACCTGGTTCTTCTCAGTCAGAGGTGCTTTGGTCACTAAAGTTTAATACTAATGTGGAGTTTTTATTGTTTATATCAATGACTTCTTAGTTTCTGTGCTTCTCTTTGATTTCTTTCCTTTTTGGGCATTAAGTCAGTACCTCTATCATGTATTTTTAGTTCTCAAATTCAAGAAATGAAAAATCATTATACTTTTTATCAAACTGTGATTTGGCTAAAAAAGAAATGGGAGAAGGGAATTCTCAGAATAGCAGACATTCAGTTTTCCCTAGTGGATCATGATAGTTATATAGAAAGATCCCTCATTTACCGACTGGTGTGTTTTCAATAAAAATCTATTGTCAAAGATAGTAAAAAGCTCTTAAGATCTTCATTTTCAGTGGTAGGCAAAATATTTCTAAATGCACATCAGTACTTTTTTAAATCTCCTTTATAAGAATCTTGTTTGTTGTTTGAAAGAAAGAGGACGTGCTGGTCGGCATGGACAGTGTCCATAAATGTGTATGCCTGACACAGAGTTTTTCAGGAAATTCGAATCTGTTGCCAACATTTAAAAATCAGGATATTGCATATTTTTAATTTTAAATTTCCATCATCTCTTAAATATTCATATATCTCATACTGGACTATAGTCTCACAATGCAACAACCTGGTATCTTGATACTTACTTTCTGAAACAGACTATGGCACATTAGAGATGTTTATAAATTCTTTAACATTCTTCCTATTGAGGTGTATGGTCTGGGTTTCCTCCCTTAGAATCTGGGAAGGCTTTTCCCAGTAAAATATGGCAGAAGTAATGCTATATAAGTTTTTGGACACAGGCTTAAAGAAACTGGCAGCATTTACTTCCTGTCTCTCTCTCTCTCTCTCTTTTTTTTAATATTTATTTAATTATTTTATTTTATTTTTTTTTTTAAAGAGAGCAAGCATGAGCAGAGGAGGGGAAGAGAGAGAGGGAGAAAGAATCCCAAGCAGGCTCACTCTGTCAGCGTGGAGCCTGACATGGGGCTTGATCTCAAAGACTATGAGATCATGACCTGAACCAAAATCAAGAGTCAGGTGCTTAACCAACTGAGTCACCCAAGGGGTCCTATTTCCTGTCCCCTTGAGACACCGATTCAGGGAAATGAGCCACTGTGTATCAAGTGTAACTATCCTGAGACCATATGCTATGAAAGCCCAACCCACATGAAGAGGCCCTAGAAGACATGCCACAGGGACAAAGACAGAAGGTCAAAGAGCATCAAAGTGCCAGACACATGATTGAGGAGGCCACCTTGGAAATAGATCCTCCATCCCCATGAGGGGATATCACATGGATAAGAAATGAATCACCCAGCTGAGCCCTTTATGAATTCCTGACCCACAAAAGCATAAGCAAAATAAAATCATTGCCTTAAGCCATAAATTTGGAGTAAATAAGTGAACAACAGCTTGTGTATCCAGTTTGTTCTATTCTGACTTCCATTCTTTCCCTTGGGTTCAGTTGCTTGAATTATTTTACATCCTGGTTCCTGTAAGAACTTGGATTCATAATCTTTATTTAAACTGTGGCTGGAGACCCTTGAATTATGTGAACTTTTGGAAATTAAACTATTAAAAATAAATATATCTTTATGACAAAATTAGGTTCTAAAGGCAGGAGAGATACTGAGAAAAATGGAAATTTCTACTTGAAGTACTTTATCTTTCACGGACCACCTTGCTCAAGGTGAAAAGAGTGCAAGATCAAGGATTGGTCAACTCTTTCTGAGAGTTGGCTTCCTTATCTTTTAAAGCAGGTCCTTGGGGCAACTGGGTGGCTCAGTTGGTTAAGCACTCACCTTTGGCTCAGGTCATGATCTCGCAGTTCATGAGTTCAAGCCCGGTGCTGGGCTCTATGCTGACAGCTCAAAGCCTGGATCATGCTTTGGAATCTGTGTCTCCCTTTCTCTCTGCCTCTCTCTCCCTCTTCCTCTCTCTCTCCAAAATAAACATTAAAAAAAAAAGAAAAAAAACGGGTCCTATTCATCTTTTACATTCGATGAGTCTATGAATAAGATAACTCAGCTTTTGTATTTGTTTTGAGTGTGTATTTGTGTATATTGCAACACATTAGAAAGTGTATTTATTCCATGGCATGCTAGCCCGTGGGGCAAAAGAAATGTCTAGTTCTTTGTTGAAGCCTTGTACCTCCAGCTCTTAGTAAATACTTGTTGAATAAATGAATGGACAAATTAATGCATATTAGTCACCCAGAATACAAAGACAAATGAGACATGGTCCCTGCCCTTGAGGAGCTCACAGTCTATCGAACCCAGGCAGCAAATTAAATACTGGTTATGCCTCCTGGGTAGCACATTCTTTTATTCAAAAACACCACTTCATCTGTGTCTAGCCACTGTTCACACCATACCCAGATGAAGCAGTAAGCTACATGAAAAAAAAAAATGTCACTTTGTATGCTGACAATGGTAACTAGACTTGTTCTGGTCCTCGTCTGTCAAATATCCAAATATCAGATTTTTACTTTGCACACCTGAAACCGATATAATGTTATAGGTCAATCATACCTCAATGAAGAGAAAACAAAACACATTTCTTGGAGGAGCCCAGAGTGAGACAGGGGGCTGCAAGCCACCTTCCCTGAAGAGACAGCCTCCCCATGCTGGGTTTAGGTAGGAAGGAGCTGAGTCCCATCAGAGCTGCGGGAAGCAAGGCACAACCACTCAGAAGCACCATCAGGGACCCATCAGAAAGGCAAGAACAGAATCACTGACGCATCATTCCATCAGGCTCTGCTTGCACAGACCACAGAAAAAAACAGGCTGTTGGATCAACACTGCTCCTCAAAGCTGCAGCCAGAGCTGGAAGATTCAGGGCAAACACCAAAGTTTTATTTGTTTTCTTTTATTTTATTAAGGGAGATGGAGGGAGGCCTTCGTAATCAGCCTGCCCTATACGGACTTTGAGGAATTCTCTTTTTTCCTTCCCAACTATGTTGGGCAAAGTGTCAGCTTTTGCATTCCCCCCCCTTTCTTTATAATTGAGGGCTTTGTGAAATCAGACAGAGAGGAAGCAAAAACGTTTGTTTAATCTTAAAGATAGGTGGCTTCTGGGGCTTCTGAGTGGCTCAGTCAGTTGACAGTACGACTTCGGCTCAGGTCATGATCTTTCGGTCCTTGAGTTTGAGCCCCGCGTCGGGCTCTGTGCTGACAGCTCAGAGCCTGGAGCCCGCTTCGTATTCTGTCTCCCTCTCTCTCTGCCCCTCCACTCACACTCTGTCTCGCTCTCTCAAAAATAAGTAAATATGTATATTATTTTATATATAAATAATATACATAATATATATACACACGTAGGTATGTGTGTATATATATAAGTAAATGTATATATTATTTTCATATATAAATAATATATATAATATATATTTATATATATTTTATATATGTAATTTATAAATATATGTATTACATATATAAAAGATAGGTGGCTACTTGTTCTTTATTCTCCTGGTGAGATGGAGTGTCAGTGTCAATATATTGATATGATCAACATTACAGAGAATGTTGATTAAAATGCTTTTGGGTTTTGAAGGGTTTCTTGTTGTTTATGTTAAACAACAACCATGAGGATGTCGGGAAATCATCAGGGGTGATGGTAGGGATCATTTTCCAAGCTGCAGAGCCTCGTTCAGGCCCAAGGAGCCCAAATCCTGCAGCTGGAAATGACTTTCTGTTTGTAAAGTAGAACCCAGTGAAACACTTAACCAGTAGTTAATTTGCTGTGTTTGTTCAATGGACTGAGCTTCCTCAAGCAGAAATCTTCTGAGAGAAAGTAAAAGCAAGAACAATGGAAACCAGATTTCCCTCCAATTTCTCAGTTTTTAAAACTGTCAACATCTTAACCTTGTAAGGAGAAAGTATCATCTTTATCAAGGGTCATTTTCTTTTTGTTTAAAAAGTAGCTTTTTCATCATTTCAACATTGGAATCAAGAGTAAATATAAATTCACTGTCTTAGGAAGTAGGTAAAATTATGAAAACAAATCAGAGTATTATTAAAAGCACAGAGACCATCGCTAGGAAGTGGCAATTTGCTTGCACGTGGTGTCCTGCTGACCATCAGCTTTATCCAGTTCTGCTGGAAGAGATCCAGTCTCAAAGGAGGAGAACCTGATATCTTCCTGGGACCCGCTCTTGCTTGCTAATTTTTTACTTTATTCTTTCAAGTTTCACAACCTTTCTTTGATCTGTATCTCAGTTGTGCTTTGCTCTCAGCTGTTACAAGTGTTTCCTGTGTGATCTGCTACCCCTGGCGATTTCCGTACATTTAAATCTAGAATCTCACATCCCGAGATTCCTGGCAGTACGTTATTAAGTGAATAAAAGTTTTATTGCCTCACCTGAAGGAGGTGACTGGAAGGTGAAGTAAGGTTGAAGAAAGCGTGTCACGACAGCATGCTTGGTCTCCCTGCCTTGAAGGGGTCTGAAAACACTTAGTACCTGGGGACCCAGGGCCTGGAAGAGACACTCACTGATGTGGAAAAGCAGAACTGGCAAGTGACATGGCTTACTGGCCCAAAGCCAGCAATTACTAGGGACCCGCTCAGCTGCATAGTCTTGTCCCCTTAATCTAGTGAGTCGAGCATCTTAAATGAGGACTACACGGATAAAATTCCTGAAGCATGAGCCTCTTTTCCCCTCAATTCATGAAGTCTATTCTATAATCATAAAAATCACAGACCCAAAAGGAACTTTAAAAGATTATTTGTCCATGCTCCTGACTTCAGGTAGAACCATGTACAAACATATCCATAAAGGAGAACAATGCACCTGTTTTTAAGCATTCAAGAAAATGACAGTAGCCAGCTTTCTTTGGTAACCTATCCTGATGCTTAATTACCTTTCTCAGAAGAAAAATCTTAGAATAGCTTCAGAGTCAGAACTGGATTCAAATGTCTGCCTTGTCACTGTCTGGCTATGTGATTGTCAGCAGGTGACAGATCTTGATAGATCCTACTTGGAACGTGGAATACAGAACCGTCTACTTACATCTCAAGGTGGTTTTTAGGAGTGAAGAGATAATGTAGCACCTGACACAAAGAAAACATGTTACTTCTCTGCTCCTCTTTCACCCAACTGGATACGCTTCTTTTGTGTTCTCAGTGTCCTCTGGTTCAGTGAGGAGAGACCATGTCAAGTGTCAGATCACTCCCTAAGGTAGTAGATAGCATGGCATAACTGGAAGACTTGGCACAAATGTTAAAGAGAAGCTGGCTTGCCACCTTCTGGAGCGCAAAGATAGAGTGAGAAACCGTTAGTGTATCAGCATGTATTCGTGGCCGCCATAATAAAGTATCACAAACTGGACAGCTTAGAACCACAGAAACGTGTCCTCTCAGTTCCAGAGGCTGGGAGTGTGACATCAAGATGCCAATGGGGCCGTGTTCCATTTGAAGGCACGAGGAAAGATTCTGTTATGGGCCTCTCTCTCAGCTTCTGGTAGTTTCTTATGTGGCTACATAACTCCCATTTTGTGTGGCATTCTCCTGTGTGTGTGTCTTTGCCCAAAGTCCTCATCTTTATGAGGACACTAGTCCTATTCGATTGGGGACCACACTACTCCAGTTTGACCTCATCTTAACTAATTGCATCTACAACACCAAACAAGATCATGTTCTGATTTACTGGGGGTTAGGACTTGACATGTGAGTTTTGGAGGTACCCAGTTCATTATTTAACACATTAGGTTGTAAGATAGTAATTCCTAAAAGTCTTTTGCTAGGCATTATCCGATATTATATCTAGTACTTAGGACAACATAGATTTGCAGCCAGCCTTCCAAATAATACAGGAAGACAGTTCCTTGGAAGACCAATCCCAAGCCCCTCACTTGTTAGGAAAGCAGGGAAATGTCATAGTGGAGAACCCCAGAGTCATGTGCACAGATGGAGGAGGGAGAGAGCATGGACATGGAAGGGTGAGGCAACAACAGATGTCCTGGTTGAGCCACAGCAAGAATGTTACATGATAAACAAAAGGACTTGAGAGACAGGGATTGTGAACTCTTCTCAGATCTGGGAGATTTCTCTTCCTTAGCCAGGCCATGACCTTCTCCAGGGCTGGGAAGCTTCTGGCCCCAGAACTGCAGCATGATGCAAAGACCTTTAGTAGCCCAAGGGGAAAATATTTTTAATGTTTGTTTATTTTTGAGAGAGAGAGAGAGAGAGAGAGAGAGAGAGAGGGTGAGCTGGGGAAGAGCAGAGAGAGGGGGACAGAGCATCCAAAGTGAGCTCTGCACTGACAGCAGTGAGCCCAATGTGGGCCTCAAACTCATGAACTGTGAGATCAAGACCTAAGCCAAGTTGGAGACTCAACTGACTGAACTAACCAGGTTCCCCCAAAGAGAAAATATTTTTAGAAGAGCTCTCACTGTGAAAAGTAGCCTCTATGAAAAGAATAAAGGTAATTGAGATTCTTAACACCACATTTTTGGGAAGTCAGGACTAACTGAGAAAAGTTTAGAATAATTTTCACATATATCAAGAGAGATGAAGAGCAACATTTTATAATTTTGAAGCAAGGGGGAATCAAGAGGAGGCTTGAATTATGAGAGGTGTGATTCAGATTAGAGAAGAACTTTCTGGTAGTAAAAGTACTGTATTTAAAAAAGAAAGAAATTGTGGTATTTTCCCTACTTATCTTCAATAGAAAGGCAGGGCACCCATGTCTCTATGACAAGCATAGTCATCCCTGAATATCAGAGATCTGGGCTTTTCCCATCTTTTTTTTCATGACCAACAAGATACTGTGTGCATAATCCATGCCAGGTGCAATCCTGATGTCTGGGATCATAGGGATGATGGGCACAGGCCAGGTCTTCATGGAGTTCATTGACTCATGCTTCATGCTCACTATCTAGCTGTTGAATAAATACAGAATGGAGGTGCATAAATAGATAAATTGCAATGCAATGACATAGTACTAATAGTTGTCCCAGTACTGCAATTATATTTCTAACTGTGGGTGAAGTAATTAGTGCTTGATGGATAAGGAGGCATTTGAGCATCTTGAAAGATGACCATTAGCTTGTGAAGTAGGCATGGAGTGATGGGACACACACAAGAGTCATGTCTCTGGGCCATCTGGACACTGACTACAGTGTGATTGCAGTGAGGTTACATAGTAGAGACAAGAGGGCCAGTGATCAGGAGGTGGGAGGAGAATGAAATATACAAACCCCAGTTCTTCAGAGTCTCACGAGCTCCTAGTGACTCTAATGGTTTATTTGCCATAAGTCAAGTCCTACCTTATCTAATACTCCCCTGGCCTGTCCTGAAAATAGGACAACCTTTTTGGAGCTTCATTTGTAAATTTGTAAGACAAAAGAATTATTGCTGAGTTCATATTCTAAAACATAGGCATGAGTGAGGTGATTCTTCAGTTTGGGAATATTTGACCTTGGGCTTGGATATCTGTGAACATCCCTTCTCTTTCAGCAGTGACACGTTTCATGATCATGATACAGAAAACGGAACTAGCCTGGCATCAGCTTCTTAACAGAGAGCAGTGGGGCTTCGTGTAGGAGGTACATGAGAAGAAAGCACGAGCTATCTGAGATTCTCAATGAGGTTGGAGCCACAGAGCACAGGGAACTTGCCATTTAACTCTTGCCAACTTCTTGTAGAAACATCTCCTCTGTGCACAGGGAGAGGGTGGCTCTGGGGAGTTCAGAAGCTCAGGGAACAAGCTGCTACAAATGCTGCCTCTTGGACCCTCTGATCTCTCCCACCAAGAAAGGAGATGTAAGCCAGGGAAGAAGGAGGTGGGAGCTGAGGTGAATCAGCTGTGGGAGTAGCCCTCCCTGTGTGACTATCTACTGAGTACTTCCTCCTTTTCAGATTGGTTCTAATGCTGGAAAGCAAATACCATACATTCCTGACCAGCAGGCATACCAGGTTTTCCTTTAGAGACAGACATTTCCTTTGCAAAACAGTTGAATAAGCGGTCACTTATAAAAATAAGTCTCCTTAGACTTAGAAAATAAGGAGATAAGCAGAGGATGCTGTGGACCCTAGAGGGGGCTCCTAACTTCCCCTAACATGGCAGAGCATTCCAGGCATAGCAGCAAAATTCAAGAAGTGACTTGCTCAGTATGGCTGGAGTTTGCTGTTTGTGGTAGGGGACTGAGACTGAAGTGGACATAGAAGTGTATGGTTCTAAGGGACAGGAATGTCACCTCTAAGCCCCCACAGGGCAGAGGACCCAGAGTCATTTGGCTGTAAGCCAAGGTCCCACATCTTCTGCACATACATGCACAAGCAATCATTCAAGGGCACTTTTCTACCATTGCGATGGTTGTGCTGAGAAAACCGGGGAAGAGCACAATTGTAAGGAGTAATTAGTGTTGTGACTAAATAAATGAACGCCACCTGTGCATCCTGTTTGGGGAAATGAGTCAAATTAGTGAAACAAGTTGCATAATCACAGCAAATGCCAATCTCAGCCATTGCCGCTATGCTGGTCATTTCTAGTTTTAATGAGAGACTTCGTGATCAGTGTTCATTCAGATGAATGAAGAGGAATTTTAGGTTTATGTTTTATTTTCAATCACATACGTAATATGTAATCACTGCCAGAATTTTTATTTTTTTAAATTTAGTTAAGCAAAAATAAAAAAGATACTCTAAGCCCACCATGCAGAAATGACCATCAACATTTTGGTGCATTTATGAAATATGCATGTGTATATTTATGCATATATGCATATATTGTGTATGTGTATATGCATATGTGCACATGTTATGCATATGCATATTTATGAAAACATTTTGTTGTTCTGTTTTCTTAGTTTACATTGGACTTTTTCTTTTTCGTTGCTGTCTCCTTTGTTCCCCTTCTCTTCTTCTTTTTTTTTTTTAATGGGGGCTAGCTTTACTGTATACGATCTGAGTTTTTCTTTGATTCACTTTCCCTTCCCCATACCACTCCAGGAATTTGGAAGGCAAGGTACTTGTTTTAAGTTCCTCCGATAGTTACTATTGAATTTTTAAATAAGAGTGATGTTTAAAACTCATGTCTCTCAAATTACCAATGTCCAGCATGAAACAGTGTCTGTTGACTCACCACTGTTTAGGAGTGGAAGATGGCCACACGTTCCTTCCTCCAGCTGGCCATGGGTGCTGCCCCTTCCACCCAGTTTTTGTTACTCTGCTTGGAGAATGATATCCTGGATATTAATAGCTGTAGGTTTGGAGTACCTAAATCGTTGATCCTCATATAGTTGGGTGTCTTGTTTCAAGAATGACAGTGTTTACAGTCTTCATAGAAATGATGCTATTTAGCAATGTCTGCATTCCGTTTTCCATGCTCTTGGCTAATCTCAGTTACCGTAGAAAACATCAGTGTTCTAGAACCCTGTCTCGGCTGAAAATGTCTTCTCATCGCCTTCCATTTTGTACTGACAGCAGCTTGGGCAGATTACAGAATTTAGGAATCATAGCCTAAGCATTCTCCCTGAAAACTACGTGGACAAACTCCACTGACCTCTTTTCCTTTTATATGGTATATATTTATTTTTCCTGGATTTAGGAAGATTCTTTTTTTTTAAGACTTATAATTCAATGCATCTAAATGTTTATCAGTTTTCACTGAGTCCACAGTAAAAACCTTTTACACTAGAGATATTTTTTTTCATTTCCAGGAAATTTCCAGCAATATACATCTTTGAGATTGGTTCTGTTGAATTGGCTCTGACTCTTTCCTCATTCCCATTATACATCTGCTACAGATTCTGTGTCGGTGATTCCAGTCTGTCTATTCCTTTTTCATCATTCCACTTGGTGTTTTCTCCCTCTAAACTCTGGGTGATTGTCTCAAGTTTGCACTCACCAGTTTCTAAGCCAGGTTGATTTTTGGATCCACTTCAGGGAATTTTTGTAAGTATAGATTTCATAGCTTCACCCAAGACCCACTGACTCAAAATCTCCTATATTTCACCCTAGGAATGTGTATTTTAAGTATCCCTCCTCCCCCCCCCATATTTATCTGGGTTTGGGGACCACTGTCCTATTTCACTAATCTAATTCCATTTAATTCAGGGGATATTCTCTTCTTTACTGCTTTTCATGCAGTTTTAAATTCTGCAATGGAATTATTTGCTTGCTTGTATTCTTTTCATAAAATCTGTTTTTTATCTCTGTTTGTTGCCTCATTACCTCTCTTATAGCAACATGGTGTGTTGAGTAATTACCTTGAGAATACAAAGTAGTTACTCTTAAACTTTTGTCTTTGTCTTATGGCAATTCTTTTCTAAAGTGTACTATTCTTTTCTCTTTTATATGTTACATTTAGTCCCTTGTGTTTATATTATGTTTATCATTTGTGTTGTGGAACTTTTTTTATTCCATGTTGGGGCCTATTTGATAGCCCACTGTTCAGTGGTGCCTTAGGTGACTTCTCTGTGTCCCCAGGCACTCTTCCCTTGAGGACTGGATGATATGCCTTTACACAGTAAGTCTTGTCATTCAGCAGTCTGAGGAGCATGGAATGGAGTCAGTTTTATGAGTAGACCTAGCGACAGAATTTTGCCTTATTCAGCATTTCCTCATATCTGGGAGCTCTTGCATCAAGACCAATTTCTCCATACCTGGGGTGTGTAGTTGACCCTACCCAGTATTCTGTGCACCGAGTGTGCCTACCTCTACTAATATCTGTCCATCTGAGTTGGGTAGAACTCACATGAGTTGGGCAGTATCCTGTCTAGTTCTAGGATGGTTCTCCTGGGTTGTTTTTGTTTTTGTTTTTGTTTTTGTTTTTGGTGGAATGGTCACTTTGTTGACATTTGGGTTAGAGAAAAATCCCCACCTTCACTGGAGGTGCGTGTGGTTGGGCCATGTGCATTTCTTCCCCAGACTGCATGTTCTATGTTTTTCCTGATGGCCCCTCTACCTCCTGTAGACTGCAGTTGGCCCCAGATCTCAAACCTCTGCAGGAGGAACCTGTCCCCTAGATGTCAGAGTAAGCCCACAAGAAAAGGCAATAGGCAAACACTGGAAGAAAGCTCAGTATCCATGTGCAGCTGTGGTTAATAAATTGTGTATTTGTACAGTGGAGTGCAAACTCTAATAGCCACATGCTATTTTGACACATGGACAAACATCAGAAACAGAGTTGAACAAGAGTCAGATGGGAGCCCCCAAACAACCCAGCCTCACTGTGAGAATGGGAACTGGTATGTCTTCCCTCAGTGTGAGGCCACCTGCGGGGTGGCAGAGGCAGGTTTGTGGCCGTTGTAAAATGACTTTGTTAGGCGACCTAGTTCAGACTAAGGAGAGGCTATTCCCTATTTTCTCTTTGCATTTCAGAAAGGAGGGAGGTGGAAAGCTTGCTTTACTTGTAAATATCTGTGTTCCAGAAACACGGAATAGCTACACTTCTACATAGGGCATTACTACTAGTAGCATGGGGATGAACCGTGCAGTACCATCTTCAAGCAGCACTGTGTGCATACATTTTTCAGAGATACGGTTAGTGCCATGGTGTTGCAGGAATGAGGACAGAGAAGCTTGGCAAGCAGAATGGACTTATCCCTCTTGCTGTCAAAGACGGAAACCAAATTCAGAGTCCTGAGTCCACTCGCTGTCCAGTACATCACAATGCCTGATGCTTCAACTCTATAGTCAACTCAAGCTGAAAGATACTTCTAATCATTCAGCAAATGTTTATTGAGTGCCTGTTATATGCCGGGGCAGGTGCTGAAGACACAGCATTGAATAAGACATATCTTTTAACTGCTGTCATAACACTGAAAATATAGAACGGAACATAGACATTAAAGAATTGCATGAAAAGCTGTTAAATAATAGTTGGGAAGAAGCTACTGTATGATAGTAGAAAAGACAGGGAACTTAGATAGGGTCAGGAGGATTTCTTAAGTGACCAATAATATGAACCAGGATTGATGAACAAGTTAAGCAAAGAAACAAGGAGAACAGTAATACAATAAAGTCACAGCCAGTAGGAAGAGTCCAGAGCCTGGGAAGAACTTGACAAACTGAAGAAATTAGCATAAAGATGTAGTGAAGAAGGTAGGCAGTGGCCAAAGAGGGGGAACAGCGCTGCAGAGCTGCAGAGCCGTGTCAGCCATGAGGGCCAGGATTTGGGTGTCACGCTAAAAGTAAGGGCAAGTTTCTGCCCTTTAAAAGTTTAAAAGTGGGAAGGGAATGTTGTCTTATCCACTGTACTACCTGCTGAAAAGAGGGTGAAGAGAGCAGATCAGCTTATTCCTTCTTGAGCCAGAGTATAATTGGGAATGTTTAGTAACCTGTTACATTATTGTAGATTTGCTTATAAATACCTAGCATCTAAAAGACCACTCTCAGTCTACAGATTAAAAATTGAACATAGATCTGGCAGACCTTAAAAGACATCCCTGATGTTCACAGTTTTTCAAGTTGAAAATTTGTTTTCTGAATAGAAGTCAGGATCGTGATGAAACCCCCACGGATCTTGCCACACAGCCCACCCTTGCCACTCAGACGTGGCTGCCCTCCTGCCTGCGAAAGTTTGGGTTCATTAACTGAGGATGGCTCAGGCTCTTCAATAGGCCAAGGGAATCTACCACATAGCAAAATGGATGGGCCTTTATTTTAAATCAACATTTTATTTTTATAGCTTCTCATTCAATGACTATAACGGGCCCATTCAGTAGATCTTTTTTAATATCAGAGAATTAATTTTTTAATGTTTATTTATTTATTTTTGAGAGAGAGCACAAGCAGAGGAGGGGCAAAAAGAGGGAGTCACAGAATCTGAAGCAGGCTCCAGGCTTTGAGTTGTCAGCACAGAGCCCGATGCAGGGCTCGAACCCACAAACTATGACATAATGACCTGAGCCAAAGTCAGACACTTAACCAACTGAGCCACGCAGGCGCCCTGAGAATTAATTTCAACATAACTTCATTTGATTGCCTGCCATCCTTCCTCTCCCTCTCCCCACTTCCTCTGACATTTACCCATTGTTTCTTCAGATGCTGGGAGATAACTAATTACTTTCCAGAATAATGTGACCTACAGTGACGAATGGTCCGATTCACACCTGTTTGTTGAGTCCCTATGGCATGGAGGTACTACATCATATACTTTGAAAAGGAGTGACAAAGATGAATGAGCCAGGTTTGCTGCCTACAAGAAGCCTCCAGTTTCGGAGGAGAGCAGAGGATCACAACAGGCTGTGATCTAAGTGCTACCCAGATGGCTATCATATTCAGGATTTTCAGAAGAAGAGAGAAACAAGGAGGACTTTTAGTTACCTGGACCTCTGACAATAAGGAACTACTTTCAGGAGATTGTTTTCAAAATATATTGAAAGCCTATGCTTTTAAAAATCGATTATGTCAGAATTCTGAGCAGTCCATTCACGTATTCCCTGTGTAATTCCTTTCATTGAGTCGATCTCTTTAAACAAATCTTCTCTAAACCAGCAATGCATCTTTGGGGATCACTCGTGTGCAGCTTTGCAGGCCACCGTGTGGTTACTTTCTGGAAAGGATCAAAACAGCTATTGTCTAGGTCTCGGTTTTTATTTGCTTCACTGTAAATGGGATGTAAAGCTGGCAATGTTAAGATAATTATACTTAAGCTTTTACTTTCTGCTGCTAAATGGAAGCATGTAGAAAGTACTCCCCCACCCCAGAAAATGGAATATTTAATTACCGTAATCATTTTGACATCAGGTGAAGCACCTTGCTATCCTTTAGAACGTCCTTGCCACAAAGTATCTGACTAGCCAGGGAAACACACGCAGGTCCCTACAGAAATATAATGTGTTTAATACTCAGTAGAAATTCACTTAGGCCACAATGTAGCAGTTCCTTAGTGAGGAGGCCAGGGAAGGGGAGGTGGTCTCCCTATCCACCAATTCCAGTACAGATTTATGAACTGTTAAACTCATGAACATACTTTCCTAAATAAGCTGCAATGGTTCATTCTCCCCCTTCTTGGTACCTACCTATCCATCCTCCTAGAAATCTGAAGCAATATGATTCACACTCTCAGCTGTCAGGCCAGAAGAACAGTGTGACCTGGAATATATTTTGGGTATTC
This sequence comes from Paguma larvata, assembly GCA_030068075.1. NCBI lineage: Eukaryota > Metazoa > Chordata > Mammalia > Carnivora > Viverridae > Paguma > Paguma larvata. The sequence continues at coordinate 59,619,348 of CM057838.1, read as the reverse complement.
AAATATAGAATCTTCCCCAAGCCACCTCCAGCTTGGGACCCTGAGGTTTTGGCCTCTTTAAGGAGGTGAAATTTCATGGCCTACCCCTCAGTTATGGTGATTTTATGCCAGTCCAGGCCCAAAGATAATTGCTCTGAAATTCTTTATGAGAAAACCTCATTTATTACTTGCATATTAGATCCCCTACAATGGATTGGCAGGCATCAGAGAGTAAATCTATCCTCTGGCTGTAATTTTCACACGTGCGTGCGCACACACACAGACACACACCACACACCAATTTGACACAGTGGAGCAGGGTGCTGTTATTGAGAAATTGAAGCACCAGGTGTGATTAAATAGGATCACACATTTCATTCTGTCTTTAATTTCACATCACTCTTCAGCAGCTGAATCCACGCGCTCCCCCCATGGTGTCAGGCCGCACTATGCATTTTTAGTATGCCCAGCAGAGCGGTGGCAAAATGTTTCAAGGAAGCCACCCTGCTGGGCTGCTGTGAGTCAAATCTGCTTTTGTCTCCAAATTATTCAGTATTGCTCGATCTGGTTTATTAATCCATTAATTTCCATAAAAGTTAAGACTTCTGGTACTTTTACATCCTTGATGCTCAGTTAAAACTAACAGTCGTTTCAAAGCATAGAGAAGACTACAGTCAAGGATAGACAAACAAGTAGAAGTCTTCACAGCATTTCCTCTTAGGCCCTCTTGTTTCCCCCCCAGGTCCCCCACATCTCTCCACACCCACCCCGATTCTCTGGAATCGGAAATGGCATTAATGTTTGCAAGCATGTCCTGAGAAGCTACATGTGTGGCATTCTTGATGCCATTGAAAACTGAATTGAGGTAAGGGGGCATTTCTAAGATTAGGATTCGGCATGTCTGACCCTGCTGTTTAGCAGTTCAGGACCACCAGGAATAAAGTAGCATCCCTGAGCGGAGAAGCTAACGGGGGTCACATGGCACCCCCAGCATGGCCAGTAAGCGCCTTCATAGATGCAGTCTCTAGAGAGAAAGGAATAGCTGTCATTCACAGCTGTGTGTACTCTTCCTTTGTAGCCAGAGGCCAATCGTGATGACCAGTCATGGGTCAACCATGTAGCATGGTGTAGGTTAATTCATTCCACAAAGACAGATGAAAAACCTATTTGCCAGGTGCTGTCCTAGGTGGCACAGAGCAAACACCTCACTGCTCTGAGGAAGCTTATCCATTCTTCCTGATCTGACCTCTGCTCACTTCTCCATTCTCATCCATTCATCCATTCACCACCAGCGTGCTCTGCTAACATCCTAACAGGAACTTGCATTCCCATGAGTATAATGCACTTTCTTGCTTCCATTCATTCGAGTCCATGTGCTTGGGGACCCTGGACCCCCTTCTGCCCCGTTACCTTACTCACTCGCAGCCAGATGTTGGATCTCATTTCCTCCTGCTACTGCCCCAAGCCTCACCTCTCCTCTGAGCTCACCACAATGTGTCTTCTTGTCTTTCATCCCTAATTTAACCTTTTCAGGGGTAGAGATTGTGTTTTATGGTCCACATTCTGCTTAACACATAATGGGAACCTGATAAATATTTGTTGAATTAATCATTGAATTCACTTATAACCTTGAATAACATTGATATGCGCTCATTTGCCCTCCATGTAATTTTTCTAAGACCCACAAGATAGCTCTTAAATCGCAAGTGGAGAGATTCTGACATTTGTAATCGTGATCACCCTAATCGTAGTGAGAATTAACACCCCCGTGCACTTTCTTATGAAAATAGCCTCCTCTCCCTGGTATACTTTTTAATAAGAGTGGAACCCCTTGGCAAAATTAAATTGGAACCGTTGGAAATATTAGGTGGTTCTTTGTTGGAATCACTTCTGGAGAATTACCAAGCCTTGCTTTCCTTACCAAGTACAAATTAAAATTTACTTTAAAAATAAGAAGAAATAGATTTACATCTAAGAAAAATAGATATGCATGTAGATAGAAGGCAGTGGGTGAAAATCAAAGCTGTGTTTGGATGGTGAGATTAAGGGTCTATTTTCCTTTTTTTTTAAGTTTGATATTTTATAATTTATTTTGGTAGAAAAAGTATTGAAAATAAAAACAAGAAACTTCTTGCACAAGCTCATATCTAGGAGTTTGGCTTTACCTGTAGGAGCTCAAGTGAATCAGTCAAAGGTTTTCCCTGACCAAACAAATATTTTATCAGTGCTATGGTGTTGGATAGAATTTTTTTTTAATCTCAGCCTTTTTATCAGCAAGATGTTCATTCATTCATTCACTCAACAAATAAATATTAAATATCTACTATGTGTCAGGCACTTAAATATTCACTTTTCTCTATTAATAGTAATGGTGATTTGCAATAGATACATGTATCAAATCATTATATTGTATCTCTTTAACGTACAGTGTTGTATGTCAACTACATCTCAATAAAGCTAGAAAAAAATGACAGACTTCCAGAGCGCTTGCTCCCTCTCAAAGATCTTTCCCATGCATTAGGAGTACTATCACAATCCTACAAAGTAGATAAGACATGTGTATTAGTCACAAATACACTACCTCCTCTAACAAATACATTCCAAAAAGCTAGTAGCTTGATTCTCTCTTATTTAACAATTCTAGTGGAAGGTTGCAGATCAGGGACTGACTGTTTTACACAGCCCTTTAGGGACCCAGGCTCACAGCAGCTCTGCCACCTTTAATAAGCCACTTCTGAGATTGCCCTGGTCCTCGCCATTCAAACCTGGAAGTAAAGGGCCTTGATCAAGTAAACACAGGTTACAAATGACACCTGTGCCTGCATTCTGTTGGCAAGAGTTTAATCACATCACCACACAGGCCTTGAGGAGGATTTGGAATCGTAGTATTATATCCAGGGTGAAGGGAAGAATAGATTTCACTTGGTAGCTGCAGTCTCTGTCATAGATGTTTTTAAATTGCCATTTGTAAGTTGGAAAAAACTAAGGCTCAAAGAGGTTGACCTGCTTACGGACTCCCAGTTAAACATGAAAAATCAAAATTAGAAGTCCGGATGCTGAATGCTGCATCCAGATCTCTTGCATCACGTGTGCTGCCTAGAGGTGAAGTAATAGCAGAGTACTAGCTTTGGAGACACATCCCCTATGGATTTCCTGTGTACGGCCTGCATGAATCTGGACAGTCATAGCATGGCCCAGAATTTGACATTCTTGTCCTGCCTTACTTGATTCAGTCTAGACCAGAGAGAGAGTCCTCCTATTGCTTGAGGAAAGGCTAAATGCTACCTTGCAGACATTTTAGTGTAAGCAATGTGTTTGGCTTTCCAACAGCTCCAAAAACAAGTCCGAGAACAGTCTTAATAAAATCCAAACCCACACTGAAAGTTGAAGACAGGCATGAATATAGCCAAGATGTCTCTGTCTCTTTCGTCAGTCGCTCCCTATCCAGTGGCCCATTTAATGACTGTTTATGGAGAGTGTATGATGTGTTGTGCACAAGATTACAGAGAGGATCAAGACAGACACAAGCCCAGCCATGATGGAGGTCATCGTAGAGAATAATGGTGGAAGGCCTCTTCCAGACATAGCTTTTGGGAAAGCATTTCTGAGCAGGAAATATTTAAGCTGAGTCCCAAAGGATGAGAAGGAGTCAGTTATGTGAAGAACAAATGGGGAGAGTGTCTCACACAGAAAAACACAGTTTGAGAGGTGGTCTGAGCAAGAATGTGGCCCATTCAAGGATCTGTAGGTGTCCCTTGCAGCCAGGGATATTGAGTAAGTGGAAAGGGTCAAGATGATAATGGCTAAAGTATGCTTATTATACCCATACAACCTATGAGGTGGGTTCCTGCTGTTATTCCCACTTGACACATAAGGAAAGTGAGGCATAAAGAAGTTAAATGGCTAAATAATTTGCAAAGTGTCACACAGCTAGTGAACGGGGCCAAGATTGAAACTCAAGAAGTCTGAACTTATAGAATGATTATGCTGGACACCTGAAACTATGTAATAGTGCCAACCATACTTCAATTAAAAAAGTCTGGTTCCAGAAGCTACCCCTGTACTATCGTGTTACACTGCCATACCACCAGAGGAAGACTCAAAACCTTCCAGTCTCCATAAACAATTTTTCTCTCCTTTAATTAAATGCAAAAGCAACAAACCACCTCTTTCTCTTACCTAAACGTGCTTAACCTAAGATTTCTGGATCCCTCCCTCCTCCAAGGGAACCATGGATAGGATTTAGTGGGGCTGATGAATTTAGTTATATGTATGAGTGATATTTTACAGAATATCATATTATATATATATTGTATATTTAATCAACTTTTATTGAAATTTAACATTTTATTGTGAATGTAACAAAACCTCAATACTCTTTAACAGTTTATGTGACTTTGTCCCTAAAATCACAAGTAATTTAATTGCATAAGACCTGTTGAAGATTTCTTGAAACATCATTGGCACTCATCACTACTGCCAAATTACAGAAGTTGTCATTTCTGCCAGTAAGTTTTATTCTTTAATGCACTGACAAAGATACACATGTATTGTTAAACCACAAATTCTTAAAACTATTATGGTAGGTGTTTGGTTTTGTTTGTTTGTTTTTAATTTACATTGTGTATTTTGTAATCTTACATATTTTCTTTTTGCATTTAAAAAGATTCTTGAGAGGGGATCCAGAGGCTTTCCCAGACTGCCAAATAAATATCAATGTATAACCCCTTGAAAATTTTTCTGTGATTTTAGCAATCTTTCCCTGGGCCACAGCTTCCACCAGAAGCAATCAGGCTGACTTACGACTTAAAATGCAAATTTTAATGGTATTTCTCTCTTTCTTAGTGTGGAACATGTTGAAAAGGGGTCCATAGCACACAAAAAGTAAGGCTTCCTTCCTTTAACCCTTTCTGTTTTTATACTTTTGCCCTCCTTTCCTGCATCACCAGATTTCTAGAATAGTCTGTGGATCGTCTGGACTTTCCTCATGTCCTGTTTCTCCTTAGCTCTGTTTTCTGACTTGTACCCCAACTTCTTTTCACAAGATGATCACTCTAAGATCATTGGAGTCCTCTGATGTTATATGAATACTTCTTGATGTTTCTTTTCCCTGACATCTGTAGAAGTTTGCCACTTCTAATCCCTTTTTCTTCAGGAGACCCTCTTCTGCTTCAACTTCAGGAAAAATCACTCTCCCTTTCTAACCTCTTTCACTGTGGCCTTACAGGCTACCCTTCTCTCCACTCACTCCTCATAAATTTCCAAATATTTCTCCTCACATCTACCTCTCAGATATGAACTGAATCTATACACTGATTATTCTTTTTTTTTTTAACTTTTTTTAATGTTTATTTGTTTTTGAGAGATGGAGAGAGCAAGAGCAGGGTAGGTGCAGTGAAAGAGGGAGACACAGAATCTGAAGCAGATTTCAGGCTCTGAGCTGTCAGCACAGAGCCTGATGCAGGCTTGAACTCACAAACTGCAAGATCATGACCTGAGCCAAAGTCGAATGCTTAACCTACCGAGCCACCCAGACGCCCTATACATTGATTATCCTAATCTGAGCTAGTTCTTTTTGACTTCTTTACTCAGTTCCCAGCCGTCCAAGGAAAATTTTTACCCTCGTAGCCCAGAGACCCCACCAAAGCAGCACATCGAAGGTGAACTCACATATTGCCTCCCCCACCCAGCCTGCTCTCTTCTCCTGTATCCATGTTTTGACTGTTGATGTCAGACTCTTCCAATCACTCAAGTGGAAAACATCAGGCCTGTCCTCAGTTCATCCCTCCCCCTCACCCCTGCCTCTGAGCAACATTGGTCTACACTATTGAGGAAGTGGGCTTGGTCTGGCTCAAGAGTCATGTGTAGTACTGGGAAGGAAACAGACTCTCTAGGTATAAGTTTTGTGAATATAAAATCAATTTATAACCCCTTGAAAATTTCTCTGTGATTTTAACTGTCTTTCCTTGTCTTTTCCCATAATGCCTGACTTAAGACTTAAAATTCAAATTTGAACGATCTTCTCTCTTTCTCAGTGTGGAACATGTTGGAAACACAGGCTACATTCCTCTGCCTGCTGCCCCGTAGAGCTTCTTCCTTGATGATGAGGGGTTTCTAATCTCTTCCTGACTAGAGCAAGGTGAGAGAGGCACAGGGGTCAGGAAGGGTCTTACTTGACAAACACTGATATAAGCCAGCCCACTCTTGAGGGCCGACAAGTGTTTAGTCTGTGTTGGGTTCTTCAGACCCCACTGCCACCCCCGTTGCTGGAGATGGCTCACTTGTGGTTCCCTTGACAAGAGAAAATGCATCCTCGCTCTTCCACAAGTTTATTTTTCTTCAACCAACAGCATTTCAGCAATGCATCAGCCTTTCAGCTTGAGTTGTGTTTTCAACTTTTAAGTGGCTTTTGGGGGGAGGTCTTAGCTCCTCCACACACTCTCCTGTGGGATGGCCCTGATCTGGCTCATGGGAAATGCTTATGTAGTCCTTGTCCTGACAAACAAGAGCAGACTGTCCCTAGCTTGAAAATATTTTGTTTGGTCTGCCACCAGAGTAGTTAGTAAGCCACAGGTCCTGGCTCTTTAGCTGTCTCACTCTGTCCCCCAGACGCCCAGACACACACACTAGGTTGTTTGAAAGATCCCTGGAAGCCTCCTCAGGAGACTTAGGATCAGGAAGCAGCCCCTTCTCTGTCTCCCATACCCCCAAGCAAATAGAGGCAGGGAAGTCTGTCACAGACTTGCGCCCAGCATTCTTCGTAAGAAACCTCCTTCTCAAACTTTTCCACCAAATTGTATGTACACTTATATATTAACTGTATAGGTCATAGAATTTTCACAAATCATGCACACCATGAAATAACACCCAGACTGAGAAATAGAACATGACTAGTATCCCCGAACCCTTCTTCATTGCTCCCTTCCAGTTACTTCCCCCTGAAGGGTAAACACTATTCTAAATTCTGAGAGTAAAGAATAGCATCTGTTTTTGTTCCTCATATAAATGGAATCATTCATTATGTACTCTTTGTGTCTGACCTCTCCCATTCAACATGACACTTGAAATTTGTCCACATTGTTGTCTGCAGTTTAGGTTGTTTATTCTCATTGCTCTAAATCTAAATCTCATTGCTCAACGTTGTGAACATATCACAGTTATTTATTTATGTATTCCACAGTTCACGGGCATTTGGGTAGTTTCCAGTCTGAGACTTCTCTGTGAAAAGGAATACTCTGAATATTATTAAAAATATCTTTGAGAGGGGACGGTGCCTGGGTGGCTCAGTCGGTTAAGTGTCTGACTCTTGATTTCGGCCTAGGTCATGATTTCATGGTTGGTGGATTTGAGTGCCGCATCAGGCTCCACACTGACATTGTGGTGCCTGCTTGGGATTCTCTCTCTCTTTCTCTCTCTCTCTCTCTCTGTCAAAATAAGTAAACTTAAAAAAATATATCTTCAGGTGATAAAATTATACATTTTAATTGGTACATCCTAAAGTGGATTTGCTGAGTCATTGGGTAAGTATGATGTGTTGGCTTGCTAGGACTGCCATAACCAAGTAGTACCACAAACTGGCTGACATAAACAATAGAAGCTTGTATTCTTACAGCTCTGGAAGCTGGAAGTCTGAGATAAAGGAGTCAGTAGGGTTAACTTCTTCTGAAGTCTCTCTCCTTGGTTTGTAGATGGCCGACTTCTCCCTCCATCTTCACATGGTCTTCTTTCTATATATGTCTGTGTCCATATTTCCTTGTCTTAGAAGGACACTGGTCATATTGGATTAGGGCTTACCCATATGACTTCACTTTACCTTGGTTCCCTCCTTAAGATCTTGTCTCCAAATATGGTCACATTCTGAGGTAACAAGCGTTTGGACTTCCAACATACGAATTTGGTGGGGGACATAATTAAACTGTACATATGTATTCAACTTTAGTAGATTATTCCAATATCTCAAAGTGGTTGTACCTAAAAACATTCCCTCCAGGAGTGTATGAGAGTTCTGGATGTTCCACATCCTCACCAACATTTGATTTTTTTTTTTTAAGAAATCTTTAACCACAAGCTCCCAACCTTCATATGCTCTTGATCTCTCTGAGACATAAAGGTAATGTAACTGGTTTTCACACCTCTTTTGCAAATCTTGTATTGTATGTGCAAAGTATATGGCATTTGTTACGTTCATGGAAAATTTCATTCCAATATCATGTTAACTAGTTCTCAAAGTTTTACTTACTTGTTTTTTACATCATTAGGTAGAAAAATAAGCTGGCACAGCCAGTACCTTTATTATTATTATTATTATTATTATTATTATTTTGAAAATTGGCCCTTCCATACCTGGCCCAGTATTTGGAGAGTAACTCTAAGCAGTTAGACCTTTTCATTCTTAGATTGGCCCTGCAGCTCTCAGAGTGAACCTCTCAGTGAATGTTGCCCCCACCTAGAGGTGTCAGTCAGTCTCAACAGGGGTGACCACTCACGTGTGGCCCGGAGCAGGTCTCTTAGTCAGTGCCTCCCCCATAGCTAGACTGTATGTATCAAAGAACAATAAGCCACCTTTAAATCCCAGATAACTGCTAAATTACTACCAGGAGTGAAGATCTGTATGATATAATCTATTCTTTGTGTTTGCAAAATTCTAAATATTTCTTTTTGTGGTTGTCTGTCAGTTTGGTTCAGTCATTTTGAGAAAGGACAAGATTCCTCAGGAGTAATATGGGAATATTGTTATTTAATACCAAACTAAGGTAACTAAGTTTCCCTGTGCTATTCTGTATGTCATCTGTGAGTCGAGTCTGGGAAGATCAGGAGTTTTCATATTAGTCCGGCTTTGGAACCCGACATTGATTCTTACTGAGTGTGCCTCCTTAGGCATGTCATTTAGCCTTTCTGAACCTCAACTTTCCCAATTATATGCTTCAGATAAAATTATTACCATAAATGTTGTTATATTAGATATGCTTGAAAAAAATGCAGCATGACCTACCTAGATAGCCACTTTCTAAAAGGTTCCATAGAACCTGTAGTGGGAGATGGTCATGTAAGGAGGGAGCAGCAGTAGTTACGGGAGACAGACATAGACATAGTCACGTGGAGGAGAAAAGACTAACCCACATTAAACAGTCTTCAAGGACAATATGTCATTAAATGTTATAAAGGCTCTAAGGGCTTAGAGAACAGAGCAAAGGTGAGGGTGATGTGGTCACACAAATATTCATGAGCTGAGACTTGATCTGAGCTCTAAGGAATGGTAAGGACTGACTTATTTCACTTAGCATAATACTCTCTAGGTTTATCCACATTGTTTCAAGTAAGCTTTCATTCTTTTTTATGCCTGAGTAATATTCCTTTTTATAAATACCTCATCTTTATCTCTTCACCTTTCAATGGACATTTAGCTTTCAAAGTAAGGCTGCAATAAACACAGGGGTGCATGTAATTTTAATCTATATTTTTTGGTTTTGGGGGGGTAAATACCCAGCAGTGGAATTACTGGATTGTATGGTATGTGAATTCACCTATATATGAAATCTAAAAAACAAAAGAACAAACAAAAACAGAAACAGACTATAAGTATGAAGAACAAAGTGGTGGTTGCCAGAAGAGAGGCTATGAAATAGGTGAAGGGACTCATAGGGTGCAGACTTCCAGTTATAAAATAAATAAGTCATGGAAATGAAAAGCACAACATAGAGAATATAGTCCATTTTGAAAAAGAATGGTAAGGATTGAGATGTGGACTCCAATAAGAGTTGCAGGACCGTTGTGAACTCTAAAAGGTTATTAAAATAATCCAGAAGGCCACTTGGTTGGCTCGTTCAGTAGAACATGCAACTCTTGATCTCAGGTTGTGAGTTCGAGCCCCATATTGGGTATAGAGATTACTTTAAAAAAATAAAGTCTTAATATGAGAGAGAGAACATTTGGAAAGGAGTAGTGCTTTCAGGAATGAAGAAGAAATAGCATCTTATAAGTCCTTTCTAAGGCAAATAAGATTGAGGAGGCCACCTGATTTCAAGTCCAAATATAAGAAGAATCACAGGATGGTACTAAAGATAGAACACTGAAGAGAAGACAGATAATTAATTACCTTTAGACACATTAAGTCTGAGGTAAGAGTGAGATGTAAAAGCAAATATGATTGACACACTTTTGGGCATTTGGTTGTAGATGTCAAAGGGAATTAACTAGAGAAAAAACCTTGTGGTCAAAAACACAGAGGAGATTGTTTGGAATCAGGTGAAAAGGTGGCTCTCCCAGGTACAGAGAGAAGAGAAGAGCTGGGGAAAGCAGAGCACCACAGAAGGAGGGTCCTAGTGCAGAGGCAGGAGGAGAAAGATGAGCCAGCTAAGAAAACCAAAAGGGGAATGTCTTCTGGGAGACTTCATCAGGGCTGAGAGGCCCTTACATTGATTCCAGCTGCTTCAGGACCACAGAGTTCATGCCTTATTTTCAGTCACCTAGACTTGCCTTTATAAATTAGAGCCTTTGTTCTTCCCATCAAATCATGTAAACCAAGAGTGAGTATTTCAGACTTAGGGAAAAAATGCAATAAACGAGGTTGGAAGAGATGTTCCTTACAAAGATATGTAGGCTAAACCTCTCTGCTTTATCTCATCCTCGTGTACCACCTTCTACATGGAAGAAACATGTTGCTCTTTGAAATTCCTTATTATATAACCTGTCCGCTATCCCAAATGGTCCCAATATAGCATGCTTTCTGAGGAAAAAGAAAATGAATTCATTAAGTTCCACGTACTTCTTTTTTTTTAAGGTTATTTCTTTATTGAGAGAGAGAGAGAGAGAGAGAGGACATGCACAAGTGGGGGAGAGGCAGAGAGGGAAAGAGAGATTCAATCCCAAGCAAACTCTGTGCTGTCAGCACAGAACCTAACTCAGGGCTCAAACTCAACGACCGTGAGATCATGACCTGAGCTGAAATCAAGAGTCGGATGCCCAACTGACTGAACCACTCAGGCGCCCCTCCACATAACACAGGCACTTTCAGGTTGCTAACAGATCACCAGATTTCACATTTAGTATTTTGGAGGAATTCCATAATCACCATCTTAGTTCTGTCTTTGGCCAAGTGGAAAAATATAAGTGAAGAAAAGCCAGAATACCTCTCTCAACTTGTAAACTAGCAAATTACCAAGAGATTACCTAATGTTCCTCCCTGCTGTTCTCACACCTGCATGCCATCAGTGTTTGGAACTAATTAATATGTCAGTACAGGGGCATACAGTGGTTTATGTTCTATGTTGGCTTTCTAGTTTGGGTGTGTGAATGTTTGTGATGGAAAGTGCCTTCCTTAAGTCCCACAGAAGACACGTGACAGGAAGAGATCTCTTAAATACCTCCTTTACTGGTTTTGTACCAATGGCTCTTGTGAGAGGGAAAATTGCAATTTCATGATCTGTATCTTTAATAACATCTTAGTTTGTCCACAAACATTCTGTTGACCACTTTGTGACTATAACTGCAAAGTCATGGGGTGAGTTAATATTCCAGGAAACACTATAGACCTCTTACTACAACATCTTACACACACAGTAGGAAACAGACTATGTTAAGAATGTAATCCTTACCCTCAAGAGTCAAAATATTCAGCCCTATGATAGTGTTTTCAATGAACCAATAAGATAATCAGTCTTATATTTTCTATGGTTTTCTTGTGAAATTCCTTTATCTTACAAGAAGGCAGTGGCATAGTACAAGGAATAAGAATTTTGAAAACTAAAAAGCTGGGTTTAAATCTGGCAGTAGATACCAGGTCCTATGTCAGATTCTTTGAGTAATTTGCTAAATCTCTCTAAGTCTGTTTGTAAAATGAGGCAGATTATTCCCATCTTATAGGACAGTTGAAGAATTAAATGAGTTCATAGAGAATATTTAGCACATCATTGGACTCATAAAGTGCTTATTCACATCAACATGCCTTAAAGTCTTTCCACTATACAAAAGGCACTGTTCTAGACACACAGAAGACAAAGATAAGATATTAACCCTTCCATCAACAACTCTCTGTCTTGTAGGGATATCAGTCAGGGCTCAAATATGGGAAGTAGAAACTCTAGCCATTTCATGCAGAAAATATTTAATGTAGGAAATATTTAATGTATCAAATTGTTGGAAGGGCTAAGAAGAGGTCCAGGCTCTCTGAGAATTCTAGAAATGTCTCCCAAACAATACCATCTGGGCTTGTGAGGTCAATTACTCTGTCTGCCTAAATGAGGAAGGTAGGGATTCAGGACAGTACCAGAGAAATCACTGAAATTAAGATCCCACTGTCTTAGCTGTTATCTAGGGCTAAGGGAGACCCATCATTGCAACTGGTTCCAGACACCCTTGGAGTAATGGCTGTTCTCAGGAGCCCTGCCACAGAAAAAAACAGCGTCTCCACCACTGGGAATACAGCATCCAACTCACTTCCTCTATCAAAATCTTATGAAAGAGCGATTTATCAAACTTACAGTATAACTGCAAAGGAGTCTGGAAAATCTAGTACTTTAGTTCCACAGCCTCTGCAGGACAAGGAAACATGCTAGAAGCAAAGTAGAATAGATATTGAATACTCCATACCCAACCCTGGAGAGACAAGCAGATAAACCAGCAATATGGGGGCTGAAACATTATTGGAATTAAAGGAGGCTAAGCAAAGGAAATAGGCCCAAAAAGGAGGGAAAAGGAGTCTTTTCAAACTAGAGAGGCAGTTTCTGGAGAGGAAGAATGAAAAGAAAATAATGAGACATATGGATGGAAGAAAGAATTCTGAGCAGGAGAAACCACCCAGGCAACATGTTAGTGCCTCTTCCCATCCCCATTTCCGGAAGTGACTATGAGCATCTGGAGTATGAAGATTCACTGAAGCAGGAGAAGCTTCAAAGATTTTTTTCCTTCTGAAATTATTTTTTAAGTACCTTTAGTGGTCTCTGCCACCAGAAGGTAAATTCCATGGATGCAGAGAGTAAGTCTGTTTTGTTCCATGGATGCGGGGCTATACTGCATGTCAGGAGCATGGAAGGGACTCAGCAGATAAGAGCAGAATTAGTTCCTTAAGCATGAGCATAAACTGCAATAAGACAGGACAATAAATATGGAAGTAACGTCATCAGAGATTCAAGAGCTAAATAAATATCCAGAGATAAGGGATGTCTCTATGGAATTTTTGAAAGGGAGTGGAATTCTAAGCGAAGAGAACTCCGTAAGCAAAGGCCTTTATGTTATAAACATAAGACATATTCAAAGAGTATGGCTCAATCATGAATACAATTTGATTTCGTAGGCTTCTGGTTATATGAGAGAGAAGTTGCATTCAAGACCAGAGAAATAATTGGGGAATCAAGGAAGAACTTATCCTAGAATTTTGGTTTACTTTAGCATAATCTTTGAATTATGTTGATAATTTCAGAGATGTGACCATAATCAGAATAAATTTTAGGCACATTTATCTAGCACTGTGATAGGCAGGATGCAGAGGACTCCAGGGAGAGGCTGGAGGGTGTTAGGCGGCCATCACAACAGGCCACATGTGCAGTGGAAGGGTTCAAACTGAAATGTGCTCGAGAAAGTAGAAAGAAAACTATCACATAGCCCCATATTCCTTTTTGGAGCAAAGTGCGTTTTTTTCAAATTCAAGTCTGAAAAATAAGTGACATAGACTTTTCATTCAACATTTTTATTTTGATGAATTTTATTCACACACATTTAGCTGGAGAAATAATGTGTGATGGCACGGACACCCACTTGAAGGAGTTAAGTATTGCTCATGTATCTTAGCACCACCTTTTACTGGCCTCTCTGGGTTCCACTACTTAGTCATACTGATCCTTGTTTTCCTCCTCTGTACAAAGGAGGTGAAACAGGGCCTAATACCTGAGGCACTTGTGGAAGTTAAATAAGAAAGTCCATGTGAAGTGCTTGGCACAACAGCCTGCATGTAAGTGCTCAGCCAGCATGGTCACTGCTGCCATTATTACCTACTTCATCATCACCACCATCATCGTCCTCATCACCACCATCATCATCCTCATCACCAGCGGATGGATGTAGGCCATGTAGAACAGGGGCAAAAGGAAGACTTTGGAGCCCAGCAAACTGTATCAGTCAGATTCGTGGCAGGAAACAGAAGTAACACTCAAATGGGGTTATTTGGAAGGGAATTTAATAAAGAAATAGCTGTATTTACAAAGTCATGGGGAGGCTGTGCAGAAAGGAAAAGGTCAGTATCCTACTACATCCTCGTTAGCAGAGGAAGAACGCTGGTTTTCAGCTGTAAACCTGAAGGGGCAAGAAGAGGGGACAGTTACAGGAACTTGGAAAGAGACAGGCATGTAGCAGGAGCCATTGATAAGAGCTCCAGTATGACCTGCAGTGATGGAGGCTGGGGTGTCAGTACCCTGACCTCACTTTCTCTCTCCCCCAACCCTTCCCCCAGGACCTCTCATTGTCAAGACCCAAACCAACTGGGGGCCAGAGGGCCATGTGGTGCAGTTTGTACAGGTCAGCGTCCAGGAGTGCAGAGCAAACCTAGGGGAATAAATAGGATATATCCATCACACACATACTCAGCTCTGAAGCCATGTTGCAACTTTAGGCAAGTTGCTTCATTTCCCTGAGCCTCCAGTTGCTTACTGTGAAACAAGGGTATAAATAATAGTAATTATTAAAAGTTATGCAGGTTATCATAAGCATAAACAAAGATGATGTTTGGAAAATACTTAGCAGAGCCCCTGGAACATAGTCGGCATCAATTAATGTTCTCCAGCCCCTCCCCCCAGCGATGACTGCTCTTTCCTCTTGTGACTGTTTTACAGCCTTCATGAGTTCCTCAGGAGCAGCGTCTCACATAGTGCAGCCCATAGACCATGCGCTTTAGAGGCACCTGGGGCCCTTTTCCACAGACAGGTTTGTGGCCCCCACGTCAAACCATCTAAGTCACAAGCAGAAGGGTGGGGATCCTCATTTCAGACAAGTTCCCCCAAGTGATTTTTATGCACAATAAAGTTTGAGAGCCATCATCCTAGACGTCCATATTTCTAATTGACGCCCACTTGGGTAAAATATAGGTGAGATTTATCTGTGCTTGGCAGCCATTAGGTACAGTTACAGCCCATCAGCTCTGTGAAGAGAAGCTATCAGACCAGGACACTAACGGTCTGTCTTGTGGTGTTAGACCATGCTGATTCTCCATTTTACTGGCTTTATTAATACTTGAGGAACAATGTTCCCAAGCTTTTAATTAAAAATTCTCTAACATCCAAGGCTCTAATCATTTTCTAGGTTGGATATGGGCTTGGCGAGGGGCTGGATTTTATCCCCCTTTCAAAGAAAATTTAATAAGCAAAGCAGAAGCTGTTAGAGGGAATAAAGCTTTTTGAGAGCTTTGTAGATGAGAATAGGTCAATTCCAAGTATAAACAGGAGGAGACCAAAACATAGAGTGAGATCAGAGGATCAAGGATCTTGCTTTAATCTGGTAAGGAAAGGCATAAGAAAATTCAGCCACGTGGGACAGAAATCAAGCTCATGATGTGGGTCTTGAATTTGTAAGGACTCAGATTGGGTGCAATAAACAGAGACTCAAAATAGCAGCAGCTTACACAAAAGAGAATTTTATTTTCTTCTCACGTAAAATTGCAGAGGTACACAGAGCAGCGCTGTGATGGTGGCTTTATTCCACAAGGTTCTCAAGGACTCAGGCTCTTTCCAGCTTTGGGTCCTGCTCTCCCCAGAGTGTGCCCCATGTCCTCTTGTTGCCCAGTGGGACTCCGATTGTCATATCCTTGCTCCAAACATGGGAAGATGATGCAGAGTGTGGAGCAGCTTACTTACAAAGAAGGTTTAGAATGTGCCACACAGTACATCTGATTATATCACTTTGGCCAGAACTTGCTGACGTGGCCACACCGAGCTACCAGGGAGGCATGGAAATGGAACCGCAGCTAAATATTCTATTACGTAAATGGTACGCTGAAAACAGGTAGGAGTTGCTGCTACAGGTTCTGCGTCAGAGAAATTTTAGATCTTCTTTTCCCCATAGAACGGTTCAGTCAAGCTCCAGTCAGGAGCCCAGAAATTATTCCAGGTATGTTGAGAAAAGAGAACTTAATGAAGGGAATTAGCAGCATGGGTGTGACAGTGAGACAACACAGAAATTAGCAAAGTAGGAAGCTTCTACCTTCCCTGGGGCTGGAGAGACAAAGGAGGAGGCAGAACTTAGAAGTCCTGGTTGCCTGGCAGAACTTGGAACCTCAGTGGCCTCTTCTGGTGGGAAATGGAGCCAAGAGGAGATGCAGTCACTGCCCAAGTGCCACCAGAAGCGAAGTGATAGAGGAAGAAATACGCTGGTCTTTCCCTTCTTCTGCTCCTTGGTCTCTTTTTAGTGTCTCATTGGTTAAAACTGCCTGGAGTCTAGAGGGCACAGGAGTCAGGGGAATGCGGTTCCTGCAAGCAGTGCAGGCAAAGGCGAGTAAAGAGCATGGATCTGAAATCAAACAGGTGACTAGAACAACAGCCAAACCCAAGTTGTAGGCCAGGATAAATTAATAATTGAAACCTTGCTGGACATTATTCCTGGATGCAGTTGAGAAATTTGCAAACCAAAAGAGAGTCTTTCTGTTGAAAGCAGGGACTAAAACTGATCTTGTACCTCAGTATTCACAGCATCATCCAGAATAGCAAAGGGAAAAACCCAAATGTGCATCAGCACATAAGTGGATAAGCAGAATGTGATATATATGTGTTGGAATATTGTCAGCCATCAAAAGGAATGTAATTTTGACAAGTACTAGAACATGAATGAACCTTGAAAACATTATGCCAACAGAAACAAGCCAGACACAAAAGAACAAATATATTATTCCGCTTATATGAAATACTTAGAATAGGCAAATTCATGGAGACAGAAAGTAGACTGGAGGTTACCTGAGGCCGGGATTTGGGGACAACGGAGTCTATAGTTGAATGAATACAAAGTTTCTATTTTAGATGATGAAAAAGTTCTGGAAATCGACAGTGATAATGGTTGTACGATATTATCAAAAACTTAGTGGGGCACCTGGGTGGCTCAGTTGGTTAAGCGGCCGACTTCGGCTCAGGTCATGATCTCACGGTCTGTGAGTTCGAGCCCCTCATCGGGCTCTGTGCTGACGGCTCAGAGCCTGGAGCCTGCTTCAAATTTTGTATCTCCCTCTCATACTCTGTGCCCTTCCCCTGCTCATACTCTGTCTCTATGTCTTTCAAAGATAAATATATGTTAAAAAAAAATTAAAAAAAAAAACAACTTAGTGGCACTGGATTTTACATTTAGAATAGTTAAATATTAAGTCTTTGAAAGTAAAATAAAGGTAAAGCATAAATACATTTGGGAAGCAAATGTATTTACTGATTGCTGAACATTTTATGAAAAGGTGAATATTGGTAATAAAGCAGTTGAGGCTCATGGACAAAAGAGTGGGATCAAAAGACCATGAAGATTAAAAAAACAAAAACCTCTGTTTCCAGATTTTGTTGTGAAGTTTTAACAACACTTTCTGCAGAAAGAAATATTGCTGCTCTCTTCCCCAAACTGAATTGATATGGTCAGGAAGCATATACATAAGTCCAAATGAAAAGGCAAAGGCAATATCAGAAATATACAGATAGAATCAAATGTCATATATATATATAGAGAGAGAGAACGAGCACATGCATCTGAAAACTCAAAAATAGGTAATCTCACAAAGGACTAGGAGAAGATGCAAGAACCCAAAAAACCTATAGGGAATCCTTTGAAGAATGGAGATACCTGCGGAAAGGTTCCGTTTCTGGGTCACCTGTTAACAGAGCAGAAGGGGTCAGGCTATACTCAGCTGTGTGAAAAGCAGCCCAGAAATGTCATGGAGGACACGTACTCGAAGATGGTTGTCGGCGCTTGTGTCTGGGAAGGTCATTGGCTGCTTGATGAAGGCCATTTCTGTGAGTGGTAGGGGAATCTGAGCTGGGATGGGATGAGCAGAACAGTCTTCTCTGTATTTCTCTATTTGCTTGCTCAACAGAAGCAGTAAACAAACCCTATTCCCAGAACTGTGCTGACAACATTGATGATGGCGGTGCACAAATTAGGAGGTAAACAAAAAGCCATGTTAATTTCAAGCTCCATTAGAAACACAGGCTGGGGAAAAAAAAAAATCAACGTCTGCCAAATAAAAAAGGTCAAAATTGGAAGGGAAAGAAACTTTGATTCTGAGATCTTAAGAAGATAGTGCCAACATTGAGAACACGGGAAGATTCGTTTCCTCTTTCACTTTTGTTAATCATAGAATTTTTAAAAAGCTCTCTTGTTAATGTCTTCTCTGATCAGTTATGTGAGGTGATGGAGTCTGATTCCAGTCTTTCTCCTGGAAAAGGAAACAATGCAGCATTTGGAGTGTTAGTCACAGTGTTCCTTTCCAAAGCTGTCTGCTATTTCGTCTCTAATAATTTTGTTAAGAATCTCCAGTACTGTTTATGGCGGTAGCATAAGCATAAGTATTATTCTTTTGCAGACTCCACAACATAAGTTGTCTCCGATGTGAAGCTGACATAACATAGTCTTGTCTAAGAGACCTTGGACCCTTTAATCCCTTGTAAAATGTATTGCATGCCCCAGATCAAGTCCAGGAAATGCACGTTTTTCTTGTAGTTGCTTATGTTGAAGGGGATGATACACAAATGAAAACAGTTATCTCTCGTAAGTTCTTTTTTATGTCACAGCAATGATCATTCTGAGTCTTGATGATGGATGAGTCTTCATTTGTAAATGTAAAGCCGTATGTATTAACTTAGTTTCCTTCCAGGCATTTTGTATTAGTGAGCCTCACATATGACTTTATAATGTTCCGATACCAGATGCCTGGTTGTACTTTGATTCAATACATGCAAGAAGAAAATATATATAAGAATGTCACTATAACTTTTTGGCTAGGTAATCAGTCAGGAGTTCCATCCCTCCAGAGGCAAGGGATTGACCTTGCTGATTTCTCAGGCTTCTCTCTCTAGATTTTATGATCCCATGACATCTTTTCCCAGAGGTACTAAATTTGAAGAATCAATCACTAAATGCAATCAAATCCACTCTGCCTCCCCCTGAAACTAGGTATTTTTAAACGTGCACACACATATAAACCTAGACACATTTCAAGAACAACAGATTTCCCTTTTGAGAATGGAAATATAATTATCGCTAAATTACATTACAGAACCGAGCTCCAGGTATTAGTTACAGTGGAAAGTAAGATATTGTAGGAGGTTCTTTTCTTAGAACCAGGACATGGATTATGTCCTGAGTTTAATTAAGTAGTGCCCATGGCACCATGCAGGGCTGGCACTTAATTATATTCAGTTTATCTTTTTATATACCATCTTTGACTAGTCTCCAAACGTCTCGTGTATGTTTATCTTGTTTTCTCCATCTGTCAGAAACTCTTTGAGGTCAGACTTAATGTCATTCAGTAGACACTCAATAAATATATCTTCAATCAATGGGAAATGAATAGATTTGGCTACAGATTCAAGATGTTACCATTCAGATTTGAGATGTGACCAAAGAAATTTAAGAAGAGTGAGCAAAGTGAGGATGTTCCCTCTTCTTCCCTGGAGGGCATCAAAATTCTCCTCCTCTGACTTCCCTGAATAATATACAGGTTTAATTTTTCTCCCTTTGGTCCTTTGCCCTTTCGATTTGCCCCAGCAAAAACGTGCAGCTCTGTGTTACTAGAACGTATTGCGAAGAGCATTCCCATCTTCCAGCATTTATGTATTGATACACTTACTCTGTTCTGGGCCTTAGCTTGAGTTTTGACATTCTCTTAGTTTCCACTGTTATTTTCTTTCTTTTTTTTTTTTAATGTATTTTTCTTTTTGAGAGGCAGAGAGAGGCTGGAGGAGGAGTAGAGTGAGGGAGACAGAGGGTGTGAAGCAGGCTCTGCATTGACAGCAGAGAGCCCGACGTGGGGCTTGAACTCATGAACCATGAGATCATGACCTGAGCCGAAGTCGGGCGCTCAACCGACTGAGCCACCCAGGTGCCCCTCCACTGTTATTTTCTAAGTACGTTGTCGTCTCCTTAATTTTTGGAGCTTATTAAGCTGCCTGTTTTAAATGAGCTATTCCTAAAATACAGGTCAGGGACTCTCGGCCTGTAGACATTTTTCCTAAGAATAACATCAGGAACTAGTGGTTGTCTGGGGAGAAATGTGGAAGAGGGCAATGTTTACTTTTCATCCTGTAACCATCTGTGTGGATCATTTTTGTCCATGAGCCTGTGTTACTTTTATAACTTATAAACCAATTAGAAATAAAATACCTACATTCATCATGACATATGCCATTCTAGCAGATCTTTAAAGTGTTAATGAGGGATGCCTGGGTGGCACAGTCAGTTAAGTATCTGACTCTTGATCTCGGCTCAGGTCACAATCTCAGTTTGTGAGTTCAAACCCCACATCTGGTTCTGCACTGATGGCATGGAGCCTGCTTGGGATTCTGTCTCTCCTCTTCTCCTCCCCTCCCCTGCTTGTTCGTTCCCTTGCTCTCTCGCTCTCTCTTTCAAAATAAATGAAGAAACTGAAAAAAAAATTTTAAGTGTTAATGAAATATTGATCCAGTTTATGTATCTCTTGAAACAAATGAACAATCTCATTGTTTTAAGATACAGTGCTTAAAGAGTCCAGTATTTCAGCTTTTGAGGCATTTCATAGGTGACTGTAATTAAATACTGGTCGGTGATTCATGCTGGGGTCCATTTCTGGGTGGACAATAGCTGAGCTGCTTTTGAATCTACAGCTTTTAGCTTCGAATGGCATGCCCCCAGTGAGCATTTTAATAATATAGAAGAGGTTTCAGTCAGTGGATCAAGAGAACCACTTGCATCCACGCTTTTCATATTTTTATTTCGTGTTTTCGCTCTCGGCCATGTTCCCAGCTGGAACGCAGTTCACACGTACGGTCCTCCGCGATGGTCACAACTTGCTGATTCCTCACATCCAGAGGTGCCACCACATTTCACTCTTTGGTTTCCAATTTTGTTTTTCTTTAAGATTATGTCATATTTGTCCTGGGTTTTTATTCCTATGCCAGGTTATTTGATCCTGCTTCTAATTTGTCGTTAGCATTTCTACTCGGACTTGTTTGTTTTGACTTTCTGCAGATGACTCAACCATTGTTAGACATCCTCAAAACCTTTTAACTTTTAAGTAAATAAATGCTTACAAGTACATAAAATTACTCGATTCCATAAACAAATGCTCAAAAATGCATTCAGCTCTTATGAACGCCTTTGTGTATTGTATGAAGTTCAAAATTGGTAAGGTATGTTTAAATTTGCACATTGTAGAAACTGTAAGTTTACTTCCCAATAGAGTCGGTGGGTAAACGCTCAAAACCATATACAATTTTATGAACATGCACTATCTATGCATAATCTGTAACATTTACAAATTAACAGAAAACACGTAAAAGAGAATGGCTAAATAATCCCCTGACCCCATGCTTTTCCAACCTTAATTGCATCAGAATCACCTGAAGCGTTTGTGGAAACGCTGCTGCTGAGCTCCTGATTCAGTCAGTCTTTCCTCTTCTAACAAGATCCCAGTTGATTTGGATTCTGTTGATCCAGGACCACATGTCGAGAACCGTTGCCACACCACTTCTCTTCCTGAGCACACAGAAACCCTCCATTTCCCCGCTGCACTTGAGGTGGGATTGGGACAGATGGCTGTATCCAGGCTAGAGGCGTGCGTGTACCGCTTCCGCATCTAGCCACAAAACTCCCAGTGTCGTCTTCCACCCTCTCTCTCCACTTTCCTAGGCAATATGGAGGCTATGTATTAAAGAGAGTGGACTGCCAAAATGGAAGGCACCTGGGTCTCTGAGTTTGTGTGTGGAGGAAAGCTGCCTTACTCTTGTGAAACTATCAAGTGTAAGAGGAATACGTCTTTGTTGTAGCAAGTCACTGAGGTGGGGGGCAGCCTTGCCTAACCTACCCTAATATACATGACTTTCATGTGATCATGAGATGAAACTTGCCTAGCACTCAGGATACTTTTATTATGTAAATTTGAGTGGAGATTAATCTCTTAAATATTCTCCCAATCCAAAAATATATATATTTAAATTTATTTCTACATACTTAGCCTAAAGCCATTTATCAGTAGGCCACAAAGAGATTTTTGCCAATCCTTCAGATCATCTCCTAAATCTACCTTAGTACATTTTGGGTGAGCTTCCATCTGAAATTTTTCCACCTGTCATTCTGGAACTCCTATATTCTTGCATTCTCAAAATGGTTACACCCCCAAATCCTTTGCTTCAGGTTGGATGGGACCCATGTACTTTTCCTCTCAAAGTCCATCACAGGACAGCTCTGCCTGACTCCATCCTCTGTTCCTTCCATACCTAGTTCTGCCAAGGAGGTCATCCCAGAATTTATGACTCTAGCTTGATTGAGGCAGAATTTCCCCTTAGGCTTCTTCAGAGTAAGGTCAATGGGCTCAGAATGACTTGCATCTTTCATCACAGTCCTGTGCCATGAGACCTTCCAGAAAAATCCCTATTCATTAATTCTATGCTGGTACTACTTTTGCTGAATGTTACCCCCTTTCTCTGGACCCTGCCATGTGTGCATGTCCCCCTTCTGGCTCCTCCCAATCTTGCTGGATGTGAACACTTGCCTACCGGGTTTCTGCTGGGCGTTGGTACCCCTTTTATCTGTCACTTCTGCACAGGCCTCCATATATATCGCATCACGTGACTAAAGTAGACTCTAGTCGAGCTCTTTTCCTTCTGCTATACGAATGCTATATCATTGCCTGCATTAATATGTTTGCCCCACACAGAATTGAACCAAAAGCAATGATATCTCCCAAATATGTCTTATGAAAACATGCATTTCACTAAACTTTTTTCTTCCAAACTACCCCACCACAACATTATATGAAATCAAAGTCTCAAGATAACAGAAAATAGGAGATATATATTTTAAAACAGTGTCCATTTTTCTGATTATAAGAAAATATTTATTGAAGAGAATTTTGAAATTGAGAAGAGTACAGAAAGAAAAATTCATCTTTGATGTCAGACTTTAGCCAGAGGTAATCTCTTATACACTTATGTAACTTATAAGTTTTTTAAAAATTTATTGTTATGCCATTTTTACATAGGTAGCTACTGAATATTTCAGTTGTATGTTTAGGCCATCATTTATTGAAACAATCCAGACAAATATCGCTTGTGATTTTCTTATCATATTTGAATAGCAACATAATGAACATCCCTGTACTTACACCCATTCCTTTTAATATTCTGAGGTAGATTTTTTACAAGGTAATCCCTTGGTAGAAGTGTATAAACAATTGAAGTAAATACTATAAAAGAGAGCTAAAATGGTTAAAAGTGATTATTTCTGGCAAGAAGTTTATGAAGATGGGCAAAAATGAGCAGATTAATACTGTTTTCCATTGTAAGTACCACGATTTTATTTTTTATTTTTTCTGCTTATGATTAAAAATAAACATTTTAGGGGCGCCTGAGTGGCTCAGTCATTTAAGCATCCGACTTCGGCTCAGGTCATGATCTCACAGTTCATGAGTTCGAGCCCCACATCGGGCTCTGTGCTGACAGCTTAGAGCCTGGAGCCTGTTTCAGATTCCATGTCTCCTTCTCTCTCTGCCTCTCCCCTGCTCATGCTCTGTCTCTCTCTGAAAAATAAATAAACATTAAAAAATAATAATAAATAAACATTTTATAGAAATTTTTTTCCCACGTAAAACAAACTTATACCCATTTTGAAGAGTTCATATAATATCCCTATATGAGCAAGCTGCCCTTCTGAAAAGGCTCTACAAACTAGTTATTTCTTTTTTTTTTCCCTTTTAAATATCTTCTAATTAGGTTTAAAATGACATGCAATTTAAATGTGCATTTATTTTACTGATAAGGTTGAATTGCTTTCCTATCTGATTTACTGACCGTTTATATATCTTCTTTTGGCTTTAAAATGAACATACCAAACTCATACATTCGATGTATGCTGTCCTGGTGAAATTAGTCACTTTAGAAGATGGTATCCTTGTACCAGTGACATGGCTATGGCTTAAACATTTGGGTAACTCTTTCTTTGAATGACCATCAAAGTCTCAGTGACATTCTTTTGGATATTCTTAGGATTGGTTCCACCATCAGGTGTTCTTCTGTGTTCCTAAACCATCCATGAAAACAACTGTCCATGAAACCATGAGAACGTGAACAGAATAAAAGCTCTTGTAAAGCACCACAATCACTTGAATATATCTGTTATGGAAGGTTTCCCACTACCGCCAGTTTATTTCATAGACTTCATATTTAATACATTAATTAAAAGTTGTTCATTAGTCTGTATGTCGGTGTGTCATACAACCTTATAGACATAGCCTTACTTAGGGTAGACGCTTAGCAATTGGATCAAGATTGTGGACTGAGCATACTTTTGACAAGAATGTCATTCATCTTACAATTTTTGTCTGTTTTATTCACTGTTCTATCCCAGACAGCTGGGAGACTTCTGCACAGACCAGGTGGTCAACCAGTGTTTCTTGGATAAATGAATATGTGATGAAAATATAAATGAATGAATGAACAAACCAACACTTAACAACTGGACGTCATGGCACAAGCTTTGTTTCCCTTATTTTGTAAGATAACACATGATGGCAAATGCTTCTGAATAATATTGGTGAGAAATACATAATAAAAGTCGAATGACACTGAAGAAAGAACAAGCTTCAGTTCTAACCTTCGCTCTGTCAGGGAGTGGCTGTTAAGTCATTCACTCCATCAGTGTTTACAGAGCACCTATGATGTGCTCTGCGCTTTTTTTCCTTCAGCTTTACGGAGGAATAACTGACAGGTATAACCGCAGATACTTAAAGTGTACCTGATCATTTGATAGACATTCCCAAGATGAAGATAATTAACGTATCCATCCTCTCACTGGTTAACTCTTTGGGGAAGAGGGGAGGATTCATAAGACCTACTCACAGCAAATTTCATGTGCACAATACAGTATTATTAACTGTAATCACCATGCTGTACATTAGATCCTCAGAAATTATTCATCTTAAAATTGAAAGTTTGTACCCTTTGATCTACACCTCCACATTTCCATACTCCTAGTCACTGGCAACCACTTTTATACTGTTTATATGAGTGTGACTCTTTTTTAGATTTCCCATAAGCGATACCCGCAGTTGTCGTCTTTCTCTGGCCAGCTTGTTACAGTGCCCTACCTATCCATCCACGTTGTCACAGATAGCAAGATATCCTTCTTTTCATGACTGAATAATATCCCATTGTCTATATATACCAGTTTTCCTTATCCATTCATCCATCAACAGACACTTGGTTACTTCCATATCTTACCTATTGTGAATAATGCTGGAATGAGCATGGAGTTCAGGTATCTCTTTAAGATACTGATATCATTTCCTCCAGATATATTCCCAGGACTGGGGTTGCTGGATCATATGGTGGTTCTGTGTTTTAGATTTTTTCAGGAATTGCCATACTTTTTCCCATAATTCCTATACCAAATACATCCTTACCAACAGTGCACTGGTGAGGTAGGGTATGGCATCTCTGGTTTCAAGGAGGGCACAGAGGCATAGTCTCTATGAAGCTCCATCAGTTAAGCTTAATTTTGGCAAAGACTGGAGGGGTCCTCAGTGGCCAAAACTGTAGGCAACCTGGCAGGCAGGGCTCTTGAAGTCCTCAGTAGCAAAGTCTGCTAGGGTCATCTCGTTCTCCCTCTCCATTGTGGGGGTATGTTTTAGCCAAGGGAGTCCCTCTTCACCCCAAGTCTGGCATTCTGGCACTCAGAAGGGCAGCGTAGCTGGGGCTGTGGCCTCAGGAACATACAGAACTACCTCAGCTCCTGGGGCCTGGAGCACAGGTGTACTTGCCACAGTAGTGGTGCTGGTGTCTGAGTTGCAGAGTTCATGCAGTGACTTGGGCCCCAGAGGAGACGGAGTGATGTGCCGCAGCAACATGGGCCTGGAGCTAACAGGGGGCAGGGGGCCGCAGTACAGTCACCCCAGGTGGCAGTGAGAGTCCTGATTCGGGCCTCAGGGTACAAGATGCAGAGTAGTAGCAGCTCAGCCCTGGTAGTCACGAGTGGCACCTGTGACACGGGACCCAGAGGGCAGCACACAGCAGCAGCATGGCCCAGTGATGGAATGTCAGAGGCCTCAACCGGGACCTGTGGTACAGGTTGCAGAGCAGTGACTCAGCCCTAGTGATGGTGGATCTGTGCTCAGACCCAGGACCCAGGACCCAGGGAGTGGGGCTTGGAGCAACAGCAGCACAGCTCGGTGTTGGCAGGTCAAAGCCCTGACCCCAGACTCAGGGGCTGAGGTGTCATACAGCAACAACTCTAGTCCCTGTAGTTAGCAAGGTGCTACAGCATCCCAGGCCTGGAGAGTGGGGCACAGCAGTGACTCGAGCCTCCGAGGGCAGGTCTCACCTCAATGACAGCTCCAGGCAGCTCCTTCAGCTGGATTCTCCCGTTCCTTGTGTGGCGCAATTCTCTCTCCCCACACAGAGACTCCCTCCAGGTGCTGAGCTGCTCTGGACCAGGCAATGGGATGATACAAGTAAAATACCTCCTGTGCTTTTTCAGCCACCACCTTCGGTCTGTGAGCTCGGCAGGATTTTTGCTGCTTTTCACGGTAGTGCTTTGCTTTCCCAGAGGCGTTTTCATCAGCTTGAAGTTGTTTATTGTTTTGTTGGGAAGAGGCACATTGAAGCCTCCTTGGCCGCCATCTTGCTGATGTCAGCCTTGCTGTGCACTTGGCCGAATGCCAGAGAAGCCCCTGGGTATGACCTGCAGGCCTTTCCCCAGGGAATTTATAGTCTAGTGAGAGACAGACAGTAATCAAATGTCCCTGGATAAATAGGGAACAGCCGACATTGTTAAGTCCGTGGAACATAGTAGGCTTGCCTGGCCTGAGAGCTCAGGGAAGCCTTCCTTGTCTGATGAAGGGATGTTTGAACTGGATCCTAAGGCAAAGGGAACATTCTGAACGGAAGCTCAAAGACAAAAAACAAAAGCCCTGTGCATTGGAGAAACAGGACAAATGGCTCTAGGGAAGCACAAGAGAGGGTAGAGAGCATTGAGAGATGAAGCTGGAGAGGTCTTTATTGCTCTTTGCTATGTGATGAGTGAGAGACTCTGCAACATGGGCAGAGCAACACCTCCCAGACAGGTCTGTTGTGAGCATGAAACATACTTGTGTCCCTCTGCTTAATGTCTGATATGATGTTAATTAATAGGAAATGTTTGCTTATGGTCACTTTCTTTTCCTCTTTCTTTCCTTTTATTGCCTGTATTTTGAGTTCATTGAGAGCAAGAATTTGGTCTTCTGTTTCAGTGGATCCCCTTAGTGCCCGTGCTGACTGTGAACTGCTCGGCGAATGCTCAATACATGACAGCTGACTTACCCTTCTTATTACTGAGCAGTCCTTTGTATGCTAGGATTTTACATATATTTTCTTACTTGGGTTTTTCCTTAATAAAAATTACTTTGGATTTATAGTAATAAATTGAATTTCTGGCATCCGATGCTTTCATATGTGGGATTCTGCATCTTTGTTATCTACTGATATTCAGGGTTTGTGTAGTTTGGACATGGTTTTATTTTCCAATAAATGGAGTATTGGTTATTTCAGAGCTTCAAAGCGTCTCTAAGATTTAGAATGATGAAAAATGTGATCTATACATATTGAATTGCAACATGTATTTTGCATCAGAGCATTTTCTGATAGCTATTAGAAAAGTGTATAAATACAGAGATTAAATGAATGCATAAAATAAAAATATCCTTTCGCCAATAATTCGCTGCTCAAACAACAAAGCAATAATTTAGGGCTCTGACCTTGTAATTCAGCTGATTAGAGGAATCTAATTCTCTTTTTATTTCACGTTATGCTGTATCTAATTGATGGAGAAGCCTAAGTGAATCAACATGCCAAAAACTGACCTGGACAGACTCCATTTCTTTTGTGTCTAGATGACTTGTGTGCCCTGTCTTTCCAATTTTCAGGAAAAAAGGAAACGTTTTCCTTTTTATAACTGCCAAAACTTCAAAGTAAAAGCCGCCTCTTTCTCTTTCTCATGTAATCACATAATAAAGTTTCTGCCCCCCCGAATGTTGCTGACAAATCTAGTGACAATGAACAAAATGAGATAGAATGCACCCCAGTCTTCCTGAAGTGGAGGAGCCTTCCTTAAGTGGTGGTTTGTAAAAACCACCTTTTAACCAGATCCGTGCAATCCGATCCAGCCCACTGCTCAGAGAGCAGGTCAGACGGGAAGGTACAAAGCATCACCTCTTGTTGCAGGAGGCTGCATGATTCTTTTCTTTCTCCCCCCTGATTACTGATGGTGGATACAAGATAATATTTACGCTTCACACATCACCCGCCAAGGTTTATTGTTGTTATTATCTTTTTCATCCTTCTGCCTTTATTAAGAACTCAAGTTCCTATTTATCTCACCTCTCGGTCCCTCTTGCACATACAGTTTTGTGTACTGGCCTATTCATAAATTATTAATATCCCAGTGTAAAAAACCATTCTGGCTTTTTTTACAGAAACAGGCCCTCCTGGCTTGTAGCTACTGGTAATTTTAGCTGAACTTCGGGGTGCCTGAAGCCCGCCCCGCTCGCCCAGTGAAGAAAGCATCTGAAGCTCTTCTGCTAGTGAAACAATTAACTCTATGTTCCGTTCCCGACAGTGGCGTTCACCTAAGTCGGTCATGTTTGTTAAGCCCATGTCAGTCAGTTCAGCCTGCTCAGCTCAGGGAGAGAGTCAAGATTGTAGCTGGGCTCCAGAGATTTGGGGTAGAAATGAAAAGATTTGCACTCATCGAACAAGAAAATGGCATTCCTGGCTGTCAGTCTGGAAGGAAGCTCTTTTCTCTCCAATGTTGCACAGCAGGCCCCTGCTCATGTCCCCGAGTGTCAGCTCACGCCTCATTGCTGAGTGAGCATTTCCCCCACCTAACCTGACAGGCAGACGTGTCTGACATGAAAGTAAGCTGCCCTCGGACTGGGAAGCAATGATGCCCAAAATTGGGGGCCAGTTCCGTTCAACTGAGGAGGTTTTGCTGAATCTTACCTTGGTGATGGCTTTATTACCAAGTTTGACATGTGCCTTCACTGCCCAAGAAATGACATGTGAGAGTGTTTGGGTAGAGCTGGCTTGAGTCTGAAGACCTGGTGAGGGCCGCTCCATTCCCCCCCACGAGACTTCACCTCTCCCTGCGACATCTCCTACATTCTGGAGGACCTGAGCGTGCCAATCACGTGGTTGTAGAGGGAGCTGGGATTGCTTGAAGGAACAGGCTTTGAGCCCCATGGGTGGAAGCTGTCATCAGTCGGTACCTACGATCAGACTGCATATTGGGGGTATTTTGCATTTCACATCTTCAGCTGGCTTCTAGCTGCACACATCTGGCTCTGATTTTCACCAAAGTGTTAAAAAAAAAAAAAAAAAGGCAAACTGGCTGTGGTAATCTAAAAAAGATATAATTTCCTAAGATAAATCTGCTGAAGAGAACTTGCATTTCGAAACCAAATGTAAATTGACTTATATGTTTTCTGTTTTCAGTTTTATATATTGGCTTTTTTCATCCACAAATACTGATTAAATGGCAAGAGTGTGCTACCACTAAAGTGAGCAAAACAGACGTTTTTCTGGCCCACAAGCAGCTCACCGTCAAAGTAGCGTTCCTTCCAATTATCATGAATTATCAGACTTGAGTGTGTCTAAATCCAACAATCTTAACACTTCAAACCCACTCTTTTACCTCATCTGAATACCGTATAGCTCTAAATTTCAGCATCTTTTGTGTTAAAACAAGGGGAATGGGTCTGGGTAGTCCTTAAGTACCTGGAAAACATTCAGCTGGCCTCTGCCATTAGCACCTGTGTGTTCTTGAGACTGCTTAACATTTCTGAGTTATGAGCCCTGCATAAGTAAAATAAAATATTGCCCAGTTTGCAAGGGTTTATGTTTTGTGTGTTTTAATGGAATGAAGATTCAAGTCCAGCCTGGCCTGACTGTATTGCATAACGAAAGTAGTTATTATTGTATTGTTGCTTTTTTTTTCTGTGAATCTGTAAATACTGCTTTTGATCCAAGGATTCCAGAATGTGTTTTATTAGATTTACCAAAATCTCCTGATTCTGGCATGCTGCAGTTTATACTAGGCAATAGAATTGGCTTGCTAAAACATCACTCTGTAGCATTTTTCTTCTTTTATAGACCCATGTGCAGGAGCGCAGATGAAAAGAGACACATATATTCACTTTCACCTGGTAAAGCAGGGGCACGCTAAGGATCCATCATTAGGTGCCTAAGGTGTTATATCAGAGAGTCAACTGTGCCGTGCTGACCTGGCCGTGTTGACCTGCTCCATACTGACAGATTCTGAGGTCACACTCTTGTGGTTTCAAGAGGCAAAACACATGATGGTTTACATCCATCTTTTATGTTCCTCCAGCTTTTTCCTTCTGTGTTAGAAAAGTGACAAACATTTTTCGGGGAACTAAATGGTAATAGATGATAATAAAGTAGCTTCAGGAAGTTAGTAAATATTTTCTTTCAGAGCCATGGACACATGAAAATGAGGCCTCTGAAACATCAGCCAGACACTGGAAACTCTCGTGATTTGGTTTCATTAAAGATACCAAAGAATAATTAGACCATAAGGGGAATTCTGTTTTCCATTCCCCGGAGACTATGATTAGTAGGTAACTTTCCAGGTCATTCTTTTTTCCACTTCCTGTCTTTCCCCCTCTACAAAAATTATTTGCCAATGTGGGAACAAATTAGATGGGAGTATCCAAGCACCCTGAGTGATATGGCTGACCCAGGGTATGCTGGATTTTCATTTTCATCCAGCAGAGCTGGGCTCTCCTGCAGACCTGGTGAGGACTCTCTTTTCTCTTCATCTAGACAGCCAAATGATAGAACTTGACAATCTTTTCTTTGCATCGTTAATCTTTAAAAAAAAATGGGGGGTGGGGAGGGACACCTGGGTGGCTCAGCAGGTTAAGCATCCGACTTCAGCTCGGGTCATGATCTCATGGTTTATGGGCTCAACCTTCACGGGCTGTGTGCTGAGAGCTCACAGCCTGGAGCCTGCTTCAGATTCTGTGTCTCCCTCTCTCTCTCTGCTCTTGCCCTGCTCAAGCTCTGTCTCCCCCCAAAATAAATAAACATTAAAAAAAACATTTTTTAGGGGAAATAAAAAAATGCATGTTTAAAGCAAAGTTACTTTATTTGTTAATGTCCTTAACACATGGACACAGGGAAACACTGTCACAAATAGGGAAAGACTTTCAAGGTTTTCACTGTACTAGGAACGGTGCACAATTAAATTGAAATATAAATATAAGCTAGCATTTCAGTTAAGCTGCTTATTAAAATAATTAGACCAGTGAAGCGAGGAGCGTGTAAGCCAAGGAAATTGTGAGGCTTGGTTAAAATGCTCTCACTGTATGTATATTCAGAATTGGATGAGAAAGTTGTGAAGCCACCGGCTTAATAAATGAAAACTGTTCTACACTAAAAGTCAAAAGACACCCAGAAAAGGACCAAATAATTTTTTTATATTTATAAATTCATAGTAATAGAAATCCTGAGCTGGGAGGGATTTTTGTGAAGCCATTTCTAAATGGGCCACTACTAAGTTCCCACCTAAAACTTATCTGTGCCTATAAGTTTTACTTTTTGAAAGATTCCCTTTACAATTTGCACTTAGGTGCCAATTAACTTGATTTCCCATTAAGTAAAAACATGATCCTCCAATTGCAGGAGTATTGGATTAGCATGAAATAACTAGTGTTCCCTCTTTCAGTTAACATAATAAATGTGACATTTTGATTATCCTGTGTAATCTTATTATGGGTAAATGCACAATTTCTATGAGTCTTTTTCTGAAAAGCAAAAATGGGGCAAGGGGGTTGACTACCACCCTTGAGGACTGCAAATCGGAAGCCACTTTATTCCATGGTGGGTTTAATGACTCAGCCTCTGACCATACAGTTTTGTACAAGGTCAAGCCTAAAATACAGGTCTCCCCATTTTTTGTCTAGCCCTCTCTTTGCTAAACCACACAGCCACTTTATGAACTTGTAAGGCTGAGGAGTTTTGAGTGCTGTTAATTCCCAGATTTTAGAAGTGCAACTGCATTTGGAAGACTGTAGAAATAGCACTGTGGTAACCCGTTCTCTTCTTTGGATTTCTCATTTGATTTTCGTAATATCAAATTGCTCATTTAAAAAAAAAAAATTTGTCTCACGTGCAATGCCGTTATATAAGGACCATGATTTCTACTCAATTGCTCCACTGTAAGAGTTAGCAAATCATCAACTCTTCCTTTTTTGAGTCCTTTGGTGTGAAAAGTGCTGTCAAACCCTTCTGTTTGATCATATAATCAGGTAAGACCTGGAAGAGCTCGGAAGACCCCTCTCTTAAATGAACAACTGTGTTAAGATGCCTTCTTTCTGATTATAGCTACATTTGGAATCCATCTCTGTATTCTGTGTATCACAAAGCAAGTTGACTGGTAACTCAGATGTGCTGGTGGGGACTTAATAAAGATTATGTGAAAATTATTTGAGCAATACTAAAGTACAGTTAGAACTATGTCCTTTCATGGGGCACCTGGGTGGCTCAGGTCAGTTAAGCATCCAACTCTTGATTTCGGCTCAGGTCAGGTTCTGATCTCAGGTCATGAGATCAAGCCCTGTGTTGGGAGCCTGCTTGGGATTCTCTTTTTCTGTCCCTCTCCATGCACATGGGTGCTCTCTCTCTCTCTCTCTCTCTCAAAATAAATAAATAAACTTAAGAAAAAATAGAACTGTGCCCTTTCAGAACTTTAGTGTAGAGTTGACATTAGAAAAGTCCTAACACATACAAAATATAGTGTGGCCAAGAATTAGAGTTGGTGACAGCAACTTAGGGAAGTATCCACAACTCTGAGTCTGGTTAGCACTATTGTAGGCCAGGACACCATAATGAATGGCTAGTCCGTCACACCTGGCAACATCCTATTTTTAGACCACCTGAGCATGCCGTGAATATGTGGAAGGCTGCCATTGCTTATTAAAGCCCTTTGGAAGATGTGGGCTCACTGAATGACACATAGGCCCCCTCGTATCAGTCAAGTTACATTTGGAAAACAGAACATTTAACTGCCTGCCATTTTGAGCTGCCGCCGCCAAGGGACCTCTATTCCAAGGCGGCTCTGGGGGGACAATTATGAGATCTCGCGGTTGTCTCTCTCAACCTATCAATTAGGAAAAGAGCAGAGTCAGATGTGATATATTAGATAGCCCTGAGATGGATCGCTCTGAAAAATCTCATATTGGCAAGAGTAATTCAAGTTGCCAGGAATCCAGAGTTTGCCATGTGACATCCCCAGAAGTCTGATGAGGTTTGACTGGTTTACTCTGCTAAATGAAACTGCTGAGATGGCTGTCACGAGGTGATTAATAAAGTGCATAAATCTTAACTATGGGAAAAAAGAAGATGAATCGATGCATGCATATATTGGAAATGTAATGAAGCCAAATCGAAGCTACCAGGATTTACTAATATATTACAGAAAAACAATATCATGGTTAGTGTGCCTCCTTGGTTGGTCTCCTTTGGAAAATGACCAGGAAGACATGTTCAGTTTTATTTTTTGTTGTTTAACGGAGGAGACCTGAAGTGCAACAGACCAGGAGAGTAAAAATAACACAGTGAACATTTCCTGCTGGTATTTCCCGTTTGTTACTTATCCCCACCATGTTAATGGAAAAGAAAAAAGCAAAGAAAGAAAAAGATTGGTTCAGGTTCCCTCCAAGCTACTATTGAATGCTGTTAGTACTCATATTCAAAGTTTTGGTAGTTTTCAGAGTAATTAGAACCCCAGAGCAAATAAACACTAAATGAGCTCTCGTCTTTGAAGTTATTTTTTTTTCTGACTAAATAGCTCTGTTCTGCTATAATTATATACTAGTCATTATAAAATTAAAAATCATTTTAAGTGATTGGATGTTTTTTTAAGAAGCATTTGTTTCTTGCTAATTATTATGAACTAATTGTAGTTTATGATGGTCTACAAGAAATCCAAAATCACCTGCCTTAGAGTCCCACTCTCCAGTGGTTGCAAGCTGCATTCCAGAAGGAAAACAAGTGATGGGAAAGAAGGTCCATAACCTTGAAAATATCTGACTTTCTGAAGGTCTTTACAGACAGCAGCTGTGCAGCGTGATAGCCTAAAAAACTTTATTGTCCATGGACCTGAATTTCATTCCGGCACTACGAGAAGCTAACCGTGATCTCTGACACATTAGTTAATGTCTCTAATCCTCACTTTTGCATTTGTAAAGGGGGATAATAATATCTACTTACAGCCTTGTTTTCAGGATTAAAGATAATATCTAGAAAACTTAGAGCACAGAAACTGGCATCATAGTAACTATTGTTATCTTTGCTCATCATCATTTCCATTGTTATTTTTGTGACAGGAAAATTTACTACTGCTCAGAGGCCAGAGCTTGGTCTTCAGGACAGGTAGTGCATGACATCCTGTGATAGTGTTTTCAATAGCAAGCTTGGATCTCTCAGGAATAAGGGACTTAAATGTTCAGCAATCCAGAAAAGCAGAAGTTTTCCATGTTATTTTCCTATCCTTATGATCCAAGGCCAGGGTAAGCGTGGGTAGAAAGTATGACTATATATCTATTAGGGGCTTTCCCATGAACCAACAAGTTCTTGAAACCCCACCCATTCATAATTTCATGGAGATCCATACTCTGCCAATACCTCCCCAGGGCAACAAGGAAAACAAAAGGTAAACAGTAGTAATAATAAATTAAAACATGAAACAACAACGAAAACTCCTACAGATGTGTCACATGAGTGACCCTTTTCCCCTAGTCCTCTCTCTTTTCTTTCTTTCTTTTTTTTTTTTTACTATTTATTACAAATTGATATCATGAGTTATACAGGTGAGTAAAAACTGGACACCAGCTGATTCTGTTGCGGGGAGGAGATGTTGAACATCAAAGTCAGGGTTTCCCTCTGACTCTCTGCATTATCCAACTCTTTTCATAGATAAACTCTTTTTATTGTCTTTCGTTCTTTTTTCTGGCTGCTTATTTTTTATTTTGTTGTTAGTTTAGAGAACATTCTTTCTTCATTTCTTGGTTCCAGATACTGAATTTGCTGATTGTTTCTTATATTCTAGGTACAAGGTGCTTCACATATGTTATCTTAAATAGTCTTTAAATCAGGTAAATATTAAAGCTGAGAAAAAAAATTTGCAGGGTCATAGAGTTAGTAAATGGTAGAGCAAGGGTTTAAGAGCGTTCTTTCAGATTCATGAAACCAGGCTGCCTTCCTGACTATATTCAACATGGTATGCACAGGTTGGTGATTTCAGGGGAAATACCTAACCGAGAAACCAAATTTTGATTCTGAACATAGATTCTGTGATGGACACTGAGACTGTGGATTCTGAATCTGACTTATCCAAACCTCTCTTACCATTCTCAAATGGAATCTACCTAGTTCTTCTAGTGCATAGGTTGATTAAGAGTCACAAATCACCTGACACCCATGCTTTCTTCCTTTCCCTTCATATGCACAGCCTCCTGGTCCACTCCCTGGATTCCTAGTTTAATGGAGCAGGAGAACTCTGCCAGCTTATGACACATCACCTCAGGGGTAAAAGAAGAAAATGTTCTCATCTCTGTAGAGTAAGGGAGTGGTAATGTTGGCCTTTATTACTTTTCTTAAAGATACTGGAAGGAAAAGGCTGGGTGGATTTCACAAGAGAGAAGGAAGACAGATTGATGAGAAACAGGAAACAAACCACGTTCAGACATGAACAGTCCCCAACAAAGACAAGAAAATTGCCATCCCTAACTGCCTCTTGGACAGAAAAGCCCAACACATCTTTCTAGCAAATGCTTGCCCCCACCCACCAAACTCAAGCATCATTGTCATGCAACCAGTCATGCCCTGTCTTTCTCTAAGTATCAAATGATGATTCCCGAAGGGTCAGACTTTTACAATAGCAATTGCTAGCAATTATCATATACCTACCCTGTGCCAGGTACTGGACTAGGTCCCATTCAGTTTCTGCAATAATTCTGTGACATTGGTAAATTATTATTCCCAGCTTACAAACAAGAAAACCAAGGCTGAACAAATATAAGCAAATTGTCTACTGCCACACAATTAGGAAGTAACTGATCTGGTATTGAAATGATCCCATGTTGTCTCCAAACCATGTGTCCATTTCCACTATGTCACATTATCTACACAAGACAGTTCTTCATGCCATTCTAAGGTTGGGTGCCTGGATGACTCAGTCGCATGAACGTCTAACTCTTGATTTCAACTCAGGTCATGATCTCGCATTCTGTGAGTTCAAGCCCAGCATCAGGGTCCTCATGCTAACGGTGCATAGCCTGCTTGGGATTCCCTCTCTCTCTCTCTCTCTCTTTCTCTTTCTCTCTCTCTCTCTCTCTCTCTCTCTCCCTCTCCCTCTCCCTCCCTCCACCCTACCTCCTTTCTCTGCCCCTCTCCTGCTTGTGCTCGCTCACTCTCTCTCAAAGTAAATAAATAAACTTAAAAAGAACATGTCATTTTAAATTAGCAGGTCTTTTGGATGGATGGTAGTAGAAAGGGGAAAAGGGTCTGGTGCCTGGGGGGCTCAGTCGGTTAAGCTTATGACTTCGGCTCATGTCATGATCTCACAGTTCGTGAGTTTGAGCCCTGCATCGGACTCTGTGTTGACAGCCTGGAGCCTGCTTCAGACTCTGTGTCTTCCTCTCTGTCTCTGCCCCTCCCCTGCTTGTGCTCTCTGTTTCTCAAAAAAATGAATAAACATTAAAAAAAATTTTTAAATAAGAAAGGGGAAAAGGGTTTTAGGGAAGTTTATTGATGCTACAGCAACCTGAGAACATAGCATTGGTTTCTTGTATTTGAATAGCAACATTCAGGGGCGCCTGGGTGGCTCAGTTGGTTAAGCAGCCGACTTCGGCTCAGGTCCTGATCTCGCAGTCTGTGAGTTCGAGCCCCGTGTCGGGCTCTGTGCTGACAGCTCAGAGCCTGGAGCCTGCTTCACATTCTGTGTCTCCCTCTCTCTCTGCCCCTCCCCCACTCATGCTCTGTCTCTCTCTCTCTGTGTCTCATAAATAAATATTGAATAGCAACATTCATAGTTCATTAAATACAACACACCCAAGCTGCTATTTGGATTGTTTAGTTTTTCCTGCTTACCTACTATCTTTTTTAAAAATTCCTGTGTTCGACCAAAGTTTATATGATCACTATAATATGTGCACTATCAGACTTCCCATGGAAAGATTCAAGACTCATGAGTGCCCACTGCACAATTTGGGCAAAATGGATTACAAAGCCACTCAGAATTGTGAGATGCCATCCAAAACTCCACCCATGAAGCTAATATTCCAGGCTCTTTCTTAAGACCATTTCTGAACAAACATGACTAAAAGCAGAGAAATAAAATAGGACATAGGAAAAGAGGAACCTGCCTGGATATAACAGGATAAGGCAGCACATAACCCACACTTCTGAACCCACACAGAAATTAGAAGGAACTTTAGTGAAGTTGCTTATCTGCACAGGATCATGGAGTTATAGCATCAGATGACTTTCTATCCAGTACTTCTCTAAAATTCTCCTATAGGCTGTTTTCTAGAAAATAGTGATCCTGAGTATATAATATGTCACCTCTGGTAATTGCAAGAGAATTTACTGAATTTTACACCATCATTTCCAGTCCATCTTGATGTTTCATTTTTGTTTATTTAGTCAAAAATGTCCTGTGGATGAAGTTTGGAGGGAACAGGGATACATCAGGGAATCACAGTCATTCACATGTCAATCTAATTGTGCAAATGTTCAAAACAAGGTATGTGGATTCTTGTCCAATTCAGTGGGAAAATTTATAGAATCTTACCACTTGAAGGGAAGTTATGAGGTCATCCTAGCTAGTCCTGCCTCAAGCAAGGTCCACGCCCAAACTGCAAAAGACAAGGGGGTTGGGTTATTGTTTCATCTATCTTTAATAAGTGCAAGAAAGTTGGAGCTTTCTTCGTTTCATCCTAAAGGGGGCAAAAAGTGACTCTCAGGTGTGCCTATAATGAATCTAAAGGAATATATTTGGGAAAGCTTCATTTAAAGAACTTGGTAGAAAATTATCCATTAGGGCACCTGCGTGGCTTAGTCAATTAAGCATCTGACTCTTGATATTAGCTCAGGTCATGGTCTCACAGTTTGTGAGATCAAGCCCCAAGTCCGGCTCTGTGCTGACAGCACAGAGCCTGCTTGGGATTCTCTCTGTCCCTCCCTCTTTGCCCCTCCCCTGTATGCTCACTAGCATGTGCTCTCTCACGAAGTAAATAAGTCAACTTAAAAAAAAATTACCCATTTTATTGACATGAAAGCTGTGACTCAGAGTCATCTCTATGTTTTGAGAATATGCTAATACACCTTCCAGAACGTGATACATAATACTTTAGGGTGCTGCTGGGCGTCTATAGATCAGAAACCACTATGTCTCCATACTTAGAATTTATGCATCAGAATATAAGCACAATAGGGGAAATTTCTGAATGAAATTCCTAATGAGAACAGAACCCTACTCTGAAATCCCAAGACAACCCCTATTCCATATTCATATGGCATTTTCATCTCCTCTCTCCATACATTCAGAATTGCTAATCCTGTCCCCCTTCATCTCTCTTAAGTTTTGGACATACCCACAAGATGCAGTGGAAACCCTCTCTATAAAAGGTTCATCACCTGAGTCTAAGATGTACCGCCCTTCCCTAGGATTCAGCACTTCGTCTTTCTTACCCTTGTCTTTAGCTTTGCCTCACAAACTAGTTCAGGTGTGGCCAGCGAGCTTTTCACCTCATTCTTGTACCAATCCAGATTGGATATGGCTGATTAGATGAAGATTGCAAGACCATTTACCAGGTGTGTGTGAAGGATGCCGTGGTGGATTCACAGCATCTTTCATGGGTATGCAAATGAGGAATAGAACATTTGGGCTGCATATCTCCCCTTCCAAAGCTAGCCCATCAGTACCTAAAGAATAAGAATCTTTCTCTCTCTGGCTTTTATATTCCTTGCATGCCTGATGTAGTTCTGACCTCATAGTAGGGGCTCAAACCATATTTGTTGATCAGTGTCCCAAAAGGTGCCATTGACACGTCAGGGAATAAATTCTAAATGAGTCTGAAAAGCAGTATCTTGTTTTTACCAGGAGACAACACTTCCCCTAAAATCGAAGTACCAGAGATGGAGCACCAAGTATTTTTCTCCATGAGTCCTAGGCAAATATAAAGTGAAATTCCGCATGCAGCCACACTTAGAGCTAGATTTATTTGTAATATGTCTAGGCTCGTTGGAATTTTTATTGTTTGTATATTTAATCCATGGTAGCAGTTGTGTCCAGCTCATCCTACCTAATGCCTAATTTTGGTTTAAATGATCTGCTTAAAGGGAAAAGAGGAAAAAAATACAAACTGTATCTGACTGATGAAAAGATAAAATGAAAATATGGCAGGGCACCACAGCTCATGAAAACAGCCTGCCTGATAAAAATAGTCCTATTTGCTTTGAAAACCTGCACCTCTCCCTGGGTTTCTAGAGGGAACAACTGGGTGGTGTCAGCTGAAGCATCTGAATCCTGATCTCTGTCCAGTTTCAGCAATTTCCAGTAACATTTGAGGTTCCTTCTCATTTCATCAAAAACAAAAACTCCCATATGGTTACAGCACTTACTGCCTGGGTTAATTGGAATTTCAACCTCAATGATTTCTGTAAGCTTAGAACAAAATGTATGTTTGAAAGGCAAGAGAAACAAATTGCAGAAGACTGACAGGTTGGGTTTACAGAGAAGTTTCATGTTCTTTCAGTCATAGAAGAAATGACCAGCTGCTGGAGCCCAGCTTTCAACCTGCTCAGCAGGTAGCCTACAGTGGCCTGTACTGGGAGATCAGAGGCAGGAAGAGCTTTTACCTGGCTTGGACCTCACATCCATAGAAAATTGAGAAGGAAAATGGACTTGGAATGAGAAGACCTGAGTTCAAGTTTCTTCCACATGTTTGACCTTGAACATGTGACGTAGCCACTCCAAACCTTGATTTCCTCTCTGAAAAAAGAGGAAATAATCATTCTTTCTTACAGTATAGGGTCATGATGGCCAGACAAGAAAATGGAAGCCAGAGGACTTGAACTGTAACCAAGGCAAATTAAGCTATTGCCACCCAGTGTCACTCAACACCAATTGCTTGCTCCTTTCCCCAAATCCCTTGCCTTAAAACAGAGATCATTAAAGTCTTCAGTGGTATTGACCTCATTTCTACCAAAAGCACCTGAATGATACAATTCCTGTATGAAACGGTGGCTCTCCATACCTACATAGTGGGAGAGGAGATATAGTTTGACGTGACTCCCTGGGGACAAACCTAGCCTATAATATAGAAAAATGGATGCCGAGCAAACTTTAGGGAGGGTAGAGGAGGTATGGCTTTAGAAATTGAGGACCGGCTCCTAACCATCCCTGGAATCCTGCTACTAAGGAGTCTACTGGGTCATACTAAGGGAGCCTATGACTGGGGCTACTCAGCACTCCACCAGCTTATCTCAGGGCCTGAGTCAGAACCCCTCCCCCAACCAAGACAGGTTTCTAAGGTACTTCTAGATGTTTCATGTCATTTACAGAGATGATAGCATATAGATGACATATTCTATTTTTCTCTGGTTAAGAGATTGTTACTTTATGACAAATGTCAGCAATCTATTCCTTTTTTTTTCTTTTTTTTTATGTTTTCTTTCCTTTTGAGAATGAGAGCACAAACAGGGCAGGGGCAGAGAGGGGGCGGGGGACAGAAGATCCGAAGCAGACTCT
Source organism: Paguma larvata (assembly GCA_030068075.1). Classification (NCBI taxonomy): domain Eukaryota; kingdom Metazoa; phylum Chordata; class Mammalia; order Carnivora; family Viverridae; genus Paguma; species Paguma larvata. Next base: position 59,578,359 of record CM057838.1, on the reverse strand, counting down.
GTGCTGAGAGCAGCAAGCCCAATGTCAGCAATCTATCCAAAATGCCTAGTATCTACTAGAAGACATCCATTCATTCACCTAACATTTATTACACACCTATCACAGAATGTTTTCTGCACTAGGAATTGACAGTAAAAGGGTGAGCAAGAGAGAAAGAGTCCCTCCTCACAGCACTTGCATTCCTAGATGCACAGCTGCTGCACACAGGAAAGCCCTGAAGGAGAGGGGCCTCCTGTCCAGACATGTGCAACACGACATTTTAAAAGAGCACTGGATTCTGAGTCTTTAGCCTGTCACTTCTTTCTCTCTTACTAACTCACCATGTGTCCTTTCTTTCTCATCCTCTGCTTCCTAATCTGTGAAATTAGAGGCCAGAACGAGTCCTCTCAGGACCCTTTCAGTTCTAGAGTAAGCTAATTGGCTGACCTTAGGAAAATCTGTGCATCTGTTTCCATATTTATTAAAGAGAAATTATGATATTCTCTCATCTGATACTGCTAACTGTTTCTGAATTGAATTTAGATCAGATGTCATGAGTTTTGTTTGTGTTCCTGTAAATGTAAGGTACCACGAAGGCTGTCATTAGGATAAGGTCACTGACATAGGACAAGGGAGGGCAGACTTGGCAATTTCTACTTGGGGACCCAGAGTGTACCCATCCGCCACTTAAACTAAAAACACAGAGATACTTGCTCCTGAGCCGATGGTTGACATAGCCTGCAACTATACTTTCTAGAGAACGAAGAGTGCTTGAGGCACAGTACATAAATAGTTATACAGTTAAGTCTCAGTTGCCTAATGAGAAAATAACCTCCTGCCACCATTTATGTGTGTTCTCAACCCGGTTTCTTCTCATTTCTGGAGAACACTTGAACCTTTTCTTTCCCTTTTGCTGCTGTTTGGAGCTTGCTCTGGGAAGCTGACCAACAACTTTTTTTTTTTTAATTGCTCCTAAGCTTGATAGTCCAGGGTAATAACCTCCCCCCAACCCCTCCCCAGGCCATTAAAACTATCAGCAGCATTCAGGCCACCTTTGCTATATTTCTACCGAGGGCTGTAATACAAAATCACCCCGATAATTTTGTCCTTGATTCTATCTCAAACTCGAGTTTACCCTGCCCCGGTGGCATAGAGTGGGCAACGCAACTGACTGGAGATAAGCTGTATGTGGTCTGACTGACCATGCTCCTCTCTGAGTTGCTTGGCTGCAAAATGGCACTAGAGGAATGCTTTGCATTTGTTCTAAGACCATAACAACTGGACTCAAAAGTCTGTTTTGACTAAGAATGAAGACATTGTGCTATCATTTACATAGGGATTTGCTTTTGGAATTCCTTGTTCGGCTAAAGAAAATGTTATGACTATTGATTTTGTGGTTTATCGGGGCACTTGCAGCAGAATGAAGCCTACAGGCGTCTATTGTGCTCCCCCCCCATCATCACCACTAAAATGACCCAGTCCCATGTGCCAGTGGAGAGAAAGTCCACTCTGAATCTCAGTAATATCCTTTAGAAGGGAATTCTTTGCAGACGAGAAACTTGCCAAGGTAAGTCATATGTCCGTGTGTTGGAATGTGTTGCTGTCTGTGCTCAAGTTGTCTGCTGACCCAACTGTTTCCTTGGTGAAGTGAACCCCACAGGGTCGAGCAGTGCATCTCCCCTTAACTGCTCCACAAAGAAACAGACGCACATGAACAGGGGTGTGCTGCATGGAAATCAGAAAAAAATGCATCAAATATGCACGTCTTGATTACAATGTTAAAATAGACTTTCCTTGTTTCCTCTTATGTATATAAAACATTGGCAATGCACCCCACAATGTCAAAAGGAGGAAATGGTGGGAGAATTGACTATTTCAGTTCTGTATCTGACAGTTATAGTCTTTGCTACAGTTCAGAGCATAATTCAAATGTGGACCAGAAATGGATGATTAAAATCAAGTTTAGGGGTGCCTGGGTGTCTCTGTTGGTTAAGCGTCCAACTTCGGCTCAGGTCATGATCTCACGGGGTTCGAGCCCCATGTCGGGCTCTGTGCTGACAGCTCAGAGCCTGGAGCCTGCTTCAGATTCTGTGTCTCCCTCTCTCTCTGCCTCTCTCTCTCTCTCTCTCTCTCTCTCTCTCTCTTTCCCTCTTTCCCTCTCTCTCTCTCTCTCAAACATAAATATTAAAAAATTTTTAATCAAGTTTAAAAAGATACAGTGTTTGAATTTCTCTTTAAGGTTTTCCCAAGTCACTCTAGCCTATGGAAATGTCTTCTGTCTTTATCTTCTTTCTCTAAGCTTACTGTTTTATGCCCCTCAGTTGGAAATTCTATACTGCTTTAAAATACCTAGTTTTAAAGATTAAATTTGCAGGGCACCTGCGAGGCTTAGTCTGTTAAGCATCAGACTGTTGATTTTGGGTTAGGTCATGATCTCACAGTTGTGAAATTGAGCCCCAACATCGGGCTCCATGCTGAACATGGAGCCTGCTTAAGATTCTCTCTCTACCTCTCCCTCTTCCCCTCTCTCTCCCACTCTCTCAAAAAAATAAGTGAAAATAATAAAAACATAATATAAAAATTAAGTTTGCTTAACTGTTAAAAAAGATATAGTGCTTGCATCACTTCTCACGTAACCATTTCCAATTAATGGTCATCATAAACATTAATGAGAAGAGGGTAGTGTATGATTATTGCCTAATATTAAAATACACAAGGCACACCCCAGTTTGATCTAGATTTCCTTCCAGTTAAAGTCATGGGAAAGTGTTAGGATGTTTTTCTTTCCATGTGTACTCAATAATAAAAGACTATTAGTCTGATCAGTAGAAGGTCTTAAAAATAATAAAACTAACACCAGCTGATTGTAATTTATCTTTCAGAAAAACAGTTGTTATAATTTCCATTCTGGGGGGTGGGAAATTGTCCAGGGTGAGCACTTCTGTGCATTTTGATCACTTGGAATTTATCTTCATTTTTGCATCAGAGACTGAAGCAACCCCAGACCCAGATGTGCAATTGATTTTCGTTCAATTTCAACTCTGGGGAAAATTACACAGAACTGCGTAATTTTTTCCCTGAATGCCCAGATTATGTAAACACACCCATTTCATTTTAATAACAGAACTAGAGACATCCACTGGGAGAGCGTGCTAATACTTTTTTCCCTCTAAATTGTATTTTGGGGCAAACTTTGCACAAAGAAGGAGTTAGAGCCTTTTCTAAGAGAGGAAATGACAACATTTTAGGAGCCACTTTGCAAATACGTATGGCCACATGTCATGGAAACAATGCACCTTAACTTCTCTTCGCTTTACACTGCCATGTTGGTGTCTTTGATCATGTATGAAGCCTTGAAATAGAAAACTTGCCTTGCTTGGTTTGCATTTGTGATCACTGAACCCTAAATTATAGTGATCCAAACTCTGACCCCTTCTCACATGGCTCTGGAGTGAGTTGTCAGAGTATGTTGCTTCCAACCTAGTTTTGAGCAGAAATGGTTATGTTCCACTGGCAAGGCAGCCAAAGACCTGTGAATGGTCCAGTGACATAACCAGTGAAAATGGGCCCATGTGCCATCTTTATGGTTTGTTCTCTAAGCTGCCAAGATGCCGGAGCACTCTTGGATCCACTTTAGACGTTCAGGTTAAGCTAGGAATAAGGGGACATGTAGAAAGACAGACAGACAGAGCCTTTTTCTCAACCTTTTGCTGTGGTAAGTTCCACGGTGATAAAGCAGAGAGATAAAATAAGATTAGCTTATCCATGGCACTCTTGGGTCATCCATTAGACTTGGCAAGGTGGCCTTCAGGAACAGTTTAGGCTTGGCCTGCAGGGCTGCATAGGCACTTGCATAAACAGATGTATGTCTTTTATGAGATTTCATATATGAACTGACATCAGGAGATTTTATGGAAGGCTTAATTACTCTCAGAGGATTAAAGAGTATTAAATGGGAGAGATTTGGTCAAAAGTAAAAATGACATTTAAAAATAAAAACTGCTTGACACTAGGGCTGAAACAAAGGTTTGCTTTGAAAGCTTTTGTGTATTTTATCACTGTTTATGTTTTCCCACAATCTGGACTCTTTCTGGAGTCAATAAATACCATGTTTGCTAACAGAATGAGTGCTAGCAATTAGCAGAGGTCTAACTAACGCCGGGTAAATAGCTGCATTGTTTGCTATGAAAATTACCAGGGAAAGACTAACCAGGATTGTTTTTACCCGCTCCAAAAAGAATCCCTCAGAGCCCCCTGGAGAAAGGCAGCATAACTCAGGAAAGAGTACAGACTGTGGAATTAGATAGGCAAGAGTTTGAATCCCAATTTGGTAATTTAATAACCTCAAAATGTGGTCTCAGGTACCTCATCCATAAAATGAGGGTAATAATAACTATCTCATGGAGTCGTTATATGGATTAAATAAAGTGAGTATACGAACATAATATGCATAGTGGAAGGAAGGCATTTTATTAGGGTTCATCCCTTTTGTTTCCTTGATTCCCTAAAGAATATCATCTGAGAATTTAATTCTGCAAATTTTGCAGGAGACATACAAATCAGATATATTACTTTTTCCCCTTTGTCCCAGGCTTGCATAAACCTCTCAAAACTACGTAAGGATATGATTGCATCAGAACCAAAGCATGGTCTTCCATTTCTAGCAAGATGAATGATCAGATGTTTAGAGAAAACCCTCCCAGTTTGCACCTAAATGTGCTAGATGACAGATAAATAGGTGGAAAGTAGACAGATACAGAGATAGAGGGGAGAACAATCAAAGTCAAGGAACATCCAGAAAACTCTGTTTCACGGGAGTAAGCAGATTCTACAGCTGGCATCCTCTGGTCTAAGTTTTAGCACCATGACTAGTGTGGGGGAGAGAGATGGACAGGCGTTAAAGCAGATCCTGAGCAGGATGGGAAGTTGAATCTTTACAAAAAGTCCTTAGCAAAAAACCAGGACCCCAAAAGGTGACATGCTTAATATGCGAATTAGGGAAAAAAAGAGCTACACCACAGAAAAGCTGCTGTTCGTGACTCCAAGAGATGGAGGGTACATGTAGTCTATAATTTCTTTTTATTTAAATCCAAGTTAGTTAACATATGCTGAAATAATGGTTTCAGTAGAACCCAATGATTCACCACTTACATAGAACACCCAGTGCACATCCCAATAGGTGCACTTCTTAATGCCCCTCACCTACCTAACCCATCTCTCCACCCGAAACCTCTCCAGCATCCCTCAGTTCTCAGTATTTAAGAGTCTCTTATGGTTTGTCTTTCTCTCTGCTTTTATCTTATTCTTCCTTCCCTTCCCCTGTGTTCATCTGTTTTGTTTCTTAAATTCCACGTAGTCTCTAATTTCTAAGCTCATAGAAGAAAAACTCCAAAGAGAGAGAAAAACTTCAAAAACAAAAAAAAACCTCAGTAAGTCAAGAAATAAAAGTGATAATAAAATAGAAATAGTGAAAATGGAACAGATGCCACAAAATAAAATTGTAAAAATGAATCTAGATATTTCAGTAACCAAAACTCAATGCAATCGAATTATCCTTTCCTGTTAAAAGACAAAGATTGTCAAACTAGATTAAAACACACACACACACACACATGATCACACACACAATCACACAAAATCCAGCTATATGTTGCTTATAAGAGACACAGGATGGTCAAAAGTAAAGGTTAGAAAAAGGTATTCCAGGCAAACATTAACCTAAAGGAAGCCATCATTAATAGAACAAGCAAAGATAGTATTAAAGGCACAAAATAACATGCTAAAGAGGTGAATTTTCTTAAAAGTTAACATTTCTCAGGAAACTGTAAAAACATTGAGTTTATATGTAGTGAACAGTATAGCTTCAAATGCTGAAAACAAATGAACACAATTACAGTGAAAAATATACAACCCCACATCATAGTAAGAAGTTGTTACTTAATGGTTTTGGTAGAATATAGAAAAGTAGAATACCACAAAGAATACTTGACTTCAAGGACATATGGAGAACACTGTTCCAACAATTAGGGAGTAGAAATTCCTTTGAGGAAGACACAGAAATTTATCAAAATTAATCATGTTGTAAGGCATTAAGCCCATTTCAACAGAAGTAAAGAATCCATTTTATCATAAGAATATGAGCAAATCAGTTTAAAAAGATAAATGGATACATAATGAAATTTTAGAATCCACTTTTAAATACCCTTTGGGTCAAATAATAAATCATAATAGAATCTATGCAAGTGATAAGTACTAAACAAAATATATGAGATGAAGCTAAAGTAGTACTTAATAAGAAATTTATAGCCTTGAATGCTTATATTAGAAAAAAAAATAGTAAGCCAATTATCAACTGAAAACTTTAGAAAGAGCAGAGTAAACCCAATGATAATGGGGGGGAAATTAACATAACAAAAATAGAGGATCACCAACCTCAAAAGCCAATGCTGTGAAAAGAGTAATGAATTAGTAAGATTGGAAAAAGTGAAGTTGCACAAGTAACATAAAGGATGTAAAGGGCCTATAAAAGGCACATGATGTTAATCAGATAATAAGGCAAAATTATCAACTACTTTATGCAGATAAATTTGAAAATTTGTGTACAACGGACATTCTAAAAATATATATTGTCAAAGCTAATTTGAGAAGAAAAATGATCCTTTAACCATGAAAGAAATGAAATTGGTAATAATTTTTTTTTTCTACTGGAAAACACTAGACCAGAAGGTCTTACGTATGAGTTATGCCAAATATTCAATCCAAAATACATAAAGTCTTTTAGACAACAGAAAAAGTGGGAATATTCCCAAACTTACTCTACAAGGCCAATATTAACTTTGGATCCAAAACTTGACACAGAGTATAAGAAAATAAAATTACACACCATTCAAATATCTAGCACATTAACCATTCAAAGAACATTAGCAAACCAAATTAAGCAATGGATTTTAAAATGATATATCATAAATTTGAGTTTATCCCTGGAAGCAAGGTTAGTTTGTTATTAGAAAATTATTTAATGTAATTTATCATATCAACTAATTAGAGGAGGAAGCTTTATGTCAGTTTGTATACACCAAAAAAATCATTCAATAAAACTTTACAACCATCCACAATAAAAACTCTTAGCAAACTAGGAATCAAATGGAACTTTCTTAACCTGATAAAATACACCCACAAAAAACTTATAGCAAACACAATGTTTGGTGGGGAAATATTTTTTAAAGCCCCTTTAAAAATCAAGCTCAAAATGAGGATTCTAGCTCACGACTTCTATTCCACATAATTTTGGAAGTTCTAGAGACACATGACCTAGAGAATAACTTTGTATATCAGGAGACAGGCAACCAGAGTGTTTCTACCAGCTTTGATTTTAATAGCAGAAAACCGGAAATTACCCAATTATCCTTTGACTTCGAATGGATAAATCAGTTGTGGCATCTTCATACAATGGCCTTCTATACAGGAGGAAAACAAATGGACCATATCTGTGTGTGTCCACGTGGATGAATAATATTGACCAAAAAAGCCAATCACAGACGAATACATATACAGTATCTGGAATTCCATTTATATGAAATTTACAGAAATTTCATGAGCAGGAAGATTTCAATGTATGCTTTAAAATATGTGTGTAAACTATACAGAAAAATAAGGAAATGATTAACACAAAATTCAGAATTTTGATTACATGTGAGGGGAGTAAGGTGGACAGGATCCGAGAAGGGCTTACATATAATTTTCTATATCTTGAATTGATGATAGATGGACTGTTAATTCCAACAATGAATCATGGCTTCCCAGCCTAATAGCGAGAGTATGATAACTTACCCCCAAACTTGAAATACCTGTGATCCCCACTTACCCAATAATTATCTTCAACTGATACAATTACTCATTGGCCTACTCATGGTATAAATATCTCTTCTTTATCCTTTTTAGTTTTCTATTTTTTATTGTGTGTCCTTTCTCTCTGTAATCCAGGACTTACGTCACTGTTGTTGTCTTTTGGATTATAAGATCAAGTGTATGATCTAGAGAACGGTCAAGGATGTACAGAGGAGACTGCTCGGAATGACTATCTTATATCTGTGTCATTTATTTTCCTTTTAATAACCAGGCTCCAAAAAGCAATACAATTTAGCACACAGTGTGTTCTGTGACTCCCTAAAAAAGACTAAATAAAGATGAAAAATGTTTCCATTCGATATTCTGTATGTACAATGCAAAAATTGTAATCCAAATAAACAGAAAAGAAAGATGAAAACTCAAGCAAGCCCATTCTACCCTCTGGGAATTCACAATTTAAATATGACAAACATATATAGTGAGATAGGAGAAAAGAAAGTGGGTGGTAATGATATTACTGACACTAATGTCTATTCAGGAATGGAAATATATAGAAAGAAGAGTCAGCTAGTTCTTGGGCATTTGATCAAAGAAAAAGCATATAGAAAGAGACGAAGGTCACTGTATTTTATAACATTCTCCTTCTGACTTCAGATGGTCACACAGCTGGTCTACCTCTGCTGTCCCCAGGGTTCTGGGGTATTTTGGCTAACACTATTCACAGAGCCCATAAACTCAAAGGAGGTTAGTACTAAAGGGGATATGACAGAATAATCACTGTGCAAAAAAACTCAAATACATGTAAGAAGTGGATACAACCACACAGAATCACAGATTTTGTGAAGCAACCTGGTGATGTTACCAGAGTAGGAAGTACTGATTACTGCAGAAAATTATGGAAAATTCCCCTTCCCCACTATCACTAAAGACAGTCACATTCCAGAAACTTCCTTTATTGTGCCAGCCACACTAAATATGTCTGCTGACTCCAACAGACCCATGGAATACCAGTTTGTGAGTTTTATCAACTCCCATTGCACACATGGAGAGTTGATAAAGGGAGATACCTACAGTGGTAGTGACTTACTCAAAATCACACAAACAGGGGCAGAGATGGGTCTAGGATCCAAATCTGTTCAGCATGAGGGACTCAGTCTGAAACCACGAAGGAAGGCGTGTGCAGGTGTTTTTATGCAAACAATTTTTGCTAGCTGGAATAAAATAAGAGGAGTATAGAAGTTTTGTAAATGGAGAAGTTTAGTACTGGGGTCAATAAAGGAGACCAAAAACTTGATTGAATAAAACATTTTGCTTCCAGCTCATTGCATCTTTGTCCATATTGATCAACTGTAACAGAGCATGACAGACGTATTGATTGACTGAAGCAATTCTCAGGTATTTGGGACCTGAAAGCAGCTGTAGACTATCAGAAGGCAATGCTCTACAAAAGCCTACAATTAGAAAGGTTAAGCGAAAAAGGGACTTGGGCATAAGGTGTTCTGTATTTATATCAATCTAGCAAATGACTTATTGGAAGGAGAATGTGCCCCATTTTCTTCACCTTTAAGTTAACAGATAAGCATATGTTGGCTATTGTTTTATCAAAAGCCATTGATGAGATGCCTACTTTATGTGCCTGGGTTCTTGCTAATATTGATTTTTAAAACACAGTCAAAAACAATGATGGCAGTTGGATATACACTTCTACATGTGTTGTCTACCAAAAAAAAATAATAATAAATAAACCACAAAAAAAAAAAAAAAAGAATGTTAAGGACATAAATCTTTCGAGACATGAAAGCAGAGGGAAGATGGCCATGCACACATTTTGGAAGCTGGAAAGCAGATGGGCACATGGTAAATGCATTAGCAGACCCAAGACATTAGTATCTGAGCTAAAATAATGAAGATCACTGAAAAGTTTGAGAAACAACCAGACCCCACATACACACCCCCTCTCCCACTCCTTATGTTTGATTCAGGAGACTCCTACGCTCCCGCCCCAGCCAGTGGTTGGAGATTTGTTCCTGAAGAGGGTAAAACAGTCTCTAGGAATGGAATGCACCAGGCTCAGTTAAGGCTCCAAGAGAGGCTTCTCCAGGAAGATGAGATTGATAGAATACCTAAAGTATGGGACATCTTGACAGGATATTTACATAAGTGGTGAGGGGTTTGGGGCTGAGTGAGCTGTAGGTATTTAGAAAACCGAACAAATTAAGAAACAAGATAATTTTACCTCCTGGGAAAACAGTAGTCCTGCAGGGGAGGAATCCTGATGGTAGTTCACTCTGTGCTCAGTTTTTGGTAGCATTTAAAGAATATAATAATGTAATCACTGCCTCTTGATTTAGTGAAAATTACTGTATTGGGGAGAAGAGGGGATGGAAAGCACATGTGCTATAGAAGTAGGTAAGTCTGCTGTTCATAGTGTGAAATCCATTTTTTTTCAAGTCGGACACTTTTTTTTTTTAAGTAGCAATATAGGGGCATCTGGGTGGCTCAGTCAGTTGAGCATCTGACTCTCGATTTCCACTCAGGTCATGATTCTAGGGTCATGGGATCAAGCCCCACATCAGGCTCCATGCCGATGGATTCTCTCTCTCCCTCTCTCTCCCTCTCTCTCCCTCTCTCTCCCTCTCTCTCCCTCTCTCTCTCCCTTTGCCTCTCTTTCCTGCTCACTTTCTCTGTCTCTCTAAAAAAAATTTAAAAAGTAGCAATGTAAGTATGTGATTTAGAGATAAAAAGAAGTAAATGCCAAAATAAGCTGGGGCAGGGGGGAGTCAGGGAGAGGGAAGAGGGATATTGTAGGATTTTTTTATGGCAAATCCTGTAGAACAATTCAGTTCTTTAAAATTAGCCCTAGGTATCTTTGATTTAAAATCTATATATTATTCATTGTTTTCAAACCAATTAATAAAAGTAAGATGGCAATATGTGCTGAAAAGCCGACCCAGTGTTTGTTCCAACAGCCAGAGGTGAGGAGGAACAGAGAATGATGTTCTCTCCACGTTTACGTCTTTCCTAGCAAACCCACTCTGTCCACATGCTGTGCTGCCTTGTCCCGGGCGGACGAAACGATCTACCCTGGCTTAAGAGTAATAGGAACCAGATGGCCTCAGCCTTCTCACAACCTCTCATTTGTAACTGATTTTATTTATCTTCCACTTTGGGTTGTATTTCTTAGGACATTTTTTGATCTTACAGATAGTAAAAATTATTTTCTGAGAATCACAACATTAGATTTGAAACATTCTCTGGGGTTTATGGATTCCACTTACTTTCTTCAGAATAACTCGGGTATATGCCTTTTACTTAAAAAAGGCTGGGTGGGGAAAAGAGCAGTCACTGCTCACTCACCTTAACCTCTTACATTGTATGCCTTACAGTCTGGGATGTGGAGCTTTGTGCCTCTTGACCTTTTTTCAGTTATGAGGCTTTTAATCTCATTAAAGCTGTGGACTCGCTCTTCAGAAAAATTCCTGTATACAGATTTTACATACACTTTAGGAGAATTACAGAGTCCCTGATGCCCATTCATGGATCACTTAAGTGTTCATGAACCTGTTATGAGTCTGATCCATATCACTTGCTGTACTAATAGATTCTAAATAAGTATTGAATTAAATGAATGGACCCAAAGAGAGGGACTCTAGTTCCAGCTGACTTATTAGGTGAAAACAAGGACGCACAATCAATGCACTGTTTTATTTTATGTCTTTGATGTTCCTCTTGGAATATGGAAAATTGGTTTTGAATCTCTTTCTCTCCTTGCTCTTTGGACTCTGTCGGTCCTTATATCTTCTTCCATTTATCCTGAAGCAGTATAGAGAGAATGTCTTCTCTACTACTTACACTCCTGAATTTCTAGCCTCAACTTGTAGAAAGTACCCTCAACAGTACATCTTGTTATTCTTAAATAAATAAATAAATAAATAGATAAAGCTTCATTATGCCCAATTTGTTCCACATATTCAGGACTGCCATATGGCTTCAATGGATGTCTAGTGAAAATGCATTTAATATCTCATAAAACCTACATAAAGATGTCAAATGCCCATAATTAAAGACGAATCCTCTTTGAGAGATTGCTTTACCAATTAGCCACCTGGAGCTGTCTGGCCAAGTCCTAATCAATTAGGCAGTTGTGGACGTTTTGAAGATGTACAAGTCCTAAGGAGAGTTGAGAATACTTTGCAAGTTGAGTAGTGATGGTAGGGCTGGGATAATGGGCCTATGGATGTTCTCATTAGGAAAATGCCTCATCTCAGCCCATTTCTACTCCCTCAGCTAATCACCATTAGAAGCAACAGCAGCGTAACCTGAGCCCTGCCCTGTGCAGGATAATAAAATTTCCCATGGCCATGTGAAGAGCAATATAGTAGAGGTCACAGGAAGGTACTTAAGGAAATAGCCTTACTCTGTTGGTGGTCCTTCTCATACTACACAAGGCAGTTATGTCTCAATTTAAGTCCTTACCTTGCAATGCTGCCAGGTCCACAAAATTGCATCATTCCCTTCTTCATCAGTTAGTTCTCCAACCAGGTAAGAACAGCTGTGGAAAACGTAAGTTTTCACATGGCTCAGAATTACCCTGGGAAGACATATAAAACCATGCAGGTGCCCTTGTCACAGTCCTAAAGATTCCAGTTGTCACTCCAGTACATTGAGTTGTGTTCTTCCCCCAGCCTCTGCCTTCACCCATTTCACCCTTGTGCATATGACCACAATCTTATTTTCATGCTAATGGTTATCCTAAACAGGTATGTGTATCCTGAAGACTTTGTGATGAGTCACCTAGGCTTGAAGAATGTTTTTTATAATAACAATTTTGTCTTCCCTTTTTGGCTCTGAAAGCCAAAGACTACTCCAATTCATGATTACCAATGTCATTAAAATGAAACATGAGGACACATTTCAGGGTGGAAAATTTTGTAAAGATGGCCAGAAATCCCAGATTTGAGCATATCCTTTAGCGGGTCTTGGGAGGGACAGAGGGTGGAGGAGGTGGTGTCAGTGTTGATATTACCAAGACCCCTCCAAGAATGGTAAAGGCGCCAATAGTTCAAAAGCCACAGGAGGTACCAAGAAGCACTTGGATAGAGAGTTAACTAGAAGACTGTGTTGATTTTTGCAGGTGTTCTTAAGAAATGGAGTAAGAAACTTGGACTTAAACTGAAAATAAAACTGAAACTTATGTTAAGCAACAGAATGTAGCACTATTTCAATTACAATGGAATCTGGCTTTAGCTTACACCAAGTAAAGGAAGTCTCAAATTACATGATTAAAACCATCTTCTCTTGGCTTAGGAGAGGACTGTTCCCTGTATTTACATTTTCACAATCCTTTTAAGGAGTGTTTATGCATTTACTGTCAGCGCCCTGACTGAGGGCCCCATCTCAATCCCCACCGCCCCAATGGCAGGGCCAACTGCTTTCTAGTGCCAGGCTGCCTCTGAGCAGGACCCGTTACTCAGCATCTCCTAAGCCTTTACATACAGGATTCTTCTGTTGTATTTTCAAAAGTGCTCCTCTTTATCTTTGCTGGGGTCTTTCTCCTGAAGTGCTGCAGCTCTGGCTTCAACATAGAAGTCGACTTCCTCAAAACTAGCTGCCATTTTCCTCCACCTTCTGGTGGCATTTATGGCAATATGACAAATAAAATCCAGCCCTTGCACTTGTGGACTGACACACTAATAGATTTTTTTTTCTGAGGTACACATCTCTGTGCTTTGAAACAGAATTCTGTTACTTAACTTCATTTAAATGTGTGCCCAAAGAGTTTCACGTTTCCCAATAGCCAATACTTAAAACAATGCCAGAACACAAAAGCACCTAATATTCCTGTCCTACTTTGTTCTATCCCGACACTTAGCAAGGAAGTCTTCTCTTTCCACACCCTCTGCCATTGTTTTTGTGTCCACACATAAGAATTAAAATGCACGGTTATTGAATACTTCCCTTTGGCAAGATTTTTGTCCTTAACATCTTACAACTCTTCCTCCCAACATCAACTATAGGAAGTAGCTGCATTTTACAAACAGGGAAACTAAGAAAAAGTGTGTTATACAGAATGATTTAAAATATCAAAAGAAATAAGTAGAGGGAGTAAGAAATGAAACAAGAATGGCAGATATTGACGGTTGTGGAAACGGGGTGGTGATTGTAATGTGATTTCATCACACCACTCTCGCCATTTCTTTATATGTTCAGGAATGCCCAAAATGTAAAAGTGTTAAAATTATAAAAATACAACTAATAAATTTTTAAAACTTGGGAGAAATAATATCTATTCTTTAGCCCATGGTTATGATTACTTGGGTGCCTCCCCCTGGTATGGAAAGGACTCGTTATAGCTGAGCTCTCTGCTGGAAGTCCATTGAAACCCTGGGTAGTTTGCTTGCACCCCTTCTTACCTACGCATGGCCTTACATTTTTCAGATTTCCTTTAGCTTTCCTCCTGAGTATTCCACGGAAGCCTGTTTTGTACCCCAGGAAGACATAAGGAGATGTCATTTCAAATGCCATGAAAGAGTCTTTTTGCACTGCTCTGTTGTGATAATGTGTGCATTCCCCTATAGCTTCTCTCCAGTGGAAACTGCTCCTTTTCCATGTCGCCTCTGCTGCCACCTCATTTTCTTGTTGTTAACTGAAGAATTGTTCGTCTCCATTTAGACTTCAGATCTGCATCTGCTTTATGCTGTTCCATCTGTTCTGCATTGTAGTGTGTATGTAATATATTAGGTGCTGGGTGCCATTTAAAGAGACAGTCAAGTTAGCATGAGCCTTGAGCTTTCTACCTCTTTGTGGAGAAGGTTCTTAGACCACTAACAGAAATATAAATGGCATTGGGTTACCAGGTAGATATCACTTTACATTTAAAAATTTAGGCACCTACTTTTTTAAAAGTCTCGTCTTTTCTCTCATTCTTTTTAAATTATTTTTCTCTTTACCTTCTTCCTTAGCATCCCAAACCCACTCTCAGAACTAAGCAACTTGGTCTCTCTGGACAGATTAAGAGTCAAACACTTCCACACCAAAAGGACGGGTATATAATAGACTGAAAAATTCAAGGGTCCCCACGTGTCTACGTGTCTCTGTTTGATACTAGTAATGAGCAGCTATCTGTCACAGAAGGGCAGTTTCTAGTCTTTGGCTTCTGAGTCAGCATACTTGGACTAAAATCCAAACTCTGCAATTAGCCTTCCCATGGCTCAAGCTGTGTCCTCTCTAGAGCAGCAGGATAATACCTCCCTTGTAGTATTGTCGTGAAGATCGCCTTTAAAAAGTTTCTAGTATAGGACCCGTCACCTCATGCAAAAGAACTTCAGAAATGGTCAGTAGCTATAATTACTATTAATTCAACAAGTCACTGACAGCATGGGAAAGTGCTAACTATGGACCATAATAGCTACAAAAAAATAATGTGTTTTCTTGGTTGCCAAATTAAGTTGAAACCAATTTTCACATTAACAGCAGGCATTTGCTAACTTAGAAAACACAGCTACCAACGAGGCTCCAAAAGAAGGTCTTTGAGGCTGATGCTCATTTAATGTGTCATATTCGCTTTGGGTGAAAACTTTTGCTGAAATGTGAGAGGCTCGTCGGATTTATTTTTTCCCTTTCTTGTCTACCCAACTGTCATGTGTATCCTCAGAGGTGGAAGTCTCTGACCAGGGCTTGGTTAGGACAGCAGTTTCATGCTTTGATTTTGTTTTGTGTTTGAGGTTTGTAATGAAGAATTCAGAAGGAGAATTGTTAGATGCTCTAGGGAAAGCACGGACGTCACTGTATTTCTGTTTTCTGAAAGTTGAAAATGACAAAGAACAGCAATGCTAATAAGTGCTACTGTGTCTACTTGAGTTCAAAAATGTAATTCACTACTTCTGAGGAAATCGAAGCCTTTGATGAGAGCAGCTATTTTTGGCAAATGAAAAATTCTGAGACTGACAGTAAAAAAAAAAATTTTTTTGTAACATCTGTATTCATTCATTTACACTTTTAGCAAACATTTAGTGAACATCTTTTGTTCGATATATTGTATATTGTTAGACACTGGGGTGCTAAATTGAGTAAGACTGTTGTAAAAAGAGAGAAGCGGCTCAATTAAATTCTGTAATTTTAGGAGAGTTTTGAAAAGGAGCTAATTGCAAATGTATAGACTGGGTTTAGATCAAGTCACAAGGGATGGTGCTGTACCCCGGGGCATCGTGACAGTGGGGAGCCATTACCACCGCTTGGCCTAGATGCACAAGAGGAAAAAGTAAGGGCCTGGGACCTGGAGAGAGGCTGGCAGGAGTCGGCCACCTCTGGGAGAGGCATGGGGCTCATGCAGTGAGCTATAGACAGTCTGGGATGGCCTCCCCGGATGTAGCTGAAGAGGATAAACTCCACCACAAATCTACTTCTGGCTTCTGAAACCCCTGCTGGTGCTGCTCCTTGGCAAATCCCCACTGGTAGCCAGAGGGAGGGGGAGCCCTCTGGTGCAGTTCACAGGAGTGAGCCTCCCAGGACACAGAGCAGAGTGGAGAAGAATCTGGAAAGGGCAAAGGGAAAAATCAGCACAACATGACCTCCCTCAAGATTCAGAATAATAGAGCCTGGATGACAGAGCTACCAGCTCAGGTATTAGGGAACATTTAAACTGGATCCCAAAAAATGAGCACGACTTTGTTGGATGACAGAGAAAGAAGGAGGAATAGTGCAAGGGGCAGAGGAAAAGGCAAGTATATAAATCACACAAATGTGCAAACCCTGCTTAGAAATCAAGAGCGACTCCAGCGTGAGGTAAATGGGACACAGGGAAAGGACTTGGGATTTTGCAAGACTTTGTTTGGATTGGTGGAGAATATTATCCAGACTCACCGCAACATGTCCAGTCAGCAAGTATAAGGTACTCATGACCTGTAGGCTTCGAGGGAGGAGGTGTCTGTGCATGTCACATGCCCCACGTCAATAGCTCTTTGGAAAATGAATGGGGGCGCCTGGGTGGCTCAGTCAGTTAAGTGGCCAACTTCGGCTCAGGTCATGATATTCGCAGTCTGTGAGTTCGAGTCCCCCGTCAGGCTCTGTGCTGACAGCTCAGAGCCTGGAACCTGCTTCGGATTCTGTGTCTCCCTCTCTCTCTGCCCTACTCCTGCTCGCGCTCTGTCTCTATGTCTCAAAGATAAATAAACGTTAAAAAAAAAATTTTTTTAGAAAGAAAATGAGTGAACAGATGAACCTACATCCCAAGATTGCATTTTAATTTATTAAAATTGAATTTGATATAGATTAGCAACGAACACTCTTTGATTCTTCCCTTTTTGTTCTAGAAATAAGTAGATGTAAAGAGCGGTGGTTTTGTGGGACCGGCACAAGATGAGGAGTCAGGATGTCTATTCATCACTGGAAACACCATTAGCCTTCTGTTTCTCAGCAGTCCTGTCTGTAAAGTGAATTTGTGCTCCCTGCCTTAGCTATCTCGTTGGATTATTATGGTGGTCAGATAGATCAGAGGGGTCTTGATAGGTATAAAGAACTTGACAGATACAACGCAGCGATGTCCCCTTCCTCCTGCATCGGTAGCATCTGGGCCACATTAAGTGAATTTTTCAAATAATGCAATGTTCCATTAACAAGGGTTTCTTATTCTCAGCACTGTGTGCATTTGGGACCAGAATACTTTTTTGGGTGGGAGGGCTGTCCTGTGTGTTGCAGGATATTTTGCAGTATCCCTGGCTTCTGCCCATTGGCCATCAGCACTCACCCCTGCCCTCCACTCCCACAATCCGGTTTGACAACCAGAAATATCTCCAGATTGCCAGATGTCCCCTAGAGGGCAAAATCATTCCCTGGTTGAGAACCACTGCGCCGAACATTCTTTTTCAATCTTAACCGTTCTAGATGGAAATCTTTCTAAAATATGTTGGTCACATCCCTGCCTGTTAACCACGGGCTCCTGAGTTGCTACATGAGAATACTGGCTGTGACAATCATAACATCTTTAAGACATCTCCCTGGTCTGCCATGTTTTTGCAGGCCTTGCGCCTGCATTTCATGGTTTTTATTTTCCCTCCCTGTCTCCCTGGGAGGCTGACAGCTGTCATTTTCCCGTAAGCATCGAAGTGTACTAATTCGCTATTTCTAATCTGCTGAGGATTTAAAAAGCAGTTAGCCAGCTTTCCGAGGACGCATCTAAAATGAGAATCAACAGTCCCTGAGTTCGGGCGTGCAGGAGCCTGGCAGATGGACTTGGTCTGTGTGAGCCATGCAGAGCCCTTCCTGTTCTCACTCTCTAGCCTCTCTGCTGTTAGGGACATCTGCCAGGTAAGCGCGGTGTCATCCTGATTATTATAATATGACCATATGATGTTACAAACATCAGCTTTCCCATATCCTCGACTGAGGATGAAATAAGAGGAGGGGGATGGAAGTCTGATAATAGTTCAAACGTTCCTGCCAACTGCGGACCAACACTTCAGAGATCCGTTTGTCTTTTATTCTCCCACCACCCTTCTCACTCCTTCCATTTGGAAATTATAGGAGGGACAATATGTCATTCGTATTGTCTAGGAGGCCGCACAGAGCCTGGTATAATGTAAGCCAGCAAGATGGTCTTTGATATCTTTTTAAAAAATATTTTTTAATGTTTATTCATCTTTTGAGAGACAGAGAGAAACAGAGCATGAGAAAGGAGGGGGCAGAGAGAGAGAGACACACACAGAATCCAAAGCAGGCTCCAAGTTTTGAGCCGTCAGTGCAGAGCCTGATGCAGGGCTCAAACTCACAAACTATGAGATCATGACCTGAGCCAAAGTCGACACTTAACTGACTGAGCCACCCAGGTGCCCCGACAGTCTTTGATAAGTCTAATGTATTAGCACCGAGTCTAGGAGCAGGTGCCGGGCACATAGTAGGCGTCTTTGCAGAAGGATACACATGGATGACGAACAAGACTCTAACCTCACTTTCCAGTTGTCAGTGTGAAAAAGCGCATGTGAGGTGTGGCATGCCAAAGATAAGGACTTCAAAACTCCAGATGAGGAAAGTGATTTGGAATGAAAGCACAGGCTAATCTTTCAGGTCAGATAAAGAGGGAACTGTAATAGTCCCATGGACAGGAAAATAAAATGACGAAATGTCAACCTGCTTCCTGTTCTGCTGCAGTTCTCTTTCAAGTTCGCTGATTGGGGATGGCCCCGCAGACTCGCAGGACCAATTCGCCTTCCTTTGTTTCTTCCGTTGTGAATGCTGGTGTTTTTCACAGGGTGGGAGGGAAGGGCAAGACGCGCAGCACCCACCTGACACCATCGTGTAGGATCTCAGATGTCTCTAACAGCTTGCTTGTCCACATTCTTAAGCTATTTCTGTCTCCCGTAGCAAGGTGTAATCCTTCACGCCAGAATAAAGCAACCTGTGGGGGAACTTCTACCTGAACGGTGTGCAAGGTCAGAGGAAAGCATTCCATTTCAAAATGGCTCTGTACTTAAGAAAGGGATCCGTTTCCTATAGTACTCTGAACACTGACACAGGAATAGCCTTTGATTTGCTGCCTGTTCTCAAGGCCATGACTGGTCTTAATAGTCCCCATGGGTGACAGATTTCCAGATGGTGATTCTGGCCTGACCAGACCCTTGAGAATGGAAGCCAAGACTGACCAGTTTCCGCTGGGGACTATGAAACCTGAGATCATGCCGGTAGCAAGATCACGCTCAGGGTTTTGTCCCAGAATCCATGCTAACACCAGAGCATCTCATCTCCTGAGTGAACGAAACCAGGGCTGCTGTGGCTTGCAGATTTTACCTGGCCACTTCAGTAAGGAGTTCCATTGAAGCCATCCAGACAACCTGACCTGGCCAGAGTCAGGAAATAGCTAGTCCTCAAAATATAAATTCTTAGAACATAGTGACCATCTACTTGTATCTTCAGAAAGGCAACATTAGTCAGAAAACCTCTATGTGCCTTGCTTCTGCAGTCTCGACATTTCAGATAGGTCACTGGTTAATTGGGCTGGGTTAATGGTTCTTTTCATTATGGTGACTTTTGACCATCTTTCTGGCAGAAGGGGCCTGATTAAATCATGAGCTGCTGTGGGTGAAAGATATCGCTTCTATGGCATTTAGCCTCCCCAGAGACAACAGAGCGGGAATTACACGGAGTGACTTTGGACTTTGGACGTGGTGGGAACTTAGCTGTGTTTTGTTTACATTCACAACAAAAAGCAGCAGTCAGTGGCTCTGAGTGCCTTTTCTAAGGAGATGATTACACAGAATCTCTGGCAGTTTCTGGAGACCAGTGTGTCTACAGTGGGAGCAAACGGGAAGGGTGTGAGAAGAGCTCAGCCCAGGAAAGACTCAGGGTTAGTACCCTATCAGGAAATGAGGGGTGAGAGGACTGCTTAGACAAAGGTGGGGCAGTGCAGTTGATAAATTATGGGTTGAATTCTTGCAATCTACTTGAAACCAAAATATCCTTTAAAACTCCTTGAAGAATGATTCTGTGGCTCAAAAGAGATGCAGAGATGTTAAGAAGGTCCTGATGCCAATTTTGTAATTATTTATTGAATCCTTGCTAGGTGGTCGCCATTTTCATATATGTGATTTAAGAGAATTTTTACGAGCCTTTGAGAGGTGAATTATTCTCTTTATTTTGAAGATGGGGAAATGGGGGGCTTTTCTCCCATTTGTCTTACATACTTTGGACTGAAATTTGACCTGTAGCGGGGCTTTGTTTGGGAACGGTAGAACTAAAATTGGAAAAGTGGTTTTCTGATTCTGTTTTGTCCATTTTCTACTAGATAAAGTGCTTCTTATGCTTCATGGGTTATATTAATTTTTGAGATATAGCTCGGGAAACTAAACACCAGGATTAGTACTGTTTCAATGAGAAAAAAAAAAAAGCCTTCTCATAGTAAATGTAAAATGAAGTTGATAAGACATACCCCCATTTGTGACTTGTAGGCTAACCACATAGGTTTACACTAGTTATAAAGAATAAGCTATGTCTGTATTAAGTAAATACATGCGTATGTATATAATAACCTGTTTATGTATCCTGTATCCACTATACCCAGAAAAATTCTCAAAGAATAGATATTAAAATGTTAAGAATACCTGTCTCCAGAAAATAGGATTTAGGATCATTTCATTTTGTTTGTCTATGTGTTTATTTGCTTATTCCTAATCTAAACTTTTTTTGCTCTAATTTTACTATATTGTTTACTATAATAAAGTTTTTTTCTTAGAGACAAGAAGTAAGGTACACACCTGGCCCATTTTAGATTCAGTTGTATTTGATTTTCCTTCCAGTTGTTCGTTCCTCCATAAGTATTGGTTTTGTCATGATGATGCAGCTTAAGTGATCAATTTGAAGGTGATTCTTTGAGCTTATTACAGTATGAGCAAGTACCAAGATTACAAAAACATCAACTCCATAAAAACGAAGGCCGATCGTGATAATTAGAATGGGGAGAACGTTTGGGGAAGTCCTTGGGGAGGAAATATAAGAAGCCCAAGGGAAGGAATAGAAATACCTTATCTAGGGTCACCTGCGTGGCTTAGTCAGTTAAGCATCTGACTTCGGCTCAGGTCATAATCTCACTTTTCGTGAGTTCAGGCCCTGTGTTGGGCTCTTTGCTGACAGTGTGGAGTCTGCTTGGGGTATTCTCTTTCCCTCTCTCTCTCTCTCTCTCTCTCTCTCAAAATAAATAAATAAACTTAAAAAAAAGAAAAGAAATATGTGATCTATAAGACCATCACCAGGAGACATCGTTTTGGGGAAGAGGATAAGCAAAGGGAAACAAATGCCAGGATCGGCAGTCACAGCATCTGAAGTCTGTCTGAGAGAGGAACAAAGGGCAAATCTCAGAGGCCTTAGAAAGATAGGAACACATAGGCCAAGGAGACTAAGTAAAGACAAGTCCCAACTGCATGGTGGAAAGTTTGAGGAAACAGCACCTACATGCACTGGGCACTGGTGTGTTTGAAAGGATCGTCCTGTGGTATGATCATGTAGGAAGCAGAGGGACTCTCATGACTCATCTGTCAAGGGAAGAAGAGGGGCGGGGGTAGGGGCTGTGTAGGAAGATGGAGCAAGGCCCCCAGGACACAGGGAATGGAAACAATTTAGATACATGTTATTAATTATTGTCTCCAAGAGCCTGGTGTGGCAAGACAGATGATGACATAGGGGGTATTACTTAAATCCCTTCCAACATAGCTCACTGTCTCTTTCCATGTGGCATGAATCATAATCTCTGGAACTTTCTTGTTTCCAGCAAGGAGGCTAGGCACTGATAAAGGCTATTGGGGAGATTGAGTGTTACATCACTGCCATTTTGCAACTGTTCATCACCTTTTTGTCAACCCCAGCCTGCAAGACCCCAGGGTGGAAACATTCACTGCAACCTAATGCTTGATATATAGGGGATTGACTTGAATGATTTTTCAAAACTTAAGTTATATTCTAAAATGAGTGGTTTCTGGCCCCTATTCCCAACCATCCTCCTCTGCATCTTTTATCTTTTTGCCCACAACAGATGCGGCCAATTTTCGCATAGATGGAATCTATTTTACTTGTGGGAGACTATGGTTTAAACATCATTATTGTTGTGGTGGTTGTCATTGTCATTTCAACTTCACCTATTTCTAGAAAGCCTTTGAGACAATTTTCTTGGCTACAATAGAACCTTTCAACAAGATTGAAATGTAAGAACTTTTTAATAGAAGGGATAGTTATAAACTGCAAGCTCAAGTGTTATATTTCCCATTTCGGGCATTTTCTTCTTAGTGCATAGCAGGTACTCTATTAATATTTTAGAATCAAGAATAATGGGTTTTGATTTCACATAATACACCTCTTTTTCACTTATTAGCGTCATATCCATTCTCCATTGCTCAGATTATCTTCCTTTTCTGGGACCTGGCCTTGGTTGAGAGATAGGTTAGTTGGCTAATTCATTTGTTAATTCAACTAACTGAACACATGCTAAACATCAGAGATTACATGAGGCATGGAGAATGAGTCACTACCCTGCACCCGCATCTGAGCAGCAGCAACATCATCAGGAACATAAACATCCCAAGTTCCTGCTGTCACCAGCCACAATTCCCAAGACAAATTGGGGACCTACCATTTGCAAGGCAACTCACTAGGCCTTGAGATACAAAGACTATGTAGGATACCCTCGTAAGTACAAGAAGAATGTGGGACATTTTATTTTAAAATAAGAATACATAGTGCAGAACACTGTGATATCTTACTATAGGTAATTTATTTAACCATGTGTACTAAAATGGTACCAAATATGTCTTATCATTATTCGCAGTTTTGCACTGAGAAAACCGAGTTCTGTAACTCAGAAACATGATGTATTAGTCTAGGTTCTCCAGAGAAATAAAATCAATAGGAGTAGAGGGGAGGAGGTTGATTTACTATTAGAAATCAACTCACACAATTATGGAAGCTGAGAAGTCCAAAATCTGCAGGTGGTAGGCTGGAACCCAGGAGAGCTGATGTCATATGTTCTAGTCCAAGTCAGAGTCTAAAGGCAGGAGGGGACTGATGGCCCAGCTCAAAGACAGTCAGGAAGAGAGAATCTTTCCTTACTCAACCTTTCATTCTACTTGGGTTTTCAATGGATTGGACAAGGCCCACGCACACTGAGGAGGGCAGTTCCTTTCCTAAGCCTACTGATTCAAATATTAATCTCATCTGGGAACACCCTCACTGACATGCTGGGAAATAGTGTTGAACCAAACATCTGGGCATCCTGCAGTCCAGTGAAGTTGACCTGTAAAATTAGCCATCCTATGTGACTTCTCCAAGATTATACACCCATGAAGAGGGAGCGCCAAAAGCACATTGCCTTTCCACAAGGTTTCTCATTGAAATAACAGCCACTCCCAACTTTGCTTAGTTTTGGTGAACCCAAAAGTTTGGTTATGTTTGGATGTCTATTATCTCTGGTTGGCTCACAACAAAATATCCAGCCACTGTTCCATCTCTCACCCTACCAGCCACATTGGCCAAGGGGTTTTCCACCTCCCTGATGGGAGCTCCCAGCTCTCTCTCCCCCAGTAGAGCTGCCCATGACATGCCTGTGCTCAGCTCAGCTTCTCATTACATGGAGCCCCTCTTCCTTTCTCTGTGCTACCCCAAGCTCTCTGCTTACCCCATGGCCATGTTCCTAGCAATTCCCACAGATATGAGCCTGCTGCAGGGACTGGCAGAGCACCCAGGTCTCACAGAGGACAAAGGGTGAGATTTGTCTTTTCTCTGAAGGCTTTGCACAGCCTCCAGCTCGTGGGGATGTGGAAAGTTGAGTCGCCTGTGTTTTCCCAGTGCTTGGTACTGACTCTGGCCCTTAATAGGCAGCCTATCAATATTTGCTAGATGAAGGGAAGAGGGCAGGATGGCATGGGAAAGGAGAGTAGGTGCAAGAGGAAGGAAGACAAAGAAAGGGGAGTAGGAAAGGTGAAGGAAAAGAGAACGAGTAAGAGAAAGGAGATGGAAGAAGAAAGAGAAATAAGAAAAGTCAGGAGAAAGAAAAAGAGCCCAAAAAGCAAGCAAAGCAGCAGAAGGGGTGCTGGGGCTGGATAGGGTGGTCGCATGACTCCTAATCCAGATAGAGACTGCCTGCGCCCGGAGGTAATGGCCACCGACAAGTCACCATCCTTTGTGGACAACGGAGGAAGGCCTTATGTGTGACAGGAGGGTATCAGGCCAGGTCCCCTGAGACCCCCTCTACATGAGCACCCCCGCCCCCTCCACTCCTCCAAGGATCAGCAAAAGCCGCCTGACCCAGCCCCATTCTCTGTTCGTCTTCCCCAGTCATTATTTCTTACTGGGTGCAAAAGTGCCCTAAATGAATGATGTAGGGAAGAAAACACGACGTCCATTTCCATAGGAGCTAAATCGCAGAACATGGAGAGAATTTGAGGACACATCTTATTTTGTTCAGCCTCTTCTTGAAGCCAAGATACATGCAAACACAAAAAGCCTGGGTACTCTGCGGCACCCAGGCAGAGCCCGACTCAGAAGCTCCAGAAAGGAGAATGTAAAATGAAATATAGATATTTATAATTGAAGTGTCTCTCCCCGTGGGTATCTCTCCGTCTCTCTCTCTCTTTTTTTTAATGAAAATTCAGTCAACTGAATATTTAGTTCCCCAAGGAAGACTCTGCCGTCGATTACACTGTGCTCATGGGGAGACGCTCTAACAGAAAATGACGCCTGCTCTTGGCTAATGATCACCTTGCTCAGTATCAGTACAAGACAAGGTCTTTGAGGTCGGCCCCTTTTGAGCTTCGAAATAGGTATTAGGTACAGAATATAGCTAAAAGCATTTCGTGTGAGCCCTGCAAACGAAATGGACGGTGGATCCAATTTTATACATGTACAGGTATATCAAACAAATTTAATTTCCCCATTGAAGGTGCTTGCTTTTAATTCTGGTGCCAGCAGTGCAGAACAGTTTTGAAGATTAAACTTCCATTCCAAGAAAGAAGTAGTTGGAGACAGAACTTCTAAAGCAGGAGTAACCAAAAAAGCAAAAGGTTTTTGGTGCTCACAGAGAAGGTGGGGGTGTAGAAAGATCTAGTAAGCCCTAGGCAGACAAGAAACCTTCAGGTGCAGGATTACTCCTGCCATCTCCTTTCAAACCAGATAATTACCTTATTTATAAACAAAGCAGGGCTGGCTTTGATAACCAGATTGCAGCAGCAGGGACTCTGCTGTCATCTGAGACACCTGGTGCCCCTCTATGTTGTATGTGGCTCCCCAGCGTCCTTAAGGTATAATTTTAAGACCAAACTCAAAGGTTTTAAAGAATAATCCTATATCACTTTCCCCACGAAGGCTTTCCTAGTTTCTGCCAGTCACCCACCACCAGTTGACTGCTCTGTCCTGCGACTCACTGCATTAGACCCTATGCTCATTTCAGTGATAGCAACTAGAATGTGAGGTAGGGTCACCTTGGGGTTGAGCGCTGGAACCTCAGGCAAGTTACTTAACCTCTGTCTTAAGTTTTATGAATTTTTTTTATTTCTTGTTTAATGTTTGTTTATTTTTGAGAGAGACAGAGAGGCAAAGTGTGAGTGGGGGAGGGGCAGAGAGAGTGGGGGACACAGAATCTGAAGCAGGCTCAAGGCTCTGAGCTGTCAGCACAGAGCCCACGAGGAGCTTGAACTCACACACCATGAGATCATGACCTGAGCTGAAGTTGGACACTTAACAAACTGAGCCACCTAAGCACCCCAAGTTTTATGCATTTTATTTTTTAGGATTTTTTTTAATGTTTATTTATTTTTGAGAGACAGAGGGACAAAGCATGAGCGGGAGATATGCAGAAAGAGAGGGAGACACGGAATCCAAACCAGGCTCCAGGCTCTGAGCTGTCAGCCCAGAGCTTGATGTAGGGCTTGAAATCACGAACCATGAGATCATGACCTGAGCTGAAGTCAGAGGCTTAACAACTGAACTACCGAGGAGCCCGACATTTTATGCATTTTAAATGGCAATAATAATCATAGGGTGGAGGGGATTGAGTGAAAAGTACTTAAGCTAGTACTCGGTACACACATTAAATATCGTAGGTAAATATCATAGGGCTGTGGAGGACAGACCATGTCTTTGACTCTAGAACTTAGCACCGCTTAGCAGGAAAAACAGTTTATTGACTGATATTTGATCTCAGCTTTTTACCTGCCCAGCATTCCACCCTTCCAGCCTTGGGGCATCAAGGGGCCCTTGGAAAACTGAGCAAGTTTAGGTCCCCATTTGTTGTATGTGCTCACTGCGTGGCAGGTGCTGTTTTGGGTCCCTGATATAAAATATTCCATTTCATCCTTATGTAACCCTCTCATTTTGTCCAATCTAAATATTGGGAAAGTGAGACTCAAGAGGTTAAACAGGCTGCTTAAGGTGATAAGCAGGTATTTAATGAGCTGGGATTCTAACAAGATGCTCAAACTCCATGCTATTCGCACCTTCCCCAGCCTCCTGCATGGACCAGGGATTGGACTTTAAAATGGTGTGCTAGCACTCTGGCATGCCCTACCTACCCACACAGACCCCTCTCCTGTGTGACCGAGGAAACTCCTAGTCAGCCTAACTGACTGTCCATCCTGTCCCAAAGGCCAGACACTCAGTCTAAATTAAGACACAGGGGAGATTTGCTCAGCTTATCTCTCTGGCAGCCTCCCATCAGGCCTCCCACCCGAAAACCTAGAGAGTGGAATCACCCGTGTGCGTTTAGAGGCTCCAGGTCACCCAATTAGTGATGAGGCCAACAGCACACTAGGCCTCTAATGCCTTCCACCCACGACTCCATCAGAAGTTCATAGTGTAGTTGAAAAGTAATCCTATTTAAAGTTTACATTTCATCTGTGATCACTGTCATAGACTGCAGCTGCTGCTTAAAGCAAGAGCAAAGGGAGCCTGCTGTCTTATACATAGTACACAGAAGTCCTGGAATCACTGCACGTCTTTTATCAGTAAGAAGCTAGCTGCCATTAGAACGATCTTTCTTGCTTTCTAAACTGCAGAATCTTTTAGGAGGTACTGTTGTATAGAATTTCTAAAATGATTTATGAGAATAGAAAACTGCTGGTGAAGAAAAAATATATGTATGCAGGGATGGATATAATACATATATGTGTGTGTGTGTATTCCTTTTTAATAAAATGGAATAATTGTCACTTCAAGTAGTATTTCGACAATAAGAGCAGTTCCATTCAACGGATGGCCCTTAAGCATGAACAGATTCTCATGAATAAAGAGGTGCTCATAGCTGTATTTATCTTAAAATGGATTTGTTTTAGTGACTTGAGTATTTTAAGGAGAAGCGAATGTTAAGAACTTAAAAGAGTGTTTTAATACGAAAGCTTTCTGGGGCTTTTTGTCAGTACTGATCATATTTTAATTGACTTCTATTTGTTGGACTTACGTTTCAGAAGAAGGTGTACATCTTCTGATGTTTAAAAAAACAAAGTCGGGGCGCCTGGGTGGCTCAGTTGGTTAGGCGGCCGACTTTGGCTCAGGTCATGATCTCAAGGTCTGTGAGTTCGAGCCCCGCATCGGGCTCTGTGCTGACGGCTCGGAGGCTGGAGCCTGCTTCGGATTCTGTGTCTCCCTCTCTCTCTGCCCTTCCCCTGCTCATACTCTGTCTCTATGTCTCTCAAAAATAAATAAATGTTAAAAAAAAAAAAAAAACAAAGTCACCTACTCACTAATCATTTTCTCAGATAGCGGCTGAAACAGATAGTGGGCTAAGACCAGGGTATCCAGTATACAGTACGATTGCCACCAGATTCTTCCCGTGCCCATGGCAGACATCAAAAGTCAATCCGAGCAACCTTAACGTTCTTCTCAACAGCACCTCCTCATGCAGCCACCGCCAGTCCATTCTACCAGTCTGAACCCAGGCAACAGCCCTTTCCTCTCTCCACAGTTAAAGCCAATGTTCATACAAGAGTACCCAAGAGTAAGAACACAATTCCACATGAAAAAAATAGAGTGAAATATTCACTGTGGAAATTATACCATGTGATTTTGTATTATTAGCAGAAGTGGAATAGTAGCATTCCATGCAGGAGAACAACTGGGTTGGAGTCAGGCTCTATTTTAGAGTAAGGAAAGCATGGTTCCTACCATATATAAATTTCACGTGTTCTACCGCTGAAATGTCTTTACCCTTCTATCTGCAGAGACACTGTCCCAGTCTGCCACTTAACCATCTCTTACCTTAACTTCTGTAATAATCTCAGCCAACAGTATGCTTGTCAAGGGAAGGGATTATGTCTGTTTTCCTTACCATTCCTTGTAATGAGTGTCTAGTACCATTTGGCATTGTGAGTTGAGTGTGAATGATTTCATCCCCCTAACTGAGCCCCCTGACTCCCCTAAGTTTATCCTTTCCCTTACAACTATAGGTAAACCTAGATACATCACTCTGCTGCCTAAAACTTTATCTCATTTTCACCCACTGAGTGAAACTCAAACTGCTCTCCAGCCACGTTGCTAACCAGCCGAGCATGCACTTTATCGTCTAGTCATACAGAACTTTGAAGTTCCCCGTAAAAATCATATAGTTCATGCCTTTGTGTCTTTACCCTGTGGTTCCCTCTGCCTGAAACTCCTTCCCCACCTAACTCTAGTTCGCCCTTCAAAGCTCAGTTAAATCATCATTTCCTTAGAAATGCTTCCCTCTATCCAGAGCTGTGGTCAGTGTCTCTCCTCTAAAATCCCATGCTACTCTGTTCATATTTTTATTATAGCACTCACCTTATGATATTGGAATGATCTATTTTTATATTTCCTTAAATGATGGTGCCTGATACAGAAAATCCAACTCAAACTGGAATATATTCGGTTCACATAAATGAAAAGAGGTATCAGTCTTCAGGTATAGTTTAATCCAGAGATTCATTGAGCCACTGGGCTTCATTTTCATGTATTTCTTTTGGCCTTGTCTTCCTGGGCTTACCTTCAGATTAGTCCCTCACGGTATCAAAGTGATTACCAAGTTTTTTCATTGATAGCCAGATGAGAAGAATTTCTTTTTTCCTCACCAGCTAATGAAAGCTCTGAGATTTTACTGAGTCAGTGAAAAGACTGGTACCCATCCCTAAACCAATCGTGAGTACAAAGGAGATGGGAGTCTGCTCATTGGCCAAGACTCTGTGACTGAAAAGTTCAGGTCCTTATAGGAAGTGGTAAGAGGTAAAGGACACTTTGGAGACCATCAACATGAATCAGTATACTTTCCAATTAGACCAGGCTCCTAAAGGTCATGCATACCCTGCCATGGTCTTCTTTGGGTTCCTGGTGTGTAGCACAGTGCTCGCTACATGCAGAGGAGATAATCAGAACACATTTGCTTAGCCGAAGGAAATAGAACCTTCCTGAAACTGAAACACACATCTGTATCCATGCCCATCTTTATCCATGCAGATTCCACCTCTATGCTGGCTACTTCCTACAATACTTTTCACCCTTCCAGTATATGATTTCTGCTTACATTGGGTCCCCATTTCCCTTATCCTGGGTTGTCTTAATCAAATTCATCTTTAACTGCACCTACCCCCACCCTAATTCCAAAAAGTTTTCCTGTTTAGAGGCTTTCTAAAGTTTCCCTTACAAGTTGAAGATTCTATAATAAATGCACAAACATATTACCCCAAATGATGGAAATAGGAAAAGAGAATGATTTGTCAGCTGGTCCTTTTTTAATATTCCCCAAAGGTAGCCACTATATATCTTTAGATTGTGTCTTCAAAAGAAAAAGTATAACAGTACAAAGAGACTAGACTTTGTAAACAGGCCTGGGTCAAATCCTGGTACCATCACTTCTTAACTCTGTATAATGTTGGGTGAGTTATTTAATCTTTCTGAGCTCAGCCCCCTCCTGTGTAAGATGGGGATAATAATACTCACCTTCCAGGATTATAATAAAAGTTAAATAAGATGAGCTATGTAATGTGGCTGGGACAGTATATGGTCAATTGATGTCACTTTCCTCCTCTCCCTGTGTCATCCAGAAGTGCGTTATTGGTATGCGTAATTTCAGTTCCATAATTCTTCCCAATTTTCATGTGATCCAGGCTGTTGAAGAAGCTCCTAGTTACTGAGGTTAGTCTGTCCTCCCAGTGTCTAAGCATGAGAACTTGAGACTCCTTAGCAATTTTTGAGAATTTGTCCAATTCTCCCAAAAGACTGATATCTGCCTACTTTGGCATGCCCTGGTTTTATTTTCCTGGGGAAGCAGAAAATAGACAGCTTGCCAGCTGTGGTCACACTGAAGAAATAGATAGGATGGTGTGAAAGTCAGGACCACCTGGGAGTCTATGGAGCCTTAAATGTCCTCAGGGCTCCTCCATTTCAGGGCTCTGGCTTCCCCACATGCTGTCTCCCTGATATAAAACTCAGTGTCGTCTCCTCATTCCAAAAATAAACCTTACTTAAAATTGTGGCAGGGAAGAAAAGTTCTTTATCGACCTCACACGTCAGATTTATCAATAGAGATCCTGTTTATAGAACCTCACTCAGGGCTGTTACCTGGTTGTTCTTCAGACCTTCTTACCTCCTCTTGGTTCCTCTTTAGATAACCTCTTCTCAGTATTTGCTCCACTTTCCTTCTGGGAACAAAACAGAATCTCATTCAGGGGATTTTATCATCAACTTTTGTGGTTTTGACTACTAACCTCATGCCTTATAGAGGCATCTCAACAAAAAATTTTCTCGAACAAAGATAGTTCCCTTCCTCAGAAGAACTCTAATGTCAGCCGCTAATGGTTATTATTAATAACATATTAATCTCATATAAGTGTGAGTGCATTTTTTTCCTGCAAAATGAACAGAAAGGGCCACCGCATGGAAAGGACTGCAAATGTTCTAAAATGCCAGTGACTGAAAAACAGAAGCCAGCCGCTTTATTTGATACCCAGATGGGAGAAGGGCACATATTTTAAGTGTTCCTTGCCAATGGACTTCTAGCAGGGATAAAAGACATGACAGCTCTTAGACTGAGACAACAGTTTTTAACACTTGGATTTCTTGGGGGACCCAATGAAAAAAACTCATTGCCCAAGTGTGCCATTTTCTCTCTCTTCATGCAGAATTCATTCTTGTGGTAAATACAATTGCTAGAGGCTCAGCTCTTTAAAGTTTTGCACCTTTCCATTTCAATGAGAAGGACAACCAAAAAGAACTTCCAGTCATCTTTCGGGGACACAAGTCTTCAAAGCCCCACACCATGGGCATATATACAGGTTAATAAGACAGAAAACTATGGCACCTATCTTTAGGATTTAAAAAAATATATATTTTTGGGTACCTAGGTGGCTCAGTCTGTTGAGTATCTGACTTCTGATTTGGGCAGAGGTCATGATCTCATGGATTGTGGGATCAAGCCCTACAATGGGTTCTGCACTGATAGCACGGATCCTACCTGGGATTCTCTCTGCCCCTCTCCCCTGCTTGCGTACACTCTGTCTCTCAAAATAAATAAATATTTTTAAAAAGACTTCGTTTTTAAGTAATCTCTACACCCAACATGGGGCTCAAACTCACAACCCTGAGATCGAGAGTCACATGCTCCACCTACTGAGACAGCCAAGCACCCCTTCTGTTTTGGGGATTCTTAAGTAAAGTTGTTTGCCTTTGTATGAAAGGAATGTATGTTCATCCTCAAAAAGTTATAAATAGAACTACCCTATGATCCAGCAATTGGGCTATTAGGTATTTACCCAAAGAATACAAAAATATTGATTCAGAGGGATACATGCATCCCAATGTTTACAGCAACATTATCTACAATGGCTAAATTACACACACACACACACACACACACACACACACAGTGGAATATTACTCAGCCATAAAAAAGAATGAAATCTTGCCATTTGCAAGGACATAGATGGATGGACAGAGCTAGAGAGTATTATGCTAAGCAAAATAAATCAGAGAGAGACAAATACCATATGATTTCACTCATGTGTAATTTAAGAAACAAAAAAAAAATGAGCATAGGGAAAAAAGAGAGAGGCAAACCAAGAAACAGACTCTTAACTATAGAGAACAAACTGATGGTTATCAGAGGGAAGGTGGGAGGGACAATGGGCTAAATAGGTGATGGGGATTAAGGAGGACACTTGTTATGCTGAGCACCAGGCGTTGTATGGACGTGTTGAATCACTAAATTGTACACCTGAAACTAATATACACTGTATATTAACTAACTGGAATTCAAATAAAAACTTTAAAAAAGGAATGTATGTCCATTGTGGAAAGTCTAGAATATGAAGATACACAAAAGAAGAAAATAAGAGTTGAATCTCATTCCAGATGTATACGGAAACAACCACAGTTAATATTGCACTGCAAATATTTTTGACCTTTCAGGTATATATGTTCACCTGGGTACATAGTTGTTATAAAAATGAATTATAGTTTTTGCATGCAGGTTTTCTTTTTAGATCTCAGGTACACAGGGTTGAGTTAACTCTACTACCAGTTTCATGGCATACAGTTTTTTCTGGTCTTTCAAGAGACTCTTGTGGGTTTTGCCTCTCCTTTTTCTTTTCCCGAATTTCATTTCCAATCCTCCCCTCCTCCCACTTAAGCAAAATCTCCAGTGTGTTTGATGTAGGTTAATATATACTGTTGTTTTGTGTGAATGTTTACAATCCATGCAAGTGATATTATGTTACAGACCACCTAGTTTCTTTTTTCCCCACATAACACTTTTTGAAATCTCTCCATGTTGCTCTATCTATATCTAGTCCATAGTCCTAAATGCTGCCTAGCAGTTCATCACATTTTACTTAGGCTAAAACTGTACATATGCTTAGTTGCCTCATACAAAGACCTGGGAAGAATTTACCTGCTCTCGACCAAAGATGGAGATTCCTGGGTCCTGAGGTACTTATGTGTCTGATTTCACTAAGTCATGTCAGATTACAGCTTATAAGGGTGAGCCAGTGTATATTTCTGCCAGAGTGGTTGTCATTGCCCAGATTTCTAATTTTAGCCAATCTGATGGGTGTCAAGTGCTGTGTGGCTGTTTTAACTTACATGTTCTGATAATCAAGGAATTTGAGCATAGCCTTACATACTTCTTAGCCAATTTGATTTCCCCATTCTAAGATTAAATTGTTCGAAGCGTCAGATTATTTAGAATGGGAGGTTTCCTGTCTCTTGCTGTGTTTATTTGTCTGACTTTCTTGCAGATTAAAGATAATACCTACTTTAACGTTTTTGACATTGCCTATATTTTGACAATCTATCACCTTTGTGTTACCTTTATTTCTATAGTGTTTTTTGCCAAACATAAATTCTTAGGTTTTGTTTTGTTTTTTGTTTTTCATCTATATAGCTTGATTTACACATATGACGCATATCTTTCATATGTCATTGTTTTGCGTTGGGTGTGGGGGGAATGCTGGTTAAACCTAGGCTTATTTATTGTAGAGTTTCTTGTTATAACTGGAATGGTTATATAAACTGAAGGAATTTAAATTATTGTTTTTCACTGTACTTTTGTTGATATCATCTCATTTGATCTTTCTAAAAACCCTTAAAACTAGGTGAAATAGGTATTATTCTCCCCATTTCATGAATGAGGAAATTTATTTTACTCAGAGACATGTAGTTACGTGCCCAAGTCCACATAGCTAATTGGTGGCCAAGCAAAGATCAACAATCAAACCTCTTGTCCCCGAGCAATATCCCCATGCAGTTTATTATGAGTTGGAGTTGTTTCCAACAAAGTACAATCATCTTAATCTTCTCCATGAGAAAATCATTCACTGTCTGATGAGATGGACTTATCAAAACATATGTTTTAACAAATCTGCATTGACCTATCATTTTTGGTCTAAAAAGTGAGCCAAGTAGTCTTCTTCTCAAAAAAAGGGTAGGGGTGTAAGTGTGGGAAGGAGTCACTCATCTCTTTGAACACTGTTATAGGAGATGAGTTGCCCTATTGAGTCCTGTTCTGAACATGGTGACTGCAGATAAACTATGGTTTTCAAGGGAGACCATCTTCCAAACCTGCCCTCAGCTTAGAGATGGAATGAATCACAGGGCCAATCAGAGCATAAATGTGAATATGCAGATGGGAAGCAGAAGAGTTTCCAACCACTCTCACATCAGAAAATGTCCTCCCAGAAAATGAGTAGGCCATCATCGTGACCTCAGTGCAGACAATAAGAAGACAGATTCAAGAGAAATATTGGACTCTGGCCCCTAAAATCAATGAATACTGTCCCAGGGATGGGACTAATGAGCTGGAGGTCAGGTGATTATTTGTAGGGGAAGGTGACGTCCAGCTCTCAGCTCCTGCTGGCGAAGGAAAAGGTGATTGAATGATGGGGTGATGGAGGACTCATTCTTCGGTGTGATCTTAATTACACTACAAAATGCTGTTCATCAGCATTTTGTGGACAAAGAAAGGAAGCTCAGTTGGCTGCTGGTTGGTTAGGGCTTTTTAATCTTGGCATGTCCTTCAGCACCACAGGCAGTGGCAGGCAACACCTGTGTTCTCTGACTGAACGTGTCTCCCTCATAAAAAGATTCCTTCTGTATAATCCACCTAAGCAAGGCTTATAGTTGGTTCTTTAAGAAGAATGAGTATTTCAAAGACTTGCCAAGTGGAGCTCAAAAGATTTTAATAACAATAATAATTATAACTTCTAAATACTGAATGCTTACTGTGTGCCAAGCACTGTGTTTAACAAGCATCATTTTATTTACTCTGGGGGAAATAAAAACTTGGGCATAAATACTATTATTATCTCCATTTTGCAGGTGAGGAAATTGAGGCTTAGGAGAATGGAATGAGTTGCCCAATAACTGGCAAACTGGAATGCAAATCCAGAACTGCCTGGCTCCGAAGGCGAATGTCTGTGCTCTTAAAATTTGTATTCGTTATCTATTTCTGCATAACAAATTGCCCTAACACTTAGCTGTTAAAACAAACAAAAAAAAGTTATTATCTCTTCTGAGGGTTGCAAATTTAAGAGTGGCCTGGTTGGGTGTTTCTGGCTCAGGATTGCTCATGAAGTTGCAGTAAAGGTGTCCGCCAGCTCTTTGCCATGTGGGCCTCACTAGGGAGCTACCTGAGCTTCATCTATAAAATAAAGACATCCTCCAGGTTTTTATGAGGATCAGCTGAAACAACCTATGGGAAAGTGCTCCATAAGCTGAAATAGCAATAACATTGTATGAATTTAGTGCTGTCTTGCATAGGCTATTCTGGGAAGTGGAGATATCCCTGCCTCCTGCAGAAGAAAGACCAAGATCATGCCTAATACACCCCTTGCCCCAGGAAAAGCCCAGTCTCTGTGAAGGTGACGCTGTAGAGTGAAGCTTCTGCACACAGCCCCCACGAGGCACTTCATAGTCAGTGGTCTGCCTGGGATTCCCTGCTTTCCCTTATATTGGAAAGAAGGAGGGAAAAAAGTTCTCATCTACAGGGACCTGATAGCTTCTAGAAAGTTAGCACCCAACCCCTTTTGCTTTCTAGCCCAAAATATTGGGATCTAAACCCAGGATGGAAGTCACAAATGGTCTGAATAGAGAAAGAAAAGACAATGAAGCCAGAGCTTAGCCTAAGAGAGGAGAATATGGTAGAAAGTCTACCCATATATGCCCATTTTTGTTATGAGGAAACTAATGCCCATGGAAGTTCTATAATCTGCAGAATGACATACTTCGTGTGTAAAGCACCTAGGGGACTGTCTGGCACATAGTAAGTTCTCTAAAGAGAAGTTTAGTGGTAGTTTTTGTTATGACTGTAATCCTTCTAATCTCATATGGTTGTTTTGAGAATCAAAATAACATGTCCTGGGTGACCATTAAAGAGGGCACGTGTTGGGATGAACACTAGGTGTTATATGTAAACCAATAATAAACTATTATTAAAAAAAAAGATAACATGTCCTTTTGCTTATTAGATTATAAGCTCCATGAAAATGGGAATTTTGTGTATCCTATGCATCTGTCTTCCTGCTGTATCCCCAGCAGCTATGAATGCACCTAACACAAACCTGGTATATAGTAGGCACTCCATGGTTGATAGCTACAAACATCTTCATCATCAACAACACCATCATTATCATCACTATCAGCATTTCCATCCCAAGGTGTGAGAATACCCTGCTGTGATATGTCAATAATGTTCTTGATCTGTGAATGTGAGACGTAATTCCTTTTTGCTCCAGGTACCCTTAGTTCACAGAGGAATCTGTTTCTTTTCCCCTGGTAACAAAAAATGTCCTCTACTATATTGGTATTATGTTGTTATGGTTTAAGGCAAAAAAAAAAAAAAAAGCCTCTAGAAAATCTTAATAAACCCTGTCAACAGATTCATTATAGTATGTTGGACTTCTATCCACCTTGTATTGGACCCTATTTCCACTATTTACTATGTGTCTGTGAGGACGTTACTAACCTTCTCTGGCCCTGCATGGCCTCATTTATAAAATGAAAAAAAAAAAAATAACTAAATAAAACCAGCCAAATACCAATATGGCTGTTGTGAAGAATGACTGAGACTCTCTTTGCCAGATCTCATGCACATGTTCTTCCATGGCAGGTAGATACCCAAGAAGTATTTATGGACTAAATGTGTTAACTAAATGAACGCTATAATTTTATCCCTGACTTCATTACTCATTCCAACACTTGAGTCTGCATGAGAGGAAGAAGAGATCCTTCCAAACTCTGGGGAATTCTGAAGGGGTAGAAGGCACAGGTTCCAGGATTCAATGTAACTCTGGGCAAGTCACAAGGTCTGATTCAGAGTCTCATGGGACTTACCCACACAATAAGAGGAAATGATGGCTGCACCAAATGTGAATGTTCTTAATGCCCCTGAACTATACATGGAAAACTGGTTAAAATGGTAAATGTTATGTTTATTTTATAAAAATGAAAATGGAAGGAAAAAAAAGGAAAATCCTAGCTGGTTAGAGTATTAACTTTCTGATACTGGAATCCCAAAGCTTGAGACAAATAACATTGGCTAATGTATGATACTGTACTATGTGCCAGGCACTGCTCAAATATCAGAAGCATGATCTCATGCAACCCTCTGAGTGGTCCTGTGAGTTAAGTAGAATTATTACCCCCATTTTACAGATGGGTGAAAACGTAAGCTAGTGTTTCCAGAGATGGGGACTGAACCAATCACAGATGCGGGCATCCCAAATCCCGATCAAGGAGAACTTTGATAGAGAAGGTAGTGTGGAGCCCTGTCAGAGTTTGAGAAGGGCCTTGGCTACTTCTCTTCTTTGAAGTTCCTGATATATTGGAACAGAGGGAGAGAGGGAATGAGGTAAAGGAAGAAGAATCAGATTGGGGTAGGGGGGAGAACATGAAGACACACAATTACCACTATTTTTCTGGGGTGTTTTTTTAAAATTTTTTAATGTTTATTTATTTCTGAGAGAGAGAGAGACAGAGTGCAAGAAGGGAAGGGGCAGAGAGAGAGGGAGACACAGAATCGAAGCAGGTTCCAGGCTCTGAGCTGTCAGCACAGAGCCCAACATGAGACTCCAACTCACTGACCCCGAGATCATGCCCTGAGCGAAGTCGGACGCTTAACCAACTGAGCCACCCAGGCGCCCCTCTGATTGTTTTTTAATATTAAGGTTTAATTGTTATATTTGTGTGATTATGATAATAAAAAAATATTTTATTAAGGAACAACATCAAAAGCCCCAATCAAGGCCCCACAAATTTGTGAGGGCTGAGCAGTTTCCAAGCCTCTGCCTCTTTCTTCCCACCCTCCAGTTCTTCTTGTGGAGGGAGGCTCTCAGTGGTCTTGTGATGTAGCCTCAGGTGGCTCATCTTGGCATATCCATAGATTATAGGTGGGGCTTCTAGGACCCCACAGCCGGAGAGCAACAGCAAGCCCAAGGCTTCCATCATATCATTAGTTTGACAAGATAGATCTATCAGGACCACATCCCAAGAAGGGTCACTCCCTCTAGTCACCTGTCATGAACTTGATTGATTCTTAAAATAGCCGTAGTATTAAAATGAATGAATGAATGAATAAGTTGTAGTGGTCCTAATAATAATAACAATAATAATGGCAGCAAACACATAGAAGACTTACCATATGTCTGATAAGCATGTTATACATAGCTCATTCCTTCCTCTCCAACAATTTGGTCAGGTAGGTACAATTATCAATCATCATCTTCTTAAACATGAGGAAACAGCTGTACGTAGAAATTATGTAATTTGCCCAAGGTCACAAAGTTTTTAAGTTGCAGAAGCAGAGTGGAATTATGGAGAGTGGCTACCGTTTATGGAGCATTTACAATGGAGTTGAGTGGAATAATTCATATAAACATTCAACACAGAGCCTTACACCATCCCTATGAAGAAGGTCCTATGACTACCATCCTAAATTTACCAGTGGGGAAAACATGGCTTATGAAAGGCAAGAAACACAGCTCAAAATTCTCTGTGTCAAAGCACAAATGGTAATTCTGTCCTTTGGGCTACTTAGGAACTGATTAGAAACCAAAAAGGTAGATTTCTGACTATGTTGTGACATCTTTGTCTACGTTTTGTGCTTTGAACCAATGTGGTTTTTTTATTTTGTTTTTTCATCCACGTGAAGCATAAGGGAGGGTTCCAATCTCCCAAAACATGTCTTTTCATCTGAAGGGTCAAATGTGATAATGAAATAAACTGTTCCGCTCAGTCCCTCTATCAAATTTCTCATAGAAGATGGATATTGTTTGTGGTGCCTTTCTTGGGCACAAGTTGTGATCGCTTTTCCATAATCTTTCCTTGTAGCAATGCAGAACTACTCCAGGCAGCCCAAGCAGGGTTTTTCCCATAATTGTGCCCATAATAATCCATCATTTTATATTTATTTCATCAGTTTCCACTGTTCACAAGAACACCCGTAATCTTAGATGCAGTAATCAACTGTTTCAGAATTGCCCCATCCTAAATTTAGGCCCTGGACTTGGTAATTTAGTTAGAGAGCTTCATTGTTGAGTGCCACTCTTTCACGGTTGAGGGAAAGTACTACTCTTTGGGCTGTATTTAATTCTTATTATTTCGCAAGTTGAACTGGATACCACGGAGTTTAATAACGCAGGGTATAATTGCCTTAATGCTGTCAAGGCACAACGCTACCCACTTCCCTAATCTTTGCTAGGACTGTCTCACAGATGGGAGGCTGCTGCTCACTGAGGCTTTTCTGCTTCAATATTTTAATAAAACAAACATCGTTGCAGTGCAGTGGATGGCTCAAGGAAGTGTGTGAAGTAGTTACCAAACAGTTTTTCGTAGCTGCTAACGCTCACTTGTTGAGGACTTACTAAGTGCCTAGCACTCTACCATCAGCTTATTCAAACTGCAAGCCTAGAAGGTAGTCGCTATTACTATTATGCTGACACAGGCTTGAAGGGATTTGTTTATAACAGGTCACATCATCTGGGGGGGCTGGGAAGGGGAGGGCATGGTGGGCTCCAGAGTCAAAGTGTATAATCCCTGCTATGGCGTTGCCTTCCAGAACAGGCTCCTTTGTTGTTTTTGCAGAGTGTAAAGAGGGAATCAGAGTCCAAGACAGAAAACTCAACACATAACACCTCAGGAAGAATAGAGTCCCTTGCGAATTGTGAATTCTTGGTGTCCATTTGCCTTTTTTCTCAGTAGACTGTCACAGTACGAACTACCAATCAGGGTTGTCCTTATTTCTGTATGTCCCCTCCAATCTACTTTTTAAATATGACCCCAACATCCAAAAGCCAAATGAATTTTACCCTGATGTATAAAGTCTCTTAGGAAGTATCCATTCCAGCTGCTAAGATCCCTTTCACATTGTGGTGAGACTCTCACATTCGATTGCCTGCTGGAAAGCCATTTTCTCTTTATCAAAATGATAAAACCTCGCTGACACCAGTACACATGTGAAAAAATAGGTTTACGGTAATCATGTTTATTTAAAATGTTTATAATATGTACATTTTCTGCTCACAAATTGAGAGTGACATCATACTGACCCTAAAATATAAGGCTTATACATTAAGACAATGGAGCTGATTTCAAGATAAATGATGGTACAAATGGCTGCTTACTGGGATAATACCTTCTGATTACCAAGAAATGGGATGAAATTCTAAAATGTAAGCATATTTATCTAAACGTAACTTGGAATTCATTGGCCAAACATTGAACTTTTTGACGATACTCATGTAAGAAAAAGTGGATAAAAATCAATTCTGCTTCTAAAAGTACTTATAAATCAAGAAAAAAAATAACTGTGTTTTCTGGAGAATTATCTATTTGTAATGTCTTATTTGATAGCAATAATTTTATTTTTTCTTAATCATCCCCCTAACCTCTAAAAATAAAAACAGGGATCACTATACACAACCTATATATTTTGTTCATTGCTTCATCTGAGAAATATTTCTGTATTGGATATTATGCACTCGGGATACAGAAAGCAAGCGAGATGCAGGAACTGCCATCACAGGTGCGTTCCTCTGGGGAAAGACAAATTATGAGCACAAAACCAAATCAATATGTGTCATTTCAGATGGTGACAAATATTGTGATGAACATAAAGCAAGGTAAGGAGGTACCTTGTTTGGGGAGAGGGATAGTCGGGGAAGGCCTTTTATAAAGATAACATTCCAGCAGAGACTAATGAATGAGAAAGAATGTTCCAACCCCTTTTGTGTACAGACTTCTCACCAAAAACAATTGGAGAGCCACCAGTCCTACAGAAAGGAAAATGATTCCCTTCTACCTTCTTCCCTGCCATTTTTTTCCTAGTTCTGTTTTCCTCGGAAAATATTCAACTATCTAAGATGAAAAGATCTCCGTTCATCTTCCCCTACGTTATTCCCCGAAGCGAGGCCAGAGCATTTCACTTGTCCTAGAGCTGAGCCAGATGTGAGCAGCTCTGCCAAGGGACCTAGTTCTAACACCCAGCTTCCAGGCTGGTTTTAAGGCCCTTATGTGCTTGGGACTTAAAGGACTCTTCAGATACCTTTCTCCCTGTGGGGAGCACCTTAACACCTCACCGGCCCACATCACCCCTGATCTGCCTATTTTGCCTGGACCTAGGGGGACATCCGGAGCTTTCCCGTTCACACATGCCAGTATGGAAACAGTATATGTGCTGCTTCACAACTCTTCTCTCTGCCTTAGGGAAGAGGAAGAGGAAGGGAAATACCATTTGATAGGATTCTCCTAAAAGGCAGGCACTATCCCAGACATTTGATGCACCTTATCTTATCTTTCCAGCCATCTTGGAGCTCAAGGACCCCAGAATGCGTAAACCATGTCTATCTGCAAAGTCACCCAGTTCATAAGTGGTTGATCTGGGATTTGATCCCATTTCAATTTCCAAAACCATCTCATGTTCTTTCTACTACGTGGATCCAGAAATCTGTCAACTTCCTTGTCCCAGAGGGAAATGAGATATGGAACTCTCCCACTACTCGGCATGTTCAGAAACCTTCTACCTGATTCTCACAGTCACTGCCCGGCAAGTGGGATATCAAAGCTACAAATTAAGGTTTCAACTGAGTAAAATTCCAGTTTCTAGAATACAATTTCCAATAAGAAGATATTTCAGGCAGTGAACCAGTTACCTTAACAGTGGGTGCCAAAACCCTATGGGCGATTTATAGAGAAGTCGAAATAAGGAATGAAACAAATACATTTAGACTTTACTGAATTCCTCTCCTTTTGGGAGGAAGAAAAAATATTATTCTCTGCAAGTGGAAAAAAAGTAGATTCATTTCTCTCTGCTATTACATGGGTCCAGCTAAGCAATAATGCATGGCAAAGCCAAATGCTCTGATCGGTTTCTCTGAGCTGTTATTAAACTTTGCAAAATATTGCTCAGATTCTTCTTGGCAGGGTTTCAATATTGTCTGTTTAAACTAGAATCGGGCTAGCATTTCTGTTAAACTTGTCAGAGCTGGTGACCCCACCTCACAACGCTGGCGCCATGGCTTTCATCCAGCACACCCCGAGAACCAACACCCTTTGTTGCCTCTGACATGACTCAGTTCAAAATGACTGAATCAACTTTCTTCCTTCCCCTTCTCTTTGCCTCCCTCTTTCACCCCCAACATATGAGTGCACACACAAAGACACAGACACACACGCATGTGTACACACACACACACACACACACACACACACACTTTGGGCTTTCACACTGAGCCCAAATGAAAATGGGGAACTCTAGAACAATCTGACTTGGAAGGTTTTCCTCCGGTGCAGTTGGGGCTCTGAGCCCAGTAATCTAAAAGGGACATGAGACTCTTATGTCCCTCTGCTGATCTGGCAGATAATGTGAACTCTACAACATCCCTCACCACTACCCAGCTTTACCCCTGACCTCATCTGGCCCTATTCAACCTGTTCCATTTCCTCAGATGACCTATGCACTTTCTTGCCCCTGGCTGTGCTCTGATGGGACCGCCCTTCCCCCCTCCCATTCTGATGAATTCCTGTTTACCCTCCAGTCTCAACTTGGATAGCATTTCTGTGATCCCTTAGGATGATGGTTTAGATGCTCCTGTTATGTGCTACGGTGAGGAGTTTATCTTGTCACAACCTTAATTGTAATTTGTGTCTCCAGTGCAGCTAGGGGCTCTGAGACACAGAACACGGTCTTTTTTTTTCTCTCCTTTTTCATATATTGTTTAATGTTTATTTATTTTTTAGAGAGAGAGAGAGACAGAGCGTAAGTGGGGGAGGAGCAGGAGAGAGGGAGACACAGAATCCAAAGCAGGTTCCAGGGTCGAGCTGTCAGCACAGAGCCTGACACAAGGCTCAAACTCACAAACTGTGAGATCATGACCTGAGTTGAAGTTGGATGCTTAACTGACTGAGCCACCCAGGCACCCCATAACAAGATCTGTCTTGTTCATAGACCTATATGAAGGTAGGCTGACTGTTATAACACGCAAAGTCATGTATAAAAGCTCCAAAGTGATAGACTTATTTTTGCATGGATAACATCCCAGGCAAGTTTGACAAGTGGGCAGGTTGGCCCTAATGCATACAGTCGGTGACCCCGGTCAACAGAGGCTCTACCATCATCGTCAAGTGGCTTTCAAAGTCTCCCTGGAGGTTTCCTCTGTTTAATCCAGCCAAAAAGAAAAGAGTGTGAAGCAGTGCCTCTGGAGAGGCTTTTATGGACAAGGTCTAGATGTGTGTACATCACTGTTCACATTCTCTTGGCAAGATCTCAGTCATGTGGCCACACCTAACTGCAAGGGATTCTAGAACATATGGTCCCTAGCTGGACAGCTACTCCTGGTGAAAGGATTATGAAAGGGAGAACACAAATTTTGGCAGACAGGTAGCCATCTAACTCATGATACTCAATCAACAAATGTTTGCTAAATAAATAAATGAATCAGTGAGTGAAAAAACATAGGGTCAGAGACATTCCTAACATATTCTGAGCTGTGGTACAGGACCACCCTCTCATAGCTACTTCAAATGGAAAATCTACACACTACCATTGGTCAGGAAGGCAGGTGGAAACTGCGATGGCCTTAGCCATGTTCCATGATCACTAGTAGAATAGAGACGCCTCGCACGGTACCCAGCATATAGTTTGTGCCCAACGAATACCAGCTAAATGAACTAATGAATGGAACTCATAGACTGTTGAGGTTAGAAGTGACTTAAATATCACTGTCTATATTGTGCTGACTTCCAGTCCCCGAGGCATAGGAAGCCCACTTGCTCCCAGAGCAGCACCTGTCACCTCGGGTCATCCCTACCTGTCCTTTACTGAGCTGAAACCTGTCTCCCTGAACTATCCCCATATTGGTACTGGATCTGTCCCTCGAGATCATATAAAGCACATGTCCTCCAGAGGTGCTCAAACCTGGATGAACATCAAAACCACCAGGGAAGCTTTTAGGAAATGACATGGTCCCAAATGGCATCCCTAGAAATTCTGATTAGTACATCGCTATTTTGTTCAGGAATCAACAGTGTGAGCAGCTCCCCCAAATGATCCTCACAGGTAGCCAGTCTAGGAGACCTTGTGTCTGAGATGTCTCATGATAGAATCCTGCTTCCATCTCTTACTGGCTGTAGTCCCTTAGGAAAGTCTTTTAGATCTTTATCTGTCACCTCTAAAACTGTGGCAGGAACAGTATCTATGTCCTAAACTTAAATAATAAAAAAAAAAAGGTGCCTGAATTGCTCAGTCAGTTGAGCATCTGACTGGATTTCGGCTAAGGTCATGATCTTACAGTTCTTAAGTTCAAGCCCCATGTTGGGCTCTGCACTAACAGTGCAGAACCTGCTTGGGATTCTCTCTCTTTCCCTCTCTCTCTGCCCCTCCCCTGTTCATGCACATTTTATCTCTCAAAATAAACTTAAAAAAAAAAAAAAAACTAGTATCTGTGTCATAGGGTTGTTGCAAGGACCAGATGAGCATTCCAAATAAAGCCCTTAGCATGGTGCCTGCACCATAG
Source organism: Paguma larvata (assembly GCA_030068075.1). Taxonomy (NCBI): domain Eukaryota; kingdom Metazoa; phylum Chordata; class Mammalia; order Carnivora; family Viverridae; genus Paguma; species Paguma larvata. The sequence goes on along the minus strand of CM057838.1, from coordinate 59,533,558 downwards.
TAGGCCCTTGTTAAACATAGATGACTATTGTCATTGTCACCCTCTTGCTCCTTTTGCTGTTCCTGCTCTGCCTTCTCAGCAGGTTTTCAGGTACACCCAAGTGACCATTACAGAACACTTCTTTTCCAGGCCCCTAACCCTCAGATTTCTTTTTTTTTTTAATCCCTTTCCCCACATGGCAGATTCATATTTCCTCTCTCATAGGTAGATTACATCCCAGGAGGAAGCGTAGTACTGGTGCAGCCCAGAATGATCAGGGATTGAAGCATCTGATGCAATAAATACGATCATTGGGCTTCAGCTCTGAACTTCAAATGGCAATCACTGCTGGTCATAGTAAGACAGCTGTGCATTCGCTCTTTTTCCAGGGAAATCCTCCCATAGGGGAGCCAAGAAGTGCAAGCATCTATAACGAAGGGGGGAAACACAGAGAGGAAAGGGGAGCTCATCATTAAATGCTTTCATCCTGGTATGCTTCGTCATGAGTCAGAGCCTAGACCAAGTTAGCTCGTGAAGTTCCCAGAGCTTGGTGTGGATTTTCAGCCTTTAGTCATTACACTCGACACCATGGGAACCAGAATAATGAAAATGATACCTGGAGAGGTAGGAAGGGCAGGTCTAAAAGTCCAGCGTGAAGTTAGAAAGGAGAGGGGAGAACAGGACAAATGTGAAATGCAAAATGAACCCTAGTGAATGACAAGGTGTAGTGTGGACTTTGGGAAGACAGACAGAAGTCAGGGAGAAAAAAATCTAGACAGTACAGGAGACACAATTTTCCTAAGTCTTATTTGTCAGCCATGGGTTGCTTTTCTTTCCCTTGTGGCTAAAGCTTGTCCTTACACAGTTGGGGAATGGAGAGGATAAATTCATTTATAATCATAATAATTTGTATTAAAATGTTCTTCTTAAAGCTGTAGAAATGTTCAGTCCCATCCCTGTGAGAGATCAAGTAAATATCAATATTCTTGTCTAATAAATAATGAAAGCAAGTCTCAGAAAGGCAAGTGACTGAGCCACTGTCATACTTCCATGTCATGCTAGACCCAACTCCAGTGTCCTTGACTCCAAATGCTGCCAGTGGTTTCTGAAATGTTCCACTCATTCACCCTCTCACTGTTCCTCAGTTTTTACACACACAGACACACATTCAAAACTGCCCAGTATTTCTAAGCAACTCTCATCCTCAGCTTAAGTGTCAACCCCTCTGGAAGTTCTTGACTTCCACAAGCTGACCTACTTCCTTCTTCCTCTGTGCACCTGTAGAACTTTGCTTCTTCCTAAGATAGAACATGGATATATTAGATTCTAATGTTTTCTGCAAGACCCCCCAGCGTGCACCGTGATGACTTGCTTCAGGGCACGGACTGTGTGTATTTTTTTCTTTATATCCCCAGTACCTCACACAGCACATACATGTAGTGGACCCTCCACAAATGTTTGCCGAATGGTTAAAGGATAGATGGACAGATGGATGAATAGAAGGACTTTCAAGGTTGAAATTTAAAGAAATATATGAGAAGTCAGCTTGCTGTCAATAGAGGGCTTTCTTGACCTGTTATAGAATCCTTCTGATGCTTTTGGCTTAGATCTGCTACCATAATTACTTATCCATATTCTGCCAGAATTCCCATCACTAAAATATTTATTTGATATCAATCTTCAATATGCCCAAAAGGGAGATGGTCCCAGGCAGCAGGGTAGTAGGAATAGCAATCTCCAGATAACCAGAATTTGAATCCTGATTCATCAGGTTATTGAATATATGAATTTTTGCTAGTAACTTAGCCTCCTTATGCTTCAGTTTCTACTTGTGTTAAACGGAAATGGTCACGCCCTTCCCCTGCCTTTGCAAATGGCTTGTGAGGATTAAATGAGATAACAAATATAAAAAACTTAATATGCACCAGCACTTTGGACAGCACCTGACACAGAGTAAGTGCTCAATGTGTGTGAACTCTTCTATTTTCCTGCTGCATACACACAAATCCGTGACCCAGACAAGTTGGCTGAGTCAAGTCTGTATCTGGAGATCCAGTCTCTAGAACACCTGAAGGGGTGATTGAAGCTACTCTGGGACTGAACCGGCTGTAATTCATAGCATCTGTAACTACTCTACTACCCCTCTCCAAACCTTGGCCCCATCATCTATTCTTGCAAGGCTGCTTCAATGTTGTCACAAGCTCCAGATCAAGCTTCCGTCTGCCCTTAGCCCATCCAAGGGTATGACTTGAACTGTAAGCTCCTTGAAGGCAGGGACTGCTTAATCCTTATCCTTGCACATCCAAGCCCAACTTGCTCCTCTGAAGTCCATTCGTAAAGTTTTGCTGAGTTGAAATAAACTTACCTAAATCGCTTAACATGCTCTTTTGGGGACTTAGTCAAACTCCTGAACACTAAGCTCCAGAAAGGTTCTGGCCCATTAACCCTATTCCCCTGCAAGCAGTTAGTGAACTTAATGATCCTACTGCCCCCAGCATGGCACCAAGCCCGCTCCCTCCCTGATTGCTCCCAGATCCTCTCTGGGAGCCGGCAGCCTCCGAAAGCCCTGGCAACACAGCTTTCCCAGCAGCATTTGGGAAGCAAGGCCAAGTTCTCTGTAAAGTTAATGGAATGACCTTCTTTTAGGTTTTGGGCAATCCAGCCTCATGTTCATAGACAGAATGTTCTCCCTGGAGTTGTGAGCTTTTAGTTTTTATGTCTGTGCCTACCTAGCACAGCACCTGCAACATAACCAACATTCAACATAGAATGAATGAATGAATGAATGAATGTATGAATGAATTGAGACATAGTTTTTTTTATAATATCAGCCTCAAAATGTGTAGCATTTACCTAGTACAGGAAGAAGACCAGCTTGAGCTGCTTTTACTATTTTCTAATAAAAAATGTCCTCTCCTATGAGTGATTTTATGACCTCTATAAGCAAAAGGCATGGGGGGAACAACAAAATCTTTTGGTCATTTCAATACATACTCTCTCCAACCCTCTGCCCTTTCAAGAAGTCTCAGTTGAAAAATATCTGTAATAGGTGAGCAATGATAATGTCATTGAATAAAGATTGATGGAAACAGATATAAACCCAAAATGTTTTTAGTGCCAGAAATACTGTTTGCTCAACAATAAGTTACATCAAAGGACTTAAACATTCCCCACAGAGGTCAGCAGTTCTGTAAGCGATGCACTGAAATTCATACCTCTGCCAGACACGCTCTGCGTCTGGCATGAAAAAGAAAAAGCCAAATCTGTTAACATCGATTCCCAGAGGAGGCAATTTTGCCTTTTTTGATTATTGTTCAGGTGTGTCATTTTCCACACAGCCAGACTCTGGAGGCTTGTTAGACCTGTTATAAAATTAAAAAGCTTTGTTTTATAATTTATAAATCTTTTTTTTTAACTCCTGGAACTAAAACTATAGCCTGCAGATGTCTGTCCTGTATGAATCTTAGAGGCACTCCCATTTCAGCAAAGCATCACTGTTTCCATAATTGGCCAGGTCTTGAGGCAAACCACCTGGGCAAATTATATCCTTGGTTTTCTTAGTGATTTTTAAATATTACCCTTTGTTATTATGACACCTGTTATCTGAGAATCATGATTTTGGGGTCAAAGTATTGAGATTAGAAAATATAGTAATAATAAAAATGATGAATTTAAAAGCGGGAGGCACCTGGCTGGCTCAGTTGGAAGAGCATGCAACTCTTGATCTTGGGGTTATGAGTTTGAGCCCCACATTGAGTGCAGAGATTACTCAAAAAATAAATAAAACTTTAAAAGGAAAACATAATAATAATTATTAGAAATTATAATTAGAAAATATAATAGTAACATTTGAGACCTAGGCAGTTTTTCTTCTACTTTGTTGCATTATTACAACAACCTATGTATGACCTGTATACATTATTATTTATGTGGTATAGATGAGGGGAGTCATCACCCATCAACTTCTGAAATACAAAATAATGTACTTATAATGTGTGTTTTTTACTGTCTCTTCCCTGACTAAACTATGAGTTTTATGAATGAAAGAAATCTTCTATTCCATTAATTGACACGTCCCAAGGTCAAGAACAGAGCCTAGGACATACTAAGTCTTCACTGTATGTTGCAGTTGTCATTATTACCTGTTTACCTACTGTACCATGCTACTTCTGCCCATGGTGGAAAAACTGAGGTCCAGAGCCACCCAGTGATTTACTGAAGATGGACATGGTGCACGCATTGGCAAGAAAAGCCAGGTCTCCTTACCGCCTGCCCAGTGCTTTGTCTAAACCCCAATTCAATCTTGCCGTACTTTTATTATGCTATAAAATGAATAACTGTTTATGAGTTCATTCCCAGGCACATTATTGCTTTTATATCACATCAAGGAACTTGAGACAGGCGAAAGATATAGCCCTATCGATTTTTCTCAGAAACTCAACTTTTCCTTCTTATATGGAACCCGTGCTCAAGGCCCATTTTGAGGACAGGAGCCAGTCTCTAATAGAAGACTGTCTCCAATGACTCTATCTCCATGTCAGGGCAGGGTTGCGATAGTGTTCTGCTTTAGGAATCTTGGAATTAGTCATCTGAATTGAGGGCCGTTTTCTGTTCCTATCTGCTAGACTCCCATGGAACCTTAGGACCAACCTAAAGTCAAATGTTGAGATGTTTTCAGCTCTTGGATTCTGAGCAGACTGATGTCTTCTAGAGAAAATCCAGATGCTGGAAGAAGTAACATGAAAGTGACTCGCCCCTGCCTGAATCAGGCATTGAGACATGGGCCTAGTGGATGAGGGGAGGTTCTAGTGTTGGCTAAAGAAGGAAGTGACAACTTTAGAAGTAAGGGTGCATTAAAATAAAGGGACTTGTATTTGGCTTTCTGAAAAGAAGAGAGGCTCCAGAACTTGTCAAGAGGATACATTCATTGGCGCATGAGTGGTTTTCCCATCACCTGCAATACCATATATCTTTTCTTCATATTAATATCTCCTTATTCTGTTAAAACTGGAATATGTCACTCTCAGTAGAAGACATAGGTAGAGATATTTTTTTACTTCTGACGATGTGCCCAGATTACTCTGCCATCATACCATTTACAAGGCTGCTGACTGGAAGGGAGGGACTTACCTGCACTTTTACCAAGTTAGATGGCCCGTGTTTATTAAATCCATGACCTTTCACTGACTAGTACCATGCTCTATTAAGGAATGCATTTCGGTCTTTTAGGGTAATGATAATAAGTATGAGTCCTCATAAAGTTATGTATAATTTAAAAAGCACTTTCTCATATGTTTTTAAAGTTTACATTATTGGGGTGCCTGGGCGGCTCAGTCAGTTGAGCAATTGACTCTTAGTCTCGGCTCAGGTCATGATATCGCGGTCCTGGGATCAGGCCCTGCATTGGGCTCCATGCTGGGTGTGGAGCCTGTTTGCAATTCTTTCTCTCCCTCCTCTCTCTCTCTCTAGAAATAAATAAATAGAACATTAAAAAGATAAAATATACATTGTTATAAAATCATCCTGGGGCACCTGGGGGGGTTAGTTGGTTAAGTATCCGACTTCAGCTCAGGTCATGATCTTGTGGTCCATGAGTTCGAGCCCCACATTGGGCTCTATGCTACTGACTCTGAGCCTGGAGGCTGCTTTGGATTCTGTGTCTCCCTGTCTCTCTGCCCCTCCGCTGCACTCTTTCTCTCTCTCAAAAATAAATAAACATTAAAAAAAATTAATCATCCTAAATTAGTTATGGCAGAGATTTTTATCTCCATTTTATAAATTAGAAATCCAAGTTAAGGGAAGCTCATGACATGCTCTAAGTCACATAGCTGGTAAATGACAAAGCCCAAACCCAGTGTCCACTGACTTCTCACTTCTTTCTGTCAAGACATTCTGCCTGCTGCCTACATAATATCTCTGCCTGGAAGTCCTGGAGGCTTCTCAAATATATGTTGAAACCAAATTCTTCCCCTCTCAAGGTCACCCACTTCTTTTCCTTCTGATTCTTTAACAACTGCCCTTCACCTACCCTAGAAACTTTGGAGTACCCCTTTAATATCCATCCTTTCTCCTAACCTTTTAAAGTTAACCCAGGATTTTCATTTTAAAGGTGTTAATCAAAGTTCTTTCTTACCTGTTGTCACTGGCATTGCCTTGACATAGGCCTTCATCATCTCTCAGTTGGCCTATGCTAATATCAAGTAGTTTGATTCATTCAATGACTCATCATTGAACTTCTGCCATGTGCCAGGCACCATGCTTGGTGCTGGGAAGACTGTTCTGAGCAAAAGCAAACATGAACCTTGTTTACATGGTGTTCTGTTCTCTAATGTAGTAATCAAATAATCACCCCAACAAATGTCAAAGGACCACTGTGACAATTCCTACCAAAGCAAATATATGATCATCCCACTGGCAGTGCCAGTACAAAGTGATATTTCTAAACCATAAATATGATCATGGAACACACCCTCTGCTTTAAAAGGTTCCTAATTGCCCATTGTCTACATGATAAAAATCCAAACACATTAGCCAGGTGTACATGTCTCTTCAAGATCTGGCTCCAAACTCTAGATTAGGTTGCAAGCCACTGCACCCTCATTTTTCCCCCCACCCCTCACTCAATTAACTCATCCTATGACTAAGCCGTATCTGATATTTGTTCACATCCTGCCATTCTGGAAACAACTCTGTTCCTTCATTCTTCCACATCGTGACTTAAGCAAAACTCTCTTCCAGAAATGCTATTCCTCTAGCTATACACAGAGATCCCCTACTCACCCTTCAGACTCTGCTTAAATGCCCCTTCCCATTCCTTGGGGATAATTAATGATTCTGCATGTTTCCAGTACGTTTTCCACACCACTCATACAGCACTTATCCCATCGGAATATAGTTTGTTACTTTCTCTTTCTACCTCCCACCTCACCAGATGGTGAACCACTTGTGGGCAGAGATTGTTTTAATTAATGTACATTTGAATTTATGTTTATGTGATTGCATGAATCAGACCATAAACACATAATCGGGGAGACAAAAATATTTTGTTCATTTGCTGTCTTTTTTCACTATGGGTCTTTAACTTCCCATGAGCACTCCTTTCTCTCCAATTTAGTTCCAAGAAGTTTTCTCTCCTCTTATTTATTAATAATGTTATTATTGTTATTTAGAAATGATGTACAAATAATTCCAGAGGTTTTTACTTCACCGTATTCTACTAGATGTTATCTCTTCTCTTTGCAGAGTGAGTCCCCTACCCCTCCTGCTTTTTAAACCTCTGGCCCAAGGACAGCTTTTGCATTCAGAGGACAGGATTTGCATAATCATTGGTTAAATGATTACAAAGTGGCCATATCAAGAATATAGAACAGGTGTTCTTTGGAAAGGCTTTCATCTGTTTGTTTAATGGGGTTAAATTATCAGGAATGGATGAAGTAACTGTCAACTATTTCCATTACCTTTCCAACCTTAGCCAAGTCTAGATCTTGTCTCTCTGTGCGTGAATCACGATGGTTGTCAGTCGGTTCCCAGGGAAATTGAGAAACACATGAGAACAGTTGAGAAGAGGTCTTTAAGAAACTGATTTTACAATGTGATAAAAACATAGAAAAAAATGTAGTGACTAACTTAAAACAGATTCTTGGGAAGGAGGCAAGCTTTTATTAAAAACGTACACTTCTTTTAAAGACCTATAGATTTCTAGGGTCTGTCAACTGAAATGAAACATTTCTTAAAGACTATAAAATTTCATACTCCACAACCTAACAGTCACAGAAACAAAGTCACAAAATACAGAATCATGGCCAGATTATTTATGTAGATCAGAATAATGGGTAGATATCTTTGTAAAATATAAAATAAGAAAAAATTAATAGCCCAGCGGATTTGCCGTAGAGAACAAGGTATTACTTAGTGTTCCATTACTGAAGGATGTGATTGTGGAAGTATGCATAAGCAAGTGCTCGCTCATACCAGCGTGCACTGCAAGAGACCTTATTCTCTCAACAACAAAGTTCCCAGGTCAGCCCTTCCACCCATGAGCATTCTCAACCATTTACCTAGAACACCAGATAAGTGTCATTTCTTTCATTGTATGCCATAACTTTAAAAAGGTAAGTAAGGACTTTAATGTCACTAATAAGGATGCCTTTCCAGTAAACAGTGGAAACTTAGGACAAATTCCGTTTTATTCATTTATCACTGTTTCGTAACAAACTGCATCCACAGCTTAGTAGCTTAGGACAATAGCCATTTTATTATATGTCACAGTTTTGAGTGTCGGGGATTGGCTCCAGCCTCAGCTGGAGAGCTCTTCAGCTTCACGTGGCAGTGAACGTGGTTCCTGCGTGGTATTCAGCTGGTGGCTGGGCTGGTCCATGACACCTTTACTTGCTTTCCTGGTGCTTTGGCTGGGATGGCTTGAAAACTTGGCTCAGCTGGACCCAACCCCTCTCCAGAGATTGTGAAGGTTTTTCCACATTGTTGGGTGCCGTTTGGGCTCACAGGTTGAGACCCCTCCCTGTGTGGAAAAGGTTGAAGCAAAAACTCGCAAACTGGCGCCTAGTCTTACAACTACTCTCTTTGGCCTAAGGAATGTAATGCTCTTTTGTTTTACCGCATTTAAAAGGAAGGACCTGGAGCAGGATGCTTTGATGGATTGCATCTGAATGAGAGTAGCCTGACCACCTTAAAGTTGCATCTTGGGGATGGGTTGCATAGATTGATAGCCAGTTATGAGCTGGCTGAATATTGGTGTGATTTGTGTAAATGTTAGGCTCCTATTATGTAAATTCACGGGCAAAGGACAAGCATTGGGGATTCTGTCCTTGCCAGACGGATTGGACCTCCCCCATTGTAATTGGAAGAATACGCAATGACTCCTGGCCTGTTTATAGATAATTAACATAGTCAGGCCCAGGTAACTTCCTGTCCTCTCCCCCAGCCTTAGATTTATATGCTAACTAACTTGAAAACAACTTGCAAGACTCGCCGCTTTACCGATATAACACATTATTGTTCAAACTATGCTTACTGATGGGCTGTCACTCATTGCTGTAATGTAACTCACTACCTTTAAATAAAGACACTGAGGCCGGCAGGGCAGAGACGCCAGAGACGCCTGAATTGCCAGGGCTGCCTGCTTGGTCATCAGATTCCATCTCACTCGTGGCTCTCTCACCTCATTTCGCCTAACCGTTCGTCCTTCGTGGACCCCTAGATTCACCGGAACAAGGAACGGCTCCGGCACCACATAGTCTCTCCTCTAGAGTAGTCAGACTTCTCAAGAGACCAAGTAGAAGCTGCCTGTCCTCGTACAGGCCAGTCCTAGAACTGGCAGTCAGAGGGGAGAGGAAACAGACCCCATCTGTCACTAGGAGGTGTCGGAGAATTTGTAGCTGCCTTTATCCACCAGAGTATTAACAAAATTACCTTGTATATTTGACTTAGGATTTGCACTTTAGATTTACAACCTAAACAACATCGATCATTTGTTCATCCAGCTCTTTAAAAATTACTAAGCACTTGTTCAAGTGCATAGCACTGTCCTATCTACTGAGAGACGCTGAGAAGAAATACAGAGCACAGTGTCTCCCCTCTAGGACTTTTCATCTCAATGTGAACTCAAAACAAACAAGACAGCAAGCAATTAGAGTATGTGATAATTAAAGTGGCAGAATGCACATCCTAGGATGTAGTGTGGCTGACACAAATGCCTACAGAGTTCAGGCAAACACACAAAGGGAGAAGTGAGCTGTCCTGAGAATACCAGGAGGTGTGATGGGGTCTGTGGAGAACTAGAGAATGCATGCCACATGCAAAGAAGTGGGTCCGGGAGTGTCCTGAGGGCTTAGTCAGTGGAGCATGTGACTCAGGGTTGTGAGTTCGAGCCCCATGTTGAGGGTAGAGATTAATTAAAAATATAATATTCTAAAAATAAACAAATAAAGAGGCAGGTTCGCTCAGCTGTAGCTGGTGACTGTCATTTGAGAATATGGGGCAATGAGGCCTCAATTGACAATTTTTGTAGGAAGTATACATCTCCTAGCTTTTACATGTTGGCAGTTAATTCGAATTCGGCCTATGTGCCACCAGTTTTTACCCCCCTGAAATGGAGAATAGGTGCTCTGCAGACTCAGGAGAAGATATGAGGTTAGACTAGAGCAGTGCTGTACTGTAGGACGCAGACCCATGCCAGACTGTGGGCTGTTCATTACCGATTTGCAGCGGAATCAGTAAATGACTTGAGAATAAGCATTTAGGCTCTCAGAGCAATTTAACATCCAAGGCTGTAATTGGTGTACTTGGCTTGTTGGACACTGGCCAGCTCTGGTGTTGCAGAACTTGGGCTTCGAGCCATATTTGGTGTGAGCTGCATGGTGGGCACGCGCAGTAGGAGTGAACGCGACCATGAGCCCGAATGGAGCCTGGTGCAGAGGCCCCAAGAAGAAGTTGGCCCTCAAATAATAGGTCAAGTTGTGTTAAGTTCGAGGGGACAGAAGGTTTTTCTAGGCATTAAGACTAGCATGCTCAAAAATCAGAGTCCAGAAAACACTGAGGTCATCAGAGGAGAGTTTATTTGCGAGGGATGCTGGGGATGATGTGACGGTTGGGTAGTGACTACAGGGAGCCTCAGGTGAGGAGTGTGGGAGCCCCAGCTGACTTTTAACAGAGCTGGCCATCACAAATGTCCTCGAATGCCCTTTCCTCTCAAATTCCACCCTCCCGAGGACCAATCCATGAAGCAGCAATCACTTCCTTATATGAAATCCAATAAACCTTTTTTTATGTATCATCTAATACCGTATACTGTTAATTATCTTTCTGTGAGTATATTATGTTTCCTTCCTTTTTATCTTTTAAGCCCTTTGGGAACAAAAACTCCCTTACCCCATCTCTGAGTCTCCTTCAGAATCTAGCACAATCTCTTGCCCATAGTAGATATTCATTTGGTATGTGCTGATGAACAAAACTGGTAGTTTTTCCTGGGAGACCCAAGGAGTAGGAGTGTTTGGGATAGATTAGCACAGAAGAATAAAGAGTTAGAGACCAGATAAGAAAGTGCTGCAGGGGCCTAAGAGGAATGCTGAGGCCAGGGACGAGAAAGGACAAACTAATGTAGGGATGTGGATAGTGAAGGGATATTTACATATGCACACCAAGCCGTAGCATTGGTTTCCTGAGGTCTCATGCTATATCCATGTATAGCTGATACTTCAGTGAGAAAGATTTAGAATAAGCTCCAGTACTTAAATTTTTCACATGACCAAAATTTACTCTTTCGGGCACCTAAATATAAATATTTTTTAAATCTCTCATTGTGCACATCAGTTTATTTATTTCATACCATAGTCACATGCCCCTATACTAAATGGCCCCAGATTGCTACTTTTCTGTTAATTCACGCCTCTTCCAACTACTAATTGATACTGTCTATTGGTCGCTGCTCTTTCTGTCCTGCTGTCTTATTCCACCAAGCTTGTTCTGAGAATGAGAGAACTTCATGCATATATATCCGTGGAGTAGGGAGTACTTGGTAACACGTGTTTTCCTTGCACTATATAAACTTCTTAAAGCCTTTTCGCTAACACTTAGATTTATTTTGATATTTTACATCAGGAGTCCGCAAACTTTTTTTTTTTTTTGTACAAAGAACCACAGTAAATATTTTAGGCTTTTTGAATCCTATGATCTCAGTAGCAGGCACTCATCTCTTCCACTGCAATTGGAAAGCAACCATAGACAATACATACATGAATGAACAGGTGTGCCTGGGTTTCAGTAAAACTTTATTTACAAAAACAAGTTGTGGGCTGGATTTGCCTTATAGGTACTATAATTTGCCAGCTCCTGTTCTAGATTATTAAAATTTCCAGAGCTTAACTTTTGAAATAGAGGAGTTTGGCTATAACTTGGTTTATTAAAAAATATATATATAACAACAAATAGAATTTTTCTGAAATTCTTCAGAATTTTTTAAATGTTTCCAATAAATTCTCCTTACATCTCACAACTGCAGTAACAGCCAGACCCCTTTGTTTAAACTCTCATCTGAATAATAGTCCTGTACAGCTTCTGCCTTCACCTCCAGCCATTGCTCCCCTGCACTTTTGACTCCTCTCTATTATGTCCATGTGTCACAACGCACCCTCTCCTATGCCACTGATTTCGTTAAGAAACAGGAGTTTGGTCATCAGCCAGCAAGTCACGGGAAATAATTACAATTTCCTAAGTGCTATAGCTTTAAAGCAAAGATAAACAACAGCTATTTGTATTGGATTCTACACTAAAGTTTATGTTCCCTCCCTCTTGATTTCCAAAATAAATTACACACCAAGTTTCTAACATTCATACCCATGGTAGATAGCATCCTGCACATATATGCCTATTAAAGGGCTTCCTGCTTCAGTGATAGTTGGAGTTTCTCTAACACAAAGAAGATCCGTCTCCCTAAGCCTCTTTAGCAGACGGCACTGTAACATGGCGTACTTGACAGTGTGGCCTGTTAAGACATAGATGTCTCCACCAGGGGCACACACTCTTACCGTTAGTTCTATCATGCTGCACCTCAGCCTCAGCACACAGACTGCTAGATGTGGAAGCAAAAGTTCTTGACATCCTGGGATAGAAAGTGAACAATGTGAAATATACTTGCTTCCCCCTGAAGTGACATTGTGGTCAACCAGACTTCTATCCCTATGTGGAGCCTTCCTGTCACAAAGAGATGAGTGACTCCACTCCCTGTGTTTTAATCTGTCAACAAGATAGTCTATGTCTACTTGGGATTCCATTCTGAATAATCTGTGACTGATATAAATGAATTCCCTGAGATTCTTGCTTGTTTCTACGAGATTAATATTCCTTGAGGCCACCGCCACCAGGTATGTTACAAAGCTTGGAAGTCTGGGGCACCTGGGTGGCTCAGAATTATCATCCAACTCCTGATTTTAGTTCAGGTCATGATCTTGTGGTTCGTAAGTTCAAGCCCCACATCGGTCTCCATGCTGACTGCGTGGAGCCTGCATAAGATTCTCTCTCTTTCCCTTCCCCACTCACTCGCTCCCTCTCAAAATAAATAAATTAAATTAATTAAAAAAAAAAAAGCTTGGGAATATCACAAGCACATTTGCATCTAATTCATAAAGTCTACTCTCAAATTCCAAGGAGGCTTTAAGAGTGTATGTGTATGAGAGAGAAAGAGAGATCGAAAAATTGAAACTTTTCCACTCTTGAGTGTGTGTTATTCTTATTTCTTTCCTGAACGCACCCAATTGGCCTAGACCAATTGACTCTCATCATGTAGTTAGATGAGAGCTAAAGAGTAAGACAATAGGACATGCCCTGTTTAGCCTCTAATAATGGCAGTGTGAAGAATAATTATGCAAGGGCCTCAGCGCAGGAATCAGAAGATCTAGGTTCACTTCTATGTTCTACTTCTTGAAGTTCTAGAACAGGTCTTGCTCTGAGCATCTGTGAAAATTAACAAGGTAATGAATTTCAGTTATCTATTGCTGTATAACAAGCTACTCCATGTTTTAGAGGGTCAAAACTCAACAGTCATCATTCGGCTATGATTTGCAATTTGGGCAAGGCTCAGCAGGGACCTCCTGTTTTCTCCCACATGCTATCAGATGGGGCTGGGAGCCTCACATCCAGGATGGTGCACTCAAATGGCTAGCAAGTCAGTCCAAATGGTTGGCTAGTTGTGCAGCCGGAGTGTCAGCTGAGAGCCTTAATTTTCCTCCATACGAGTCTCTCCATGTAGTTTCCTTGACTTACGTATAGCATGGTGACAGGTTTTAAGGAGGAGCAAACAAGTTTCCAGTCCTCCTAAATCTTAGAGCCAGAACTGGCCCAATGCCATTTCTGCCATATTATTGGAGAAAGCCTTCATAGGCCTGGCCCAGATTCAAGGGAGTAGGAAACGAGACCCCCTCCTCTCAATAGGAGGTAGGGAAAAGGTCCCAACAAAGAACTTACAGCCATCACTCACATAGTGTTTGCAAAAGTACGTGATTTCTCTGGAGATCATTCATGGCTTTGTAGTTTCTGAAATGTAAACTGTATCTAACAGGAATTAGATTTAAATCCAGTATCTTATTGTTTTGGAAAAAAAATGAGGTCCAGCCTCCATGCACCTTTGAGAGTCACCACAAGTGACTTCTTTATTTAAAAGGGAAAGGATTTGAGATTTGTTGGGCATCTCCTGAGTGCAAGACCCATAATATATGCTCTTCACCTCTCGTGTTTCGCTGCACCTGGAATGCTCTTTTTTTCATAGTTTAACATTTCTGAATTGTACATTTTACAATCTAGGCATTCTTATAATCATTGAAGTCCAAATGGCAGTCTTGCATGCATGAATTTGGCTCTGATCACATTTTCATCTCTTCACTTAAGTTATATATACTGTTAGTACTTCACCTGTTGAGTTTAATTGCTATTTAAAAATGTCTTTAGAAATAGTACACTACAATTTGGCACTAAAGCAAAAATTTATCTCATATGCCAAAAGCCGCGGAAATAGGGTACCATTAGAGAGGCAAATGTTTAACGTCGGAAGAACGGCCTCAATTTCATCTATTTCTGCAAAGCAGCAATTGTGAGCTTTATACGACCACCTTAGCTTTACATGACCACCTTAATGTACCACCTAAGGAAGGTATCACAAGTAGGTGAAGACGTCCTGTGTTTTATTACTGGAGTGCATGCAGAGGATTGCCTACAATATAGAAAGCTTCTACCTGACGCAGAGAAATGACCAGGTTCTTCAGAAGAAATGAAAGAAATTCCAAAGCAGCAAAAGGTCAATATTATTCCTTGTCCAGGATTATCAAAAACCATTATGTCATACTTCAACTGGCAGGGTTTTTTGTTTTTGTTTTTGTTTTTTGTTTTTTTTTTTTTGTTTTTTTGTCCTTTCTTAGTGGTACATTAAAAATTGCATCTTGTGGGGCACTCGGCTGGCTCAGTCAACAGAGCATGTAACTCTTGACCTCAGGGTCTTGAGTCTGAACCCCGCATTGCATGTAGAGACTACTGAACAAATTAAATAAACTTTAGGGCCTCTGGGTGGCTCAGTCAGTTAAGCATCTGACTCTTGATTTCAGCTCAGGTCATGATCTCATGGTTCATGAGACTGAGCCCCATCTCAGGCTCTGTGCTGACAGCATGGAGCCTACTTGGGATTCTCTCTCTCTCTCTCTCTCTCTCTCTCTCTTCTTTCTGTCCCTCCCCTTCACATTCTCTCTCAAAATAAATAAACATTTATAAAGTAAATAAATAAACTTGAAATATAAATTGCAATTTGGATTCAGTGGAAGGTAGTAGTTCTCTTAAAAACATCTGCAGTTCCCTCCTTTGATAGGTGAGGAACACATGAATTCCCTCGTTTTGCAGATGAAGCAGCTTTGACTTGAAGAGGTTCAGTAACATGGCTGGTCTCAAAACTATCGAGATGAGAGAAACTTACTTTTATTATTTTACACTGATTCCTTAAAATTGGGAATCACAGGTTGGCGGTTCTGAGCAGATAGGCATGTTGTACAGTGACAGCCATCCCACCTCCTGTCTCCAACAAACTTCAAAACTATGAATGAAATGCTGTTGCAGTCCCCTAAAACTGAACTTGAACTCTCTAGAGAAAGAACTTTACGTGGGGCTTGGCCGCTGCCCAGGGTTCCCTCACAATCCTGTTGAGTAAGAATAGCTTATTTGCAAGGAGCATTAATAAGGGGCCAAATAATGCTAAATAATGAGAGGAATTGTTCTTACATGGGAACAACTTAAAACAATAAGTATTTCCTAGCCTTTGGAGGCAGGAGTAGGTTTGGGCAAGGCTTGCCCAAACTGTGGTGTGAAGGCAGTACATTAAACATCCTTTGACCCCTTACTCAGGAGCACTAAGGTTCGGGCCGCTCACTGATCCCCGCCCCCTCCCTCATTGGGAAGGCACTACGGGAAGCTGCAAAGGCCTGCTTCCCCACTGTGCACAGAAGTGGGAAGGCTGTGCCCCCACCATAGCGATAGAGACCCCATCACTTCTATTACAACCCTTCTTTGTTTATCATACATTTGCTCAGGTTAGTGATGATGCCAAATGCTCGACACAGATGCCTAAAATACAAGCCTTTGGAACACGAAGTTTCCCTAACTAGGAGGGGAGATGAGGCTGGGACAGATTTTCCAGCCATGTCTGCAAACGGCAGTGAGCAGCCCCTTCTTTCTGCTCCCCTGGTGTCTCGCCCTTCTATAATAGCGTACAGGACGTTATGTGGTCATGGTTTGCCTGTGTGCACATATCCCCAATGTTTCATATAGTGCCAGGTGCAGTTGTCAGAAAGCAATGTTAATTTTTCCATTTGTTCATTCATTCAACAAAATCATATAGAGGTTCAGAACATAGAGAGACAGACTTTGTGAGGCTATGTGAAGCCTTCGTAAAGTGGCCCGTGGGTTGTCCTTGTAGGAAGGAGAGAATTTGGGCAGGGGGATGAGGAAGGAAGGAGGGACCGTATAAACAAAGAACAGGCACTGTGGGACAAATTCCGTCAGCTCCTCCGTCTGGAATGCCGAATGGATAAGGCTGGAAGGATGGGCTGAAGTGTCATCTAAAGGACATAGAATATTAGGCCAAGTATTTTTTTCAACTGGGATGCCATTCAACAGAATCTCCCTCTTTCCTCAGAGCATTCAGTAGGCAGCATTGCTCTGGAAGAAAGCAGGAACTAGGAATATAGGGGGCTTCTCCTTAGAAAAATGTGCCTAGGACCTGTCTTCTGTCTTGCAAAAGATGTAAAATGAATATCGCACTAGTGACAACAGACTCAAGGTCTTGTCTATGATGCCACTGATACTCCTTAAGGAGGTAACTGACTACGAGAGTACCAGCTTCCAGCCTGGCTCCATTCGTAATTAGCAGGGTGACCCAAACTCTATCTGCCTCCACTTTCTGGGGTTCAAAGTGTAGCTGATAAGCATATCTATCTCAAAGCTGTTGTTAGGCTTAAAGGAAGTGATGCACAGAAACTCTCATGGGAACAGTACTTCTTGGCACATAGAGTCCACCAATGTTAGCTATTATTATTCCTTCTCTTCTGTGCACCTTGGTTTCCTTATCCAAATGGAGATAATAATACCTGTCCCGGCCCATTTCTTCTAGACCCTGACAGAATAAAATGCAATTAAATGTGTGAAAGCAGTTTGGAAGTGAAGTGCTGTATAGTAGCAAGGTGGTGGAAGGACTGCTAATTACCATATTCTTGGCTGAAAGATAATCCCAAGAGCCGGGACAGAAAGGTAGGGAGCTTGCATATCTCCAGACTGTTAGCTACAGGTGCATACTTGTGAATGGCTTCTCTAGATGCAGTATGCCAAAATGAAGGCCTTAGCATTTGACTGGTCCAAGATGACATAAAGATGGGACAGGAAAATTTACTAAGCAAGAAATAAATAAGGTTTAAGCCCCCAAAACCTTGCAAGCAGTGTAATTTCAAACATCATAGTCTTGGACATCTGGGCTCTATTACCTGAAATCCCATTAAACCTCCAGTTTCATAATTCTGTGTAGAACCCGGCAAAATGCAAGATCCTGCTGATGGCCACCAGCCAGTTCAAGCAATTAATCACAAGGGTCCCCAAGCAGGTTTGCAACTCATGCCAAGTGAATTCTTTAAGTGGAAACTGTGTACACAAAAGAAATAGCCCAATCTATGGGCAGTTTCATAGCAACGTGCTTTGTAGCTCTGCCAACACAGAGAAATTATCTGTTATCATTAAGACATCCAAGCCTCATAACTTTTTCCTCAATGGAAATTAGTACTCACCAGCCCAGGGCAGATCCCCCAACCTCGTTAGCTGTAATATAGACTGGAACCTGCTGAGAGCTGATAAATCCAGTTTAGACAAAACTAAACCCTACCGTTTCCCCACCCTCAGCATTTTCTCATTTGGGGGAACTCAACTTGAACTGAGCTCTTTTTCCTTTCGAACTTTTCTCAACTATCTGGATGGCTTGCATGTGTTCCTGCGTTCCAGGCCAAAGGGCCAAAACCCACAATGAGGAAATAACCATGGAGCCTGTCTTCACAGTCCTGCTGCATGTACCCAAGGTGAAAGGGCCTGTAACAAAAGAATTACTTCTCATAAGACTTCTGACTTGGTTTGGCCAACTCAAAAGCATTTATGTAAACGAGATAATCTTCTGCACTTCAGAATGTTTATAAAGGCTTTCCTAATTACACTATTTTATTTATAGAATGATTCTGGGAACATGATGGAGAACAGAGGAGAAACCTTGAGCCCTTGCTACAGAAAGCAGGAATGAGAGGGTGGGAATCAGAATAAATTTACGATAGGATTGAGAGGATCTGTGGTTTCACCTGGTTTTTAGTTTTTCTTTTTTCTTTCTGAAAACTTTTTACCAAATTTCTCTGTCGGTTTTCTACTCTACAAAGCTGCTTTCCAATATGGTGGCCACTAGGCACAGGTGACCATTTACATTATATGAATTACAATTAAATAAAATTTGGAGCACCTGGGTGACTCAGTTGGTTAAGTATCTGACTTAGGCTTAGGTAATGATTTCGCAGTCCATGAGTTCAAGCCCTGCATTGGGCTCTGTGCTGACAGCTCAGAGCCTGGAGCCTGCTTCAGATTCTGGGTCTCCCTCTCTCTCTGCCTCTCCCCTGCTTGCACTCTCTCTCTCTCTCTCTCTCTCTCTCTCTCTCTCTCTCTCTCTCTAAAATAAATAAACATTAAAATTTTTTAATTAAATAAAATTTAAAGTTAGTTTCCACCAGGCACTAGCCACATGTCAAGTGCTCAATAGCCACATGTGGCTAATGGCTGCCGTATTGGACAATGCAGATATAGAAAACATCTGTATCACTGGGCAGTGCTCTCTGCATTAAGAACTCTGTGGCCTTGCTACTCAAAATGTGATCCACAGACCAGCAGCACCAGTATCACCTGAGACCTTGTTAGATCATGATCTAACATGATCAACATGATCAACATTTTAACAAGATCAACATTTTAACAAGATATCCAGATGACTCATATGCACATTAAAATTTGAGAAGTCCTGCTTAAAATACTGTGCTACTCTAAACTTCTGTATGGTGAAATCCATCATTGTTATCAGCATTATATGTTCATATTTCTTTAGCTTATATGGCATGAATTCAAAAAAACACTTGCCCCTTGAGACTTGGCATGCAAAAGGAGAAACACTAAGTATCCCTTGTATACTCTTTTTAAAGCATGCTTTTCTTGGGGCTCCAGGGTGGCTCAGTCAGGTAAGCACCCGACTTCAGCTCAAGTCATGATCTTGTGGTTCGTGGGTACGAGCCCTACCTGAGGTTCTGTGCTGACAGCTCACAGCATGGAGTCTGCTTCAGAATCTGTGTGTCCCTCTCTCTCTGCCCCTCCCCTACTTGCACTCTGTCTCAAAAATAATAAGCGTTTTTTGAAAAGTGTGCTTTCTCTTGGAAAAGCTGCAGGATCTGGAGAGTTTTTTTGGATATGTTTTTCTGAAGATGTGAATCTAATAGAATATGTTTCCAATGAAGAAGCTATTGGTTTGGTCCAAAGAGAGGCCTTTGAGATTAAAATAAGATTAACTAGAGAAGAAGGAAATAGATGAACTTACAAAAAAAAAAAAAAAAGGAAAGGAAAAGGAAAAGGAACTTGACTTACTCATTTGGCAGACACAAAGGGCATCCTGCCCTGTGAGTGAGTGAGGTGGGAAGCAGAAGCAATAGGAGAAATTACGAAACAGTCCCTCAGAATATAACCTGCCAGCCGGTCTGATATTGTGGATATGGGAGGGAATTTTAATGGCAACTCGGATCAAACTTCAAGGCATATATTCATGATCTCTCATGAGATTCGTTGTTGTTTGTGCCAGTGGACAGAGTTTTCTTCTGGAAGGCTCTGTGGGCTTTTAGAGTGGCTGTTGGAATTTAATGACTTAAAATGCTTACCTCTGTCCAGTGCTGAGAATGGAATCACTGGGTTACCTCCTACTAATTGGCTGTACAAAGGCATCCCTGTGGAGAGCATCTGGCCTGATGATACTTTCTCCCAGAAAGACATCAAATCATATTCGTGTGGTGCGAGATGGCAGCCCCTATGGTCAGCAGTTCTAGTTCAGAGTGGCCATAAAGCTGGGCGAGATTTTGCCATTTTTCTGGGGAAATCATGTCCTGATACTGAAGTTGATACGTGTCCTGGTTTATCACTGAGCCTTTACAGAGTTCAGATGCTTGTGTACACTGAAATTTCCCAACCAGTTCTCATCAGAGAACAATATTATGTCCCCCAAATAAATTCTGCCTCTACTTTAAGTAACTGCTAATGTTGCTTATGTAGCTTAGCCATTATATTCATTCAACAAAGATTTCAAGAGCACTTTTAATAGTCTAGACATTTTTCTACACCCAGCAGCAAGAGAAGATCACATATTCTTCGCCTGAAGAAGCTTGGGGTTAGGAGCAGGTGGTTCTTAAAGAGTGGTCCTCAGACTAACAACACTGGGGTCCCCTGCAAGCTTGTTAGAAATGCACATTCACAGACCTACTCCAAACCTACTGAATCAGATTCTTTCCATTTAGGGCTCAAAATCTATGCCTTACCAGGCTCCCCAGGGGATTTCTAAACACAGTAAAGTGTGAGAAGCATTTTTATAGACAAAAACTATAAAATTGTCTGTATTTATAGACAAAGACATCATCAGGTGATTCTAATACAGTATGATAAGTACAATGATACAGATATGAAACTCCTCCAGCCCCGAAGGCCCCAAGGCAATGTTGGGCATTTACTAAGTACTCAATGGAATAAATGTTGCTTGCTCGCTTGATTGAT
Source organism: Paguma larvata (assembly GCA_030068075.1). NCBI lineage: Eukaryota > Metazoa > Chordata > Mammalia > Carnivora > Viverridae > Paguma > Paguma larvata. The sequence goes on along the minus strand of CM057838.1, from coordinate 59,512,714 downwards.
CGATGCATGCATCAGCCTGTAAATAATACTGGAATTAAAGAGCATGCCTGAGTTTCCAGGACTGCGAGTGGGTTGGATGACTTGCTCAGGCTTCACCACTCTTGTCTTGTCCCATTCAAAAAGCCAATATTTGGATCACTGCATTATATTATATCCAAGATTCTTGGTATTTTATTATGTGAACTGAACAAGACCAAACCAAGTTTCCCCACAGTCTACACACTTCTCTCTATCTGAAGGACAAATAACTACTATTTAAGTACTGGGGAAAAGACATAGGTGCTTCTATGGACTTGGGCCAAGCTGACCGTGTGAGAATCACTGTACCATTTCTAAACAGAAGGTTTGCAGACCTCCCCCTGGAGAATCACAGTCAGTGGAAATGGAGAGAGTCTGGACAAAAATAAAATTTTAAGATGCTCCTTAAGATAAATCCATTGCAGTCAAGTTTGAGAACCTCTCGCTGAAATGTCAGAGTTCTCAAACCCTGGTGTCCAGAGACTCAATTTAACCCATAGGCCCCAGAGTTAGAAGAGAGATAGCTTGCACACAAGTGCATTCCTTCTCTCACTCACTGTGTGTGTGTGTGTGTGTGTGTTTGTGTGTGTGGTGGTCCAGCTCTATCTCATGGACCCTCTAAAACCCTGGAGAGAGGTTATAATTCAAACCAAAGAGGACAGCAAAGCCAACTGCAGAAAGACTCTTCTTATAGCATTGGGAGCCAATCACATTCTAATTGAACCAATAAAACTGAGGGCCGAGAAGGTGGGGGATGGGGGCCAAGGCCTTCCTATCCCAACTAGATATAAATGCTTGCCTGAAAATGTTCCCATGGGGCTTTGGGGCTGCATATTTCCTGCTTAGCACTTCAAGAATCAACAGGCCCCTGACAGGTTATAACCAGATCAAAGGTCATAGCCTGGCCTAAAGTGTAGCTCATGTTAGTTCATTTATCCCGCCAAACCTAACTTCCTTCATCTGTGGAGTGAAGTCACAATATCTACTTCCTCAAGTTGCTGCACAGTGAACACAGGTTTTTAGCATGATGTAGGGCATGTGGTAAGTACTTGATTAACAATCGTGCTTCCTATTATGATCATTGCTGTCTACAGACTCTGCGTTAGTGTTCTCAGAGAAACAGAACCAGTAAGAGACCTTCCTTCTTCAACAGGAGATATATCAATGTATCTGCATCTACCCATCTCTAGTTATTGAAAAACAGACAAATCCATCTATCTAGAGAGAGAAAGTGCACACAGGTGAGAAAGATATCAGGGAGAGAGATAAAGGAATTGGCTCACACAATTATGGAGGCTAAGAAGGCCTGAGGTCTGTAAGATGGACACCTAGGAAAGCTGACGGTGTAAGTTTCAGTCCAAGTCTGACTCCAAGTCCAAAGACAGAAGACCAGTATCCCAACTCAAAGACAGGCATAGACAGTGAATTCTCCCTTACTCAGCCTTTTTTTTTTTAGGAAAGCATTTCTTATTTTCTTTTTGCCTTTTTTTTTAACTCCAGTATAGTTAACATACAGTGTTAAATTAGTTTCAGGTGTACAGTATAGTGACTCAACAATTCTATACATGACTCAGTGTTCATCATGATAAGTGTACTCCTCATCTCCTTTACCTATTTCACCCATTGTCCACCCAGCCCACCCCCAACAACCACCAGTTTGTTTCTCTAGTGAAGATCTGTTCTTTGGTTTGTCTCCTTTTCTCTTTATTCATTTGTTTAGTTTCTTAAATTCCACATGTAGGTGAAATCATATGGTATTTGTCTTTCTCTGACTGATGTGTGTCACCCAGCATCATACTCTCTAGCTCCATCCATGTTGTTGCAGATGGCCATATTTCATTCTTTCTCACAGCTGAGCCTTACTCAGCCTTTTATTCGATTCAGGTCTTCAGTTGATTGGATGGGGACCACCCACATTAGAGAGAGCAATCTACTGCACTCAGTCTACCGATTCAGATGTTCATCTCATCCAGAAACACACCCTCACGCACATACCCAGAATAATGTTTAACCAAATATCTGGGCACTCTGTGGCCCAGTCCGGTGGACATGTAAAATTACCCATCACAGCACCACTGTCATTTTCAGTTTACTAGGGTTTATGAGAAGCTGCAAGCTAGTTTGTATGCATCATCTGTTCTATTGCCCTTAACCCAGGTCCTCTGTCAGGCTGATACTCATTTTGTCCAAGACTCGGACCTTGATTTCCATGCAGTCAAGGGGTAGAGTTAATTTCTTAATCATACTCTCAGGGGGAAAACACCCTGCAAACCATCAGGGATAGGCAGTAGCAGAAAGGAACTTCATGCAATGGAGAAAGCATACGAGCTCTCCCACCAAAGGCCTGTGGCAGAGTTTAGCTTTATCACCGCATAAATCCTCCTCTTTCCTTCTTTTATCTCCTGACTTCTCCCCTACATGCCAACTAATTAAGTGCACATACCTGTTTAAATCATCCAATCTTGATTCTTATGATGGTATGCCTGTGAGGGTTCTAAAAGGTAGAAATGATTTAGTATTAGAGGTTTTGATTACATCAAATATAGAATTAAATAAAATGAGCAAATGATGAATAGAAGGAGTGAAGTTTGAGCTCAGCCTTACTGCCTGTACACACAACGGGCACACTTAAGTTGGTTTTTATCTTGGCCTATTTCAGGAGTGATATATTTGGCTCACAACCAGGAAGAGAAGATAAACAAGGACCTGAATCCTCTCAACCAACCTCAGTACTATTGACATTTCGAGCTGGATAATTCTTTGATGAGGGGTGGGGAATCTGTCCTAGGCAATTCTAGGATGTTTAGTAGGGTCTCTGGCCTCTAACCCACCAGATGCAGTAACACTCTCCTAGTTGTGACAATCAAAAATATTTTTTGACAGTGCAGATATGTCTTTGGGGAGACTGGGGGTGGGGGAACTGTACCCAGTTGAAGACTATTGCTCTAAATATAGGAAAGATTTCAGACTGTTAAATAGGAATGTACTTTCTCTATTTATGGCACTTTATGTATAGGGTGATGAGCATTCTTTTATACAAAAACAGCTACTTGCTTTCCTGCATTCCTGTTGGGAGTAAAGGAATTTGCTCTCCTAACATGTTTCTTTTCTTTTTTTTTTTTAATATTGTGAGAGAGAGAGAGAAAGGGAGTAGAAAGAGAGTGCACAAGTGGAGAGAGAGGCAGAGGGAGAGAGAGAATCTTAAGCAGGTTTCACACCAAGCATGGACTCGATCTCATGACCATGAGATCATGGCCTGAGTGGAAATCAAGAGTCACACACTTAATCAACTGAGCCACCCAGGCACCGCCTCATGTTTCTTATTGAGTCAGGAAAGCATTGTGGAACAGATCCCGGTTCTAGTCTCAGCCCTAGACCTTCTAGAGTTAGGACTGTGAGGAGTTAATGAACTTGGCCTCATTTTTTCCAGGTCTATTTTAAGAAGATCATACAATTCAGGTCTCAGAGATGGTGGTAAGGATCCAATGAGTGATTGCCTATATAACTTTCATTGGCCCGTTGTAGCTGCTCAACAAATGTTAGTTCTGCTTATTATTTGCCATAATAGAGGGGCGACTGTGGATTTCACTCCTTTGGAATGTTCATCTCACATCTGACAGAAATAGCCCCACATCAAAATGCAGAGTCCTCAAACTTGAATCATATAAAAGACACTTTCAGGTAGAGGATATGGCCCTTTTATTTATTTGTTTATTTGGCTCTTCCTTTTGAATGGAAAACCCTAAACAGCCCTTCTAAGGAACTATCTCATTTCTTTCCCTTAGCCCATGAGAGATAAGGCCGCCTATACACAGTATCTTTTCCCCTTCCCTAAAGACATTAATCCCATCAGCCCCTTGCTGCTGGAGTAGGGAAAGGTGGAGCTGGACACACTCAGTCCCAGATCTGTTCTTTGAATCCTGTGCCAGGCTGGCCATTTCCTCTCAGACCCCTTCCTGCCTTTGAAGTGAAATCTCCTTATCATGGAGCTGTCTGTCATTGTTGGCACTAATCTGGGGGAGAGTAGAAGCCAGAGTGTGTCAACTGTGGCCTTGGCAGGTGAGAAGAGTGTTATCTTCCTCCTGGAGGGTGCAAAGGCTTGATCCTTGAGCATGGTGTTTCTTTTTCCTGGCCCCCAGCTGTGGCATTAGAACCTTGCCCCATTTCTTGTTTCTCTAAGAAATCTTGGGAATTCGAGATAATAATAATAGTAAGTAGTAGCCATCACTCATCAGATATTTACTATTTGCCAAACACCATGCAAAGTGCTTTCTCTACGAGCCCATTTTATCATTCCAGCAACCCAATAAGGTGTGGATTATGATCACCATTTTAAAAGTGAAGAAATTGAGGGTTGGGGAAATTAATGTTTTCAACATCATATACCTGGTAAGTGGCAAGCCCGGGATGTCAACCCAGATCTGCCCGATTCCAGAGCCCATGCCTTTAATCACTGAACTCAAATGCTTCTCTACTTATCCCAGACTCTGGAGCCATTGGATTTAAGAGGTGATTAGTTCCCAGAATCCCTGAATAGTAATGTTGACCCTCAAACAGAGATCTGAGAAAGAGCCCTTTACTATATGTTAGTTGCAAATCCATACATAGCCAGCACTGGCATGCACATGTGGCTTTAGTTCTTAGATGGCAAGAAAGGAGTTGGAACAACCCACCCCCATATGCAGACCTGAGCTACAGAATTAAATCTCCTTTATTATTAAGCATTGAATTAAACTGAAAAGAAAGAAGAGAAGAGAAGAGAACTCTTCTTCTCCAACATCATTCATTTCTTCCTTAATTTTAGTATTCTATACACCTGTCACTGCACTTTGCACTAGGAAGACGCATGCCAAAAAGCCATGATACCAGCCTCGAGAAATTTAGGAGAAATGGATACATTAAAATAAAGTGTTCATGGTGGGTTTGGTGGTAAAGGTTTCAGATGCCATACTGGCTGATAGGGGGAAGTCATATCAAGGGGAAAGAAGACTTTGTAAAGAAAGTGACACAAGACTACAAGTTGGTCTTAGAAAACGGAGGGGTAGGTGTTCACTAGTGTCAGAGGGCATACAAAGAAGACATCCTAGGCAGGAGGAAAGGCTGAGCAAAGGCTTGAATAACTCAGTGTATATGAGGAGCTGGAAGAAATCTGGGATGGCTTGAAGCCCAGGGGCTGGCACCCAAAAAAAGCACCATCTGGAAGATCACAAACTGCCACTTTGCATTTTGACCTCAGGTAGCTTTTCTGTACCTGAAGACATGATTTCAGTTGCAGATAACAAAACTCCCGGGCAAAGGGATGACAGCAGAGTCCATCACTGTGCATCTGTGATAGAAAAACAGTGGTTCAAGCCTGACCCTAGGCCAATACCTTTCACATACAACCTGAGTAAACAGGGGCCTCTGGCTCCCACATAAAGCCCAACTCAACATGGTGACACAGTCAAGTGAAAGACTACTATGTAAAAGCATCAAAGAGCAATGAATTCTTCACTGATTCCATGGAAAGATGGTCCAGGGGGCATTACGCCTCAGCACACTCTTCTCATTGGCCATCCCTTTGCCAAAGGCCCAATTCCTACTACTGCCATCTAAGTCTTCTGTGTCACTTCCTAAACCCGTACTTTGTGTCTCTGCGAACTCTACTTCTGCTTGTATCAGTGTCTTACAAGAGTATCTCTCTGCTCTTCATCTGTCTGTCTAAGATAAATTAAGTCTTCAATTTTCTCCCATGCCCAGTAGGGCCCTTTATAGTGCTGACTGAGGTTATGGATAAACACAGAATCCTACTTAGGAAAGAGGAGAATGGGAAAGGCTCTGAATATTTACACTCTATATATGTGTCCTTGTCACTCCTGCATGTCACTGGAGAGGGACATACCTGAGTCTGAGTACAGATTCAATCCTCACACACTGTGTGGCTTTGGACAAATAACACTTCTGGCCCTTAATTTCCTTATCCATAAAATTGGGATATTCTTACCTATCCTAAGAGGTGTACTGAGGAACCAGAGGTGAAAGTGCTCTGAAGTCCAATGGGCTCAGCTCATGTTCATGTTTATAAGATCATTACAGCCTAATACTAGACACATCTGCTTTCCATCAGCTATCAGAGGTTCACATGGAAAACATGGGTATTTGGAAAAATAGAAACTGTGATAAGCCTAGTTATCAACTCTTAATTCAGGATTCAGAGTATAGTGATTAATTAGAATTAACTATTATCTTTATTCTCTTTTAAATTTTATTTTATTGTTATTCATAAAAATACTTTTCTAAGGTCATACATTTTCCAGAGTAGATTTTAGCAGATGTCTCAAAAGGATGGTGTACTGTGTCAGGCTCCCAGAAATCTGTGGGGTTGTTCTAGGCTGCCTGGTTCCCTTGCAGGTTGACCTGAATAGAAGATTTTTATTCATGTCGGTTTCTATTTGTCCCCTTCAATATTACTATAGGGTTATCTAGTAATGTTTATTTATTTTGAGAGAAAGCATGTGCAAGCAAGGGAGGGGCAGGGAGAGAGGGAGAGAATCCCAGGCAGTCTTCATGCTATCAGTATAAAGCCCTACCCGGGGCTTGAACCCACAAATCATGAGATCATGACCTGAGCTGAAATCAAGAGTCAGACGCCCAACCGACTGAACCATCCAGGCACCCCTAGAGGGTTATGTCTTAATGAAATTGCAAAGTACTTGTTTTCGAGGCAGTATTAGTATGAGTATGGATGCTTTTGTTAGTCAGTGTTGATGGGTCACATTTGCATTCTGGTGAACTTAATTTTTGTTGTTTTGCAAAATATTTAAGACAACAATAATAAAAATCCTAGCATTTTCATCCTTTCACTTAGAGTTCTTTTCTATGCATATGTGTAAGTTTTATAGTGTAGTATATCATAACTGTGTACCACGTGGCCACATAATCATCATAATTATTACTTTAATAGCTGTATAAGCATCCATCTTGCTAATACACCATCATTTACTTAACCTGAATTTTCAACAATGGGAGACTCGTTTCTCAATTTTTCCACTGTTATAAATAACTCTAGGTTGTATATTTGTATATATAGTTTCTATCATTTTTGGAGATTATTTCCTTAGGATACATTCCTTGAATGGGAACAGCAAGTCAGAGAATGTGAATTTTTAATAGTTTTTAAATAAATTGACATGATTTTTCCAGTTTACAATGCCATCAGCAATATATTAGTATTCTACTTTCATTGCAACCTTATCAGTAGTGTGTATTATTTTATACTTAATATGCTAAAATAGTACCTTACTTTTGCTTTTGCATTTTCTCAAAAATATCAAGTTTTAATCAAACATGTGCTTATAAATTTTGTGTTCTCTCATTATTTTGAAAAGCCAGTTTTAAAAACTAGATAGGGTTTTTTCTCTTTTTTTTTTTTAACATCAAGAATTCTTGCTATCTTTCTCTTCCATTACCCAATAGTTTTGTGTATTAAATAAAGCTAATATTGATATTTTTCTGAACAAGACATTCCATGGCACTCCCATATTAACTAATAATTGAGGACCTGCATATAAGGAACTATAGGGAGGACTCAGATAAAATAAAAGGAAAATTATAAAATAAAAAATTACAAAACCCACGAAGATATATCTGCACCAGCATTCCCAAAGTTGAAAGCAAGGTTGCAGAGCAGGTAGTTCAATCTCTGGTCAGACTTTGATGACTTTCTCTGTCTGTTCGCTGACCTGCTCAGCTAGTCTCACTTTTCAACCAGCAAGCTCAGAAGCTTCAGCCACACTGCTTCCTTCTAGCTTTATCCCAGGAAAGCTCCCTGATAAATAAAACCACCATTATCACACACACACACACACACACATACACACACACACACCCCACACACACAAATGCCTTCACACCACTCCCAGTCTGATCCTGTCCTAAATCAGGTAACTGCATGAAGCTCTACAATGTATGAAATGGTTTCTCAACCACAGACTAACGAGGGATGAATGCCAGCTCCAGAGATCTGATTTTGCCCTGCCTTCCAGGCAACTTCGCCTGTCCCCAAGATGGAATGTCTTCCGTGCTCTGCCAAATGGTGGAAGGACATTCCAAGAATACGAGCCATCATAAATTTGTCCTGCAGTTGAGTAACTATTATATCTGTTAGAGCTTCCTCTTTGACCTAAAGGATGTTAGAGTTTGTTTCAGTAGGATAATTGCTTCATATCAGTATCTGGGAACATAAAGAAATGACTCACCGCGTTTTTCCCCTTTTTCCTCTTGCAGCCTCAACCGAGGGGTCACCATAAGCGTGGTTAGCCTTCCAAGCTGCTGTCCTGCCAGTTGATATGAACATGGCCTGTTCCTCACAGAAAGACTAACTCATGGCACCTGCCAGAAGATATCCATGGAGCATTGACAGATGAACCAGATTAACTGAAAAAAAAACACCCATTCAGTCAAGATTATGGGCTTTAGAAAATCTTAGTTTGCTGTGGATTTTGAAATGAGGTGCATAATATACAGTGCCAACTTGTTCCAAGTGGTCATTGGCAGACCATTAGCTGGAAAATTGCTTCCAGTTTTCATCACTGTGCATAACTCAAGCTCCCTTTGGGGGGCTGTCTGTGCCCTTCACTAGAAGTCCTATTTTAGCATGGCAACTACTGGATTATTTTATTATGTGTGCAGATGGCATGATGTGTTAGAAAAAAAAAAAAAACAGCAGTTCTGCAATGTCAGTGGAAGCGTTCATGATACTCCGCCCTGGTAGGAATGTAAACTTGTCTTGGTTATGTCAGTTATGACGTCTAAAGGTATTCTGTCCAACTCTTAAGCACTTTATATGAGAAAACTACACCAAAACAAATCAGCACGTTCCGTACATGTGGGAAAACAAGTATCCTCTTTTTTCTTTTATAAATCTTGTCCTCTTTCTGGCTCAGACTGTCCAAGACAAACTCCACTCCTAGTGTATCCCAGTCATTTGTAGTAGATTGGTGTAAATATGGCCACAATACTGTTAGGCTTAACCTGTTGACACTTTACTGAACTAATTGGATTTCTTGTAGCGCCAAAGGGAAGGAGAAGTAGGCTGGTGGTTGAAACATCTTAGTTCTTGGTTCCTGGTACCGAGGCCCAACTTAGCACGTGCACATACAGATAAACACAGGAGGCTTGTACGTGGCCAGTGTGTATATTCTCTCCTTCTATAGAAGAATGTTTTCAAGAAAAAAAGGAGGTGGCCATTTAATCAAAGACCATGGTAGGTTGAGGATAAGGTTAGCAGAATGCAGTTTTCCTGTGTGGTCTGACTTTATGACTTAAGAAAACATTCTAGGTCAAGTTTAAACCACAGCTCTCTGAAGAGGAAAAACCGCAAGTGTCCCCCCTGCGTGCCTAAAGAAGGAAAAGGGCCCAATCCACACTAGGTTCCCACCTTGTAGTAGAGAACCTACAAGTCCCTTTTTAATCCTTTCTGGGATTATATCCACAATTATTTATTTATTTTTTTTACGATGTCTTACAACAAAGCACAGTCCTGGGAAACTGGTCAACCCAGTTTTTGCTATTGCTTGTCTTTGGGCATTAGAGAAATGTCTTTATTGACTGACCTTACATAATGCTTTAGCTTTTTTCCCTTGAAAATATAAATTTGGCTGAATCAAAAATTCAGCAAATATGTTCTGTGTACCCACAATCCCAGTCTGGGACCCATAGGCACTGGAGGCTTTTCTTTAAATATATGTAACAACCCTGGGACCCTGCCAGCAAAAGGAAGTTTGGCATTTTAGGGATCTCCATACACACACTCATTGTCTGCTTTCCCCCAGGGGTCTCAGGAAATGCACAGCACTTTGGAAAATGCTCCCCTTCCCCCCACACACTGAGATTTGGAAAGCTGACAGGGGAAGGGAAAGAGAGTCCAATGTGATTCGGGTGAGTCACCTCATGGGATGACTCACCACAACCTGTCAGGCTGTGTTGCCAAAGAAGGGGGCTTCCAAGAGGGAACTCAGAGGAGTTTCAGTCACCAACAAGTTCTGGGCTCTCGACGGGTCAGTACCAGGACCACCAGGCTCTCACAGACCCTAGTTCTTCACAAATCCAGAATTAGGAAGCCAAACCCTGTTGCCAATGCCCCTGGGGAGAACATTCCAATCTCTACTGCCCACCTCTTGAATTTCACTTCCAACAGCAGGGCTTCCTCCTTATTTCATTCTTTCCTTTATTCAGCACACGTGTGTTGAGCACTTACTATGTGCCAAACATTGTGTTGGGGTAACAACAGGATACGAGGCAGACTCTCCATGCCCTTCTGAGACAATATCTCCTCTTCCCAAACATGGTCCCCATCCCAGCTTTTCCACAATGAAAACAGAATTCAAGCAACATTCACCTCCTGCCAGAGCAACCTCAGAAAATGAGGCAGCAGGCAGTTCTCTTGCCTGAGGAAGTGGACAGTAGAGGAAGAGACAGTGGACAGCATTGAGCGGCATATTTATATCCTTGTGTGCAGCCAGCCCTTCCGGGGCCTGGACTTTGCTGGTTAGAGCTCTAAAAAGCAGCTTTTAGTTCCTTTCCTTGATAGTCACCCTGGTCATCTGAATCCCCATCCTTTACGTAGGCACACCCAGTTATCATTACACTGGATTCTCTAACGCTCCAATTCTAAACTTAGTCCTGGGGACACAGAAGAGGACCTGCTCAATCCAAAAAACCTGCCAGCTGCTGGGATACTGTAGCTGGGAAGTAATTGGTTTATTAATTCAGGGTCATTCGGAGACTTATGGCTAACGACCTTGGAAAAACTGGACATGCTTTTTGGTGCAGATGATCATCAAGTGATGCTGGTTCATCCTTACTTTGGCTTTTGCAAAGTATGTTCTGAACAATTATATAAGTGGAGTTTCCTAGATTTTTTTTTTCAGTCAAAAGCATGCTGACGAACTATTAAAAGGTGATGGCTAAGGTTGGAGATGGGAAAAGGCAAAACTGAAGCCAATGAAAGAACCCAGTTGGAAATGGCTTCTCAAGAAATGCCTTGATTCCTGGCGTACCACCTATTTGAGTAGGAACTGTGACTGTTTTCCAAACTGTCCACCTCATTTTGAAATCATTTGCGGGGATTTGGAAACATGGAAGCATAAAGCCTGAACAGTCACTTGCTAAACCAGCAAAATGGAGAAACGACTTCATTCAGAGCCTTTGGGTTCTTTGTTGCGTGTTGAGCCACAATTTCCGGTCGTTACTTCCTCCTGCACTATACCTTCTTCCCAAGATGCCTGTTGGCGATTTTACCTCCCAGAAGTTCAGGAACGGCTGTGGGGAGTTTTGTTTAGTAGGCAGCGGGAGAGCAGGAGGTAAGGGATAAATATTTTGATGTCTAAGGGCTATAAACTGTTGATGCTTAACTTTTACTTAAACCTGTGTGACACCTTTTATTGAAAGGCTGACACCCACACTTGCATAGGAAAGACACTCTTGGGAAGGAACAGAAATGAATAATTATCAGACTCTCTGGGGTGCCAAGGGGATTAGCTTGTTCTAGCTTGAGAACCGAATTTAAAATGCAGAGCATCGGTGGTTCTGCTAGGGTGAAAAGCAAATCACTTCAATAGTTTAAGACATACCTAGGGGACAGAGATCCTACAAACTTCCTGACGGATGACGGCCACCTGCAGACCCCTGCGCGGGCTCTGTGAGACACTGGACTTCTACCTCCAGAACGGGGGAAGCAGCCCCGAGTTCTTTCCCAAGTCACTTCTCGGTTGCTCGGACACAGGTTAACGGTCCTTAGTTCTGAGAGAATTCTGCCATTTTTAACACTCAAGGGAAAAGGAATATCAACCTTACCGAAGAATATAACCTAAGGATAGAAACCTCCAATGGATTTACCCCAGTGTTACTTGCAATGCTTTCTTTGTCTGCAAATGTCACCTGATTGATTTTGAATGGGAACTACAAAAGTCTCTCCCCCGATGAAAAGTTTAAAAGACCCCCTTTACCCAAACTTCTTCTCCCCAGTGCATTAGCAGCTTTCTTCTTGGTGATGTTTTCCTCTACATTCTTTAGAGTAATTTTGTTACTTGACAACTAGACTTAAGACTGCCATAGACTCTTTTTAAAAATCTAATCTTTGAAAATGACATAAATTCTTTTATGCTTTAAAGGCTGTTTTTATTCACCTCTCCCACAACCCCCTCCACCTCACTTTCTTGCTTTTTTTTTTCTTTTAATCTCTTCTTTTAACACAATTCCTTGGGTAGATTTTGAGTATTCTCTAAAGAACTCAAACAGAAAAACTTAGCCGTCCCCTTTTCCCCAGGACTGACTAACAATTTCTTCTTATGCTTGATCTCGGTGAAGGCTTGCTGCCCAAACAGCAGTGGATGTGAATTCACATCTCCAGGGAGTGACCGGTCAAAGCTGCTAATCAAAACAGAACCCATGAGGTTATGAGCAAGGACAGACCAGGAGATGCTTCTGCCCAGGGCACAGCTGGGGACTCTGTTTCAACGACAAGCAGGTCCTGCTCCTTTGTTTTGTTAGATCTGCATCTAATCCTGTAGCCAGACAACGGTCTTCTGAATTCTGCTTTATCAGTGTGCACGCTTCCTGGCATCACTGCCCAGTTTCGAGGTCAAACAGGACCGCATTTCCCTTAGTTTGCTCTGGCGACTTACTCTAGTGGGGAGACGGGGAGCATTCTTTGGAAAGCTAATCACCTGTGGGAAGCTTGAGGAAAAGTTGGCCAGTGTGCACAGGAAGGTTCTGCTGCACCTTAATAAAAAGAACAAAATAGGTCCTTCCCTGGAGATTCTCATGTGGGAACATGACTGGAGGGATGATATCAAAACTGGTTTTCTTCTGGCCACTATCTTGGCCCTGCAGGGAAAATTCTGGGCAGGAGGAGCACCATTTCTAAGATCTAAACATTTTAGGATGAAATTCGCCCGTAAGATAGATGTAAAGGGGGAAGTGCCAGTGAGTATGGGACCAGTTTTAGACCTCAGCACCAAGACTGACAGATGACTTCCATGGAACAGCAGAAAATGGGTGTTAAAAAAAAAAGCTTTGTACGATGGGAGTCTCATGTACCACATAGAGCTATTTTACAATCTTGAAGAGCCCCAAGCATTCTTACTTCAGAGTCTCCCTTCTCCAATTACATCAAGCACCAAAAGGCACCAACAACATACACCTAATAAAATTTCAAAGTCACCATATGACTTGCATAGAATTGCAGTTGACTGGTTGACATAACAGTAAGTGTTGTAGATACATTCTTTGTGATTATACAATATTCTTATATATTTTGGAGCCAATGGTTGAGGGGTTTCATTTATTTCACAGCTTGTTTTCTTGCTGCTGTTGTTTCCAAACCTGAAACATTTGCAGAAGCCTTAGAAAGGCTCTTAAACCCAGGACTTTTTGCCTCAAGTGCAGAGTGATAGAAACAGCCCGGCTGCGGTGAATGAGAAGGAGACCGTTACATTGATCAGTTGGAGATACTAATATGTAAAACCATGAAGACACTGAAGACGCTGCTGGTTGCTTTCTGCATTGTTATAACCTTTTAAATTTCAATAATTTGGATCAAAAGAACTAGGCTTACACATGGCTTTGCCATGTTAGCACATATACAGCTATCAAATGTGGAATACTAAGCTGGGTCCATAGGCAAGAGCACACAGATCTGTTTTGTGTGATTGTATTTAAATACAACCCTCCCCAAATTCTGTAACAATGTATTCAAGAGCTTCACTCTTAAAAAAAATTTCTAAAACAAGGGATTCTCATTAGATCAGTATTTCTCCTGTGGTTGGGGAAGTTATTTTGTGACGTAACTTTAAAGAAATACTAATGCTTGCCATTAAATACAAGTGTCTGGTAGTTGCTCTGCTCCATAAACCGATGGTGGCCTTCTCCCATTCTGCAGAGGAAGTTGGCCTGGCCTCCCCCTAAAATAGCACAAGTACCACGAAGAGACCTTTTGAGGCTCTGGGTAGTCCCCCTATTCATGCATAATTCCAAGAATATGATTTGGATTGAGCAGTGCCATGGTCTTTGATTATGTCACCCCTAAATCAATTTGAAATATATTATATATATATATATATATATATATATATATATTGATATTGATTGATATTGACCATCATAATATATTGACCATCATAATATATTGACCACCACCAACTGCATTTAGTGTGTTTGCATTGGGAGCTGCCAGTTGACTCTGGCAGCTTTGAACAGTTCCTATTTCCCATACAGCAGAAGACCCACACACTAGCTGCAGGAGTTTTGGAGTGTGTGACCAGGTTCTTTTTCACATCAACAGGCCCCTGTTTATAGGAGGAAACCTCCAAGAGAATTGGGGTGGGTGGTGGGGAGGGGGGATGCATTCATGTTTGAACACTGGAACCTTTGTCTTTTCCATTGTAATGCAACTCTCATTCTTCAGTCACCACAGAGAGAAGCATTAGCCTCTTCAGTGAGTGATGGCAGCCCCCACTGGAGGTAGTTGGGCTTTTACTTGCTTAAACTCACCTGTAGGCAATTTGAAGGCTCTCTGGGGCTCTGAATGGTTTGTCCATCACTACCTTCCCTCCACCAATAGAAAAATACTCTCCTTACAAGGCCATGTTTGAGGAGACCATGGCTTGGCTAGTAAAAGAAGTTCACATTGCAGAGAGCTGAATAATGTTAGGCTCTTGACTTCGCACCGTAAGTCTCAGTCATGCTTGGCACAGAAGCAGCTAGTCTGCTGAAAAGCCAAGCCAGCACAAATGTTTTGAAACTAATTCCACTAAAACTCTTGTGTCATTAAACCATACTACTGTAGTTCCAATTAATCCAACTATTCAATATCATTAGCCACTAAATTAAATAGCTGTACCCAAAACTTTAGAAAAGATCAATATTGTAACAAAATTACATATTCGCAGTAAAAAGTACCTGAGAAAAGAAAATATTGATCTATTGTGGTTTATATACTTGAGTTATTTTTAGGACTTTGTGGATCTGGCACTGCTCTGAGAAAGAGGAAGAAGATGTTTTGAATTCAAGAATACTTGGATTCAAGAGAAATCGCCCATTTCTCTGGGCTTCTGCTCATCTGTCCCACCTAAGGGTGGTCTGCAGGCTCAAAGAGCTAAGGGGAGAAGGTGTCCCCTACCACTAATATATATGCAATTATCATAGTGACCTCGGCTTTAATTGTGAGCCCTTTCTCTTTATGCTTTCTCCTGGTAGCTGGTATTACTGAGAGTCCATTCTGGGATTAGAAAAGAAAAGAAAGAATGATAAGAAAGCAACAGTCAGCATTTTGCATGCACACAAGCTTTTTCTAATGTATAGGGACCGATCTGCAGAGCCCATGGCCAAGGCGCCCATGTATCTCCACTTCTCTGCCTCCAAAAGGCTTAGAGTTAACCTAGCCGAGGGAGAGAGCCTCAGCTTTGGCCTAGTGCAGGAGGGAAATCACCAGTCCTTGGGTTGGAGAAGACCAATCAAAGTGTGAAGTTGACAAATTAAAGGTCACAGGAAGCAGAGAGTCACATTGAACTTCGTTGATGAGCTACTGTCTATTAGCATTTGTCCTGGGGAAGAAAGAAGAAAAATCGCACAATGTGAATTGAATGGAAGACCAGTAGGGTCTTCCATTCCCTCCTCTCAGTAGGGTATGAAATGGAGAAATCTCATGAAAAAAAAAAACTGGTTCACAGTTTTACAAACACTAACAAACGTGACTATAAAAAGCACATTTCATAACACAGAAGCCTACATAGAAGGTAGAAATTTTTATAGCTTCCTTAAGTGAGCAGTTAAACCAGCAGTCTGAATTCTCTTAGTCCCCTAAGAGTGGTTAATTAAGTATTTTCCTTATCCATTGCCCACAACTGGTTTTTTTTTTCCTCTATGCACCCTAGAAAAACTCCCAGGACGAGACTTAGGAGGACTCAAGCAAGTTACGTGGTAAAATCAGAGTGCCTTTTCTGTTGGACATTCACTTTGGTTCCTTGGTTTCCCAGGGCATACGATGTTTAGAAACTTTTTTCTCTAAACATAAGAATTATTGTGCACCACAATCTTGAACCAACGATTTCCATATCTTACGCAGCTATCAACTTGCCAATTCCCTCTGGGTCTCCTTTATATTTTCTTATAGTGTTTCTTTCTGTTTTGGGTTGTCGTCAAAAAGAATTGGGGGGCATGATTCTTTTTAAATCAATAGAAATGAAACTGTACAGATTTTTGCCCCCTCGTATCTGTGAGCATGATCTCTATCAGGCTTGAAAATCTGCTTTATCATTTTGTATATTTGACTATTTTGTATTCAGCATTCCTTGATTCCTTATGTGCATGGCAATGTATTAAAATGTGGGATTTCTATTACCGTGTAAAAGTGTTTTGATTCTGATTCTCAACATATATCCTTAGAAAAAAATTACATTAAACTTTTTATTTCTGTTTTCTTCAGCTCATCAGCTTTGCAGAAGAGAAAGAAAAGTTAACAGCATTTCACTTTCCCTGTGTTAGCTAATGATGCAATTCATGGTGGAAAATTGTCCTCAATTATGCTGTGTTTCCTGGAGAAATAATGTATGTGAAATGGATTGGTGGCCTCCCTCCAGATCCTAGCACACAGAATTCCCCCAGCGACAAATCCCTCCAGCGTGATTGCTATTACTGGTGAAGGCTTTAGTGTTGAACACAGCCTGGCAAAAGATGCAATTCTCTTCATCTCCAGATACGGTAACATCTTGGAAAGACATGAGACAACAGATCTTGGCCCACCAATATGCTCTCACCCCAGAGAGCCTTAAGTGCTTATAATAGCATGATTGATGGCATTCCCCGGCACCTCTAGTTCCATCCGTCACAGGTAGTGGCCAACTGTAAGCTACCTGTATGTTATCAGTAGAGATACTGACCTTCAAATAACACCTGCCCAGGAGATCTGGGGTTAGAAACTAGTTCTCCCAAACAGATGTGGCACAGCCAGTCATGCATTTCAGCAAACATCTGGATACACTCCACTCTCCACCACGAATTTAAAAGATGCCAAACATTTTTCCTCAAATTAAAAAAAAATTTCACTTCATAATACAATGCACCGAATATAAACAACAGACCATTTGACCTGCTCTAAACTACCATTTTCGCCCTTTCTTTTCTCAAGGAGACATCCTAATGAGTACTTATAGCCTCTGTGACATTACTGAATATGATGAATTGCTTCAACTTATACTAGGGAAACACTTGTTTCTCAGAAAGGAAAAGGCACTTATAAATTGCATGAAAAAGAAAGGAAACACCCGTTGCCTTTTTTATTATATGTTTACTGTGAGTATATTTTTTGGTTCCCCCTGCCCAGAAAAGTCTTCCAAAGCAAAACCTGCGATAATTTTTTAAGTTAGCTTTCTGACTCAATGTGTAAACCTTCTAAATCTGCCTACGCACCTTACGACTCTAAAAGCACAATTTTCTCCCACTCTTAATTCACACAGATTAAGAACATGGAAAGTGGGGCAACATTTTGCCATTCTTGAGAAGATGTAAAACTAGAGCTCCCAACATTTTCTCTGTATTGACCTTTCTTGGATAATTTCTGACCATTCCCCCTCTTCGATTTGTCTCTCCTATCATTTTCTTCCTTTTTCTCTGTCATTTCTCTGCCTTTAACTTACTGCCCCATTTCCGTGCTTTTCTCTGCCTTACTTTCCTCTCCATCTTAGCTCTTTCTCTTTCCCTTTTCAATTCCATCTCAGTCTCTCTTCCAACCCATTTTACCCTTCTCCTTCTTTCTTTTTCCTTATGAAAGGTAGGGCATTCATCTTCTTGGTATTTGTATCCCACACCCTACACCTTGGTGCTTAATAGTTGCTCAACAGAAGGTTAGGTTTAAGTGAATTAAACTTGGTGTCATGTTCTTCTCAGCTTATTTTCCTTCTTCCTACTGAGCCCAGCAAGCCCTGCTAATGCTCCAATGAGCAAGTTAACTCGAAGTAATAAAGATTAAAGCCAGGCGTCTTTTCTGAGGTAGTTAAAATCTTTAGGTAGCAGATCGCCTAGGCAGCTTTAGGCAGATTCCCCTACCATTTTGCAGGCAAAGAAAAGTCTCTCCGCCATCTCAGTGTTTTGGGAACTCCTACTTGCCTGGGCAAACATGGTGGCCATATTTGGATCAAGTACAGTGATGTCATGAGAAGCTCAGTTGAAACCACTAAAATTATTTATTGACCCAAGATTATTCAGAATCTTATAAAATCCCTCTGAGGTGAGACCTAGTAAATGTATACTGCAGTGCTAGATATTTTGTACCAGAGAAAGCTGTCCCTGGCTGATGCAGTTTCTTATGGTGATTATGAAATCACAAGGGTTATTAATACATTCCCCTTCACATATATCTGTTTTTATGGCATTTAGGTAAATGAACACTGAAAAATAGCTTTCTGTTACCTTTCCTGATGTACATACATTGAAAAATCAACTAAAAATAAGCTCTAAGAACGACAACACATTCTTGTTTTTGTATGGCACTGGGGAGGTGTAAGTAGGAGTGGATACTGAGAACTGCATACAGTTTTTTCACAAATGACCATACCCCTGTTCTCATGAGAAACGGAAAACTCGCTGGGGTCCTGTTTTTCATTTGCATCTCTACCCTTTGGTAGTGAAATCTGAATATTATTAGGCACACACACCCCTTGCCCAGTTTCTGCTGGCAATTTCAGGAGGGGAACACCAATATATCTAAAATACTTTCCAGATTTTACTTGGTCCTTCATGAAACTTCCAAAGTGGAGTGTGTGGGTGTTGGTATGGGTATGTGTTACACAAGAAATATCCGAAAAGTCCTTCTTCCCATCTATGCCGTCCTCATTATGATCCAAAGGCAGCCACGTCTGTTCCTTATCCCAAATCTTTCTCCCTCCGTCACTCTCATCTCCCAATCAACAACTCTCCCAGCCACCAGACTTTTCCGGTTTCCTCCGTCTACACCTTCTTTCCTTCTCTTCCATACTTCTCTTCTAATTCTCAGCCCTAGCCCATGCAATTTTCCCATTTTTGCCTCTCCAGCTCTGCTTTTCTCTACCAAAGGCACTGATTCTGCCTCACAAAAGCTAGTAGTATTAGATTTTTTTTTTTTTTTTTTTTTAGTGAGCAGGGGAGGGGGAAATGTGACAATACATTTCCTTAATATTTTCTTTATCATTTTTAAAAAATAGCTCTTGCCCCAGAACTGTAGACTAGATTAAAAAAAAAACAAAATGAAGGGTTATGGAAGGTTAATACAGTTGCCACTGATGGCTCAAATTCTACTTCCAGAGAGTAAGTCTGTTTATTCATTTAACAAACGTAGATGCTATTCATCCTCTGTGCCAGGAACTGTGCATGGTACTGGGCTAAGTGTTCATGACTCACAGATCGATAACATTTTTTTCCTGCCCTTAAAGATTGTACCTCCTAAGAGAAATAAAGAGCTCAACGTATAATTTCTTCTTTAAGAATCCCTTATTAAAATCCAAATATCTCTGGAAGGATAACTTAAACCCCCACTCATTCTCAGATGCTGGGATTGGGGAAAGATGGAAAGTCACACAGTCAAGTAAGCTCTGAAAACATAATTTATGTTATTTGCCCCACTCCTAGAGACACGCGATACACATTAGCATATTAAAGGCTCTGACAAGTCTTGCAGGAAATAATCATATACGTTTGTTCGGTGCAGTACTTTCCAAAGGCATTCAGGCATCAACAGTTTCCCCCAGAGAATACTAACGACCCACAGAACAAGCACGTTTGGAAATGCGGGTATGTGCCAATCATTAGCTTGACAGCAATATGTTATTTCAACCAGGTGAGTGCAAAGGCCTTCAGAAAATAAATGGTGCAAAAGATGAGCTCTTGAGCGAGTGATGGGGCAGCCAAAAAGTGAGCTAAAAAAGAACTAATGTGTATTAATAAAAATAATTATAGAGCAACACTGTGAGCCTATCATATTCTAGTCCTGCCATCATCGGTGGTTGGGAGAGGGGAAAACAGTAGTATGACTTGGACCAAGGCCCATATACCACTGGATTTTAATATTCATTTTTGGAATATTAGGAGTTTGGAATAGGTGGACTCCAGTATCCTACACCACATAATTTGAAGCTCAACTACAACTTAAAAAAAAAAAATCCAATTTTTCTTTTTAAAGTAAGCATACATTTAAAAATGTAGACACTTCAGTCCATTGTAGCTTATCTTCCTTCTTAAGACTGAAAAATTTTTTAGTGGGGTGCTTGGCTGGCTGAGTCAATACAGCTGCGACTCTTGATCTCAGGGTTGCGAGTTCCAGCCCCACCATGGGTGTAGGGATTACTTAAACATAAAATTAAAAAAAAACCAAAAAACTCTTTTGGGGGGTGCGTGGGTGGCACAGTCAGTTAAGCATGGGACATCTGCTCAAGTCAGGATCTCATGGCTGGTGAGTTTGAGCTCCAAGGCAGACTCTGTGGTCACAGCTTAGAACCCAGAACCTGTTTCCGATTCTGCCTCCGCCTCCCTCTGCCCTTCCCCCACTCATGGATTTTTTTTTTTTCTCTCTCCCTTATATAAATACTTTAAAAAACTATTTTTAAAAAAGACTGTTAATTTAACATAGTTTTGTCCCATAAGCAATATGCGAGATTTTCAAAACAAACAAGCTTGGAATACAATTCGAGCAATTGCCAAAGCACGCAAGCCCACAGTCGGCAACTTCACCAACACGAAAAGGTACTGATTTTGATTGGTTAAGCAAAAAAAACAAAACAACAACAAAAAAAAACTTTAAAATTATTTTTGCACACAATGGAACTAGGGAAAAAAAGAAGTCATTCAAAGACTTCAGGGGAAAAAAAAAAAGGTGGTATCAAATTTGACACCTTTGTTATTCTTCCTTTAATGACACCCTATCAGGAATTAAATTAGGGGAGTTAGCGACCGAATTCAGAACTATATTTTAAAGATGGATTCAGACAGATTCCCACTAACTTTCAGGAGACATTTCCGAGTTTGTGTACGTGAGCGTGCGCGTGCACACGTATACATGTGCGTGCGCGTGCGTGCGTGTTTATGCGTGCGCGAGCACGTGCCTTGTGCGTGTGCACCTAGGCAATGATGCCGATAGGAAGCGGGAAGGAGGAAGAGACCGGCAGAGTTTCAAACAAAGGCCTGTTCTCCGTGGGTCAGAGTGATTTCCTCCTTAATCCTGGAGGAGACAGGTAAATACCTGCTTTCATTTTTACTTTGTATTTGTCCCTGTTAAATACCAAAATCATTCGAATAACGGTTTAGGTTTTTATGTATTTTATCTTATTTTGAAAAACAAAAATTATTATAATGAGAATCCGTCCTTACCAGTATGTGATAATTCTGTCTGAAATACAGTTTCCCTAATGGCAAAAACAATAGCTACATTGACTGCGTGCTCACTATAGGTCAGGCATTCTTTATTTTACCTCGTTTAATCCTTACTACATTGGTTAGGTATTATTACTCCCTTTTAATTGAACAGTGAAGAAATGAAAATTTAAAGGATTCAATTCTCAGACCTGGTCCTACGGCTCACTTAACTGTTTCTGACTGGGAAGCACAGAACCTCAGCTGGGAGTTACACACATATTTATTGAGCCCGTACTACACACAAGGCACTATGCTATACAATCCGCTAGCCTTGACTA
The DNA here is from genome assembly GCA_030068075.1 of Paguma larvata. Lineage (NCBI taxonomy): Eukaryota > Metazoa > Chordata > Mammalia > Carnivora > Viverridae > Paguma > Paguma larvata. The sequence continues at coordinate 59,490,998 of CM057838.1, read as the reverse complement.
GCACCGCTGCTCCTTGACCTCTTCAGGTCAGAAGTATTTTCAAAAATCTGAGAGCTATGGATGCTCTCTCATTAAAAAAAAAAAATGTACACAGCACACAAATCTTTATATTCATTTTCAGTAGGTGCAAGGATCTTCCAAACCTCATCCCATCGTAGGAACTCCTGCCTTACTTGGAGAATGTTGTTGAGAAGGGTGAACAACACCCTTAGACCTGTTAGACAGGTGAGTAATTGGGCATTAGCTCTATAGCTAATTTTGCATTTTCAAGTTTCTCAGTGCTTCCAAGCGTGTCCAAAAGACCAGTGAACTCAGTGCTGGATGTAGGTAGTAAAGGTATTGCTGTCACCCCGTTTCTGTCCCAATCGGTGAAGTTGAAAGCACGATGAGCACTTTCGTTAACAAAAACATTTTTCATTATTGCCCTTGGTAAAAAAGGAAGTAAATAGACCCACTCTTTCCAGTACCGATTCCAACATCTATCCTCCAAAATCAGTATTAATGTATTCCCTTCAAATTAGGACTTTTGATTTTCTGTGGATAACAAGAATATTAGCTATGCCTTTTTCATGCTGTTTCTGTTAAAATTTTAAACACTTCCCTTTCGTTCAATGTGTTGCTCAATTCAGCTGAGGCTGGGGGGTAAGATGTCTATTAGTAGGAAACCAAGTACACATCCTGTGTCCTCATATGGTATCATTTCAAGCTTGTCAATTCTTTTTTTTTTATGTTGATATGAATGCTTTTACTTATTCATAACCCATTTGCTTCCACAAAGTAGTTGAAGCAATTCACAAGAAAATATACCATAAAATAGAAAGCTATAAATAAACTACAATCAGAATCAGAGAAATTGTAGAGCAGTTAGGATATGGAGACAAGGATGCAGGTTGTAGTCTGTACACTCCGGCCATCATTAGTGAAGAGGAATTACAAATTTCATGTCAACCTTGGAGGCAATCAAAGAGATCTGATGCAGGATTTACAACATCCATAAAAATAAACATGGGTGTCTAGTGGAGAAGAATACAAAGTCACATGAATTTTTAACATAAACAGAAGAAATTATACTCTCTGTGCTGAGGGCCGTGCCTCCAACCCCTGGAAGTACGAGTTCCGTCTTTTCTGACAATGAGGGTGAAAACATTGGAGAAGCACCACTTTGGGGGAAGTCAAATTTTCCTTCCGACGTATGTCTGAGAAAAATTTCTTAATGTATATTTCTAGATGGGACCCTGAGTGAAGCAGTAGACAATGTCCCCATAGCATATAGCCATAAAGGTTTTCAGGTGGCTGCTTCTTAGCATGTCCCTCAAAGGCAACAAAGGACACAGCAAGGATGTAAAACCCAGTGGAAAAAATCTCGTGAGCCCAGAATCCTGTGGTTTCGGTTTATGGGCTCGTCAAATCTTAAAACTTCCTAAAGGATTGAGAATAAGGAATAAACTAGAACCCCTAGCAGCCAATCTCAGTCATAACAGCATCATGTTTAGAGCGCTTGTAATGTGGCGGGTGCTTAAATGAATTATTTTGTTTAATTTTTACAATAACTCTCCAAGGTAGACACATTGGTCAAGACTCTTTTGGTTGCAAGTGCCTAAACTCCAACTCAAACTACCTTAATGAGAGGAGGGGGAGGGGATTTATGAGATGATACATCCAGGGCTAGATGCAGCTCGTGGCTCTCCCAGTATCCACAGGTGCTGCTTTCTTGTCTGGGAAAAAAATGGCATCTCACAGCCCCAGGATTACATGGAAACAGACCCTGTCTTACAACATCCACACAGTCTAGAAAGTAGACTGTGATTAGCCATTTTGGGGGTCTCTTGCCCATCCCTTGGCCCAGTCAGTATGTCCGTGAGGATGTGGCTCTCTGATTGGCTGCCCATGGGAGGGAAGGTGAGTCCCTACATTGACAAGAATCACCACAAGAATCTCATGGAGTTAGAGAAGGAGACTCGTACCCAAAATGGATGCAGGAGAGACAGAATTGCCAGACAGACTCTGCAGGAGGTATTTTTATCCCCACTTCACAGATGAGAAAATGGGAGTCAGCAATATCAAATGGCAGAGGCCAGATGAGGTTGTAAATCCTGCCTTAGGCATAATTGGTTGGGTTACACTGTGGAAACCAGAACTAAAACCCCGAATTTAACGGTTTAGTGCCCTCAAAGCATTAGTGTTTACTCACCTTGCAGGCCTGACTCAGGTTGAAGTTTAGGGGAGGCTCCCGCAGTACCCAAGGACCCAGGCCAACAGGGAAGATTCTAGCATCTGGAAGACCTAGATTCTAGGCCCATAAAGCAGAGGAAAAGAAACGCGTGAAACAGCCATTGCTCACTTGCCAGAACGAGTCACACGGTTCTGCTCAACAGCAGGATGGTTAGGGAATCACTGGGGGATGGGAAGGCTGGTGGGATGTACACAGGTATTTATGAGTATTAAATATGTCTGCCATTTGGGTCTCTATGACTCCAAACCTTTGTCTCCTACCTATCGTACCTCAGTCACTCGTTCCTCAAGTGCCACAGGAGCAAATGTGAGCAGTCAGAATTTCTGGGCAGCCTGTTCCTCTAACAGTCATGAATGAGAAACAGACAGATATACTAGACCCTCAAGTGATCCTAGAGAAAGGGTTTAGAACACAGCAGGCTTATAATGGCCGTTCAGCCTCCTGCCTTACCCTCAGGAGCCACAGAGAAGGGGGCTGGCATGGTGACTGACTTTTGTGTCAGACTGCCCGGAGCTAGTCCAGCCGAGAGGGCTCCTTCAGGCTGCCAGGTACGGGGCTAAACCTCCAAAGCCATTGTGCTTTGAAGCTATGATTGTGTTTCTGAATTTAGCTCTTCACACGATTTGAATCCTTGTCTTTAGTGACAACAGCAGGCTGTGATGGTGGATGCAGGAATCCAAGGGCATCTGGATTAATCTGGAATAATCTAGACAAATCCTTGCCTTATTAATACCCACTGCTTTGATCCCAAACACCTACCACCAAGTCCCATATCTGCAAGAGCCAGACCGTGACCCGTGAACACCCTCTTTGCCTCTTCTGGCCTAAACCGGAATTTGACTGAAGGGGTGACAACAGGCTGCTTTCACCTGGGCCCCACCGAGGAAGGACTAGGTCTTCAAAAGTTTCAAGAGGAAACCTGAGGCCAAGAGGAAAGAGAAAAGGAAACTTTCTGGATGAGAGTGCTAAGAGAAAATGCTTTTAACTTCTTTGCTTCTCCTACTGTAAACCCTACCCCTGCTGCCACGGCCACCAGCTGAGATGTCCCTGAAGACTTCATTGTTGAGAGCTGCCTACTTTCACACATAGTGTCTGCGGAGAGACCACGGACTCTCACCAGCTACTCCAAGTACTCCCTTACATTGCCCAGTGGCGACACCGGCTGGCACCTTGGAAGTGTCAGCAGAAGTGATGGTACTCCCTAACCCCCTGGGGAAAAGCCAGGGACAGCCAGAGTCTTCTTCCATCCTTCTCTTCTGGGCATCCAAGGCCACTTGGGAGGTTACGCATGCCAGATGGTGAGGCTGTAAGGAGAGACGCCCCGTCTTACCAGATTTTACACATGCAAGAAATAAAATTTTATTGTGAAGCTGAGATGTCAGGATTCACCCGCTGTGGCAGTTAGCAGTAATTATCCTAATCCAATGTGAGAAATGTGTGAAGAATCTTAATGTTTAAAAAAAAACCATATAGGGGGCGCCTGGGTGGCTCAGTCAGTTAAGTGTCTGCCTCTTGGTTTCAGCTGAGGTTACGATCTCACGGGTTCGTGAGTTTGAGCCCATGTCAGGTTTTGCGCCGACAGCACAGAGCCTGCTCGGGATTCTCTCTCTCTCCCTCTCTCTCTGCCCCTCCCTCACTCACACATGCTCTCTCTTTCTCTAAATAAATAAACTAACTTAAAAAATCATACAGTAAACCCTTTTGGAAGGTACTTTGTTCTGAAAGAGCTAGCACTTAATATGTAATTCTTAACTGCCCCTCACTCTTTTAGAGTCTTATGTTACATATTTCCAGAACTTTGTGTATGATCTTCAATTTTCTTCCTTTCTTTCTCAATTAAACACAACATTGTTTGGCTTAGAATAAAATTTACCTCTTTTGACAATAATAATGTCAATTCTGGTATGAACTACATTAAACTTACAGTGCTTACACATCTTAACTCTAGTCTCAGAACAGTTACTGTTTCATTTGCCATTTGCCTGTACAAAATAAGCAGATAAAAAATAAGAAAATATTATAGGATTTCCTGGGGGCAACTGGGTAGCTCAGTGGTTAAGCATCTGACTTCGACTCAGGTCATTATCTCATGGTTCATGAGTTCAAGCCCCACATCAGGTGAGCTGGAGCCCTGCTTCAGGTGGGTCCTGCTTCTCTCTCCGTCTCTGTCTCTGTCTCTCTCTGTCTCCCCCCTGCCCACCCCAGGATTCTTTCTGCCCCTCACTCACTTGCGCCTCTTTCTCTCTCAAAAAAAGAAGGGGGGGGAGGAGGGGGAGGAAGAAGAAGGAGAAGATGATGATCTTCATAGGATTTTCTGAACACACCTGGACACACCTGCATATCCCAATGTAAACCACTGGGTAACGGGAGGGCCCTCTGTTGACAGAGGGAACCAGAACACAGAAGGGCTCATGTGCCTTGCCCAAGGCCCAACACTTTTATTATTTTTTTTATTAAAAAAAAATCCAACACTTTTAGTTGGCAGAGCTAAGATTCTAACCCTGCACTTCTAACTCAGAATACTTTGTGCTTTTCACTATATATCAGACTATCTAAAAATACTACAGTTACTAGCAGGCAGCTTTTCTAATTGCCAAATGACTCTCTCTCTCTCTCTCTCTCTCTCTCTCTCTCCATATATATATATATGGAGATAGATATAGATATGTCAAAAGCACATCCCCAAATAGTTCATTGCATGAAAGAAAACAGGGATCGCGTGTCTAAAAGTAGACCCTTGTGGTGTACAATGACAACTACTTATTTTGTCATTGAGATGGAGATTCTGGGGGCACTGCTTTCAAGCTAAGTCTGGGTCCTGGAAGGCAAGTCCTTTAGTTCCTTAATCCACTAGCTTGCCTTTCTGTTCCTCCACCTCCATAAAGACAGTCGACCCATTACAATAGTGGCCTCAGAGCCCTAACATCATACTGTGACAACACCTGACACCTTGTAAGCTACACAGAGCCCTGTCTCAATCAATACTCAAATGGAAAGCAGAAACTGAAAATAAACTTAAAGCATTGCAAAGAATAGTGTTGTTCACTCAGAAGGTTGCCCTCTTAAGCATGAGTCAATCTGTACCACTTGCCTAATAGGAAAGGGGGGCTGGTTAAAAGCATTGTTCTATCTTATTCAAGGAGCAGAAAGCCTGACTTCTGCAAGCCAACTTATTAAAAATCCAGTAGTACCTTCTAGTTAGACTAGAATGCCTTTTGATCATGGTTCAACTCAGGTAATTACATTCCCATCCAAATTTCCATTGGTCTCCAATTAGCTCAAACAGGCTTGCAGAGTTTGCTATAAAATACAGTGTTAAGTTTAATCAGTGCAATGATCAAATATGTATTTTATGTTTTAGAAACCTATGTGGAGGAAATGACGATAAAGTCTATATTTAAGATCTGTTTGGGTTTTTTTTTCTTTCTTTTCTAAAGCAACCTTATTGACATATAATTAATATATACCATAATTCACCCACTCTAAGTACACAATTCAATATTTTTAAATATATTCACAGAGCTGTTCAACCATCTACCACAATCTAATTTTAGAACATTTTTTGTCAGCCAAGAAAAGAACTCTGTGCCTGTTAGCAGTCACTCCCCATTCTCTCCAGCCCTCTGCTTCCTCCAGTCCCCAGCAGCCGCTAATCTACTTTCTAAGTCTATAGATTTGCCTATTCTAGACACTTGGTATGTATGAAATTATAACATGTGTGATCTTTTATAACTGGCTTCTTTCACTTAGCATAATGTTTTTTTAAAGGTTCATCCATATTGTAGCGTTATCAGTACTTCATTCCTTTTAATTCTCAACTAACATGCACCGTTTTGCCTATCCATTCATCAGTTGATAGACATTTGGGTTGTTTCCACTTTTGGCTATTAAGAATAACACTGTTATAAGAATTCGTCTACAAGTTTTCGTGCGGACACATGCTTTTATTTCTCTTCGGTATGTACCAAGGACTGAGATTGCTAGTTTGTATGGTAACTATGTGTTTAACTTTTCCAGGATCTGCCAGACTGTCGTCCAAAGTGCCTGAAACTGTTTACATTCCCCTTCGCAATGTGTGAGAGCTGCAGTCTCCCCACATCCTTGTCAATACTCATTATTGTGACTTTTTGATGATAGCCACCCTCGTCAGTATGAAGTGGTATCTTAGTGTGGTTTTGATTTGCATTTCCATAATGACTAATGATGTTAAGCATCTTTTCATGAGCCTACCGCTCATACGGTATATCATCTTTAGAGAAATGTCTATTCATATCCTCTGAACCACTTCTTAAATTTGGTTGTTTGTCTTTTCATTGACTTGTAAGTGTTGTTTATGTATCTTAGACGTAAGTCCTTTATCAGATATGCGATTTGCAGATATTTACTTGCATGCTATCTGTTGCCTTTGCACTTTCTTGGTGGTGTCATTTGCCACACAGAAGTTTTAAATTTTGGTGTAGTCTAACTTATCTTTTTTTTTGTTACTTGTGCTTTTTTTGTTCAGTTGGAAAAAGTCACTTTTTCACCTGTGTTTTTCTCCTTTACTTTCATTGACTACCACACTCACAGTACTTCCGACACTAGATGTGTGTGTGGGTTTTTCCACGTCGAACAATTCTCTGATGCTAGCTGGCTGTCCTGTGGTCCAACTCAATTCTGACACTGTTTACCTGGAGACAGCATCAGATCCCACAAGCTAAAGGCTCAGTCCCAAAGGACTGTGCTCTCTTCAGATAGCAGTCACAAGTTCCCATTGTTACCTGTGCTTCTGACTGACTGACCATAAATTGGAGATTACCGCAACCCCCTCCTTGGGTTCAATTAATTTGCTAGAGATACAGAACCCAGAGTAACATCTCCTTACATTTGCCACTTTATTATATAAGAATATGATAAAGGATACAGGTGAGCAGATGAAGAGGTACATAGAGGGAGGTCTGGGCGAACCCCAAGTGCAGGAGCTTCCATCCCATGGAGCTGGAGGGTGTCACCCTCCTGGTGTATGGATGTGTCCACCACCTGGTAGCTTTCCAAACCCCGTTTGGGATTTTTATAGAGGCTTCATCATGTTGGCATGTTGATCATTAATTCAATTTCCAGCCTCCTCTCCTCTTCCTGGAGGATAGGGGTTGGGATTGAAAGTTCTGAGCTTCTAATCGTGGTTTGGTTTTTCTGCTGACCTGCCCTCATCCAGGAGCCCCCAAGCATTGCTTCATTAGAACAAACAACACTCCTGTCACCCAGGACATTCCAAGGGATTTGAGAGCTCTGTGTGAGGAACCAGGGTCAGAGATCAAACACTAGAACAGAAGATGCTCTTACTGCTCTTATCACGTAGGAAGTTACAAGAGCTTTAGAAGGTCTGTGCCAGGAATAGGAGGCAGAGACCAATAGATACATTTTGCCTATTATTTCATAGCCGCCCTATCCAAGAAAGGGTTGCCTAACCAAAGGTCATGAAAATTTACTCCTATGTTATTTTTAAAGACTTTCATAGTTTTAGCACTTACGTCTAGGTCTCTGGTCTGTTTTTACTTCATCTTTGTATACTCTATGAGGAAGGAGTCCAACTTCATTGTCTCGCTCATGGATATTTAGTCATCTCAGATCCATTTGCTGAAAAGATTACTTTGTCCCATTGAATTGTCTTGACATCTGTGTTGAAATCAATTAACCAGAAATGTAAATTTGGGCTTATTTTTTTTCATCAGCATGCTGTGCCTACTTCCCTAAAAGTTATAGTTAACTAAGTTGGTTTGTTTTATTGTTTGGGAAATACCCGATGTGTTCCTAGAAAAGAGAATTTACAGAGTACACATTGGCCCATAGAATATGACATCTTAGAGATGACCTTACGCCCCTTCCATATTTTATAAGGGATATTAATTTTCAAATCCAAATACTAAAATACTATGTCTACAACAATTATAAGAACAATAAATATAAGAACAACAATATATCAGGCCTGGGACTCTGCTCAGCTCTTTGAGCATCTATAGGATTTAATCTTCCCAAGAAGATTCAGCACACACTTGTTTCCCCACACAAGGAAACTGAGGCGTAGAGCGGTTTTGTGGGCTTTCTGCCTCACACAGCTAGGGAGTCACTTCTGCGTTTCCAAATCTCACATGAGCTGATCACTGTCTGTATAATGGGTACAATAGGTAGGTATTGCCTAATAGTAGAAATAAACATTTCAATGTACCCCCAGGGTCTGAGAGCAAAGTCCCAAAGGAGCTAATTACAACCCTGAAATGTCCTCAGAGGTCCCATGTTTAATCTTTAAATTCATGCAAAATTTCCCATCACCATGGTGTGTACGTTTATTGAAGCTACATAACATATGTGTTTATTTAAAATGAATCTGGCTCCTGAAGGTAATCTATAGAAGGAGGGAATTCCTATATTGATGTCCCGTCCTTTTTTTTTTTTTTTTTTAATTACAGTCAACATGATTCAGGAACTGTACATATCCTCCCTTCTAAAACCCTCTAGAGCCATCCTTAGGCCTCCCTGAAAGAGCCCTTAGGGTCACGGGATTCCGCTGCGACTGATGGACTCCACATGTTCGTGGAGCATGGCTAGAAAACAATTTCCTTTAAGCGAATCTTATTTTCATACTGACTTACTTGATACCAGTGAGGATGTATTCCCACAGGAACAAGGAAATGTAGCTCCAACATGTAATTTTGAAACAATTGCATCAACAAGAAAGCTTTTCAAAATCACATAGTTTTTTTAAAAAGTGTGTATCGTTTTTGAAAAATAATAAAGCCAAATTGAATCACAAGGAGAACGAATAGTGTGCTGAAACTTAAAATACTTTGCCAACATCTGCATTTCCTTGTGGAGTAGCTTCTGCAAAAGGAAATTTTTCTACTGTGTTCTCTGGGCTTTTCAGCAATTGGTTACTAGTTTTAAAAGGAAAAAAAAAGTGTTAAAATGCTTAACATTTTTGAATGTTTTAATTAAGGATGATCTCTTAAGTAACCCATGGCTAGAGCCATTGATGTGTTTGCTTAATATTCCATGTATTTTCTTTAGTGTGAAAATGGGTTTACTCTGCATACATATACCTGCATAATCCTAATTCTTTTTTTTTTTCTGGGATTCGATTTCCGCAACGGGTGTGCACTTTTCTGACACAGAAGAGGAAAGGAAAGATTTGCCAGTCAGCTGATTTTGAAATTTCATAATTTCTGAAGGTCTTTCCTAAACCTATTAATTAAGCTTGATAGGCCAACCAAAAGGGAACCCCTGTGGAAGCGTGATTCTGCCCGACCCTGGATGTGCCTGGCAAGCTGGTGAAGCAAATAAGCCAGAGGTCTGTTTGCAAGAGGACTGAAATGTGTCTTAGGAGGACACACATCCTGAGAGAAAAGAGTCAGAGGGTAATACGGAGAATCCAGTAAGAAAATTCGGTCCCAGCAATAAAGTGACAGCACTCTCAAACTGGAGAGTGAAAGAGCCTTTAATAGAGTGACTATATACAAAGGTGTAGTGAGAAGTTGGGGAAACCAACCAGACCTGGTGTCATGTCTCAGGGCTAACAACGCAGGGGAACCTGTGTGGTCACTGGAACGTGGAAAGAGAGGACATGGGTTGTGCAAGGAGAATGATGGGGAATGAATACCCTGACCTCCTTCTCCTCGTACCCTCCATCTTCTGCTAGTTCCTCCCATTGGCCAAACCTAACAAAATACCAGAGCCCATTGTTGTGTCCACTTGGATGTCTACCCTCCAGCCAAAGCCAAAGACCTCCAGGAACACATCTGTAGTTTGAACAATCGGGTTTATTGCTCATTATATGAACAAGAATGCACACCATGGAGAACACTGGAGAGTCTTAATAAGGAAATGTTAGGACTTATTTCTAGGATTGGGACTACTGGTAAGTAATTTTGGAAAAGGCAGAAGAACAAAGAGGCTTTGCTCTGGGGTGATGCTAAGTAAGGCAAAAGCATCTTATTGACCGCTTACAGCTTTAGCGCCCCCTCGTTGCTCCCTAATCCTAGATAAGATTTATTCAGATACCCAATCATGGAATTGTTCCCACTTCCTCACAGCATCCCCCTCTTCTAACTAAAATGGTGGACCATTTTTATGGCTTAGACAGTAATCCATTTTTGTCTGTTTCCCCATGTGATTACAGAGTGGACTTGCTGTCTTGATTCATCGTGAACACAGAGTGGCCTTGTCTGATGTTAGGGCTCTATGCTAGATTCCATGCTGTGTACTCTGGGATGCAGACTCATGAGCAAGGAAAGCAGCCCCTATCCTCCAGGACTGGCCTGATCCAATTGGCTTGGCCTCAGGTTTCAACACAAATTTGCACAGAACCTCAGCATCAGTTAAACCACTGAAGATGCAAAGTTCTGAGTCCACCATACTTGTCATCAGTGTACACCTTTGAGCCCAGCTCTCCATGGGGAATAGTAAAAAGTGTTAGAACTTTTGAAAAAGAAAAGCCCCTTACAAAACACTAGAGCTTAAGGCAAAAGACTGTCTGTATTGAAACATGACCCAAAGGGAAGAGGCCTTCTCCCACACCGCTGCAGGTCACTGGGCACTGTGCAGTTGGATACCTTTGTAAAGATGTCTCCAGGACAATGGGGGACGAGTGCACACCAGCACATGATTGGAAACTGGTGCTCCGTGAAGCAGAGGAGGTCCAGCAGGGATGGGTGGTCTGTGAGCACAGAAGGAATGCCCCTGGGGACACCCAGATACCAACAGGGGACTTTTCAAGGAGCCAAGGTCTTGAATTTTGTAGGAGAGAAGAACCAGAGGAATTTGGATTTACCATTATCGTAACTTTGTTAGTAGCCATGGGCCGTTGAAGCCTAGAGGAACTTAGTATACATATTCTTAAACACCAAGCAAACTAATTTTATATGCATTTAATTAAAACGAGCTTCTTCTTGAGTTTGGCAGTGATGCACAATGCACTTTTAACAGCTTTGTGCATCATTCCCTAACTGTAAATGTGAATAATCATGCTTACTTATTTATAAAGTTCTTTGAGGTTTTTGGATGAAAGACTCTTTTAAAGTACAAAGCATTAATTTTTTTGTGACAGAGCACTATACAAGAAATGAACATGAAGCAATATAAAAATTTTGTGTTCTTTCTTTAAGGTTTTAGTTGCTTTCTTCACAGAGGCACAAAAGCCAGTCTCCAACAGGAGATCTGGTGTTTGAGATAACAGAACTAATAAAGTACTGTACGTGTGAAATCCTAGATAGGCTTGAATTGGCTACTCCTTTTGAGAATGTGAGAAATGAATTGATAGGCAAAGTATTTTGTACAAATGAACTCATTTCGGTAAGTCGCACTGATAATCTTAAGAGTATGTAAATGGACCTCTATTTATAGACTCGTTATATCCATTTTTGACCAGGACGAGCAAGTGAAGCGGTAGCAATAGTCAATCATTACAAGTAACTAGACCACAAGAGAAAAATGTGCCAGTTGCTAGGTGATGACTTTCAATCTATCATTTTAGGCAATAAATATAAGATGAAGTTATGAGGAGAGAAGCTATTCATAGCTAAAACTCTAGCTAAAATGGCTATTATTTATTGCACGGAACTGAAATCGGATGAAGTTGAGAAACCCAACGTACAAACTCAGAAGCCAAGATACTACACAAGCGGACGTATTTCAAGGACAAATCCAAAGGTAAATAGAAAGCAAGGATTTAGGGGAGGGTAGAGAGGATAAGAGGCTTAAGATAAAAATGGACTCGACTATGTTGCATATTACCATGTTTCAAACCATAAAAATAAAGTGGAAAACACATTTTTCAGAACTTTGCCATTTCTGAAAAAGAAGACAAGTCTTTCAGCCCCTATCAGATACTTAGCAGGTGGCAGAAATACATTTGGCACAACGGCATATGCAAATGCTATGTGAGACCCTGTGTTTCTGCCCTCTGAGAGCGCAGAAATTGGTTGGGAAGTACAGGTAAGGCAAATGAAATGATCAGAGAATAACACGGTCATGAAAAACATTTGGTTAAAACCTATGCCTGGCATGAAACAAGCACTCAGTCAATGCTGGCTAAATGACAAAGATTTGCGTGTACCGTAAGGGCACCTATTGCTGGTTCTATAAGGTGGAAACCTTAGCTGCCTCAAACACAACTGAGAATTACAAAGCATATGAAATAGCCTCCCTCATTACCCATTTACTTTAGCAAGCCCAGTAATCTAGAACAGTGGTTCTCATACTCTAGCGTGCATCAGAATTTCCTGGAAATTTTGGTAAAACACAGATCACTGGGTCCCACCCACAGAGTTTCTGACCCAGTAGGTCTGAGCAGGATAATTTGCATTCTTAACATATTCCTAGGTGATATGTATACTTCTGATCTGGGGAGCACATTTTGAGAATTACTGGTCTAAAAGATTGTAAGTAAATTTAAAAGCATGAAAGAGGATACTCATAACAGCTAACATTTACTGTGTATCCACAGTACCACTATGCTTCAAATCCTCCTAGGTGATAGATGATGGATAGATAGATAGATAGATAGATATAAAGAAGGAAGGAAGGAAGATGAGACAAAGACCAACGGAAAGTCTCAGATTTTAATGTATATGCAAACATGAAGAGTAGGCATTTTTATTTGTATTTTATAGCTAAAGAACTAGAAGTAGGCTCTGAGAAGTTAAAACACTTGCCTACAGAATGTAAGAGGTAAAACACAGACTTGAACCCTGGTCTGTCTCATTCAAAACCCATGCTGTTCTGCCATACCCTTCTGCATCTCTCTGCAGTCACCTGCTAACAGCTAAAATAAATAAATAAAATTAAAAGTATATATATCAGCTTACGGTATTAGAGGAGCCTAAAAATCAACTAAAACCAGATGGAAGATCACAAAATGCACAGCAGCCTAGGGTCTTGAAGACAAGACAATACAGCCTGACTTTCTTCAAGCCAGAGACAAGGGACCAGTGTTGAGCTACGGTTTTATTGCTTAGAGTGACCCTTGACAGTGGTGTGGGTGGCTGGGCCTCCCTTATGGCTCTAACTGTGTTACAGCCAAAGCAGAAAGTGGCTGGTGTGACCTTCCAAATCCAGGGAAGGGAGAAGAGAACATGCTTCAAAATTACATTTTCTCTTTGAAGGGCTCACATTTCCCCCATTGACCTTTACGTCAAAGAATAATTATAAGTGGAAGCAGAGGGGATGAAAGCCGTAGAAGTGTTTCCTGACCTTGACCTGTAACAAACACCAAAGAATGGGAGGTGGGGCTCCTCCTCTCCTTCCTCCTCCCCCTCCTCTTCCTCTTCACGTGAAGGGGAGCACTTGTTTCCTAGGCTGCTCTGTTTCTCCTCTCTCCTCTTTTTGTAGAACCAACATACTCATCAGTCGCCCAAAGTCGAAATTCATCTTCGGTTTCTTTCTTTCCTGTTATAAGAGCACATTCTCAATAGCTATGCTAACATCTTTATTGGGGTACAGTTGAGAAACTAAATGCACCTTAAATGATGCACCTTGAGTGTATACTTTGATAGATTTAACATATGTACATATCCATGAAACACACTAGATAGTGAAAGTCACCATAATATAACCCTTAAAAGTTGCCTCCGGCTTACCTTTCCAACTGTGCCCATCCTTCCCATTCCAGGTCACCACTATCTGCTTTCTATCCCTAATGGTTATTTTGCTCTTTTCAGAGTGACATTAACCTTTTCCTGTGATTATTTGCCATTTATGTTCTTTTGTGAAATGTCTGTTTAAATCTTTTCCTAAAGTGCTAATTTATTAGACAGATTAACAACGACACTCATTTATTATTATTATTGAATTTTAAGTGTTCTTTATATATATCTTGGAGGCAAGCCCTTGGCCAGATACATGAGCTGCAAATATTTTCTCCCATCTGTGCCTTGTCTTTTCATTCTCATCACAGTGTCTTTTGAAGAGAAGCTCAAAATTTGGCGAAGTCCAATTTACTTTTTTAATGGATTATGCTTTTGGTGTATCTGAAAAATGTTTTGCCTAATCTAAGGTGAAAAAAAATGTTCTATGTTTCCTTCTTGACGCTGTACAATTAGAGGCTTCACATTTAGGTCTATGATTCATTTTCAGTCAATTTTTGTATGTGGCTCAAGGTATAGATTGAAATTCTTTTTTTTCCCCTTTTGCTTATGGATAGAAAATTGTTCCACACCGTTTATTGGAAAACTAATCAAAATCTTTCTCCACTTTTTTGCCATCAGTTGGCCATATATGTGTGTTTCTGTTTTGGTTTTCTGGACTCTATTTTGTACCATTGACCAATTTGTCTATAATGATGTCATTATAAAACTGTCTTGATCACTGTAACATTATGATAAGTCTTGAGATCAAGAAGTGTAACGTTTGTTCATTTTGAAAGTTTTATTGGCTTGCTCTCTTAAGCAGCAAATACACTGAAAGTCATATTGGCTATTTTAGTCCCCTTGTATTTCCTCACAGATTTTATGGGTTTTGCCTGGGATTGCTTTGAATATATAGATTAACTTGGAGAAAATTGGTGTATTAAAATACCAAGCCTTCGGAACCTTGGGCACAGTGTATCTCCCCTTTTTTCAGGTCTGCTTAAATCGACTTCAGCAACGTTTTGTGGTTTTCAGGTATTCTTCACCTTTTCTTAGATTGATCATTAAATATTGTAAGTCTTACCTTGTTGGGTTCTGTATATTTTTATATTCCTATAAGTATTTGTGACCTTTGTTCTGGAATAGAGTTCAGTTACTTGGAAACTAGAAATGGTTTGATTCTTTTGGAGTTTGCCGTAAAGCTTTGTTAGGCAGAACCAGAACAACACTCAGGCTAAGATTAATTTTTTCCCTGCTAGCAAAGTGAAACCCTTCTGAGTACTCCCCTTTATGCCTTATGAATTATGACATTTTCTATTCTTGCTAGTATGAGCACACAATCTTCCTGGCCCTATGGGAGATCTTAAGGGCTGTTTCCTCCAATCCTTCCAGATGGTTCTTTTCCAGGCCTCAGGGTGCTTCCTTACATTTAGGCACCGCCATTGCTCAGCAGAATACACACGGGTATCTTCTGCAGTCTTCCAGAGTCCTCTTTGTGGTGCCCTCTCTTCTTATCTGTTCTCCCACGCAAGCTCTACGGGTTTGGGAGACCGGCCCCCTGGCAGCCCCATCTTTGTCTCCTCAGGTCAGAGAGACCACTAGGATCCACCTCAGTTCTGTTTCCTACTCCAAGGCCTGGAAGCTCTTTCCAAACAATAAGCTGGGGCGGTCACAGAAAATCATTTGTCTTCCACCTTTCTGAGAATACTGCCCTTTGTTGTCCACTGTGATGTCCACTGTCTTGAAAAACCTTGTTTCATACATTTGTCCATTTTTTCAGTTGTTTTAAGTCGGAAGACAAAACCAGTCCCAGTTATTCCGTCTTGGCTATAAGTGGAAGTCCTCTGTGCCCTGTGATTTTATTCTGTTTCTCTTTTATCCCATATTTTCTATTCTACTACCCCCATTGTTACATTGTAAAACCAGCAATGAAACAGCTTCCCTTTATGAAAACCTGGTATGTGCCAGGGCCTGTATCACACACTCGATAAACATTATATCCAGCAACCGTGACTGTAAGTTGGGCTTATTTTTTTGTTTACAAAATATTTCAAACATTTAGAAAAGTTGAAAGTAATGTGAATACCCTCAACACCTAGAATTGACAACACTAGCGTTTTGTGGCATTTGCTTCAGCAAAAGCGAAGTTTCCTTTGCGACCTGTTCCCCAGTGCCACTCCCACCCTCTCTCCCTTGAAGTAACTACTATTTTGGAGTTGGAGTCGGTAATGTGGGTTTATTACCTCCGTTTACTGATGAGGAATCTGAGGCTCAGAGAGACTAAGTAACATGCACAGGGTCGTTCCGTTTATAACTGGACGAACGGATATTGGAGCTCTACTCTCTCTGGCCCAAAGCCACGTACTTCACCACAAGTATACGTTCACCTTCCTGAAGCCCTGTTTGAGTCATAGTGTTTCCCAATTTTTATTGCTATCCCTGAATTAAATCTTTCTCATCTTGACTTTATAATCCTGACAAGGCATGACTTGCATATACGTTAGACACTCCTATTCTATGTAAACCTCTTCAAATCATACAAAACCATTTGTTTTCCCCCAGTAGTCCACTGAATTTTCTTGCCGTTGCATTATTGCCTGTATTTTTTTTTCCTCCATCTGGAATGTTTCCATCTCCCCATTTCCATAGGTCAAAACCATGCTGATTCTTCATAGTTTATCTGACAAAAAACATTGATCGAGTCATTTATTCATATCCAGTATCGACTGCAAAGAGCAGGTAACCAGTGGCCATTCGAGTCTTTGCTCCTTCCCCTCACCTGAGCGCTTAGTCACTCAGAACCCTAGAGCAAAGCATTTTTCATGTCTTCTGCCAGCATTTTGGCACATTTGATAGTATTTTGTATATGTGCCTTCTCTCTTGTACATTGTAGCTTTATCTCCATATTACCATGACTGTCTAGCAGAGAGCCTTTGTACATAACAAAGGCCCAATCAATGCTTATTAATTTGCATTACACATTCAAACTCTGGATATCCTGGGAATTGATAAATGTAGTAGTATTTGTTTTTCATTTACTTTTACCTTTAAAAAACTACCAGGCATGGGAGTGTTCTTAGGCTAGTGAATACACGGAGCCCTTTCTAAATGTGCAGCGCTCGGGCCCACGTGGAGCCTTTTTTGTTTCTCCAACAAACCTCTCAAACACAAAAAGAAATCTCAGCTCTGTCCCTGCACCCAGAGAAAATGGCAATAACATCTTAAAGCAAGTCGGCTGAAAGACATTTGGATCTAAGCAAGTGATATTCGGCCAAACTTTCACACTGATACAATCTTATGCTAGCTTAAACCGCAGATGTTTTGTTCAGTGTTGTTGTCATCATTGCCATGGAAAGTGCCACTAGAATAAAAGGGGTGGCCATCAATGGGTCTTGTTATGGTTACTGAGCTGTGGAGCAAACCTGTTTCAGCTGGAATAATGGGTACATTGGATCCTCCAGCTAAGTCTATGCAAGTTTAGTCCCATTTTATAGTTCCAGTTGCCTTCAACTAAAACAAGATAATAACTCTGAGATTATTCATTATATAAGGAAGAAAATAAATCTTGTATTGATGCTGTCTATAATGTAAAAAATATATATATATGCTTTCTGATACAAAGAGAATTTGGTCCTGGAAAGAAATACTTGGATTTATTTCCACTCTTGTGCCACATAATTTTACTCAGCAAGGTGGATTAACTAAAGAACGAGAAGGGAAAAAATACCTGAAACCAGAATAAAAATTCCAGGTCACTTCCCCTTGTTCAGCTCTGTGTGCATGGACACTGCTGATTCGGACATGTACCATTTCCTTTTAATTATTCATCCTCCTAGAAGCTGGGCGGACTAGCAATGTGCTAAGGCATTTTGTAAAAAAGTAATGAACTTTCAGCCACAGGCACCCTCCCCATCGCATGCTCTATCCACTGGGTGTAGCAACACGGGGACACCTTGAGGTCCCTGTTCAAGGAGGAGCCTAGCATCCCCCTCCCAGAAGCACGTCCATTCCCAATCCAGGCTAGGGTGTATCGGTGGCATCCTCCCAGTCCCACTGCGGTTCAGGTCAGTGCACCCTGGCTGAGGACCTCCTGTGTGCCAGAACCTACCATGCTGTGTACCACGGTGAATACAATATAATGTCTGGTTTGGCAGCCATCACAACTGAATAGAAGCATAAAGGACCTGAAGATAGTCTTGTTAGGAACTCTCATTATGGGTGGCCCACCCAAAAAAGAAACACATTGTTCAGCCGCCCTGTTCTGAAGTGATGTGTCTGGTCTGGTCTGTGCACTCTGACCATTAGACTGTTAATTTAGAGTTGGGTCCATTCTGACTTTGGTAAAATTCAACAGAGTTTTCTACCCAGGGCTTAATCAAAACAATGAAAACAATCAAATAGCCTGATTGGACCCATACCTTAAAATAGCTCAGATGTAATACACTAAATAGATACTAATAAGTAAATATATGCATGTTGATTATACATGTACATACATAATTAAAGCTTAATAGCCAGGCCATAACTAATATACAGAGCTAACCAAAATTTAAGTGTAGTGTGAGCAGTCTTGCTAACAGTATGACCCAAAGGAATTTCACCATCATGGTGGGGTCTAGCTCTTCTCAGCTTATCTCCAGCTTCTAGGTCTGCTTCTCAGTCCCTTTGGGGACTCAGACTGGTCCCATGCTAGGCCATTTGCTTACTGTTTTACTCCAAGCTTGACATATTGTTACGAAGAATTTCATTCTCTTTTTCTGTCATTGCTCTCAAGGTTTTCAGTCTTCACTAGATATTTCACTCTTCCCCAAGCTATTACTGTTCCTAATCTATTCTTGCACATATGGGTGCAGTGCTGGACCATAGGATGCTCGATAACCTCTCATATCTGCCCTACCGTCTGTTACAGCCATACAGATTCCTTGCCTCTACTGAAATTTAGTGGTGTAAGGGATTCTCTAGAACACCCTGGACCTCAGGAAGGGAAAGAACAGCTTCCAGGCTAAGTGCTTTCTGAAGAGTTTTCTGCATTGTGAGGGAGTTATTGATGCTCCTCTTTCTTCCTGGAGTTTCTGCAATCAATCAATACATGCACATTTATGTGAGGGTTGCACTATGATAACATGATGAACAAAGACCCAGGGAAGCATGGAAGAGGGAATGATTAATTCTGAAAGGACAGCAGTGTTTGAGGATAATGATTGAGAAATTTTGGTCTGGCAGAGGACATATGAAAGGGCAATCCAAACGTATGGAATAGCGGGGACAAATACGTTAATTTATTGAAGTGAGTGGACTGTATATAAAAAGTGTGGCCCAGTGTGATTGGCGTACAGGGGGTTTGAGATGAAGTGAAGCTGGAAAGGGAGCAAGATTTCAGAGATCCTTGAATGTCATGATAAAGATTTTGAGATTTGTCTTTCAAAACAAAACAAAACAAAAACTCTCTTTTGACTTCTGCTTAAGCAGGTTTTGACATAATCTCGTTTGCTTTTTCCAAAGAAAATTGGCTACAATGTAGTGGATGGACTGGGGAGGTCCAGTGGGAGGACTGGGGAGGGACAGTGGCAGGCAGACCAGTTAGGGTCACTGCAGTAATTCATGTGAGAAACAAGAAAGATATCAAAGAAAGATGGCAGAGAGAGTGGGAAAGTGTGCCATTTCAGCTGTAGATCAAAGAGACATATGGGAAGAAGGGATAAAGGAAAAGGAGGAATCAAGGGTGAAGTTCAGGTTTCTGAACTGGATAATGGTGTAGGTCGTCGTATCATTAATTTATATTAAAAATATAGGGTGCGCGTACATTTTTGCTTTGGGTGGATATGGAGGAACAGAAAAGGTAGAGATGCCACTCTTGCCTAGAATAATCCTTAGCTCAAGTTTGCCTTCGGTCGTTGCCCTTCTAACGGTATCAAGGGGCAAGGTCATTTCTGTGGCCAACATGGGAAATCAAATGCAGTTCAGCCAAAGCAAGCAAGAATACACCTGCATGAACCAGTCTGGTAACAACCAATACCTTGGTTCTGGGTCTTTCAGGTCTAAGCTACTTGAGTAGATTGACCTTTCCTCTCTCTACAGGAAGAAGGTACTGGCCCGTAATTCTTCACTCTTTTCTGTATCCGTATCCTTTGCCTTGTATCTTTGCAGTGCCTCCTACAAAAGATGTTGTGTAATTTCCTGTCTCATGACTTTGGGTTTGATGGAAGAGATGTTATTAGACCTGATGCAAGCAAAGACCTGAGATGTACTTGTGCAGTGGGGCTTTCTTCCTATTTTGCATTTTACTTTTCACCATTAGGAGTGGTTTCCCCTGGGTAGATGTTTCCCCTTTACCCAGGTTCTAACAACAAATATTCCAGAAGCAGAGCCAATCCAGCATCTGCAACTTGAAGCCAAACCACCCAGGCCCACAGGAGGAAGTAATTACGTTATGCCACTGAGTTCGGGCATGTTTTGTTATGTCGTGAAAACTAACTGATAAAGCCATTAGGTGGAATATATGGTTCTAATCTTCTCAGCTCCCATACCGATGCTTTAGCCAGCTGGGGTGAGAGTCTAGCACAGCCCCCAGCGTGTCAAATGCTGGTCTGAACAGCAGCTGCAGCAGTGACAACTGAAGTTAGATCTGTTCACCTTGATTATGTGACATTCCATGGATTTTCAGCCACCATTTGGAAAACATCCTCTTCTGCCGATGAATGGCATTGTGCTTGTATTTCACAGGTTACTGGGAACAAAAATTCCGCTACCGGGAGCAGACTTTTGCATAACTTACTTAGTCTTGAATCAAAAAATTCTTCCTCATTCGAATCTCAGTGTCTTATTCTATTCTAAGTCTTAAATTCGCTAATTTGGGGGGCGGGGTGGGGGAGGGGGAGCATGGGCTTAGTTAGTTTTGTTTTCTGGAGATGTAAAATATCTGGTCAGATGCCAACTTCAAATTCTTGAAGAAAAGTATTAAGTAAACTTTTGGCCTTTCTTTCTCTGGGTAAACAACCAAACTCATTTAACCTTTCCTCAGAGGTTCAATTTGCCAATTATTTGACTGTTTCTCTGCTCTTTTCTGAACCCTTTCTACTTTGTTATATCTCTTCTAAGTTATAAAGACCAAGATTGGACATAGTCTTTACCTGAACTGGTGCTCAGTGTAATTCCGTTACTCCGGGTCTTTGAGATGGTGCCAGGTCAGCAACATCAGGAATTTGCTTTCATCGCATTATAATAGAGGACCTGTGCTCTCTTCGAGTTTCCCTGGGGGCCCCCAACTTATACTTTGGTGATGATTTTTAAAAATATTTTTTTTATTTTACTTTATTGTATTGTATTTTAGAGTAACAGTAGGGGAAGGGGCAGAGGGAGAGGGAGTGGGGAGAGAGAGAGAGAGAGAGAGAGAGAGAGAATCCCAGGCAGTCTCCTTGCTCAACATGGAGCCTAAAATGGGGCTCGATCTCATGACCCTGGGATCACAACCTGAGCTGAAATCAAGAGTCAAACACTCAACTGACTGAGCCACTCAGGTGCCTCTGGCAATGATTTTTGATATCTCAAAGTCTTAATATGTGTTTGGTTCTTGATATGATCACTCCAGGTTGTTGATGATTGCTCTTTTTTATTTTTTACTCCTTCTGCTGAGACTGTGATCTGTGTCATCAAGATTTGGGGTTTCCAAAGTTAAAGGAAGAGAGCCACATTAAATAATTAGAATGAACACATACCATTCTTGTAATATCAGTCAAAGGTAATATTATATTTAGGTAAGTACTGAGTATAAATAATTTACTAAGATACACAAGAATAAATATTAAGGTAGGTACTAAGGAGAAATACCAAGATAGTTAAATACTACCGTAAATTTATAGCCTGCCCAAAGGAAAACTGCACACTGACATTATTTGTTAACTTTTGTAAGGGGAGCCCCTCAAAAATAAGGTGAGGAAAATTAACAGCAGCAATAGTAGTAATAATAAGAGCTAACATTTACTGATTACTAATAATGTTCCAGGCACTATATTGTTTTCACCTCTTAGGTTCCCCACAAGAAGGCCCATAGATAAGAATTAGTGTGAATGGTTAATTCAGCTGTGTTCTCAGGACAAACCAGGAAGGGGGAGGAGAAAGCAAGACAGGGAAGAAAAAAGAAGTCATGTTTGTGTGTAATTTCAGCCAAAATCCCACTGTGGAGCAAAATCACCTCCAGTAGAGAATTACTGGTATAAAGTCATCATGATAGTGTGGTTTCGGTGGCCAAGTGGACAAATAGATCAGTGGTAAAGAATAAAGAATCCAAGGGCGCCTGGGGGACTCAGTCAGTTAAGCGTCCTGACTTTAGCTTAGGTCATGATCTCACAGTTTATGAGTTCGAGCCCTGCATCGGGCTCTGTGCTGACAGCTCACAGCCTGGAGCCTGCATTGAATTCTGTGTCTCCCTCTCTCTCTGCCCCTCCCCCACTCACGCTCTGTCTCTCTGTCTCTCAAAAATAAACATCAAAAAATTTTAAAAAAAGAATAAAGAATACAGAAATAGATCTATACACATGTGGCCAATTGATTTTCAACAAAGGTGCAAAGGTGATTCTGTGGAGAATAATGGTCTTTTTAACAAATGATGCTGAAATAATCGGCTGTCAATATAAAAAAATAAAAGTAAAATAAAATGAATGAAAAATAAGCAACTTCAGTACATACTTGACATGATACACAAAAATAACTAAAAATGAATCGTGGGCTTAAATGAAAAACGGAAAACTATTAAATTTCTTAAGGAAAACAGAAAGTCTTTGGAACCATGGATTGGACAGAGCTTTCTTGGACAAGCACCAAAAACACAATCCATAGAAGAAAAAATTACAGTACTTCATCGAAATTAAGAACTTCTGCTCTTTGAAAGACTCTGTGAAAAGAAGGAAAAATCAAGCCACAAACTGAAAAAGAAGTTTTGTAAATCTCATATGTGATCAAGAACTTGAATTCACAAGATATAAAGAACTCTCAACATTTAGTTATAAGAAAACAAACAACCCAGTAAAAATCAACAAAAGATTTGAAGATATATAGATGGCAAGTAAATGTTAAGCATCATTAGTCTTCAGGTAAATGCAAATTAAAACCACAAGGAACTCTCACTTCACATCTACTAGAATGGCTACAGTAATAAAATATGCACAATTACAAGCGTTGGTGAGGATGTGGAGAAACTGTAGTTCTCATGAATTGCTGGTGGGAACGGGACACCCATTTTGAAAACCATTATGTCATTTCTTGAAAAGTTAAACATACATTTACCATGTTACCCAGAAATTTCACACTGGGATATCTAAGAAACAAAGGGGGAGGGAAAGGAATGAAGGAAGGAAGAAGAAAGAAAAGGAAGGGAGAAAGAAAGGGAGGAGGGAAGAAAACACATGTCCACACGAAGATTTGCTCACAAATGTTCATAGCAGCATTATTCATAATGGCCAGAGCAGAAGCAATCCAATTGTCAACCGGTGAGTGGTTAAAGAAAATGTGTTACAACGATGTAATGGAGTACTGTTTAGCACGTAAAGGCAAGAAACTATGATCTATGCTACAATATGGATAGACTTTAAAAACATTATCTTGGGGCGCCTGGGTGGCTCAGTCGGTTAAGCGGCCAACTTCAGCTCAGGTCATGATCTTACAGTCTGTGAGTTCGAGCCCAGCATTGGGCTCTGTGCTGACGGCTCAGAGCCTGGAGCCTGTTTCAGATTCTGTGTCTGCCTCTCTCTCTGCCCTTCCCCTGCTCATGCTCTGTCTCTCAAAAATAAATAAATTAAAAAAAAAAAAACCAACATCTTATGCTAATTGAAAGGACCCATATGAAAACTGTCACATGATTCCATCTACATAAAATGTAGAGAAAAGGCAAATCTGCAGAGAAAAAAATCTGTTTGGGTCAACCATGGCTGGGGATAGGAATGGGGATTAACCACAAATAGGCATGAGAGACTTTTTGGCAGGAGGGGGATGATGGAAATATTCTAAAACTAGATTGTGGTAATAGTTGCACAACTGTAGATTTTCCAAAAATCATTGAATTGTACACTTAAAATTGTTAAGTTTTATGGTATGTAAATTATACCTCAGTGAAGCTGTTTTTTTTAAAGAAGATCATGTCATATGTATAATTTTGCATTCCATTCTTTTCGCTAAATACCATACCGTAATGGCGTTTGTTAATGTCATTAAAGACAATTCTAAAACATCTTTTTAATAATTACTTACTATTTCTTTTAATACACATACCCAAAATTTATATAATACTTTCCCTTTAAATTATTTCTAATTTTTCAAAGTGATGTTTTGTTTATTTTCCTTGTGCATTTTAACTATGTGACGTCGAATATGTTAACCTCTCTCAGCCTTAATTTTTCTGATAGAAAAATGGGCATAATTAATACTATTCCTGCTTCTTGGGTACAATGTGGTCATTCTGAGCATTGTATAAAATCAGGTGTGAAGTACTAGCTATGGCAATGGCAAACACCAACCAAAAGTTAGCCATCATTAACTGTCGTCAGCAATCATTATAAAACCTTAAATTTTTTATTATTCTTCAGAAAAGAATCATAGAAGTGAAATCTCAGGGGTCATTTTTAGAAACACTGCTCTCTAAATCAGAAGTAGGCAAAACACATTCTCATCTGTGCCCCCTTTTTTCTGGGATACTTGAAACTCAGAATAGTTCCTCAGATTCCGATGCTTCTGAGGGTTTCATGATGCTAACCTTCTCAATCTCGCCAGCCAGGCCTGTGATATCTCTCCTACTTGGGGTAGACTGGTGGCCTTGGATAAAAATATTGGACAAAATGACAATAAATTATGTTCTTCCTCAGAGATAACACAGTTGCCTTGTCGTAGTATCACTAGGGGGCGCCTGGGGGGCTCAGGCAGTTAAACATGAGGATCACTAGTGTCTCAATAAGAAAAGAGAATTGGACACAGGGTCTTCAGGATTCTCTACTGATTGGGAAAAAATGTTGGTAATTGTATGTTCCAATCACAGACCATTTTGCATGTGGTTATGCTGCCCCAATTCCTTAGCACAGTGTACAAGACTCTTCCTTATTTACCCCTTCTTTACTACTCCAGCCTTGTCTCTTGCTACTACCTCCCCAGACTGTAATACTAAAATCAAACGGTAGCACTGCCATTCCCAGAAATGTGCTATGCTTTCATTCCCACAAGGCTTTGTGCGCGATGTTTCCTTGGGCTGAACCCTATCCAGCTAACCCTGCCCCCTTCATTCGACCAACTTCTTCTTGTAATCCTGGCTTCATCTTAAATACTACGTCTTCTTGGAACTTTTCCTGCCCCAAGTCTGAGTGTGGTACTCCACCTTTAAGCTCCAGTGGCGCCCTGTCATTACCCTTACTGGATTTTAAATCGCCTGTTTACTCGCCTTCTTCCTGATCACACCATGTGGCAGCCAGGGGGTTGTGTCACTTTGATCTCCCTTCAAGAAAGAACTTGCTGTTTAACGGCAAGGAGTGCAGTTAGCTGACAGCCTCCAGCTGCTAATGCCTTAGAGATCTACCTTGCCTTTCAAGTTGAGGCCTTGGTCTTTTGGGGGCAGCCCCAGCCAGTGAGTGTCCGAGTAGTTCTGGGGCTAATGCAGGACTTCTAGTGGGACATCTTTGGGTTGGCAGAGACTTCATCAGTTCTGCATTGTGGTCTGAGGCTTGCTCTGCCTCAGCCTGTGCTCAGAGACATTGATTGTATGAGTCTGAACTTTCTTCACCCCCTTCAGGGGGCAAAAAAACCCTGAATTTGAGTTTCATCTGCTGTTCTCTTTACTCCTAATACAGCAAGCCCAGGTTTTCCACTGGCCCGAGAGGATTTGCCTGAGCATACTTCCTCTGTCTTTCCTTTCTCAGATGTCATATCTGCTTTTGAGGAGAAAGAGTTTCCTCACTCTTTCACTTCCATCGCATCATTCTCCAATAACCCTCTCGCATTCCTAAATTTGTCACTACGTCTGCTCTGTTGTTAACCCAGGTAACACAGACTGCAAGCTCTATGAAGTTAAGGGCTATATTCTTATTCAAATTGTATCTTCAGCTCCCAGAACAACACACATTAGGATCTCAATAAATAACTATGTCACAACTGAATGAATGAATGAACGAATGCTCAAGATAGTGTTCAGCACTAATGTCTTGATCTTGTACAGTTCCCACATATTGGTCAAAATTAAAGAATATTCTGACTTGAAGACTCAGATTCATACATGAAATGCGTTTTAGGAATGACATAATTGTGCATTTTCAAGTGGGTATTTTCCAATGGTTGGATTTATGCCAAGTATGTAACTTACCCTTTAGGATAATCCCATGAGCTAATGTAGTTGAGTATTGAGTCATAATAGATATTTGTACTTAAAATTACACAATAGCTACAAAATTGTTATTTACTAGCAAAATAGCAAATTTTGAATATTACTGCTTATGCCTGGAAATCTCATCTAAGCATTGCTTTGTAGAATAAAATCCAAAGGTATTAAAATCTTTCAAAATCCAGGCTCTATTTCTTTGGTACTTGTCACGCCACCATCTGTATAAAGAGAGTAGCTACCTGGCACCCCAGGAGACTGTGAACTCCTTGAGGGCAAGCATTCCATGCACTTCCGTACCCCAATCCTCCCGCCCTAACCTAAACTCCAGCATCTACCAGGGCTGCTTGTACTGGATAGCAATGGATTTCAAATACAAGCTTCATCACTTACTAGTTGTGACCTTCAACTTATAAAACCCAGCCTTGTTTCTCTGACCTTTATCCCTCTTATAAGAACTAGTAGTGAGATATGGAGATATTTCCTCTCCTCTCCTTTCTCTTTGTTCCTGCTCTCCCTCCGTCCCTCTCCCCCCTGCAACCTTCCTTCTTTCCCACCTCCCTTCCTTGCACACCCCTTCCTCTTATGGTTTTTCTCCACCCTTCCTTTGTCCCTTCTTCCTTCCTTCCCTCCTTACTTTTAATCCCCAAGCATTTATGAAATGTCTGCTATGTCCCAGGTACTATGCTAGGTGCTTTGGAAACAGCAGTGAATAAAGCAGACAAGACTTAAATGTCCTTCTGGACCCTCACATTAAGGGTGGAGGCTATCAAAAATAATTATCCAAATAATGAATATGTGCAGTAAAGGTAGAAGAGAAGGGGTGTCATGGGCAAAAAAAAAAATGCCCCCCTCCCACAATATATCCATGTAAATTCCTAGAGTCTGTGAATATGACCATATTTAGAAAAGGGGGTTGTTGCAAATGTGATTGAGTTAACAGTCTTGAGATGAAGAGAGAACACTGGGTTATCTGGGTAAGCCCTAAATGGGCCGGGCCGACATTTTGATTTTGAATTTCTGGCCTCCAGAACTGTGAGCAAACACATTGCTATTGCTTTAAGCCAGTAAGTTGGTCACAAGTTGTTACGGCAGCCACAGGAAGCAAACCCAAGGGGTAACATAAACAAGGTGCTGTAGCTTAGGCTGGGGGTCCCAGGAAAAGACTGTACATAGACCTTGTCCTCCTCAGGTTTTCCGTAGCACTTGAGAATATCATCTAACTTTCTGAAATCCACATTCTTTCCTCTCTATTTGGAACACTCCCACCTTTTCCTCGTTCGGAAGTTTGGAGATAAATAAAGTTGGAGATTAATTCTTTTTTTTTTTTAATTTTAGAGGGGGTCACGGGAAGAGAGGGTGGGGAGGGAATCTTAAGCAGGCTCCACACTCAACATAGAGCCCAGCACAGGATTCGATCCCCTAACCTCGGGATCATGACTTGAGCTGAAATCAGTAGTCAGGTATTCAACTGACTGAGCCACTCAGGCACCCTTGGAGATTAATTCTTACAAGTTTGACTTGATCCCTCTTTGCTGTAGATTCTCTGAGGTCTATAATCCACATTTCTAGAAAATCACCACTGATAATTACCAATTATCAGCCTGGGTGTGTATAACACCAACAGAGGGAAGTTGCTACGGCACACTTTGCCAGCAGGCGCCATTCCCCAACTCAGTACACCGTGGTGTGGTGTGAAGGGCACAGATAAGCATCATGGACTCCACGTTTTCATTCAGCTTCTGATTCCAATTGGTTATATGATCTATGGTGAGTCGTTTAGGTTATCTATGCTTCAGTTTTCTCATGTGTGAAATGGGGGTTTGGGGATGGGTTTAACCCAAAAGTTTTCTTCTGACTTTAAAAATAATCATAATGCCATAGTCAAATCTTTTTACAATTGTGAAAAAGCTATGTAAATCAACTTGGGGATTCTGTAAATAAAAAGTCTGCAAACCACATGATCTAAAAGGAAGAGGACTTGAACCCATAGGTGCTGTGCGTCTGTTGGTTTCACCCGGCCCAAATGATTCCCAATGTCAGATGTACAGGTAATCACAGGTCTTGATTATGCCCCCAAAACACATAACTTGAAGTCAACCTTAGAGAATTCACTGTTTTTTTTACCCCCCAATGTCATGAGTTTCCTATTGTGGTATCTGTTGGTAAGCTAAAACAAATAGTATGCGTTGTTATTCAACTAGAAGAAGTTCCCTATCAAACTCTTAGAGATTGGCAATAAACAGGCCCTAGTCCATGCCTGCTGTGGGTTGTTCATCATTCTAACAAATCTCTGTGTCTGTGCTGTAGGCAGACCAAGTCTAAACATGCCTTCTCTTCCCTCACTCACCTCTCTCTCTCTCTCTTTCTCTCTCTCTCTCTGCACACCCCACAAAGTATATGACACAGGATAATATTAGTCACTTATATATATCAATAGATATTCTTCAATCATCCCACTTTTGCCTGATACTGCAGGGACCAGAAATGCACAAGACATGTCTGGTCCTTGCCATCAAAGAGCTTACTCGTACAAAGGTAGCGAAGCATTCATGCCAGCATTGTGTTGTAAGGGCCAGTGTAGGAGTGCTTAAATTTGTTGTAGCAGCAGAAAGCAGGAAACTTTCCGTTGGTCTGTTTCACCAGAATTTAGCCCATGGATCGGAGCTGTCTAACTTACCATTGTGTCCCTGTGCCTAGCACAGTTTCCCCGATAAGGTTAACACTCAAAAGATATAAATTGAATGGATAAATGTATGGTTCGAAGTGGGTAGGGATGGTCAGGGGAAGGTTCCAACATAAGAGAGACTTGATTTAGGGTTTGAAGCATTGAAATACATTAGATGATATAAGCCAAAAGGGAATTTCTGGAGGAATATAAGTGAAGTTGCAGAAGTAGACTCTGCATAGAGGTGAAAGTAGGATTTGGATGCAGAGTTAATGCTGAGATGGATTCTTAAAAGGTTAATGTCATTTCAGTTCATGACTTATACATTGTTGAATAGTCAGAGTCTACTTCTAACATTTGTTAATTTTGGCAGTGGCAACAAGAGGTTCAAAGACCGAGGAGAGATGCATGGTCTTTCTTTGGGGCTGACTTGGAAAACTTTCCTAATCAAGTGCCAAGGTTTTTATGTGTCTCTACAATCTCCAGATATATATAGTGAAAATCTTTAGTTAGGGCTACAAGATTTATGTGGCTATCCACTGCTAAGCCTAAGAAGGTCTGGTTTCATGGTACAATGAGCTGAGGTTGTCATCCTAGAATATATACCATTAAGAACTGTCTCAACGAGAGGCTGTTTTCCAGAAACAGTCATAAGGGATGACCAGTACCATGTTCAGGACCATGACTCTTCCTAGCCCTCCTTTATTCTTCTCCTTGGATGTGGTTGTCTAGATCTGAATGCCCAGATATGGTCTTTCTTCTTTGCTCACATCCTAGTAATTTTCATGGAGTCAAGTGGAATCGCAAAGATAAATTAAGTATGATGATGTTCCATTTAAGATCCATATGGCTTCTGTTACTCACTGAATTGGAACTAACATTCTTACTCTTTATGCCAAAACTACTAGAGTTCTTTCCTATCTCATTCCTGTCCCCTTAACCTACATCTCGGCTTTTGTGCTTGTATTTTTGCATCATGGAAAGTTAAACATCATACTGTTCGTTGGAAAGCAACTTGGTGTATAGGCTCTACTCTGCCTAGACTTCATTTTCCACTATGGTAATATGGGAATAATAACACCTAACTTGTCATCCTCCTAGGCTCATAAAGAAGAATCTAATAAGATCATGCACATGAAAGCCTTGGCAAAATGTAAGACATGTAGAGGTAAGGATATTTTCATTTTTGAGTCTTCTCTAAGCATATGGCAGTCTCAATTTACTAAATATTTCTGTTCCATTATACAAATAGCTACAGAAATCCCAAGGCTTTCCTAAACCTGAGTCAGGAAAATATTGTCAGTCTCTTAAAATTTCTATAGCTTCGTGTCTTTTATGCCAGTCTCTTGCCTCTGTGACCAGCACACTGGAGAACTCAATACATGTCTGCTGAATTGATGTATGAATAGCTCGGTGTCTATCAGTCAGGGTAGTCTGGGCTGTGCTGCAGTAACATACAAACCCTAAAATCTCAGGTAACCCAACAAAACGTGTAAAATCTGATGCAGATCAGTGAGGCAAGGGGAGGGCTCCAGTGACTCAGAGGTCCAGCGTTCTTCTGTATTTTGAATCAAGGCATGGTTTCCAAGGTTCCTGCAGGGAAGGAAGAGAAAGATGGAGAAATCTCAGAGCTTTTAACTGCTCTGTCCTAGAGGTGACATGTGTCATTTCTACTCACAGCCTGTTGGCCAGAACTAATCATACAGACCAACTGAACTGCAAAAGAAGCTACAGAATATCAGGGAGCAAATGCTGAGTGCTGACTTCTCTGTGGTACGGTGCCCTCCATTTCAGTGAGTCATTGCCTGCTACTACATCCCAGATCCTGTTCTAGGCCCAGGGAAACAGCAATAAGAACAGTAAGAGGGACTCCCAGATTTCATGGAGGGTATGCTGAGGTGGGAGTGTGAAAACATTTTGGCTGTGCTCTAGTTTTCTGCTGTGTGCTATTCTTCCACTCCACTTGTTTATTATTCTACCTCAATTGTGCTGTTTTCAAGAGTGTCCACATTTTTAAAAGAATAGGACTTGGGACCATTTTGATAGATCTGTTCTTCTCCTTGGGAAGTGGGACTTGCTTCTCTTGCTTTATCTCATGTCTGTTCATCAGAAGGTTCAGAAGCTCCCGTGGTTTCAGTTGGGAGGAGGGGAGAGGGAAGGAAGGCTGGGAGGCAGCGCCTTCCAGCTGGACTTGTTTGAGTTGGCACAGTCTCTGTAAGCAGCCTTGACTCCAGAGCTGCTGGAAAATGTGCTTATCACCCTAGGGGGTTGAGCAGGAAGGGGAAGGTCCCAGCTCATAGGGTCTGAATGAAAGCTAATGGTAAAGGGGCCTCAGCCTTCTGGTGGATAAGCAGGAGGAAGACGTAGGGGTCCTGCTTCAGGGTATGAGCAAGCTGTGATAGTGTCTTCTCTATCCTAACCAGATAGAGTGGAAGCTATTGTTAGTTTCCATTGGATGAATGGGAGAAGCATGCACTTATGTTTCCTTCTCTGCCGGTTTCTCGTGACAGTCCTTTCCTTCTGTCACTGGACTTCCCTTCAGCTTAAAGGAAATATTTTTTTATTAACTGCCAAAACCCTGACACCAGTCTCTGAGCTGACTTCACCCAATGTAATTTGTTCCTCTAATGCTGACCAGTGTTTCTTGCCTCTCTGCACTGTACTTGATATTTATACCACATATCTTTAGCATCCATTTTCACACCTCTGTCTAGTTTTCCTTATACCTTACACATCAGAAAGCCGAAAACTTCATTCCCCAGTCTGTCCTTGCTGTTATGTCCAGATGCAATTTAGGATTTACCAATGAGTTGGACTCTCATGAGATTGGTCAGTGGAAAGGAGGAGGACCATTCCTCTTTAGTGTTGATGGTGGCTGATTCACAGTCTAATCAAATGGGAGCATTGGTGGTGACCAGGAAGGCTGGTCTGGGAACCACATTTGAGGCTGCAGAGCACTGGTAATGGTGAAAGTGGTTTCCTGTAGCTTCCTGAAATGGGGGTGGCAGCTGCAAGAGAAGCCTGGAAGCCTAGCGGTGGCCCCGGTTTTCAGTCCCTGCCATCCTGCCCACAATTTTGTAACCACGCATTTCCCTATTTTAAATCCTATTCTGCTTGAAATACCTAGTGTAGTTCCTATTTCCTGCACTTTATTTCCTAACCTATGTGGTGATTTTATACACTATCTCACTTGGCTGTCCACTGACCACAGCTGCCCAGAGTTCCTCACTCACTAACAGGTGATCGGAATACATATTCTAAGGCCCGTTCTCTTATCACTACTCCATTCCACCTCCTTCCTTATTTTTTTACATTCCAAACCAAGTTTCCCTCCATTCGCTTTGTCCCTGATTCCTGCATCCCAAGCAGATGTCCTTCCCATACATCTTCTTGTTGACTTATTCTGCCTAATACTGATACTTACATCTCCCCTCTAAACTTATCTCCACAAGAAAAGAAGAAAGAAGTTAGCTTTTATGGTCAAGAGAAATGCTTTCTATATTTGTGCAACCACTGCTCATGTGTATTCTTTTGTTGGGTGGCACTAGGTTAACCTACAGAGTATAAGGACACAGCAAAGAAGAAAAACCTCTGTTCCTAAATTTAAGCTGATGCTTCTTCTCCCAACCTCATAAGTCAATAAGACTATAGGGCAATTATAAGCACTAGTAGGAGACGGGATACACATTCTGGTTGAAGAAGAACCACCAAAGAGATGGTGGAGGAATAGGAGTCAGGAGGAAACCAGTAGGAATTTACCCATACAGCAAGCCCTGGGTTTTCTTCCTTGCTGACAGATCACCTCTTTGCTTTATTATTCATGTCTCTAAAACCCTCCTGCCATTGTTCCACAGCAGATATCAAAGTGGCCCACCTCCACCAATTCATACACCTGCAGCTAGGCTAATGGAGCCAGACCCAGGGGTAAAGAGATCAGCTGTGCACACCACCAGCTTTCCTCAAAGGGAAACTTGGAACTAATTCTCAAAGGTTAAAGGAAATTTGCCAATCTGGAAGCTTCTGGAAAAATCCATCATTACACTTAATTTCTTTCCAGTCTAAAGGGAGAGATTGGAAGGATGGTGAAGCTGCAGCTCATTGGATGGGGAACACCAGGGAAATCAGAACTCAGTAGTGAACAACTGGATTTACAACTGGAAAAACTTCTCTAGGAGGTAAAGTCAGGTCTTCTCCTTAAATTCCATCTCTGGTTTTCCCACTAGATCCATGCCCACGTGTTGGCCCTTGTTCTAACTTTTCAGTTCATGAGGACCAGTGTGATGATCAACAAAGAAGCCAGCTTCGGTCTGAAAGGAGCAGGCAGGTGAACAAAATGTGAGTGGGTTGGAGTGGTGGAAGGAAAGGGAGGGGGGCTGTTATGTGGGAGGAAGGAGGGGAGGAGGGAAGGAAGAGGGAGGGTCCCAGGGAGCACAGGGAAGAAGAAAGCAGGCATAAAGAACATTTCTTCAATGGAAAGATGTTGACCAAGCTTCTTCAAGCCCTGACCTGATAAACTCTTATATTTCTTAGATTTCTCATTTTGTACTGTCCAACCGACAAGTCTTATAGGACAGTTTGTAGTTTTCCCCGTGCATACTTGGTTTCACAATTAGATGCCACCTTCTCCAGTCTCTGTGCATGGTCTCTGGACCAGGAGCAGCCCTTCAGAACTTGTTAGAAAGGCAGACTCTCCAGCCCCACTCTGGCCATGCTAAATCAGAACCTGCATTTTAACAAGACTGCCATACAATTTGTTTTGTTTGCACATAAAGATTGAGGCTGTGCCCTACAACTCCAGAAATGAATGAGGAAAAGAGAGTGACAGTGAGTGAGTGAGCTTGCTCTGAGGATGCTGGCGTAGTGGAGTATGCACTTACCGTACACTCTATTTTGTGAGGGACTAATGACAGGCAGTAGACAGGCTGGTAGTAGGCCACCACAAACCAGGAAAACCTGGGGAGACCCTAAACCAGTGGGCCTGAAAAATTCAGTGTGCGCCAGAATCACGTGGAGAGCTTATTAAAACACAGACTGCTAGTTCCTGCCTCTTTTAAGAACTTCTGATTCAACAGTTCTAGAGTGGCCCTGAGAATCTGAATGTTTAGTCAGTTCCTGGGTGATGCTGATGGTGCTGATCCAGGGATGACACTTCGAAACAACCGCCCTGAGCCATAAAGATATTCGGATAAAAGAACCTTCCTTCTATAAATGATTTGGGCTAATTATGGTCTCAAATCCCCTATTGAATTTGCCATTGGAGACCAGAACACTTTACAATGACTTCCAGAAAGAGGCCCTCGTGGGAACGCCCTGATACATTTTGACCAGCTGTGTTGGGTTGAGAACTAATTAGGAGGGAAGCTAGCTAGAATGGTCTTGCTTTCCCAGCCGCGTTATCCAGCAAACCCAGAGACAGTAGGTTGGTAAAGAAAATTACACAGATGAGACCCGGAAGCTGCCGTTTCTTTGGGGAAGGTTTTGCCTTTTCATTACAACAGAAAGCTAACATTTCCCATCTTTCCTTCTACCAAAAGTAGGCAAGCATAAAACCAGAGTCAATTTCTTACAATTTAGTAACCTCAGTACCAACCAATTATATTCTGGGACATGAGAAACAGCTGTTGTAACATTAGAGCCTGAACAGTTCCATCTCAGCTATTTAAAGGGATAAAAGAGCCAATATTTTCATTCCCTTGTGATATTATCAAGACATGATAAACAACCAAGACTATAGTATTAATTACATTAATTTGGAGAGGAGAGAGACCACTTTAATTGCTCCAAGCTGGAGAATAATTTTTTATGGGCAGACAATCATTCCATAAATTCACATTAGAAAGGGTACTTTGTCTTTTTCTATCAGCAGCAAAACTTCTGGAGGCAAAACACAGCTACCACCCCCATTTGAGATGGATTTCAATAGAAGAAAAATTCTCACTGTTGCCATGTATTATTTATTGAACTCTGACTTGTTCAGCTATCTGATAGAAACAAACATAGGGAAGGCATTTGTCTCAAAATAATTCATAATCTGAAACAGGAAGTAGGATTAACACAGCTAGATTTAAATACTTTCTCATACATAGGATGAACATAGAGTGTGCCACCCTCTCAGGGTTTAGAAGACCAAATGAATGATGGGCATCAAAATTCTTTGTAAGCTGTAATCCCCTATAAGAGCAGAAAAGGAAAGAGAAATATCATTTATTGAATGCCTTATACATGGGGCACTGAGCCAGGTGCTTGACTTATATGATCGTATTCTCATAGTCACAAGAAATCTTAGAAAGAAAAATAAAAACGTAAAAAAGAGAATGTAATAAATAGTTAATTAAAATGCCAATTTTTGCCAGTGTGGAAATTATTCAGATAAATTGTATGGCTCGGGTTACTTAATGGGATATGAGCTATAGGTATCCTCTCTCACCCCCAAATACACAATAACTATCTATTGATTAATAAGTGGTCACATTCTGAAATCACCCAAGCATATGCTATAGTTTTGGTAATGAAAATATACCAAAGTAAATCTATCCGCTGAGATTCCTCAGATTAAAACCCACATTTGGCTTTGGTCGTCACGATGGAAGAGGAGGCTTTAAGATGGCTCCAGGAAGTAGCTGCATTCAGAGCTGTTGAATGCAGCAAGCATTACTGTGGCTTTGGACCAGCCATTTGCAACTTCACGCCCAGGGTACTCTGTCCAGGTTACTAGAAGTACTTGTTCTAGAGACTCTCAGTAAACACTGCTAACAGTGTTGTACTTTGCCAGGTTCCCCGGCCGATACTTCCAGAGGTACTGTGGAGCAGTTGAAAGGAATAGGCCTTCCAGTCCTCTGAATGCTCCGGAAACTCATCTGAGGATAAGAGCAATTCAACACTCCGCTAGTCATACTCATACAAAGGAAGAAGGGCTTGGCAGCAATTGAGAGAACACGCTAAGATTGTGCATTCCTCAGGTGCTGGACCAAGGGACATGATGTAAAGTGGCGCACTTACTGGAGTATGAAAAACTCTGAATATTGCAAAGTTCTGCACCATCCAATTCCTTTTTATGTAGAAATATTTTCATAACTTAAATGTCCAATAGGGGATTGCTTGAGCAAAATGTGGAGCAACTATATGAACACAAAAAAATCATGCAGTAAAACTGTATATCAGCATGAAATAATATGTGAAATGCATCGTAAGAGAGGATTTCAGTTGTAAAGCAGTATTGTTCACTATTATCTTACTTTTACTCAAAAATGTCTAAGTGTGAACAGAAAGATGTTTGAAGTATATATATATGTGTGTGTGTGTGTGTGTGTGTGTGTGTGTGTATAATCACTTGATAATAGAATTATAATTTCTTTGCTTCTCTACATTTTCTGAATTTTCTATAAGAACATGACTGGTAAAAATAAAATCTTTATGAACAGGTGTTATTTTCTTTAGCATCAGGATAATAATACATGACATATATCAGAAGCCTACTACTGTACACAGTGCTTTGCTCTTATTAGGTCATTTTCTTCTCACAATGGCATTATGAAGTCATTCTTTTGTGAGAAGAAGTGTTCCCCAGCAAAGCAAATGAATCAACATTAATTGTAGAATCACGTTTCTTTCTACTATTCCTCACTTCTCTGGAAATTCACCTCTTCCTAACTTCCACCTATAGCCTTCATTTTGAAAACAGGCAATGAAATTAAGGGAGAAGATTTGTGGAGGAGGATACTGGTCTAGAAAAGGTGATGACTGTAGATATAGATACAGCTATATGCTTATGCCTGTCACCAAGTCCAGGTTATCCTAGCAAAATAGCTTTTTCTAAGTGAAGACAAATAGAAAATACACAGATAATACTAAAATTGCTTTCAAGAAATACCTTGGGGTGCCTGGGTGGCTCAGCTGGTTAAGCAGTTAGGCGGCTGATTCTTGTTTTCACCTCAGGTCATAATCTCACAGTGTTGAGATTGAGCCCCACATGGAGCTCCATTTTGAACATGCTTAAGATTCTCTCTCTCCTTCTCTCCTCCCCTCTCTCCCCTTAAAAAAAAAAAGGAATACCTTTAGTTTAAGTATATAAATGGGATGGAATAGGGTATACTCAAAAAGCTAATAAACACCTCGTAGCCCTAAAAAGCAACTGGACCCCAAACTAGTATATGTCCCAGGAGACTTCAAGCATGTCCATACCCAAATGATTCCTCCCCCCAAAATACCATTTATTCTCATGTTTTTGATGCCCCAGGTAGATGATGGTATGAACCAAATTTCTTTTGGGTTTGTCGTTAACCTGCTTTTAAATCCTTAATTTTCGTAAACACATAAATAACTGCAGAAGAAACTATCTGTGGCCTATCCATTATCCATTTCTCTTCTCTGCTAACACAATCCAAATTTGATTTTGGTATTGAGCAGTGACATGCTAGGGGAAGCAGGCTCAACTCTGACGGACTATTCTCAGTCTAAGTCACTGTGCTGTGTAAGTTTCTGTCAGCTTGACCGGGCCATAGGGTGCCCAGATATTTGACTAAACTGAGAGTGTCTGTGAATGAAATTAACATTTGAACCAGGTGACTTAGTAGAACAGATTGGTCTTCCCAGTGTGGGTGGGCCTCATCCAATCCATTGGAGGCCTGACTAGAACAAAGAGACAGAGTAAAAGAAAGTTTTGTGGCTGTCTTCTCTTGTCTTCAGAATCGAACTTGGTCTGTGACTGGAATGTACAGCATTGTCTCTCCTGAGTCTCCAGCTTGCTTACTGCAGATCTTGGGACTTGCCAGCCTCAATAATCATGTAAGCCAATTCTTTATAATAAAGATCTCTTTGCAAGCAAAAACATAACACATGTATATATAAATATAAATATAAAAGTATATGTATCTATCTATCTGTCTATCTATCTATCTATCTATCTATATCTTCTATTGGTTCTCTTCCTCTGCAGAACCCAGATGAATACAGACAATCATGGTCATTGTATTCTCTTTTGCTAGTTATTGGTAACGATGTAACTTGTTTCTGGTCAATGAAATGTAAGGAGAATGCTGGGGTGGGGTGGGATGTTCTGGGGCAAGTTTCCTCTTTAATAAGAAAAAGAGCAACACAGACAGAAGCTGCTATGTTTCCCCTTGCTTCACGCTTTCGGTTGGGGTTATGTGAAGACAAAATGCCTGGAGCTCGGGTAGACATATTATATCATTACTGCAGGTCTCACTTGACATGATGAAAATGGCAGGTGGGGGGGTGAGGGTACCTGGCTGGCTTAGTCAGTAGAACATGTGACTTTTGATCTTGGGGTTGAGTTTAAGCCTCATGTGGAGCATAGAGTTTACTTTAAAAACTTTTTTCAGAATAAAAGAAAAACAAATGGTAAAATGGGAAGCCGGAAACCCCCGGGATTCATATTGGTATTGCTGACCTGCTTCTCTGACCAACGCCAACTTCTGGACTACCTGTTAAGTGAGAAGCTAGTGATAAGATATTTTGCATAAGCCCCTTTGAGTTTGAGTGTGCTGTTACTTGATTCAGAAGCTAGCCAGAGAATGAAAAAATGTACTTCTCTACGACTATCATATTTTGTTCATCTGTTTTTTAAAGTTTGCTCTTTATGATCATTTCAGAATCAAAGTTAGAGACGTAAAAATGAAGTGTTTATTGTTTGTAAGACATGGAAAGTAGTCTCTGCAGGACGACAAAAAATATATAGAAATGTAGATCCCAACAGCGAAGTTGTGTTCATGTGGTTGGCTAGGCACACACCTGGAGCTGGAGATGGGGTGGGGAAAGAGAGAAGACTCCCTCTTTTCTCTTGACCATGGGGCCATCAAGAGTCAAATCGCTCTCAGACTTTAAGGGTTGTTGGAGGAAAAAATCATTTCAGCTTCTAAAGGGTAAAACTGGTTTTCTCTGGCAGTCTAGTTTCATAGTAAATTTCCTCTTTTCTTGTCCAACAAGAGCAACCTTTATTTTAAAAGGTTTAAAGTGGGAAGCAGTTTATTGATGATATTGGCCATGAAGCCAGAGGAGACACGCACACACGGCCTTGGGCCTTGGCAGTTGCCTCCAAGTCCAACCACCCCAGGAGACCTGGAGCAGGGCCAGGAAGATGGCTGGGATGCAGAACTTGGTGGCCAGGAGGCCGCTCCATTACTGTAGACACACTCATTCTGGGACAGTTAATGACCTCTCCTTAGGGCCAAATAAATTGAACACTTGGGTGAAGGATTTAGTCTCGAAAAAAAGCCCTAGCTAGTAGTAAACCTAGTGAGAATGAGGCAAATGGGCTTACAGAAATAATGTAGTAATTCTAAATGTGTGCCACCTCCTACTGATTCTAAGCAACACTGAAAAATGAGTGAAAATCAACTTACTGTAAAGAAAATCCCATTCGCCTATCAGCCTGTATCATTTCAAAGATGATTTATCAGGCTAATTAATTTTCAGGTGGTATTTGTTTCCAGCCCTTTAAAAACTTAACTTAAAAATTGTCTTTTCTCAGGGCGCCTGGCTGGCTCAGTTGGTGGAATGTGAGACTTCTGATCTTGGGGTTGTGGGTTTGAGCCCCACATTGAGTGTAGAGGTTACTTAAAAATCTTTTAAAAAATTCTTTTCTCTTCCTAAACTTTCAGTAAATTTGCATCACATTAAATTAGGGATTCACTCCATTCATTCATCCAACACAGATTTAAGGAGCACTTAGCAATGTGTCAGGCGCTGTGCTAGGTGTCCAAGAAACAGGTGAAAAATAGATTGTCCTCGTCCTTAAGAAGTTAACAGCCTTCTGAGGCTTCTGGTGTGTAAATCAGCAATTGAAATAAGACAGGAGCAGCATTACTACAGAATCTTGGGCAAGGAATGAACAGAGTAACTGAGTTTCCTGATAGAAACATCCCAGACAACATAATGTTAATGATCTGATTTAAGGCCAAACTTCTGCACACACGCAAATGTCATATGCATATAATACATGTAATATTTTTATAGTTTTCTGGAAGTTGGTTTATGGTTTAGGCATGAATGACAGAAGGCACTGACTTGGGGATAACTGGCTTGCATTTTAAAGAGACTCCCTCCCTGGCAATCTCAGGCCGGTTACCCTGAGTGCCTCCCTGAGAAAGGCTGGTATCGAAAACAAGCCTGGAAGGCTAAGAGACTCCGAGGCCAAGCCGTGGATGCAGTGGGAGTGGTAGAATGCACCAGAAGCTGTCAGAATGTGACAAGAGGGCATTTATTTTAAGGGTGTGGGGAGAAAAATAAATTGGACTGCAATTGGATTCTTCAGTCAGGGGCCGGAGTTGAGAGGTGCACTGTGCTTGCGTGAAGAATTTTTTTTAGAGAACACCCAAGTGGAGAACAAGGAGATATAATTTTTCTTGACGCGCCAGTGTACAATAAGAACATATATTTAGTAACATTCGCTTCCCTGCACCCTGAGCAGCTGTTCAGCGCCCGCACAAGCTCCACTTCCAGGCAGGGAAGGGGGAGTGTGCCGCGCACGGAGTTTCTGGAGTTTCTGGAGTTGTGAGAGCTGAGGCCCTGGTCCTGAAGCTGCCTTCTCCTGCCTCTTCCCCAAGCAGTAGCGGCAGTGGAGGTGGGGTGGGGTGGGATGCAAACAGGATCTGGGATTGGGAAGCTCCAGGGTAAGACCAACTGCAGAGCCCCAGTTTAACCTGGGCAGGAAGAGCAAGTCTGCTTGGATTTGGCCATCACTGTTTGGTCAGGCTCTTAAAGAACCCAGTGGCATTAAAGGGTCCTCCTTGCACTGTACTTTCTTAAACGCAGGGAGCAGGAAAGAGAAGCTCTAAAAATCATCCTGTTTGCTCTGTGAGACTGTAACTCACTAGGCGAAGTTTTTGGCTGTCAGGGAATGTTTTATATCTCTTGACATAGGCTGTAGGAGGTGGAAAACAGGCTATATCCACTTCAGGTCAGGCCATCCTTATCCAAGGAGTGACACTGTGGGCATCCAGTTTTCTAGGTTCATAGTCAACCTCTTGGCACTTTTTCACAGAGCCTAGGGGGTACAGGTGGCAGTGAGGACTGGCTAGGGTGGAGAGAGGCACTAGGTAAATGCAGTGTGGGGATAGGTATTCATTGGTTTGCCCATTTCCTTCCCTCCCAGCCTCTCTTCCTCCCTCCCAGGATAGCACACTGGTGCTACTCAAAGAGCAGTCCTCTACTGGCTGCATGATTATCTCTTGAGAGCTTGGTAGAAACACAAAGTGTTGGGTCCCACACTATACTACTGTGTAGGCAATGTCCAAGACGAGGCAGAGGTGATAGGATGTCACTTCCTAGAGGAGGTTACAGAAAGGCTTGGCTATAGTCTTGGATGCTCTCTCTCACTCACTCACTTGAGGGAAGCCAGCTGTCATGCTGTGAACAGCCTTTTGGGGAGGCCTGCATGGCAAAGAACTGACGTCTTAGGCCAATAGCCAGCGAAGACGTGAGGTCCACCAACAGCCATGTGAGTGAGCATGGAATTGGAGCTTTCCTAGTCAAGCCTTGATAAGACAGGAGCCTCTGACCTCCTGACGGAAGCCTTGTGCCTCCTGACTCAGAGCCAGAGGACCCAACTCAGCTGTGCCTGGATTGCTGATTCACAGGAAGTAGATGAGAAACGTGTGCTGTTCAAGCCTCTACTTTGGGTGATTTGTTATGCAGCGATAGACCCTAACACAACTGCGGAATCGGAAATCTCTGTAAGTGGGGCCTTGGAATGTGTATTTTAACATGTTCTTCCGTTGATTTTCACGCCTAGTAGTTTGAGAAGCACTGCTGTGACTAAGTTAACTGGCAGGTGCTGAAGGAGGGGCTTTGGCACTAGCCTGTCTGGGTTCAAATCCTAGCCCAACTCCTTCCAGCTGTAACAGCTCTGTGGGTGACGTAACCTCTCTGTGCCTCCGTTTCTTCTGTGAGGTGTTGCTAACAATAATACATATCTTTAGGTAATATAAAGAGGATTAGTCGAGTTAATATATTTAAGGCACTTAGTATATTGCCTGGCAACAGTGAGTACAATAAATTTAGTGAAGATTCATTCATTCAACAAACATGGAAAGGCACTTTTTGTTTCCTGAGCAGCACGAGAATTTGGTATTTACTTAATTTGTTTATTTTCCTGATCACCATCCTCTCCCTGAGTAGACTTTACTCTGACGGCTAACATGTGGTCCATTTTCCTCACGTGGTACGTACCCAGTGCCCTCCCTGGGACATAGTGGGCATTCAATAAATATTTATTGAGTGGATAAATGAATGAATGAACATGTCCTTCCCCAGCCACTGGAACACTTCAGCATGATTTGCTGAAATGTCAATCTTAATCATGAAGGACATTAATTCAAATTCTGGGAGGCAAAACTGCTGAAAAAACAGAATGTGAAACCAAGTCACTTTACTCTAAGGGGCTGCTGGGGAAGTGGTAAGGGATGGGAGGGTGTGGGAGGCCGTTATGCCATTTAACATTTACTAAGTCCCTCGTTTTAGGTGCTGGGCACTGAATTAAGTGTTTTATATGCATTATTTCATGTAGATCTGAAGTAGTTATTATCACTGGGTGGGGGGGGAGGAGAGCAGATGATGGGGAAACTGAGGCTTAGACCCCTTAACAGATTAGCCTAAAGTCACAGCCAGTCTGGGGTAGAACTGTAACTGAATCCAGGTGGTCAGACTCCAAAGCTCTCATGCTCAACTACTCCACTCCCCTGCCTCCAACGGAATGCAGCTCAGTAAGTAAATATTCTGCAC
This sequence comes from Paguma larvata, assembly GCA_030068075.1. NCBI lineage: Eukaryota > Metazoa > Chordata > Mammalia > Carnivora > Viverridae > Paguma > Paguma larvata. Next base: position 59,448,411 of record CM057838.1, on the reverse strand, counting down.
AAGTAGCAGCGTATACAGTTGACCGGCTATAAGACTGACACTGTAACACCAGACCAGACAGGGAAATATCAGAAAGGTTCTTCAGGTCATAGCCAGGAGACAGTATCCACAATTACGGGAGCTGGGCTAGGGGAACTGGGCTATGGGCCAAGCGGGAGCTCATTCTCAGGGGCCCCTTCCCCTATCCAAGGCTCCTCCATTCGGCCAGAACTGCCGCAGAGCCCCACCCCCTCCAGGTGATGGGTGCGATCTGGCCCTCAAAAGCAGATCTGGTGGTCTCTTCTTAAGCTGGAAGGGATTAGCATTCTCCTTATCGAAGCAGCATGGAATTTATAGCAATTGGCAGTTCCTGTTGCAAAGAATTCCAAGATCAGACAAGCCAAGGGGGGTGATAGGTCAGATGTGAGCTTAGATGGAGAGGTCATCGGGGGTGGGGTCGGGGACAAGAAGAAGTGGGGAGGGGAAGTTTTACAAAGCAGGGAGGCCTGTCTTTGCTCCTGGAGAAGACTCGGACTGGGGGTTCCCATTAGCAACAAGTCCCCACAGGCCTGAAAGAAGAAGAAAGGAACCAGGCTTCTCCAGGCTTAAATAGGACTAAAGTCTGCATTTTTTCCCACATGATAAGGAATTATTGGGCCAGCACCTGAGGTAGGCTAACTCAGGCTAAAATCCCCAGTATTGGAGAACAATTAGAGAAATCATGAATTATCCTTCTGTGGGCAATTAATTCCCTTCTCAAGGCTTACTTAAAGCCAGAAGGTATATTTTTAGTCTGCTTTTGTGACATTTAAATATTCAGATTTTGAGAGAGACAAAGCTTATACTGAAATTTACATATAAATATATCAAAGTATGTTTAAATACTAGTCTTCTTCATAACTTTCTCATATAGTTCCTGAGCTATCTGCACTTCCACAATGTGATCAGTCTCTGGGAAATGAAGAATACAAGAGTGTAAAAAGATAGAAATTGAGCTAGAATTACTGGGAGGTTGATGTCCTGGGGTGGACCTAAAGTTATGTAGAGTTTATAATTAGAGGAATGGTTTTATTTGTTTAGATTTTAAGTTTTCAGAATGAGTCTCCAGACATGCAGAATTTTGTAGATGTATGTGTGCATTTTTACTTATTAAGAAAGGCTACAGTCTCCGTGAAATTGACCTGAAGACTTCCTCTTAAGAACTCAAGAATCTAGGGTTCATAGAAATAGAAGAAATTTGATCAACCTTGGAGCATCTAAGGCAGCATTCAGTGTTTGTTTGTTTGTTTTAGAGAGAGAGTGCACACAAGTGCCATCGGTGAAGGGACAGAGAATGAGGGGATGAGAGAATCCTAAGCAGGCTCTGAACTGTCAGCGTAAAGCCTAACACAGGGCTTGAACCCATAAACTGTCAGATCTTGACCTGAGCAGAAATCAAGAGTCAGACACTCACCAAACTAAACCCCCCAGGCCCCCCGACAGTGTACCCATTCAAATAACTACTTCTAGAGCCCATCTCACACACTGTGCTAATAACAGATTACCCCGTGGGCTGCCTGGGTGACTGACGTCCACAGAGCCTGCTTGAGATTCTCTCTCTCTCCCTGTCCCTCTGTCCCTTCCTCACTTGAGTGTTCTCGCTCTCTCTGAAAATAAATAAATAAACTAAAAAAAAAAAAAACCCACACAAGTTAGCCCATATACTATACATGGTTCACTAACTTTAAATAATTTTTGACAATCATGAAATGCATGAAATGCACTTAAATCACTGAAATAGTACTAGACGTGATATAACCTCCCTCCAGCAAGTTGACGGTTATGATCCTACAGGGTCTCACAGTTACCATTGTGAGCATCAGTAATTATTGTTCCATAGTAACCTAGAAGTGCCAGGTGATTAAAAAAAAATTCTGCTGACAGAAGGTAAGACAAACTTGATTCTATTGGGTATCAGAACTTATAAAAGGAAAAAAAAGGGGGTCAAGGGAGCATTGACAGACTACTGCATAATAAAATGTGTTACAGTCTGACGGGAAACATTGGCTCGAATAGTGGGTGACTTCCTGATTTCATTGACTTCCCTAGTTGATATTTGCATCTCTCATTTTCTCTCAGTTACCCATCTATTAAACAGATCTACACACATTAACAGGGACGCACACAAATTTAGCCACTTCTTCCTCTAGTCAATTACACCATAGAGCCAGTTTTCTTGTGATCATTTCTTGCCACGTCTTATTTTACCATCTGAAGTTCAAGTGTGTAGAAGGCAGGAGCTGTGTGGCACATGCATTGCTAAAAGGATGAAAGTCTTTGGAGAAAACAGAAGTTACCAAGACAAGCTAGCAGGGCAGCATGTCTGTGTCTTCCACCAGGGGTCAGTAAAACTTCTATAAGACTCCCAGGATGGCATCCAGACTTCCATAAGGGCAACATCTTGGTCACTCTTTGTCCCTCAGAAAGCATTCACCAACAAGGGGATGTTCTATCACTGGGAGTATCAGCCCCAAGTTGTGAAACACGTACAAAAGGCACAGTTAAATATACATATATATGGCTTGGACTGTAGCAACTCTATGTTGATGTCATAGAGAGAACATCAGCATATCAAGCACTGGAGCTTGATTCTCATAAAGAGAATTCTCAATTGAAGTGTGCAGTTTTGATATATACTCAGGCAAGCTGTCTTGCCTAATTAGCAATCACAGGCTGAATGTCCAGTGACTAGGCCTTACGACTCGACTCTGATTGTCATTGTTTCTGGGTCTTGAACACAAGACTTGAAGTTCTCCTTCCCTTCCTGGCTTGCTATCCTGGTTTGCAACAGGTGTTATCCTAAGGAATAAAGACTTTCGAAAATATGTACTGGATATGCCAACTTGACTCCCTGCTTCCACTTTTGCCCTTCTGTCAGCTAGAATGAGCTGTGAAAAATGGAAGTCGTATCATATTACTCCCTTGCTTAAAGTCTCCAAGGCCTACCTGCCCCACAGAAAATAAAATGCCGACACCTCACCCACCCACAGTGCCAGGGCATCCTCAATTTCTTGCGATCTCTCTGATCTCATCTCCTGACCCTCTTCCCTGTACTCAGCACACTCCCGAAACAGTAGCCTTTCTGCCGATGCTCTCACTCAGAGGTTCTCAAAGTGTGGTCCCCGGATCTGCGCATCAGCATCACCTGGGAAGCTGTTGGAAAGGCACGTTTCGGGTCCCATCCCCAGATCTACTGGATCAGAAAGCTCTGGGGGCGGGCCCTGGCCATCTGTGTTTTCACCAACCCATCTGGTGATTGTGATGACTGCTGAGGTTTGAAAACCACCTCTAATTTTTCAAACTCACTTCTGCCTCCAGACCTTTGTACTAGCCAGCCACTTTCCCTAGGACACTCTTCCCAGGGCTCTCTCTTCACCAGTGAGATGTCAGCCGAAATGCTAGCTCCTCAGAGAGACTGTCAGCAGCCACCCTATTTAGTGAGCTTCCCTGCTCTCCTTCATCCTACTCTATGCCATAATCCTTTGATTAGTACTATTTGAAATTATCTGGCCTATGTATTTATTTGCTTTCTTATTATCTCCCTCATCAGAATGAGAGCAGACACTTTATCTACTTTTTATACCCTGGATCCTAAGTGTCTAGAAGCATGCCTCGTACCTAAGATGTTCTTAATAAAAGTTTCTTAAATTAACATCTATGAGATTTTTTTTTTGATCGGGCTGACTTATACAAAGGAGATAAATTAGACTCTCTAAAGCGAGCTGCAGTGTTGTGGCAAAGCCCGGGGATGTAGTTAGAAGATGAAAGTCAAATTCTCAATTCTCCACTTGAAAATCAACTGACCTTGGTTAAGTCATTTAACTTGATTAGAAGATTTTGCCTCCTACGGGCACTTAGCAATGTCTAGAGATGTTTTTTGGTGTCAATCAGAGATGCAGGTGGGGCGGGGACTGCTACTGGCACCTGTTTGGGAAAGCCAAGGATGTGGCTAAACATCCTGCAGTGCCCAGGCCAGCCGCCCGCAACAGAGAGTTCTGCCTGTGTCTGGCACCATGCCTTGTACAGAATAGACGCTCAAAAAATATTTGTTCAATGAACGAATGAATGAATGAATGAATTGCCAGGACTCCTTCCCAAGATTGAGTTTTTGTGTTCTCATTTGTGACAGAGAATAAAGACAGGACTTGTGCCCTGGGAACCTTATGAGGATTGCAGAGACCATGTGTATAAAGCACCTGGCTCAGGAGTTGACACATCCATGGCAGAAGTGCCCTTGTTTGGCCTTTGGTCAGTTTTCCTGCTTGGCTGCCCTGCCCTGCAGAGTCCTGATGGAGCCTCTCACTTCTGATTCAGTTTTGCTTCCCTTCTCAGCGGGGTTGCCACTTCCTCCTTCCTGTGTCCATCCCTCCTTCACTCCCTTGTCTAAACAGGGCATCTTTGACACTTTCAGGTGGAAAGGGATCACCAAGTCCTACCCTCTGTTTTCCAGATGGAAGCCTCAAGGCCTGGTATTCAGAAACAGTATGCTCCGGGCTTCCCCCAGTTTCCTGGCTCCTGTTTCCTGGTTGGGAGTCTTGTCACTCCTTCACAATGCCCCAACTCTTTTCAGCCATCTTGGTCTTTTCCCATCTTCTGCAACCAGCCAATCGGCATGTACCCAGCAGGGGCTCCAGCCTTTTTAGGAGCCGGTATGCTTACTATCAGAGACCCACCCCGTCACACATCCCCAAACGTGATGTGTTTTGATGCCCACATCAAATTTTAAGAAAAGTATTTAACTTTATGAAGATTGGATTGCCTTACCAGTCAACCTTAAAGTTACATTTTAGAGAACTTAAATATTTGTTAAATTCGATATTTTAGTTTGTTTTCCCACTTTGGAGTCAATTACTTTCTCTTCTAGCAAATATAATTACAGACCCTTGAAAAGCATTTATGCCTTTGGTGCTTTATACATTTCAAAAATCTTCTTTGCTTTTTGTCCATTGGTGAGTTTTCCTTCTTCCCTTTTCCTGTTTGCTTACAACAGTCAATGATCATTCCAGAGTCTATAAAGCATCTGGAAACTCTTGTGTTTGGTAGGTGATATTTCATGTATTTAATGCTGTCAGCATGGAAACATGATCTCATGCACTTGTGTCTGTATCTGTCCAAGAGTGTGATGACCAGACCTTACATTCGCTCTGTGCGTTGTGCGCTGCAGAGAGCTTTCTCATACATTATCCTTTTGTTCTCATTTGATTCTCACAGTGGTCCGGTGAGAAGTGAAGGGACTCGTTCAAGGTTATAGAGTAAGTGACAGAGCCAAGATGAGAATCCACATCTTCTGGGTTTCATGTGTGCCATGCTGTTTCCAGCTGTGGGAAAGAATTATTCCTGGAAGAGGAAATTAAGCAAGTCTTGAACAGCAGGATAGCTTTTGGGGTGTGTGTGTGTGTGTGTGTGTGTGTGTGTGTATGTGTGTTATAGTAGAACTCTAGCCTTGAACATTCTCTGTTTGCTCTATAGACAATGGGATAATATTAAATTAGTTTGTTCAACAAATACTTATTTAGTGATGGGCATTGGTGAGGGTGCTGGGGATATAATAGTGAACAAAAAGACCACATCCTTGCCTCATGGAGCTCACATTCTAGATACAATGGATAAATGATAAATTAACAATCAGCATATAATATGGTAGCTGTTGATTACCATTAAGGAAAAAAAGTAAAGTGGGGCGACAGCGTAGGAAAATGAGGGAGGGATTACTATTTTATTTAGGGAGGTCAGAGGTGGCTTGACAGTAAAGTGGCATTTGAAAAGAGACTGAAAAGAAGTGATGGAGTGTGTCATGTGGATCCTGGGGGCAGACTGGCGGAGGTGAGGATGCACGAAGGCCTTGAGCCAGGACCACGGTGGGTACGAATGAGAAACACCAAGGAAACCAATCTGGCTAGAGAAAGAGGAGTAGATTGGGATGGGGGGGGGTGTTCTTGGCAGGAAATAAGGTGAGAGGAGGAGGAGTCATCTGGGGAGGAGAAGTAAGACAGAAGATCCTGAAGGATCTTACAGATCATTTGGGAGGGCTTCTGCTCTTATTTAGAGACAGATGCCTTAAGGGGGTTGACCAGAGGCCTTACATCATCTGACATACAATGTTGGAGGGTTTATGATGCACTGATTTGCCCTCTGTTAAGATATTCCTGGTTAGTAATATTTCTGCTGTGAACAAGAGACTTAGTCCTGTGGAGGCAGGGCGGGGTGGGCTTTCCATTCAAGCACGCTCAGGTGGTGAAGTTGAATTTTAGTAATTCATTCATCATTCACATCAGTGATTGAGCTCCACCTATGCGCCAGGAACCAGCCTAGGCTTTGGGGGTTCAAGGGTGAGTAAGACGGACAGAGCCCCTGCTCTCAGGGAGCTTCTCTGACAGTGAAGAAATACAGACAGTAAACAAATGAACAAATAAAAGATTTCAGCTAATGAAAAGGGCTCGGGAGAAAATAGAGGAAGATGTGATGATGCCATGTGCAGGGGCTACTGTAGATTTCAGCTGGATTTTGAAATGTGGAACTTGGGCAAAAAACATTACACGTGTGGAGCAATTTACAGTTGACAAATTCGAAGAGGCTGGCAAAAGAAAAAAAAAGGTGTTAATTATTCTGACTTTTTAAATGAGAAACTGAGGTTCGGTGAGATTAGGCCACATGCCCAAGGCACTGGTAAATGGCAGATTTGGATCTGAATCCAAGTTTTCTCTAACTTTTAGTACCAAAACATTTCTCACAACATACACCACTGTGAAACAGACAGCAGGGCTGGGTGCCCCTGGGACATGGGATGAGGGAATCGGCAATGGTTAGGCAGGACAAGAGACACGTGCCAAAGCAGGAAGAGAATGCAAAAGAATAGGACCGGCAGCCGGCTCCCCCTAAGGTCACGTAGGATGACTGGTAGGATATAGAGGAGCTAAAATCCCCACACGCCCAGCTTCTCACAGGGCCCAGATGATCCGCATCCTGATCCCAGAGAAGGATCCCTGCCCTGGACGGCTGCTCTCAGGCTCCCAACCCCAGGCTGGGGAGAGCCGAGGGTCACACATGGTTTCAATCACTGCATTTATCTGCATCATTGTCATCATATTTGGAAGATGACTGGACCCTCAGTTCTGTCCCAGGCCTCTCCAAATTGTGCAGGGGGTACAAATCCAATCTGGAAAAGCTAGCTCATCAGAAATAGGGAGAGGCTTGGGAATGTACAGTAATGTCCCACCCATGCCCCTTCCCCCCTTTATTAAAACAAATCTAAAACAACAAATGTCTAAAATTTTCCATTGGATCATTTCACCCTGCCTTGTTAAAACCATGCCCTTCATCCACACCCTGCTGGAGTTTTTTGCAGCCTGAGGGAAGCTGGGAAGTGTCTGTCCCTAGCTCTCAGTCACTCCCATAATAAACAATCCCTAACAGCTTGCTGCTCTAGGCAACTGTTTGTCCAGCTTGGCCAGACCCTGCGGACTTCAGCTAGGGAAGAGGCTGGGAGATGTTCTCTGTAAAACAGAATTTGGGTTCCAAGGCCGGGAAGCTTGGCTTTGGCCAGAAAGCTTGTTCGGGAGCTAGCACGTCTTTGTGGGCCTGGAGGACACCTTCGGAGAGACTGCAGGACTTTATCTGAGCTGTCTAATGAAGTTCCCTGGGGGTAACTGGAGCTTGGGGCTCCGGTGTGGGAGGGCAGTGGAAAGGACCAACCATCTTGCGCTAACTGGAAATAAGGTCATTTCCTGCCTCAAGTTTCCCTTCTACAGCTGGGACAGTTGGCAGTTCTACTAGTCATCCATTCTTAAGAGACGTCTCCTTAGAAACCACCACCCCTCCACTACAGAAAGAGGAGAACATCACGTTAGGGACTGGGACCAGCTTAAATTTACCAGTTCCTCTTTAACCATTAGAAAAATCTTTTTTTTCACTGTGATTGGCTCTCTTGGAAGCTTTCTACAGAATAGACGTAGGGGCTTCAGGAAGCAAGGAAAGAAAGGATGTGCACGTAATGAGAATTTACAATAGATGTCTTTTCTCAGCACAGAAACAGACATGAATTGCAACGACTCCTCTTGCCATATTTCTTCTTTATTTGGGGGGAGTGGGGTGTGTCCTTGGGGGCAGAAAAGCAACGATGGTCTATGTAGGGAATAAGGGACCTGTTTAAACGCTTGGTAGGAAATTAAAATACTGGTCCTCAGAGGGTCGAAGGTGGGCGGGGAGAGGCTTCCTTCTGGTCGGCGGTCGCGTTCTTTGAAGTCTTTCTTTCCTCCCCCATCCCTCGGGCTCGCCTCACCGCTCCATTTTCGAGCATCCTTCCCCAGGAACCCGCACACTCCCTGGAGCCTGCTCGGGGAGGCGTTCCCGGCAGGCAGCCGAGAAGACGGGATTCATGGGGGCGCCCGGGGAGAGCCGGCCGGTCCCTGCTTCCCCGGCGGCCGCGCGCCCTCGGGCGCCTCTGGGCGGCGCTGGCTCCCGGCGTGGCGGCTGCAGGCGGTGCGGCCCAGGCCCGGCTCCCGGCCCGGGCGCCCTCTGGGCCGCGGGGCTCGCAGCGGGCCGCCCTGCTCTCCGCCCGCCGGCCGCGGCCGAGGCGCCCCGGGGTCCCCGCGCCTCCGCGCCGCGCCGGCGCCTCTGCCGGCGGCCGGGGGTTATGAATGGGCGCAGCGGAAGCACCGCCCCCCCCGGACGTGACGCTCGGCCAATGGCAGCGCGGGCTGCGTGGATGGATGAGGTCAGCGCTGTCGTGTCGGGAATGGAATGTGTAAGTGTAACATTCAGAACCGGGTAACATTCGGCGACCGAACGCGGCGGTCGGCGGCGATCGCGCGGGGGCCTGCGAAGCGCCGCTCGGGGCCGGCACTGCCCGCGGGGAGGACGCGCCGCCGCCGTCACCCAGCGCCGCCGCCGCCGCCTCCAGCCGGGCCGCCGCGCGTCCCGGGGGCCGGCCCCGCGAGCGCAGGAGTAAACACCGCCGGAGTCTTGGAGCCGCTGCAGAAGGGAATAAAGAGAGATGCAGGGATTTGTGAGGTTACGGCGCCCCAGCTGCAAGATGCACTAGCCGGCTGAACCCGGGGATCGGCTGACTTGTTGGAACCGGAGTGCTCTGCACTGGAGTGTGGATGAGTTGAAGTTGCTTTCCCGGGGCTCGTTTTCCACGCTGCCGAGAGGAATCCGAGAGGCAAGGAAATCACTTCGTCTTGCCATTGATTGGGCATCGGGAGCTTTTTTTTCCCCCCTCTCTTTCTTTTCCTCCGTCTTGTTGCATGCAAGAAAATTACAGTCCGCTGCTCGCCCGCCCTGGGTGAGAAATATTCAGCCCCGCTTTCTCCCGTCCATTGTGCAACCCAAAGATGAAAGACCGAAGGGGAGAAAGTTAAAGAAATCGCCCACATGCGCTGGATCAGTCCACGGCTTGGGGAAAGGCATCCAGAGAAGGTGGGAGCGGAGAGTTTGAAGTCTTTACAGGCGGGAAGATGGCGGACTGGAGCTGAAAGTGTTGATTGGGAAACTTGGGTGATTCTTGTGTTTATTTACAATCCTCTTGACCCAGGCAGGACACATGCAGGCCAAAAAACGCTATTTCATCCTGCTCTCAGCTGGCTCTTGTCTCGCCCTTTTGTTTTATTTCGGAGGCTTGCAGTTTAGGGCATCAAGGAGCCACAGCCGGAGAGAAGAGCACAGCGGTCGGAATGGCTTGCACCACCCGAGTCCGGATCATTTCTGGCCCCGCTTCCCGGACGCTCTGCGCCCCTTCGTTCCTTGGGATCAATTGGAAAACGAGGATTCCAGCGTGCACATATCCCCCCGGCAGAAGCGAGACGCCAACTCGAGCATCTACAAAGGCAAGAAGTGCCGCATGGAGTCCTGCTTCGATTTCACCCTTTGCAAGAAAAACGGCTTCAAAGTCTACGTGTACCCGCAGCAAAAGGGGGAGAAAATCGCCGAAAGTTACCAAAACATTCTAGCGGCCATCGAGGGCTCCAGGTTCTACACCTCGGACCCCAGCCAGGCGTGCCTCTTTGTCCTGAGTCTGGATACTTTAGACAGAGACCAGCTGTCACCTCAGTATGTGCACAATTTGAGATCCAAAGTGCAGAGTCTCCACTTGTGGAACAATGGTAGGAATCATTTAATTTTTAATTTATATTCCGGCACTTGGCCTGACTACACCGAGGACGTGGGATTTGACATCGGCCAGGCAATGCTGGCCAAAGCCAGCATCAGTACTGAAAACTTCCGACCCAACTTTGATGTTTCCATTCCCCTCTTTTCTAAGGATCATCCCAGGACAGGAGGGGAGAGGGGGTTTTTGAAGTTTAACACCATCCCTCCTCTCAGGAAGTATATGCTGGTATTCAAGGGGAAGAGGTACCTGACAGGGATAGGGTCAGACACCAGGAATGCCTTATATCACGTCCATAACGGGGAGGACGTGGTGCTCCTCACCACCTGCAAGCATGGCAAAGACTGGCAAAAGCACAAGGATTCTCGCTGTGACAGAGACAACACGGAGTATGAGAAGTAAGTGGCTTGGCTGACTGGCCTCTGCCGGTCAGCCCTGGGCCCTGCCCACCTGGGCCAGGTGTGAGGTTGGGGGCTGGGGCTGGCAGAGGGGCTCCTTCTGAGCCCGGGACTGAGCAGCCTGGCTCTGGCGTGTGGCTAGGAGCTGGGGACCCAGAGTTGGATCTGCTGTGGCCAACGGAAAAGCCCAGAGCACCTTCGTGGGCCAAGTAGGCTCCCGTGTCTCCCTCTTGCTTGGAAACCCTTCAGGGCCATGTGTCTCCTGTGAAAGGTGTGGGTTTGATCCAAGTTTGGAGACCGCTTCTCCAGTGGCTGCGGGAGGGTGTTTGTGAGGCGGTCTAGGGACCCCAAAGAGGCTCTAAATCCACCACAGTCCGGAGACCTTCCCTCCCAAGATTGATGTTTTATTTGTTTTTCTCACGAGGGGGTGGGGGGACTGTTTTCCTGGGGATTTCCCAGCCTCCAGTTGTCATATTTCCGTAAGCCTTAAACTTGTGTTAAAGGTGGAAGTGTTTTAATTTTAGATGCTAAACTTTACTTGCCTGTCTCGTGCCTGTCTCTTCCCTACCCTCTGGGGCATTGGCCTTTGTGAAGGGAGACCTCAAGCTGATCTGGGCCTGTGGTTTTTCATTCATTCATTCATTCATTCATTCATTCATTCATGGGTGTGTTTGTATCCTGTCTCCTTCCTAAAGGTAAGCTGTTTTGAAAATCTGGGCCTCAGCCCCACTGCTGTAAACTCCAGTTGCTAATTTAGACTTTCCTTTCCCTTTTGTCTTTATTATTTGCATGCAAATCGGAGACTGTTACTCTTTGAATGGGCAAGAGATGCCTCCTTACCCTCTGTAGTGAGGCAAGTTTTGTCTAGTTGCTAAGTAACCGAGTTGGATACTTTGTAGCCTTTCTTTCTCTTCCTTTTCCTCCCGAGACAGTAACTGACACAGGGGATTTGGGGTCAAAGCTAGTTTCCACAAATCTGCTTTAACCTGACTTTGGCTGGCAAGTTCCCGAGTAGATGGGGTCGGAGCCCCAGACTCCCATTGCATCTGGCTGCGAAAGAGTTAGTGAGCTCCTACAGTGCATTTCCACGTTACGCCAGTTAGAAACCAGAGCAGCCTTGTGCTACCCAGGGAAGGAAGGGGAACCTCTCAGCTGAGTACAAGAGGAACTGGCAGAGGTTGGCAGATTTTGCAATTGATTCATGAAATGCAGAATAGGGGAAATGCTTCGCAAACCTGATTGGCACAGGAAGGGCTATGGTGGGAAGGCAGCCCTGAAAATGAAAGGTTTGATTGTTGTCTGTGGATTTCCTCAGACACTCAGGCCTCTGTAGGAGTGATTGGAAGGGAAATTAAAGTCCTCCTATCCTTGATCGTAGACAGTGAGGAAGAAAGTATCAAACACTCGGATTCCCCAACCCCCCAACACCTCTTGCTTTCCAAGCATAAGAGAAAGCCTGAGGCTAGGGTCAATTAGGAACCCATATTTCCATCTTCTTCAGGGGCAGTTGTGTGTGAATGTTGGGTGCAGTCGCAATGAATTAAAATTTTCTCACAAGGGAAACACTATGGTTGGTAATAAACTGCTTGGTTTCCACGGCGTTTACCTTGACTTGTTCCTGTGGGTGCTTGTAAGAAACAAAAATGCTTATAGCCTTTCAGGAATTTCTTTGTCTGGCTTATGGTGGAGTAACTCGAGATGAAGTCTAACCCTTCGGTGTCTTCTAAAGCAGTCTCCCCGAATTTTGTGCAAGGATCTCGGTGGTCCTCATTCTGCCCGAGGAGCTGGAGCTGAGTTCTCAGCTTAGGAAATCCGAATTGTACATTTCTTTGGGAAACACCCTCAATCCAATAAAACAATCCTTCTCTTTACCTTCTTCTTCCGCCAGATAAATACTAAATCTCTACCTTCTCTGCTGAAGCTGTTTCTAAAGCTTGGCAGTGAAGGAAGGAAGGGTTGGTTTCCTAGAACCTCTAATTTTTGCCAATTAAATGTAACTAATTTTTGACCTCTTTGGGATCCAGCCAAGAAATCTGACACCCACACTCTTGTTTTGGTTTATGTTTAAAGACCACAAGGGGTCAGGCCCTCAGGATTGGGTCTCATCTGAAAAGTGGCGTTTAGTTAGGGAAGCAAGTTTGCTCTTTCTTCCGAGCAGGGATTTCTTCTGCAGAGCCACTTCTGGATGTTTTTCATGTTCCCCTTTTGCACACTTTCCAGCTGTAACCTTGTTCAGTAGGACGGGATTCTGCTGTAGAACGTTTGTGTTCGTTAGCCGGGTCCACCTGGAGTTTTATCTCCTTCCTCTCCCTGCACGGTCAGGACTCTTGATCATGGAGTAACAGTGCTTGCAACCATCATTGCCTTTTATGTTGCCTTTAAAACACGTGCAGGTGAAGCCTGAGTCCTGAAACCTGGGGAGAAATGCGCAGCCAGCAACTGCGTGTTGGGCCCAGAACTACCAGCAGCTCCTTTGCCCTCTGTTGTTTTCTCTAAGTCTGTCTTGCACATGTGAGATGCAGAACCCAAATGCTAGTCTCTCTTCAGGGTTTCAGAGAAGGAAGTAATAGCGAAGTTAGGTCTGTACAAGTCACATAAGTCTGACTCCTCAGATTGACTCATTGTGCGACTTTTGATTTGTCACCTTGAACATCAGTTTATCCTGCTGTGGAATGGGTTTTTGACTGCTGCGGGGGTGCCATACGCATTCATTTGGTAATGGCTTATAAAAACCATCAGTTTCATTTACTTCTCTTCTTTATTAGCAGGTGCCTCTGAAAAGTCTTCAGTTTGATTTGCTCCACAAGCAACTGACATAGAAGTTTACTTTGGATTTATGGGGTCAGATAATTAAATTGAAAGTGTATGGTATCAAGGCCTAGCTGGGGTAGGAGAGAATATATATAAGTGTATCAACTAAAAAAACAAAAAACAAAGTTGCCTTTAGTGAAATTGAGCCTTATGATGACGTACAGCTTCAGCAAACACAGGCAAAGAGATCAAAAAGGCCTGCACAAAGTCCTGCCGGATTCAGATTTAGCGGTAGGGGGTTGAGGACTTCCAGCTCCCCTGCACTTTTGTGAAAATCAAACATTTATTACTCAAAGTATAAATGAACGACACGGAATGAGGGGAAATACTTTTTCTCCTGTAACAGCAATATTTTTGAGCCAGACTTCCAGGCTCATTAAAACATCCATTTTCACGACACTCATAATTAATTGTCATCAGTCACAAATATTCACAGATGTCGAGGATACTGGCTAAAATAAGTGGCTGCAGTGATTATATGACTTGTCGTGAAGCTTTAGAGAAATTCTGTTTTACTCCTTTGAGCTTCTTACGCATCCTTACGGGGCTACTATATTTCTTGCCTGAACTTCATAGTTCAAATCCCTTCAAAGGGCATTATTGTGAAACTTCAAATTTGGCTTTCTGAAATAGAAGAAAGAGAAGGAAATGAGAGGTGGCTTCTATCTTTGACCTCTCCAAGGAAAGCGGTGGTGAATATTTTAAGCAGCTCTTCTGGGAACCGGCAGGATTTTGTGCAGGCCTTTTTGATATCTTTGCCTGTGTTTGCTGAAGCTGTGCTTCACAATCTTGGTATTTTTAAGGATCTTGAAGCTAAGTAATCATTCAGCTTCCAGTATCTTCCTTTCACAGTTGCGGAAACCGAGGGATGGACAATTTCAGGGATTTGCTTAAGGTTAACACACTGGTTAGTGGCAGGGGCGGGTGGCCCTAGAATCCAGGTCTTCTGAATTCTCCCCTTTGACATACAGGGTTCCATCTTCAATTATAGATATACTTGAAAGCCCTCTGGCTGCTAGGAGATCCTTACTGATGCTCTTTTTTATGGGATTTCTCTTGGCATCCTCTGGGAAGCGGATGAAGACCTTGGACAAACTTTGAGAAAAACCCCGAAAACTGCGTCCATGCACAGTCTGTTACAGAATTTTAGGGGCGGACGCACAGCTGCCGGTCAGGGCATCCTCAGACTTCCAAATTGTTGCCGTAGGGCTCACCTTCTGTTTTTCATTGCTTCCTGGAGCTGTTTAGTCTACGTAGGAGGTTCTTGTACCTTTCATTTTGGCCCTGCGGGATTTAGGGACTGGACTGTGACTTCACCTGACAGAGAAACAGAATACAGATGCGGTTATAGATAGAGAAAACGTGCACAACAAGGAGTCGTTGTAAAGGATTTATTTGTTTATTCCCCATCATCCCGAGCCTTGTTAACAGACCTTGAGCAAGTTCACGAGCCAGCAGGGAACCCGAGGTGAACGCTTTCCTCCCCCGAAATGAGAGGTGGACATTGTGCTTCTCGCGTTTTAAATGTAGACTATGAGTGCCGTTCCTCCCCTCAGTTGTATGATAGCACAAAAGCATTTCTAAAATAAACCATACAAGCACGGTTTAAAAATAAAGATAGGGAACATTATGCAAAATTATGAAATTGGCGAATGTGACTTCTGGCGCCACGGTGCTAGTTCTCTCTGCTCCCCCTTTCTTCCCTCCGTCTGAACTCGCTTTCTGGAGAGGACGCGGGAGCCTCCTTTACAAGGAATCCCCCAGATGAAGGTAGGGGTGCTGGGTGCTACATCCGGGGACGTTTGCATATTGATTTAGTCCAGTTCAACAGATGACTTGGTTTAGAGTAGAATCTGACCTGAGCTGGGAGCCTGCAAGATTTTGTTATACGGCGAATGGCTTGCTACTGAGGCTCGGATAGGCCAGGCCAGTGGGAGGCCACCTTTGGTGCCGCTGACTGTGCCAGCAGCTTTAGATGGCACAGACTTGGCAGAGGGGAAGCTGTCACACCTTCCGGCGGTGATTGTTCTCCTCTGAAGGCCTGTGGCTCTGCCTCCCCCGAAGACTGCTAGAAAATCACCTGGAGTAGGCTAATGTCACACCAAAGGTTGCCTGGCTGCTTTGCTCACAACCATCTTGCAAGCTGTCTTGTGAGGAGGCCATTTTACAGATGTGTAAACTGAGACTCACGGGGGGCAGAGCTCGCAAGTGGCCGAACTGAGGCCACAAAGCCAGGTGTTTTGGCCCCAGTTCTCCAGTTCTCACTGAGGCCTGCCGCTGCCTCTGCACAGCCTGCTCAGAGCGAACCAGGTGAGGCTAAGGGGTCACTGGATTCTATAGTCTCCTGAGCGTGTTCCATGTTCAAACGTGAACACCTAGCTCATGTTTCCATGAGCTTAATGACTAATTGCTTTTCCTTAGGAGCTCTTCCACTTGTGACCACATTCTTTTCATAAACAGGGACTCCCTCAAAACTGGGGGTTTGTTGAATGCCTAGTATTTGAATTTACCTTTATTAGCTCGTTTAAGCTTTTCGACAACAGTGGGGAGGCTGGTTAAATCCCCATTTTACAGATTTACAGGCCGGGAGAGGATAAAGGACCCAGGGTCCCATGTGGTGAATCAATGGCCGTGTTCTAACCTGGGGCTCTTGGATTCCCGAGTCCATTCTGTTTTCCTCTACGAAATGATAACCACCTTAAAGGATATAATGAAATTTCCACCTTATGTTATTTATTATGTTTCTTATGTTACTTATTAGTGAGTTTAGTGTGATCCAGGTGTTGGTGTCTCTTATCTTTGTTTCCACTGCTTTTTTACATAAACATGTTTCCCAGGGAAAAAATTTGGCTCAGGGATGTGATCAAGTTTTGACATTTTAAGCATCGAACTCCTTAAACTCTTCCGATAAAAGCAGTTTCTGCGTTTAATTCTCTCCGAGAGCTCTTCCAAAAAAAAAAAAAAAAAAGCGAGGAAAATGTGTGACCTTTGCCGTCACTGATAATGTTCAGGATTTCCCTTCCTAGTCGTAAGTGAACTGTGAGACGGGACTGACTGTCGCCCTAGGTAAACAGCACCTTCCAGTAGACCTGGGAGACCCAAAGGAAGATTCCATTGGTGACAGAAACGCACCGCACCACTGCCTCCAGGTCCTCAGGCTCCCTGCAGAAGAACAGTGCTTAAAGTATTAGAAAAGTTACCCAGTGCCTTTGTGGAAAATTGGGAAAATAGAGAAGATGTGAAGCTGCAAACAAATTCTGTCTCTAATCCCCTTGATAAGAGCTCCCTGGCAGGAGAAGTAACCACCATGATCAAGCTTCAGTGTAGCTGGCCTGTCAGGCATATACGCCTTTATGATCGTTATCTTACCTCTGCATATCCAAGTGCCTTGTATAGATATGTTAATTACTATTTAATTAAGAGTAAGCAAATCATGAATTCAGCACATTTTCCTTAAGTGCCTTGTTTGTGCCAGACACACAGGGGTTGGGGCTGGAGCTGCGGCTGCTGCGGAACAAACCACTCTTGACTCTTCTTCCCAGTCCGGAGGGTCGGTCTTCAAGTCAGAGATCAGATGTATTTTTTGCATGTTGCTTTTTCCTTAACATTATCCAAGGACATTTTCCACTTGTACTAGGTAGGAAAATCCTATTAAAATATTAAAATCGGGTTTTATAGATTTATAAATAAAATAATCAACAAAAATAATCAACAACCAATCTCTATATAGCTGGTGCTATAGTTTATTTAACCATTTGCGTTTTCTTAAGAGATTGGTTGTTGATTATTTTTCATTTTTATTATTACAAATAAGTGTTTTTTTAGTGTTGGTTTTTTAATTATTATAATTGTTATTGTTTATTATAAGCAAGTCTGTGTTGAATTGCATTGTTGTATTTGTCTTTCTCATGAGTGAGGTCTTTCAGAAAACGTCCCAGAACTTCCTCTCCCCACCCACCCCCCAACCCAGTCTTTTTGAGAGGAACAGCTATTTTCTAAGGAGGCTGCGCACCCATTTAGTGAAGTAGCCATCATTAAATGGCTGCCTAGATAAACATTTGTAGGTGTTAATTGGTCCTGCAGGGGGTCTTTGAAGCTCCTACAGCTTCTGCTCCCTTTGAAGTTTTGTTTTTGCTGGAGCCAGAAACCTCGGTGAGTCTCTCAGGGAGCAGGCGCCCTCAGACTGAGTCTCCTCAGACCGCACAGCCTTCCCTCAGGCCTGGCCCGGGTAGATGTCATTCTCTTAGCAAACTGTATCAGTTCGTCAGAGCCCTGTTTCTATTTCCTCTTTATTATTTGTATGTTATTGTTCTCCCTGGTGCCTTGGAGGTGGATTGGGGCATCCAGTTAAGGTCTGGGCTCTTCAGTGCAAATGAGGCACTTGTCCAAATGACTTAAAAACCTAGACTGAAGAGAAAAAAAACCCCAAAAAACCAAAACCAAAACAAAAAAAAACCCAAGACTGAAAACAAAGCCGGGCACCGGCTTAAGCCTAGTTGCATTCATGGTCTCTCTACATCGTAACTGCTTTGAACAGCAGTGAGATTTGTGGGGATACACGGCCTCATTTTGTGTACCTTCTAGGCTTCTCAGAGAACCTTTAGAAGACAGCCTGTGACCCCAAACCAGGGAAGAAAGTGACCTCCGCAGATTCCTTACGAGTGCCTCCTTACGAGGCACTTACCCTCTGCCTCAGTTTACACATCTGCGAGTGGAGATCCTAACACTCGCCTCACAGGGTCCTTACGGGGTTCAGACGAGGTGGCGTGTATGAACATTCCTTGTAAATGCTAGTGTGTTCTGCGGGGTGGTGTTATTTTTAAAAACCATCTTCCTGCAATTTTCTAATCAACTGCAGTGGTTTGCTTAGTTTCATCGCTCGGTTTTTCTTTTTTTCTTTTTTAACTTTTTTAAGTTTATGTATTTTCAAGAGAGTGAGAGACAAAGTGAGTGGGCGAGGGGCCGAGAGAGAGAGAGAGAGAGAGAGAGAGAGAGAGAGAATCCCAGGCAGTCTCTGTACTGTTACTACAGAGCCCAATGCGGGGCCCAAAGTCACAAACCATGAGGTCACGACCTGAGTCAAAACCAAGAGTCAGACATCTTGCCGACTGAGTCACCCAGGTGTCCCATCACTTGACTTTTCTTGACAAAGCCCCAGAAATAACTCTGCCCATCTCTTCCTTGGCACCTAATCCCCAGGAAATTGTGGTAGGCGCCCTGGAAGCGCAGCTACTGTGTCCGAGGGCCGTGGAAAGACTTAAACGAGGCCTTCAAGCTGGAGCCTGCAGGAGGCATGGGGCAGGAATAGGGTGGCATTCAGGCCCTTCCTTGACTCCACATCCTCCACGTTCCCTGGTCGACTGCTCCAAGAGTGCAGGTTATCTTTCTGCAGTTGACTCGTGCACCCAGTGAGGGTGACATTTGGGAGGGACATTGTAAGAATGGAGCTCAGCTACTCAGTAACCTCCCTGGGCTGGCTCTGCAGGCCCTTAGGTTACCAAAAGCAGAAAATTACTCAGACCACTTTAAGCCACAGGATTTACTTGAGGGGACGTGGACCAGACACTCACCTGGAACTGCTCCAGGAGGTTCTCAGAACTCAGCAGAATACCTTTCTTCCCACTCTGCGCCTTCATAGCTCCCTTGGCCAGCACCTCTGTCCCCGTGTTTGTCTGCCAGAGACTGCCCCGTCTTTCCTGAAAACTCCTGTCCAGACCCGGGAGGAAACCAGCCTGGTTGACTTTACTGGTCATCGTTCCTCCTTCTGGGGAGAGCCATTCATACCGTTCATATTTGGCCATGTCTTGGGTCTGGTGGTGATCTCATCGGTTAAAAGACTGCCCCTCCACTTTGCCGCTCTTGATTTAAGTGGCCATCCTTTTGCAAAGAACAGCCTAAAGTTGCTTCCTGGAACAGGGGACTGTGGTTAGGGGAAGTTGGCTGTGGCAGGCACTGTTGAAGCCATATCCTGTTGGCATGACATATTTGAGCCCAGATGATGATGACGATAATAGCAATAGCAACCAATCCTTCTCGAGCTACTGCATGCCTGGTAATGGGCAGTATCTTCTCTAGTCTTTGTGCCCACCTGGCAGGGAGGTATGCATTCTAGATGCACGGCCGAGACACGGGATCTCTCTGGGTCACTCACCTGGGATGCGCACCGGCCCCGCCTGGCCGCTGGCCCTGCCTTCTTCCGCACGGCTCCTTACTGCCTCTGCACAGCCGGACTCGATGTCAGAAAGACCACATCCTCACCCACCACAGCGTGATTGATTATCACTTGGACTTCCCCCCTAGTATTTATTTAATCTTACTTCAGAGAGACGATTCTAACCAGTTTGGTAATCTGGTTTCGCAGCCACCAGTAGATTAGAAGCAGTAACGTTTAAAAAGAGAGGGATTCTTGCAGACAGATCTAGAGGAAGGGACAGCGGCAACATGCACGTGAGGAAGCAGGCCAGGAAATGAGAAACTGTAATGCCCAGAAGAAGGAAAGAAGAAAGAAGCAGTCCGGTTGGAGAAGAGCTGGCCCGGGGCCCGAGAGAATGTCCTAGAGTCTCGGCGGGAGTGTGCCTGTACGCCCCACCGTCCAGTGCCGCGCCTGTCACGGACACAGCTTCGTTAAGTATCTGATGAACCGCACCGCACCACAGTGTTGACCATGAGCCACCGTCTGTGTACGCTGTCCTTTGGTAAAGAAAGTACAGGAACCACTAGTGCATTTTCTAACTTTTTCTTTTAACCCCGATGGTTAAAATAAAAATGTTTTGCTGCTCCTGAGAGTAAGTTCTCCACTTGACAGTTTGTCTACCAAGCCTAGGAAGTTCCCCAAGGGCTCTAGCTACACAGGGTGTCCTCGGAATTAGCACTGAATTTCTGGGTGTTCGTTGCGAACTCAGATTTCTTGGGTTTTGTGACACATATCAGTACTCTAAAGTTATGAGAAATGAAAAGTTTCCTGGTATTGCGGTGTTTGCCTGTGACACTAGCTACTCTTGATTGACTAATAGCCAGAGAGACTTGGGCCGTGGGCTCAGGTGAGACAGTGGCCCTGGGCCAGTGCTGTCTGGCACACCCCAGGTGTGGCACAGAGAGGTTGGGGATTGGAGAAGGGAAACACTCATGAGAGGGGAGGGAGGGGGCGTCAAGTCTGTGGCCGAGGGGTGTCGGAGCACGTGACCTCGGCTGGCTTTGCTTTTTCCACACACCCAGGGGTGCCCGGGGTGGGAACTGATGGGTGGAGGTATAACGTGGATTTCACACTTCCTGCATGTAGTCTAGCTCCCTGACAGGTTGGTGGAAATCAGCCACAGCTGTGACCAAAAATACGACCGTGCCACCACCCTAGCTGCACTTGTCTTGGAAGCTTCTCCTAGCTCATTGACAGGATGAGATTGGGTCAGCTCTGCCGCCAGTCCGTCCGCAGCCCATGGCACAGCCCGTTTCCTCCTCCTCCCTCTCCCCACATGCCCTCTTCTGTCTTTCTTGGAAAGTTCTCCCCCTGCTCCATTTTTTCTTCTAGAGTTACTTCCTGATGCCTCGTCAGGTTCTCCTGGTATGTGCTCTAACAGAACGCGTAATACCTGGCTGCAGCTCTGGTTTTATGCTCCTTTAACTTTTTGTTTTTCTTTTTCCGTAGTAGATTGTACAGGCCCTGAGGGGAGGATTCATGTTGGTTTTTCAGTAATGTACGCAACAAATATTCATTCAGCACCTACTGCAGGTACGGGGATTCAACAGTGAACCCAACGTCCCCGCCTCTCAGTGCTCACCCTCCGGTGGCTGGAGGCTGATAGCTACCAGCGATGGCATGTATTAGAAGGTGCCAGATGCTGCAGAGAGAAGCAGCACGTGGCAAGGGCTAAGGCGGTGGATCTCAGCCTGGGGAGTTTCTGGAAATGGGGTCTGGGCCCTACTTGTGGCCAGTCTCTAGGGATGAAGTTGCAGGTTTCTAAAAATCTTACCAGGTGATTTGGGGGCACCATGAGAATGGGGGCGAGTGAGGGAAGGTTTTGCAGTGTTAAGTATGGAGGGGAAGGAAAGCCTCTTTGGGAAGGGCCATTGAGCTCAGTGGCCCTTATATTTTCACAGCCTAGCACTGTGCCTGACCCCCCACACCAAGCACTCAGTTTTTGTTGGGTAAGTGAAAACAACTTGTATTTATTTAACTGATGGAAATGTTACCACTGCTGACTGTGCATTCAAAGTACGGATTCTCTAGACGCCACGTACGCTCTGGTTTATGGGACAGGCCTTCCTTTCATGTGCCCTCTGGGTTCATTGAATCACTTGCTAATTCACCCAGAATTTCTTTTCATCTTCATTTTTTTTTTTAAACTTAAAAAATATTTTGTATGTATATTTGAGTAATCTCTACAGACCCAACGCAGGACTCAAACTCGCGACCCTGAGATCAGGGTCACATACTCTACCGACTGAGCCAGCCATATGCCCTTTCATTTTCATTTTCAAAGGGATGTATCTATCAGTAAACTTTTTAACCCCCAAGATAGTTTCTTTTTCTTTTTTCTGTCTCTCTTTCTCTCTCTCTTTTTCTTTCTTCCCACCATTCTGTGGGGTAAGCGTGTTAGTGAAACCAAATTAAAATGAACCGAGGGGCTTTGCTGCCAATACAAATCTAAATAATTTATTGTTATAGGAGAAGCCATTATGGTCTTTTTATTATTTAATTTTAACAGTCTGTAGAGATTGAGATTTTTTTGTTCCTCCTTCACTGCAATTTTTCTCTGAAATTGTTGGTCAAATATAACTTTTGGCTTGAGTTTTTCGCTCAGGTTACATCCAAATTCTGTTAACTGATATTGAAGCCTTGCCCCAGAGTATATAATACCATAGTGCTTAATTGAACTATCAGGCTTCTAATGAATTCATACTGAGATTTATCATTTAATTAAAGAGCAAAGGGGAAGAAAAGCGAAGAGAAAGGTGTATGATTGTTTCTCCCACTGGCCTCCATTTTCTGCGTTTGCAGTCTCCTGGTTTGTGCTGGCTCGTGTGTACAGCATCGCGGACAAGTGCTCAAGGTGTAGAGATAAATAAAATGGAGGGTGCACTGTATCACCGTTACTACTAATAGGTCTTAAAAATTGACTGAGCTTTGGTGGCAATCATATGGTCCTTGATTAAATATGAATTATGCTTTATGTTTTTATAAAACTTGGTGAGATCACTCCCCAAAATTACTGCTAGGTCTGAATATCTAAGCCAATCTGAAAATCTAATCACAGGGAATCTCATACTGAAACGCTTTTGCTTTACCGAGTGGTGGAGAATAAATTTTTTTTGAAAACACCATTTCTCATATGCTCCATGCTCCTTTAAAATTCACGCAGCATTAAAAAAGCTACCTGTGAGCAACACCTTTCATGATAACCGCATTTTTGAGTATGTTGCCAACCCGTAAGTGTAGGGCAGTCTTTTATTGATTCAAAGAGCGGAAATGTATATTTTCTGTATTTAGGTTGTAGAGTTATATTACATGTTTTTTAAAAAAAGAACAGTGTTTTGTGTTAAGGTAAATTTAAGTACCTCACTGTTTAGTCTAGTATAGTTTAAAGGTTTGGAATGATATTTTCCTGTGCCTCGTTTAGATTTAGCTGTGTCTAAGAAGTAATCCAAGTAGGACAAAGAGGCCAAAAGGATTAAATATCAAAATGAATCCTTCTTTAAATCAAGGTATAATTGACATTTTACACTGTATTGCTTTTAGGTGCACAGCATAATGATTCGATATATAGCAGTTTTTTTTTCTTGTGATGAGAATTTTTAAGGTCTTTCTTAGCAGCCTTCCAGTATATGCTGCATTATCCTTAACCATAGT
Source organism: Paguma larvata (assembly GCA_030068075.1). Classification (NCBI taxonomy): domain Eukaryota; kingdom Metazoa; phylum Chordata; class Mammalia; order Carnivora; family Viverridae; genus Paguma; species Paguma larvata. Next base: position 59,425,235 of record CM057838.1, on the reverse strand, counting down.
CAACATGCTGTATATTGCATCCTCAGGACTTACTTATCTTATAACTGGAAGCTTATATGTTTAGACCCCCTTTTCCCCATTTTGCTTGTCTCCCACCCCTTGTCTGTGGCAACCATCAATCTGTTCTCCATATCTATGCTTGGTTTTTTTAGATTCTGCATAGAAGGGAGGCCATACAGTATTCATTTTTCTCTGTCTGACTTATTTCAGTTAACATAATGCTCTCGAGGTCCTTTTGTGTTGTTACAAACTGCAGGCATTCCTTTTTTAGGACTGAATAGTATTCCATTTTATATGTATCCCACATTTTCTTTATCCATTCATATGTGAATGGGCACATAGGTTGTTTCCATGTCTTGACTGTTGTAAATAATGCTATCAGAATAAATCTTCAGTTTTTGTAAAAATAAGCTAAGAAATGAGCACCCTTAATTTCAAAGTACTACTGGGAGTATTGGTGACTGTTTGAGACTCCTTGGGCCTCAGTTTCCCTCATCTGGTTTTCTTGCACAGAGACTTATGAGCTCATGGCGGATTGCAACTCCTGTACACGTACATTTACGTCTGTCTATTTGTCATATGTTTGTCTGAGGATGGTGTTCAGTCATGGAACCAGATAGTTTTGTCTGGAAGGCAGAGCAAATAAGATCTTGGAAATAACCTTAAAGATTCAGTGTAACTCTTGCATTATACAGATAAGGAAATAGAGACCCAGGGAAGTTGGGCAGCTTGCCCAAGGTCATGTAGCCAGTTGTGACAGTATCGGAAGTGGAACATCCACCTCTTGACTTCCAGCCAAGTATCACATGGAGATTATACACGTAGGCTCTGGAGAGTAGTGGCTTGATTTCCAGTGGTGGCTCTGCCACTATGAAACCTTGGGCAGCTTTCTTCTCTACTGCTTTTTTCACTGGTAAAATGGGGGTAATAAGAATCCTCACCTCATAGGGTTGCTACTATGAGGATTATGGTATTTGGTACATAGTAAGGGCTCAGTCAGTAACCACTGTTATAACCATTGCCATCAGTCTGATCCATTAAAACATGTTAGACTATGTATCATTTCAGATGTAGCTGTTTGTGTGTGTTTATCATTGCTTTCATTTCGTTTCTTTTATTTAACCTATCTGTTTACAGCTCATTGTAATCATGGTGTGCAATATGATACAGTAGCTTGCCAGTCATATAGACACTCAAGGTGGTTTGGCAGGTGCCCAGAATTCCAACCACCTGTTCTAACTATTGCCAACATACTATAGATTTTCATTTCCGGGAAGGTGTTCAACCAAGAGTCCGAATCATTAATACAACTCTGTGTCTTTAAAAAAAATTATTTCTCCTTTTACAAGTGTTATGTTTCCTACTGGTCCTGTGCCGCTGAGCAGTCACATGGGTCTTCCTGTCCCTGCCTCTTGGAAATGCATTAAAACAGTGGCAGATGTACCAGTGGAATCACCTGAAAGGACTTTCCAGGATAAACCTGAGCAAGATGGAGAAGATAAAACTAGTCTTTCTTCTCCAGCAATTCCTGTAGCCGAAGGAGTGATCCCATCACGATGCAGGGCTTAGCGAGTCAGGAAGCGACAACAAGGAATACCTTTCTACTCTCCAGTTTGCATGGCTATTAACAATCAATGCCTTTTCCTTTAGGATGGCCTTACCAGCAGCAACAGTGCCTGTCCTCTAACTTGCAGTCAGTGCGAACGTTAGGGAGGAAATTATAGTCTGTGTTTGGAAGATCTGGAGGCAGAGGGAGGGGGTTCGGGCACAGCAGAATTTACATTTTCATCCTTTCTCTAAGGGGACCCAGCTGCAGTAATGCACAAACACACCGTAAGAGCTTTCCCCAAATCCCAATTTTGCCACCAATTCCAGATGTGGTCTGCTTCCTACTGGGTTCCACATGGTAGCAGCCCTCGCTGTGGTTGGGATATCCCACCGGTGAAATCCTGTCCCTCGGAACTTCATCATAGCAAAACGAATGAACGGACGTGTTAAAACGGCATTATATCCTTGTCACAAATCACAGAATCACAACAGAGAGTTCTCTAACACAGGCTTTTGAAAAAGGGACTCTGTGTCTGGTTCACTAAGTGTAAGTGAAGTGAGTCCTTCTTCCCCTCATCCCAAACTTGATACCGTTCAGCCTCAGACAGGAAATAGTGTACTTTTTATTCACAGGGGTAACTGTAGGTCTGTATTTGTATGTGGAATAAATATTCAAAATCCAATTTTTTTTTTCTGGAAAAATTCTTGAGGCAGGTGTTGGCTATTATTTCCTGTCAAGAATCAAGGTGCTATTTTTAAAAATACTACTTTTGTCGTCCCACCCCTTCCCTTTCCTTGTCCCAAAGTCTTCTTATCCCTTTTCCACAAAGTAAAAATGGCCTTTCTTTCTCCTGGTAAGCTGACTTGTAGATTCAGGTACCAGAGTGATAAAAATACTGTATTGTATTTTCAATGAACTCATTTCATTAGATGAGGTGAATTAATTGGGTTTTTTTTGACTTATCTATGAAAGTCTAAAATATTTGCTTTTGGAACTCCCAGGGACAGTGGCTTGGACGTTTTCTCAGTTTGCTCCTATTCAGGACCTGGTGCAAGACCTGTCATTTGAAGGCTGTCATTTGAGTTTATCTTAGGGGTATAAAAATGGTCTAGTGATTTTTCAGAGAGCAGAGCATAAATCAGCCCGCGATTTGGCCTGCTCTTCAGTCCCGGGCATTCTCTGGTTATCACCCAACTCATCAGCAGAAGCTTGGATTAAGCATTTCTCTGTCCACATGGGACATGTAAGATGGCAATCTAAGGGACCGTCTGAAGTTTTCTACCTTCCACCCCCATTGTCTCACTCTATATAATTTTAGGAGTCTGGGCATGCAGGATGTGAAGGTCCTTCTTCTGTCCTGTCATGATAGGGCCCAGAGAAACTCTAGAAGTTAGGCTGAGGCAGTTTTGAACCTCAGATCATTCTACCTTGCATTGTAATTACTTAGTTCTCACCTCTCTGGTTTTCTGTGCCTTCTCAGGGAAAGCTAGCTCCTTCTCCTCTGTACCCTAGAGTTCACTTCCCCCTGCAGCGGTTTGCTTGAGGTTGCCAATTATATCTGATTAGCTTGCCATCCTCCTTTCTTTAGTCTAGAAATTCCTGAACCAAAATGGATGGAGGAAAGGCTATGGTCTATTCTGGAATTCTTTATCTTTTAAAGTTTTCTTTAGCGTATGTCTTTTTCAAGTACAGATCAAGAGGGTCAGACCAATATATATATATGTTTATACTGGGATCAAAGTAGACAGCACTTCCTTTCATGGTGGAAAAATGCAGCTCATAAGCTCTTGCTCTCTACTGTTTACCTCCAAATACCTTTTAATTACAAGTTATTCGGACGTTTCACACTTTATATTCTACTTGGGCTCAAAGTCTGTCATAAGTTCTAAGTCTGTAGAAGTCAGATTGAAGTCAGGTCATAGTCTTGAATGTCAGTCAGCTCCACAAGAACAGAGACGGTGTCTATTTCTTTAGAATCTGCTTCCCTGGCATCAGCACAGCGCTGAGCATCTAGTAGATCCTCGAGAAATGCTGTCAACTGATTGTCTTTTGGTCATGGTGGCCTGCTGGTGCAGAATAAAAAACTTTGGGACTGAATTATTAGAATCCTTTAATTTTGTTTGGAATCGACAACCCAGAGGGGATGTCGAATAGGAAAACGTGGGTAGAAGAATTCCTTCCCCCCCCCCCCCTTGAGGTTCAACATACTAGGCGTGAAAGTAGAGATTCATCAACATCACACGATGATTTGCAGCTTTGAAATAACCTGTGTCTTTGATTGTGATTTTAGCTGTGAGTGAGTTCCCGATCATAACTCCGTAATATTCCTAAACACCTGCTGTATAGAGCTTAAACTGCACTGTAGTGCTGGCTATGGCTAGCTATGGTTTCTGTCGCTCCGAAGCTCGCTTCCTTTTGAGGAGCGGGCTGATAGAGTGAAGCCACTGCAGAGAACTGCGGCGGACACAGGCCACCCACGGCAAAGGGCATGTTTCTCGATGCTTCTGTTTCTCGGTGCTTCATCTGCCCCCCTTCAAGGCAGGCACCCACAGTGCCGCTGGGAGCAGCGGCTCCCGCCCCCGCCGTCCGCGGAGGAAGGGGACACCAGCACGCCACGCTCAGCCAGGCTCTCGTGGTGAGTCATCTTTCCTGGACTCTAACCCCGTAGCAGGGGCCTTCCCGAGAGGCACAGGGGCACAGTCCTGTGGCCTCCGCCAGGGACCTGGTTTCCTTGAAGCTGGCTTTAGCTTCCATGGCTTGTCCCCGGGCCGCCTCATTCTTTTCTACAGGCTTTGAATTCACCCTTCTCTGCAGAGCAGCACCCAATCTCCCACCCCGACTCACGAGGATGGATTTTTTTTTTTTTTTTACCACTCCTCTTTTTCCTTAGGTTCTCTCCAGCCGTACCAGGGAGCCACCAGAGGCATTTTGCGGCCGTTCTGAAAGCTCCCCTCCCAGCCGGAGTCACCAAACCTACATTGTGCCTCTTTCTTCTCATTACTTTTTATTCCTTTTTTAAAATTTTATTTTATTATTTATTTTTTAAAGTTTATTTATTTTGAGAGAGAGAGCAAGAGCATGTGTGCAGATAAGAGGCAGAGAGAGAAGGAGAGAGAGAATCCCAAGCAGGCTGTGCACTGTCAGCACCAGAGCCCAACCCCAGGCTCAAACCCACAGCGAGATCAATGACCTGAGCCAAAATCAAAAGTCAGATGCTTAACCAACTGAGTCATCCAGGCGCCCGTCATTACTTTTTTTTTTTTTTTTTCAGTTTACGCCCCCTCCCTCCTGAGAAGGTTTGTGCTTGCACGCATGCCCGAGGGCATGTGTACACACACGCAGGCACACACACTCCCTCTTCCTGGTCCGCTGGCTCTCCCTCATCCTGTGTGAGGCCTTCTCCTGCCATTCAAGTCAAGCTATTCTAGCTTCTAAGAATTCTCCTCTTGGAAACTCAATTTTACATTTAACTTTGAAGAGAGAGCCACCCAAGGGTTAACAGCATAAACCACGATCTGGTGATGTTTTGGGGGAAAAAAATTCTTTTAAAATTCAGATTGCAGACTGCAGAAGTAATACTTGAGCATTGGTCAAAGTTCAAATATTACAGAAAGTGAAAGTTACCTATGCCGTGTTTCCCATTTACTACGTATATACTAGAACGTATAGATATGTTTCTAATTTCTTTTTTTAATCACTTCATTATACAGCAAGCATCATTCCTCGTGCATACATATAGATCTCTCACTTTAACAGCTGAAGGTATTCGATTGTGAAAATAATCCTGGGGTTAGATTATAATAAAGTGTAAAATGGCATTTGACTCCCCATCACAGTTCGTCTTCCTGTATATTCAGAATGAGGAGTAACCCAAGCTGTTTTTTTATTTGTTTCTTTGTTTGTAGCAAAATGAGTTTTTTGGAGGGATCACTAGTTTAAATGCTTTGTTTTCTCAGTTTCCCACATCTGTTTAAAAATCTAGTTTAGGGGCTCCGGGTGGCTCCGTCAGTTAAACGTCTACTTCGGCTCAGGTCACGATCTCACAGTTCGTGGGATTGAGTCCCGCGTTGGGCTCTGTGCTGACGGCTCAGAGCCTGGAGCCTGCTATGAGTTCTGTATCTCCCTCTCTCTTTCTCCCTCTGCTGCTCATGCTCTGACTCTGTCTCTCAAAAATAAACATTAAAAAAAAATTTAAATATCTATTTGAAGGCTAAAAAAAGCCTTCAGGATTTTAATTGCTTTTTTAAAATATAAAAATCGTAAACAGTTTATTTTTTCCATTTAAGCAAGAGATCAAAGTCTACTAATTGGAAAGACTTAGTCTCCTCTAGAGGGAGAATCTAAAGCTTTGTCTCAATCAGGACAACTCTGAGGTTCAGAATCGCAGGTCGTAGAAGTTGGCCTGTGACCCCTCTCAGTAAGCATGATTGGGAAGATGTTTGTCAGTATTCTTCGTGGAAAGTTGGTTGCCAGATACAACTGCAAGCTGTTTCACATTACTTCACAGGGTGCATTCAAAATGTTTCTTGTCGGTCTTGGCACTAGCGTGTGCAACCCGGGACTGGCTGGATGGTATGGAAGGTGGGGCCCGAGGCAGAGAGTAGGGCTCACTCTGATTTCATCAAAAGCAAACAAGGAAACAGAAGCAAAGGGGAGAAAAGTAAAGAAAGGATACCACATTTCCTCATTTGGGGACTGACATGCTATGTGCTGAATTTTCACTTTCCGATTAGAACTGACAGTTGAACAGATATGATTTATTTCTGAGGTTGTGTGTCCATTGCTGCAGGAATAATATAGACAGGAAGAAACTGTCAAATTGTAGTTTGACTGTTCTTTTCTCTCTCTCCCCCCACCCCCAACTTTTTTTTTCCTTTTCCTTTTCTTTTTTAAGCATGGCTGTATTAATCAGATAGCAGCCACCGTTTGACATGTCCTTCTGTGGTAAGTGTTTGCAGATCAACTCGGCCAGAAGAACCGTGCCAGAAATCACTGTGCATTTTTCTGATGTAGCAGTAATGAACCTGGTTCATTGCATCTCAACGGCTTTACCCAAAGGGCTCAGAATGGACCAGACTGATTTCATAAAGGAAGGCTAACGTGGGGTCTGGTTCAAAATAGGTGCCATTAAAACAGGTAGATTTTTTTTTTCTCACCTCCAGGTTTTATATTTCCATGAAAGTTGGCCTTAATTTTCCCCAAATGGGTCTGTGAATAACCTTGTTTGAGTATCCCTTGCACGTTTCAGCTCCCAAGTAATAAGCCTGAGAATGTCCTCTTTCCCAGCTCAGCAGGAAGAGAAGGGGTATTCCACAATCGTGTTCGATACATTTACTTTCTACCTGCTGGCTCCAAACAGTATTAATTTTTATGTGCTCATTGTGCATTGTGTTTAATTAAAAGCAATTCTATTCGCAGAGGTACTTGTAGGATTTTTTTCCCCCTGAAATGAATAAAACAAATAGGCATCTGGTATTTGTTTTGTATAACACAATCCCCATAAAATGAAGAGTAATAAAACATAATTATCTGTAAAGGCTTGTTTTATAAGCCTGAGAATGGGCTTGTTTCTACCAGGTTTTAAAATTCTACTCATACGATAAAGAATCTCTTTGTACTTTAGTCCGTAAGAGCAATAACAACAAATGCTTCCCAATTACATGTGTGAATTCAACTTATCTTTTACTAAACAAATGGTATTTTTTTTCTGTTATAGTGTGCACAATAAAAGTGTGTCATCACATTTCTTTTACACAAACACGTTAGGTTGCAGGCAGTTTGTGTATTCTCTTCAATCGGTATAGTTTTATTTCTGATTGTTCCCTTTAGTTTTGTAGTCACTCGTTGCATTTTTTTGGTCTCGGACCACTCCGTGGACTCTGAAACCGTGCAGAAAAGTACACATCGAACTTTTGCGTATGTTTTTGTGAGGTTTGCAGGCATTCTGAGGCTTGGTTAAAGACCCCTGCTAATGTCTGCTGACGATATTTGAAAAGTCTGCCGATAATCTGAGGCTAGGATTTTAGCTTTCGTGTGTGGATATCTGATGAAAGAAATTTGGTTTCGGAGCATTGGATTTAATTTCAGGGTCGGGCACCTTTCTAGGAATGGAGGAATTCTCTCATCTGAGGGGGGGAAAAAAGCATTCAGAATGTGGGAAGTATAAAAATTATTAATTCAGAGGTGGATTTGCTGTCAGATTAGATGGCAGTGCCTACCTCCCTACGGGCTCCTGTTCCCAAGACTGTTTTTATTGTTTCTATCCAGCGCCAGGCACGAGCCTTGAAGTGGCAAATCCATCCTCTGAGGGTGTGTGTCCGTTGCTGCAAGAATAAAAGAAGCAGCAACAAAATCATGCAGCACAGTATTTCACAATGACAGTTTAATGTGGTTGTGTGATGTTGCGGAGTCTCGTATGTGATATCGACCCTTTTCTTTAGAATCAAAGCACAGAGTTTTAACTGGAGAAGGGAGGCTTCAGAAAAACGGAGCCTATCACAAAATTAAACCCCTAAATAGTTATCCCATTCTGTCTACTATTATACTAATTGCTTACAGGAAGTGAAAGTACATGTATGTAATATTTATATCCAGTTTGAGCAGTCGATTCTAATTTTAGAGTTCTAACCCTTTTTTACATTATCCTGTTGCATTGAAATCACACTGAAACACGCATGTTATTATGAATGTGCGCTGAATTAAATAGTCACAGCTCCTTGATTTCTCCCTTCATGTTGTCATCTGTTGGAGAATGAATAGCTTAAAATAAGAGCATCAGTTCCTCATCCAAAGGGAGGCTGCATATTCCAATTCTAGATCAGCAGTCACTTTGTGTGCTTTATTCGAAATACCATTTCTGAACATACTTGGCACCTTAAAGTGCCCAATTAAAGAGCACTGTAGAGAGAGGAAGTCTGTGGATGTACAATTAGTCCTTAGGACTCGGAGCCTTTCCTCAGTGTGTGGAAGTCACTGGACACAATAGCTTTGTGCCAGGTGCTTAGGATAGACGACGTTTTCAGGATGGATTATTTCTGTCCGCTTGCTCCTAAAATGGTTTACCTACAGAGACTTCCAACTCCATCCAAATCGTGGTGGTGGTGATGGTGTGAAAAATATTTGGTGGTATGCCTTTGTAAACTTTTAGGCAACTGATAACAACAACCAGCCGTGTAAGTGATAGGTCATCTTTACTACACAAGAGTGCTTAAGTTCTCTGTTTTATTTGATTGGGAACCTCCTCCCAGCTCTTATTTTATTTGGTTTAATTTTATGTTTTTCAAGAGGTGAGGGTTGGGTGCCAGAGAATTTGCCAGATACTGTGCTACCCATTACTACAAAACGAAGCCTTCGTGAGGAGAGCCCAGTGAGCTGTATCTTCTGAGATTATTTATAGTGTTTATGGTAGAAAGCCCAAAAACACTAAGCACTTAATAGCTTTCCTTATTTACAAGTCAGCGTCATCTAAGGGGCATTACTCTTTTATTTTTCTGGTGCTTGAAATGGTCCTTTAGAATAGATTATCGGGGAGGGTACACAGTGCCACAGGGTTTTTTGATTGTGAAAATGCAGAATGGATAAAGCTTTCCTTTTTGTAATGCTGTGCAAAAAAGAAAAAAAAAAACACGTCCATTTTATTTAGGTAAAAATACTGCTTTTTGTCTCTGCGAAGTCACTCACACACGTAACCTGGGACAGGTGAGTGTGTGTGAGCATGGTGCTTTTGTTTCCCAATTATATAATAGATGCATTCCGTTAAAGTTTGCAGTAGAGTGCATGTCTGTTAAGTGAATTATTTTTCCCTAGTGACTCCTGTAGAAATAGTGTTGTCTTCCACCAGGCTGTGAATGTAATATGTTCTCATGTAAGACTACCAAGAAAAAAGAAGAGAAAGGAGAAACCCTTTCAATACCATGAATCTAAAGGAAACACGAAGTTTCCGACGAAGCTTCTAATGACACTCAAAATATGGCCTGTCACAGTTAAGCTAGAGTATATGACTTTCATAACAGAATGGCAGTACACAGTAGTGTCACAGTTCCAAGAACAGTACTTCTTTCCGTCGTCCCCATAGGAGAGAGAAGAGTCCCCAAGGTTTTAGCACGTAGGTTATTTTAACAGTCTCAGCATCCTTGTCTCCATACCTGTGTAAACGCGACGTCCAAGTTTTGTTTTGATAACGTAAATATAGAAGTAGAAATACTTCTTTCTAAACATTGTGTCCTCACTCTTCACCAATTTGCGACAGTATCTTTGCACGGAGGACTGTGAGCCGTGATAGTTAATGTGTAACCATTGAAACGTGCACACACCTGCAGCATAAAATCTTATCCCAGTGCCTTTCAGTTACCAGCTATGGTGAGGCAACACGGACTGTTGAAGGAGCTGTGCTTTGGGCCCCTCCTCAAATGCCTGACACGGATCAAGCACTGTCTGTATCAGGAGGGTGCCATGCTTCATGCACGCTCTTCTCATCCTTGCAAAAGCTCCATGTCCCCATTTTACAGATGAGGACAGTGAGACACAGACGTGTTAAATGACTTGCCTGGAGTCGCTCAAAGAGCAAGAGGCAGAGCTGGCATTTACCCTCAGCTCAGATGGGGCTCTAGAACCTGGACACTTACCTCTTGCTGTGCCCTGGGTCTCTTCCCCGGGCTGTGTTTGCAGAGTCACCCAGGGACTCATCCAAACACTGATGACTATGGATTCAGCATCTCGAGGAGCTGGGCCCTGGGCATCTGTGTCTTGAAGGTTCACAAGTGACTGTGATGCTCTGTCACACAAGCCTGAATCACACAATGACTGAATCCTGTCACATACCTGGCTCCTTTTCATTCTTGGTTGTTGAGCTTCTGAACGATCTGATCCTCACAGTCTTCAGGCCTGCATTCCAGTGAGGCAAATGCGTGTAGTACCATGGTAGTGTCTTAGTTTGTTCCGGCTGCTGTAACAAAATGCCGCAGATTGGTGGCTTATAAACGCCAGAAATGAATTTCCCACAGATCTTGGACCAGACGTCCAAGATCAGGATGCCAGCATGCTTGGGTGGGGTTGCAGACTCCTGACTTCTCCCTGTGTTCTCACAGAGTGGAGGGGGGAGAGCCTCTTTTATAAAGGCACTAATCCCATTCATTAAGTTCTGCCCTCATGATTAATCTCCTCCCAATGGTCCCACCTCCTAATTCCATCATCTTGGATGTTAGATTTCCACTTATGCATTTTGGCAGGTGGGGGGGCATACAAACATTCAGACCATGGCGGGTAATAGAGGCCTTGTGCTCTATAATAATGCTCATGAAGAGAGTTACAGAGGAAGAGGTAGCATCTAGAACATCCACAAGTCCTGTTTATTCTAGCTCAGAAGAGTTGTTGCGTGTTTACCGTGCAAACTGTACACTTAATTACCCGAGAGCCTTGGTCTCGGTTTTCCTGAAAGTCCCAGTCAGGGATCTTGAATCTTCCCCATTCAGTTTGTCTGGGAGAGCTTGGGTGGTAAGATCAGTCGTTTGCCTGTTTCTTCAATTTTCTCCGCAAACTAATGAGTACATTCCTCACGGTCCACCTTAATGGGATTATTAAGTCAAGGGTAAAGCATCAGCTAGGACTGAGAAGGATTGGTGTGATGGTGTTCTCTCTCAGGCTTTTCTTATGAAGACCCATCGAGCAAAAAAGCTGATTCTTGTTTCCTGAGTCTGGAAAATCTCTTAGCGCTGCTTGCTTCTGTTCGGGGCAGTGAGGACACCAGCATGACAGTGGTTCTTTAGAAGCCAATTAAACTTGTCTAGGTTAGGAAGACAGGTGTTGAGGTATCAGCTAAGGCATAAGTAGAAGACCCATCTCTCTAATGATACTGAGATTTAGTTCTTGAATTCTTTATATTCAGAATATGGATTAAGGCTAGGCTGGCTTTGACTACCAGTATCATTAAACACCTCCGGCGACCTTCGGGGGATTGGCCACATTATAAGGAGGTATGTTCATAACAGCTAATAGGAGCAGTGGGGACCTGATGGAGGGTATTAAATAGTGCAGTGTTCTCCATAAATGTTCTTTAATTGCAGAGAGGACTAGTCTGTGGATTTATTCATTCATGCACTGAAGATGTATTTATTAAGTGCTTTTTGTATGTCAGACTCCTTTGAAAGTCTAAATTTCAGACTTGGTTCTTTGATGCCTTAAGTCTAAAGCTTAGCTGAAAAGCATTTTTATATCTCAAAAAGGAATTTTATCAAATTATGCTTAAAATAAGGGGGAAACTATCTCTTCATCCTCCCAGCCCCATCAGTTCTGCTGTTGATTGGTCTTTTCAACAGTTTTAGGAGGTATAAAATTTTCTTGAGCCGTAAGTCCCGCACTCCACAGCGTATCCTGGTAACACAGATCGAGAAGCTGATTGAAAGAGAAGTGTAATTATTACTGCTGGCCTGACAGTTCTGAGATTTCAGGTTTCTTGCCCTCACCACAAACTTAATTTTTTCAATTTCAGAAGAACTTTAGAATGAGTGAGGGAATTTAAAAGGAAGTTGGGAAGTGTGGTAGTGTGGATAGGGGTGACTTGTGATAAAGTTGTCTGAAGTTGGATTTTGAAAACTGTGGTCAGCTCCGTACATAATTACTTTTAGCCCCAAATGGTGTTCTGGGTCACATTATCTGTGTTCAGAACTTTTTTTGTTGTAGGGGCGCCTGGGTGGCTCAGTGGGTTAAGCATCCGATTTCGGCTCAGGTCATGATCTCACAGCTCGTTGAGTTCGAGCCCTGCATCGGGCTCAATGTAGAGCCTGCTTCAGATCCTCTGTCTCCTTCTCTCTCTGCGCCTCCCCCGTGCGCGCTCTCTCTCTCTCTCTCTCTCAAAAATAAATAAACATTTAAATTAAAAAACAAAACAAAACCTTTTTTTAAAAAAAAACAAAGAATTCTTTTTGTTGTAGGGAACATTGGCAACCTACAATTTCATAAATTAGCTCATCCTTTTCTTGCTAAAAAAAAAAACAAACTGTGGGTATCTGATAAAATATCTTTATTTTAGTATAGTTGATCTTACCATGACTTTATAATGGTTTCATTTTTGGAGAGCTTTATTCACATTGGTATGATTGAGAAAGAGCAGGCAAATCTTACAAGAAAATAAATATAGAATTTACCAAATAGTAAAATGAGAAGGTTTCCAGTTGTAATCTTAAGATGCCCTCTCTTGGTGTCTACTTTTAGTAACACATTTTCCCCCAGGTGTGAGTAGCAGTGCTCTTTAGGACAATGGCAAGAGTGCATGAGAATTGTCCTTCTTGCATTGTGTTATGGCGCGTGATGTGGAGGTTTAGAAATAAACACACCCCTGGACACAACAGGCTTTAGTTAAGACATCTACTATTTTTAATACATTTTACTATTTTGGGCCTGGTGTATTATCTTAGGGTGAGAAAAACCATCCTCTTGCCTTGGTCTGAGGTCATATGTAGCCGTCAGTTCCCTGTAATGGATTGGATGATGTTATGGGTTTAAAATAACCGAAAATTAACATTTCTTGTCCCCACGACCGTGGTCGAAGCTCTCTATCATTTTTATGCTATTAATGACATTCCTCTTTTATGAGAACTCCGCTGCCCCTCCCCCGCCCCCTCCCCCAGAAGTGAAATGCCATAATTTAATACACCTAAGTAATGCCTGGCTCAAATCCTGTAATATTTTGTTTTGTTCTCAGCTTTTGTGATGGTGTTAAGAGAAAGGCAAGTAGTGTAGGGCTTGGGTTGAAAGAGGAGAAAATGGAGCAGTTGTATCCCCCAGGGACAGGGTAGGGGCTTGTTAATACATTAATGGTAGGAGGGTTTCTCCAGAACATACGTTGGTACAATTAAGTGGGGGCTATTAAAAGCATGTCAGCGTCAATTCATTAAATGACAATGGCAATTTCTTTGTCAGCCCCTTTGGTCTTTCTCCTCTTGCAATTCTGTGTTTTCTGAGAGGAAAGCAGAAGCCCAAAGAGCAGGGAGGCTGCCAGGGAAATGACGACAGTTTACTTAGATGCCCAATCTGTCTCCCTTTCTTCCGAGGCTGGTCCTCTGATGCAGAGATTTTATAGAAGACCCCCCAAGTACCCATTTGTAGCTCTAGACATTGGGAACGAAAATGGGGCATTGTAGGGGGACGATCTGGGACCGCATTCCGAGGCACTCTGGACTCCATAATCAGGTCCTGGGTAGGAGAAATCTGCTTGAGGGTACAACGAAGTGAGTCTTGTGGAAAATTTTGGATTAGAATCTTTTTATTCCTCAAGAATACTGAATTCACATTTGGCAGTCTCGTGTAAAAACACTGCAAAAATGTTTCCATTTAGGAAAACAATGTGTTTTAAGAATCAGTTGGAATCTGATTGCCTGCATGGTTGAGTGAGACCTTCGAGGCTTGAGTTGAGTGGTTAAGCACGTTTGATGTCAAACAGTGCAGTGGGGAATCTGTCCTAGCATCTCCGCCCCTGTCGCCTAACTAAGGAAGCCCCCACTTACTCATCAGGAAAATGGGGATTTTGTCTTACTCTAATTGCTCTGTGAGATTAAACGAGATGCCAAGTGCAAAGCATTTAGCATAGTGCCTGGTACAAGGAACACGCTCCCTAAATGTTAACTAGTTTTATTATCAATTTAAATTTAGAGTAAAATAGCTGCCCCAAACCCCGAAAAACAGCAATCTTATCTGTCTATTGAGGGTAAGCTGTAAGGAAGCTGAGACCCAGAGAGATGATGTGTTAATTTTTGGCAGAGCCAGAATTAGGATCTAAATCTCAGAACTTTTCGTTGGACCATGGTGCTGCACAGGTAGGGGTTTTTTCTGCATTCTGTGAAGGAGAGTGTGCCCTTAAGAATTCTCCCTTGTTTTCCCGGGAGTCACACAGCTCGTAGGTATTGTATGAACTTTTCCATTTGGCCTGTATACCTTCTCCTCCCCTGTTATCATATATTTGAGGCATGGTTTTTATACATCTAAGAATGAATTTTTATATATGTAAGAACCTCCATTGCCTTGATTCTTTTGGTGGCAAAAACCTCTGCACTTTTGAAGGCAGTATCATTGTCCAGGTTTTAAAAGAACTACCTTCAGAGAAAAATTCACAGTTTTTGATTGTGCGTGAAGACAGCAGAACACCGTTTGAACGACAAGTGATAAAAAAGGGCAAAGTATTTGATTAAAACCAATGTCCGTTAAAGACTAATGTCTCAATCTCCATCTGATCTCCTCCAAGGGAGCTTGTGTGTTTGCCGATGGTGAGGTCCCATTTATCGGGAATTAAAAGAAAAGACAATCACTTTCTTAATTCGTTTATTAGCTTCCAGACTTGATCTGTTGAATCTAAAAAATGGTGTTAGATAATAGAAGTCCAGCGCTTGCAAAATGTGTGACGTGTCTTGCACTTTCAGGAAGCAGCTGTTTGATCAGATTTCAGTGCGGTATGAAATTCTCATTGATAACAGGCAAGTGGCGTTTATCAGCGGAACGACGCAGCAAGCGCAGATGATTTGAACTAGTGGAGACATCCTCCCTACAGTTTTCTGCATTGCTTTTGTGACTGTCTGAGTCCTCTACCAAGCAGACCTGGGTACTCATATCTCCAGCCCGCATTCCAGCATTCGCTCCCCCCCCCCCTCCCCCCCGCCCCCGGCCTGGCATGTCGGCTGCAGCTAGCCTCACCTCGCCTGACTTTTTTGCTTACATTTGTCTCTTTCAAGACTCGGCTACAGCACCTCCTCTGAGAGAGTTGCTTCTTGCCTTCCTCTGTCCATGCTGGGCCAGGGGCCCCTCTCATTGGGATTCCATAGCACCCTGCTTTTGCTGCTTCTCCTGGTCCTTGTAGCGCAGTATTACAATTGTCTTACAATCATCTGTTTAGTGGTCTCTCTTTCCAGTTATTCTCTGAGCTCCGTGGGGACAAGAACCACTTTTATCTTTTCATCCAGTGCCCAGCAGGGTGCCTGGACAGAGAAGTGAATGTTCATTAAATGAATGAATGAATGAATCACTTTCTGCCAAAACCTGGCTTCCCTGAGTTTATATGCTCTGTAACCTTTTGTAAGTGAAACCATTTCTATATAATTAGCCATTTCTGTTCTTCTTTTCTACTGAAGTAATTTTTTATTTCCCATGTAAATCTTGTGTACATCCCGTGTGGCTCATACTTTTTCCTTTTCTTAAAGAAAATTTTTTGCAGAGGTGTGAAGTACAAGATAGAAGATAATGTGGGCTAAATCCAGGGCTACCAACTTGACTAGACTCTGGCCTTCCAGAATGTTGAGAAAGCAATTAGTGGGAAGGAAAGTGTTAGAGGAGATGGCTGCAATTCTTTGTATCCGAAAGAATGTTTCTCCTTGGTGATGAGGTAGGCATTGTCACCCTTCTGAATAAATCTGAAGCAAAGCACAAAAACACCAGCAGGCGGAACAATGGCCGGCCGCTCCCCCTTTGGGGTTGCAGTACCTTGTATGGGTAAGTTTAGAATTGGGTTTCCTGTTCAGGTTTTTGAGGAGTCATAATGTTGAGTGGCAGGCTAACCTTTGAACTTTCTTGTTTTTGACATCAAAAGGAATTCTGTGCTGTACCAAAAACGTTTAAGCAAGGGATTGATACTCTCAGAGTACAGAGGGAAGTCAGCATCAGACTTGTGGACTGATGGTAGAAAAACTAGTAACTTTCATTTGCTCAGTTTATTTGGACTATAGTTGATTTTTTTTTCCCTAAGATGGGAAGGTCACACTTCTCTAATCCTTCCACGTGTTGCTTTTAATACCCTTAAAATTATTTTGCTTATGCAAAATTGAACTTGATGAAAGGTTGTTTTGTTTTGTTTTTGGTGACTTATATACCTCCAGTGCGTCTAACTGTGTTAATCTTACTCATGAAAAATCTTGTCCATGGGGGGTATGTTTTTGGTAACATTTTTATAGCATCTAACACTTTTTATAGTAAAAATATGAATCAGGAAGTGTGTGCTTCTCACAGACGTCTCTTTTAATGGAATTTAAAATCTTAACTCGTTTTGGCAACAAATTTTTGCACATAGTAGGTTCTTAATATTGAATTGAATCGTCTAGTCCTTGTATTCTCTAAGTTTAGTATATGTTTCATGTTTTCCTTCACAGAGAGATCTTTTTGTTTTTGTTTTTGTTTTTTTCTCCTGTGCACATGTAGACGTATCATGTTTGGTTTTCCCAGTCATAATTTTATTTTAAGCTAAGTATGTCCATTATTCAGTGTTTCCCTATTTATGAATAGGAGTGATTTAAATCTTTCCAACATGGCGTTATGTGACTTGTATCATAAGTGGAGGCCGTCCCTTGTTTGCCTTTATGTCTTCACTCACCTTTCATTTTTAGAAAGATGACTTACAGATTTATTATGTAAATGTCTCTCATCATGACCTTGGGACTGAGTTTTTTTTTTTTTTTCTAAAACAGTCTTGACCTAGGAAGGCTGATTATTAAAATTCTAAAATTAAAAATCTAAGCAAATGTCCCTCATTCTTTAACAGATGAATAGTAAGTTATGTAAGGAAAGGGTTAGAAGGGGATCCTGTAGAGTCGCAATGTCATAAAGGATATAACGAATTTTGTTTCAAAAGATGGGCGAGACTAAATCATAGTGTCTAGGGAGGCACAGTTGGATGATAAAACTATATAGAAAAGCAAAATATGACTATTAAAAGTAGTCTATAAATATGTTGCTAGTAGACACAGAATGATCACTTAATTTATGACAGAAGCATTTTGGTATTTATAAATATTCTCTTTGATTTTTTAAGAAACTACAAATGAAATCAGATTATAGGCTCTAGGCATAGGTGTTAATTGTAGCTAATATGAAAGCACTAAGTTATTAATAAAAATATAAGGAATATTTTTTGAAGTATGGATCTAGCAGGCATACTAAGTAGAAAGATGGCTGGTTTTTTTTTAAACCGAAGTAAATTTATTATCATCGTATATGATATTTATTACTAGAGTCCCTGTGTTAATTCTGGTTTTATTGCTTTTCAGAATAATTAAGACCTAAATCTTCTGCTGAATTCTGCTTGATTTTCTGACTTCTTTTGCTTTGTTCATGCGTCTTACAAATATTTTTGGTCACTTTCTCAATGCTCTGCCTTGCACTGAGGCTGCAGTGATTAAATACCATAGGGTAACCCTCCTTTTAAGGATTGCCCAGGATAGGGTCTTGAATAGTCATGGGGACTCATTATTTTTGCTGTAAAAGTTTATCGAGACACATCCTACAATGCCATTCCCGGGGTCCATGGCATTTCTTTTTTGGTTAAATACACACTTTGCCCTGTTGTGTGGGAATTTGCTCAGGGTGGTCTCCGTTGAATCTTCATTAGGGAGGCTTCTGAGCTGGATCCTAGAGGATCATCCAAAGCCTACCGGTGGTCTGAAAGGCTTGAGAATGTGTGCAGCCAGAAGCTCACTGCTCACCAATGGTCCCTTCCACGTACAGCAGAAGCCTTGGGGTTCCAAGTCTGTTCCTTTGAAAGACGGTTCATTGCCTCCTAGGAATTCCGGACCTTGTGGGGCTCATTCGTGTCCTTTATTTTTCAAAATAAAATCTAAAATGCACTTTTTTGGGAAGAAAAATGAACCTGTTTATTTCTTTATTTCACTGCAACAGCTTGGACTTTTCCATACGTGTTGGTTCCTTAACTGAAAATTCTTCTGGGAAACTGATTTTCATCCTCCTTCCCTTTTCTCTAGTGTTAAAAACTGGAATAATGGAACATTGCTGTCTAAACATTTTAACAGAACAACCCCTCCCCAAGTGAAGTCTATGTAAAGTCTTTGATTATTTGCATTACTATTCCATTTGTATTTTCCTATTAATAGTTTTTCTTTATCTCCTGCCTACGTGAAGTTAAACAAAAATTGCTATGCCATTTCCATGCAGTTACACAATCTTACGATCCTAATACACGTTAAAAACAATTTCAGTAAATAATTGATTTTTCTAAAAGAAGCCCCCCAAGGTCCAAAAGTTCTATCAAATATTCATTCAACAGACACTTTTTTTTATAATAGTAGCTCATGTTTATGGAACATTTACTCTGTGCCATGCATTGGGTCTCCTGAGGAGTCTGCACAGTACCCAAACTGTTCTTGGGCAGGATGGTGATATAAGTAATGCCATTGGCCTCCAACAGCTCAAAGATGGAGGGTGTGCTGTGGGGAGAGGGACCACGGTGGACACCTGCAAGGGAGGAGTACGTAGCACTAATGGAAGGGCGTACAAAGATGTCCAGAGCAACAGAGAGGTGGAGACATTCTGAAAACATTTGTTGCTAAAACTCATCAAGAAAGCAGCCAGTGATATCTACACCCTCTGGAATGAAAGTACCCAAGGATTATCATGGACAATGTTCAAAACTCCACAGCTGAAACCATCCCGTTTCCCTTGCAGAGGGGGAATGTCAAGGGGAAAGTGAAATTTGTTCTGGAAACTTTCGCAGAGAGGACAGCGTCATTTACATTTAAAAGCAGCCAATTTTGCGTCTTATGGCCTTTGAGATCCTATAATCCTTGTATTATCAACTGGTGACTTATCCGTGAAGATTTTTTGGGAATTATTTTATGTTTGGTTTCAGGGACATGCTTCCCTCTCCCCTAAAATTTTAATGATGGGAACATATAAATCTACCCCCAACCGAAAGCATAACCTTGGTTGTATTTATTTTCTCTTTTCAGTATATAAAATATAAAAGAAAACAGAGTAAGTCCCCCCTGCAGTACAAATAACAACTCCTTCTTCCAAAGGAACTTCTTTCTTTGTTTAAATAATGAGAAATATGTGTCCTTAGCACCATTATTTAGTATACATTATCCCCTTATTACAAACATTTCCGTGCCTCCTACTGTTTTCCTGACCCTTCCTTAAGACGAATAGATTAGCTTCTCTTCCATCAGTACAGCCGGAGTAAGAGGTAGAGACCCTACACAACCAAGATTCCCAAAAGCACAGAGGCCTGGGTCAAGCCAAGCCTAGATGTTAGGATTGCCTGACACAGTCCTTTCTCAGATGCAGACACTCCTTAGCCTGGTCTCTCAGAGCCCAAGACTTCGGGTGCTTCTGAAAGACCTCTTGCAGGTACCACTGGAAAGATGTCTCAGCTCCAAGTTTATTGCACCTCCCATTTTCTTGGTGAAGATAGACGGCCTGTGTCAAGACTTCGGACCTGAGTTTAAGCATGACTCGAGACAGTTAACATCTGTCAAATGTCGACCGTGCTGTAATATTTGAAGGGAAACGTTTTTATGAGAAAAATGCCCCTGAGGAGTGTGGGGGTAATTGAAAACCCACTTTCCGAGCAGTGTTTTATTGTAGTCATGGGAAACGAATAGGTCTGGGATCCACTCCTAGTGGAATGGGTCTAAACGGAACCCGCTGCCAGCTCCGCTCTCCTGGATCCCAACCTCCTGCGGGCCAGATTCTCATAGTCTTCCCAATTTGCCCCAGGGCCTGCTGTGACCCTCATCCATCTTTTTTGCATTTAACAAAGTTGTAAAGGGATTTATATGCTTTCCATTAGCCTTAGCTAGGCTGCTGTCATGAATATTTAATGGTGAGCACAGTTTGTTTTCTTTTTCTTTCTTTCCCAGCCTCACCCCCCTCCCCTCCTTCGGCGGCTAGGCAAAACGTAAATATCTCAGCCCCTCACCCCTGGCCGGGTCCCAAAGCGGCGCTGGGCTCTCTCAATTCAAAGCCTTGACCCCGTAAGGCAAGGGCTTTTTTCTTTTTTCCTTTCTCTGCACTTTTTTCCCCTCCTCCCTTTCTTTCAGTTCCTCTTCCTGCAGGATTTGTGAGCTCCTGGTGCGGTGGCCCTCCGTGGCGCTGGGACAGTCGCGCGTGGGGTTGTGCCTCCCCGGGTCTCCCGAGCCCCGATCTGCAGCCCCGATCTGCAACCCACTCGTGCCCCGCCCCCCCAGCAGTCCCGGACGTCCTTTCCTTTGAACTTCACCGAAGCACAGTAGCTGCCCTGCCGCTTGGCTGGGGCTCCCTCAGAGGCATTCCTGACACTTCACGGGTCGCTGGCCCCTTTCTCTTCGCAACAGCAGAAAGGGTGAATGTCTGGGACAGAAAATGACTTTTGAAGACACTAAAAGATTTACCGTGTCTAGAGCAACCTCTGAACTTTGGTGGTTGTTATCTCAGAAAAATGCGCTTTTCCCACTGGTAGCGTGGACCACCCCCTTCCTGCCTCCTTTCCTGCCTCCCTTGCTTCCCTCATCCCAGACTTTACTGTGGAATTTCTCCATCTCTCTCCCACCTCTTCCCACCTCCCATCCGGGCTCTCCCTTTTTCCTGCTTGCCTTGTCTGCTCCTGGGCCACAGGAGTGTGAGGATCTAAAGGTGAGGATGGGAGGCCACCGATGAGCTAAATCTTTAACTGAAGGGAAAGGTTAAAGGCAGTAAAGCCTCCCTTCCCCATTGAAGTTAAACTTGTTTAAATGCATGCTCTCCAGGTACCTCCAGATACCCCGAAGGAGTCTTTGAAAGAGTAGGCAAGGAAATTCAAACAAAATGTTTAACGCAGTATTTGACTACAGTAATTGCTCAATAAATGTTATCTGTATGCTATAATTAGTATTATACACGTTTACTCCTTTTTTTTCTGAAACTCCTCAGTGTAGTCTCAAAAATTCGTATGGGTTCTAAATCTTCTACTCTTTAATTAATTGTACTGGAATAAATGTTAGAGAACTGAACTGGATTCTGCTTATTTTTTATGTGTACGAATATAGCTTTATTTTTGCACGGTTAAATACAAAGCTAAGGAGCTTGAACTTGGATTTTACGTCATTGGCTTCAGACTTTCTCCTTTTCCATGTATCCCGGGCCTCTCTTCTACCTCTTTCTATCTCTTGGATCAGACTTTACTCGTAGTTCCTTTTGGTGTGATTTTTACCCACTAAGCACATTTTATAAAAACCTCAAAAGTACTATCTCTTCCTGATCCCGAATGCAGGACATTATGTGGGTACTTCCGCTGGTCTCCATACCTCTCCCACTTCCTCTGTTTATAACAGTAAAAACTCTCTGCGTCTCCTCCTACCTTTAATTGAAGATACTATTAAAAGATGCTGTAACCTCACAGCAAACACCACGTCCCAAGCGATATCTAATCCTTTTAGACTTCGCAGTGAAAACTTATTGTAAAGCTAGTAGTGAACCTGGCCTGTGTGTAAGTCAGATTTATTTGAGGATATTAAGTGGTTATTTCTTATAGGAAAGAGTGGAAAAAAATTGCTGCAGCTTCGGGAAAGTCACCAGACACATTTTATAGGAGTCTGTGTTCGCCTGCCCTTGGGCTCCTGTAGGATCATTCTCTTTACCTGCCAGGGAGTGGTAATCGTTACCTGGTGAGTTCAGTGCACTAACCGTACGGATGCACATGGCCGTTGAAGGAACTGAATGGGAACATGAGTAAGATTTATCTTCCGGGAGTCTGTTCGTCTGCAAACCCATAAAAACAGATGACAGTGAGTGGGTCCCTCTCTCTGAACAAATTATTTTTACTAGATCCTTTAGTGCTTATCTATCTCTAATGAACACCTACCACTGTGTGCTTAATTGATGTGAGTGTTGTTTCATTTCTCTTTGGGTAACCTAAAATTAATTAGTTAGTGTGTGGGTAACCTTATCTCACTAATTCATAGTGTAGTTACAATCACTGAAAATCTCTCCAAGGTTTCTACCTGGGCTACTAATTAAACATCTCCTTTGCGATCCTGTCTTGTGAACTTGACTACAACATTTACATATTTCTGTATTAAATTTCTTGTTCATAGATTTGGCCCCTAATTCCAGCTGATGAGGTAGTTTTGGTTTCTGCCCCTGAAATCTGTCAGATCACTCTTTCTCAGCTTCAGGCTTCCTTCCAATTTGGCCAGCGTGCTCCCAGTGTCTGTGATGGCTTTGTTGACAGACCAGTAAGCGGGAAGGAGCTCTTCGGTGCGTCTCTGTAGACCTCCTTGCCTTGAGTTGACTTAGACCCATTAGACGGTCCCTTTGGGTCAGAGTTCCCACTGACAGTATTTTCTTCTCCATTTCGTTATCATGCTTTGGGCTGACTGGAAAGATCTTGTCAAATGTCTTGCTAAAATCCCAACCCACTTGTGAACAGATGTTGGCATGATTAGGCTGGATGAACAGAGAACACATACAGCCAGATCCATTTCTTGAATAAACCAATTTCTGCGTTGCTTTTGATCTCATCCCGTTATGTTTCCTGTAAGTAAGACTTCCGGTGCAAATATTAATTGATGTTAGGTCAACATGCGCTGAGGGTCTGGTCACAGGGGATTAGGAAAGAGGAGAGAAACAAAAGGGGTCTCTCCTCTGGAGTAAGCTAGAGCCTTGCTGGGTCAGACAGTTAGGTAACAGTGAAAGGTAGTATATAATTAAGTGCTAAATTACATGGAGGAGAGGATAGGTAATATGCAAAGGGAAAAATGACTCTTACATTTTTTACATCTGGAACGGGTTTCAAAATTGTTTCATGCAAGTCTCTCTTCTCTATTCTGAGACTGTTCACTATCGTTGAGACTTACCTTTCTTGAAGCAAGGACAATGGTTAGTATTCGCTGAGCACCTACTATGTATCAGGGGACAGGTCTAAGAACTGTACTGGTATCAACTAATTTGACCCTCACCACACACTTCTAAGGTGGGTATGCTCCTTTTCTCCACTTTACAGATGAGGAAACTGAGGGGGGATGGCTATTACTCATTCAACGTGAGCTTTGATGAGTTCCTTCCTCTTGCTGTGGCAGGCCTGTGGCAAAGGGAGCCAGGGAGAGACGGTGTTGCATCCCGTGAAGACAGCCTCGAGTTTAGTCCCGGCTTCTTTTTACCTGCTTATATCTCTGTAGGGAGGACCTGGGGGCAAGTTGCTTAACCTGCTCAGAGCTTCTTACTTGCAAAATGGAGCAGAATTATTTTAAGGATTTAAGTGTTTCTCTATAATAGGTGCTCAGTGAATGGGAACTGTTGTTTATTAAAAATAGTGTTAAGAAGATCATTATCACCTTCACCCAAAGAGACCTGTTGGAATCGTACAGAAAAGGAGTAGGTCGGCCTCGACAAGTTTTTAAACCCCAGTACCAAGTACAGTATTAGTCCTTTGTGGACAGTTTGTGGAACGGACGGGTACACAGACAGAATAGGACAGGGACCAGGAGAGCCCTTGGAGTGAGCAGAAGCATCACTCCAGATGCTGGAGCATCACTCCAGAATTCTGCTGGAGTTCTTCTCTTCCTTACTCATCATTTATTAATTTTCTTAGCCTTCCTTACCCGCCACCATTTGTGATGGTAACGGTGACCACCTGACTTATTTTCTTTGGAAAACACAAACAAACAAACGTGTCTCTTTCTGTCATGGAGATTTTAATGGTAAGAACTCGCTGCATCGTTCCTCCTGCCTTGTATTCCAGACAATAGCAAAGGACGTTGTACCATCACAGTGTCAACACAAACAAAGAACTACGTAATTTCACCCTATATTAATACATTGTCGCACAGAAGGTCCTATCGTTAGCAGTCTATAAAAATGGCTCCTGAGACCAGGCGCGGGCACGATTATTTATTCTTCAATTATTTATTCAGTCCGAAGGAAGGGAATGCTGACAGACGCTGCAAAATGCACTACCTACCAATTTACAATAATTGAATGACGGAATCATTTGCAGCCTGAAGTAGCTTTTTATTGACACTATTTTTATTTACTTAAATTCTCACTTTCACAGCCTAACTATGTTTACTACACCCACTTAGACAACCCAAATGAGAGGCCGTTTTGTTGGTAAAAGCTACTTCAACACAGATAAATTAGCATTTAGTCTGAAAGGGTCAGATTGTAAATGGAGGCTTTAAAACAGTCTCAGGAACGTTCAAATCAGTCTTAATATTTTATACGGTTTTGTATTTAGATGAGATATTTCATGGAAAGTTTTTTTTACTAAAGCGCTAAAAAGTGCTTGCGCCTTTTGACCTCCCTTTTCTAGCTGGGTAGGGGAGAAAGTTACACTAGGCTCCTTTGGCAGTAAGTAATTTCGATTCCGTTTATATCAGGGGAGATTGCCAGAAAGTTCCTGCCCTTGTCTCTTTTTTTTTCTCCACTTAACTGTATTCATAGGTGCTGTCCTGGTGATTCCAACATGTTATTTGTATGTGATAAAATAGAATTCGTGAGACTTTGCACACAGCCGTCATGAAAGCATTCGTTTGGATTTAACTCCCGAAGTTTCAGAGATTATGTGTATTTGTATTGATACTGGAATCCAAAAATTGAATCTTTTCCCAAACGATATGGCTTTCTTCAGAGGTCAGTTTCAGCTTTCATTAAATCAGTTATTTTCAGTTTTGATTTTACAAACTCTTGGGTAGTCCCCAGTTAATCCTGCCTTCTGAGATTTCTGAAAGAAAAGTAACTTTCATTTACATTAATTTCAAAAATCCTTATGCCAAACACTAATTGATTTGAGAGGATTGACTCTGTAATCGAATATCCTGTGAGAGAGAAAGAACTCCCAGTGTTTTAGAGGTGTTTGGGAAATAGCCGTGATGCTTCTTCTAGGTCTGTGTGTGTGCACGTACTCGTTTGTGGTACACACAAACACATGTACAGAAATTTATGATTGCTTTTGGGATCCTGGATCTATCAGAAAAAGTAAAGTAGGTAAAATAAAAATTTTTGAAAACCTATATCCTGGAATAAAAGTATACCAGCAGTGTTACATTACCGTATGAATTAAATTTCCTGAAATTTAAAAACAACCCACATTTTTTACGGTTACTTTAAGCTTGGACATAACCAGAGACATCTACTGTTGACCAGAGTGACACTAAGCCTCATTGCCGCGGGCAAAACAAGTATACGAGGCTATCATCCTGCTCATGAGGTTCTTGTCAGAATTAAATTAGCTAATATAGTGCAGACCTTTGTAGTGTCCCTGGACGAAACCTGTACAGAAAGATCATTGAGTTATTACGTTCCTAGAGGTAGGCTTTCATGCTGGGTCTTACCATCATTTTGTAGTATGGTGCATGATACCTGAGTAGCAGATTAAAAAATCCCTTGCAAATACCCATGACTTTGCTTACAAAGTATCTTTCCACCTTTCCTGGGAACCTATTTCCTGGAGGTAAAGTTGGCCATCCAGATGACCTGTCTTGGTGTTCACCTGATCTCTGCAACACCTCTCAGCTGGTCCATCTCCACAAACTCTAAATACGTACTCCTGCCAAATACACGCTCGGCCCCGTACCAGAGCACCTTTTGCTTTATTTTCAGCGAAACGGAAGAATTTTATGATTTGCAAGTGGGAGAGAATGTTAGGTTTGCAAGATTGGTCTCCAGCAGTTCTGAGACAACCAGTCTAGAGAGGAGGAAATGGAATCAGAATAACAGAACGGGAGCAGCCAGGGCACCAGCTCTGAAGATCACGTGGGCAGGCAGCCTTTTGTGAATGACACGGCCAGAGTGACAGGTAAGAAACTGTCCTTTAGTTCTGTGTGAGGAAACCCTAAGCTAAAAATGACAGGTTGTTGCTTCCTCTTTCTGTAAAGTTATTACAGGTGGGAAGTTAACCTCTGCTACGTGATACTGACAAAGACAAGTCACGGGCAAGTGGAAAGATCTAACTGGCTTATCTTCAGTCCCCTGTGGCCTTTCGCATCGTCTTGGGTTACCTCATACTACTTGCTTCTTCCAGCTGGTCTAAGCTGTGTTTATCCAAGGAGGACCTGCCGTTTAATGAAGACTTGCCCTGGGCCAGGCCTGTGCTGTGGTGGAGGGCGGGTATCAGGGGGAAGCCTCCCCAGCAGCTTAGCTTGGCCTTGTTCACATGGCCCAGACTTCCAGGATGGCAGGAGGGGAGGCCGGAGGGCTTCTCGCAGTGTAGACCTGGACTGAGCGAACAACAACAGCGGTAGAACAACAACAGGAACGGTAATAATATAACAGCACTTCTAGGAAATCTGAGACTGATCTCTTCATTCGTCGAATATCAGAAATATTTAACATTGAAGATTATTTCAAAAATTGTCCCAAGTCTTTGTTGCGTGTCAGGCATGTGCACCTGGAGTTCTGTGTTTTTGTCACATGTTCCGCCTCCTAAAAAGAGCCGGCGTTTGTTCAGACACAGGTGTTATGCACATTTGTCGCTTTGAGTTTCTGTTTGTCTTTCATGTGATTGCATTAGCCAGTCGTGTTACCACATTAGCCATGCGGATAAAACAAATGCGCTTTTTCTTCAAGACAAGGTTCGGGAAGTGTATCTACGTTTTCGGGTTCTCTTTCAAGATGCCAAGAAGAGGCCGATCACTTTTGTTTTAGGGATTGTTAAGAACTCAGACTTTGGAGCCCGCCAGACTCCAGCGGTCCTGGCCCAGCTCGAGAGTGTGTAAGTTCTGTGGCCACAGCTTGCTGAACCAATTTACCGAGCTATAAAACGAGAATCATAATATCTCCGTATAAAGATGAAAAATGAGAATGTAGTTCCAAAGATCTGAAGACGCTGTGGTGGGGGGCTACCTCAGGCCGTCAGAAAGCGTAGTAGTTACTGCTACAGCCAAAGCTCTGATAGCAGGCGTCAGTGGCTACTTCTTTTTTTAAATACGTATTTTTTATGTTTATTTATTTTTGAGAAAGAGACCTAGAGAGACCATAAGTTGGGGAGGAGCAGAGGGAGAGGGAGACACAGAACCTGAAGCAGGCTCAGGCTCTGGGCTCAAACTCACGAACAGCAAGATCATGACCTGAGCAGCAGTGGGACACTTAACTGACTGAGCCACCCAGGCGCCCCTCAGCGGCTACTTCTTACAGATGGTGACGTAACCTCACCTTCCCCACCAAAGGAATAAGTGGCAACTTCCCTTCCATAGCTGTCCCTGGGTTGCTCCGGCC
Organism: Paguma larvata; assembly: GCA_030068075.1. NCBI lineage: Eukaryota > Metazoa > Chordata > Mammalia > Carnivora > Viverridae > Paguma > Paguma larvata. The sequence goes on along the minus strand of CM057838.1, from coordinate 59,397,751 downwards.
TCACAGTGCATACAGCACGGGGCCTGTGAATCATGGATCAACACATGTTAACAAGCGAGGAGAGAGTTTAGCAGAAGTAGGCCTGTCTCAAGATAAGGTCTCTGACTTAATGTGCAATTTCTAAAAACCAGCCGGCATTTAACTGGCCTTATGCCTGCTGAGATAAGATCTCTCTGGATAGTTGCTTTGCAATTTTAGTAATTGGGGGAGGATAATTCCCATAATTTCCAATTAGTATTGATCTGACTGCCGCTTTGGGATGAAATCCCTTTGTCTCGGTCTGATTTCTTCAGCTGTGGCATGCACTGTCCACACCTAAAACTGGGCAAGGAACAGAGAACAGTGGGTCTTCCAAACAAAACAGGCGTCAGCCAGTGAACGCCTCAGAGCTTACTTCCATCTTGCTAGTGTGTCCTTTCTCATTTTTTTGGTGTGTTACTTCACACTACTTGCTTCTTCCATCTGGTGCATGCTGTGCTTGTCCAGGTAAGAACTGCCACTTAATAAACACTTGCTATGGGCCAGATACTCTGTGGGGGCCGGGAGGGGGGTCTAGGTGCCCCCAGGGGGAAGTGTTCTCCGGTGGCCTAGCTCAGACTCGTTCACGTGACAGCAGTGTCCCAAGAAGGCAGTAAGTGGAAACAGCAAGGTTTCTCACAGGTTAGGCTTGAAAGCCTTGTGTTGTCATTTCCACTGCATTGATTTCGCCACAGCAGGCTGCCTGACGGAACCCACGGTCCGTGAGGGAGGGGACTGGTCAGCATTCGCGCATGTAGGGAGAGGACTATCATGGATGGCCATGTTGCAAACGATCTACCAGGGACTCAGAGATGACGTCTATCTCTTTTCCCATTTGGCTTCATCATTTACGAGCAAACATTTGTCAAACAAATATTGGATAGCCGAATGTCATGCTATTAGGTTTTAAGTTTTCCCTTTTTAACATTCTTTTCGGAAAGTTTAACTTCATCTGCAAGTCGTTGATTGTCTAGCACATCTATAAAGTCTAAGTTTCAAACAGGGGTGGTGGCTAAGCAAGAAGAACTTTTAGGACTGTTCAGGACAGTAACCCTATTAGAACTAGAATGGGCTTTGGGTGCCTGAGTGGCTTAGTCAGTTAAGCGACCAACTCTTGGTTTTGGCTCAGGTCATGATCTCATGGTTTGTGAGTTTGAACCCCGCATAGGCCCTGTGCTGACAGTGGATCCTCTGTCTCCCTCTCTCTGCCCCTACCCTGCGCTCTCTCTCTTTCTCTCTCTCTCTCTGAAAAATAAATATATGTTAAAAAAAAAAGAACTAGAATGGTGTTTAAACTCTTGAGTTCAGTTTCTTCTCATCTCCTTCCCATGAGCTCTTCCCTTTTCTCCAAATGTGGCAGCTGGGACCAAGAGCAATTTTAGACCCATGGCCAAGGTCAGGCAGGTATTTAGTGACAGAGCAAAGACTCTGGCCCCTTTTTGTAGCCCCACTGCCCCGTTGCAAGAGCAAGAAACTGGACAAGAGGACATTTAAAATATGCTCACCCACTAAATTTTGTCTTTCTAATTCCCACCCCCCCAACACACAGATATGCTCGAATTCGTAAAAACTTATCTTTGATTGGGGCTCCTGGGTAGCTCAGTTGGTTAAGCTTCTGACTTAGGCTCAGGTCATGATCTTGTGGTTCGTGAGTTTGAGCCCCATTTCGGGCTCTGTGCTGACAGCTCAGATGGAACCTGGGGCCTGCTTCAGATTCTGTGTCTCCCTCTCTCTCTGCCTCTCTTCTGATTGTGCTCTCTCTCTATCTCTCCCTCAAAAATAAATAAACATTAAAGAAACTTAAAAAAAAAAAACCCTTATCCTTGATTGTGCTTGGTTTGCAGGATGTGTGATTAGAACCACCCTGTCTTTAGCAAATTCCCAAGGTGTATGTTAAAATGTAGAGGAGTTTTTTTTTTTTTCTTCTGAAAGCTTTAGCAGTATGCAGTTTTATAACATGTACTAGATTCTTATATTCATTTGGTGAAGATTCTGATTTAATACCTTCGACATTTTTTTGATTTGAAGCTAGAGAAGAAATAGAGAATAGACACTTTTTTTTTTTTTTTGACACAACTTTGTGAAATCACGGTGTTCCTGATCTTTCTGGTCTGTTTGTTGCTACCGTTTCGTTCCTCACTTGAACGGTCCTAGTGTTTACTTTAGAGAGCTTCTGGAATGTAATCCATTGGCTCCTGGGGAATTGATTCTTTTCAAAGACTCCATCTGGAGGCATATTTAAAAGCATATTTAAAAGCATGTAGCTCCAGTCTTAACTAAAGTGTATGTATGATGTTTGTCTCCATGTAAATAATAGTAATACCAGGACCCAGAAGTTCATACTTCAAGTAAAACCCTTGGTCTTCTGAATTAGGCTGGTGATCTCCCAGGTGAGTCCAGTTGCAATCTCCAGGTCACAACTTATAACGAATGCTATAGTGTTATTTCTAAGAGGGTATTTAGTCCCGTCGCGGTTAAATAGACTCCTCCGTATTCCCACAGAGAAACAAAGCAATTTGTTTTCCAGACTCCAAAGAGCAAAACATCTGCATGTGGTAGGAATATCAGCAAACGCAGTGAACCCGGCCATCACATCACTTGCCATGTTTCAACTCTGTCCAAACTGTGATTGTGTGATTAGGGCTTCGGCGAAGCTTAGGAAAATGCCGCATCCATTTTCGTGAGAGGGAGAAAAATAACTAAGTAGTTGCTTTCAGTGAACACTGCTAGCCTTGTCGAAGTGTACGCCTTTCCTGCAAAAACCTCTAGATGAACTGCAGTGGAAAATACGGGCTCGCGATAATTTTGAATGATGTGTGATTGCCTTGATTAGCACTATAGTTACTAAGGAGATACGCACTTCTTTGTTTTAAAAGGGAACTTGAATTTTTTTTACTGTAACTGCCAGTTTCTTCATCTCTACTATCTTTAACATGTTAAAAATTTTTTTGAGGGGGCCCGACTAATCCGTGCTCGTCAGTGATGTCAAGTTTTAAAAGTAACTCAAGTTAAAAAACAAATAACAAGCATATCAACTCTATAGAAGCCATCACCTGTCAAAAAGTTTGCATTTGATTTTTCCTTTCAGGTAGAGGTGAGACATTTTCTGCTTTTTTTTCCCCCTCAGATTTGTACCTTTGAGGTTCCAGAAAGGTTGGCATCCATATTATTTTGAGTTTATGGGTTTATAATGACCGAGTAATAGCTATGAGGTCGTTGGGGGTGGAGGAAGTGGGTAAGTCACAGAAAAACGTTAAGTGGAATAAATTGCACATTCTTATCTTTGACACATAGCCTAGCACCCAGCTCCCTGCTTTCTTTAATCCACATACAGAACTTCTCTTTCTGAAACACTGATCCAATTAGGCCAATTTCTTGTTTAAAAGCTTTTTGTATCTGCCCCTTTCCTGTGGGCAAAACACTCAAGCCTAAAGACATAATTCTTCCTAAATTGGCCCTAAGCATTCTTCCCAGCTCATCCTTACTTCTGTTACTCATGAATGTCTCACATCCGTAGGCTGAGAACACGCTATTCCTTCTGCTTTGAATGCCCCGAAAATCCCCTCCTTCTACCAGCCGGTAACTGTGGAGATTTAGATCAAATGTCCTCACTTTGTTGAGTCTTGGGATAATGCCCTGGGTGAAGCTGGCCAGGTCGGTTCCTCCTCTGCTTCCTGAACCCCTGAGTGATCTTTTGTAAGGCACAGAGTGCCCTGCATTGCGAGGTTGTGTCTACAATTCTGTCTCCTCCACTGGAATGTGGCTTATTCATCTTTGGACTTCAAGGCTAACCAGGACTTGACATGTCACAGGCCTCTGCCTAAATATTGAGCAAGTCAATGAACGAGCCTTCATTGTAAGCTTAGCAGGCACCACATGATCTTTTCATAGAATCCGTGTTACCTGGAGAAGCATTATTGAGATGCAGCGCCCATAATGGTCAAGAAGCTAGAAGAAGGTCATTGAACGTATGACGTCCTCTTAGTTCACCTCTAAAGAGGAATGAATGCTACCTGACTACAGGTGTCTTTTTTGTTTCGTTAATGCAGCTCTACCATTACAAACTGTTTCCTCTCTCCGAGTTTCCTGTGGGATTTCTTTCCATGTCAAGGTTGTAATATTTCGGAGTTTTGAAATTTAGAAATCCAATCAAAGCATTTTTTTTTTTCATTTTGCCTGGTTACTCAGATTCTTGTCCTATAAAATGGGGATGATGTCCTTGCTATTAATTTATTTTAAAGGAGATAGAATGGAAATATTATCTGATCTATAAATCTTTGGAGATGAGCAGCTCTGTGTATTGGTCCCCATACCAGAAACCACCCTGTGCTTTTAAAATCTTGGAATATTACGTGCCTGACCAACTAAATGTAGAAATATTTTCCTTAGCTTCCCGCCTTTCACGTGACTTGCGGTTGAATCTTGAGTTTCAAGGCGAACAAAGTGCTTTTCAAACTTCCCCAGAGACCTACCCTACCCTACCCTCACCCAAGGGTATGCTGAGCCAGTCATGGGGCAATTTACCTTATATTTCGTTTGAACATTTAGGTGGAAAGTTTAGGGTCTTGAGGCTGTGGGTTATGAAATGGTTTTAGGTATCTAATGAGCCACACCATGTTTCTACACAGATGAACAGTTTTATGACCACATTTTCCAGCAAATGTATTTGCTGGTTAGTCTTGAACCAAACCAAACACAGTCTCCAAACTGCATCCCAAACAGCCCCAACTTGAAGACTCTTGATTTACAAATGTCTTGATTCACAGCCACTGGAGTGGCTGCCAAAGGCATCCCCTTCCCTGTCTTGGTTGAATGTGCTTTTAATTTTGGCATGAATGGTCTTTGTTGATAGTAATAAAACAATAACAGTCACCGGAGCCTTTACTGAATGTGTATCCCAGCCCCTCTGCCCAGCGCTTTGCATGCAGTGTTTCCTTCTCCCTCACTACAGTGCTCTTCTGACGACTGATTTCAGATCAGAAAACCAGGGCGGCGAGGAGGGAAGTAGCTCACCCCAGGTGCCTGGCCACGGTTTGCAGAAATGGACTTTCCATGGAGTTTTTGCATGTCTTTCTGACACTCCTGCTTTCTTCTCTCAGGCTTGGGCATAAAGCACTTTTACCTGAGAGCATCCCTTGTGCGGCAACTTCTGCTTCTCCTTTGGGTGTCTTCTGATGTAAAGAAAGAGAAAACAACATTAGCCAGTACTTTTACTAATAGAAAGCAGATACATATGTATCTTCCTTAAACTGCTCTCCTGGGGGGAGAGTAACAGGCATGCTCCACAGACTCTGACGGTGTGATTTGTATCTGGAGCTGCCGAGCGGGGTGGTGTTACGGCTTGCTCCTGGACATGTTGATACAGCCCCTGAATTGCTTAAGGTATGTACCTCTTCTTAATCACCTCTGCTTTAATGTGAGAGCTGTGCTACACTGTGACCTGGAAAACGTAGGCATTTCCAGCAACCCCAAACGTAAATGGCCCTCACCGGCAGAGACTCCTCAAAACTACAGGTCCCCAGCCGGGAAACATCCTAGGACAAAACAGTTGAGGAAACTCAGACATCATGCAAAGGCCACGTCTTCGAGCCTTGGAGACCCCTGAGTTCTGGCTTCCTAAGAATGAATACAAGTGGGTGGCTGCAGCCTCGCATGTCCTCAGGGTTAAGCAGGTAGTGAGTCTGAGCAGGCAGTGAGTGGAGTGCGCAGTGGAAACTGAGATGGTTGCCATGTAGGAAAGCGGGGCTGGGGCAGGAAGGGCCCACGATTATCTGGTCTTTCAGGAGAAGTTGGAAATGCGAAAATTTAGAAGAAATCTCTAATTTTTCAAAAACTCGAACCAATTCAAACATTTGGAAAAGTCTGAAGGCCAAACTAAACATGGCTCTGGGCCAGAATCAGCTTTCAGGAACCCAGTTGGTGACCACTGGTTTAATGCACGTTGAGGCATGAATTTATCGGTACTGGACTAACAGTCTGGGAAAGATTTATCTTTGGGGTAAGAACATAACTCACAGGAAGGAAGTCACTTATTCATCGTTACTCAAGAGTTATTTGTTCAAATAGTAAAATATCGGGAACTTAGCTGTCTGGGCACTTGGTGCACAGTCTGCCACCGCAGTCACCTCTGGCTTGCAGAGCCGCGGGGGTGCGCACAGCTCTGGTGTGTGGATAGGTCATATGTGTGGGACTGGAGAAGCGTGTTCTTTACTGAGCCATGTTTTGGTCCCTGGGTCTCGTTGCCTGAAGCTGGAAGTGATTTCACAAGTGGATCAGAAGTATGCATTATTATCCTACTTGTCAGCTAGGTTTCAGTCGAAGAAGCAGAGCCATGGTGGGGGCTATAGGATTAAGAGATTTATAGAAATTGACCCTTCCTCAAATCTGGGAGGAACTGGGAAATGAAAGTCTTGAGGGAGGGGCCGGAGTGTCAGGGAGTTCGAGAAAGTTCCACCTGGAGGGCACCCAGTGGGGACCGTGAAAGGAAGCACATGAGAGGAGTCTAAAGGCCATTGCTTCTGTGTCGGTTAGTTCCTACCTCTACCATCTATAGCCAGGCATCTCCTAGTAGGCTGGGGCCGCTGCTGGGTGGCAGGGCCATTTGTGGGACAACAAGGGAGCCAGAGCAGAGGGAGACAGGGACAAGGGACCCACTAGGAACCTTCCATCAGTTTACCAGCTGTCTGAGAGTAATGGGCTGGAGTTCGGTTGTGCTTTCAAATCTCACACAAGCTCCTCCTGTGGCTTGCTGTAGCTGGATCACAGTGGGGAGGGTACTCTGTTTAATGGAGTTCCCAGCTAACCAAGGTGGCAGTAGCAGCGTCAGCGTACCCTGTGAGTAAGAATGCCCGCGTCCTTAGAACTGGGTTCAGAGAACTGCCAGATTCTCTCCTCCGCTCCTGAAAGACTTCTTCCCACGATGAAGCGGAGACTTAAGCCATGGGGTTTGGGGCTCCGGCTGTGGTCAGGCCAACATAGGAGTTTTCTGTTTTAGGGTCCTCTCCACATTTAATCAACCCTTTGCATGCATGTTCAGGTTAATTATTTTATCCGATCTTTCTTCATGGAAAATTTTGGTCTGCCAGGTTGGAGGAAAGAGGGATATGGGGAGCATCATGCAGAGAAGCAAAGTGGGGAGGACAGAAACTTGGGAGGTTAGGTTGAGGGAAGCTGAGTTCAGTTTTTGCCTTGGGCCCAACCCATGTAAATCTCCTGCATTCTAGTTTTGTCCATCTGCTGATCCCTCTGTCAGTCCATTCATCCATCAATCATACATATGTGTATCTATTCATACTGATCCATATACCTATATCTATCCATATGTTTATTTACAGTCTATTTATCTAATCTGTATCCTATTAATGCACATACATGAGAAGCTTTACAAGGGGAAATTTTATGGGTTTTTGACCCTCCTATGTTAATTAAAAGTGTTCTATATCAGGTAAATATAGTGATCATCTTTTATTCATTCATTCATTTATTTATTTATTTATTTATTTAATTTGAGAGAGAGTGTGCGCGCGCATGTGAGCGGGGGAGGGGCAGAGGGAGAGAAAGAGAGAACCTTAAGCAGGCTCCACGCTCAGTGCAAAGCCCATTGCAGGGCTTGATCCCATAGCCCTGGGATCATGACCTGGGCTGAGGTCAAGACTCGGATGCTCAACCAGCTGAGCCACCCAGGTGCCCCTGGTAATCCTCCTTAGAAGAAAATTTCAGTTGTAGACATTCTCATGCAAAATAAATCCATCTTAGGTGTCTTTTTGACCATGTAGTGAGCTCATTGGCTTCTTTCCACAGGAGGAGATGCTAGGATGAATAAGAACTCCTCCCGAGTTTGTCTGCCCTCTGCCTGACCCTGGAGTTGTTCTTAGAGAGTTAAGTCTTGGTGGTGAAGGGAAGCATCTTTGTAAGCTTATTACTGAACTTTGGCAATTTTTGCCAACGTATCAGCTGCTTTTAGGTGATACTTCAGCTTTTTGTTGAAATATTGGATACTTGTACTTCTTGACTGTTGGGTGGTATGACTGCTGAATAAGAGAAGGTAAATTACTTTCAAACCTCAGAACATTAATTTGGAAATCCTAGAGCCCAGAATCTGGTTTCCCCCTATTTCCTATCACAGCAACTAAACGCTTCCTTATCACATGCTCCCAACTTGATAGATGTTTCTTAGTAAGTTTTCCTTGCCCCCAAAATGACCAGGTCCCATTTTTCCTCCTCATGTCGTATGTTTCTGGTGTGTATTTATGCCTGTGTGTGTGGGGGTGGGGGAGTTATGTGGTGTCGAAGTTTTGAGAGATATATTGTCATCAAGGAATATTCTCTTGAAGCAACTAAACATTCTGGGTAGAGGTAGCCTTTTCCTCAGGTGCAGATCATTTTAGATTTTTTAATGGAGCGGACATTTACTGAACTCTTCCATGTGCCAGTCACTGCCCTGGGTGCTTGGCCATCTCAGGTGCTCAGTAGGAAGATCGCCTCCTGGTTGTGCCCATGCCCAGGTGCAGAACAAAAGAACAGAAATTGAACATTCATGAAGTCAACTCATTATGTTCATTAATTGTCGCACCTATTTATTGAGCACCTAGTTTGTGCCTCAGGCATTGGACCAAGTGCCAAGGATGAAGATGGTGAGCCAAAAGACAGCCCTGTTAGAGCTTACAGTGTAGCTGGGGAGCAGACAATAATCAAATGATTATACAAGTAAGTATATACATTCATTACAATGGTAAATGTCTGAGAGGACCTAACAGGTGTGACAGGAGCATGAATTAGGGACCTCATCACGGGAGTCGGGGAAGGCTATTGAGAGAACGCAGGGATTTGAGGAGCAGAGGCTGTGAGAGGAGAGACTGACGTTTCTGCCGTACCTGCGTCAAGCTATCCTGCAGCCGTCTGCCTACGGTAATCAGAAAGGGGAGCATCCTTGAGGGTGTTCCTGCTCTGCATCCTTAGTTTGGGGAAACTAAGTCACACCCCCAGCGCTGTTGGGTAACAGCACATAGCTGCCCCTTACTCCAAAGAGCCGTCCTCCAGGCTGACCGAGTCGCCTCCTGAGGTCTCCAGCTATAGTTGCTAAGGCCACTGGGCACTTCCTTACCAGCCGGGGTCAGAAACTCACGCAAGGTTCACCTCCAGTCTCTTTCTCTGGGAGAAGTCCCCGACACTCTGCCCCTTCCTGCCATTCTTCCCATTACATCGGCGTCTTGTTAGTGTGCCCATCACATCTTTGTGGGAAGCTTACTGTTTGTCTAGGCCAGACTGCCCCGTGCGGGAGCCCTACCTGGCCTTCCTCACAGATGGTCACCCAGGCTCAGATTACAGAGCATATTTCTTCTCCGCCCAGGGCCAATTACTTCCCTTCCAAACACTCCCTTGTCAGACTTGCCTGCGCGTGTGCAGGTAGGTACAAGGGGTGGATGTGAGGGGCCAGGTTGATTGGGGGCGGGGGGGCGGGGTAAGTAAGCCAGTGTGCAAGAATTATTTATCACAGTCTTCCTGGAAACTAGTTGGGTTTCACTGAATCCATTCATTTCCTTCTCTCTGATGAATGAATAATCAGGTGACTCACACTGTGAGCTGCTAGTTAGAAGGTTGCAACATGTCTTCACAAGCTCTGTCCTATTAGACCTGGAGGAAAAGTTACATTTGATGTGTTCTTAGGCACAATGTGTCAGTTCTTCTGAGATTTTTATTAAAAACATTAAAAATTTTTTTTTTTTACTTTTTATTTCCACAAAGGAGGCAGAGTTTAAAAAACGTTTAAGAAGTACTGTGTTAGATCATCTTTTGTTTGCACTCCGATTTCGAAGTGGTAGTGTGATTTTCTTAAGGTAAAATCAGTATGGAGGAATTTGGCAGAAATAATAGGAATTTCTGTTTGAAGGTGTAATGAAGCTTAGTCACTTTTCACGATAGATACTCACATTAACCGTAATCCTATCCCGTAGTTACTAACCCTTACCATACACTGGGCACAGGGTTATTACTGTGCATAGATTATCACCATCATTTAATCTTTACAACAGCCGGGTGAGGGAGGTTCTGTTATCTTGAGTTGATACATAAGGAAAGCGAAACAAGGTTAAAGTATTACTAAGGGATGAATCCAAATGACGAGACAAACCACCAGTGCTGGAAGAGCATGCCCCCAGCCATTTCTGCAACACGCACTCAATAAGAGGGTGTGCTTGACGCTGGGAAGAGGGTTCGAATTTAACACAGTTTGATGATCTGGCAAAATTTTTCTTTGGATGCTGCTGAATTTAAAACAGAGCGGTGACTTGTATACGAAGGCTCATAGCAACTTGTAATATCCCTCCACTAGACACAACACAAATGTCCCTCAGCATTTGGATGGATAGACTATGTATATCCACACAGTGGCATAATATCCAGCAGTTGGAGGGAATGAACTATTGAAACACCCTAACGTGGATGAGCCTCAAAATATTACACGGAGTGAAAGAAGCTAGAGGGGAGAAAAAGAGTATTTGTGTTATATGATGCCATTTACGTAAAATTCTGGGAACTGCAAATTAATTTACACTGACAAAAAGCAGGTCTGTGGGTGGCTGGGTAGAGGTCGGGGTAGGTGGTGGTGGGGTGGTTAACCGTGAAGAAACTTTCCTGGGTGATGGATCTATCATTAACTTGATTTTGGAGATGGTTTCATGATCATGCGTCTATGTCAGACTTACCGAAGTACACATTTTAAATATGTGCGGTTTATTGTATGTCAATTATACCTTCATCAAGCTGTTAAAATATATATATATATATGCAATCAGGGAAAGCAAGGAGAATGACGCGTTTATGTGAGGGGGTAATAAAAGAGAAATTTGTACGGTGGGAACCTCATTTGCAGCATGACCTCTGAACAGCAGAGAGGTTATTGTGAGATCAGTCTATCAGTGCGTGTTTATTGAACAAGGCACTTTGGGAGAATTGGAGGTTTGTGTGAGGCATGAGCTCTCCCGTGTGTGGCAGTGGGACCCATTCAGAAAGAGCCTGAGCTTTGTAGTCAGCTGGGTGGATATAGACTTGAATCCTGGCTCTCTCACTTCTCAGGCTGAAACCTTTGAATTCCCTTAACTTCTCTTAGCTTCAGATTTGTGGTGGGGAGAATGGAGATAACAGTATCTTTATTTGAGGTTGTCTTAAGGATATAAATATATATGAAATGCTTGGCCAAAGTCTGGAGCACATGGTAGGAACGTAGTGGCAGTGATCATTCTTGTCACACCTGTGACCTGGGGGTGCATTGTAACTGGCGAACTGGAGACACACATTCTAAGGGGAGAAAATATTTGCCGTAGGCTGGTCTTCTCAGGCGAAACTTCACTTGAAATAGCTTTTGAAGCCTGTACAGGGATTGAATGAAGTAGAATGAGCTGAGTACAAGTGCAGAAATGGGACTATATAAGTCAGTTAGTTTTTTTTTGGAGGGGGGTGGTAGCAAGAAAGAGGGGAAGTAGGGGAAGAACAAGAAAGCCAATTTTAGGAAAGTTGGTTTCCTAAATGGTTTGAATGCAGATAGTAAATAGACTCGAAGGCAATGGTGGAGAAGAGGAATGGAAGGAAGATCTTTGTCGTGAGGGTACTTACCTATTCGTCATTATTGACATTTTGTTCTGGACAGTTCTTTATTATGGGGGCTGCCCTGCACATTGTAGGATGTTTAGCATTATTCTAGTGTCTACCCATCAGTTGCCAGCACCACCTGCTTCCCCGTTCAAGTCAATCAGAAATCTTTCCAGACTGCCAAGTGTGTCCTGGGTGGAGGGCCACTGAGGACCACTGTTCCGGTGGTTAGACCAGGCCTCACTGAAGAGGCTAGTTTCTTTTCCACAATGGAAGGGAGAAAGGATTGGAGCTGGTTGTAGAGGTTTAGCAGGAGAGTGGTTTCCAGCACTGATCAAGAGTCAGAACTGATTAAGATCCTGGTACCGCCAATTACAAACATGGCCTTTGGCAAATGACCTATTTGTATTTGAGTTCACTTATCTGTAAAATGGGGGCAATTATAGTCCTTACCGATAGGGTTGTTGTGAGAATAAATAAATTGTAACTGAAACCATTAATTATTTGCTTAAAGAAAACAACCTACGGTTTTCCACATATGGGAAGACAAGTAAGTCTTTCTGTCTCTAGCAATCTTCAGTTGATTTTTAAAGGGCCCATGTCTTGAAAAGACCTGTGTAAAAAAATTAGCTTGAAATGAAGGTATTGAAAGATAAATGTGGAAAATGGTACTTTGTCCCCCAGCTCATTCTTCCTCCATGGACCCACTGAAAGATCCTTGTGATATTATGTAAGAGCCAGGTATCCCTGAGCAGAGCAGAAAATGACATGGAGGGCACGGAGTGGCTGTCACCGAAGTGAGTGTCTGTGTGCTGTAAAGGAACTTCTGAGAGCAGCGCTGGCCCCAGGGAAATCTCCATCTTCTCGCCACTGAAGGAAGACCATTGCAGACACAAAAGCAGACTAGGAAAGGGCCTTCATTCCAACGGGACTTTCCAGTGACACTGGAGACCTCATGTGGTCGCCAAATTGTCTTCTGTGACCATTTCCAACTGAAGCCTTCTGTCGTTTTTACAACACACTCGTTTTAGAGGCTGCTTAGGAAACGCTATTAGGGATGTGTCAGGCTGCAACAAATGAGAATTTCCTCCCCGCCGCCCCAGCGAGGGCGGGAGCAGCGTGGAGCCTGGCAGAATGACGGATGCAGTGGCTCATCAAGGTCAGGAGTGGCAGCTGGCCCCATTGTCCCACATTCAAAGAAGGATTCCCCGACACTGCAACAGTCCAGGATTCTCACCCAAATTCCTCAGATTCCACACGCACAAAGGCAGTGCCCTAGTGCTGGAGTGGTCCTCCTGGGGAAGGCAGATTATTTTAAGCCCCTGTGCTGCTTTTACTACAGAAAGATGGACCTCGTCTATCCTGAATAAAGAATATTCGATGACGGTTGCTTCTTATCACGAACTTTCTTTAATCACTTAATTTCATGAATCTAAACTGCTTTGGAACATCATTTGAAATGTTCCAAAACAAAATGAGAATCATTTGGCCCCATACTTCCTTTGGAGAAGGTGACCCTTAAAACAGGTTTAAGGATTTTTTTTTTTTAAACCTGGAAAGAGTCGAAGCTTGTTCTGTAGCCTAATATATATTATTCTGTGAGCACAATGCTTATGTTAGCCTAGTTGTCTTAAGGGTATATAAAATCCAGGGCACCTGGGTAGTTCAGTAGGTTAAGTGTTCAACTCTTGATTTTGGCTTAGGTCGTGATGTCATGGTTTGTGAGATAGAGTTCTGCATTGGGCTCTTCGCTGACAGCACAGAGCAGTCACCTCTGCCCCTGCAACCTCCATTCTCTCGGTCTCTCAAAATAAATAAATATTAAAAAAAATTATGTAAAATCCTCCCAATAATTTAGATTCATTTGCCATTCTGGGCTAAATTTATTATGGTTAGGGCTGATTCAAATGTGAAAAATAATGAAATGCAAACGACCCGAAACCAAAGAAAAGAGCTAGTAAAGCAGACAGTGAAATAAAAGCAAAGCGTCTGTCCGAGTCTTGTCATTCAGACCTGTTTACTGAGGAAAACAAAGTGCACAGATTTTAAACCTTCGAATGCCAGGATCAGGAGGGAATGTTCTGAAGAGTTCCTTGGGCAGTCTTTCCTAAACATTTCAAACTGACTGAAAAAGGATGGCAACCTATCCTGTTACCTACTGGCTGGGGTCCATGAGTCTCTGAATTTTAGGGAGTAGCTTGTAAGTCTCTTTCCTATCGCTCAAGGTTGGACCATGGTGAAGGTTAGTTGACATGATTCACAAAGACCTTGAAGGCGAAGACTCCCGGCATCTAAGTCTGGTCAGCACATTCCCCTCAGAGATGCTTCTGACACTTCGCAGCGCTACCCCCCCGCTAGCATACATTTACTTTTCAGGAAGCGTGTGGTATGGTAACCCACTTTCCAAAGGCAAATGGCAAGGCCGTTGCTGATTTCAAGACGTGATTACATTTTATGCTGGGAATGCATAGCAGAAAATAGCCGGCCAGCCATGTGGAGAAACAAAGCCAGAAGAGACAGTATATTTTCAGGAGCAATTTAGTGCATGATTGATCTTACCGATACTGCTATTGTAGTGGTTATAGCTGACTGGCTTTGCCCAACTGGCCAGCACTCTGTGTTTGCGAAAAATCCTGGGAGAAAACACATTGATTAGATGGTAAGTGAACTCCGCGCTAACGTTAGGAAGTCAGCCTGTCACTGCTATCTTGGAAAGGTGTTCGAAGTATCGTACGCCTTACTGATCTCTGGTCAGGGTTGCTTCTCTCTACTTTATTTTCCTTGCTGAGTCAAATCATCTCCACTTTTATGATTTTCAGCTGATTTTATTTATGATTTTTTTAAGTTTATTTATTTATTTTGAGAGGAGGGGAGGCGCAGAGAAGAGAGAGAGACAGAATCCCTTACAGGCTCCACGCTGTTAGCGCAGAGCCAGGTGTGGGGCTCAAACTCACAAACCATGAGATCATGACCTGCGCTGAAATCAAGAGTTGGCACTTAACTGACTGAGCCACCCAGGCTCAACTGGTTTTATTTCATCTTCTTTTCCTTCTAGAGTACCTAAGGGGCAGTTGTACCCATGAAGCAAACTGATGCTTCAGAGACTTTTTAAAAAGAACAAATTTCAGAATTGTATGCTAGTGTGTGAGCTGAGTTCATTTTAATGAAACATCACTCACTATATCTGTATTTATGGATTACTCTTTCCCTGCTAGTGTCAATGGAGGGATTTTTTTTTTTTTTTTTATTCCAGTGGTGTGATGGAGAAGGTGCTTGGCCTGCCGTGAAATGAGAATGAGGCTTTAAACATTAAGCAACACAGGACACCTTCCCTCGATTCTCCCATCTAATTCTTAGGACAGTATAATCTCCTTCCCTCACCCCTACCCCCAGAGTAATCGAGATGTTCAGTTGGTTGAGTGTCCTACTTCAGCTCAGGTCATGATCTTGTGGTTCATGAATTCAAGCCCCACATTGGGCTCACTGCAGAGCCCGCTTCAGATCCTCTATCCCCCTCTCTCTGCCCCTTCCCCACTTGAACTTTCTTTCAAATAAACAAAAAAAAGATGTTATCAATGAATGTTGTAGAGCAAGGCTGACTGACCAACTATGGCCTATGGCCTGCCTGCAGGCTAAGAATGGCTTTCACATTTTTAAATGGTTAAAATAATCAAGAGAAGAACAATGTTTTGTGATGTGAAGATTACATGAAATTCAGATGCCAGCATCCATAAATAAAGTTTTATTAAGACCCAGTCATGCTCCTTCCTTTACTTATTGTCTCTGGTCTATCTCTCCCAGTGGAAGAGTTGAGTCATTGCAACAGAGACCTTATAGTCAGCAAAGCCTAGAGTGTTTACTCTCTGACTGTTTACAGAAAAGGTTGCCTACCCCTTCTGCGGAAGCAGAGAAAAAGCCATCAGCAAGAAAAAGAGTACAGGCTTTAGAGTCAGGTGGTATGGAGTCCATTCCTTGGTTTCCTCAAAGGTAAAATGACTTCAGATTGTGGTACGTGCGAAGGTTTTGGTGAGGATGAAATGAGATAGTGAATGTAACATAAATAAATATATTTATAGACACACGTGTGCACACATATATATGTATACACATATGTATATGTATATATGTACACACAGTTGCCTCTTGAATAACACAGGTTTAAAGTGTGTGGATGCGATTATGAGGATTTTTTAAGTAAATACACAGTCCAGTACTGTAAATATATTTTCCCTTCCTTATGATTTTCTTAATAATATTTTCTTTTCTCTAGCTTGCTTAATTGTAAGAATTCAGTATGTAACATATAATACAAAGTATGTGTGACTTGACAGTTTATACTATGGGTAAGGCATCTTGGTTAACAGTAGGCTATTAGTAGTTAAGTTTTGGGGAGTCAAAAGTTATACATGGATTTAAAACGGAGTCGGGGCCCCTAACCCCCTAGTGTTCAAGGGTCAATTGTGTGTACGTGTTTATACACACACACACTTGACATAGATTTATTATATATGTGTGTATATATATATATAATAGAATAATCTGTAATTATCTGTATCTATATAATACATATTTATATATACACCTCATGGGCACTCAGTGTTGGTGTCTTTCCTTTTCAGTGTTACCAATATTTCAAGTTCATTTCCTCACTGATTGGAACAGAACTATAGCAGAAACTACCTTTCTCCAGTAGCTGAAGAGTTTAAAAAGAAACTCCTTCATTGCCAACCGTCTTTTTTCCTTTATTCAGTGTCTTTCCTCCACAAAACTTGCCGGCATTCAGCCCTTGAGAGGGCATCGAAATGTCATTTTACCTTGAGGTGAATGGGTCTATAGAATTGGTCTTGACCTTGAATGTGAGAGCAAAGCAGGTCAGGCAGCATCCAGTCAGTGGAACTTCAGAGGAGCCTCTGGGTGAGAGTAACGTGGTGCGTTGACCTCTGGTGGAGACTTTCACACGTGACATTCTGAGCCCTGTGCAGAGTGTCTCCCGGGGGGGACCGAAGGGGGAGGGGCGGAGGGGGGGGACCCCCGCAGTCACGTGGCCACCTCCACCTACAGCGCTGTGTTCCTTCTGTTATCACTCTTCTTGTACAGCCCGTGTGGTTGCTTTCTAAACTGCATATCCACAGGCCAAAACGAAGTAAATAAAAAGCTTCTCCGCGTGAAGATGAAGGTTCTTTGGCACTATCTTCCTCCGTCTCTTAGCGGAGCAAACAGAGAACTCCTTTCTGACTTAAGTTACGCATATTTTTTTCCTCTTTTTTACTTTCAAAGCTGGCAACCTCATAAGAGCAGCATTCAAGCAGGCCGAGCCAAGGATGCGGGGCGTCATGAAAGGAGCGTTTCTTGTCCTCCTGGCCCCCCTTCCCTTTGTGCCGTCTCTGCCACGTATTATTAACCACCTTGCGAAGTCGGAACTTTGCCAATGCCTGGCTTCTGGATCCCGCGGGTCGCTGCCTAAATCTGCCGCTTGTCCAGCAGAATGAGTTCGTTTCTGCCGTTTGTAGAAAAAAAGCTAATCAGATTTTATCAAACTCATTTAGGTTATTAGTATATGTGGTAACTAATCTGAGTAAATTGGAGGTAAGGCTGATGCTACGTACTCATTACAGTGTGATTTTTAATGTGAATTTTGCACAAGTTGATGAATGATTGTGCCCATTTGGCCTTTTAGTTATCATGCTGGTAAAAAATAAAAATAAAAAAAGACAATTTCTACCTTCCTATCTTTCTCCTTTTTTAAAAGTATTTTCATGTGACCTACCAGCCCCAGTTAGGTGGCGGTAACGCGGTAACGCAGGGTGGGAGAATGTCATGTCAGATCTTTTATAACTTGGGAGTTTTTTTGGTGGGGGTAGGTGAATAACAGAGCTGCTTTAGTTCTTGTTATTGGCTTATGATGATAGTCTGGAATTATTTTATAGATTGTGTTTGGCTGCCAGCATGGTGCTTGGGTATGATTAATTTGTGCAGCTTGCCATTGGATAAATAATATTCATTCCTTGGATCCTTGTTCAGAAGGGATTAGCCAAGTGAACTGGAAAACATGCCTTTGCAGGAGAGCTTTTGGTGTTTGTGATAATCAATGAACAATCTAGTGGCTGGTTTAATTCAATTCTTACAGAACTAGCTGACTCATTGGCTCTTAATGCTTCTTAACTTCTTGTGCAGTGTTTTAATCTTCAGTTTTGTACACATATACCAATATTATAGTGGACACAGTTCAGAACTTAACATTTCCCCAGGACCTTGCTCTGAGAATTTAAAATAAATACCTTGTGAAATGGGTTTCAAGAAAATTGTTTTTTTGATGGGGCTGTTTTTTTCTGCCTTTCTTTTACTGGAAAAAAACTGCTTTGAAAAAGTAAAATAAACTTAGCTTTTTTTTTGTAAAGGGAGGATTAAAACGAAATAAAACATAAAGGACGTGACACCTTAGAGACCCGTGTGGCATAGAACTCTCAAAGCCCATAACATGTCCTTGGGTCTTGGTCTTGCCTCATTTTTAGGGCTAAATAATTTATAGCTAAGCTTTTGCCCTGTGGGATGGTTGCAACATGTTCCACCAAGAGGCAAGGGTTTCTGTTCAAATTTACAGTTCACTCGATTTATGTATCAGATAGAGGGGCCGGCTTAGGAAAGCTTTCTTCTTTCTGCTCCCCTTTGCCTTTGAATAGTTTCCCAGTGCGTTTTGTTCATCTGAACAGTGCATTGACTTGCCCGACGCAGGGGAACTGGCTAGCTGTTTATCATTGTAGTAACATGTCGTTTGGCTCCCAGTGAGTGCAGCGGTAAAGGTCCCAGGTACTGATTTGTTTTTCCTTTCTCTGTTTGTTGTTTGTTTTTTGTTTTTTCGGCTTTTGTTTTGTTTTTGTTTTTTGGTACCTCCACGGACTGGATTCTGCCTCCCCACCTCAATTTCAGCCTAAGTTTAAATGACAGGTGAATGTAGGGTTGTGAGATCTAACTAATAAAGATACGAGGTCCCGGGTAAATTTGAATTTCAGATACACAGCGAATAATTTGTAAATGTTGAATATGCCCCTATATTTTATCTGACAACTCTAAGAGAGTGTTGGGGAGCTAGGTTTCTCTATCCTGAGGGTCCTCAAGTTAAATTAGGTATGCAGAGATAATTGCGAGTGGGATATAAGAATGCAAAAAGAGGGACACCTGTTTGTTGGAGGAGCGTGCGACTCTTGATCCTCGGGGTCATGAGTTCGAGCCCCACATTGGGTGTAGAGATTGCTTAAAATAAAACTTTAAAAAATGGGAGGGGCGCCTGGGTGGCTCATTTGGTTAAGCGGCCGACTTCAGCTCAGGTCATGATCTCACGGTCTGTGAGTTTGAGCTCCGCGTCAGGCTCTGTGCTGACAGCTCAGAGCCTGAAGCCTGCTTCGGATTCTGTGTCTCCCTCTCTCTCTGCCCTTCCCTTGCTCACACTATGTGTCTCTCAAAAATAAAAAAATAAAAAAAAATAAAAAAAAGTTAAAAAATGGGAAAAGAAAGTGCCATTTATTAAGCATTTAAAATTTTTTTTTTAATGTTTATTTATCTTTGAGACATAGAGTGAGCAGGAGAAGGGCAGAGAGAGAGGGAGACACAGAATCCGAAGCAGGCTCCAGGTTCTGAGCTGTCAGCAGAGAGCCCGACGCGGGGCTCAAACTCACAGACTGTGAGATCATGACCTGAGCCGAAGTCGGCCGCTTAACCAACTGAACCACCCAGGCGCCCCTAAGCATTTTTTAAATATCAAATCCTATGTAGTTCGTCCTCAGCTTGCGAGATAGGCGTTACAAACCCTTTATACCTTTAGGGACAGCAAGAGCTAACATTTATTGAGTGCCTTCAATGTGCTAGGCTCTGTTCATCCTCTTTATTCAGCACTGAAAGTAACCTCTGTGAGGGTTAAGTACTATTAGGATGCCCACTGGACAAAGAGGAAGCTGAGCCGAGGTTTTGTAGCTAGTAAAGGATTGTTTGGGGGTGAAGAAAAAGGGTGCACGAGGCGTCTCTTGCTCGAGGTCACAGAGTAATTAGTGGAGCCAGGATTCCAACGCAGGACCCTTCATTCCAGCAGTTTTTACTTTGGCTGCGTATTGGGATCCCCTCGGGGTGGTGAGTGGGGGGCATTAAAAGCCACAGGTACCGAGGCCCAGCCCCAGAGAGCTGGATTTACTCGGTCTGAGATTGGCCTGGCTCTCAGGATTGTTCAAACTTCCCCAGGCGGTTTTCATGTGCAGCCAGGGTTGGGGCCGGCTGCTTTACGCTGTTTTTGGCGTAAAATGAATTACTCTCCTTAGGAAATCGAGCCACTCTATGTGGCCATTCCTTTAGCTCCAACCCCTCCTCCACAGAAACTCACCATTCCAAATCTGGCAGCTAATTTTTCATGGTCTTTGTTTCCTCAAAATTATTTTCAGGAAATCCTGGTGAATATATGTTGGGATATAAACAAACCACAAAGAAAGACCTCTTGGGGGCATTCTGTTGATGGATTTTCAGAGCGATCTTTTCTTTCTCCTTACCCCGTTATACTTCCTGGAGGAGGGCCTAGCTCTTTGTTCTTCATTTAGCCCCAGCTGGGTACCAGGCTGGGTATTTGAGGAGGTTTACAGATTAATAAAACTAGACCACTACCCTCCAGGGGTTTTCAATTTTAGAAGGGAAGCATATAAATGTAATTCTAGGTTTAATTTTCTAAAAGTCACTTCGGAGGAGTGCAGAGCAGGAGGGAATACAGAGACGGCCGAGGCGGAGGTTGTGGGGGGGGGGGGGGAAGCGGTGTGGAGAGTGGTGGCTTCTGCCATAGCCCTGGGTCGAATTTCCACTCTGCCACTTAATCCTCGCCCTGTCGGTCTCTGTGCCCTCCTTGGCATAGTGGACGTGCCAGGCCTCTGATGGGGAGCGGGAGTCAGTCGGTGCCTGTGGAGTGCAGACCGCCGACTCGGCCGGGGCGAAGGCGCCGTTCCAGCACGCCTTTGCTCGGCCGCCCAGCCAGAGTGTGAATAGTAGGTTACTAAGCTCTGTCTATTGTTCTCGGAATTCATGGGGCCAAGGATTGTCCTTCATTTGGTAGCTGGTGAACAGTCAGGAAGGGACATGAATGGGAAACTAGACATACTTCTAGAAGATAACCTGTGGCCGGTCTAATAGGAACTGGAGTGAGATGGGAACGGACCCTGAGACCCTGAGTTGCCTAAGAAAAAGAAAAGTTTCTAAGCCAGAGTAAATCGGGGCCTCAACGAGCTTGAAGGCAGTAGAAATAGAAAGGGGGAAGGCTTTGGGCACAAGGACTCAGATACGTATTACATATGGTGAGTGAAGGAAAGAGGGTGACAGCTTTCAGCCTTGATGGTGACATTCACAGATGGACAACACGGGAAGAGAGACTGAGTGTTAAAGAGGAGAGGATGACGAATTAGGTTCTGGGCAAAGTTCTATTGCAGCCCTTGTCACAAGCCAAGCAGTGCCACGTTGCACATTAGTATGTCCGCGCCATGGCCGCACATTTGGGGGTGATGTAGCATCTCTATCTCGCTTACGCTGGCTTACTTACGCACTTCAGTGAAGAAAGGTCCTTACCACTGCTACCATCCCACCTGTCCTTTATGTTGAACTTGGGCTTTCCTGCCCTGGTTTGTTTAGGTCTAAGTGTAATACTTTGCATAGGAAATCGATAAATCTGTTGCTATTTGACCGATGGGGCTGTTTCTTTATTACCAGGCAGTTGTGCAAGCAATAAATACTTCTGGTATCCTGAGTATACTTATTTCTAAAGGGGAGCGAGAGTAATGAGACATTTCCTAATGCCAGGCTCAACTTATAATTCAGAAACAGAAGGCAGATGATTCGGAAAGACTGTTCCCACTCAAGATTTTTAAGGTCATTGGAAAGCTTCCATTTTTGTTGCAAGCGCTGTACTTTGTGTTTGATATGTTGAGCCTTTTAGAAGACTGCTAACACTTAAACATTCTATCTTTGCCAGTATAGCCTGGACCAGGGGTTGGCAAACTTTTTCTGTGAAGTGCCAGACAGTACATATTTTAGGTTTTGTGGGCCACACAGTCTTCTGTGGAAACTCGTCAGCTCTTCTGTTATAACATGAACACGGCCATAGATGATATGCAAACAAATGAGCTTTGCAGCATTTCAATAAAGCTTTGTTTACACAAACACGTGGTAGGCCGGACTTGGCCCTCAGGCCACAGTTTTCTGACTCCTGGGATAGCAGATGGGCCGTGGAGGAAGAGCTCTGGTGTCACCTACCAGTTCTCAGCTGTATGCTTTGCCCTCCGTTTTGTCAGCTGTAAAATGGGATCAGTAGAAGAACCAACCTCAGGGGTTATTTTGGCGTTAAACGAGATGACACGACTAGTGGCCAGAACATAGGAAGGCCCCCGGAAAGTTAGCAAAAGTGAAAAATACAAAACCAAAACCAAAACCAATGTCCCATTTCAGTCTGTATTCTACACAACTGTGATGTTTGATTGCAGTCGTTTTTTTTAAAAGGTTATTTATTTACGGGGCGCCTGAGTGACTCAATTGGTTAAGCACCCAACTTCCGCTCAGGTCATGATCTCACGGTTCGTGGATTCAAGCCCCACATCAGGCTCTGTGCTGACAGCTCCGAGCCTGGAGCCTGTTTCAGATACCGTCTCCCTCCCTCTCTGCCCCTCCCCCACTCACACTCTGTCTCTCTGTCTCTCAAAAGTGAATAAACATTAAAAAAAAGTTTATTTTGAGAGAGAGTGAGCACATGAGTGGGGGGAGGGGCAGAAAGTGAGGGAGAGAGAGAATCTCTAGCAGGCTCTGCGCTGATAGTGACGTGGGGCTCGGACAGTGAGATCATGACCCGAGCCAAGATCAAGAGTTGAACGCTACCCTTAACCTACCTGAGCCGCCCCGGTGCCCCTCACTATGGTCATTTTTCAGGTAAGACGGAGAGACTGTGAGGCAGCAGTTCTGCAGGACAATGTAGGATCCCAGCTCTACACAGCACACCGATGTTATAAACTAGTTGTATATGTATATGTACATCGATGTTATAAACTAGTTGTATATGTATAAACTAGTTGTAGTTATGTAAGTGGCTTTCACAAACTAGAAAACGTTGATGACCTCGTGGATGCTCCACGTGGCTAGCACTGTTTATTCTTTGGATGGTTTTCTTGGAAATTCTGTGTCATTCCCTTTCTGGGAGTAAATTAGACTTTGACCTAATTCTTGGCATTGACTTGGGCTCCCCTCCAGCCCCCCGCACAGCAGAGGTATGAGGAACAATTTCTGCAAGGGAAATGTAACGAGCACTTATTGAGTGCCTGCTGTATGTTCATATTGAGTGTGGCGTTTTCCACTATCCTGAAGCTTGCTGTGGAGTTAGAAAAGAAATATGGATATATGTGAAACAACCAGGCACAATGCTAATGTGTATAATAGGATATAAAAAAAAAGTGAGGGCTCATAGGACACAGGGGGACATATAAAGGTGCTGAGGAGATTCAGCCTGAGGAAAAAAGTCAAATCAGATCGCATTAGCCCCGGTGGATACTTCCTGGAGAAAATCCGGATGGGGCCTTGTGAGTAGAGTTATCTTGGCTGCATAGATATCTTTCCTAGGAAATAATTCAGCCCTGTTCCCGACAGGCATCAAAGTCAATTTTTGGTGGATAAAGTGTCTCCTCATTTTAAAAATGGCACCGAACCACCAATGCAGTGACATAGAGGGTGGAACTTTGTGGTGACAGCCCATGGGGACAGTAATGGCTTTAGGCATTTAGTTTTCCTTCACACTTCAAAGAACCTAAAAGTGAGGGTGATTTATTTATTCATGAAAACATGCAGCACACAACTGCGCCTTGCACCTGGAATTCTTGTGGGTGGTCAGGCTGATCTGGCAGAGAGGTGAGGAGTAGTCCCCAGCCAGGATGGCAGCCGCCTGGAGCAGGCACTGGGGGCTGTCGGGCTCCCTGCCGCATACCCAGCGGATTGAAACAGAGCGTGCCATGGAGTCAGAGCTCAATGTTTTCTGAATAAGTGAGCAAAAGAAATACTTGAGGTCCACCTGTTGCCCTCAGTTTGGTGTTGGGCGTACAAGCAGAGTAGTCTAATGGCAGAATGGACGTAAAACAAGTGAGAATTATTCCACAGATGGGGCTGTGATAAGCATCCAGGTGGGCAGAGGTGAGATTGCCAGCTGTCCACCTTGGAGTTCAGGAAGGCTTCACATGTGGCGTTGTATGAACTTGGTCTTCAAGGGTGGGTGGCATGATACTAGGCATACCAGGGTAAGGAGAATAGGCAAGGGCGCACCTGGCAGGTGAACGTATAGCTGGGCAAAGACATGGTGGAATTAAAGGACGAGACGGATTTGGGGCGCACTCACTGCCCTCCTCGATGGGAGTGAAAGGCTCAAGAAGGATTGTGGGTACACATACTGGACCCCCATTGAAGCTGACTTCTTTTTTTTTTCTTCAATGTTTACATACCTGTTTTGAATGAGAGAAAGAGAGCGCATGCACGAGTGAGGGAAGGGGCAGAGAGAGAGTGAGACAGAATCTCAAGCTGGCCCCACGCTGTCAGCACAGAGCCCAACCCAGGGCTTGTACTCATGAACCATGAGATCATGACCTGAGCTGAAATCCAGAGTCAGATGCTTAACTGACTGAGCCACCCAGGTGCCCTGAAGCTGACTTCTTGACACTCTTTGATGCAGGGACCACAGTTAGACTTTTTGGGGTCCCTCCTTGTATTCTAAGTGTCAGAGACCTTATGGATGTTCCCGCCCTTAACGGGAAAAGTGTCTTTTTCAGCAGGGCAAGCACTGGGGAGAGGGTAGAGAGGGGGGGTCTCATCCATGCAGTTGGCCAGATCACCTCATCTGATGCTGGGCTCAGTGGGGTGACAAATGTGATATTCAGCCAACGTATCCTGCCTTAAAAATAAAAGCATACCCAGCGTACCTCTTCCTCCATATCATAGGAAGACATTTCCTGCTTTAAATAATAGTTACTGTTTTATTGAGGAGCAAGATCACGCACCAGATACTGTTCTAATGACTTTACCTCTCAGCCTTGGTATGGAATTCCATAATATCCCTGTGCCACGGGTGCTGTTAGGATCCCTGTTGCTACTGGTTTGAGGCAGGCCTTGTCTGTGTTTTGTTCTCTGCTGTATCCCCCATGCATAGTAAGGCACCTGGCACATAGTAGGTGCTGGATTTTGAAAGGATTAATGAAATGCAGACATAATCTAACCAAGTCATACTGGTTCCATGTGGGAGTCGGAGACCAGAAATAGATGATTTCAAAGTGTGGGTTCTTTGCCCTGTACTCTACCACCTCCCTGATGCCTGCGGAGGAGACCTCTGTGGTTTTTGGTCTTGAGGGCTCCTTTGTAACGTTCCAGGCGTGGATCGCCCCGCACAGATACTTCTGGTCATTCCCTAATTTGTTATGGATAAAAAGTTTACAACAAATGAGGTGATGTTCAGAAACAGCTTTGTATGTCATATATTAGCAACAACGTGTGTGTGTGTGTGTGCGCGTCTGGTCCCGTCTCCTGACAGCACTTGCTCTTTACAAGAACTGGGTCCTCTGCAGGAACCCAACTCCCGAGCGGACAGATTGGGGATACGTGCGGTTTAGTGCGGGAAGCCCGGTCCTGGGGGGTGGGTCAGGCCTGCGTCTAGACTGACCCTGGAGCTAGAGATTTAGTGGCTCAGCTGACAGCGGTCCTGTGAGCAATTGCTGCCAGTCCTTATCAGACAAAGAGTTCCTCCTTTCACAGGACCTTGTCTTCTGTACTGGGCGAAATAAGAAAGTTCTTTGCCCCAGGGAGCTTGGAGTCGTTGGAGGAGATAAAAATAGAAATGGGGCAGACCAGGGTAAGTGCGTTAGTAGAGGCTGCAGGAGAAAAGAGGAGAGAAGAGATGAACGTTGGAGGCCCTCTCACAGATTTCTCTGTGGTCCTTGGATCTGGACGAACACCACGATTTTCTGTCTTGTTCCAGTTGTAGCATGGGCGTTCTTGAAGGCAGCGTAAAGGAAACTTCCATTAATAGAGCTGAACATGGCACTGGTTCCGGAGGCTTGCTATCCAGCTTATGGAGGCAAAGCAAAAACAGAGACGGAGGGAAGGAGGAAATGAAGAGAAAGATGTCTGAGGAAATCAGGAACCCAGACAACTCTGTCTGGCGTCTCCTCCTACCCTCATCTCCCAAGGTGACCGAAAGAGAGTTTCATAAAGATCGTTCCCTGCAGCCTTCTGTCACTTTGACGACACTTGGGATTCTCATCTCTGGGGCACAAAGACTCTCTCGGGAAGAGAGTTGTTACAGGGTTTAGCATGAATCTGTAGTGTGAGGACTGGGAATGAGGCCAGCAAGTTTTTTGTTTTTTGTTTTTTGTTTTGAGCAATAGAGCAATTTGTGAAAAATAATGTTTAAAAAATACATCAAAATCTTGTTTCTCACCGTAATGAGAAGGAAGTATGAGAGGTCAAACATTGGTTCTTTCTATTTCTCACTTGAAATTTGTATGAGCCAGAATATCTTGTTCAGGAAACAGCAGTTTCGACATTGCAGGACTCTCTGATTTGGGGAACTGTTGTGCTTTTCACATAGTTTTTGAAATGGAGCCACACTTCGGGAGGAAAGCACAAGGTGCGGATGCTAACATGGGCATGTGGACATGCTTTATCTGCCCTCCTCCCACAATGGCTTTGTTTTGTTTGCGTGTTCATTTATTTTTGGAAAAAAGAATCAAGTCTGCTCAGTCCTTGACCTCATCCACCCAACAAAGGCAGACCATTTTAGACCCTTTCACCTTCTCCCATAATATATGTGAATTTTTGGTGCCAGCTTGGGTGTTCAAGGAAAATAATTCACTAATGTTTTCTTCACAAAACTTTTCATTTTTCTGTCATTTTGACTTGATATTACCAGATGGCCGTCTTTCCACTGTGCCTCGTACTTCTTCATGTTGAACAGAATATAGAGCTTAACCTTGGAGTAAAAGAAAGAATTAGCAAATAGATTATCTTGGCCCATCTAGCCCAACATCCAGTTTTTGAAAAAAAAAAAAAAATGAACTTGTGAGGCATCTTGGGTGGCTCTGTCGGTTAAGCGTCTGACTCTTGGTTTCTGCTCAGGTCATGATCTCATGGCTTTGTGGGTTTGAGCCCCACATCAGGCTCTGCACTGGCAGCATGGAGCCTGCTTGGGATTCTCTCTTCACCTCTCTTTCTGCCCCTCCCTCACTAGTGTTGTCTCTGTCTCGTAAAATAATGAATAAATTTAAAAAATAAAAAATGAACTTCCGTCATTTGGAATTAGGTGATGCCACAAAAGCTGTTGAGTTACTCATTCATCCCTATGAATATTTATTGAGCTCGGTCTTCCAGATGGCTAGTGACAGGGGACTGAACTAGAAATTCAAAATCACTGCCCTGAAGGGGCCTACATTCTTCTTGTTGGAGTGTGTGTAGAGAGAAGACAGATAATCTAATAAATTGACAAGATTGTTTCAGAATATACTAAGTTCTATGAAAGAAATAAATGGCCCATGTGAAAGGGAAGAGGATAAGAAGGAGGCATCTTGTGATCAGTGTTCAAAGCATCCTTCTCTGAAATGGATGGAGGCATTGAGTGGGCAAATTTATTAGGATCTTTCTGGTATCATTTAATGAGGAATGCTTATAAGCTGAATGTTTGTGTCATGCACCCACCCCTCCGCCGCTTCATGTTGAAACCTAATCCTCAGTGTGCTGGTATTTGGAAGTGGGACTTTTGCAAGGTGATTAGGTCATGAGGGTGAGCCCTTATGAATGGGATTAGTGTCCTTACAAAAGAGACCACGGAGATACCTCCCTCTGTCCCTTTCTACCATGTGAGAAGACAGCATCTATGAACCGCAAAGTGAACCGGACACTGAACCCAGCCTGAACTTTGATTTTGGACTCTCCAGGCTCCAGAACTGTGGGAAGTACATTTCAGTTGTTCCGAGCCACCCAATCTATGGCATTCTGTTAGAGCAGCCGAGTGGACCAAGTCAGAGTAAAGGCTTAAAATGAGACAGTGCTAACTTTAAATCTCAGCTTTACCTTGTTGTATTTGCTCTCAGCAAATAGGAGAAGTAGTTATCTGTGGGGTTGTTAAAAGGACCAAAGACAAAACACAGCGTCCCAGGGCACAGTCAGTGCTCAGTAAACAGGAAGGGCTGTTTTAGTGTTGGGTGTCCTCTATACAGGTCCTCAAAGTGAATTACAACTTTGGAAGAAGGGGACCTGGCTGATCTGAAAACTGTTTTCAAATTAAAATGAAAACCACTGGATATAATTTGGCAAAGGCAAGCCCTGGAAGCTGTGATGAAACAGAGTCCAACACAGAGAGGATGGCCGAACTTGGTGGCCCTCTCAAGTTCCATCCCTCCTCCCTGATACGCTGACCCGACCTCCGCCAGGGCATCGTGCAGAGTCCCTGGCACACAGCAAGCACAACAGTCTACACTATGCAAGTAGCTGCTGACTTCCACTGAATTTATATTTAATCCATTATGGAGCCAATAAACCTCCAATGTTAAGTTGTTCTTTTTAGAACTTGTCCTTATTCAACATTTTCTCTTTTCACCTGTGACATGTTTTAAATACCGTTAGGATGTCTCTCCCTCTCCTACTTCAAAACAGAATACTTTTGGCACCTGGCACTCACCTTCTTCCTTTCCAGCGGATTTTTACTTCCTTTAAAATCTCTTCCTGATACAAGGAGAGATCTAGAATGTTTCCTAGGAGGAAAATTGAAAAACTGATAACTAACTCCTCTGAGGATATTTAGCCAATTGGTCATAGAGAAAAGAAGAGATTTTGCATCTTTCAGTTTTCAGTGGAGAATTCATATTTGATTTTAACTAATGTGTGTCACCGGTAGAGCACACTCAATAATGTACGTGCACACTGATTAGAGGCAGTCAAGTCATGAAGGATGTGTGTGCGTAAGAGAGAAAAACACGAATTTCTCTCTTAGGGTTTGTCATAAGAGGGGAATGCTTTCAAGAATGTTCTCTTGGTGGGGGAGGGGTGCCTGGGTGGCCCAATCAGTTGAGCATCCAACTCTTAGATCTCAGCTTGGGTCATGATCTCACAGTTCATGGGTTTGAGCTCTTGTCAGGCTCCGTGCTGACAGCAGGGAGTCTGCTTGGGATTCTCTCTCTCTCCCTCTCTCTTTACCCTTCCCCCCCACTTCTTAAAATAAATAGGCTTAAAAAAAATAAAAGAATGGTCTCATTGGAAAATTGTGGGGTCCACGAGGGCACACATTGGTGCCTTTAGATCTAAGTGTGTGTTTGCACGTGCGAGCCTGTGTGAGCTCATGTCCCACACGTCCTGCCTTTACCTACTGCACACCTGTAACTTCCTAAGGTCAGTGGGGGCTAGTTTATTTCACACGGACATTTTACTTGGGTTATTCTGGAGAAAATTCTGAAGAGTCATATGCATTGATCACGAAATTAGAAAATATGACTTGTAAAAAAGGACACGAAATAGGAATTTAACTTCCCCTTCCCTTTTTCCCTCAAGCATTTTCGAGGTCAGTGTTTCCTACTCTTACTCGGATACGAGCAGCACGTGGGGAGCAAAATTTGATTTATGAGGTTTTATTCCTCCTAGGGATTCTGTTTGCCTTGGTCTGGCGTGTGCCACTGACCTCTGGTGATTCTCACGATAAGGCAGATTTGGAACACACAGGAAAATGAGAAAAGGGGAATAAGACACGAGTTCACTAGGAAGTGTATCTCAGGAATAAGGAACAGAGTTGGCAAAGTCTTGCAGGTTCACAGAATATCAAGGAAAGGGGCGTGGTCATGGGTGTGTGTGGGTGGGGGTGTGGGGGTCGGAAGAGAAAGTCTGTGATCTCCTTGACAGACACTTGAGGAAGGATCTTGTGTTCAAGGCTAAAGAGTTGTAACTTCAGGGGCTTCTGGGTGGCTAAGTGCCTTCACTCAGGTCATGATCTTGCTGTTCGAACGCCGGTGCTGACAGCCCAGAGCCTGGAGCCTGCTTCTGATTCTGTGTCTCCCTCTCTCTCTCTGTCCCTCTCCTGCTTGCACTCTGTCTCTGTCTCTCTCTCTCTCTCTCTCTCAGGAAAAAAAAAAAAAAGTTTTAACTTCATTGCCGGCCCAATGTTGCGACCTTATTCACCATGTACATTTTTTGTTCTTATCGATGATCACAAAAGCAAAGTTTGTTTATTAAATTGGAACATTATAGGATTAAGTTGACCCCCAAAGAGAAATGTTCCCATAATTCTACCCCACTCCACTCAAATAAAATTACTACTGTAAAGTGTTTGGTGTATCAGATGAGTGATTTAGAATTCTAGCTCTGGCGGTGGGTAAGATGAAATGTAGTGGGAAAAGAGAGATATTATGCAATTTCAGTGTCCCACGCAGGAGATGAAAGAGGCTCAGAACTAAGGCACCAAAGGATCCAGACCAGGGGAGGCAGACGGGAGGTGCTGGGACGCAGGGGAGCGGAAAACGTTGGGGGAATCCCAAGGAACTCTGAGGTTTCTGGCTCTGGGTTAACTGGCCGGGTAGTGGTGTCATTAAGCACGCTTAGGAATCTAGTGGAAGATATATGCTTGGGGACCTGTCAACACCGAAGCGTCCAGGGGCGCGCGTGTGTGTGAAGATGTCTGTGAGCCCGCTGGGAATTTAGATGTAGACTTAGGTCCTAGTGAGTTGGAATTTAGTAATATGGATTTAGAAGCCACAGAGACATGGGAAAAAAAGAGAGAGAGAGAGATCTAGGGAAATGGAGGCAACAGAAACAATAGTAAGATGGGTTGTAAGTGCTTAAGTGTTTTTGTGTGTGAGGCTCAAGGAGATAAGACTCAAGATAGACTGCAGTTGTGGAAGAGAGGGGAGTGAAGTATCTCCTCCGGTCGAAGCCTGTACAGAGTCAGGTATTAGGTTCATCAAATGATCAAATGTACCTTCTCAAGCTGAAAATTCCTAAAGGAGCCATCGTGTCTTTTTTTTTTTTTTTTTTTTTTGAACCTGGGAGAAGTCCAAATACAGAATATTTGCAACGTTAGAGAAACATTCCACTTCGATGCCAAGTGTTGTCGTTCCCATTAGCGATGTGGTGGAAGAAATCGTGTTTCTGAAGATACATTTTTAAATGTGCTACTGAAAAACCACGACTGTGATGAGTTTTGGGTTTTTGATAGTGCGTGTGTGTGTGCGTGCCCGCGTGCACGCGTGAAATCATTTGTCTTCCGGGGTAAATTTTGTTCATGAAAAATATTATTTTCTATTTATTTGTCTAGATTAGGAAGAATTGACAAGGATTATATCTTAGTTTAAAACGTTCGAACTTTAAAAAGAGCAAAAAAAATAAATTTATTTTTAAAATTTTAAATAGTGACGTGGGTTTGTGGTGGATTCAAACAGCGTGGGCTTGGAAAGCGCGCCTACCTCCCGTGGCTTCCGACCAGTCTGCTTCCCAGGGCTTCTGCGCACGACTCTGGGGGTGAGTCAGTGCCTCTGAGCTCCAGCCCTCCTGTTTGCACGTGAGGATAGCAACTGGCATTGCTCAGGATGGCTTGAGGATTAAGTTACACTCTGGATGAAAGGCCCAAGAACAGTTGGAACCTGCCCAGGACCGGTATTCAAAAAATGTCCATTGCCTTTCTATTCTCTCCTTTCCAAAAAAAAAAAAAAAAAAAAAAAAAAAAAAATCATGCTCTGTTTCTGTTAAGACTCTTTTGTAACATTCTATTTTAACATGATTCTTAATATACTGCCAGAACCCATGTTACCAGTCCATTTAGCGCACTTTATAATTTTTCATTTGGAGTTTTCATTAAAAATTTAAAGCTTTCTAGTTTCATAAACTCATCTGTTACTGCTGACACCCAGCAGGGTGGGGTTTTCTGTTTCTCCGTAACAACGGAGTCCCTGCTCTCCCGGCAATAAGCTGAACCCTTCCGTCCAAAGAGAGCATGATGAATGCCGTGTTTTGGCCATTGGTGGAATTGTCGCTCCTGCCTCTACAGCCTGTGGCAAAGGTAGAATCAGAGAGGCCCCTGTGTTGACTGGTAGTCATCCTGAATATCACAGCGGCCCAGAAATGTCGACCACACCAGGAGAGTAGCAAGCAAGAATGTTCTCCAGTGCTACCCCGTTCAGACATGCTGCCGGTCATCAGGACCGCTGCGGCTTCGCATGTGTGCATGAGGCCGAGCCACCGTCGCATTAATATCTGTGTGATCTAAATGCCATTTTGGTTTTCCATCATTGTCAGGCCTGCTGTTGTTTCTGTGTCTAAAAAATGTCGCCTCAAATAAACAGCCCACAGCCCACAACTCTGAGAGATGTTATCAGCCTTTATCACTTTTCTCTTTGAGAAGGTAGACTCGGGTTTCAGAAATGTTGTCTTAAGATAGCTGGAAGGAAGTGTTTGAAATGGCACATGGGGCTGTGATTCTGGTAACCAAGGAAACACGTCCCCGATCCAATGCTTCCTTTAAAGAAATGCTACAGTCTTTTGGAGATTGTCTCAGAGTCACCCACAGGATTCCAGAGAGATTTGAAATTAAACTAGGTCACTTCCAGAAACTGTCTCAAGAACAAACAAAGTGCTTGAGGAACCACCTCTTTAAAGACACACTGTTTACAAGAGCAGCCCGGTGCATTGTGGGTATAATAGCCTCCTACCTGAATAATCCACATTTTGCATCCGCTGTAATCGTTGTCGAATAAATCTTACCTGGAATGAACTTTCCTGTGCTCTTTCCCCGTTATTTGTATTCGTACTCTTATTCTTAGTTTGCCTCCTGTTCCCAATTGCTCTTTAGATTCTTCCCACCCCTTTTGTAACAGTCAGTGATTAAAATTATATAGTGACGGTGCAGCTCAGCAGCTATCCAGCCTGCTTATGGATTTGCCAGTACAGGCATCTCGTCTAGAATCATAGAAATTGGAGTTGATTTTGAAGATAATCATATACAAACTTTTCTTTCAATAAATGAGAAACCGAATCTTTAGGGAGGGTTACTTAGAGGCAGAGGCCATGCCTGGAATCTGAATATACACATTGCGGTAATGTTCTTGACGCAGAGACCCGAGCGTTGTACAGATCCTGTTGAATGATTACCGACACCATCTCAACATTTCTTTGTGTTAACAAAAGATTTCTGAGCGCCGGACGGCAGGAAAGAAATACAGAATTCATACAGAGCAGAAAGATGAAGACGATCCTTCTCAATGCAAGGGTCTCAATCTCACGGGCCACAGCGGCCAGACAGGATTTACAACGATGCAGACTGGTCTGGTAAGAGAACAGGGTGCGGGCAGGTATTCGGTGAAGTGCGGTGGGCACAAACCTAAAGTTGCCTAACTCTGGCAGGGCTCCCGATAGCCAGATGGCTGGCAGCCCCGGCCTTAGGCTTTCTTGCAGTAAGCTGTAAACTGACATCATGCTGCATTTTTCTAAGGGATAAGTTTCACAGTTGGAGTTTGAAGTGGAAAGAAGTGTACATAGAATTTCCACTTGAGAGCACATTTTACTTATTTAGTATTTATTTTTATTTTATTATTTTACTTACTTTCAAATTAGTTCACATACAGTATAATCTTGGCTTCAGGAGTGGAGCCCAGTGATTCATCTCCTACATGGTGCTCGTCCCCACAAGTGCCCTTTTTAATGCCCGTCACCCATTTAACCCACCATCCCCCCAGCCCTCCCCTCCCTCTAGCAACTGTCAGTTTGTTCTCTGCATTTAAGAGTCTCCTATGGTTTGTCTCCCTCTCTGTTTTTATCTTATTTTTCCTTCCCTTCCCCTGTGTTCATCTGTTGAGTTTCTCAGATTCCACATACAAATGAAATCATGTATCTGTCTGTCTCTGATTGACTTATTTTGCTTAGCATAATGCCCTCTAGTTCCATCCACGTTGTTGCAAATGGCAAGATTTCATTCTTTTTCACTGCCGAGTAGTATTCCATTGTGTGTGTGTGCGTGTGTGTGTGTGTACACACACACACACGCACACACACCACATCTGTGTAATCCATTCATCAGATGATGGACATTTGGGCTCTTTCCATAATTGGGCTGTTGCCAGTAGTGCCAGGGAGCACATTTTAAGCCTGATGCCTGGGTATTAATTAAATTCTATTTTTTCGAGATTAAATGTCAGCCTAGCTTGAAAGTCACATTCTCCATCTCTGTGAAAGACATCGTAGGGCTTTGATGGGATTTTAGATTCCAGATTATTAGAGTCATGAGAATTCACACAGACCTTGAAGCAAATATGTGTTGTCCTAAAGCAGTATTTTGCAGACCGCAGTGTGTACCAGAGTGACCTGGAAGGCAGGTTGCTGGGCCTTATCACCCCCAAATTTCTGATTCACTAAGTCGAGGGTGGGGCCTGAGAATCTGCATTTATAAGGAGAACTGCATCTCCCCAGGAGATGTTGCTGCTCCGCCATTCCCAGGACTGCGCTTCGAAGACCTTTGAATTACAGAAAACCCAACCATTCACTTACTCTAACAGAATTGTTTTGTTTATTTATTATTTTTAATATTGGCTATTATTTATTGAACACTTGTTCCGTATCACCAGTTACACCAGAAGTATGCCATTGAATTTGGTACTTTTTATTCTCAGCCTAGTTGCTCAGCCCGTCACCCAAAGGCCGCGGCGCCTTCGCTAGAACATCATAAGCTGCAGTGCGCTGGTAAATATTTAAGAGTTGGTTTGATGTTTGAGGAGAGACCTAATTTTAGTGTTGCCCGTTTCTGTGGTGTAAATACTCCCATTCATGGCTGATTTAAAGCTACCTTGATATCCTGTCAACCAGTTTGTGTAAAATTCCTGAAATTTAACAGTCATCTGTCTCCAGCACACCTTTGAATCCTAAGGAAATACCAAAGGTCACACTGAAATTGAACTTTAAGGAAAGGGAAACTTTGTGTACTCTTAGTGAGAATGTGCACTGTTGATGGGAATGTAAGTTGGTGCCAGCCATTATGGAAAAACAGTATGAAGTTTCCTAAAAAAATTAAAAATAGAACTACCACTTGATCCAATGATCGTATATACTTCTGGGTATATATATCTGAAGGAAATGAAAGAGATATCTGATATCTGCCCTCCTGTGTTTGCTGGATCATTATTCACAATAGCCCAGATATGGAAACAACCTCAGTGTCTGTCAGTGGATAAGAAGATAAAGAAAATGTGGTGTGTGTATTCAGTGGAATATTGTTCAGCCACAAAAAGAAGGGAATCCTATCGTTTGCAGTAGCGTAGATGAAACTTGAGGGCATGCTGCTAAAGGGAAATAAGCCAGCCAGAGGAAGGCAAATACTGTATGGTATCACTTAATATGCGGAATCTTAAAAAGTCATATTCATAGAAACAGGAAGTAGGCCTGTGGTTGTCATGGGCTGGGGGGTGGGAAAAGGGGAGATGTAGGTCAAAGAGTATAAGCTTTCAGTTATAAGATGAATAAGTTCTGAGGTTCTAATGTGTAGCATGGTGACTGTAGTTAATAATACTGGATTGTGTAGTTGGAATTTGCTAAGAGTAGATCTCACGTGTTTCCACTACCACCACCACCATAATAATAATGATGATGATGATGATGATGATGATGATAATTATAATAATAATAATAATAATAATAATAAAGTAACTATGTGAAGAAAGAAAGAAAACTAATTTAATCTTGTGAGACAGATGCTTACCTTCTCTTTGAGGGTCAGGTATGGAGAGGGAGGAAAAATAAACCCTTGTTTATACCTGGGGGGTCAGATGGAGATGAGCATGCTCAGGGAACAGTAGACACTGAGGTTCAAAACTCAAAGGCTGGCTGCCCACAGAGGCGCTTTTACTGGCTCTGAAGCCTTTTAATTTTGAATCAGTTGCTGACTTGGAGATTCTTTGCATGAAGACAAACAAACCCTAAATTTCTATCTTTTATTGAATGAAACATTAGAAGTTGTGGCAGCTCAAGGCCCAGGTTCTTTCTCAGCAGCCAGGGACTGGAGCTGAGGAGCAGCTGTTTCCTGTTGGTTCAGACAGGATGGGCCCTTTCCAGGTTTTCCCCAGGCCCTCAGCTCTGCCTCCCAAGGGGACCTACTTCTTTCATTTAGCTAGCTCTGCTGACCAGCGCTTGCTCTAGTTTCCTTTCCGCCATTTGAGGAGGCAAGTCCGGGAGAATATGCATCCTCCTTTCTGAGTGCAAATTCCAGCGGGGGAAGGAGAAGCATTTGATCGCCTTGGAGAACCTTTAAGAATTTAACCGTGGAAGTGAGTTGGGTATTTCTTCTCCAGTGTTCTCACCCTGCCCGTCCTTGCCCTCCTATACTTTGGGAACTGGAAAGGAGGAAAGAGGAATTACCCTTTCTAGAAGCAGAAGTCAACACCCAGAGAATCCTCTTATTTCTCTCTCTAAACTATAGATCTGAGGTCAAGGTGAAGGTATTCCAGATAAGAAAACACAGGCTCCTAGGTGCTTTATTTATTGTTTCTATGGTATAAACACTTTCCAGAATCCTGTTATTTGTCACTCCACTGTTTCTTTTCTCATTTTTCTCTCAGCATCTTGAGTCTGCCCCAGCAAGTTGGCTTTTATATCCTTAGCTTTTGTTAGTGTGGGAAAACCCAGGTCAGGAGACAACTCTTCTGGCAAAATCTTCCACCTGCCCGAACTGTTCTGTGGTTGTCGTATTCGAGGGTGGTGCAGCAAGGGAGATGGAAGATTCTCAGAGAGAAAAACCATGGATTTAAATCTGATCATTATCAGATTGAGAGCTAAATATTTTGGCAACTTTCATGAGGAAATATCCCTGGGAATTTTCTGGATAAATACCATTCTTAACTTTTGACAGCCTGCAGAATTTAGGCCACCCACATTGTGTGCAGCATAGAACTGTTCAGAGAAGTTTAAATGATGTGTTTCAAGAGTTTGGTTGAACTTGTAATTTAACCTGGGGGAGAGCAAACAAATACTTGTGGGAAAATATTTGTACTCGGAATCAGTAAAGAATGTGCAAGTAAGTTGCCTGCACTCTGGGAGCGCTGGTTCTCAGTGGGGATTAGTGCTGGGTGGCGTTTTTTGACAGCAAGCAGAGAAGAGCAAAGATGTTGACTCTCAGCGAGGCAGGTTGACTTGCTGAGAAACACTGCTATTGGCTATTGGCTGCTTGGCTTATCACATTCAGATCAAGTGTTTTCACAGATGAATGATCAGTAAGATTTGCTAAGCATTTTCTTTGTGCCGCATGGTACAACACAGGAGTTTAAGCGCTGTCACACTGTCAGGATCCTCACTCTCAGATGGGGAAGCTGATTTCTGGAGAATCCGTACTCTGTGATGCTCTCACACTTATGTGTGATGGAGCTAGGATTTGGACCCAGCTCTGCTTGACTCCACACTTTGAATCACGTATTATGTGAACATGCCATGGTCTTTAGAAGAGGATTCCTTGTAAATTTTATGTTTTATATTCATAAATGTTGAATCTACAAATACATCTCTATAAATGTTTCTTATTTTAAGCTGGGTACATATAGTTCTTTGTACATTGCCTAGCATACATACCAACTAGGCATGAACATATTTATTAAAACTTAAATGTTTATTTATTTTTGAGAGAGAGAGAGAGAGAGAGAGTGCTTGTGTGTGAGTAGGGGAGAGGGAGACAGAGAATCACAAGCAGGCTCCACACTGTCAGCACAGAGCCCGACACAGGGCTTAAATCCACAAAACTGTGAGATCATGACCTGAGCCGAAATCAAGAGTCAGATGCTTAACCCCCTGAGCCATCCAGGTACCCTGGTATGAACATATTTTAATTTTTAATTTTTAAAATTTAAAGTTATTGAAGTGTAGTGGACATACAATGTTATACTAATTTCAGGTGTGCAACGTAGTGCTTTGACAAATTTATACATTACTTATTGTTCCCTCACCCTGATAAGTGTAGTCACTATGTGTGACCATACAACATTATTACAGTACTATTGATTATATTGCCTATGCTGTACTTTTCAGCTCCATGATTCATTTTGATTATTTTGTAACTTGAAGTTTATCTCTCTCTCTCTTTTTAAAGTTTATTTATTTTGAGAGAGATAGAGATCTTGAGGGTGGTGGGGGTTGGGCAGAGAGAGAGAGAATCCCAAGCAAGCTCTGTGGGTCAGCACAGAGCCCGACTCAGGGCTCCAACTCATGAAACTGTGAGATTATGACCTGAGGCAAAGTTAAGAGTTGGGTGTTTCATCGACTGAGCCATCCAGACGCGCTGGAAGTTTAGATCTCTTAATCCCCTTTACTTGCTTTGTCCAA
Organism: Paguma larvata; assembly: GCA_030068075.1. NCBI lineage: Eukaryota > Metazoa > Chordata > Mammalia > Carnivora > Viverridae > Paguma > Paguma larvata. The sequence continues at coordinate 59,359,786 of CM057838.1, read as the reverse complement.
AACTATGGATTCCATATCTAAGTGAAATCATATGGTGTGTGTTTTTCTCTGTCTGACTTATTTCACTTAGTGTAGTACCCTCAAATTCCATCCACATTGTTGCAAATGGCAAGATCACATTCTTTTTCTACGGCCAAGTAATATTCCTTTGTATATACACGACATCTTCTTTATCCATTCATCATGAGTAGACACTTTGGTTGCTTTCATATCTTGGTTCTTATGAATAATGCTGAAGTAAACATAGGGGTCCATATATCTTTTTGAATTAGTGTTGTTGTTTTTTTTTTTTCCTTTGGGTCAGTGCCCAGTAGTGGAATTACTGGATCATATGGTAGTTCTATTTTTATTTTTTGAGCAACCTCCATACTGTTTTCCACAGTGGTTGCGCTAATTTACATTCCCACCAACAGTGCGCAAGGGTTCTCTTTCCCCCACATTCTCTCCAGGACTTATTATTTCTTGCCTCTTTGATACTAGCCACGTTGTTTTTGTTTTTATTTTTTTGTGTGAATATATCAGTTATTTACTTTTCTGTTGGTAGACGTTTGGGTTGTTTGCAGTGTTTTGCTCTTCCAAACAGTGCTGCTAAGAACTTTTACATGTCAGCTTGTACCCATCTTCTTGAGTACATTTATAAGATTTCTTGCCTTTCATTGGGAGGGATTTAATGATCATTAAGGTATTAGTATCTTCAACATTTATAGGTCATATTCCTTGAAAAGCTGTTAAAGGGATGAAAGGCTTGTGTTTAGGGTGCTTTAGGAAGCTCAGCATCAGAAAAGTGTGAAGTATAGAATGGAAGAGACAGACCATAAGGAGCCCGGGCAATGAGAAAATGCTTAAAACCAGTCCACTGTGAGACAGAGACCCTAAACACAGTACGGCACTGGGCAGTGTTGGCGAAAATGGAAAGGAAGGGGTGGGTGTAAGAGACCTTCTAATAGATGTACTAGGACTTAATAATTAACCATATTGTGAAGCAGAGGACTTTAAGTAAGGCATAGTTCATTCATCCAGAAGCCTGCTGTGGGCCATATTTTCTGCTGGGTCTTGGTGAAAAGCATGCAAAACAGAGACAGACAAGCTGTCTCTACCTTCATGAAGCTGGCAGACACGAAGAGAGCAGGGGATGGAGGGGAATATAGATCATTAAAGAGGCAATTATGTCACAGGATTATATAGTGGATCGGAGATGTACAAGATGTTATGGAGCGTCCTCAGAGGGACGTCTGGCCCGAGGAGTAATGCAAAAGAAAGGTATTCCATGGGCTGAAACACTTGGTATCCTAGAAGTAAAAGTAGTTCAGGGTGGCCAGACCGCAGTTTTGAAGGCTACTAGCCACTTTGTGAAGTGATAACACTGTGATTTTGATTTGCATTTACCCCAGTGATGAGCGACGTTGGGCATCTTTTCATGTGTCTGAATGTATTTTGATTTTTAATGAGTATTTATTTACAGATGTGTGTCTACTATGATGGGTACATCTTACCATATAACACATTGCTTTATGCCTTTTTTTTTCTTATAGTCGACGTCACCACCAACCAGCCCTATATATATAAAAAATACACATTTTAATCTCCTTTCTTTCATTTAGTTAAGTTGGAAACCACTTAACTTTCATTTCGTTAAGGTTTTCACACACCCACCTAAATAAAGTAGGCAGATTCTAATATTCTGTGAAAAAAAAAGAGCAGCATCTGGTGAATGGAACATGTTGGAATTTCCATTGAGGATTCTCTCATGCATCAATTATCTGGTGATGCGTGGCGCTCTCCCAGTTGACCCGGAAGTGTGCTTTTCTAAAGAGTTCCTCTTTCCTCAAGGCCAGATGTGTCCTTGCCCTTTCTCTGACATGGCTGTGGGCCACTAGTGGAGTGTCGGTATCTCTGGAAGGAGTGACTGCTTCAGGGGCCCGAGCAGCGGAGCCTTTACCATCTGTCCAGTGTTGTAGGCTTTCATGGCTTCAAATGTTGTCCTCATCACAAGGGCCTTTGAGGGTTGGGGCCACAACTCTCCCTCTGATTCTTCCCTTACAGCCGCATAATTGGATGTAAAACTTTCACTGTAGGTGAAAACTCATTTTGGCAACCGCTAATTCCCACCGTAATTCATGTAGAATCTGCAGCATTTCTCTTAATGGAAAAGTGAGCTCACACATCAAACAGCCTGGCTAATATATGTTGATAATTGCATATTGTTGATAACCGTAAACTCCTGGATTCTGCTACTAAAAGGTCATAATTCCTAGGACAACCAGGAAGGGGACTGGGGAGTGGTTACAGATTCAGCCCTTGCCATTTTGCAGTTCCTTTCACTGTTTAAATTAGTGGGAAGTGATCAGAGTGCTGGTAATGCATTGGGATGTTGGGGGAGGGGGCGTGCTAAATAAGGATGATTGGAAAGTGAAGACTTTGTGTCCATGTGGCGACATGGGATATGACCGCTGATGAGGCAGATGGTTTCTCTGATAATTGCTCAGAGCTCGGAGTGCATGGGCAAGATTACAGCTCGGTGCAAACCTTGTATGGTCAAAAAGGAATCTGCTCGCCTTTTGGGTCCACATTCCATGTAACCTGATAGCCTGAGCAATCGCTTGTCGAGACCAGGCTTTGAGGACAATCAGAAGGTTGAGGGCTGGAGTCCGGCTCTGTCCCTTAGCCAAATGTCCCTGAGCCACAGTCCTTCAATTCAGTGACCTCAGTTTCTTCTGCACCTGTGAATGTAACTGTTGCTGTATGGCACTTGTGAGCATTAACTGAGATAATGTATATATGGGAAGTTCCTCTGCAAACCAGAAAGCACTCTTTCAACACGAGAAACCTGGATACCTGCATTTCTTAATTTTCTGATGAGACAAGTGACCCAAGGGAAGCATCTCTGTAAAACTGTTCTGGAGTTTCTTTCGGAACCCCAACCCTGAGTACTCAGTGCTTGTGGTTTGTCTCTTTCAAAAAATATATATACATATATTTTTTTATTAAAAAAGTCAGTCCATGACTCACTGCTTGGGGCTGGAAGTGCCTTTTTTGGTAATCCCGATTCCTGTGGCTGCACATTGAGTCATCAGTTTGGACAATCTGATGCCCAAGAAGATCCTGTTCTCTGTGTTCCAAATGAACCCTCTCGGGTTTGAAGACAGCACTGTCCAGAATGTGTGACTAATGGGGCATTGAAGGTGTTAGACATGGTCCCAACAATCCAGTGAATCAGGGCCAGACTGCGGGCCCCAGTAGCTGTACTCATTTATCCCCAAAGATAAAAGACCCAGGGAATAATGAAGTTGACTGTAATAGCATTTGTGGCAGAGCTGGAAATCAAATGAAAATCAACGTAGCTGCTCATCTTCACGGGATTCTTCCTGGTGGCTTACTGTGGGTCATACTTGAGGTGAGGGTGATGATGAATATATTGATTGTCTCAAGGTGAGAGCTAGAAGGCTTGTTTGTTAAAACATGGTTAGTTAAAATTTTTTTTAAAAATTAGAGGAATTGAGAGAGAAAAGAGTATAGAGATTGTTACCTTTTTAAAGTATTATCAAGATTATGCCACAGACTCTGAGTAAATAAAAAATAACAACCCAAGCTTTTTATCTTGGGATCCTAATGAGATAAATGCCACGGCTACGCTGTTTTCCCTCCAAGTCATCATTTCAACTGAGTACCAGGGGTGTCGTGGACAGAGGGGTTAGGGTTATCTGTGAGCTAGATGCTAGAATTCTCTGAGAGCCAGTATAAATCCCATGAAGATAGTAGGGCTTGCGTTGGCCCCAGGGTGTCTTGTTGTGCAGGTGGAGACCTATGTATTTTCACTACGGTGACGGTGGCAGGTGGTATCTCTTTCCATGCTGTCTGCATAACTGACCTCCAACCTCTGTAACTCAAGGGACAGTCCTGACAAAAGAGAGCCATCCTTTGCCACTGGCGTGTGGCACCCCTTTTCTGCATGAGCCTTTGTCTCACATTTTTGCTGTCTGCACAGCCTTCTCCAGCCCAAGACTGATGCGCCCGGATGATGTATGGCAGTGATTGTCAGGGACTTTTGAAGCCCATCCAATTTCAAGATTCAGGTTCTCATTTCTTGTCATTTATGGCACATTTGATGAATTTTCACCATCAGCTGACATGTTTCATAATTGTCAAAACTTTGATTGAAGTGGTAGTTCTGGAAAAAAAAATATAGAAGAGAAGAAAAACAACAAAGCTCCTTCACCACGTTTTTTCCACTGTGCCCAAAACTGCTTTGCCTGAGGTTCGCAGCCCCGTCATTTAGCCACTCAGCGACTTGCTGGCCTTGCAGATGACTCCCCACTCACTCTCCTTTTACAGTCTTGTGCCTGTATTTGCTCGCCTCGCATTTTGCTTGATGGGGCCTTTTCTGGTCCAGATGGTAAAAGCTGTTAAAAGTGGCACTTTGGAGAAAGTTTCTAGGCTTTCCTTTAAGAGTCTTTCAAGATACATCAGAGTGGGGCCTGCGCAGATGGTATCAAGCTCTTTCCGTTATCTTAAACCTGGTGTGGTTTGTTTTGTTTTTATTCCATAAGCCAACATTCTCTGGCTGGAACACAGGCTCTCCAGGTCTCTGTCTGCTTTCACAACCTAGAAAACGGTTCCTGCCCTTTGAAGTTCTCCCCACGCTCAAGCCAGCAAAGACCTGTCAGGAATGGATCTGGTTCTTTACTACGTAGAGTGATTTTTTTGTTTTCCTTGTTGCTTTTGTTCTAATTTTGCTCACCTCAATCCTTCCTAATTCAGTGACAGTTGTTTTTCTATAGCAGTGGACTCCTTTCCCTTCCCCTCAGTCCCCAGGGTATGGTGACAGTGAAGTCTCTCTTCTACTTCTCACTTGTAGTCTCTTGATCTTTTCCCCCAGAAGCAACTAATAATATCAGTTCTTTTTACATCCTTCTAGAAATGTTTCATGAACTCTGAGGATTCGCTCACACGCATACCAAGAAGCACATATGTATATAACAACATCCATGATACGATCTGAACTCATAAATCTGGACTTCTGACTCTGCTGTTTAAAACACATTGCTATCTGGTATCTCCTTCCTGCTATTTGGGTGGAAGTCAATTTTATTAAAGTCCCACAGTGCTGATGGGTCTTGTGTGGTCTGGTTCCTTTCTGACTCTCTAGCCTCATCTAGTGCCATTTTCCTTCTCTTTCTAAGTTCTTTTGCCCACCTCTTGTTCTTCTGTTAGTTTCTCAAACAGAAGTTTTCCCTGCTTCCTTGTATCAGACCAGTTACCCTGCTATGTGCTGCATAGTGTCCTGGACTGTTTGTTAATAGCATTTATCACAGTTTGTAAATTCTGTATTTGTGTGACTATTCAGATAGTACTTCCTCCCTCATATTTTAAATACAAGTTCCAGGGTACCTGGGCGGCTTAGTCGGTTAAGTATCTGACCTCAGCTCAGATCATGGTCTTGTGGTTCATGGGTTTGAGCCCCACATCGGGCTCCACATTGACTGTGCAGAGCCTGCTTGGGATTCTCTCTCTCTCCCTCTCTCTCTTCCTCTCTCTCTCTCTCTCTCTCTCTTCTTCTTCTTCTTCTTCTTCTTCCTTCCCTCCCTCCCTCCCTCCCTCCTTCTCTTTCTGTCCCTCCCTCATTCGTGCTCTCATTCTCAAAATAAACTTAAAACTAAAAGTTCCATGAAAACAAACTTTTTTCTTTTCTTTTGTTTCTGTTTCTTTTCTTTTCTTTCCTCCCCTTTTATCCCTGGAGCCTATGTATTGCCTGGAATACAGTAGGATCTCCAGAGAAAGTAGCTGAATGAATGGATGAGTGAATGAAAAATAACTGGGTAGCTGGGTGGATGAATGAATATGTGATGTAGAAGCTTCCTTTGGGTAGGGAGGGGATGCTGCCTTTGGCAAATACTTGCACTTCAGTATCCAAACACATTTTTTATCTTCAGATTCTAGACATTTTTTGTTGTTGTTTTTAACCAATTCCTACGAAGTCAGCCATCCTAGAAAGGTTGATCATAAAGCAGTGTCAAGAAAAACCTTGGCGGTTATATTGGGTATTAACTCATAGTGCTTACACTTCCTCACCTTTCTTGATCTATTTTATTTCAATGATGGCATGAATACCGCCTGTTATTATTTTGAAATTTCTCCTACATTATCATCTCCCAGTGAGGCATCTAGGATATAAGAAGGGAAAGATCAGAGATAAGAAGAAGGGGAAAGGGAGTGACTGCCAGCTAGACTTACAGTCCACCAAAGGCAAGATGCACATCGGAACCATGTTTCCTGCATCTAGCACAAGTTATGTGCTTAATGCAAGGTGTCAAGCAGAAGCGTGACAATGAGAAAATAGGCAGGAAGAAAAGAAGAGAAGGCACTGCTAATTCTGGAGCAATTCTGTTTCTTTGCTCCGTCCTGGTCCTGATAAGCTTCTAGAGATGTGCATTACTCGCTGCTGTGGTCACTTTTTCTTCCAGATCGACCGTTGCTTCTTTCCTGTGTATTTGTTTCCTCTAACTCCTCAGTTTTCATCTTTTGTCGCCAAAAAAGAAAGAAAAGATAGGGAGAGTTCGGGGCCAGGGCAGGATGCTGAATAATCAGGAACCACTCTGTGTCTGGACTTGGTGCTCATTCATTTTTGAAGGCTGAGGATTAGCAGATGACACCACATTTTCCTCGTAGCCCAGGACTCAGTTTGCCTTTCCATCAGTCCACTTCTTGCATATAAAGTGGCCAAGGGAGTTGAGCCATTCGTGTTTTGAGGCTCTCCTTCTGTTGACCAAGCTTTCTTCTTCTTCTTTTTTTTTTTAAATAATGTTTATTTGTTTTTGAGAGAGCACACACATGAGTGGAAGAGGGGCAAAGAAAGGAGGACCGAGGATCTGAAGCAGTCTCCCTACTATCGACAGAGAGCCTGACACGGGTCTGGAACTCAGAAACCATTAGATCCTGACCTGAGCCAACTAACTGAGCCATCCAGGCACCCCGCTGAGCTTTCTTCTAAGCAAAAACAGGGCAGAAGAATTTGTTGCCCACTCCCTTTGTGTTGAGTGGGGCAACACCATACTTAATTGCCAGTGGTCAGGGTCATTCTTTCTTAATAAGAATTTTTGACGTTTTTATAATTAGCCCATTATTTGTATACCAGTCATGTTACCGTATTTGAAGTGCTTGAAAATAGTTTAATCTCTCTGAAGTCAATGATTTCTCCTTGTCTACCTGATTCTCTACCAACTTCCTTTTTCCTCAGCTAATAGGAAAGTCAACTTTACTCTAGTTCATTCTAAGTAATGAAATCATTTTGCCCTTTTATGGAAGATTTTGAGTACTTACGTAACATTCAGTTATTTTCCAGGAAATAATGGGACCTTGCCTTGAAACGTTGTGTGCTTTATGACTTGGTTTATGACACCAGACGGAGGCAACAGACTTAAATCCTCTAGCCACCTGGCCTTCTTTGCTACCCTTCATTCGTTTGGCTTTTGACTTTTGATAGAGTTCTCACATCTGAAAATATGCCTGGGTGCCAAGCCTTATGCAATGAATGTTCTAGGGTTTCACATATTTGACCCTCACTGGTTTCCCTAGGCTTTTTACCCCCATCAGCGATAGGACACACTTCCTTTTTGTCATAAAAAGTAATTGGTTGTTTCTTTTAATCTGCTCCGCTGCATTCAGAAAGTAATAAATCTTTGAAAGTATTGAAATAATGAGCAACAATTATAGACGTTGTTGGGTTAACCTTGGGAACTAATCCTAAGGGAAATGAAGAATTTATCCTATTTAAACATCCCTTCCATTTTTCTATATATATTTTTTTGTTTCCGTTCTTATAGATTCATATATATCAACTTCACGAATAATCAAACAAGTTCTTGCTTTTAGGTAACATAATCTGCACCTAATATGAAAGCTGTGTCTAGGTTTCTCTGATGGGGTCAGTTTACCTGGAATTTTATGAGTTGAGAGGCTTACTGAAATTCTTGGTTTTCAGCCAAGTTTCTATTTCACGACAGGTGGAAAACCTAGATCTCGCTCTGCATTCACTAAAATAGGTTGATGGGGGCAAGTAAAATGACGAAGAGGATAGCATGGGTTCCGGAAAGCAAAGAGCAAAAAGTTTAAGACTCAAGAGTTACAGGATGAAGGGAGACATGTAGGGTAAGGGCAGGTGGACCGCGTGCCTGCTCTGGCACAAAAGGACATCTCTTTGACCTAGAGGGAGGTAGTCTTAGTTCAAATAAAGGGAAATGGAATGTCTTAGAGGACAGCACGCACATTGAACTCATTATCCCAGGCACCTGTGCTGTCTGGCAGGCCCGGGCTGTGGATTCAGGAATGATTTAGCCAAAACCTGATGATATCCTTTCGACATCCAGGCAAAGTGCAGACAACACCTCGAACTTTTGAGTGCACTACCACATAGGCAAATGATTCTGTCGCACAGACTGTGTTTTGACGCCCTTGACAGACATAATGTCTGGTGGGAAGTAGACTTCTGGTCCTACCCAGGGTGACAATGTTTGTGTTCTTCAAACTGGCTATCTTCCAGAAGTCTCCATTTTACTGTGCTTATCCCTCAGTACCTGAACTTCTGCAGAGAATTTTTATTTGAGTCATAAATTTTTAATGTCAAAACCTTCCTGACAATTATTAGCTAAATGTTTAGTCCAAAAAGAGAGATTAAATACATATATCTTATAACTTAGCTACCAAATGACTTAACCCAGTGAGGGTTTTCGGGTTAGAAGTAGTTTCCTCAGACTTTGTGGACAGACACCTAAAGATCCCCTGTTTTAGCGGTCATAGCAAAACCTGTGTAATTTATTATCAGCTGCCAGCCATATAAAAAATATGTTCATAGAAGCAACCCAAAGTGTATAGTTAGGAAGTTCTTACCAATTAAAACCTCCCTCTTTAAAAAAATTTTTAATAAAAGTTCATATTTGCACAATAAATGATTTATAGAGAAATTTTAATGTGTAAGCTTTCCACTGAGTCTAACCAAAATTAGAAAGCTTTGAAATGAACTCATAAATATTGTTATAACATACAAACTATACTGGAAGCTGTAAAATGTACAACAGTTTATCACTGGAAAGTTAAGCTATATGAAAGGATGTAGATTTGGTTTAACTCTGTCTTCCCCTCGTGGCTCAGCAATAACTTTGTATGATGCTGAACAATTTGCAAAGTACCTTTTATGTATATCGTTTAATTTGATCTGTGTAACCAACCCTGTAAGTCAGGAGGGTAGGTCTTAACATCCTGGTTTTATAGCCAATGGAGCCATGGTCACAAGAGGCTCGTGGAGGTCACCAGGTAGCTAAGTGAGGGCTGAAGAACACACAGACTCTGCGACTCACAAATCTGGGCCTCTTTCCCTTCAGCCATGCTAACCCATAATATAATACCATTCGATCAGGCGTAGTCCTAAAATAACCTCAGACAGTGCTTAACGCTGAAGGGCATATGCTGAGTTTTAATCAAAGAAGACTATGACAGCAAGGATTAGCTGCACTTCCCCTCTGTCTAATGCTGGATAGCTTCGTATTTGAAAAAGCTCTATATTTGCATCTTTGATCAGATAATACACTACGCATTGTTTTATAGAGGATTACTGTAGCATCTGTAGTGTGTTTTAGGTAACACAATTAAAATAGCTCTTATTTTATGTGATGCCTTTAAAGCCACCTCTAACCTTGGACACATACATCAATAACTAGATCTGGATTGAACTGTAGCACCAACATTACAAGCAAAGGTGTGTAGAGGACAGACCACGAGCTGTCTCTAATTCTAGCAAGGTGGTGGTGGGGGGGTGAGTTTGTAAATAGAATCTCTAATAATGTCAGAGTGAACTCCAAGAGTGTCAGAGTGAACTGTGTTTACATTTTATGTTGCTGTAGGAACTGAGACCAGATGGGTCGATTGCATCCGTCGATCATTTCCAAATGAAATTTTATTAAAATTCTCTCCCGACAAGTGTTTTTATAAGGATTATTAGTAAAGCCTAAAATACAAATTTTAGGTTCCTTTGTTTTATAAAAACAAAACCAAGTTTGGTGGTTTTTTTTTCTGAAACTGTTGGAAGAACATTAAAATGACAACTGCCAATAAACAGTAGGGGAAGCAGAGACTAAATAATCCCCCAAATTGGTAACCAGAGCTGACCGAGTGGCTGATGTTGCTCGGATCACTCTTCCACTTTGGAATAACCAGGGTTCTGGACGTGAGACCAACGAAGCATTCATCATGTGTTGGATATATTGTTTCTGGTTACTTAGCTGCTGTTTCTTAGAAAGCAGCATTGGTGGATTAAAAGATCAGAATCTGGAAACTGGATTCCAGATTCCAAGTGCGTTCAAATCCTGGCTCTGCCATTTACCAACCGAGTGAGTAACTTTGGGCGGCTGTTTAACCTTTAACCTTTGCGACTGTAAAACACAGTGCTGACAATAATCCATTTCAAGTATTCAGTGTAGTTTGTGGCCCACAGGATCCTCATTCTGTTCAGATCACCAGGTTAGAATGGTTGGGGGGTGGTGGGGAAAGAAAGAGAAAGGCTCTGTGGACGTTAAGGCATGGTAGAAGACCATTCCTATGAAGATTTAAGGATTGCTTTCCTGGGTCCGGATGCGGTGGGATGAATAGCCCCGGGAACTGAATCTTCCCTCAGTAGAACCCGAACCCGCCATTTACCTAAGGCTCTGCTATCGATTTAATGCTGGGTTATTCATTATTCATGATTATGCCTGTTCTGACAAGCAGGTGTCCGATTCTCTCTCTCTCTCTCTCTCTCTCTCTCTCTCTCTCTCTCTCCCTCTCACACACACACACACACACACACACTGGCTCTCTCTCCTCACATGCACACATATGCATGCACACACTTTTTTCGAGCGTAACAGTTGAGAGGACTACTTAGGGTTATATGCGCTCAAGACTTGAGTCTTCTGTATGAGAGTTTGAGTCTATTTCTCCATGTCTGCCTCCTGTTTTGGACTGCCCCACCTTAACTATTTCCTAAGTGAAGGGGAAAGGGATCGATTAAAGGGAGGGAAATCAAAGGTTTAGAAATGAAGAACCATGGGTTTCTAAAGCCACTCATATTGTACCAGGGTATTTTGTGTATATTTCTTTAAGGTTTCTTCCCCCCCTCTCTGCCTCTGGAGCTACCGAAAGCACATTGATCACTTTTTACAGCTTTTCCATGATAGGTGCAGTAGTTGCTTTTTTATTGAACCATAGATTGCAGCATTATAAAACACACTCATTCAGAGGAGTAATGAAGGCCATTTTTAATTGCACTTGGGAAGCAGGGCGCTATTATTAAATTATACCTGCATCTGTATTGGAAGGAAGAGAGAGGAAACCAGATCATGTTTCTCTTTGGGATTTGAGGTTTCCCAGAGCTGAAGTGAATTCAGGGCTGCGTGACAAAATTTGGAACTTTAGCCTTTTGGGATTATGAGTCAGAATTTCCCCAGTCCTGTGATTAACCTCACACACCCACAACTATTGCAGATCTAACAACCAAGAGGTTAGTAATCTGAGGTTATTCACTGGTGGGTGACTGCCTGTATACAAATAGGACGCAGCAGCACACAGGCCTTTTAGTTAAAATTTTTGTGTAGATACTCTGTATTCGTTTGCCAGGGCTGCCATAGCCAAGTCTGTAAACTTGACGGTTAAACGCAAACCTCAGAGTCCTGAAGACTAGAGGTGTGAGATCAAGGGGTCGGCAGGCTTCCTTCTGTGGGCCGTTAGAGACAGCCAGTTCCAGGCCTTGTCCGAGCGGCTGGTGGTTTGCTGGCGATCTTCCGTGTCTTTTGGCCTATAGACAGAAGGCGCCTAACTCTGCCTCCGTCTTCACATGGTCCTCCTTCTCTCCCTCTCTTTCCGTATCTCCCTCCCTCACATTTCATCTCTCTCTGGCTGTATATGTGTACGTGTGTGTCCCTCCAAATTTCCCCCTTTTATAAAGATACCAGTCATTGGATTAGGGGCCCATCCTACTCTCGAATGACCTCATCTTAACTACTTATATCTGCCATGACCTTATCTCCAAATAAGATCACATTCTGAGGTCCTAGGGTTGGAACTTCAAAATATAAATTTGGGGATAGGGGACACAATTCAACCCATAACATACGCCTATAGATTTGTCTCTGTTGGTATATGTATGTATCACACTGTTCATGCTATAGGTTTTTGGGGATTTCTAAGAAGTGTAGAATTCGTTGTAAGAAAAAAAATTTCGTGCAATGAACAGTACTAATTTCCTTCTTGACATTTCTGGAAAGTGAAATCGCTCTGAGCCAATGCATCAATGCATGGACAATCCTGCGCGGGAGCTCGTTCCTTTCATTGCATCCTTACGAGGATTCTTTTGGCAGCCTTGTGTTCAGTCCAGATGCCTTCCACGTCCGGTGGTTATGCGTGTGTGTACACGATTGTGTGCAGGGCTTTGCGAAGCCAATTACGGTTGGAAACAGTTGCCTAGCCGGCAATTAGGTTCCTCGCAGTCTCGAATTACGCTGCTTTGAATTAAGATTGTGCAGATTTGAGTTGCTCTGGCAATTTGCAAAAGCCATCTTGGGGTTATAACTAGAAATATAATCTTCCAGTGAAGTTTTCTGTCTGATACCTGTTTTCTTCATTAGACCGCAGGCCCATTTTAAGTAGTTTTCAAAACGAAGGGTGAGAGTGTTCGCATGCCAAACCAGGGGAGTCCCCGACCCCAGATTTGTTGAGGACCCAATTGTGGCATTATTATTGTTTAGCAGCTCAGGTGAAAACAAGCATCGAATAATTCTTCCATTGCGTATAAAACCTGAGGCTTTACACTCGACAAAACCTTTCAAAAGTGAGATCTGTTGTTTAAATATGAAGTAGTATTCTATTATTAACCCAGGCCAGCCAAGACCCGCTCTTTAATTAGCATACAAAAGAGGATAATACATGAGGAGAATGAGGTAGATTTTACTTAGTAATGTTTTGGAGTTTTAAAATCCATCCTAGGGTGATGAGATTAGGGTCCAGGAAGACAAAGGGATAGAAGTATTTTAAATTCAAGATGATGGACATCTTCTCCTTAGAAATACGCTTGTACCGGTCCATCTGGGGTAACAAGATGCTAAATGTTACATGGCTTTCCTCTTTCATTGGAAATTTTACAAACGTCCCACGCAGACAGAGAAGTTCATGAGTCACAGGACTCAGCAGGATGATTTTTCACAAAGTGAACCCTCTCTGTGTAACCAGCGCGCAGGTCAGGACACGGAGCCCCCAGGGGCTGCTTGTTTCTCTCTTCTGGTCGCTAACTCAGACTTCAGTTGTGCTAAAAACGTGCTTTGTTTTCCATCAGCGGCAAATACTGATAAGTTTTTTGAGAACATACTTCCATCGCGGTGTTTCTTTAGCCGTAGGTTAATTCTGACTGGGGGTATTTCTGGGTGTCTCGTTCTGCTGGCGGCTGGGTTTCGCCCCTTAGAATTGAGGCTTCTGGCTGACGAGACACCGAGCTGCCGATGGCCTTGACGGCAGCGGGGACAGTGTCCTGTTCCCTGGTTGTGCACACATGCCAGGATCTCATCCCCTTCACCTCCCTGCTGCTGTGTTAGTTCTCAGGTCTGCTGTGACCAAGTGCCACCAGCTAGGTAGCTTTAGGTGACAGAAATTTGTTCTCTCACAGATCTGGAGGTGAGAAGCCCCAAATTAAGGTACTGCTGGGGCCGCGTTCTCTCTCAAGACCCCAGATGTTTTTCCACGCTTCTTTCAGCATCCAGGAACCCCTGACATTCCTTGATTTGTAGCAGGACAGCCTCAGTCTCTGCTTCTGTCTTCACGTGGCTGCCTTCCCTGTATCTGCGTGTGTCTCTGTCTTCACGAGGCATTCTCCTCTCTGTCTCTTTCCAGTTCTTCTAAGGATTCCAGTCATATTGGATGATCTCATCTTAACGAGCTCTGTTTCCAACAAGCCTGTTTCGAAATAAGATCGCATTCGGAAGTGCTGGGGTTACGACGTCAGCATAGCTTTTGGGGACACAGGTCAAGCCATAATATCTAGTTTTCCCTTTCTTGGTTTAGATGTCACCTTCTCCGGGAAGTCTTGTGTGATGTTGCTTTCTCCAACATCTGGCTTTGATGTCCCTTTTGACACCAGAGCTTCCTCATTGGAATGCTGCTTAGCCTGTCTCATAACTGATTCCATGTTTTTACCTCTCTGCTAGGCTCTAAGCTCCCTGATGTCAGAGATAATTTAGTATATTTTAGAAATATTTTTTCAGATTCTTCCAAGTGTTACATTATAGAAATGTGAAGACCTGTATGCATTTTGGTGTAACTCGAAATATTGGTAACAGAGTCCAATGCTAAAGAGTTAGCATTCCTCTTTGGGGGGAAGAAATGGTACTTAAAAACTTACCTAAAAGCAAAACCTTGGATGAAGCATTAAACCTTCTCTTGAGTTTTTGTCAGTGTGGACAAATGCAGTTCTAAATCCTTGGCTTGAGGTCGTACAATTGTGGAACAGATGTGGGACCCAGTGCTCTTGAGGACGGTAAGCAGCTTACTGACCCAGCCATTTAAAGAGTGTTTACTGGCCGTGGTAACATTACTTCTGGTTCCCTGTCTTAATTCATTTTAGATTAATCTGTCTTGTAGTTCGAAGGAAAATGAATTGAGTCAGTAACTTCAAGAGTTATGTAAAATCTGTACAGTGCTAAATAATTGAATGGGGTTTTACGTACGGTCTTGAAATTGGAATGTCAATTTGACACAAATGTTCCAAAACAGAGTGTTAGATGAGCTGATCTGTTCCTCATATAAAAGCCCTGAAGCTTCCATTCCTGTATCACTCTAGAACTTTCCATTCCCCTCCCTCACAGCATAGATAGGACCCATTTATTTTCCTTGGGGATGTTAACTTTGGGAAAGGTGGGTCTGCCGGTGTGGCTCCTGGGCCCGGAGTTGAGGGTTTGGGATAATGGTGTGCAGACTTCAGTGTGCTGACAAGGCATCCAGAGAGTTAGTTTGGAAAGACACTTTCTGCCTCCCCTCCCTGCCGCCCGCTGAAACTTTGAGTCAGCAGGATTGTGGTTGGGTCCAGGAAAGTCCTTTGGAACCACTAGCAGTCCCAGCACTGATGTCCTCAGACCACGTGTTAAAGAAATACAAGTTTAGGGGCTGTGCGGGAAAGAGTATGTGAACTCTTGAGGGGAGGCTCAAGATGATTTCCCATTAAATATGTTTATCACAACTAGGTGGACCAAAAGTTATTTGAGTGGGAGAGGGATTTTTTGCCAATCAAAGAAAATAAATGCTGGAGATTTTCCCAGACATCTGTGGGAGGAAGGCTAAAGTGTCATTCTTACCAGAAAACATATTAGAGTTCTATTGCCACTCCCTTTAATCCCATTTTGTAGATGGGAAATATTTGAGGCTCAAAGAGAGCCTCAGAAACTAACATTTGTTGGTCACTTAGGAACTGAAGCAACAGCAATATTCATAGTTATTATCTTTATTTTATTTCACTTACCCTGTGGAACAGCCCTGTGAGATGTTATCACTGTTTGTAGATACAGAAAGTGAGAGGTCGTTTGAGTAACTTGCAAGGATTACACATTTAGCTTGTGGTTAAGTTGGGATTCATACACAGTTCTATTTGACTTCAAAATCCATTGTGTTGTTACTATATCGGGTAGATTTTTTAAGATTGCCAGATAAAACACAGGATGCCCAGATTCGTTGGAATCTCAGATGAACAATGCGTATTTTTAGTGTGGCTCATGACGTATTTGGGACATATACTAAATTTACTAAAACTTTAGTGGGATATACCTATACTTTTCAAAATTGGTGGGGTATACTTGTACTAAAAAAATTCATTGTGTGTCTGAACTTTCACACCTGACTGGGCATCCTCTATTTTTATTGGCTAAATCTGGTCACCCTGTGTATGACTAGAGGGTTTCACGTGGTAGGGTCAGATCCTCCTGACTTCTGACTCCAAGTCCATTCCCTCCTCCTTGCTCAGTGCCGCATTCTGTACTCCTGTCTAGTGTTCTTCCCTCTTCTCTGTGGGGCCAAAATGAATGGCCTTTATTCTTAGGTGGGTAAATCATAGCTCAGGTAAGAATAGGATCTGTCTAAAGTCAGGGAACACCTGGACACAGCTTGCACTTTCTTCACCCATAGCACAGATATTTTCACTTGTTTAGTTCTAGAGATAAGAACAAGGGCCAGAGTCAGGGCCCTTCTTAGTGATGATAGAAAGAATCAGGCCGCTACTCAGCCACAACAGATGTAAGGAAAAGCCCTTTATTTTGGGTATCGATGATTAGAGTCAAAGCAGTAGGGGTGAGTTAAAAAAATATTTCCTGGAGTAAAGTTTTTGTGAGAAAAATAGTAATTATATTTTGGTTAATGTTAGATTCAGTGCCTGATAATAATTATATTCCAGTTAATGTTAGATTGAGTGCCTGTTACATGCCAGGC
This sequence comes from Paguma larvata, assembly GCA_030068075.1. Taxonomy (NCBI): domain Eukaryota; kingdom Metazoa; phylum Chordata; class Mammalia; order Carnivora; family Viverridae; genus Paguma; species Paguma larvata. The sequence goes on along the minus strand of CM057838.1, from coordinate 59,343,301 downwards.
AATTTACACACGTCATTCTTACAGGCTGCCCTGTGAGGCAGTCATCATTATCAGCCCCATTTTAAAGATGTGGAAACCGATAGAGAAGTGACGTGTACAGCCCCAGCCCCAGGGCTAATGGTAGTGACGCGCAGGACTGGAGTCTCTCCCCACAGCACTATTCTTCTGTGCCCTGTGCGGCCATTAGTAGGGCACAGTCTTTCTCCATCTACCACCACCACCCTCCCCCCGCCTCCCACCCCACAGCTGTAGACTGTCGTGTCAAGTGGCTCTTGTAGTAATCTGTGCCCTGGCGTCAGGGGCCCACAGCCGGGAGGGGTTTATTAGCTCAGCCTGAGTATGCTGGTGTGGAAATTGGGACCGTACACGCCGACACCAGCAGTTCACTCCCTGTAGTTTCAGACGTAGTAGCTTCCCAGGAACAGGACCACGCCAGCCGTGCCTTTTAATACCTGTGGCAAACTGGGAAAGCCACTGTGACTTCTTGAGGAATTAGCTGTTGTCCCAGGGGAAATTCCGTCAGATGTGTCCTGTGTGCAGCAGAAACTTCCAGCAAGCTTCTTAACTCTTGATGACTGCAGAATTGCTTTGGACTTAAAACTGACTTTCTGGCATGCACTTAAACCAAGATTCCCTGCTTTTGGAGAGAGCTTTTGAAAGCCTGCATCTGTGAGCTTTCCTTTATCAGTAAATGATAACGAAGACGTTAAAGAAAAGAAACACAGCCACGGTAGTATTCCGTGCTGTTGTGAAGACAAAGCGTGAAGACCGAGAGCGGGACTGTGGACGTGCCCTTGCCTGTGCTCCCGCAGCTCCGTGCGCGAGCATCTCCGTGCGCACCAGGGCCAGCCGCTTCTGTCGCTCGCCGCGCCTCGCTGGCACTCTGACTGCAGCCAGCGTTCTCCCTCCCAGAACCATTGATAAGTAGACTCTTCCCATTTCTAAGCAATTAAAAGGGTTCCTCGAAATAGTGAGATCAAAGATATATTTGGGGATTTGTCTTTAAGTGAATATAAACTTTGTGTCAGAGGCATGGCAGAGTGAAACACAACCCAAAGCCTTCCAAACCAGAAAAGAGGGCAAGTGGGAGGCAAAAGGTGCAGGGAATTTTGGAGTCAGAGAAACCAGAACTGATCACTTTTCACCTGTATGATTTTGGGTAAGTTGTCTTAGCTTCTCACGACCACACTTTTCCTAATCCGAAATAACATTGGGAATGCTGACCTCAGAGAGTCGTAAGAATTAGGCCGTATATTATATACAAAATACTAGGCAAGGGGACTCAGACCCAGTGTTTACTCGGTACTATTTTCCTTCTCCGTATCATAATGCAGTAGTGGGAAGTGGATTTTGATTTATAGAAATTTCATTTTATCAGCACTTTAAAATTAAAAATAGCTATTGTGTAATTCCAGGTGTTCACTCATTGATGTTTATAATAGAAATAGTTTGTCAAAGCCTATCCCAGGTATGCTTCAGGGCATTCGAGGATAGGGTAGTAACGGGGCAGGCTTCCGTTCTAGGCAGGGAGATGGTTTATAGACAAATCATTAGATGGAGTGTACTTTTTTTTCTTTTCGAAGTTTATTTATTTTGAGAGAGAGAGTGAGAGCAGGGGAGGGGCAGAGAAAGAGAGAACGAGATAAGCCTAAGCAGTCTCCACGCTGTCAGCTTGGAGCCCAATGCGGGCTCGAACTCACAAACTGTGAGATCACGACCTCAGCTGAAATCAAGAGTCAGATGCTTAACCGACTGAGCCACCCAAGTGCCCCTGGAGTGTCCTTTTTTTTTTTAATGTTTACTTATTTTTGAGAGAGAGAATGTGAACTGGGGAGAGGCAGAAAGAGAGGGAGACAGAATCCAAAGCAGGATCCAGCCTCTGAGCTGTTAGCACAGAGCCCGATGTAGGGCTTGAACTCATGAACCATGAGATCATGACCTGAGCCAACGTCAGATGCTGAACTGACTGAGCCACCGAGGTGCCCCTGGAGTGTACTTTTAATGGCAGGTATGATTGTGAAGAAAAGAGATACAAGGGGAGTTAGCTATGGTGGCAGGGAGTGCCTCCCTGAGGAGATGGCTGCTTCGCTAGAGCTGACAACTAGCCACGGCTGGCAGGCACTCCTTTCCCTCATGGCGACTCAGTTTTCTTTTGTGCGTCTTTCTGGCTCTCACTTTTCTTACCCCTCTTCTCCCCTTGACCGTCGCCCTCCCAGTGTCCCATTACCAGACAGCATAGAATTACCCATAGAGAGCTTTCGTTGCTGTTGCTCTCCCGTTGGAGTGTTACCGGAAGCCTTGGCACCATCAGAGCCTACCACCAAAGTAGCTTCTAGCAAAAGGAGAAACTGAAGCCTGAGACGGGAGAGAGTGAGAAAAAGGGAGACGCGAGCTGACAGAGTTCTTAAAACTTTCATGAGGTTCGGTAGGCCCACGACACTTGGGGGCCCCTCTGTGCTCGAGAGAATTGATGCCTTCAGCCAAGCTAATGGAAGGCTCCCTGCAAACTGAGGTTCTCTGTAAATACACTTCTGATGGTCCTGAAAGCTAATATCAGCCCTAACTGCTCCAAAGCTTCTCCTTTTAAATAGGTGAGATGGATTTCAGGAGGTCAGCCTAACACATGCAAGTAAAATTTATGTTGGTTTTCTTTGTAAACAGCCACAGCTGGAAGTCTCCCCGGCTGGTGGTCAGAGTGCTGTTTTCTTGTTATTTTGCTGAGATCTGGGGAGAGTTGAAGTAGAGGTGGGGGTGGGGGTGAATAAGCTGCCAAGTGTGAAAATATACATGGATCCTGCCAACTCTGAGTCTCAACATCCATCTTTTTAAAAAACTTAATGTTTCTTTATTTTTGAGAGAGAGAGAGAGAGAGAGAGAGAGAGAGAGAGAGATAGAGAGAGAGACAGAACATGAATGGGGGAGGGGCAGAGAGAGAGAGAGAGACACAGAATCTGAAGCAGGCCCCAGGCCCTGAGCTGTCAGCACAGAGCCCGACACGAGGCTCGAACCCATGAACTGTGAGATCCTGTCCAGCTGAAGTTGGACGCTTAACCAACTGAGCCACACAGGCGCCCCTCAACATCCATCTTTTTATAGGCAAATAAAGACACTGCGGGGTAAGGGCTGCTCTAGCTTCCCGTCCCTCTTATACATGATACGGTGCCGCGCTCTCGGATTGGCCTTCCCTGGTTCTTAAGCCTGTCTCTGACTCTTGACCCCCTCCTACATCTCTGTACCCTCTTTGTTTTGTACTAGATCCCTGTCTGGTGCAGGCAGATGGAGACCCACTGTCGGCGTGAGTGATGCCCCTTGCCATAACAGAGCCCGCAAACCTTGGCCAGTATCTGGACACTGCTTGCTCCGACCAGTCCTTTTTCTCCACAGGCCTTTCTCAAATTGCCCCTCTGTGGACCAGGGCCATGACTCACCTAAGGGCTCATTTTGTAGTACTGAAAATAGGGACATGAGATCTTGGCCAAGTTTTTGATGTTTCTTCCAGGATTGAAAGGTAATCTGGGAAATGTAGTTTGGCTGCCAAGAACTCGGCATTTCCAGGACACTTTGGTGGTTCGTTAGAACAGCAGAGAAGGATATTAGAGTCTGAGAGGGGTGGTTACTTTCCCGAAAGCAGCTCAAAAGCCACATTCGCCAGAAAGGACTGGCAAACTTCTGAAGTCCCTATTGTGCTGTGGCCTCTGTCCCCCTAGGCTGAAGCCCACGGCCATCTTGTTTCACATATTGATTTCCCCAGTCTTCTGGGGTTTCCACCACTAAAACCATTTCCATTTCCTTTTAAATGTCCTGGAAGTTCTACCACTAGGAATTTAGCCTCCAGATAGACTTACATAGGTGTGAGATGACCTGTGTAATTAATAATAACCACACCTGACACTTGCTGAGCACTTACTCGGTTTCAGGAACTAAGAATTTAACAACTCTGAGATAGGGCTAATCATGTCTTTATTTCTAGATAAGGTCATTAAAGCAGGAAGAAGTTAAGTAACTTGACTTTTTTTTTTACACTACACTTTTGTTTTTAATAACAGGAGATTGGAAACAACCTATTCAATGTATGTCCAATTAAATGTAAGATGTTTCATTTGTACCATGGACTACTGTGTACTTGATGGAGGGAGGGACAGAGGGGGGGGCACAGAGGACCCAAAGTGGGCTCTGTGCTACAAGCACAGAACCCAATGTGGGGCTCAAACTCACAAACCATGAGATCATGACCTGAGCCAAAGTTGGATGCTTAACCAACTGAGCCACCCCCCCACCCCAGGTGTGGTGATTCTTATGTGACCTGTCTGCCGACGTGTTTTCTTTGACCATTAAACAGTGTTAAAAAAATTGAATTTATTACCATCTCCAATGATTGGGACCTTTCACATAAACGTGTGGATCCAGTGCTTAGGCAGGAAAATTGGAAGGTCTCACAATACTAGACTTGCAGTTCTCCATGGCGGCTGTCATCCAGAGCCACGTGGGGGTCATGTTCTCGAGTCTGTATCCGATCATACTCAGTGTGAGTCAAAGCCAGCTCTAGCTAAATGGCACTCGCTTGGCCTGAGGAGAAGTGGGTTCCAGTTTCTTTTATCTCTAAAGCAACTCTTAACAATGATGTGCATCATTGTTTGCTGATGATGGAAAGGAGACTCTGCAACATGAAATGATATCAGCCCGTGTTGCACAGTGAAGTGGGTTAGGAAAACGTGAAACTCGAACTCAGATCATCTGACTTTAATATTTTCTCCACCAAACCACAGTCATCTCTCATGATTTTATTTGACCTTTATAGCATTACTAGAGATGGGTAAAGTATTACATCCATTTTGCAGATGACCAAACCAAAACTTGGTACTGCTCTGAAAAAGGAAGGTGACATACCAGAAGGACAGAGCTGGCATCTGGTCCCAGGTTTTCTGAAGCCAGACACCATATGTGTTTAGTTGTCCCCACAAACTACATGGATCTATATGAATTCCGAGACTCTTTGCAGCCGAAACGTTAATGATTCTAACATACTTGATTCCAAACAGAAGCAGGAAAGGTGGAGGGAGCTTCATTGTTGATGCCGTTTTAGAATGAGTGGAAAGTTCATGGGGTCGATCAGACAACAACTCGTAGGAGACTCACCCCTTGCAAGGCACTAACTGGTCTGGGAGCTGTAGAACATGAAAGTAGGAGAGATGTGAACAGGGACAACAGATTGCTTTCCAGAGCCCTATAGATTTTCTTGGGGACCTAGCTGTACATAGCTGGAAGGATTTAAGCACTTTGGTGAAGACTACACCTCAATAAGTACATGTTAACATTATTGCAACTGTGTTCTTACCTATACAGCAAAAGGGTTGTCGTGCCGTGTGGTATCATTTAGAGATGGCTGCTTGATGTTCGATGGGGAGTTCTTTTAAGACATTGTATAGTGCTATTTGGACCATATCATTTAATGCTGGGTACAAGCCACTAAATCTGCAAGGTGGAGGTTCTCCGCCATGAATGAAAAAGACGGGTACTGCTATTCACCCTGATGAGGTTGCCCGTTGAAGAGTTGGCAGTCAGCCTACAATCTTCACTTGCACATAACGTGGAAGAAAAGGTGCCAAGAGGGCCCAGGATCGCAAAGACCGTCAGTATCGCGGTAAAGATCCCGGACCCAGATACCAGCGTGGCAGGTTTAAAATCCTGGCTTTGTCACTTACCAGTTGTGTGACCTTAAATCATTAATTGATTGGACTATTTGTTGCCTCATATTTCTCCTTTGTAGAACCAAGAAAATAAAGAATTCAGAGATCATAGCATTGTTGTGAAGTTCAATGAGTTGCATATGAAAAATATGGAGGACAGAGCTCGGCGCTGCTGCTGCTGTTTTCGGTTATTGTTTTTGTTTTCTTTTTTTTTCTTTTCTTTATTTTTTTTTTAATTTTTTTTTTTAGCGTTTTTATTTTATTTTTTGAGAGACATAGAGACAGAGTGTGAGCAAGGGAAAGGCAGAGAGAGAGGGGGACACAGAATCCGAAGCAGGCTCCAGGCTCTGAGCCATCAGCACAGAGCCCGACTCGGGGCTCGAACTCACAGATGGTGAGATCATGACCTGAGCTGAAGTCGGCCGCTTAACCAACTGAGCCACCCAGGCGCCCCTGTTTTCTTTTTTTAAAATCATTGTTGAGATCCCTGTCTCTGAATCACTGTGTTGTAGCAGACAGAGCTTGGGATCTAGAGCCAAGAAAGTGGTGGGCACAGACACTGTAAATGGGCAATGTCTTGGGCTTCATTCCCTACACCTTACTGTGAGGATGTTTGACTAATTCCCTGTAGTGAGGCTGGACAGCCCCTTGCTTACAATCCCCTGGCCGTCAAAAGACCCGTGATATTGGGGAGGAACATGAGACTTGACCCTGAGTTCTGACTCTACCCCTCCCCAGCTCTAGGATCACATGCAGATCACCATTATTCAGGGTTTTGTCTCCCTCACCCCCATGTAATAGTGGGATAAAAATATCTTTCGGGATCTATGTGGGGAATAAATAATGTTGTTAAATGCCCAGAGAGCGCGGTGGCCTTGTAGGTGCTCAGTAAGTGGCAGAGGCTCTCAGTATTATTATCAATGAAAAATTCTGGTCTCAGACCTCGGAAATCAAAATACTTTACCCTAATTCCATAGGCTTTTTTTTTTTTTTTTTTTTTTTTTTGCCTGAAGTCATACAGATTGCGTATTACTTGGAGAATGTGAGTAAACGAATTGCAGCCAGGCAGGGGTGACTTGCTTGAGATGAAATCAAAAAGAATTTCCTGGATTTGTGATGCAAGGGAAGTTCACAGAGACAGTGGTGGTTAGAATAGGGGGGAACTGAAAAACTCCATGTGCAGGACCAAGGACAATGATTGCAAGTGGTTACAAAAGTAATAAAAAGATTGAGCAACGAACTGAGTTTAGTTGGACATCTGCATTGTGCTCCAGGTCCAGTTTCTTCCCTCCAATTGCTCGAAGATTTAGAGTGTTAGCGCCCTTCCTCCCCAGCCAAAAACAGTTTCACTTCTTTCTGTATTTTCTCTACACTCTCTTCCCTGCATTTGCTGATTCATTCAATGAATATTTAGCTTCAGGGGTGCTTGCTGGCTCATTCGGTAGAGCCTGTGACTCTTGATCTCAGGGTTATAGGTTTGAGCCCCACATTGGGTTTAGAGATTACTTAAAAATAAAATGTTTCAAGATATAAACAAATGAATGAATATTTAGCTCTACTATGTGCTAGGTTGTGCAGGTGAAGCAGTAAAACACACACATACAGGCATGCACGTACATACATGTACACACACATGCACACATGTGAACGTGAATCCGTCCCTTTATAGAGTTTGCATTCTAGCTGAGGAGCACAGAGAGTTCCTTTCAAAACTTCAGTGATAACGTACAGTTTATTCTCCTTAGGATTGTTGTGGGTTTCTCCACATTTTTTTTTCTCTCTGCTATTTGGGAGGTTGTGGGTTCTACTTCTCTTCTTTGAAGGACTTCTATTCTATTTAAAGTTCACAAACCTTTTCCTACTGTTCCTTATAGAGTCCCGCAGGGTTTCAGGGAGCAAGGTTTGATCCCCAATTCATTCAAAAGTTCGTTAACATATTAGTATGTGGCGGTGATCTTGCTTTTCTGTTTGTTGTGCTAAAAGCAAAAGTATAGGTAAGTACAGAAAACGTGAAAACGTACCTGTTCGAAGTCAATAAGTATGAAAATGAACTATATTATTAAGCTGTGCTGGAGGTCAGTTTCAAATGTATTCTGTTTTTCTGTGGGATTTTTCTTCAGAAAGTTAGTAACTACTGGGTTGATATGTCGAGCAATATTTAAATTGAAATCAAAGTAGAATAAATCTGTATTTTGACTAGAACATGTATACCTGATTATGGGGAAATGGAATTGCTGACAATAAAATTAAGCTTCAGTTTGAGCTTGTAGATACATTCGGCAAAATCTCTGAGCTTATGGTGCATCTGGCTGGCCCGTGAGAGAACTGATGGTTTTCTTTTCCATTTCTCTGTTTCTACCTTTTTGACTCTTGACTCGAGGAGTCCAAATTCCCATCAACATTGTGGAAAAAGATCTCTTGGTGCCTCAGAACTAGAAAAATCTCACTGCTTAGGGGCTAGTTGGAACTTTAGAAAACATACAAACACACTTTTTATTTAAGTCTCTTTAATGTGAAGATAATAGTTAACAGTGTATCAAAATGACATCTTTTTTTAATGGAATTCATGCTAAGGAAAAAATGTTAAAAATAGAGTATGGATGTGTTGCCATTGTTAGATTTTGTTGCTATAAAGAATATAGCCCCTCCCCTCCCGCCACCGCCCAAAGCTTTCCTATCTTCTCATTTTAAAACATTAGACAATGACTATTTTACTTTGTCTAAAAATCTCCCAACAGGAATCTCAGTGGTGTTCTTTTTGAAATTGATTTGTTAAAGGGGAGGCTGGGTGCCTCAGTTGGTTGTGTGCAACTCTTGGTTTTGGCTCAGATTGTGGTCTCAAGGTTCATGGGTTCCAGGCCCACATCAGGCTCTGCAATGACAGTGTGGAGCCTGCGTGGCATTCTCTCTCTCTCTCTCTCTCTCTCTCTCTCTCTCTCTCTCTCTCTCTCCCCGTCCCCTGCTTATTCTCTCCCTCAAAATAAATAAATTTAAAAAAATAACAAATAACATTTATTTGTTAAAAACACAGAAATCAAATTCTTTTCTGATAACTTTTCAAGAACATTAGGAAAGTAGCAATATATTGGTGAGTTTCAGTAGACCCTTTCCTATGAACTTGCTGAGTAGGATTTATCATCTTGGTCATGATCATGTTATTTCAGTATAGCCTAACTGTACTTCTTCCATTTAGAGTTACTGTTCTTCAGTAGCTCTCTTACTGCAGTGATTATCCTCGTTAATCCCAAGAGTTGGAGGAGAAAGTTTGCATTTCAAACCTGACCTTTGAATGATTGGCCTATAAAATATAAACAGCATAAAAATAATGAAGCATATTCTTTTTTTCTTTTTCTTTTAATGTTTATTTTTGAGAGAGAGAGAGAGAGAGAGAGAGAGAGAGCGCGAGTGCAAGTGGGGGAGGGGCAGAGAAAGAAAGGGAGAAACAGAATCCGAAGCAGGCTCCAGGCTCTGAGCTATCAGCACAGAGCTCCACTTGGGGCTCGAAGTCACGGACTGTGAGATCATGACCTGAGCCAAAATCGGACGCTTAACCGACTGAGCCACCCAGGTGCCCCTAATGAAGCGTGCTCCATCACTTGCAGTTTTCACTAAATTTTTTCTTACTATTAATAAATAAGATAAAATTTATTTTAAATTATTATTGCATCTTAAGTTTGTTCTTTTTATTTTTGTACATTTTATAATATATATTTTCATTGGTAGAGTAGAACACGTATATTACATGTTCAGTTTTTTTTTTTTTAATTAATAAGGGGTGGGTGTGCAGTAGGGCATTTAGAACACTAGTATATGAGGTGATATCCTATTAATGCCAAAGGGTTAATAATACTTAACTGTCTGGTGTGTTACTCACCTGGCAGGGGCCTCCCAGGAACGGGCTCATTGTATGTTTTATTGTAGGTATTTTATGAGTGACATGCATTTTTATTATTGAATGATGAAGACATACAGGATTATGGGGAATGAATTTTCCCTTCTTGATCCATCTTTTTCAGATGCCTTTTTCCAGGATATGCTGAAGTTTTAATTATGTGGACTAGTAGATTTTGCTATGTACAGGTCAGATTATACTTCTTCTTAGAGCATGTAGAATCTCTCTCCCTCCCTCCCTTCTTTCCCCCTCCCTTGGTCCCCTCCCTCTCTCTCTCTCCTTCTCTTTCTTTCATGGAAATAATAGTGTAACTCCCAGATCCATGATATGACTTGCCAAGTGCTCTGTTTCTAGTTACAGTCACCGAGGAGTTGTAAGAAGGCATCGGGAAGTGACACTTGGCCTCTGCTTACCTTTATTCAGATTGGCTCTTCTCCAAGGACCCATAACATCAACGATGCGCGCAGTGCTGAAGGGCAGCCGCAGGGGCACGGTGTATTTATGACTTGCTGGGGCATGTTATTGACCAATAAGAAGTTAAACAGTGCCTTCCAACACTGGCTGAGACATTGCTTCCGAGCCACGAGGCCAAGAGATCACCTCCGGCCGCTTCCGTGTACATGAATAGGTGTGCAAATGGAAACAAGGCTTACAGCTCGAGGCGTCCCATGTGTCTGTCAGAATTTCGGCTTATTTGGTCATGGTGGAAAGAAAGGTTTTGAGACAGGTCTATGATGCTGTGCTTTTATCTGACTCAGCCTTCCTCAAGGTTGGCAGGGAGTGTTCATTTTGAAACCTCTGTTAGGTACACCCAAGTTCACTGCAAGGTTTGGGTTTGGTGAGGTGTATTGGTTCACGTTTCCTAGGGCTGATCTGTCTGCTTATCTGTGTATCTCTGTATCTGTGTATCTGTCTATGAATCATCTTTATGCACACAAACCTATTTATAATTTTTTTCCTTTGAAAATCATAAGTTAGCATTAAAACGAGAGAGGGGCAGGAGAGATTTTGATAACATTTGATGAAATACAAGCACACTTTACATGTGCTTCCGTGAATAAAGAATTTCAAAGGTGCACTAATCAGGAAAAAAATCTAAACATAATATATAATAGATATGATATTAAATAATAACATTACATTATAACGTATAGCATATAAATGTGTGTGTGTTTTAAAAAAAATATGTAGTGAAAGTCTCCTTTTAGCTTTAGGTTGTGTTCTGAAGCTCAAGTCTTCAGGTTTATATTCTGGCTGTGAAAAAATAAAAGAAAAATTATGAAGTTGTAAAAAAAATATTCCTTCTCTCTTTTTTTTTTTTCTCAAATGAAAAATGTACTACTGATGTGAATTATCCAAGGAGGAAGGAGAGGCTAGACCAGGGAAAACAATAGAAATCCAGACTCCAAGGCCCCAAGGAGTAAAAACTAGTGTTTCTAACCCACCCCTAAGTAAGATAATTTTGTTTTGGTTCCTCTAACTGAAACAGCATTGAGGATTAGGTTTTTGTGTGAGCCACACAGAGTTTATGTGTCTTGTGTTTTGCTAACCACTTGCTTATAGTGGAAATTTTTGGTGTGTTAGGGGCTGTGTGTTAGGGGTGGGGAGGATCTATGACAGTGGCATTAGGAGTTAAAAAAGAGCATCCGGGGGCGTCTGAGTGGCTCAGTCAGTTAAGTGGCCCACTCTTGGTTTCTGCTCCGGTCATGATCTTGCGGTTCGTGAGTTCAAGCCCTGCTTGGGATTCTCCACTCCCTCCCCTCTCTCAGGTAAATAAACTTAAAAAAAAAAAGAGCATCTAAAACTAAAGCATGGATATATTCTGTATTGTCATTTAATCACATTTAATGAATCTATAAAGATGATAAACTGTGTGTCAGAGTTGGGAACGGGGGTCAGGGTGGGAACACAAATCTTCGTGACCACCCTATATTTTCTGCAATCCTACTAGTCTCTAATATGATTGAAGTTTTGGAGTTAAGTTGTGGAGGATTTCCTATCAATTTAACCAGAACGGTCCTCCTTTAAAATTGGAATCAAATATTGACTTGTTCGTTAGTTGGGCATTCTTTGTTCAGATTTTCACTCTTGCAGGTAATGGGGGATGTTTTATGCAGAATCTGGTTGTTTTTAACCCTAAAGTTATGCATTCTTTTGTTGATAAATAATTTTGTCAGACCTTAATTAGAACAGCCAACTTTATAATTGATGGTGCTGTTGGTTTTTCACATTCTCCTTAATATCTACCTGGTGCTCTGTGTGCCGCCTCTCATTCCAGAATTTCTGAGAGGACAAAGAGAAGGTGAATTAGCATTTCCCAGGGCCTGCTGGGTCCAGGGCATCGTGCTCTATAAGACATATGTTCTCTCCTTTCTCAGAGTCCTGGGGTGTTAGCCATGTCACCTTCTTTCACCAGTGCAGAAGGGTTAGTTTATCTGGGCAGGGCCACCTAGTTAGGGAGTGGTCAAGCTGGGATCCTGATTTCAGTGTCCAGAATCATCCTGCTTTGGTTTCATGAAAATGGGCTCGTTTGGACTTATCTGGGGTTTCCCCAATTGGTTTTTGGTATCAAGGGCCTAGGAGCCTCCACCCGTGGTCGGCTGTCTTGTATCTGTGTGATAAGCACAGAGCACTTTCATACTTATGCTTTCTTGTTTGCAAGACCAGCATGATCCTACCAACAGAAACAAATTCCCTGCCTCAAAATGCAGAATTTACCCGTAGGCGTGAATTAATGATAGTGGGTTCCCCCTTTCAAAGAAGATGCTTTGCAAAAGCATAAAACCGCCAGTCACAGTGGATACTACGAGGAAGGACTGCACAGTCGACGTGACTTTCCTGGGGCCAAGCGGCCGTGGGAGCTCCTTGGGAAGCAGAGGTGACCCCCAGATAAAGCAGCTTTGCATGAAACCATAGGGCAAGGAGATGAGACATGAGGAGGGGTGTAAAGCAAGCATCCTGGGCAACGAATGCTTATTAGCTTGTTAAGAGACGAGCTTATTGTCTCTGATGAAGAGATATTTGAGGAGGCCAGTCTCAGTAAAATACAGGGTTTGCCTTATTAAGGAGGGCAGCTCAGGAATGCGTGTATGTGTGCATGTGTGTGTGTGTGTGTCATTTGAACAGCTCTCTAGAAGAGTTCTCCCTTGGCAGCGTGCAGATGGCCAGTGGAAGGCTTGGTAGGGAATAGCAGTGTGAGGTGAGACTCTGTGCCACCTGGGAATAGTCACTGGTGACAGCCTACAGTTCATGGAGTTGCTTAACAGGAGGGAGAACCACTGGCACTGAATTTTTTTTTAAAGTGTTAGTTTGGGGTCTTGAGACCAGAGTCATCTGTGGAAGGCACGAGCTTTACTGTAGGAAAGAACTGGAAGGGCACGAGCTTTACTGTAGGAAAGAACTGGAAAAGCGTATGAGCCACCCAATGTATGGCATTTGTTTTGTGACTTTAGATCCTGAGTGATCACACAGGTCACTACAATGTCATGGAAACAGCAGCAGGCTGGGATGGTTCTATTCACAGTTTGACCAGAGCGTGCCTTGGGGTACAAACCATGTGCTCCTGATTTTGTCATCTGTAGAGTGAGGATGTGAATTGTCAAAATGCTTACCTAACCCTGAGGTTGTGTGATCTGTTGCCTTCATCTCCAATAAGAAGAGAGCAATTCAGATACTTGATTAATCCAGTAACCATCTAAGCAAACTATTTTCCTTTTTACTTTCTTGCCAAATGAGGGGGAAAGGTTTTATAAGTTTGTGACTTCAAGTGCATTGGGATATTAATGGAACAGAAATTGTGCCTATTAACTTATAAAAAAAATAATCAGAATAAGCTGAATCTGAGCCCGTGCTCTCAGACAAAGGCCAGAGAAGGCTGTTTACCATTCCATGCCTCTACTGAATGATGGAAAATGTGCAAGTCAGTTCAACTAGTTCAAGTTTTAATTTCTCTTGATCTCTTTCCCAAAGCAATGCCTGTTTGAGTTCGTGGCATTAACCCTTTATCTTTCAGTCTGTATAAGGGTTCGACAAACCCTTACATGGCCCAGGCACTTTACAGAAAAAGTTTATCAGTCTCGACTTATATTAATGATTTTGGCTTGATTGTATCTGTGCATTTATTGTGAACAACTTCAAATCCTTCCTGGACATAAGTGGGTAGAAGTCTAAATATATACCTGTCACTGTATTCCAGTTGGTCATACGGAAAGTTGGGAATTATCCCTTCCCAGTGTGTTATGGCAATTTGGAAAAAAACAAACACAAAATGACTACCAAAACACAGAGAAGGGCCAATGCCTAACTTCTAGGATTGCCACTCAACATGTACAGACAAGCAGAAGGGAACTCTCCCTCTCTCCTAACTACTAAGTTGCATTGCATTGGAGGATTTTGAGACGGGCGCCATGTTTTTCAGATGGCCTTCCCAGTTTCAAGACTGCCACCCAAAAGGGTAGGAACATAGAGAGGGAACTGATGGCATTTCGGCATCTTATCTCTCAGTGTGTACAGGGCAGGATAAGACCGTAGAGTAGTGTTCTAGAATGAAGGTGGGAGTTCCACTGGCCTCCACTCAGAAAAGAAACTGGTAGAAATTTTTGCTGCTTCTCTTCTAAAATGTTGACTGTCAGCCTGTTATGGGTAGAGCAGTTAGTGAGAGATATTGAGTGTTCAGGTGTTAGTCAGCCATCTCAACAATGACTGTTTGCCCTCTTTCTCTTCCCCTTTTCCAGTCCTGCTTTAAGGAATGTGAATAAGGTAGTCTTACAAAGAGCCTCAGAAATTGTAATGCAACAGACTGTTTCTCCAGTTGCTAGGACTGTATCACAAATTACTCCAAAACTTACTGGCATAAACAGCTGTTTATTATGTTGATGGATTCTATGGGTCAAGCATGAAGACAGGGCAGAGTAGAGATGACTTGTCTTTGCTCTATGATATATGGGCCCTCAATTGAAGAGCTCAGAGGCTAGGGTTGGAATCTTCTGAAACTGTGTTGTCTAATGAAGCTTTCTGTGATGATGAAAATATTCTATATCTGTGCTGTCCAATATGGCAGCCACTAATCACACACGGCTACTAATCAATTGAAGTATGGCTAGTTTAGTTATGGAACTGAACTTTTACTATAATTCAGATTTAAATAATCACTGGGCAACTATTGGGCAACACAAAACTGAAGGTTTGTTCGCGTAGCTAAATATAGATTTGTACTCTCTAGTATGGTGGCCATTAGCTAGTAGTTGAGAATTTAGTTTGGGCTCTCGCCACTGGAACACTTCTGTGTGATCTCTTGACGTGGCCTGCTCTTCCTCATCATACAGTGGCCGGGTTCCAAGGGTGAGCTTCTTGAGAGCAGGAGCTAAGGGACCCAGCATTGGAATAGATAATACTGTTTCTACCATATTACATTCATCAAAGCAATCACAAAATCCCACCCAGGTTCAAGTGGAGGGGCACCAGACTCCGTTTCTTGATGACAAGTGGCAAGGTTCTGGAAGAGCATTTAGGACTAAAAATACTGCTCTAGTCATTTCTGGAAATTACAGTCTGCCCCAGTTGTTCTAGCAGCCAATTCATTCATTCATCTATTTATTCATTCAGCAGACACTTAGTGCCTACTCTGTGGCTGGCATCAAGTTATTTAGGGGAATGGCAGTTGAGAGTACTGAAGCATAGAGAGGAAAGGGTGGGTGCGGAGGGTACACATAGGCATTTCCAAGGTAGTGAGGTACATGATAATATGTAGAACGTGGAGAAGAGATGAGTAGCTCAGATGCATAGGAATCTCTTTGAAGAAGCAACATGAAAACTGGATCTTTTTAAAAAATATAATTTGTTGTGACATTGGCTTACATACAACACCCAATGCCCATCCCAACAAGTGCCCTCCTCAATGCCCATCACCCATTTTCCCCTCTCTCCCACCCCCACCCCCTCAGTTTCTTCTCTGTATTTAAGAATCTCCTATGGTTTGCCTCCCTCCCTCTCTGTTTGTAACTTTTTCCCCCCCTTCCCTTCCCCCATGGTCTTTTGCTAAGTTTCTCAAGTTCCACATATGAGTGAAAACATATGATATCTGTCCTTCTCTGACTGACTTATTTCACTTAGCATAATACCTTCCAGTTCTATCCACGTTGCTGCAGATGGCATGATTTCATTCTTTCTCATTGCCACGTAGTAGTCCATTGTATATATAAACCACATCTTCTTTATCCATTCATCAGTTGATGGACATTTAGGCTCTTTCCATGATTTGGCTAGTGTTGAAAGTGCTGCTGTAAACATCGGGGTACATGTGCTCTTATGCATCAGCACCGCTGTATCCCTTGGGTAAATTCCCAGCAGTGCTATTGCTGGGTTGTCGGGTAGTTCTATTTTTAATTCTTTGAGGAACCTTCACACTGGAAAACTGGATCTTAAAGACAGACTAGACTGACCAAGGAGTTTGCCAGAGAGAGATGAGGAATTTAGGGAAAAGGTTGAACATATGCCAAAGGAGGAAAGTGCAAAGCTAAGGTTTTCCTGGGGATGCCTCAATTCTACAGTGCTTGTTCAAGAAGAAAGACTGTACCGTTAACCCTGCCAACCCTTCATTTTGAGTGTGTGTGCCCGCCCACACCATGCATATTGAGAACAAGCCGCATACCTAGCAGGTTGCCAATCCAGAAAAATCCATAGCCCAAGGGGATATCATTGATGAATTACAGACAAGTTCCCTGTCAGCAGGAAACATGGATTGGATTAGAGAATCCTCATACCATGCTGGCTTTTCTAAAGAAGGTCTGGCTCTGAGAGAGGAACAAAGATGCCTGAACACACATGGTCAGCATTGAAAACAAATATTGATTGGCCCCTGCTAGGAAGCTGAGCTAGAGTGAGTTAGAGGCTGATGTCAAAAAGTGCTGGGGTGCGGAAAACCATTAGCTGTGCTGATTGACCAGAATAAAAGTTCCATCTATTTTTAAGAGCTCAAAAATGAAGGTGAAATATTTATTTATTTATTTATTTATTTTAAATTTTTTAAGGTTTATTTATTTTTGAGAGATATAGAGACAGAGTGTGAGCAGGGGAAGAGCAGAGAGAGAGCGAGACACAGAATCCGAAGCAGGCTCCAGGCTCTGAGCCATCAGCACAGAGCCCGACGCGGGGCTCGAACTCACAAACCGCGAGATCATGACTTGACCGAAGTCGGCCGCTCAACCGACTGAGCCACTCAGGCGCCCCGAAGGTGAAATATTTAAATGGGTGGAAGGGCAGAAGTGACAGTGAGAACCCACCGCTGGGCAAAGGTCCTCTCTCCCAGTTGGCCTCTGTTACTCTGGCCACAGGTCTCGGACCACACTTCTCTATCTCCTGTTCTGCGGAACATTTTTCCGGACCTGTGACTATTTCTTAGTGCTGTGCGAAATCCGCTTAATTGAACAAGACTGTCCAAACGGCTAGTGTTCAGTGGTGTTCAGATTTAGAATTCAGACCGTCTGCTAGGTTCTTCATACACTGGTAGAAAAATGCTCTGGCTCTAACTGATTGCATCTGACTGTCAACTGAGTTAGAAATATCTCCTTCACTGCCAGATGTACAAGATACTGTAAAAGGAGCATTTTCTCCAGCAAATTAGACTTGCTAGCTCCATGGGTCTAGATTGACTGAAACAGCTTGTTATTTGAGGGAAAAGTCTGGATTTAGTTCAGTCATTTCTTTTAAATACAGGACGTTAGAAGCCTGATCTAGAGTCCTTTCAATGAAGATTTTCAAATTCCGTTCCTTTACTTTGAAACCTGTAATTTGTTTGTCCTTCCAGAGCTGTGTTCTCAGTAGAACTTCCTGCAGTGATGAAACATTCTAAACGTGCCCGGTAATCATTAACCACTTGTGGATCCTGAGTACTCGAAGTGTGGCTAGCGCAACGGAAGAGTTCAGTCTTCAAATTTTGTTTAAGTTTAGCGACATGGTGCTAGAGAATATTCTATTGGGCAACACAGTTCTAGGATCTGGTTTTAGAAACGGTATTTACTGAGGTGAGCATCAGAACTTGGCTAACTCTCTCTCTCTCGTTTTTTTTTTTTTTTTTTTGAGAGAGAGAGAGCATGAGCAGAGAAGAGGGGCAGAGAGAGAGAGAGAGAGAGAGAAAGGGAGAGAGAATCTCAAGTAGGCTCCATGCGGAGCCCACTGGGGGCTTAATCCCATGATCATGAGTTTTTAAGTTTTTTATTGTTTTAGTAGCCTCTGTACCCAATATCCCGCTTGAACATAGGACCCAGAGATCAAGAGTCACATGCTTTTCTGGTTGGCTAACTCCCTAACTTCTTAGCAGTGTCTTAACTCAGGAGTCACTTCCTTTCTGTAGCAGCCATCTCTAGAAGAAGCATGGCTGGGGTGGCATTGGCACACTAAGTGCTAGGGGGAGGAGGGGAAGGGGACAGGATTATGAAAGGACCACCAGGCCAGCCGTGATACTAATTTTTTCTATAGCATTTTCGACAAGAAAATTGCTAGTGGGTTCCATAGGCAAAAACGTTTGGTGAAGGCCTGGCTAATTGCAATCATGTAGGTTTCCTTTCTGACACTTTTCTCACCCTCAAATATGTATGGGTGGTGAATCTCCAAAGGGGACCGAATGTATCAGTACCAAATATATTTGATCTGAACAGACCCCTTTTCTCTTTTTGATGCTATTCTATGAGACATGCTTTGGGAAATACGAATTTGAGCAATGACACTTTCTGCCAAAACAGACGATAAACTTCAGGTGTGTTATAGGCAATGAATCTGTCCTCTTCTGGATGTCCGCAGAGTTTAAAATCTGCTTCTGTGTTTAGAGTCTAATCATTCCTTCACTGTGTTTGCATTGTGGTTAACTCTTCCAGTCCATAAATATCCAGGCTGGCCTGGCTCGACTGGATACCCTGCAAAGCCAGGGACACAAGTAGACTCTCTTTACAGCCTTATCCCTTTAACCCAGGGCTGAAGCTCCCAGCGTCAGCACAAAACGTAGGTGTCGGGGAGCAAGGCCGTCCTGTTCCCTCAAGGTCTTTCTAGCTGGACAAAGAATCAAATTGACACGAGGCAGATTAACAGGGAAAAAAATCAAATTTAATTTCATACGTACAGAGAATCCACACAGACGTGGATGTTCCAATGATAGTGGGGTAAAACGAGGTATATATGTTATTCCGAACTAAGGAGAAGGGGTTAGGGGTTTGGGAATGTAATTCTCAGGAAGACAAAAAGAGTAAATGTTTGGTAAACAGATGTTTGCTCTGCAGACATTCCCATCAGAAACAAGGGGACATAGAGGACTTTGATCAGTCAGGCCTTGCTGAGTCCCTCCCTGGCTGCCAGACCTAGTCCATAGGATAATGCGATTGTCTATGGTGATAGCTCTCTTCCTGGTGCAGCTCTTCTATCTAAATTCTTTTTAGGCAGTTGGGTGTGTGGGGGGCTGGGGAGGGAGGACTAAAGAGCTTTTCCTGAATCTGCTGGGTTTTGATTGCTTATTAACTCAAGATCGTCTTCATGCTAAAGTGACCCATCTTGGGACAGCCTCCTTTTGGCTTCTACACAGGAGAAGGCGGGACTTAGTACCTCTACTACTTCTGTGCCTCTGCTGTTGACTTTCTGAGCTTAGTTCTTGTACTGGAGAGATGCTGGCATTTCCTCCATCCATAATTAGTCACTCGCTTTTTTCTTTCTTTTTCTTCCCTTAATCTTCATATAGACGTGTATATGAATGCATGCTGACTTCTCCAACTTCTTTTTTTTGTTTTTTATAACTTGATGAACCAGTAGGAGACCAATACAGCAGAGCACATCTCCCTGTACATTTAATCAAGTGAATCACAGAAGGTGGGAAAAGAAAGAAATGCAAAACTGAAAGAGAGAAGTATCTCCCCACTGTCCTGCTCTTTCTTCTCTCCCTCTCTCTCCCTCTTTAAAAATTGTTCAACAAGTTATCTGCAGAAAACATCTGTCTCCCAAAGAATAAATGTAATTTGGTTTCTGAACTCGGCGTGTCCCCCTCTGGTTGGAAGGAAGAATTTCTGTCACACGACAGAAGTGAAATCAGCCAGATGCTGTCTGTGAAGCCGAAATATTGAGCTTGACGAGATGACAATAAAGTAGCAAAAAGTGGTGTTTTTCTGCTTGACGGTGGCACCATTGCGGGTTAAGAAAGCATTCCAGGAAGAAGAGACTCATACAGCTGTCTGTCTCTGTCTGCTGTCTGTCCCTGTGTCCTTTTCCATCTTGCAGGCATGCTGCTGTAGAGCGAGAGCCCTCTCCGCTCCCTCTGCCTAGGGGCTTATCAGGCTTGCGCTGATTATCTTGTCAGGAGACAAAGGGTCTGCAAAGTAGGTGCCTGTGAGGAGTGTCAACAGCATCTCTGTGGGGAGCAGGAACTGGAAGGCCTGGGGAGAAAATGCCGGGCTAATGTATGAGGCCTGGAAGCTTCTTCTTTGTTAAGAAGATTCATGGGTCTCCTAGGAGTGGAGTAATCAGGGCTGGGGAAGATTTGGGGCCAAGTCTTTGTATCCTATATCCATCTGCTTAAAAAAAATTTTTTTTAGCTAGTCGAACAGAGGAGGTCCCATTGAGGCTTATTTGAACAAATATTTGCTCTCCCTAATTATGTACCCAGAGCAGCTCTCCTTGAATGTTTAATGCAAACCTTAATATTTACAATAGCATAAGGAAGAGTTTATAACGTGTTTGGGAGGCTTCTGAAGTTGGGGCATTAATTCTTCTTTGCACTTATATAAGATATTTCTTCCTAAGAGACCTCAGCTATATTTACTTTAGCCACTGTTCACAGAAGTGAAGCAGGGAGACGAAACCCCAAGGAAAGGAGGGACCCCTCTGGGCAGCTGCCAGCATGTTCTGTAAGGTGATGAAACACTTGTCTTTGCCAAAAGGTTTGTGCCAGCCACAAACCTTTGTTTCTGAGCACGGAGGACAGGCAAGCTAGAGATGACAAGTACCTCCTGATATGAATGGCAAGTGTCCCGTAGCAAGGGTTGGGCTGGGCTGTTGATCGTGTGATGGTGATGGTCTTCTGGCTCTGTCCCTCCTCCGTGGTAGGCCTCACCCATCTCTTTTTTATTCTCAATACTTGGGGAGTCTGAATAAGATAATATTTGAAGACCTACGTTGAAGATGTTTGGGTCTAGAAGAACTGAATTGCAACCTTCCATACTGTGTATGGACCTTCCATCCTGTGTGTGGACCTGGGGAAAGTTGTTTAACTTCTTGGTGTCTCAGTTTTCACATCTGTGAAGTAGGCACAATAGACACCATTTGCACATGTTTGGTATGAACATTACAAAGAGTTTGAGCCCATTTTGAGCCCAGCACTCGGCCTGGGGATGGACCTTTGTGCTGGGGTGGTGGTTATTATTTCTGTCATCACCTAAAACGCCTTTGACACCTATGGGCCACCTTCATTTTGCAGGTTGAATGAAAGGGGCTTCTGAAGTGATTTCCAGAGGGTTTTTTTCCCCACGCAATTCATGGTGCCCAGCACAGCACAAAACTGGGCAAAAACTCCCCGCAAAAGAAGAGATGAAAATAGGACAGTTGTGCCTAAGGGAAGTAAGGGGTGAAGCACGCGGACACGTCCCAGTCTTTGGAAATCTCTAGGAAGTCAGGTTGTGGGCAGCAAGGACACTAATGGACACTCTGACTTCTGGCCCTGGGCCAGCAGACCTAATTCGTGTTTATAGTCTCAGTACTGAGCCACTAGCCACCCAAATAGGTACACACAGCCCCTGAGCATTTTGCTGTCAGGAAAAGCATATATTTAGGTGAATATGTACAAATACTTTCTAGGAGGCCGGAATGTGTCAGGACGTCTCCTCGGCTACTTCTCCAATTTTTTTCATTCAGTCTGGTTCATTGGATGCTGTGCCCAGCTGTTCGGTGGTTTCAGTTCTCCGGAAAAGGAAGCTAGTTGTTTCTTGTCTACATTCTTCAAACAGAATGGCTCTCCTTGATTATTACTGTCTTCCAGGCCAGGAGGAGAGGGAGACCCCCACCTGGGTTCCCAGGGGCCATTATATTTTCTTCCATTTTTCACACAAGCAAATGCAGTTGATTGTAGTATCGTTGGTGTCACGTGTGCTGTGTAGTCATCTTCTGGTGGGGCAGGGCGCCCACAGTTCCTGGGCACTGACAGCACATGTCGGTAGCTGACCTCTCACCCCGACCGATGCCTGCCAATCCCGAAATCTGACTTCCTGTCCTGGACCCTTCTCTTTTGAGCGGTCTGAGTGGGTCACTTGGCAGTTTGTAAATGATGCTTAGTAGACTTCTCCAGGTGGTACTGCCACAGGAGAGGAATGGTTAACAAATGGTGGTCTTTGAAGTCGGTCAGTTCCGAAGAACTGAGTGCACTCACTGGGCTCCATTCTGAGGTCTGGGGCCACAGGGATGAAAGACACAGACAAAGGTCCTTTTTCTCTGGGAGAATGGAGTCTAGTGGGGCTGATGGACAACAAACATGGCAGCAAAAATAAATAAACCTTCAGAAGCCTGGGAGAAGGGGGCGGAAGCAGGAGAGCTCTCAGGAGGCACTTGATGTACTCCAGACCATAGTAATTCAGCTTAGAGCTAGGTGGGAACCTGGGGAGACGGGATAGTCTTCCCTTCCCATGGGAGGGAGAGCCAATGGAATTTGCTGGGTCTTGCCTCTGCTGTGACCTCTTGTCTTTAAAACTTTCATTTTTTCCCCCATAAAAGAGAGATAATAGTGAACGTCACAGAGTTTCAAATCCGTGGATGTTTTAGTTGTTCTTTAAGTAGTTGTAGGAGACCAGTAGTTGTCACACTGGTTTTCAGGGGACAGCCCCATGTCCTCTCTCTGTGTGGCTACTTGCCTGGCTCTGAGTTGGACCAGCTGGAACCTGTGCTGCCGTGTCCACAGAGACCAGGTTGTCGTTTGGCCTAAGGAGGCAGCGGCCCCTTCCATTGCCTGGTCTGCTGCAGGGAAGAGGTGGCTGCTGTTGTGCCCGCTGCCACCTCTGCAGGGCTGTTTCTGACGCAGTGGAGGGCTGGAGGGAGAGTGGTTGGGGGTTGGGAGGAGGGCAGCCACATGCCGACCTTGCCTTTCCTCTTTGCGGTCCTATGGTCTCTCCGTTCCTAGCAGCTGCCTCCAGCTTCCCTGATAACGCAGCGCTTACCCCTTAGAGCAGTGGTTCTTACCATGTGGTTTGCGTTTCCCGTTGCAGCAGAACCATCTGAGACCATTGTTAAACCTGCAGACTCTTGGCCTCACCCATCTCCTGAATCAGCATCATTGAGGATGGACCCAAGAATCTGCATTTTTCCAATGAGCTATTTTGCGAGTCCCGTGTACTCTAAATTTGGGGAACCTCTCCGTTCAGAAAATTTGATTTTGTTGTTTGGAGTAATAATAGTCACTGATATTTGTTGTAGGTTTATTATATGACGCTGCTCAGTGTTTTGCATGCCATAACCCTGTGAGATAGATCGTAATAACATACTTGTCTTATCGGAGGGTAAACTGAGGCATAAGGGATATAAACAAGTTGCTCTGATACGGATTAAAGGGCCAATTAGGAAACCCAGGTTTCCACCCCTTCTCCTCCTGTTCTCTTTGGCCTCTCTTATGTAGTGATACTCCATGAATGAATCTTCTAAGTTGTTTTTTTTATGTTTTATTTGTTTTTGAGAGAGAGAGAGAGAGTGCAAGCAGGGGAGAGACAGAGAGAGAGGGACACACAGACTCTGAAGGGCTCCAGGCTCTGAGCTGTCAGCACAGAGCCTGATGTGGGGCTCAAACCCATGAACTGCAAGATCATGACCTGAGCCGAAGTCAGACGCTCGACCGACTGAGCCACCCAGGAGCCCCTGAATCTTCTAAGTTTAAGCTGAATACAGGGTGACCTCTTGTTATGTAAAAGCTAAAAAATTAAACATAGACTATTTTAAAATTGGCCTTTAACTTTCAATAAAGCCTGAGATTTGGAGAAATTTTTTAAGATATTTTTAAGGAATATTCTCCTTTGTTCACCTCGCCCATCAGACCCCATTGTGTGGCTCTTTCTCTTGTAAACTTTATCTCCTGTGCTACACCGTGTGCATGAGATCTACTCGCTGCCTGGGCCAGCACCTGGAAGGTTCTCTGCTGGGGATCAGCACCCATGCAGGTCGAAGACCATGCTTCTTCCCCTCCCCCCTCACCGTTATTCTCCTTCTTGGGAAGATGTGTGAAGAGATGGAGAATCTGGGGTTTTCCCGATGTCTGGAGGTTGCTGAGCATACTTATTTTCTTCTTCGTGGTCCAGGTTAGTGTCTGAGAAAAGTTGGCCATCAAAACAGGACCAGCCCAAGCAGGTCTGAAGATAAAAATCAATCATTCCATTCATAGTACTTTCTTCAGATTCCCGTTGCTTCCAACTCCACGGAGGAATTTGCTAAATAGACGACCTCACACATAACTCGAGGTGGAGAGAGATTTCAGTATGCATGGAGCTGAGGTTCATTAGAGAATATTTTATAGGATAGGATGGGTGGGGAGAGGTTTCTGCCAACGTGTTCTGCTTGCCTCTCAGATTCTGAGCCTTTAACAAAAGTTCGACTTGGGCCTCAGACTGGCTCACAATTGCATTTCTGAAAGGAGTTTTGTTGACTTTAACTTCACTAGAGCTGTGGCCGCATTGAAGATCCAAAGGCGAGTCTTTATTAAAAAGTAATGTAAAGCGTCATGGTCTTTCACCGTAAACCTTTGCAAGTTTGGTTTGTTTGTGGCAGTGCGAAGATTTAAGACTAACTGTCCCATTAACCACTTGCCAGATGTTTTCAGGTCATGGTATGCATTTTACAAGTTGTCTGTAATAAGAACTCTTCATATTTTCCGGCATGTTTTTGGAAAATGAACCTATGATCAATGTATCAATTTTCTCTAGAGCTTATATCTCATTGTTAATTTGAGTTTCCTCCCTCTGCTGAAGGGCTGGGTATAGAACACACATACTGGAGAGATAGGCCATGTAGAGGCATCATTTCCATTATGTTCTGGATTAATGGGCTTTGGTCTTTTCAGTCTTAAAGTTCTTCTCTGTGAAAGGAAGAGGTAAATGAGAGCATTTTTGAGTTGAGGCAGGGACACCAGAGCGTTTGAACTTTGTAGAAGAGAGGAGTGTAGGCCAAAGAAAAAGGCCAGTTTCTAGGTTTCTATCAAGAGCAGAAAGAGGAGGCTTTGAGCAAAGCATGTGTGTGTGTGTGTGTGAGAGAGAGAGAGAGAGGGAGAGAGAGAGAGCATGCATACATGTATGTACATATATACCTAATTGTAGGATTCATCGTAGACATCAAACAAAGACCTTGATACCCTTTTATTCCTGGAGTGGATGTGGGCTATCGACTGTGAATTGGTTCCTTTTTATTTTAACTCAGGATACTTAGGGTTACAAACAGTAATAAAATATTTAGTACCTCTCTTAAAGGAATAGCCGAATACCCAGGAGCCACCATTTTCCCTTTTCAAAACGATAAGAGCACAGTAGGTTTCGGTTAAGGAAGAAGTGTACAGTCCAAATCACTGAAATAGCATCACATTATATTCTTCAAGCTGAGGAAGACTACGTGGGAAAACACTCAAAACTGTCCTTTATTCCAGTATTCTAAACAAATGATTTGCGAGTCGACCATACCATTTTTAGATCTGTTTAAATCATAAAAATGATAAGTTAGCCAAGGAGCCAGCAATCGAGGTCATCTCATGTTCACATAAACTTTGATTTAAAGAATATAAATACAATCAAGGTCGCCGTACTCCTCTTGCCCCGTCACTTCATCCCTATACAGTTTATAAAGTTAGAAAAAGTAGCTCAAATGAACAGTTTTTATCTTTACATTTTCAGCGAAAATTTTTCTAATATTTTTCTTCAAACGACCTCATAATTTATTTCCCATTTCCTCACCTCCTCGAAGGTATAGGATCACTTTATACTCAGAGCACCGCGTATACGTAGACTCGAAGACATCTTTTCTCTTGGCTGTTTTGCCACACCAGGAACACTTTCTCCTCCCGGGGGTCCCATTCTAAAGATCTCCATGAAGAGAGAAATCTGCCAACGTTGGACTGTGCCTGGTGCCATGTGCTGGGAAGTCTCCCGAATTGAGGGGCTGAGTTACAAGGTGTTAACAGGCAAGATCAGCACTGACTCGCAGCTTTCTCTCTGGTGTCATGGCAGGGAGGGCCTTGGGATTGAAAGGGCAACCATGTGCAAAGCAAAAGGGAAGTTACGGAGAGAGATACATGACATGTGCCTTGGAGAGCTGGCAGGATGAGTGAGCACGGGCTGGGTGAGGATTCCAGAATCGTCAGGCCACTCCTCTGTCCTCCACAGGTTTGATTTGGTACGCATGGGTTCTTTTTATTAGTTCCTTCATTCAGTGGTCAGTGTTCCAGAGTTCCAAAGAGTTGTTACCAGAGTTTCTTCCTGATTCTTGGGGAGCCTCTTTCTCATTAGCAACCATCTTGAGGAACTTCCCTTGAGATCACAAGTGGGGAGCCAGAGCTCCAGGGACTCACCAACTAGTGAGACTCATCTAGTGTTACAACTTTTCTGGCAGCGTTTCTTCATCTGTTCCAGGCTTTTCTGGTTCTCGGTCATTTCTGAGGTGGTGGAAGGAGTTGAACTTTTGTGTTCTTTTTTTTTTTTTTCTTGATTGCTGAAGAGAGTCACTATCACTCAGCCAGTTTCTGATCAGCTCCATGTCTTCCGATTCTTACCAATACCCTCTTTCAAATCGTGTCTGGCCTCCCTCTCTGCACTCCGTGAGAATGTTCTTTTTTGTGTGTTAAGCCAGATCATGGCACGCGTCTGCTCAAAACCTGTCAGTGTCTTCTCATCTACAAGATGTGGTTCCTGCTGCTAACCCTCCTCACCGCCCTGGCCTCCCTCCTCACCCTCTGGCCTCCCTCCTCACCCTCTGGCCTCCCTCCTCACCGCCCTGGCCTCCCTCCTCACCCTCTGGCCTCCCTCCTCACCGCCCTGGCCTCCCTCCTCACCACTCTGGCCTCCCTCCTCACCCTCTGGCCTCCCTCCTCACTGCCCTGGCCTCCCTCCTCACTGCACTGCCTGCTCAGCTCACTCCGCCTCAGCCACCCAAGGTTTCCAGCTCCCCGCAGACACTCTTCCAAGGCTCCAGCCTCAGGGCTTCTACCTGGACCACTCTTCCCCCAGACCTCTGTATCCTTCTTCACGCCTTCCCCTTGTGTTCAGTCATCTGAGAGGCATTCCTTGTTTGCCACCAGCCCCTGTGGCCACCACCCTGCCTTATTTTTCCTAATTACCCCTTGCTTATATTTTTATCCCCCCCTCGCCCAGAATAAAGTAGGGTGCCATAAAAGTAGGGAAGTTCTCTATTTTGCTAATCGGTTTCTCCAATAGCACCTAGAATAGTGCCTGGCATATTGTAGGGGCTTAGGAAGTATTTATTGCATGTTGAATAGCAGATTCTTGTTTCCATTTCTCAGTTATGTAATCTCAGTCTCTGAAAATTACAGTAGGAGGGGGAGCCAGAGTAGACAGATACCATAAACAAAATAAGACAAGATAAATAAATTCAGAGTATCAAGGACCAGGCAAGATGCGTAATCATGACTGAGAAAAATACCTCTGCTTACGTATTATTGTTAGGTCTGAAAACAATGATGCGTAACCCTGTGCAGTAAACACACACATATATTAAATTGTTTTCCCTTAAAAGGCCCTATTAAAACAGTATTACATTTTTTAAAATGCCTGTAATGTTGACCTTGTTTGAAGTAGGATTGCCTTTATTTTTTTGAGGGGAAGGGAAGGTGGAACTACTGGTAGATGTTTACATCATGCATGAGAAATGGGGGGTTACTATTACCAAATCTTGCATGTTGATATTTGGAGTTTTCTGATATTTTCTATTGTAATATTTAAGACTGATATTACTCCTCCTTGCCTGCCCTGACTGGTGTTACTTACTTGGAGAAAAGAAAAGAAAGGCCTTATTAGCTGTCTTTAAGGAAACTACAAATCTTGTTTGATGGGGGGTGTTTTCAAGGAAAGCCGTTTTATATTGGCCTTGATGATATGTCAAGAACACTTAAATCCAGAGCAGATGACTGTTGCTGGCAGGGGAGCAAATTTAAAGTAGTATTTTGTGTCATGAAATCATCATTAATTTTTTAATCATGGGAAGGGTAGGCAGAAAATAAACATGACCCCCAAGATTTCCACACCCTGGTCTACACACATCTTATCCTAGCTATCTAATTGAACATTAATGGGGGTGCCACCTTGAAAAGATGATCACAGATGTAATTAAGTCTCTAAATAGTTGGCCCTAAGTTGGGGAAATTATCTTAAGTGGATCTGACCTAATCAGATGAGCCTTTAAGAAGGGACTGGACACTTCCCTTAAGGTAAGATTCAAGCCATGGAAGGGATGTTACCTGAGGAAACTTCTCCATTGCTGGCCTTGAAGATTAGGGGTCTGAGGTGTGGGGATATGGCAAGACATGAAGGTGGCCTCTCCTGGCTGAGAGTGGGCCCTAATGGATGTCCAGCAAAGAGACGTGGACCTCAGTCCTACAACCACAAGGATCTGAATTTTGCCACAACCGTAAGTGCTTGGAAGAAGCAGAGAGAAATCCATCATGCTGTGCCAGGACTTTTGACCGATGGAACTATGCACTAAGAAACTGGTGGTATTTTAAGTCCCTACGTTTATGGTAATTTATGACAATAGCAATAGAATACTAATATAGAAGGAGATTTCATTTGTATTAAATTTTTTTAAAAAACCAAAAATTTAAAAACAAAATGCAGTTTGCTTTCTGAAGGAAAGCACCTCTCTCAGGTACAAATAGCCACTACATGCAGCCAGTGGAATCAAGCTCACATCGATTGCCTAGCTCCTTTGGGTCCTGGTTGAATGAATAGATAAAGCATTTTTGTAATTAGTAGATGAACTGTTTATAAATTAATGAGTAGCTCCAAATTACTAGAGAAGACCTAAAATAGTTTCTGCCAAGTGTTTTATCAATTCTTGGAAGCAGCCTTATTCATGCATTATAATTTAACAGTTCTTTCTTAGTAGACAGTAAAAGATTAGTTTCAGCTCTCCTCCTGTCTGAATACTGTAGTTTCCGAATTAGTAGGGATGGAATTGATTGTCTTGGGAGAAAAAAAAAGTAAATAAAGCACTTAAGATTCCCAGCGTTGCTGGTTTCATGCAGAGCCATAGCCCTCTTTGATGAATATCATGATGTTCATAGATGCTTTGCTACAGAGGCGGAGTTTAAAATGGGTTTGAGTAAATGAGGTCCCTTTCCTAAGACTTGAGCAAAGGGTCTTTACACAAGATGCTGTCTGGATGCAGTCAAAAAACTCATGCAAATAGTCCTTTATGCGAGGAAGCCACGGATGCAGTCACAGGCTAGCTTTTCATGAATGACAGCGCAGTAACTGGAGAGCAGACAGCCACTCCCTGCCCGGCCCCTGCCTCTGCGTGCACACCGCATGGGGCTGCCCTCCCAGCGGGAGTGTGTGTTTGTCCTGCCTACGAGGGACTGTGGTTTGGCCTTTTTGTTTACGGGAGCGAGGACAGCAGCCTCTGTCCTCCAGCTGCTGTGAAAACAGGGTTGGAAAACCAGAGCGAAGTTTCCACTCAAGAACTTATTAGCCTGGAAAAACCCTGCCCAAACAAACAAACCTTTCTTAATGAAAGACCGTCTGGGTTAAAACACAGCCCTCTGGGTTAGAACCCAGATGGCAGGAAGAATGTAATGAGAATAGTTGCTCTTTAGCAAACTTTCCGAGCGGGATTTCCATATATTGAGTTGGCAATAGGCCCAGCGGTGAGAAACCGGAAACTGGCTCAAATGTGGTTTTGTACGGTTTGTAATAAAGAGTTTTCGCAGTGGGATTAATAGTGCATGTTGGTCAAAAAATCCCCATCTCTGAAGGTCTCCCCAAAATGAAGTAGGTGCTGGGGATCTGGCTTGGTATGGCCTGCAATTTGGGGGGGATTTACTGTGTCCCAGTAAGGTTAGGTTTAGGTTCTCGGCACAGGATTGGTAAAAATTGGTAAAAATATACCACGATCTCTCCTTTCTTGGAGCCAGTGCTCTCCTGGGGGCGATAGAAAATACCAATTATTTTAAATTGGAATTTAAATATAATAATTGTACAGTGTAGCCTGCTCATTAAAAGTTTGCTGTGAAACGGAAGACAGTCACAGAATGTAGTGATACACAGTGTGCTGGGGCGGGCCGTGAGGAGAACACAGTGACAATAAGACACAGCCATCAGAGGAGGCCTCTTTAAGGAGGTGGCATTTAAGCAGAGACAGGAATTCTGGATGAATTAGCCCTTGAAGAGTTAGGGAAGAATCCTCCAGATGCATTCTAGTCTGAGAACTCCAAGGTGGCCAGTGTGGCCAGGACAGCGATCACTAGGAGGACGCTACTAGACAAGGATAGAGAGGTAAGCTGGGCTTCCTTGCACGTGGTCTTCAGGGAGGTTTGCTTTAGTGTCAAAGTGTTGGGGAGCCATTGAAGGTTATACAGCAGGGGAGTGCCATGCTCTGCCTTGCATTTCAAACCTCTCTGCTTACTTTTATGAAGAAGAGGGGACTGTGGAGGGGAAGGCGAGCGGCAAGAGGCGAGGCCACCGTGGAAGCAGATGGGGATGGATTGGAACAATCCTTTGGCAGAAGCAAGACTTGGTGATGGATGGCATGTGGAAGGTGGAGAATGGGGGAGCAGGAGGAAAGTACAGGATGACACCCAGACCATTGTCCCCCTTGGCCTTGCCTCTCTTCTTATCTATTAGTTTCTCAGGAAAAATAAGAATGGGCTTATGAGATCATTGCTTTGACCGGTCGGTGCCAGAATCCAGTCATCTAGAATTCTGCGCAGAGCATCTTAAGGCCTCTGGACATTGACAGAGAGCGCCAGCCCACTGTGAGTTAGTAACCTACCCACGCTTTCGTAGACAGGCAGCCGCAGTCACTTACACCACCGGGCCCTCTTCATTACAGCTTTGCTACCTTGTCCGTCGTGTCTACAAGCTTCACATTAAAGACTTTGGTCCCAGTGTATCGCGGAAAACACCTGCACTAACCCACGGGACTCTGGGGGAAAGATTGGGATGCAGGCATATAATGAAACAATTTAGTTAAGTGGGAATTTATTTTTCTAGCTTTTGTATGTCACTCACTAAAGGTACAGTGGTCCAGATAAAGGTGGTTTTGTATGTATGTTTCCCCATGGCACTCTGTTTTATTACAGAGCTTTGGAAAGATGAAAAGAGTCACTTAACTCATTCAGAGGTAGAAGTGAGAGGTGGAAACAGAGATGATGCATTTACTGTTAACTGTGTGCTGCCTGGGCTGGTTATTAAGCTGTGGAGGGGAGCTGTGTTTGTAACGTTCTTGTTACCCCTTTTTTCAGTGTCTTTGTACCATGGTAGTCTGGTGTCTTCCATTGTCTACAGTACATTCTTCTCTTCTCTGATATTTTTCAGGCATCAGACTCAGTTTTAGAACTTTTGCTACCTGCTTTACCATGACTGCCCACCCAGCCCGCCCAAGTTATACAAATATGCCCTTGTAATCAGTAACGAAGGCAGAAATAAATGGTGGATGGGGATTGCAGACTAAATAATTCCATTTGGTTTTCAACCCATCGTAGTAATGATACCTTCCTCTTGGGACCAGGGCCTGGGGGACTTAGCCTGAGATGGTGGGAGAAACCTGTGTCTCGGGGTCATTTCCATAGGGTCTACAGCTGAGCTGTGCTGGTAACTCGCGGTGGGACCTCGCTCTGCTCCGATTCCTCACATGTAACCTGGTTACAACACCTGCCTGGCCTCCGTCACATGGTTGGAGTGAAAAATCAAGGGGGAGGGAAAAGTCCAACACGAAGTGCCTTTTGTCAGTTGTACAGACCCTGTCAGCGTCTGCGATTGTTGATGTCGCTTCTCCACCAGTCACAGGAATGTTAGGTGTAGCCCCCAACCAAACCTAGCCTTCCTAGAATCTCTTTCTTCTGGTGGTAATCACTATTTTCAAACAAGCACCGAAAGACCCAAACTGCACGTAGGAATAATGCAGCTGCAGCACATTTGAAGAAGGAGAAACCTTCCTGGACTGTCTTGGGAATGCTTGGTTAATTGTTCCTATATATGTCATCTAGAGGAGATCACGCCCTACTCCCCCCTGCCACAGCCTCATATGGAAACACAACCCAGTCTGTTTTTTCTTTTTTCCTTCCCTCTCTAGTGTAGATAAATTGTGAGTTTTAGGGAGAACATTTCAGATAAGAAGTACTTTTACATAGTTGAATGTGACCTCTGGATTCTTTTATGTCTCCTAGCCTTTGCATTAAAATTCCAAAGGGGTGATATACTGGCTGAGGAAGCTGACACGGAGGGGATGGGAAAAAGTCATTAGCTCATTACTCAGTTTTTATTTTGTAACCACTTAGAATAAGGCCCTATATAAAATATGAGCGTAACGATGTGGTTTTAGTTGGAGCCAGATGTGGTTGTTCAGAAATAAGTAAGCAAAGGGTTGCCAGACACTCGCATTTCCCTGGG
The DNA here is from genome assembly GCA_030068075.1 of Paguma larvata. Classification (NCBI taxonomy): domain Eukaryota; kingdom Metazoa; phylum Chordata; class Mammalia; order Carnivora; family Viverridae; genus Paguma; species Paguma larvata. The sequence continues at coordinate 59,311,115 of CM057838.1, read as the reverse complement.
CATCCTGTATTGTTGTTGTTTACTAAATCTTTGCAATCCTTGAAGCAAAGTATAATATGTGCATTTATTGCACAGCACCTACGCCTTTCCTCAGCAAAGAGGCTCCTTCACGTCATGGGACAGAGTGGATATTGAGACGACATGCATTCCACCACCTTTGTCCAGACAGATAAGGTCCTAGACACTGAGTTAAACCAACTTCACTGTTAATTGTTGTGGTCCGGAATTCTTTTCCTTGAGATGAAACTCCTGTCACTCCACCCATTTCCTCATTTACTCTTTTGTTAAATGGCTGGGTTATGCCTAGCTCTTCCTGGCTAACGCCAGAGTTTGGTGTTATGTGATTCGTGTCATTTAGTGTGTACCTGTCAGGCCACCAATCTTGGATACTGAGTAGAGATCCCTCTCACCAGATCCTTCATGTGACCAAGGCCAGGCAGGGATCGAGAGGACCCCAAAACCCTCCCAAGGGACTAACCTACGCTTCATTTCATACAAGGATTTCTCACCTCTTCTGCCACCTGTGTTTCTTGCCCTTTTTATGTGTGTTCTTTGCATTAGGTTTACAGATTTAAAGTGGCTCCTGGTCTACTGTGAGCCCCACCTCATCTTTGCCCCTCAGATTTATCAACTCGTTCTAAGTTCATTCTAGCCTCAGGCAGTTTCTTCTCCTGCTAGCAATTTCTTTTACTACTTTGCCATACTAAGTGGCATCCCTACTAAAGAAGCGCTTGGGTATATGAAAGACCTCAGGATTAAGGGTCCTTATGAACCCTAATACACTGTGTAACAATGGGTTTCCTGAGAGATCAGTCCCAAAAGATTCTGCTCACTGTATCCAGGGATGCAAACACTAGAACGTTAATATCAGGGCCACTCCTCCCTTCAGGGGGTCACGCCTGGGATACCAATTCCCTGACATCTCTTTTGCTATCACTACTGTGCACATTCAAGAAAGTCCCTATCCCTCTCTCCCGCAGGATCAACTCCCTCTCCACCAGCAGCCCTTCTACTGCGCTATTTTGGGATTAAATCTCCCATTTGAGTTGTTAAACAAATGTATACTTACTTAAACTTTCATTGAAGTGTAAACCTTATAAAATGTTATGCATGTGTGCACCCATGTAATTATCACCAGATTGAAGGTATAGAATATTTCCAGCACATTGTAATATCCCCTATGCAATCCATTGGTCTTTTCCTGGCATGGCTTTAGACTTCATACAAGTGGACCCATACTGCATGTACCCTTTTTGTTCCACCTTCCGTAATTCAGCGTTACGTCTACGAGATTCATCCATGAGGTTGTATTTATCTTGGTTCATTCTGTGTTCTTGCTGAGCAGTATTCCATTGTGCGAATGTGCCACAGCGTGTTTGCCCATTAATGTTATGGATGAACGTTCTGGTTGTTTCCAGTTGGGGGCTCGTTATGAATATAGCTGGTATAAACATTTTTATACATTATCTTTTGATGGAGACACTTTTTCTTCCTGTTGGCTATATAGCCACACGTGGAATTGCTACATAATAGGTTATGCATATGAGATTTTTAATGAGAGAAATTGAATTTGGTATTGAGGATTATGCTTCATAGTAAGCTTTGTGGGGTATATTTTTCCACAAGTTGGGAAATAGCTCTAATGGAGGTCTAAATACTTTTTGCTTGATACTCTTGGAGAAATTATTTCTCCAAGTTTCCAGTGTCATTTTGAACATGCATTGGGGTTTGTTTGTTTTAAGTCTTAGCCCACTTCTTTAGCTCATGCGACTCTCTCTTCTATGTTAGCCTCCTTTCTCCAACAGCACTCAGATTCTTTTTGAAAAATAGTAACGTATGGGTCCAGGGTCAGCGCTGTCAGAGCCTTTTTTGTAAAATTACTCCTGAGTTGACATTGAACTACAGATGACAAGTTTGCCAAATTATATGAAGCAAAACCAAAACTCCAGTGAGAAGGTTAATTTTTCAAATGGATTTATTTTGGGCAACAAGCATTTATGGAGCATTGTATGAACCCATCACTCTGTCAGGTACCATAAAACATAGTCATTATTTGTAAGGAGCTAACAGTTTGGTACTGGCTGGGTGTGGTGGGGGGGGGGGTGGGAATGCAGAAAAGGAAACAAGTGTTTTGAATGTCCTTTGTGTATTGCCCTGCTTGTTAGAGGAGAGAGCAGGGGTGAGGGGGCATGTAAGAAGGGCATCTGTGTCAGACCCGGGACTCAAAGAAGGCTTCCTGGAGGAGGAGATTTTAAAGAAAGAGAAAAAAGAGATATTTTGGGAAGATAGGGTGGGGATGAGGGACTTGTACTCCAGGTAAAGGGTCCAAACAGCATATTTAAAGGAATGGAGGCATGAAAATAGTATTATCCATCTAGGAGCCATTTTTAAGGGACCAAAAAAACGAAAAACAAAAAACCACCTAAGAAGAGTTTTTATTCCATTAATGGTGCTGTTGCTGTATACATTTCTGAACTGCCTCTTTTTGGAATGACTTTCAGAACTAGTTTTCAAGCCACACCGGAAAAATCACCCTTGATACTTTATAGCTTTGACCCAAACGGTACACCCCAGCTGGATACTCACCCAGAGTTGTCTCCTGAACACTTTTGGCTCATTTCAAAGAAATGCAATCTTTCTTCAGAAGGTTTTAAGACTTAACCACTATTGAGAACGTTCAAAAGCTTGTGTGTCTCAGGACTTTCAGGAATCAATTCCAAAACGCCACAAAAAGCACTTCTCATTGGAATAAATCTGTAACGTCCTCAGGTTGAGGCTCAGGTTTCCCAAAGACCCGTCTTCCAACCGAATTTCTATTTTAGAAATTTATTGGTCAAAATTGCATCATTTTATATGGAAAGAGATGGCGGATGTGCCTCATAGTAAGCCCAGGTGCTTTTTGAGGAAGAACTTTATTGTGTGACATTATAGTTAGCCCTAGACTTGGCGAAACTGGCTTGTAACCCATGGAAACAAGGGTCATCTGGGAGACAGCCCCGAGAGGCAAAAGCGAAATCCAGGTGATGGTCATCGGTGGACTCAGCCTGATTTAGGGCACCAGGCGGATCCAGGAAGCCATGGAGCAGCAGAGGAAGGATGAGTGAAGGTAACAGAGCAGAGAAGAGGGCCCGGGAGGTAGGGGGCAGAGCCTGGAGAGTCACGGAAGCTGGCGCAACTCAGCAGTCCTCCGTTAAATGCCTAGCCTCTAGCTGTATATTTTGAGTTGACTTTTTCTTAGTCCATTGGCTTCTATGACATGTAAATAAAAATAAACCAAATGATAGGTCTTATCTGTTATTTCCCACGTTTTTAATCAATCTGAGTTATTTTTGCAGATGGGAATAGTTTTATGACCCAGGGAGGTGAAAGGGGATGGGAAAAATGATAAATTTTTCACGTCATGTAAAGACGTTATTTAGCGAGGGACTAAACATCGGAGCTGGTCTGCACTGGTCTACAAGCTTAGAGTCCTGTCTGCCATTTATTTGTTCCACTGCCTCAACAGTTTAGTCAAGTTGTTATTTTTAACTTGGCTTCAACAAAAACACATACACCGTGTAATTCCTAGTAATGAGGTTCCCAGATCAGTTTTGCCAGCATCTATCTTTCAGCTGTATTTGCAGATTTTTTTCTGTAAGGTGTAAAGATCCCATATTAAACTAGCATAACTGTTAATATGCAAATAGCCAACAACATGTTGTTGTTGTCTGGAGGCTGCCAGAGTCTTTGTCTCATTCCTCACACACGTTACAGATTCTCACGCAGTCTTGGTTAGAATGCCCCTGAGGATGAACCTATGCACCTGAGCCAAGGCGGTTTCCAGTCGAGCGGTTGTAGTGGAAGAGGCGGGACTTATGGTGATCCCCACTCTCCTGTCATTTTGTCTCCTGCCCTTGCATCACGGGTAGCCATCAATCCATTGTTTCATGAGACTGTCCACATCACATCAAGGAGGAGCACCAGCACTTAATTTCTTATAAAAATAAAATATTCCCACTGGGTCTAAGAGTTCTCCCCCCCCCCCCACCGCCACATAGTGTGTGTCTGAAAACAGCATTAAGCCTTAAGGGAACATCAAGCCAGGTCTTTTTTTGGTTTTCAGGACCTTTCTTTGGCTTCTGCTGAAACGGATGAAAATTAGCGAAGAAAAGTTATTGGTATCAGACTTTGCGTTTGCCACCGTAATATGTGTGGATGCGTGTGTTGTGTGAGCATACGCCTTTTTCCTCCCCTGGAATAGACAGAAGGTGCTGGAGGGTAATGAAGGTGCTCCCCTCACAGCTCTCCACCTCTTCCTGCCACCCGAACGAGCATGGTTTCGTAGTCTCTGCCCGCGATTGACCTTTCCCGTGTCTACCTGTTACTTACTGATGTTATTTGTGCCTAGCACGCTTGCCACAGATTTGCTTTTCAAGTAGAAAGCAGTAAATATTCCTCCACAATGTTCTGCTGCTCTGCAAAATAAATGGGCAGAGGTTATAAAACATGGCACACCGCACAATGGATTCTTCAGCTGCTCCCCAGAAAGTCAGGAACCCCTTCTAGTGCCAAACTTGATTTGATTTTTCTATTGTTCGGGTTGTCATGCGTTATGAATGGGCCTGCTGGTGATCCCGAACACGTTGGCAGAGACCTCAGGAATGTCTTTTTGGGAAAGAATCAAGATGGGGGTAGTAGCATTTGCAGAAAGACTCAACCCAGATGATCACCAGGCATCTATGATTTACATGACCATTCATTCAGTAGGTTTTGGGGGGGGGCGGGCAGAGGAAAGATGCTGAGTTTCTTTGGCTCTTCATCACTGATGTTGATTTCAATGGCTTCATTATTTCCTTGCAGTTAAATCATTAATAATCATGAGGAGTCTGTCAACTTTGGATTTAGTCTTCACTAATAAGTGAAACCCAAGGAGTAATATCCTTTGGCTATAGACTGTGTCTCTAATTTATCCTCAAACCTTCCTTTCTCCCTTCAGGTGTCTGTGGTCCCCATAACTCCCAAGAAGTAAATGCCATGGAATGATTTTGATCAGGAAACAGGTGTCAGTCACTATTTCGTGACGTTTAGCTCCAGCTGTACTTCGTGTGGGTTGGCCACAGTTTATCACATAATTTCCACTCCAGGAATTTGCCCATTACTCAGGCTCTGGGGGCAGGGGAAAGGGAGTCGTGTTGTGCAAAGAGTGTACGAGATGCATTTGCCTTTGACTTTCTATAGCAAGTGAAGTGATTTGGTTTGAAAGAAGTTCAGGTGCTTACAGGCCCTTCTCTTTCCAAACAAGACAAATTAAGGTCATTTTGCTCTTTCAGAGAGCCAAAGGCAGGCCTGCACGGGGGAGGACACCTGGGCGCTGGGACTGGGGCCAGGAGAGGACGTCACAGGGTTTGAAGACCTCTTATAGGATGGACTACACTAGGTAATCCCTCAAGGTCCCTCATCCTTCCTAGAATCCTGTGAGGTAATTCTTACTGGCTTTATTTTTCCACATGGAAAAACTGAGATAACCAGCCCTTGATTACACTGCCTAGAAGTAACACAAAATGGCAGATTTTAAACCCTTGTTTTTCAAGCATAATCCACCATGTGGGTTCTCCCTCGTAAGTAAGTGTTCTTGGTTCATTTAAATCAGATTTGCAAGGAATTTTGGATCTGTCTCAGTCAAGTTCATAATTGCTAAATCATGATGCGAGCGTCCAGATCACTAAGAATTTCAACTAAACCAGTTTCTGGTTGTAGCCGCTTACCTTGAAATCACTTGGGGGAGGACTGGGTGCAAGGAGGGCAGGGAGGGGAGGGGGTTGTTGACTATGCTGATTCCTGGGCCCTGCCCCCAACTAACTAGATCAGAAGTTCTGAGGGGTGGGGCCCAAGTATAAGCACTCTGGGTGATTCGCTTATGCACTGAAATGTCAGAGCCGTGCAGTACAGCCATTTTTTTATAGAGTCCCCCTCCTGCCCCACAAAGGCCTTGGGGACAGAGTACGTCTGTAAGCCGCCACTATGTGAATTCTGCCCGAAGATCACCTGGTTTCATCTCCTCCTCTTACACAAAAGGAAGCTGTGGTTTACAGAGTTTAAGTAACTTGTTAAAATTCTCATGGCTTATTTGTGGTAGAGCGGAGTAGACTAGAACCAGCTTTCCTTTCTCCACACTGAAGCTCACTGCCTCCAGCCTTTTAAAACTCAGCTAATCAAGGGAACTTGGATCCATTTCAATCCTGTCAGTGACCCTACACTCCACATAAAAGATGAGTCCTGTGAGAACCACCGTTCTGATTCACACTCATTTGAATGTTAAAAAAAAAAAAAAACAGTGCGTTTTTCCGAGTTCTCTGTAGGAGGTGGAAAGATTCAATAAGCTATGCAGGCACGTGCACACGTGCACACACACACCACCCTGCAGGTGGGTCTATCACAACATGAGGCACACATGCAGAATGTGTGCAACTTTCATGGGTTTTCTCAGTATTTGGAGATGATTTCCTTTTTTCTTTAATAAAATATTGTTTTACTGTTTATTTTTGAGCGAGAAAGACAGAACACGAGCAGGGGAGGGGCAGAGAGAGATGGAGACAGAATCTGAAGCAGGCTCCAGGCTCTGAGCTGTCAGCAAAGAGCTCGACGCAGGGCTCAAACTCACAGACTGCCAAAGTTACAAGCTTAACCGACTGAGTCACCCAGGTGCCCTGGAGATGATTTATTAAACCATACATTGAAATAGTTCCAGAAAGATTAAGCTGGAATTTCACCGTGGCCAAAAAAGTAAGAGAATTTGCATCTCTGGGGTCCCCCTTCATATTTTAATGTGGACATTTCACTTTTGGTTATACAGAGAGCCTCACACTGTGGTTGGCATTTTAGTTTACAGGGCTGAACACATCGATTGCTGTACAGTCCTGGAGAAACAAAATGTGGGAGAGACGGCTTTGGAAAACTGTCCAATTCAGTTAAGAAACAAATTCCTGAGTACAGTTTACTTATTATTTATGAGTTCTCATAGACTGAATAGCATGAAAGATACTTCTTGGATGGGGGTTCGTGGGGGAAGACACTGAATCCTGCTGGTTTGCATTTTCACTTGGGATCCCAAATAATGAGTCTTCTTCTTTTTTTTTTTTTTTTTTAATGTTTTTAACGTTTATTTATTTTTGAGACAGAGACAGAGCATGAGTGGGGGAGGGGCAGAGAGAGGGAGACACAGAATGTGAAGCAGGCTCCAGGCTCTGAGCTATCAGCACAGAGCCCGACGCGGGGCTCGAACTCACAGACCGCGAGATCATGACCTGAGCCGAAGTCGGACGCTCAACCGACTGAGCCACCCAGGTGCCCCCCCCCAAATAATGAGTCTTCTTATAGAAGGCTTGGACCCTGCTCCCAGGCCTTCAGAAATAATGAAACTGCTTTGTTTTGCTCCCTCATTGTTTCATTTGAAAGTCTTCCCTTTCCATTGGAGGTGGTAAACTCCTTTGGACTAGGTCTGCTTTTTGCATTTTTTGGTTTATTTATATACCATCCTAGGTATAGAACTTATTTTTGCTTAATAAATACTTTGGGGCACAAAAAGAGGTATGTATTTGTTTTTTTCTTTCAAGGTGGTTATTTTTGCATGCCTTCTCTGTTAAATGGTATACTTCCTCCAGATTACTGAACACAGCTGCATGCAATAGGTCCTTTATAGTGAAATATTGATTGCTTTGCATAAGGCAGAGTGGGGAGGGTTTCATTAAGAACATGTGCTTCGGAATCAGGCTTTCTGATTCCCAGCAGTGATTCTTACTGCCCCTTGTATGATCTTGGGCAAGTCGCCGACTACCACTTCACCATCGCTTTCTTTTTTTTTTTTTTTAACGTTTATTTATTTTTGAAAGACAGGGAGACAGAGCATGAGCAGGGGAAGGGCAGAGAGAGAGAGGCAGACACAGAATCCGAAGCAGGCTCCAGGCTCTGAGCCCGATGCGGGGCTCGTAACTCACAGACTGTGAGATCATGACCAGAGCCAAAGTCGGCCGCTTAACCAACTGAGCCACCCAGGCGCCCCTCACCATCATTTTCTATGAGTTAGTAGTAACTCAGCAATGTTGTGAAGATTAAGTAGCAGAATGCGTGAGTAAGCAAATGACAAGTGTGATGGCTAGTATTATTTTTAGCAGGAACAGTAACAGCAGTAGGTCCATTTTTGCTTTGTTTAAATATAATTTTTGAAGTTTTATTTATTTAAGTAATCTCTACACCCAACATGGGGCTCGAACTCACAACCCTGAGATCAAGAGTCACACTCTCTACTGACTGAGCTGGCCAGATGCCCCAGTTGGTCCATTTTTGAAGGGGGTGGTTGTGCCGAATATCTAGGTAGGTGCTCATTTCATTTGACTTTTGACCTTTGGAAGAAACAGCTGGGCTTAATTTCTGTTTTTTTCCCCCAGAGAATAGGGTGTGTTCAATTCGTATCCATATTTTATGATGTTTCCATTTTAAACATATTCTCCCAAGTTAACCAAGCTGAACTTCTAAGCATGGCAGTCTGAAGATGTCTCCTATTCTGAAAGAATTTTTTGTTGTTGTTTGATGACTGTTTCTTCTCAAGTTTTCGGTCTGAGGAAAGGGCAGCATTTCCTTGGCTGTGGGCCCAAACAAACACATAAAAATAGGAACGAGTAACTGAATAGAAATGGGGAGTTTGTGAGTGAAGAGTTGGTCATCCCGATAGCTCTCCTCCCTTCAGACATTCAGGTGCATTCTGGGAAAGTTAACTTATTTCAAAACACTCACCTTGACAGGGTCACCTTTAAGTGCCAGGCGCAAAACTATAATGAGCTTTCTTTTCTCATAATTCTTCTTTTCATGATTTTCTCAGCTGGATTCTTCAAAGGATTATTTGTAAAGACCTTTATGGTGTGTTATGATTTAATCAGATGTAGCTCGAATTTCCCAAGATGTGTTAATTATCATCGCCACACAAGTGCAACCGAGGAAGCAAAATGGTTTTCATTTGGGCTGGTTGAGGGTTTGTTTAAAATGTACTTAGGGCCATTAGGATCAAATCAAAATATAGTGCATGGTAATTATGCATGAAATAAAAGATTACCTGCTGTTTAAGTAGCCAGTTTCCTGATAATATTGCAATAAAGTCTTGAGAGAAAATTGGTTTCCCAATAGCAGTTAGAACACCTTATTTAAGGGACAAAGTGAACTGTATTAGATTGAAAAATGAAGAAGAGATCAAGAAAAAACATTTTTTTTACCTAAATTATCATTGGATCTTATCATCAATGTTAAGGAAAAATTACTATTTTAATCTTTCCCTTGATCAAAATGGAGAACGATTTGTTTGCACTTAGATGGCAGTGAAGTTGGTGTATTTCAGATTTGATTAAATACAGGAAAGAATAAATGTCTCATGTAAGAAAGGAAATGCATATGCTAACACCTCATTACGAGAGCAGTGCAATCCTAACTTCACACAGATCCCCAAACTGAAGCCCAGTCCCCATGCTCACCAGCTGCGTGACCTCCTTCTTCCATGTTACTTAACCTCTGTCCCTCATTTTCTTTACTGGCAGAGTGGGGATGTTAGTCCACCCGACCTTGCTGTAGAGATTAAAGAAGATAATGTATATAAAGCACTTAGACACATTTATCATATAGTAGTGATAAATTAATATTAGATGTGGTTATCATGTCAATTAGGGCTGTGGCTGATTAAAATTAGTCTGGAGAGCACGAGGGAAAAGTTTAAACTTTGGAACTCTAAGCAGTCATATGATATACAGAAGGTGGAGATCTCATTCTGGATTGGAACTGGACGCTGCTTTGTGGACCTGTCCTAATGAGGGTGATACAAAGTTTACAACTGTGCTGATGTGAAGAATTTTCCATGTCACCTGTTGGATCATTTTTTACCTTTTAAGGAGAATTAAATGATGAAATAGACCTATTTGTGGTCATTTGGCCAGCAGAATAGGTGGTTTCTGTGGAGTCGTTGGGTTTTGTTTGTTTTTTGGGTTGTTTTTGCTTTTTATTTTCTGGAATTTGTTTTGTTTTGTTTGTTTGTTTGTCATAGACCTGCCTTTGATGAAGAAGAAATACTTTTCTTGGTTATTCCTCCAGTGGGAAATTTGGACATTGCCCCTCTCCTCTGTTCATGGCGAGAGGAGTTTCTATTTACTCCACAGGTCTGAACCAGCTGTGTGAATAGTTAACACAGATGGTTAAACATTAACCAGTTTACAAAATCTTTTTTTTTCCTTCTAATTCTGAAAATGTGACTTCTTTTTCAGTATTAGGGAAAACGTTCAAGAGATTGATTAATACTTATTGAGCCTATTACTTAGCTGATGATGTGCTTACTGCTTTCACAGTTTCTAACTTAAGCATAAGTGGAAGAGGGGGTGCCCGGGTGGCTCAGTCGGTTGAGTGTTGGACTCTTGATTTCAGCTCAGGTCATGATCTCAGGATCATGGAATCCAACCCTGTGTCGGGCTCCATGGTGAGCATGGAGCTGCTTGGGATTCTCTCTCCATCTGCCCCTTTCCCCTGCTCCCCTGCTCATGCTCTCTCTCTCTAAAAATAATTAAAAAAAAAAAAAAAAGAATAACTGGAAGGGAAGAGGAAGAAAAGGATTCTTATTATCTGTGTGTGAGACAACTACCCTTTACATATCAAGGTTTATATATGGTCTTCTCAATTGCACCATATCTATTGAATCTATGTAATCAGAGGCTTCTGACTCCAGAATGCCAGCATCATCTTTGGTGGACTTTGGAGCTAATTTCCCCTTGTTTTCCATGTAACCATTGAAAAACTAAATGGAGATATTTAGTGCTCTGCTGCTGGGGGACCCTGCGATTGGCAGCCCTGATTTGGCTCCAGGTTGTTAATTGAACAGTAGCAATCAGCCTGTGTGATCTTTAGTATTCTAATGCTGCCGACTGATGCCCAGGACACCAGACGTCTTGTAATTGAATACAAAATCATTTTGTACACAAGACTGAAGGAAAACAACACATAATTTAGACCATATTTTGTCTTTACCCTCAAGTTCCAGTGGATATGCTGGCTGTATCTTTCCACGGTCAAGTTAACTCTCAAGTACTCCCTTACCTCAAGTACAAGGTGAAGGATACTGAGAGTAAATTAGGGTGAATTCATTTCTTTCTGACTCTCCTTTTTGCTTCATTTGTTTAGCCAACAAATCCTTATTGAATGCCCACTGTGTGTTAGGGAATACACTTCTGGGCACCTTGAATGTAACAGTGAGGAAACCAAAAATTTTCATTTGTGTGAAATTCACACTCCTCCTGAAGAGAGGTTGTTGGGATTCTTCAAGGTGTCCTTTGCCTCCTGTGGTTGTATTTGGAATGAAGAATTAAACCAGAAGGCAAAATACGCTGCAGATCCTATGTTGGTAAGCAAATCTCTATTCCCACACCCCCTTCCGTTTCCACACTTTTGCACACACTTTGGTGGGAGGAGGAGGGAAGACAAGATAAAATACACTGTACATGGCGGTGTTTGCTGGGATCATACCAAAAATATGTATAACTTAGTCTCCAGTCTCAATAATTGGTATTTTACAGAATCAGCATTGACTCTCTCCTTGTTGCCCCCAGTGGACAATTCCTCATTTTCCCGGTACTGAAAGTTCTACCTTCTCCATAAATTTATGGTTATGGAAGTTTTTATTTCTTTCTCTTTCATGTGCAGTAAGTACTCTACAAGCCAATGTGATAGCTGACCTCGGGGGATCCTTATAAAAACTTAGCAGACAAGAATTGTAAGCACTTCATTGGAATTCTACTAATTCTGGAGTTTGGATCAACCGGGAGGGTTGTCTAGACTGAAGCTTATCTTTGCTTTACATTGCTATCTTCAAAGATAATGCAAATTAAGAGGATACAGGGGGAAATATTTAAGTATATAAGTAAACAAATGATAAAAAGCACTGTAATTCCCCAAAGCAGGTTCTTTGAGAATGCACAGTGGTTTGTACTGAAAGTTAATATTCCATATTTTATAGCTTTCACCAGCTTTAATCAGCATAACCATTTAGTCAAAATTATTGAGACTTTCTTCAAATGAACCTGACTCCCCAGTGATGGGGAGAGGAGGTGGGTTGCTTGTAATAAAATCAATTAGGTTTGGGGTAAACAGCCGTATACATTATACTCTTGGGAATAAAATAGTTAGCAGTGGCTAAATTTGATTTGCCACATTCCAGCAGCAACATAAGCAGTTTTTGCTTTTCATAGCACAGATTCCTAGAAAGAAGAGTATTCCAAATAGATAATGTCTTCCTAGAACCACAGTGTAGCCCACAGTACATTCCTCTACCAAGAGGTGGCGACTCTTTCAACAGGAGGTTGATCCCCTGACCAAGATCAAGATTACCTGGTAACTGAATGAGGGAGAAACCAGTGACCAAAACTGACAAACGAGCACTTTGAGGTGGCTCTATATAAATGGACAAAATCTGAGGCAACTGAAAGACAGAATTGAGTTGTCTTGTGAGCTTTTTGCCCATGCTTTGATCATTCTTAATTATAACCTGAGGTGTCACTTACAAAACAGATATTGAATCACTAAGTTGTGGAGGTTGCTAAGTGAAGAACTCATAGTTCACTCAGAGAGTTGGGGGATCTCTAAGACTCCCTTTTTTTTAAATAGGTGCGAAGCTCAACATGGGGCTCAAACTCACGACCTTGACATCAAGTGTCATGTGCTCTACCAACTGAGCCAGCCTGGCACCCCTTTATGGCCCCTTTTTAACTGTGCAAGGCAACCACAAGGGAAAGGGTTGTTTAGACACCATATTTCAAGGCTCCAGCAGGTAAAGGTAAAGGTACTGTTTTAGCTGCATCTTGCTGTGGGGACCTGCAGTTGCTCTTGGATGCTCTCCTGAGAAAGACCTATCTTTCAGGTGCAAGACCTATGCTTACTTTTTATGAGAATACTTGTCCCAAACAGAACACAGATGAATCTCACTGTCTGTGTGAATTCTGATAATAAGTGCCTGTAAGTTGCATGTTTGCAAATAGTTTCCCACTTGAAAACTTAAAAGCTTTCAAGAATCCCCATGAATGTCAGCTCACTTCATAATGATTCTTTGGGTACATGCAGATTTCTGTACATTGAGTTTGCTTAAATTCACTATAAATCTGAATCGCAGAGCATGTTCAAGTCAATGATTAATGTCAAAGATATCTATTTATCCTCGGGCCTGTATGCTACGAGCCCCCCGCTTCCTTGATTCCAGATGCTCTTTCCTCAACCTCTGCTTCAAACTCAAGAAATTCTTTGGACAAGGAGAGGCCCTGAAATTTCATCAGGGTTAGAGTCTCCTCCATACCAAAGCAAATGGTACTGAGATTATTTCCTGATAATCTTTCTTTCTTTCTGCTAGAATCACCGGGGTAAGGAAGGCGTAGCATAGAACATCTTGGGCATATCTCACCACTGTGGAATTCTTCCTCGTTATTATTTGAAAAACAAAGGAGTCCTTGTAGCTCATCAATGCAAAGTTTGCCCCAGGCTTCTCATAAGTAGCAGTATCCAAAATTAAATGTCTAATTTCACTGCTTAAACACCCTTTGTCAGCACAGTATGCAGGATACTTATTCTCACTTCCCCAAGATGGCCGCCTTAGGCAGTCGACTCCGTCAAAACCAAATTGTAATTAAACTATTTTCGTTTTTTACGCACCTTTCACAGTTTTCTCCACTTATTATTCATGGTGAAAATTACTCATTGCACAGATCCAGGTACTTATTGTGTACAAAAGAAATGAAACTGTTTCCTAAGATTCATTCATTTTCTTAATTTCCTTTTCTATCTAATCTCAGTGGAGTGCCTCTAAGAGGAGGTGGTGGGAGTGTTGGTGGTGGTGAATAGTTTGTTTTTGGTTTAGGTGAATGAAAACTGGAAGAGTCCATTAGGTTTGGGACTTTTTGTGGGTTTTTGAAGAAAGCAAAGGCATAGTGGGGATAAAATATGGGGAGGGGATACATTTAGATTACTCATACAAAATAGTTTTATGCTTAGCCATGGAAAATGCAAAATTCAAATCTTATTCAATTTGCAGATAAATCCATAATTTACATTTTATATCGTACTAGCTATCTATTATGTGTACTCACTGTACTAAATCCAATGTTCTAATCAATGGTCGTCATAACCCTGTCAAGTCATATCGAAGCTTTGAGATTCTAGGTAACTTAACGCATGGTTATAGAGGAAGTGGCAAAAATTAGGCATTCAGGGTAGAGGTAGGATATGAACTTAAACATCCAGCCTTCTTCAGTGTGAGTTCCTAACCTTTATCACCTGGCTTCAATGCGTGGCTCAGTGTGGCTTGGACAACTGTATCATGAGGAAGCATTGCAGTATGCTCATGTGAACCTTGTCCTCTCTATGACCTCTAGCGTTCCCAACCATGAAATTGGGACAGTGACTAGTTACCACAGAGGGTGACTGGGAGGTTAAGTAAGACAGTTGAAGGTGTTTATCTAGCACCCGCATCAAGCAGGTGATGACAATAACAATGGTGAGGACCATGAGGATGGTGTAGGTAACTTCCTCAGTTACATGTCCCCGTCCCAAGGAAGCACCCCCATTCCCATGCTTGTAGCTTGAGGTCACTGCTGGCTTGGAAGGATGGGGCATCTATCTTTGGCGTATGGGGATCCTGAAGCAGAGCAGGATGATGGAAGCAACAGTAACAAGTCAGTGCTGGATAGCAGCGAGGCCAGGGAGGGAGACAGGAGGCCGGCAGGGCAGGCCCTGTGTGCCAGGCGTGAGAGTTCTGTGTCTCCTCCAAGGAAACGGGCTGCCTCCAGCCAGCTTTCCCAGTGAGTGCAGCTTTCCCACCCACTAGCCATTCTCAAGCCATGCTCATTCCCTCACTCCAGCCACCAGTGTGTTGTGATTTCCCCAGTTGCAAAGTGATACTCCTTGGAGGAGGTGTTGAACATTAGACCCCAGAGTTCATCCGTGGGACCCCCAGCTGATTTCAGCAAAACCCATTGCTTTGATAAAGGGCAGTAATGGGAAATCAGACAGTGCAGATAAGCCCATCCTGCTGCTGGTTCTGTGTGGCTTCAGTGAAAAGACTTCCATGAGGAATACAGTGGGAATGCTTAATAGAGAAGCCAGAGACTGGAAATACAGGACTTGTAGGTGAAAATGGTGTGTTGGGGGTGAGGGGAGTGATCTTTAAATCTCATTTTTTTAAAGTGTTTGTTTATTTATTTTGAGAGAGAGAGAGAGAATCCCAAGAAGGTTCCGTGCCATCAATGTAGAGCCCGATGCGGGACTCGATCCCATGAGCCAACGTGAGATCATGATCTGAGCCGAAATCAAGACTCAAGATGCTTAACCCACCGAGCCACCCAGGCACCCCATATTTTTAGCCGAAAGATTTAAACTTTAGTAAATCACTTACTGTTGACCGGATGAATTGAAGAAAGGGCCTAGTTCTACTGGCAGCGACTAAAACTGGTGCCTGTGGGCCATAGTTAAACGCCCAATAAATATTTGCTAAGCAGTGGATCAAAAAAGATTATTGTGTTTCTCTGAGTTTAGCTTATCATTGTTGTTGTTAATTTGGAAAACAAATAAGCAGCCAAAGAATTATGTTAGAAGTAGCAGTTTCAGTAGAGGGAAAGATGAGTTTTTAGACTAGATTTCATTCATAGTTTGATGACCCAAATTTTGTCTTGGTTTTTAAGTGGAGTTTTCCTTTACCAAAAACAGTTGGGCAGGAGGGGCATGATTTATGTTTGACTCAAGTATGAGACACACACTTGGGACACAGGTTTGGCTCTTTTTGGAATTCGGCTCCTTTTTGCAAGGTTTAGGGTCATCTATGTGACCCCCTGTGTCAGTGGATTTCATCTTCGGGGCCCTGTCCACACTCTGGCACTGTGTCTTGCTTACTCTCAACTTTCGTTCTCTTGTGTACTTCAGCCTCTGGAGGCTTCCCTGTGGGATTGGAATATTGTTCACAAAGAACTCTGCAAAAGCCTTGCCTGATTCCCCTTCTGTTTTAACATAGTCCCCATTTCAGTCAGTCTCTAAACCTTTGAAAATAAAGTGCAGCCTATTCAGGACACTTGTTAGCAGAAACTCTTGAGGTGGTGTTTGGTTTTGTTAGAGGTGTTGGAAGCTGTCTCGTTCCTTCCCTTTCCAAAGAAACCAGAGTTCTGTTCTTGTCTCAGCTTTTGAATGAGCCGATTGTAATAGCCCGGAAGATAAGATCATTTTGATACCCAGTGGTGATATTCTACGGAAGCCCATTTCAACAGAAACATAGTTAAGTATCTTGAATTGCACAGATACACTTCCAACTTAAAACTGGAAATGAGCATTTTATACTTCTTTAGAGACTGGGCAAAGAGAGAAGGAAAAGAATGAACTTTTTACTCTCCTTCTACCCCAAACTGTCCACTAAAAAATAGAGCAAGTACAAATATGCCACATTCTTTGGAAGTCTGCAGGGTGCCATTAAAATGTCTCACGTTTGCTCTGAGTGTGTAACGTGAGGGACAGGGTGTAGCTGTTTTGAAAACTTACAAACCCGGAAGAGTTTGCATTTCTACACATACATACACAGATGTACATGGAACCATCTCAGTCAAATCCCTAATCTTTTTCAGATAAGATTAGGACTTTGCAGACACAATTTCACAGCGAGACACAGTCCTGATTAAAACATTACACGGTACCTAGTAAGAACTTGCCTTCTTTATTGTTTCCATGAAAGTTTGGATTTTCCGTTCTACAGCTGTGGTCGTTTTCCATTCCAGAGTCATGGATTGGTAAAAGTGGATTTCTGATCTTCTGGGCGAGGAAACGGAGGCCCAGTGAGCGGAAGTCACTTCTCTAGGGCAGGGCCAGGCCTGTGCCAGGGCTTTCTCATTTCCTGTTTCAGGGTCTGTCTACCGTTCAAAGCCCCGTAGGTAAGGTCTGCAGCCGATGAAGGGCAGACTTTCTGTTCTGAGCACGGGAAGCACGAACTCATCGGCATTCAAGGAATTATTGGCTGTTTGTCAGAGGCCCTGGCACCCCTTTAGACAATTTAATTTAGTGGCACTGTTTTGCTGGTTGAATAGTTTGCAACTTTGTCAAAAGTAATGGATTTAACCAATTCCCTGCTTTTGTCTTGGTGTCTTAGCAGTCTTCAAAGAACATCAGCTATAATGAGGTGATGAAGACTACTCTTAAAACACTTACACATGGAACTTTCTGCTTTTCGTGTTTGCTACCATTTCTCTGCACTTGCAAGCCTCTTCCCACCCGTCCCCCCAACCCCTCCACCCCGGGCCTGCGTATAGCTCTTTGTGACTGCTAACACTCTGTTGCGCCAAGACACAAAGCTAGGAGAACCACTTTCCCAAAAGCTGTCAGATGGTTCCTTACAAAGGAAATTATGACGGTGTTGTTCAGCCTGGCGAAAGTGAAACGGCAGGTTTCAAACTTGCCGCTTCATTGATCAGGCTAGAGATTGCCTCAGTCACAGGAGTCTGTTCAGCAGAATCCTTCCCAGTTCGCATCAGGCGGCGCCTTCCCCATGGAGGCAGGTATCTTGAGCTGGCTCTCCAGGGTATTTGTACCCCCCACACCCTCCTCCACCCTCTGAGGAATATCTCTACCCATTGGTAAGGAACCCTAGGTCGGTATGCCCATTGCTTTGCACTGGAGAATCTTAAGTTGAGAAGGCAAATTAGCTCTTTTCTCTGATTTAAAATACTTTCTTGGAATCAGTTGTGCCTGTTCATAGGATGGGAATTGAGGTCTTCCAACAGTCGGAAGGAAATATTGTTTTAACTTTTCCATTTGGCCATTTTTTTTAATGTGTATTTAGTTTTGAGAGAGAGAGAGCACACACGTGCATGTGTGGATGAGCGGGGAGGGGCAGAGAGAAAGGGAGGCAGAGAATCTGAAGCAGGCTTCACACACTTGGGGCTCAAATTCATGAACCCTGAGATCATGACTTGAGCTGAAGTTGGATGCTTAACCGACTGAGCCACCTAACCACCCCACCCCCATTTTGCTATTTGAAAAAAAACCCATACTTACAACTTTGGGACCTTTTTCTATCGTGTCATGATTTATTAATAACCACACTTTGCAGAGGTGCAGAAGGTTCAGGTTATCTATAAACAGCAGATACTCTAAAATCATTTTGATGTACCTTTTGTTGTTACTTCTATGATTTCACCTTCTTTGAGTTTGTTCGTTATGATGAGAGAACTAGTCATGCCCATCCGCTTGGGATGGAATGTTGTTGTAGGGAGGCTGGGGTTGGGTGGTAGTATGCTCTTGGTAGCACACTTATCTTAAATAATTCACAGATGCAGACAGTTTGCAGAATGGAGTTTTAAATTATAACCTTGCTAGCCACTGGTGGAGTTTAAAGTAAGGCTCGAGATGCAGGCCAGGGTTTGAAGTTCCAGTCCATTCATTGTTTGTATCCTTTAGCAAGGACATGGGTTAATCTGAGGCACGGAGTATAATGGTGGGTGGGGAGCTCCGGGTTTGTTCATTCCATGCTCAGGCACCTCTGTGGCTTTCCAGGCACTTTGCGCCTTCCCACTTTTGCACTCCACCTTGGGTCACAAGCCGATTCTCTTCTTCACCTCAGAGCGTCACAACTTCTAGAGGCAGTCCCTTTCTTGGTCTCCTCTTGGGAGTAAGGAGACCTTTCCTGGAACCCCTTAGCAGACTCCCTGCCCAGATCATCCCTGAGAGCAGAAGGGCAGTGCCGTGACAGATTGACCCAGTCTGAATCAGCTGGAGCTGGGGTCAGTCTTCTCTCAAGCAAATAGCCCTGGGAGGGAGTAGATACGCAATGGAGATTGTTCTAGGATGGAGGGCCCAGGACAGACATGGATAATCAGGATGCTTACCACAGCCTCAGTTTCCTCGGAGGTAAAAGAAGGATAATAATAGTACCTGATAGGATAATTGTGAGAATCCAGAGGATGAATACAGAGAAAGCACGTGAAAGAGTCTCGGGCACATTAGAAACATTCAGTAAACGGTAGCTATGATTATTACAATATCGAAAGCCTTATCTTTCATTGGTCTCATAATGAATGTTAAATTTGAAAATGGAAGAGGTAATAACATAGTCGTGGGAATGACCCAACTGCATGGCTGTGTAAGAGACTGTAGTCTGGACGAGAAGCACGGGCATTATTCCAGCTTGATAATTTGAGGCTCATCATTTGGCACATTGAGCCAAATTGGGGGCTTTCGGGAAGGCATTGGCAGAAGAAGGGTGGCGCACCAGGATAGAAGCAGCAGAAGCAGACCGGGACAACTGAGGGCACTCAGGGCATTGTTTAGGCTGTAAGCTTTATCGGGGTTCACAGTACCGGAAAAAAAAAACCATTCTCAGAATCATGGAAGCAGAATGACTGTTCCTCCCATAATCTGGGGACCCAAACACAGTTATGCCAACTGGATGGTTTTATGAGGAAAGATTATAGCAGCAATACATATATTTGTATAGCTTGGCTAAGTGAGAGTGGAGGGACCAGCTGGATTAGAGCTCCAAATAAGATCATAGTCTGCAAATCCCTAGAAGGCTTTTGAGAAACAAACAAGAGAATTGTTATTTGGGGAACACAGTTGGGGAAAGCGGGCAGAAACCCGAAAAGCAAATTAATTAAAATACACGCATCGTCGCCAATATTAACAGCTATCACGTATGTTAGTTCTCTAACTATATTATTCACCCCTGTACTAAATGTGGCTTGTAGATAGGTCAGTCGGTGAAGGGCGTCTGACCGTGAAGTTGCCGAGCCTCTCTGGCGCACACAAATCCTCTCCTGACCTTCTGCGGCTCACCTCATGCAAACCAATGCAGAATCGAAAGGGGGAAGAGAATACTGAGGCTTCTTTAGAAAATGTCTTCTCACCCACATTTTCTTGACAGTTGATTTTGTTTTCCTGCTAAATTTTAGATTCCTTCAAGGAATTGTGTCAGCCTCATGTTTGCCTCCCCTTTCGTAGAGTAACTGGAATGAAGTCCTTACTCTGCAAATGTTGGCCGAGGAGGTGTTGAACATGTGAACCAACTCCATTTCCAAAGTAATATGACACTTTATTTTGTGTTCAGGTAACATTTTAGCATTTCACTCTTTATTATCTATACTACCACGGCATGTCTATTTATTTTTTATTTTTTTATAGTTTCTTTTGAGAGAGAGTGAGCCTGAGTGGGGGAGGGGCAGAGAGCAAAGAATAGAGAGTCTCAAGTAGGCTCCACACTGTCAGCATGGACGCTGATATGGGGTTTGAACTCAAAAACCATGAGATCATGACCTGAGCTGAAGTCAGACACTGCTCTTTAATAAAGATAGAATTTGGGAGCACTTGGGTTGGCTCAGTTGGTTAACCATCTGACTCTTGATTTCGGCTCAGGTCATGATCTCACGGTACGTGAGTTCAAGCCCGGAGTCAGGCTCTGTGCTTCCGGCTTAGGATTCTCTCTGTCCCGTCCCTTTGTGCCGCCCACCTCCATGCTCTTTCGCTCTCTCTCAAAATAAACAAACTTAGGAAAAAAAGAGGCTAGGTTTGTCTCTTTAAAAAAATAATAAATAAGACAAAATGTGATGATGTATATTTAAAAAAAAAAAGATTCTTTATGACTGACTTGGGGTGGGTCCTAACATTGTCCTAGAATGATCACAAAATAAGCTTCAGAAGCCACCGAAGAGCCATGTTTTTGTATTTTCCAATATTAATCATCTCTGATAATGATTTAAGTTACACTTCAATAAGGTCCAAACCTTCTAGACCAGGGGTCAGCAAACTTTTTCTTTGATAAGCCAAATAGAAAATACTTCTGATTTTGTGAGCCATATGTACCGTGTCATAACTATTCAGTTCTGCCACTGTAGCATGAAAATAGCCATAGATCATACTTAAATGAATGAGCACGGCTGTATTCCAGTAAAACCATTTATGAACATTGAAATTTGAATTTCATGTAGTCCTCTTTTTTTGACTTTTTTTTTCTTTTTTTATTCCCAACTATTTAAAAATGTGAAAACCATCCTTAGTTTGCAGGCTGTACCAAAACAGGCAGCAGGTCAGGTCCGGCCATGGACTGTAGTTTGCAGACCCCTGGTGTAGACTGAAGTTATCTACTTACTAAGTGTGCCGTTAGCAGAGGAGGTGGTCTATATAAAGAGCCTAATTTTAAAAATCAGGAGTAGGCAGAAAAATGGCTTCTAGGTAGCCATTTGTACCTACCTCCATTGCAGTCCTAATCCTGCTGGTTCTTTACTCTCTGTTTGTTGTTTTCCTTAGGCAACAGATATCCAAAGTGAGGGCAGAGTCCTGGTTCATTCTTCCCTGTAGTCCTGGGGTCTAGCGCTTATGAGCGAATGAGCAAAAGTATCCAAGAATCAGATTTACATGTCACAGGAGGGGCTTAAGATTATTGAATTACGAAGGATGAAATGTCTCTGGAGGAAAAATAAAAACAGGAGACCCACTGCACTGCTCTCATTTTGTCTGGAGACATCGCACCTTCATAAATAGGCTTTGTAGAGCATCCGGAGGAGTGACCAGTGAAGGGGGCTGTTTTAGTGGGGAAATATGCAAATAATTTTTAAAAGATTTCCATTCCTGGGGTACCTGGGTTGTTCAGTCAGTTGAGCGTCCAACTTGGTTAAGTGCCCAACTTCAGCTCAGATCATGATCTCACGGTTTGTGGGTTCAAGCCCCGCATCAGGCTCTGTGCTGACAGCTCAGAGCCTGGAACCTGCTTCAGATTCTGTTTCTCTCTCTCTCTCAAAAGTAAAAATAAATAAATAAAAAATAATAAAAAAGATTTCCATTCCTGCTGACTCAAGGTTGCCAAGGTGTTTCGGTTCTTCCCCGAAAATGATCTCTCATTAATGATACTCTAAACTGTTACCTCTTCTCCAGCTTTCCACTTAAACACAGGGTCTGATTAACCAACCCTCAGGAAAGGTTTCCATAAGTAAATGATCTCAAATGGGATTCGATTTTTTTAAAAAGGAACCATCTTTTTATATGTATTGATACTCTTACTTCTGGCGTTGATTATCTAATTAAAGCCCAAAGTTCAATAATGTTCCCCCCAAATACAGATTGCTCCCCTTTATTTAAAAATAAGGAAACCCACATTTTTTTCTTCTTACGTTTTTTTCTCCATGAATACAGTGTAGAGCGCCAGTAAAATCCTCCCATTCATAAACATGATACATAAGGGTATATACTCAGTGTAGTTAAAGCTCTGGGCTAGTTTCCACTAAAACAATCAAGGTGAATTTGAATATTATCTTTGGGCACAATTCACAGGCCATCCATTTAATGATCCAATATACAGATTTTTAACTTCTTTCAAAGCCTGTCTTTTCAACCTACTTTTTACCCTGGTGTGGTCATCCCTGATTCTAGCAGTTTAATATTATGTAAGCCTGAGAGGGAAGATTCAGACTTGACTACAATACTGGTCCAACACAGCTTTTCTTCCTATTGTGACCACTTTCATTTAACTATCACGTTGTCCTATTTGACAAAGTAAAGGTTCACTGTGGCAAGAGATTAAATAAACAGGAATTGGACTCATACCCTATTTCCAGGAAAAAATGGGAACAGCAAGCATTATCTGATGTAATTAAAGTGTGTTGAACCCTGAACAAAGTACTGAGCATAAATCCTCATCTGGCCCTCACAGCCAGCTGGCTTAGATTTGGTGATATGAATTACCTGCCGAGTGGAAGGTCCGTGGCCTCTCCAAGGTCATGTTGTAGATTTTATGGCCAGCCTACTAGAGATTTCCTTGGTAGTAATTTTAGAGGGACACTCAGATATCCCCTAGTCTCCCCTCTCTGAGCCCCAGTTACCTTGTGTACAAAATGGACATAATTTCATTTCCCATGTGGAATTGATCTTGGGCTTAAAAGAAGTATTTTTAAGTTTTTAGCACAGTTTCTCAGATTAGTGTGTCCTCAAGAATAGTGACTGTTACCTGTTGTTCTCTTTCCTTTTATAAACGTCTCCCAAAAAAGTCTTAATTAGTTAAAGATCTTCTTTTTTAACCAGCTTGAAATCTTGGTTACCATATAACCTACTTCCTATTTTATATTGCCGGGACATTCTATCATACTATTAATGATGTTTTAAAAAGCTGAGTTTTAATTTCAATTTATTTTGTTATTTTTCACAATTGACTCCTAAGGAAGCCTGAGAAAATAATGTTCAGGCGTTTGGATCTTTGTGCCTTGATACTTGTGTCCTTCATATACATATACATATACATATACGTATACATATACGTATATGTATACATATACATATGCATACGTATAGGTATTGCCATTAAAAATACAGGTACTAACACCAGTTTTACCCACAAATTATAAGTGTCAACTATCTCTCTAGTCCACTGTGGTTTTTTTTTTCTTAATGCTGTCAAATATTTCAAGCTATAAGTATGTAGGCCTGTGATAGATCTGTTGACCTCAAATGGATATTTGTAATTTAACCTAAATGCTATTTAGCCAGTTTCACCTGCCTTTTCTTCTATCCAACTTAATTTTTTCTTTCTTCTGAAAATGATCTTAACAAATTCCCGACATATTTAAGATACTAAGGATTAGAAAATTGATTGGGAATTTGCAAAATCATCTGGTTCTGAGGGTGGGAATGAGTGTTCAGGATATTTGTCTCCCAAGGATACATTAACCTATCTCAAACCCAGTCAACGGAGAGTATTAGCGTCATTAGACAACATTTACAATTCAGCCCTTTCCGCCCTTCCAGTTCCAAGTTGGAATAGAGTTGTCTTCCACTGGGGAATAATTTGTCTCCATTAATTGAGAACAAATGTGCATGGGTGTTTTAATTACACAGTAAATTAGGGGAATTTAAGATGCAGAATATGTGAAAGCCAAGAATTCAAAACCAACAACTCAAAAACATAAGTAGATAAACAGGGAAAAGATCTCAGCATACGAGTGCAAGCAGGTCCCAAGATAAAGAAAGAAAAAAAAAAAACAAGATCAAGACAAATTACTAGGGTTTTACTAAAGCTCCCTTCAAGCGGAACGATTCTGATTTATGATTACAAGCCATTGTTGGCTGTTACATGGCAGGTGGAAGAAACCATATTCATAGGGTGACTCCAAGGTGTCTGGCTTCAATAAGTGGCCTTGTATGCCTTCAGTGAAGAATAAATATTGAGGATCTCTTACGTGAATTTAAACTTCACAGAGAATTCCCATAGCAAGCGTATAGCGTAGGTCCATGGAACCCCGAGAGTATTACGCAAAACTATGATTATGAGCTGATGTGAGAACAGGGTCTAGAACTTTCCTTAGATTCTCACTGGAATCCATGATCTCAAAACATAAGAGTCAAAGCTGCTGATGAGCAGTATGGCCACTCGTTAACTTTGGTTTCTGTCATTTAACTGAACTAAAAGTTGTCTTCTCATAAACTTACAACTTTGGTTTTTTTTTAGGCGAGGAGAGTTAAATGGCTCCTCCACCCCCACCCCCATCCCCATTGTGACCACTAGAATGCTTTCAACTGAACTTGGTGCTTTCTAGCAAGACCAACTAGTTTGTATCTGGTTCAGAGCATCTTTCTCTCTCTCTTCTTACCATCTAATATTTAGGTATTTCACTTTATTCTTTTTCTTAAAAAATTGCTCTGGACATATGTGTGTTTATTGTAAGCCACTGTCAGGCTTCTCTGGGAGCAGGGGGAATATAAATAACAGGCCTCCCCAAGATCTCAGAGTGTCTGTTGATTGATTACAGAGTAAGGGGGGATGGGACTATTTGTTGAGGGAATACCTACATCCTCGAATTGTTCTATCGATGGCAAGTGGGAAAAGTTCTCTTCAAATGAGAGGCCCAGAGAGGGAGGAATGGGGACTTTGGCTGACCTTTGAAGTGAAACAAAGATAATTTCTGCCTTCCTGGTACTACTTCAGGCTACTTATTCAAATATGCTTACTTACACTGTTTTCATGCTTCCATTAGAGGTTATGTCTTTGCTGTTGCTGGTTCATCTGGTGTCCCCCCCCCCCCCCCCCCCCCCCCCCCCCGCCCCCGCTCTTCTCCGCCCCCAGTAGACTTTGAGCTCCTTAACAATGAAGGCCATCGTGCCTGTTTATCGGTTGTTCTTTGGGCAGCAGTTCCCACAGAGTAGGCAAGAATGTGATTTAAGTTAATGATCAAGACGCTAATCTCTCACCAATGCAAGTTATCAGCTTTTGACTTTCCTGCCTGGGAGCTAACAATGGCAGCTTGCGGAGGACCCTAACATGAGCCGCACTGGCTTGTTTTCGGTCCAAGTGTCATCAGCTTCCCAGAAGTTTCAGAACTTACTGATGGCCTGTGCTTTCCCAAGACAATTTGCTGCTGCAGCGCTTCAGGAAGGTCCCCTTTTAAAGAGAGGTGATTGAGTCTAATTCATAGTAACTGATCCCTGAAATCATAAGATGCAGTTATGTATTTTCCATATAAACATTATCTCAACAGAAACAGAAGGAGAAGGGTGAATTTCGATAAATGTTAAGTACAACTTACGTGTTACGTGTTTGAGCCCTGAACTAACTGCTGGATCCTGAGGCCTCTGAAATCTAGAACGTTCTACCCCTTTGTGACTGGGATGCAAGTGTATTTACCCACAGAAGTGGCTTATTTTCCTAGTGTATGTGGATTAAGCACATCTGGGTATAATAATATCTGCCCTTTCCTCTCCCTCAAATCCTAAGTCGCATTAGTAACTTATTATGGCCCCTTTAAACAAGACAGGACAGATCTCTGCTTAAAGCTTAGAAGGTTCCTTTATAACAGTTCTTGGCTCAGGTGCCCATATGCTTCTCAAAAACACGTCCCATAAATGTTATGAAATTGGCCGCAGAGTCCTCCCTGGTTTCCTCCGTGAAACGCTGATGAGGCAGTTGTGGAAGAAGGAAGGAAGGAGCGTTCTCAAGGAGGAGCTAGCAGTCAATTCTTCTCTGGTCCCCACTGTAAGTTCCACTTTCCCCAAAGAGAATGGTGGGAAACCCCTCAGGACAGTGCCAGGTGGCATAAGGGCCAGTGGTGAGCTCCACACGGGAGCACGAGAAGTTAACAATTACGAAGCCGTGGGCCTCCTGCCCTCCCCTGGATCAGTGCCTGTAGTTTGCCGAAACACGCTGCAAGCCCGCGCCCGGTCCTCGTGCCAAAGCCCCATTGTTGACGAAGCTTTTTGTCTGCTTTCTTATGATCCCAGGCTACGTGCTGGCTCCTGGGGGTTGTTCAGCTCCCTGGCTGTGTCTCAGCAGGCCTTGGCCTGTCTGTACCTCCCTTCCGTGTGACTGGCTTCAGAAACAGGCCCCAGAGGGTGCCAGGATGAAGCACCACACAGCACTTAACATGGACTTTCCTGTGTGCTAAGTGCTTTGCCTTTCCTTTTATTGGTTCTCACTGAGAGCGCTAATGTAAAGTGAAAAATCATTCCTCGGGCTTTAACGCCGCAGGGGAAACTGAGATAGGCAGGTCACATGTGCCTCGCATGTCCTGGTTCAAATGGGCACCCTCTAAACCCCAGTCGTGCTTTCTGACTTTACATTAGTTTCCTCAAGTATAACACAACGTAGGGATCTTCTACATCGACACTTGTCGAATACTCTGTAACTCTAGAATCCCCTGGGAAACTCCAATGTCTGAAAGAGCAGGGTAGAGCTCTCCCAAATCCATTCAACTCAGCCCCTTGTGTCCAAACGGCCTCTGAGGGGTCTCTATGGAGCGAAAAGCTCCAGGGCCGCTAAGTGCTAACATGGAGCCCCACAGAGGGAGAGTATGATAACAGGACTGAGGAAAGGAGGCACACGGGGCGTCAGTTCCCAGCTTTGCCAACTTGCTCACCGTGTGCCCTTAGGTCCTTAACCTCTCCAAGCCTCAGTTTCCTCGTCAGTAAAGTGGGGACAGTGAAAGGGATCATGCCTTTTATAGCCCTATCCATGGGCCTGGTCCACAGAAGTGCTCAGTGAGTTCTGGCAATATTTATGTGCTGTTATAAAGAATCAATAATTGTACTTTGAATTTGGGAGAATAGTTTAAGAACAGAAACAGTATCAGTAATAAAAATTTCCTGTTCTTTGTAGCAGATGTCTTCTTAGTAGGCATTCCAAACATGGTATGAGTTTTTCCAGTTGAAAAGTCTGGAAGTGGTTCTGTCTTAAAACCTGTCGCGTACGCCCTAAGTAGCGCCTGTACGCGCAGCCTAGTTGCAGCTGGGCAAAGCTGGGATCTGGTGAATTTTTTACTTCCTCACAATGGGCAAGTGGGAAAGAAATACCAATTATCTGTAAAGAGTATTGAGAGAATAGTTAAAAGCGACTGAGCCCTGGGTCAGCGCACAGCCTTAGGGGCTTTCTAGTCCCTGTACCCATTTTCTTTCCCCTAGTTAAAGGTAGACTTAGGGAGAGATCAACAGATAAAAAAAAAACACCACACCCTCCTGATCTTCCCTGTACCCATTATACGGAAATGAAGAGCATTCCTGAGGTATTGGAACTGAACAGTCAGTAGATAATGGGACAGTCACCTAGGGAACAGACATGGCAGTGAAGCTTGGTGAGGTTTGCCAGGGCCGCCTGCAACCAGAGTAGGGATGCCACCAGGAGTAGGAGGCGACCCTCAGAGGAGACGGGGATGCCGTGCCCGAGCTACCCGTTACTGGCCTGGTATGAGGAAGTTATCTGACACAGCAAACGAGACAAAATCCACACGTTAATACATGTGTGAGAAATATCAGTGCTACCCACCTCAGATATTCCTGTGCCTTTTGACTTGCGTGCCCACGTGTATACTGCACATACATGCGTACACACTTTATTTTGCGGGAATACCACCATTGCTTTTTGACAGGCTTTTTTCAGCCAGCAGTCCACTGTAAGCAGTTTTCCATTCTAGCAGATACTCCGCTGTAAGCATAGTCTTTTTGTATGGGGCCGTGTGGCGTTCCGTGGCATTGATGGACTATCGAAGTAGTATGGTTGGTCACTTGGTCGTGTGCCATAGGCATTGTTTTAATTGGTGCTGTGATTATAATAAACACAGGCCTTTATTTTTACATACCTCCTCAGGGATTTCTGTAGGATACATAGTCAAATTGCCCTCCACAAAAGACCTCTCAGTTAACTTTCTTACCAGCAGCTTCTACTATTTATTCTCACCTTTGCAGGTATCAGGCAGTCTTCTTAAGGAGGAAATAATTCTTGCCAATTTGTTTGACTAAAAAAGATACCTCGCTGGGGCACCTGGGTGGTTCAGTTGGTTAAGCAGCCATCTCTTAATTTTCGCTCAGGTCATGACTCATGGTTCGTGGGACCGAGCCCTCCGTCAGGCTCTGCACTGACAGCGTGGAGCCTCCTTGGGGTTCTGTCTCTCTCTCTCCCCTGTGCCCTCCCCCTGCTCATGTTCTGTCTCTTTCTCTCTTTTTCTCTCTCTCCAAAGAAATATATTTTTTAAAAAAGGTACCTTGCTTTAATTTGTGTATTTGTGATAACTGATCAGCTTGCAAATCTCTTCATTTATTTATTGACCATACGCATGTTTTTTTCTTCTGTGAGGTGCCTGCTCTTGCCCTTTGCCTGATTTTCTATTATGGGAGCTCTATTTTTCTTATTTTATAAGAACTCTTTATATATTCAGCCTATTTTCTCATCGTTGGTCATAAATCCTGGCAGAATTTCCTCACAACGGGGACATGATCTTCCAGGAAAGGGAAAACCCCGGGTGCAGTATGATTCCCTGTAGGCAGGAGAAAAAGAAAACCCAAGTACGGCCAAGACCTGGTGTCTTCACAAATAGGAAGTCACAGTTTGGGGACCGTTTAGGGATTGGTTGCCATAAGGAGGGGATGCTTCTACATGAGTTAGTTGTCTGTGCTCACCTACATTCTTGAGAGAAGACAGGCAGTTACTACTTCATTGTTAGAACATTAACAGCAGCTAGGGATTCTCTACCTCTACCTTTTAATAAAGATGGAGTAAGAGAAAGCTTTATCTGCAAAACAGTCTTACGATAGTGCCGAGATATTCATGGCTTCAATCTGGATGGTTCAGGGCAGAATATCATGTTTACATTAAAGATTTTATAAAACCGCTTTTAAAAATTGCCTGAATAAATGTTTCCTTAAATACTCTGAAAAGAAGAAAGTCAGGCTTTCTGGTTAAATCGCTTAGAGCTTCTGCATGAGTGTTTTCCACAAACACACATTTAAGAGAGCTGCTAGAGAATTAGATATGGGCTATCTCATTTTAGCATAAATGTGTATATCGATTAGATCGGAACAGATCTTTGTAATCACTGGGGAGTTTCTAACGCAGTGGCCTCATGTTCCTGTGATCCGCGGGGATCTGTATTTTCCCATGATCAGTTGTTTACGATGTGCCAGGCTAGGATGAGACCCCTAGACCATCTGACTTTTTATCACATGTAATTCTTACTACATGAGATTGGCAGTTTTGAAATTAGAAGTTTTCTTATCATGTATACCACTTATACCAGCTGGCGTGCTGGGCTCTAGGGATATAAAAGACACGGGCCAGGTCACCTCCTGCCCTGTGCCATCATGGTCTCCTAGAGGAGACTTGTGGTGAAGATATAAATGCCTCACGAATACAGAATACAGATACGCACAAGGCTACAGAGAGGGTGCGAAGAAGGCGGGGTTCATTTGGGGTAAAGTAATAGGAGTGAACCATGAGCTGAGTTTGAGGGAGTGAGGAATTGGGATTTAATCCATCAGTGTGTCCTCCATGTTAAAATTAATGAGTGCGGACATTAATGAGCCTGAGGAGGCAGCTTGACACGGAGGAAAGGTTGAGGGCTTTGGAGACCGTTAGACCTAAGCACATAAAGTGGTGGGTCTGGCCCCTTGAACAGTTTATATTTTCTGTGAGCTCCCATTGTCCCATCTGGAAATAGGATGGGAGTATGTATTGAACGTACAGATGCTGGATTGTGGGATTAGCCCAGCGCCTGGCAGGCAAATGGCAAGTAGAAGTGGCAGAGAGTGACCGTGGTGGCATCAACCCTACGGAGTGACCTGGCCGGGGTGCGGGACGGGCCGCTCGGCCTCTCACACTTCTCACTGTGTCATGCATTGGATGGCATGAGGCTCAAAGTTGTGATGTCTGCCCTGTGGTTTCATGACAAAATGACTGGTCCCCTAAAGAAAAGGGACAGTGAGCTTTGTGTTTAGAGTTTTCTGAAGGACCTGTTCTGGACTAACGGCGGATTTAGTACGAGGGTGTGAAATGTGCGAGAACAAAGCCCTTCTGTGCCAGTCCTTTCAGGAGGCCCGCGTGCCGTCTGGCTGGAGAAGGTTCACTTACGAGCAGCCCTTCTCGCATGGTATGTGGCAAAGGCCTCGGTCTGCTGCTGCGGCGGCTAGTTCACCAAGTGCGTGTGTTGCTGTTTCTCGAGCCGCCCCTTCTGCATCCACACTCCGTCCCAGTCCCCATCACCACAGGCCCAGATCCAGCCTACCCAGAGTTTGCTCAGACCACCAATTCGTAAAATGACGGGCCTAGCCAAGGTATTTCTTCCCTCCATGCATAATGCAAGTTAGAGACCCTGATGGCCTCTCCGCCTCTAAAACTGTCCAGTGGCTTTGCATTGCCGCCATAACAAAATGCCAAGCTTCTTACCATGGCGTTTAATAGGCTGCCTGTATTCATCAGGTACCCATCACCCTGCCTTCATCCCTTGCCCACCACAGCTTCTCTCTCTTGGTTGCTGTTTCCCTTGCCTATTGTGGGTAGGGTTCCTTAGAGGCAGGGCCTGAGACGGCGATTCTCCTGCAGAGTGATTGACTGAGAGAGCATGCGTTATGGAAACCAGTAAAGGCATGAAGGCAGCAGGATAGGGCAGGGCAAGAAGTGAGGCAGAGATGTGGGTTCAGCTACAGTCTGACTGCAGCCTGGGGAGCTCCTACAGCCTGTAGGTTCCCCATATCAATCAGTCACTGGCTGCAGGCTGCCCTCTGGGGGTAGAGGTAACCACCCATGCATTTCTTCTGGAGGTGACAAGGCCAGCTACTAGGACAATTCTCTGAAGACATTAGCAGCCAACACTCAAGGCACAGGAATGACTGTGCTGGTCCAATGAGGGGCATCTGGTTAGGACGCCAGCAGCTTCCACTCTTCTTACCATTCAGATTCTGATCCATCAAGACCCAGACAGATTCCACCTGTGTAAAGTTTCCCCCAGCCTAGAAATCCTCATTCTGAATTAATGATATTCTCGTCTCTGCTTTTGCTTCTCAAGCTCTACTGGGTCACTGGATTGGCTTAATGTCCGGCTCCCTGCTAGACTAATGAATTTCTTGAGGGCACAGTATGCTTTAATTCACCTTTAAGTAGACACTCTCCAGACCCCAGGACTATTCCAATGTGGCTTTTTAGTAAAGGTGTTTTGAATTTAAATGAGCTAGAATATTCTTCAGGCTACCTAGTGCTTTGGCTCCAAGGGAGTATTCCTCCAAGTCTTTCCAATTTGGGGTATGTGAGTCTTTTCTGATAATGCTAGCTCCGCTTGCTGCCGGTTTCTCTGCACAATTTCAGAGCCACTGAGATTGTACACCCCTATCTAGGGTTTCTTTCTGGTGAGACTTTTCTTCCACCTGCCTCCCTGTATGTCTCCCTACTTCAACACCAGTCAGCCCAGGCCAGTAGCGTGGTGTCATCTGATGCCCACATGGGCTGGACCCCAAGGGAAAGGAGTCGAAACAAGCATCACTTCTTGGACGACACTCTGGCTGCCACTCAGAATCTGGCAGTTGGTAAATCCTGGCTTGTGTTGTTGAATGTCATGGCTTATTGGTGCAACTGTGAAAACTGTTCAGAGGACAGTGGAGACCTCCTTGGCATACCTCTTTGGCAAATCACCATTTCTGGCCATGGAAAAGGGCTACCACTTATAGTTTGGTCCAGAACTGGAGTCTAAAAGATGCAGTCAGAGTCCGATAGTTAAGTGAAAGCATTTGTTCATTCATTGGCTTATTCAGTCTTTTATTCTTTGTTTTCTGTTTCTCGCTGGGTGAGGGCAGAAATGTGTCAAGTGTGGTCTTTGCATTCAAGGGACTTCTAATCCAAGGAAGGAGATGGGATTGAGGCAGGTAGGTACACAGCTTTCAACAATCAAAGGAATAATAGAATATGCTCCACAAGAAAATAAACATATAAGGCATTGGTTAAGAATTTAATCTCTGAAGTTGGAGGGCCCTGAGGTCAAATCCCAGCTCTGTTATTTATTAGCTGTGGGACTTTGGGCAAGTAATTTTTCTAGGCTTCAGTTTTTTCATCTGTCAAATGGAAATAACAGTAGTATCCACCCCCTAGGGCTTGGGAGAATTAAATAAGATTACCTGTGTAAAGTATTTAGCTGGGCACAATTGATAAATGTTAGCTATTATTAAGAATGTTATTGATGGGCCAATTCTCCCAGAAGGGAGGGATCCATAGGATAGGTGGCATTTGAGTGAACTCTTAAATTTTCATAGGCAAGAGAGGCTTCCATGTGGAAGAAACAGCCTGGAAAAAAGAAGTGAGGGAGTAATTTATTAGGAAATTTACAAGTGGTCTAGACTATCTGGGATATACCGACAAATGTTTGATGGGTTTCTGTGGGTGCCGAAGCTGTAAAGTTAGGCTAGCGTCTATACCTTCCAGACAGCGAATACTCAATAAATATTTCCTAAGTTTTTTTGACTTGTAAACTTTGAATAACATTTTTTGTTCATGTGTTAACTAACATTCATTTATGTTAAAGGATGCTAGTAGGCACTGGGTCCAAATTTATCTTATTACAAAATGAAAATAATTATGAGCATCCTGCCTTTAACAAGTAGGGGATTTTCAGAGGTTGGCATGCTTCTTAATCTGGGCTGTCCAGGGCACCAGCCATAAATCACATCGGGCTAGGAAGCACTCAAAAGGTGGCTACTAGGACTAAGAAACTGAATGTTAAATTTTGTTTAATATTAATTCATCTAAATTTTAGTACCCCCATGTGGCTAAGGGCTACTGTAATGCACGGCGCCTGAGTCTAGAAATTATTTGGGGTGTCCGTAGAGGGGATGTGAATTGGTGTGGGATAAGAGAGAGGTTGCTTATTGATTGAGGCTTCTGCCGCTGTAATTCCAAAAGGGAAGGACCACAAAACTAGCTGTTTATTTTGATTAGTATTGTTTCAGAGAATATTCAGGCAATCTATGACCAGGGTAAGCAGTGCTTTAGTAGAGTGCCTTGAAAAATACCAGGCTGATTATGGAGCCACAGGAAGCAATTGGCATAATCAGGCTCTGTTAATAAACTACAGACCACAAACCAATGTGTGTTCTCGCCCCCACCCCTCCCCTCTCCCTCTCTCCTCTCTCCCTCTCCCTCTGGCACATAGTTATTTTTCTACCCAGCCCCAGCTTTTAAACAAATGGGAAAATGCTCTGAAACGCATTGGGTACGGGAAAACCTTACAGCCTTGATTGTGCGTGAACAGCTAATGAGGAAATGGTTTGACAAGAGCTGGCTTTGTGTCCTGGCTTCTGGCCTCCAGCCCGTTTATTTGCTTGCTGGGACGACTATATTCAGGCAGGCAGAGTTGAGCAACGGGGAGGGGGCAGTATGAAGAAACACAGACTTCATAAATCAGGGCAATTCAGCAAGATTCCATTTGAATTGAATCTGGGCCAGGGGCATGAGCACCATGGAGCGTCTGCACGGAAGCTGACATTTTAATGATTTGATTAGTTTAGGAAGAATATTTTTATGGGTTGTGTCGTCGATTATATTAAGTACTAAGTGAAGTTGTTACATGATGATGAACTTCCATTACCTAGCTCTGCTGCGTTCAAGTCTCTGTGCGATGATTTCAGCCCAAGACCCTAAGGGTAATCTCGTGCAATCCTCTTAAAGAAAGTGCTGTTTAATGACTAAAGCTGTTAATCATATTAAATACACACAGCCACTCTGGAAAAAAAAATGCCAAATAAGCATAAAGTTAAAAAAGGTTTTCGAAATAGCTAAACTGGGTTTTTTGGGTGGGGGGTTGTTGGCGGGTGGGTTGTAATGAGGGAAGGGGATGGATGAGGAGATGGAGGGAGACGGTAATGACAGCTCCAGTGATGGTGCTGTGTATTGATCTCCCGTATGGCAGGCGCTGGGTTCGGCGAGTGTATCGGAACGCTTTGGGCCACACATAAGAGACTGTCCAAGTAGTTTAAAAATAAGAAAGTTACGATCTCACCTGAAAGGAATTGAGAAGGTAGACAACTCTAAAGTGGTGCTTCTCGTTGTGTTTTGTGTGTAAATCGGCAGTCCCCTGTGTCAGGATTCCAAGTTAACCTCTCTGTGATTCTCTTGGTTTTCTCTGCATGGGTCTTGTTGGGCGACGTTCAAGCTGAGAAGTAAAACTGGCAGCTGCCTCCATACTTGTTGACGTATGCAGATTTCATTGACCAGTGAGGGGCCTGGGGTGTGACAAATCCCAGGCAGAGCTCTCCGAGGCGTCAGTGACGGGGATTTGGAGATTCTAGATCCGTACCCATTGCAGGCCCCGATGGACAGGCTCCAGCCCTCGCCTCGCCAGAAGCCAGGCAGGGAGATTCGGTCTCAGAGGTTTTTGTTTGAGCAGAACACGAATAAGGAGGTAATCACGATCCCTACCCCCACCCCGCAACCTGTTTTTTGTGGGTTTTTTGTTTTGTTTTGTTTTGTTTTCACAAAACATTAGGATTACGTTGCCAAATCAGACTGCCATTCTACTTGAGTAAATATGGTGGCCAGTTTTCCAAATAAAGAAGTTTTGTAGGGGTGTTGAGCTGAACTGAAGAACAACCCCACTCTTTCCTTGGCCCTTCTGTTGACCAAGGCAAGATTTTTATAAAAGCATCTTCATTCATTCCCTCTACTTGGTTCTTCTGTAAACCAGAAGCAGGAAGGCTGGAACCTAGCATTGAACTGTAGAAGTTGGTTTTCATTAAATATCACACCTGCCTGTAAGACTCACAGCCTGGTGTTTTGATATCCCAGGCTCTCTCTGCACTGTTTCTGTGTTGAATTATTACAGAGGTCCAAAAATGAAAAATAAAATAAAATAAGGCTGTGAGTTATAGAATTACATATTCACATTGGGCAATATTCAAGAAACGAGTTTGGATGGCACGGGATTGTAAGCATGATAGTGACAAAACAGCATTTGATGCAGAAGACAGAGCTGGGTTTGAGCAGGTAAGCACAAGCGGGCAGCCTGATGATGGCAATGACCCTATTGGTCTCCTGCCCCTACAACCACTGTGTTTTCTTGAAAGCCCACTTTAACCCTCTAATCACTTCATTGTGCCCACAATCCTGGGGAGTCCGCAGGTCCTCATTTTAAAAATAAATCGAGGAAGAGTTTAGTAAGCAGTAGTGGATTTTCAAGCCAGGTCTGTTTTGATATCAAAGCTCCTGTGTGTTCTCCCTGGGAGTGCTCTTTAGGCTGTGTTCTGCTGAATTCTAGAGACCGTCTAGGACAGATGCAGGTCTGGGATCGATTCGGGGAGAAAGAGCCAGAGTGGCTTTGAGACTCCCAACCTCTGCTTTTAATATTAACAGTTCCTGTCTTGAGTTTCAACATACCGCTTTTGTGGAGGAAAAGGTTCCGTGCTTTGATAAAGAAGGAGAGAAGCACGCACAGGGCTGTCCCTCACCACAGTATGGGGCATCGGGTGGTGGCGGCATTATGGAGGGAGGAGGCAGAGGGGTCCCAGCTTCTCTGAGGCCCAGCCTGCTGGCTGCCTGTGAGGTCACTGCATTCCAGCTCTCTTTCTGTAGGAAGCCGAAAGGAAGGGACCCTTTGAAGAGATACTGGGAAATGAAGAGGGCCATCAAGACGGGAAGGAAGAAAGTGGAGGGTGACGTTCCTCAGAGGGAATTTCCCCCGAGGGCATCGCCTCCAGAACTTCCACACTGACGCTTAATGAGAAATCCGCTTTCCGCTTTCTGGTGTCTGCTGATGCCCTGGGGGCCTCTCCCACACCCTGCGGACTCCCAGACTCCTCCGGCTCTCCTTACTGGAGGCCCAGAAGCTGGCCTGCCTCCCCGTTCTCTTACAGAGCCAGTCAGATCTCACTGTGTCCTCATGCCTTCTGGATCCCTCCTTCCTTCCTCTTCCGGAAGGCGAGTCCCAGGCCTTGTCCCTCATTTAGAACATTAAGCCCTGCAGGGAAACCAGGGAAGAGAACAAAACCAGCTCTCCTTGACTGTGCTCCTCGTGTGTGTGTGTGTGTGTGTGTGTGTGTGTGTGTGTGTGTGTGTGTGTGTGAAAACTTACATGTGTGTCCCCAGCCGAAAGGGTTCTGAAATGCAGTGCTGCAGCCATGCCTGCTGAAGAAGAAGGCACAAGCCATGCCCGGCTGGAAGGTAACGTTTGTCGAGTCTGAGATGGGAGAGGACTGTGGCAGAGGCTGTCAGAGCTGGGGCCTGTAGGGGGCGGCTTCCGGTGAGGCAGGGCCAAGGGGTGGAACCCCACCAAGCCCGCCGCAAGTCTGGACTTTGGGAGCAAAGCAAGCAGAGGAGCGTGGTGTAGCGCACTGAGAATGGGGGATAGTGGGCAGCGTCAGAGAGAGGGCCGGCTGTGTCCTCTCCCTGTGCCCTGTGCTTCCTCCCTCACTCAGCAGGTGATTATTGATTACTTATAATTGCAAGTATGGTCCAGAATCAGGGGATACAGCTGTGTATAAGACCAAGAAGGACCAGTTCTCATGGGGCATATATTCTGGTAGACAGAATAACCAAACAAGACAGTGCTGAGAATACAATACCCCAGGGCTCCTGGGTGGCTCAGTTGGTTAAGCATCTGACTCTTGATTTCAGCTTAGGTCATGATCTTACAGTTTGTGAGTTTGAGCCCCACATGGGGCTTTGTGCTGCCACCTGCTTGAGATTCTTTCACGCTACCCACACCCCCCACCCCCCAGTCCACAAGCAAACATAGGCCGTCTCTCATTCTCTTTCTCAAAGTAAATAAACTTTTAAAAACTTAAAACATTTTAAAAACTTAAAAAAAAAACTTTAAAAAAACTTAAAAAAAAAGAATATGATATCTCCAGAGAATTAAAATAGGTTTATGGTATGGGGCACCTGGGTGGCTCAATTTGTTGGGTGTCCAACTGGGGCTAAGGTCATGATCTTGTGGTCTGTGAGTTCAAGCCCCGCGTCAGGCTCTGGGGCTCTGTACTGACAGCTCAGAGCCTGGAGCCTGCTTCGGATTCTGTGTCTCCCTCTCTCTCTCTCTACCCCTTCCCTACTAGTGCTCTGTCTTTCTCAGTCTCAAAAATAAATAAACATTAAAAAAAATTTAAATAGGTGTATGGTAACGCTAGGAAGTGACTGATCTACTAAGATCAGGAGACCTGTCTGAGGGGGACTTTGAGGTAAAACATGAGCACAGGATGGCCCCAGTCTTGTGAAGGTTGAGGAAGAACATAACCCATGGGTGAGAAGAGCCAGCGCAAAGGCCCTGAGGTCGACCAAAAGAGTATATGTTCAAGGAACAGCAAGAAGGCCAGTGTGGCTGGAGTTGAGTGAGCAAGGGAGAGTATTAGGAGTGCGAAGTTTTATATCCCTGCTAAGTGTCTTGGGCAAATTACTCAGCCTCTCTATGCTGCTATGCCCTTGCTGCCGGCTCTGGGCTTCACAAACTGGATTTCGGGTGTCCACGGATATGAATCCAAGTTCTCTTTCACTTTATATCTTCATTTTGATCATAATCTGAAGAACAGTCATAAAAGCATTTTCTGGGTCATCTTGATGATCCCAGGTCTGAGCAAAGCTGCAGATTTCATAACTATTTGTGCTTGGTTTTGCAATTGGCTCATGCCAAAACGAAGGCCCAGGAAGTTGGGGCATGCTTCGTGCAGGAAGATTTTTGCAGTAGCTTGACTAGGAAAAAGGGGCAGGGGAAGGGAGCCATCCTAGACACCGAGGCGTGTCCAGGCGTGACTCGAGAAGCTGGGCCTGGTAGTCGGTACCTGCGTGTGCGGAGTGGGATTCCGCTGTCACCTGTCAGCTTGCCACATGTGTTCAAAGCAGGCTTAGCACTTGCACACTGTGGCTTTGTCCCCGCTGCTCCCTGGCTCAGTAACTGGATTAGACCATTTAACTCAGCTTTCAAATGCCTCAAAACTAGCCGCCTTATCTTCATTTGAAGGAAACACCTTTTCAGATTTACCCTGGTGACTGCTCAGTCAAATCAGCATGAAAGGCTGCCTGGTCTACATTGGGTTAAGTTGAAGTCTGATTATCTTGAAAACCTGTAAACAAAACTTTGAAGCCTCTAATAACTTTTTGTTCAACCTGCCTCTGTAAACGGAAGTTAAAACACCAAAAACAAAACAAAACAAAACAAAAAAATAAAAAACCCTTAAATACAGAACCCAGCCAGAGCTCTGTTTTTTTCTACTGTAAGACTCAATATGGACGGGTGGGTTTTAGCAAAACAACATGATTTCAATGAAAAGAATGTAAATTTCTCTGGTTTTTAAAATTTTTGTGTTCATGCATAAGGAGGAGCATTTCAATAGAAAAAGTAATTTAAGCAAATGCATTCACTTAATGCATTCTCCATGTGGGCATTTTCTTCTTCCAATATGGTCACAGTTACTTGAGATTCACTGCCCCAGTTTGTAAACTAGCTACAGAGCATTTCAAGGTGTCCAGATTCTAGGACCCAGATACACCGAATGCAAAGCTTTGGGATTCTGGCTTTAGCTCCTCGACGGGTGCATACAGTTATTGCTGTGACGTCCTGGTAAAGGGATGGGGTTTTGCCGCATTTAGCTATTTTTCACTGGTGTAACTGGAATCAGGCCCCTTTGGAAGCATATTTTTGAAAGGCACCATCTTCATCCTCTCCATGTCTCTTAACTTTGGATTTCGGAAACAGGCTAAATGTAGTGAAACAGCCATCTTAATTAATATCCAGTTGATAACCACTCCTAAGTATTTGGTTTTCCCTCCCTCCTTCCGCACTCTCCTCTTTTCTCCTTCCATCCCTCCTCCCCTCCCTCCTTTACACACACACACATCAACATAGTTTGTAATTTATGAAGATTTATCAATTTCTAATATCTCGGTCTACGCTGTTCCTAATCATGCATCCTCTGGGGTTCATGTACAGGAAATGTCTCCGTATATCAATCTGCTTGGCTGCTGGAGAAAACTTTGTCACCTTGTCATGTTGCCTATATAAATATAGAAATATATATTTAAAACTCGATAGACGTTTTGTCATCACATTCTCTTCTTCTCTCCCACATCCTCTAGCCCGGTCCATTTTTAGAAATGGTTTTTGGGGGTGGGGAAAAGACCAGATGTGGATATTCAAAGGTTAAGTCTACCAATTTCCCAAACGAAGAAGTCTGTGTGGTCTTTGATACCTGGATTGTGTGTCTATCTGTCCTATTCTTTTTGTATGCATGGATAAAAGAATTAATATGCATTTAATTGCCTAAGTCTGTCTTGAGAGCCCTGGGGGGAAATGACGGTTTGTTACTTGGTGTCGCTCTTCCCCGCCTCTCCCCCAATTTCTTCTGGTGCTTCATTTCTTCCTCTCAGTGTGTGAACATCTCAAGAGAAATGATGACTGGCCCACTGTGGGGGGGGTGACAGTAAGCGACAGGTAGTCTCACACTTCTTGATTAATGACAGGATCGCCCATTTGGCCAGCTCTTCCATGTTCCCATCAAACACGCCGCTGCAGATAGATACCCATATTGAGAGAAGCACGTTAATGGCTGTGCAGGCCTCGCTAGTTAGAAATTGCTGGGGGGGGGGGCGCCTGGGTGGCTCAGTCGTTTAAGCGGCCGACTTCAGCTCAGGTCATGATCTCACAGTCTGTGAGTTCGAGCCCCACGCTGGGCTCTGTGCTGACGGCTCATCAGAGCCTAGAGCCTGCTTCAGATTCTGTATCTCCCTCTCTCTCTGCCCTTCTGCTCACGCTCTGTCTCTAAGTTTCTTAAGAATAAATAAATGTTAAAAAAATAAAAAAATAAAATAAAAAAAGAAATTGCTGGGAAGATCTTCATCTTTGGTGCACGGCTCCGACCTTATCCCTGTCACATAATAGGAGCATTCCAGGGAATCCAGAATGGTGACTTACCAGAAGTATCTGTTGTGCCTACTTCTAATTCTTAGATTTTTGTTGTTGTTGTTGTTGTTATCATTTTTCATTGGTTCATTCATTCAACAAATTCTAAGCTCTGATTGCATGTCTCGTAACTGCTTTTCTGGGTGGTCTGTGAGCATGACAACAGGAGGGCAATGGGCATTGCTTGTTATTGTGTCCCCATGTCTCTGACAATGCACAGCGTGGTGTAGGTGCTCATATTCATATTTCTGCACAGAGCGATTGGGGAAGGGCCCGGAGAAGGTGATGCTCCCTGTATTTAGGTCACCTGCCTGCAGATCATGTTTTTTGAACATTTGTCCATTCACTTCACCACATGTCCATGTCTTCACCTTCCTTGCATAGCTCTCTCTTGAGCTCAGCATCACACACACCACCATACAGAACACTACATGGTCAGGCTTAACCCAGAAACAGACCACTCTTCTCGAGCACTCTTCCACGCACTGCGTGTGTCTGCACACATTCCTTCTCTCAGAGACTTAAGAGGTATGCACTTCCGTTAGCACCCCAATTGGCAAAGCCAAGGACCAGAAGGCATTCAGACTTAGCTCACGTGATCCACCGAAATAAAGGAGTCTTAGTTAATCAACCAGCGTCTCCGGTATTTCCATTTTTGTTTTGGCCTTGGGCTTTGGGGTTGTTTTAATGGGAGCGTAACTCAGAGTCTTTGGCCTTTTGAGACCCATTTTAATCTGTGTCACAAGTACTTGCTCCATGAAGAAATAGTCTCACTTGAACTTCAGTCTTAAAAAAACAATCCCACTCTAATGCATCGGCTTAATCTTTTTGTTTCTGAACTATCGACCGATGTGCCAGAAGACCCCGTGGGCTCCGAGTACATGCATCTCCAGACCTGTCTGGTAGACACGCAGGCCCCGGCCCAAGGTTTCACTTATTTCAGGGCTGCCAGGGAGACTTGACAGAGCTCATTTCTGTTGGATGTGATGTCTGAGTCATTTGCCAGTGAGGTGTCTCAGCCTCCCTCAACTGTCGTGTTCAAAACAAGTGTTGTTGCTGTAATTATCATCATTATTGTCTTGTGAACCCTGCTTGGTGTTTTTCTGTAGAGGCATTCCTTCCTTGAAAGATTAAAAAAAAAAAAGAAAAGAAAGAAACAATGGAAGATTTTCAAGAAAGTTTAAGTAAACAAAACAGAATTTTTAGATTCCATGACCAGTGGGATACAATTTATTTTATTACCTTATTTGTGCGTACATACATACATGGGTACATTCAACCAGATATTTATTTGCTACATACGGACAGAGTGCCAGGCACTGTTCAGAGGCGTAAAGGAGTCAGCCAGCCTGACTCCTGCCCTGGCTCATTCGGCTCCTCAAATAGAACTTAAAGTAGTCAAGAGAGCAGTGGCCTTGGTTTCGTGCGTCTTCCAGGAACTTTTTAGTCTTTGGTGAGTCACCTACATGTCCAGGCTCTTCACCAGCAAAGTGAGGCTGTTGGCCTAGATGTTCTCGATCAACTCCAAGGTCTCGGGGATCCATGACGAGGCATGTGCCCACCCGGTGAAGATCAGCAGGCATCATTCGCATCGGGCATGTTCCAGGAGGAAGTCGGCCTGTCAACGTGAGGCTCCCCTCAACCAGTGGCGGTCCCTATTCTGCCTGCGGTAGGGTTTCTCATTTGACCATGATGGCTAATATGAAAGGGAGCCGTTCGTGAGCCAGTGAGACTAATGTTTGCAGGTCTTAGCCCGCAGGCAGGACCAGCTACATAATTCACAGGGTCTTACACAAAAGGAAAACATGGGCCCCTCGTTCTAAAAAGGTTGTAAGTGTCTAAGACTCTGGAGAGCATTAAAACAAGCACAGGATTGTTCTGGGAGCGCAGGGTTCCTGTGTCACTGTGTAGGCCACACGCCCATGCAGCCAGCCCTACCCGCACATGAATCTAATTAAAGACAGATAGAAGTATCTTCCTATTGGGTAAGCAGATTAAGTGGCAATGGTACTGTTTTACCATGTGTTATTATTTTTATTCTTCCTATGATTATTTTAAATGACACCATCCCCTGCCAATCTTCTCTTACCAGAGTATAAACAGTGAGACAGGGTCTGCAGGTTACTTAATTTATGATTTCTTGCAGCCAGATGACTGGCATGATGTATGTGTCGAATGCAGTGAATACGATGTCCTTTTGTTGTAAGAAGAAATTGTGATTTTTTTTTTCCCAGAGAGACTACTTTTTCCCAGGGAAATAGGTTTGGAAAATCCAGTTGAAAGGATTCCGAGTAACGTTTAATTAGGTGTTTGTAGGAACCGAGATGGGCCATTTGGCGAAGTACTCTGAAATCAAACTGGGCCTATACATTGTAAAAGGGAAGAGACTCCTATCACGGTGAGTTGGAAAAAAAACCCTTCCAGTGCAACACAAATCAGTGTTTTTGTTGCTAGTAGGGACTTTATGAAAGATGGTAGCCCGCTGAGGTAGAGCTAAGAAATTCCGTGAGCGAAATTTACAGGCTTGCGGTGTTCGTAATTCTGCATTTATTCTGCGTGATATTTTAAATAAATGGTTTTCTTGTGTAGGGGATAGTTATTACTGTGTATATCCCACATAGCAGAGAACCCAAAAGAGGGCTCACCGAAGGAGTTATAAATTGCACATGTAAACGGCTGGACTTTTGAGTGCCGGTAAAGCCTCTGAGCAGAGATTGATGAAATACATTGTGACATTTGGGGCTTTAGTTGCTAGCTTTCTTTTAGAATTTTTGGCAGGTCTTTAACCAGGAGACATTGGCAGAGCAGTTATTTTCAATAACCCGGACTCTCCGGAAAATTTAGAAATCCGTCCAAATAGAAGGTAAATAAAGATGTTTACAGGCAGAGCCTTTTCTGTAAGGCATTTTTGCTGGTTGCGGGTCTTGTGAATGGACAGAGTTGAACTGTCTGCCCTATTTTCCGTATTCTCTTTGACCTTCTACGTTGTGGCTTTGGCTTCAATGACCTTCTCCCCCCAATTTCCTAGAAGCAAGTTGTCATTATGAGCTAATGCATTCTGGTCCTTTGGATTTATTTAATGATTTTGGCAATTAATGACTTTTCATGGGTTCAGTCACCGGGCCCCACCGGTGACTCGGTCTCTGCACCTGGCCGTGACAGTGTACATGAATGATGAGGCCTGAAGGAGGAAACAGCGTATATAAGAGAGTAGGGGACCATGTATAGAGAGCAGTCAGTTGGGTGAGCATTGATGAAGAGGGCCCGATCTGGGCTTTTGCCTAATCTCTCTTTTTTCTTTCTTTCTTTCTTTTTTCTTTTTTTTTTTTTTTAAAGATTTTTAAGTCCTCTCTACACCCAACGTGGGGTCCGAACCTACAACCCCGAGATCAAGGGTCGCATGCTCTACCAGCTGAGCCAGCTAGGTGCCCCTTACCTGGTTTGTTTTAAAAGGAACTTACCCGAGTCCTAATCCCTAGGATTGTAGGCCGTGAAGCCATGGTCAGCTTAGGTCCATTTGGAGACCAGTAAATCTTCCTAAAATATTACGACTATAGAGAAGGGAAAAGATAAAGAACTAGAGAAGTTCTACCGCCTGAGTGATCTAAAGGACAGGGCCCAAGTCTGCTGCTGTGCCCTGACCCTTGCACCGGAGTTGTACTGGGCTTACTGATTTAGGTTCTTCTGGAAGGCTCACCGTTCCCTCTCAGAGCAGGAGCCTCAGCATGCCTGAGCAAAAAGAAGGCTCTACTGAGCCAGGGAGCTGGCCAGCCTGGGCTCTGTCTGGTCCAGGCTCTTCCTTAAGACCTGAGATAGATCACTTAACCCTCTGGGGCTTGATTTCCTTACCTTTGAAAGGAAGCAGCTCAAGAATACAACCTATGAAAGGGCTAGTGCAAGATACTAGGGTTTTAGAAAAGCAATTACTTGTTTGTTTTCTAAAAGTAGTCTCTATGCGGGGATTGAACTCACCACCCCGAGATCAAGTGACACACACTCTATTAACTGAGCCGGCCAGGCGCCC
The DNA here is from genome assembly GCA_030068075.1 of Paguma larvata. Lineage (NCBI taxonomy): Eukaryota > Metazoa > Chordata > Mammalia > Carnivora > Viverridae > Paguma > Paguma larvata. The sequence goes on along the minus strand of CM057838.1, from coordinate 59,266,916 downwards.
CAGCAATTTCTTGCTTTTAAGCCCAAAGTACGTCAGATATATTCTCGTATACCCAGAATCCCGTGCTTTCCATAACTGGAGAAGCTTAGGGAGTGCCGGGAGGTTACAGCACCATATGTCTGCAGGCTTTTTGAGAGCAACATACTGCTCTCTGCAAACTTCACTCTAACTTCTAGAATGTGCTGCCAAGTTTACCTCTGTAACAGTAAATGTTGTTGTTGTTGTTTAATCGATCTGTTCTCTCTTTCAACACTTAGGTGCCAAAGACTGTATTAAATGCTGTGGAAAGAATGTCAATGAGACAGACACAGCTCCTGCCGAGAAAGCTCTTACAGCCTTCTGTCATGTAGGAAAGTGATAGACTACAGTGTGTGTGTGTGTGTGTGTGTGTGTGTGTGTGTGTGAGGGGAGGTGACAGGTACCGTGGTCCCCCTTATCTGAGGTTTCCATTTCCATGGATTCAGTTACCCACGGTCAGCTGCAGTCCAGAAGCTGGTGATGCTCTTTCTGACACATCATTGGAAGGTCCACGGTGACCTAAAGCAGGGTCACAGTGCCTACATCATGCCCTTTATATCATTTCATCACGTAGACCTTACATTCTCTCCTACCCTCACAAGACAGGGTGAATAAGGTATAGGAAGGTATTTTGAGAGATAGACCATTCACCCAACTTTACTACAGTATATTGTTATAATTCTGTTCAATTATTAGTTATTGTTAATCTCTTACTGTGCTTAATTTATAAACTTTATCATAGGTATGTATGTGTAGGAAACAACATATTACCGAACCCTATATATTCTGTCTGCAGTTTTGGGTATCCACTGGGGGTCTTAGAATGTATCCCCTGTGGATGGGGGAGTGGGGACTACTGTATTTATAAAGCATTTCAAAAGCATTCTTAATTCTAGTCTAAAGATACCTACTGTGGCCTTGGGATGGCTTTCATATGGTCCCTAACTACCTGAAAGATTTCAGATCTATCTGAATATTTTCCTCCATGGAAACATGTCTGCATGTATAATAAAAATCGTTTAGGGGGCACCTGGGTGGCTCAGCGGCCAACTTCGGCTCAGGTCATGATCTCACGGTCTGTGAGTTCGAGCCCCATGTCGGGCTCTGTGCTGATGGCTCAGAGCCTGGAGCCTGCTTCGGATTCTGTGTCTCCCTCTCTCTTTGACCTTCCCCTGCTCATTCTATGTCTCTCAAAAATAAATAAACGTTAAAAAAATTTTAAAAAAAAAATCATTTAGGAAACAAAATTAACAGAACATATACTTAGGAGTTTTTGGATTATTAGAGAAATAGGAAATAGGTTGCAGTTTGGGGCATCTAATAGCAAGCCCATTACATATCAGAAATTGTACGTATTTCAAGGGCCATTTACCTAAGTGCCTTATTAATAACTCCTATCTGTGATATGAAATCGCCTTTAAACCGGCAGACTCCAATATGCAGAATAAGGAGATGTTAATTTGTGAAATCTCTGTCAAACTTGGGCTAGATTTTATGTCCTTCTAAACCTTACTGGACCAAACTCCCCCCCTAGCCCCTCCCCCTACCCTTCTTCTCTCTAAGTCTGTTGTGTCGCAGGCATTGTTTCCCTGAATTTCCTACTCACTCTACCTGTTTTGACCTGTAGTGGTAATTGGTTTTCTCTAAAGCGCATGATGTAACCACGGAGGCCAGTGTGAGGTCAGTAGTATCCACATGGCACAGTCATTACTGGCAACTGTTGATTGCCTTTGTGCCCAGAAGATTTGGAAAGATGTTCCATAAAGGTGTAAACAGATAATTTTCTTTTAGCTTCTGTTAGCAGTACAACCTAAAGGGATTCCGCTCATTTAGCATTGCTCCCATTGGCTTTTATAGCAGCCAAAAATACCTCCTCCTCTCCCCCAGTGCTACTTTGGAGGGTAGCTGATGACATATAAAGTAAATCTCTTAATTGTCTGTGAACTATAGATCAAATCAGTCAGTGCCTTGTATATATTCCAGTAGCTCTAGCTCCAATACCAGGCACAGAGGGGCATTTAAGAAATGTCACTAACAGAGAAAGAGAAAAGAATGGTTTCCAAATCAGGCAATTTTAGAATTGGCTGTATGAATCACCTATTTAATTTTGTAAAATGCAGGTTGTGATTCACTAAATTTAAGGTGGAGTCTAAACGTCTGTGTTTCTAACCTGCTGCCGTGTAGTGTCAGTTCCTCTGATCCGAGGGCCTCCTTGAGTACAAGCTAAACAGCACTGGGACCAGAACCCAGCTGTCGTAACTCCCAGTCTAGGAGTTCTTTCCCCCACGTCAGTGGTGGTGGATACACGTCCCCATGTTTTCCTTCTCCCTCTTGCACAGCCCTTAACCCTAGTTGATCGGTGAGCTCATTCTCACTGAGCCCCCAAGATGCAGTGTCAGCCTCATTCTCAGTGGGGTGTTTCATCCCCAACTACCGGTTGAGTAGGGCCTTGTTCCAGATCATACCTGCTGGAGGCATCAAAGAAGGTCATCCTTCTATTTCCTGTTTCTTAAGTCAGTTACACATACGATAATCCATAGTCCCCTCTGGCATTAGCTTTAGGAAATGTTGCCTCTGGTCCCATAATAAGTCCAGTGAAGGTTCATTGCAACAAATGGTAGAAACGGACTCTAGCCAAATTCACCAGTAAACGAGATTATTGAGGAACATTGGACAGTTCACAGCACTGACAGGATGGTAAAGACGAGGCTAGAAATCCCGGTTAGAACCCTGACCGAGTCCTTCTCAGGAAATGCCAGGCACCCTGGATCCCAGGCAGTGCCACAACTGGACCCTAGACTCGGCGTCTGGCTGGCTACTCTAGGTTCCATACCTGACCTGATCGTGGCAGAGAGAGAGAGAACCTGGCCTTTTCCTGCTTCCAAAGTGAGAGGCCAACCCTGCCCCCTCCCAAAGCCTCTCACAGTGGAGAGCCCCTCAGTCAGAAAGATGGAGTCAGTTATTAGGAAGTCAGAAAAATGATAGATGTCCACTATCACTTTTATGCTCATGGAAAGTTACTTAGCAAAAGTTTCTCGATGGAACTAAAGTTGGCTGCCAGCCAGCTCAAGTCACACAACAACTCGCCCCTCTGTTCTCTTGAATTCTGACTTCTACTGATAGTTTCTCACTACACTGTCAACGCCCTGGGGAAGTGCTGTATATGTGTTGGAGCAAATTGCCAGGTTTCTTCTGCGTTAGCCCTTGCGGAGATAAAATCAATTGACTTCTTCAGATGGGTGGGGGTGTGTCCTTTTCTCCTTTAGGAAGGGAGGCCCTTGGGGATTGCAGGAAGGCATTTGGGGCTGAGTGCTAAGGGCCTTGTTGTTCACTTTTGAGAAGACATATCTCCTTTCCAAGAGCAGCTGCCTCTGAACCAAAGTGGATTATTTCCTCCAGCGGCAAATCCAATTGGCAATTGAACATTTGCAGTTCTTACGGGGATTTAAGTGCAATTTTAAAGCCGCAATTTTTGTAACTGGGGTGAAAAAAAGAAAACAAATCTGAATAAGGCAAGATAATCCTATGTAGAGTTTGAGTGTGTAGTTCTATTTCTTCTATCCTGAATGTTTTCCAGGCAAAGGAACAAAATTTTTTTGAATGTTGAATATATGCAAACATTACAATCAAGGATAATTGTTGTGTCTGTATGCTCTGACTCTGATTTTGCTTTCTCTTTTTCCTCTCCTGTTCCCTATAGGAATACGGTCACAGACATAGAAACAGGATTTGCATCTGTATAAGTAATGCCCAAGCTGTTTGGAGGAAAGGCTCCCTGTCTAGGGCAAAATGTCTAGAGATGGCATTTTCCGCTTCAAATCTAGGTTTGGCTTAGATCATAGAAATAAGGCCTTTTATTTGCAGGGCATCGGAGTTTACTCAGCACCTTTACATCTGTTCGTCGACTTGAACTTCCCTCTAACCCGTGAAGTCTGCTGGTCGGACATTGTTATTCTCATTTTGCCAATGAGGGAATGAGGCTCAGAAAAGAGCCCGCAGATCAGAGATTTCTCGGTGATGTTTATAATGACATCCTCCAGTAAAATCGTTCTGTCTAGTGTAGGAACTGGTTGCTGTGTCTCCCTCTGGTGAAGAGGCTGCGCTTTTATGTTCTGGCTGGGTCTGGCTCTGAGCAGCCTCATGAGACGTAATGAGTAGTGCCTGTGAGGTGCGTCGGGGTCCTCAGATGAGAGGAACCCCTGTTAGTATTGATTATGAAGGAGCCGAGCTTCTCGACGAGCTGCTCCCTTGTTGCTCATGACGCCGGCCACATGTCCTGGGCTTCGCCCGAAGCCTTGACTAGTCATTGCCGTCAGGAAGTACGCCCCTACCAGGCTGGACTTTATGTGCTGTAAGTTCATTTTGAAAACCGAGCAAGGAAAACAGAAATCATCTTTTTGATGTAAAAGGATAAAGGATAACCTGTGACTGTGATCCTGTGTCCTATGAATTTGAAGATCTACGTTTGCTCTGAATTTTACATCTCCAGTGTTTTAGGGCTGGGAGGTACCAGCTCTTGGCCGGGCCATGCTAAATTTTTTGGAGGAGCAAACTGAGAGCACACTGGGTACAATGCTGAACCAGCCACTCCTAAGGTTTTTTTAGTTTACTTTGAGAGAGACAGCACAAGTGGGGGAGTGGCAGAGACAGAGAGGAGAGAGAATCCCAAGCAGGCTCCACACAGTCAGCGCAGAGCCCCGTGTGGGCTCGAACCCACGAAGCCTTGAGATCATGACCTGAGCCGAAGCCAAGAGTCAGACGCTTAACTGACTGAGCCCCCCAGGCACCCCAAGAACCAGCCACTCCTATTATCCCAGGACAGCTGTGAATAAGTAGCTTAAGGCCATAGGCCTGTTTCTTCCTCCCTCACGGGATTCCTGAGATGATCCTGCTCACCTACTTCCCCGGGCATTTGGAAGAGTAACTAGGGATGGTTGTAAACGCATTTTGGATATATGAAGGTACCCCATGAACACTCACTGCAATAACTAATAAGAACACAGCAGTTCCTCTTCCCAGGAGATTTTATGATGATGATTTTCCATCCTGTTTTCTTCGGGAAGTGAAAATGTTGCCCATGCTTAGGACCTAACGCGGGAGGAAAAACACCCCAGACTAGGACCCAGGAATGTGTTACTAATTAGTATATAATTTTGATGCTAAAATCTCAGTGATGCTGTTAAAAAATAGAAATTTGATGATTCCCTCTTTTATTCCTTCCCCTTCTCTTTCCTTTCCCTCCCCCCTCACCACCGCCACAGCAGCCATCCACATCGTGAGTGATCTTACCTTATATGAACCTGAGAAAAAGGAACCAGACTTCAAAAACTCTCGACACGTTGTACATTAATTTTGCACTACCCTAATTGTTTATAAAATATCATATTAGCTGACCTTCTAAATAACATAGACTAAATCGTTTTACCATGATTTTGAATTTGGACTTGAAATATAAAGAAATATAAACATTTCTTTAAAAGTCAGGTGTCCTTGGGACGCCTGGGTGGCTCAGTCGGTTAAGCGTCCGACTTTGGCTCAGGTCAGGATCTCACAGTTCATGGGTTAGAGCCCTGCATTGGACTCTTTGCTGACAGCTCAAGCTTGGAGCCTGCTTCGGATTCCATGTCTCCCTCTCTCTCTCTGCCCCTCCCCCACTCATGCTCTGTCTCTGTCTCTCTTTCTCAAAAATTAAATAAAACATTAAAACAATTCTTTTAAGTCAGGTGTCCTTTTATTTTTCACTTGAGTAAGAAAGTAAAGAGAAATCCTTTTGTTATTTTTCTGTAAAGTTGTATTCTTGGTTGTCCAAGGATATGTGAGGCAGAAACAAGAGTCTCCACAAGGGATATTAACTTAGTAAACCTGGAGATTTGTTTTTCCCTCAAGAATTTTAGATAGTTCACTTAGGGGAACTGATCCATGGACTTTGTTCTCATATTCTACTCCTACCGTCTGTCCAATGAATCATGTCAGTGATTAATCCCATGAGTACTAAGACCCTCCTAAACACAGGAACTTAAAACAACAATGTATAATTTCTCAGGGTCCTGTACATTGACTTGATTATTTGTCTACTGCACGTGGTGTCAGCTGGGGTCACTCATGCGGCCATGTTCAGCCAGTGGCCCAGCTGGGGCACCTTGGTTCCCCTCTGTGCGACCTCTTTACAGCACAAGAACTTGGACTTCCTCACAGCGGGTCCCAAGAGCAGATTCCTGGAGAGCAGAAGCAGAAATGCTAGGCCACTTAAGGGCTACACTCAATATAGTGTCACGTCTGCACTAGGTCTGCTGGTTAAAGCAGGTCGCAAGACCAGCCTGCATTCAGGAAGGGGGAAATGGATTTCACCTCGAAATGGGAGAAATGGCAGGCACAATCAGGGAAGGGAGGACTTGATGGAGGCTGTCAGTGGAGACTAGCACATGCATTATACCTGTGCAGCGTGGTCATAACTACGTCCACTGGACCGCATTTCCAGGTGAAAATGACAGATGGCGTTCCCTTGGGGCAGGAACTGTAGTATTTTTCATGTTACTCATAGGACCTGGCATGCAGGGCAGGAGCTCACTATTGTTGAATGAAGAGCATGCTGTGGAATTTTAGGAAGTTGAGTATCATAAAAATCCTAAGAAGTAACATTGCTGAGAAACAGGAAATACCAACTTCACGTGTAGTGTAGTGACGCCTCTTGTCCCACCATCTCATGCTGTTCAAAGCTGCATTACTGGAGCCTTTGAAGCTCAGAAAGGCAGTCATCTGGCAGATAGCAGCACTGGCTGGTGGCTTAAGTAGCATCCCTGGAAAGAACAGAGGACTCCCCACATCAACATTCACTGTGGTGGGCCCCGTGCTGCCAGCTCCCCCAGCGGTATGCTGGCCGAGCCTGGGTCATCTGTGCCTCTCCAGAAAGGCACAGAGCATGTGTCAGGCCCCAATAAACACCCAGTCGGTGAGTGAGTGAATAGAAATGAGGGAGCGGAGGGCCCCTACACCGGTACCGGCGCCACGTGAGGACTTCCGCATGGAACGTGTGATTGCTTGTCCAGGCACACCCTCGTGTCCCGTTCTCTCTTCTCTGCCGACCCACACCACTCTCCTGGACACACGGAAGGGACGTCTGTACTCTGTGCTCATGGGAATGTGCAACGGTGCTAGTCCTGCCGGGTCGGAGGAGAGCCTTCGGGGTATCCCATTAGCTCTGTTAGATGCGTGTTAGACCATCTGTTCTCCAAACACTCGGGTGAGGATTTTATGAAAGCGTGTTAACAGTGAAATCTTAGAGAAGTGTTATTGGGTTTGTAGATCTTCCTGTAAGTATTAGGATGAAGATTTTTGAAAAAGACCGTAGCTGCTGGTGAAAAAAAATGTCTTAGGTTGTGGTAGCCCCTGAAAATCCTTTTCCTCCTCTCCTTGTGTTCTTCCCATCAATACTATTGCTAAGGCTGCTATTTGGTAACGTCCAGAGAGAAGAAATTGATTTGATAGGTGATCTTGAATGAGGTGTATTCTCTTATCGATGATACTCTGAAATAGCGTTTTCCTTAATCAGTATTGTTAGTAACATTTGGACAGAAATCCAAATTCTCTATTGAAAGTACTAATTTCCGACTTTAATTCTCAGTCATTTTTAACTTTCCTACCCTTTCATGCCATCTTAATTGCATGCATATTGTCATTCTAAAAATGAAGTTTCAGGACAAGTGAAGGGCTCCATCCTCATAACTGTAAATCTCTTAAAGAAAGAGAAAGAAGAGATCTAGCTGGGTTTCCAAGAAATGACTGGAAATGATTGTGGTTGAGTGTGTGTGTGTGTGTGTGTGTGTGTGTGTGCATGCGCACCTACGTGCTCACACAGGAGTGCGTGTATGTGTGTGTGCTTGTGCTCTGGGCCCTAGAGACTGGTATCAGAATTACTTTGACCTAAAAATGCACTCTAGATTTTAACACATCTCCAGTAGAAGAGAGGAGAAAACATTTGCTACGTGGAATTATCAGTCCCGTTACCACACAGGTGTCAAAGACATGAAACTTTCCTATTACAAGATTGCAGTAAATCATACAAGAGGATGACAGCCTCGTTAACATGGGTAAAGTTACTGTAATTTATGTATAAATAACTTTTCTGTGTCAATATGTAGTATCACTCAGTCCCTCCAGAATAACGTCTTTTCCCTGAAAAAAGTGAAATGCCAAAAAAGCAGTTTCTGTCAGAGAAATCCACAGAAGGCAGTGGCTTCGTGCTATAAAACTGGCTCTCACATAGCCCACAACAACTCGGCTTTATAGTTTTAGGTTTTTGCGTTCAGCATAAATAGAATATCTCGGGTCTTATCTCAAATAGTGATTTGCTATATTGTTGGCTTTGATACCTACATTGGCTGGGAACCAGTTTAGGGCCAGACCAGTTAAGGATCTCTTGGGTATTCTCTGGAAAGGGGGCCATGTTGAGTGAAGGAAGTCTCCACTCTTGATTTTATACCCAACTCATGGTATCATCAGGAGGATCTTCCATGTGGCTTAAGGAGGGGAGATTTTGCCCAGAGTCCCTGGAGTGGTTGAAATGTCTAAGAGAGATCCTGAACTGCCATCATGTGCTAAGGCCCCAAGACTGGAGTTACTGAGGCATTCCCATGCTTTGAGGTTAACTCCTGGTGAGCAGACAGGCAAACAAGGGGGCCTGGGACCCTTATGTAGGCAGGAGTTACCTTGGAATGCCTGACACCTTAACAGATGCTCAGTGGTCCCATTATCCGCGTGAGCTCTATCACCCACGCTGTTATCTCCCCAGATTGGGCTGAAATAATCTGGAACCTGTCACAGCTTTCACATGGTAGCCTGGCCACTGTTACTACCAATAGTGTACTTGTTTCCAGATGTTTATATAAATCCTGGGAGGAAATTTTTCTTAGCATTCGTTGGTCTTGACTTTGGGACATTATATTTATATACTTTCTGGTGGCCATGTTGGTTAGTGATTAGTGATAGACATTTCACTGGTTGGGGTCAGTATCCAGTCTGGCCACAATAAACTCATCACGCTTTGCTGTCTTACCTTGGCGTCTGCAACGCAGGGCTGTGAGTGTCGACATGGTTAGTGCAAGAGGTGCAAAGAACCTGGAGCCCAGGGTTAGCAAACCTGCATCCTAGCCCTGATGTGGTCTTCTTATGCCCCCAGTTTTCTTCTCAGTGAATGAGGCCAATGAAATCAATCATTTTCGAGACCTCATCTAGCCCTGGAGGAAGATTATTTTTTTCAAAAAAATTTTTAGTGTTTCATTTAATTTTGAGATAGAGAGAGTATGTGTGAGTGGGGGAGGGTTAGAGAGAGAAGGAGACACAGAATCCAAAGCAGGCTCCAGACTCCATGCTGTCAGCATAGAGTCAGACGCGGGGCTTGAACTCACAAACTGAGCTGAAGTCAGATGCTTAACTGACTGAGCCAGCCAGATGCCCCTGTAGTTATTTTTTAAAACCCTAATTTTAATTTATTTTTTTTAAACATGAAACTAGTATCTGCTCATTGAAAGAAATAAATGAAATAAAAAAGTATGGAAAGGAATAAGGTAAAAAATGGAAGTTGTGTCACCTACTTAGGTCCCAGAATACATAAAGGGGGAAATCCCTGGGCTTGAAAATTGTCACGTTCATCTCTGATGACAGCATCATGTAGCCCAGTAAGGTTTTCTAAGGTATTGTGTAGCATGCTTTGCTAATAGGCAGAACCATTCCCAGGGAAGAGATCTTTGCAGCTGGTGCCTCCAGTGGTCAGCAAATGTATGTCTCTGTTCTAACTTCTTGTTTCAGTAGTCTTTCTTCTTTTTGTGTTTAAAATATAGATCTCTTATCTCCTTTCTCTCTCCTCCTCCTTCTTCCAGCTCCCCCTCATTCATCTCCTCCTCTTTCACTTTTCTTTCCTCTCCGCATTTCTCTAAGGGTGTCCTAGAAATAACTAAGTACTTGTACTCCCTGTGACAAAGAATGTTGGTATCGTAGACTGGCACTGTTTTTAAAAAATAAATTAATTCCATTAGTCAAAGCCACAAATATTCACTGAGCTTGCTGTGGATAAGATGTCAAAGTGAGTCCTAGAAAAAGGTGCGATGATGTGGTGTTACACTCAAATTTGTGGCTGGCCAGCTCAGATGGAAATGAAAGCTGAGGGAGGGTCTGGGTATCCTGGAAGTCAGCACTCTTTGCTGAGAAGACGAAACAGATGTTAAAGATAATGCTTCTTACAAGCTCCCCCAAAAGTGTATGGTAAATACAGTTTGGATCCACCATTTGCCTTCTCCCTAAGGCCGATTCCCTGAGAGGGTTTCCCATTTGCTCTTGGCTCTTGATTTGCTTCCGTTTGGTTTGTCGGATGTTGCTTTTTGTTGATGGCCACTTGTAGACTTTTGCGTCTCTAAGTGCTTCATTTGTGGTTTTTAGACTCAGTTACTCATCGGGTAGTGAGTGTGAGCAGGCCATTCAGACTGAGTGGATTTCATCTCTCGGGGTATTGTGGTTGGAGTGATCATGCTTTGGAGTCTCTGCTTTCTTCTGATGCTTTCCAGCTATCCCTCTGGATTCCAGGAGACAGAGTTGCCTGTGTCTACAGCCTATTTGGGGATCATCTAATCTGTGATCCTGTCCTGCCCTTGGTTTGATTACATAACTAGGGGAAATTAATCATGGAAGAACTTATTTAGTAATTCTAAAGAACACACTGTGTGCCAGAATCTGCACTAAGCACCTGCTTACACCCAGAGGCAAGTACTATTATGCCCGTTGTAGGGATAAGAAAGCCGAAGTGTGGAGGGGACCGATGACTTGCCAGAGTCACTCACTAGTGAGTCTTGGAGTCAGAAATCAGCCTTGGGCAGTTGACTCCAGAGTCCAAGCTCTTCTGATGCGTTCCAATACCATCCATTCCTGTAGCCTGACATCTTGCAAATTTACACCTCCTGGGCGTGTCTGTGGTTTCATTACATACAGGTGGCACCCAACACCAAGACTATTTCTCAAACACACACAGAGCGCTAATTGACTGCATTGTTTTGCTAGTCTAGGATCTTATGGATCTTGCCACAATCTTGTAGAGTGGGTTCTCAAGATGGAGCCCAAACAGTTGCGTTGCTAGACTTCTCTAAGCCTTGGTCAACTCATCTGTAAAATGAGCACAATGACACTTGATGGGGTTGTGGAGACGGGAAGCAGAGACGGCTCACACATCATTGGTTCTCAGTTCATTTCACTTCCTTTTCTCCACTGATTCGTCTCCCTCCCTGCCTTTATTTCTTGATTTTTCTCTCTTGCTGTCACAATAATTCAGCGCATCTACTGCTGGGCGTCATTTCAAGTCGCAAGAGAGCAGAGCTGGCCGTGTTTACAGCAGTCGCGAGCTCTCAGGGAGACAGCGGGTCGCGTGTGTCAGCCGTGGTCAGATTCCACACCAGGTGAGCCCCGTCTTTCCCGGAGCTCTGGAGAGGCAGCGCCTGCGGGCAGACAAATGCATCGCAGGGGGAGGTGGCCCGCAAGTGACACACACACCAGTTCCGATCTCTCTCTGATGCGGGAGTGATTTTCATCTTCATCAACAGGTCTGTCTTGACCTCCCCAGACTTGATTCGTGGCGATCCACCAGGGGTTGTGAAAATGTTGGCTCTTCTGTTGCAAGCCTTGCAGGGGCATTTCGCCTGCTTGCAGAAACAGCCTCTTAAGAGGAAAGGGAATGCAGTTGGCACACATCCTAGGGAAAGCGCATGAGACCCCGTCCTGGACATCCTGTAAATGAATTCATTTATAAATTTTCTCCAGCACAAGTTTCCAGGAAAGGACAATGATCTTCGAAACGGTGACAATGAATATCAACCTCCTGCTGTGATTTTTTTTTCCTTGTTGAAATAATTAACAGCATAAAGTTACTGACGTAAGAAATAAAAATAGTGAGTTTTTAGGAGATCTATATCACTGGCAATTATTTGCCACAAATTCGCCTTTCCTGTTTTAGCTAATTTCGAAGTAATTTTATACTTACTTAGTTTTGGAAGTAGGATAGAGAGTTCCTTGATATCCTTCACCCAGCTTTCCCTAGAGTTGACATATTTTGTATAATTTTGCAAACCTAGGAATTAGCATTGGTGCAATACCATTAATTAAGCTACAGACTATTTGGATTCTATGAGATTTTTCATTGCTTCTCTTTCTGTTCCGGGGTCCCATCCAGGATCCCCACTGCATTGAGTCTTTGCATCTGCTTCAGCTCCTGCAGTCTGTGACTGTCACCGGCCTTATCTCTCCTGACATCAACAGTCATTAATTCATTGGAATGCTCCTTTCCAGTCCTTATCTCTAATTTGTTTTATAGTCAACATTATTGTACTGTAGCTATATTTTTCCATTTAGCCCCCTAAAGTAAGACACTTTCAGTGTATGGCATGGTAACTGGCTAGAATTTCTGTCTCCAGTGAATGTAGTGATTCGGGTCTTACACCCTAATAATCACAGGATGAGCCAGAAACAAGGATGGTAGTTTTCTCCAACCACCCTTGTCTTGCCCACAAAGACACTGAGGGCAGTGGAGTGAGGGGACATGCCAGGGACACACAGGCTGGGATGGTTAACAGAGACCCCAGCAGCAGTTTTTGTGGGAACCTTCTTTATGTGTATAGTCATGATCACAATCATGGCCCCCATCCCCAAAGCTGGAGATAGGCTCTGAAGGTTAGGAAGGCCTGCCATTGTCCTTGTATTAAAAGCTTCTCTTGGGGCACCTGGCTGGCTCAGTCAGTTGAGCATCTGACTCTTGATTTTGGCTTAGATCATCCCGGGGTCATGGGATCAAGCCCCGGGTCAGGCTCCCTGCTGGGCATGGAGACTGCTTGGGGTTTCTCTTTCTCTCGCTCTTTTTTTCTCTTTCTCTTTCTCTCTTTCTCTCCTTCTGCCTCTCTCCCCTGCTTGTGCTCTCTCTCTCTCTCTCCAAAAAAAAAAAAAAAAAAAGAGGCCTTCCTTAAGACCTGTAAAATTTTCCCATTATACTTGGAATTAAATCCAGTCTCTTATGTACAGGGTCCTCAGAGACCTAGTCTTGACTTGCCTGCCCACCAGATCTGCACTGTTTCCCCACCTCCTTCATTAGTTTCTAACCACAGTGGCCTTTTCTCTCCCTCAGACTTTCCAAGCTTATTCTTTTTTTTTTTTTAATGTTTATTTATTTTTGAGAGACATAGAGACAGAGAGTGAGCAGGGGAAGGGCAGAGAGAGAGGGAGACACAGAATCTGAAGCAGGCTCCAGGCTCTGAGCCGTCAGCACAGAGCCCGACGCGGGGCTTGAACTGTGAGATCATGACCTGAGCCAAAGTTGGCCGCTCAACCAACTGAGCCACCCAGGCGCCCCTCCAAGCTTATTCTTACCTCCCACCACCACAGGGCCCTTGCACTTGTCATTCCTTCTTCCAACATAGCTTTGTACCTAATATTCACAGGGCTACTAATATTCACAGGGCTACTTCCATCCTTCTTCCCATTTTGGCCTCTCCAGTATTCAAGGACAGTCTTTTCAGAGGCCTTCCTTGGCCAACCTTTTTAATATGGGATGCCCCATATCACTTACAGTTGCGGTACCCTGATTTTATTTTCCTCCTCTCACCTTTTACTGTTGCAGGTGACCTCTCGCTTGTTTATTGTCCCTATCCCCCAGGAGAATATGAGCTCCATGAGCGTGGGAATCACCTCGTGCTCACGCCTGTATCCCTGAGCCCAGAACCCATGCCCGGCATCTAAGAAGTAGCTCAATAAATAAGCTGACCAAGTGAGGATATTTTCTGAGAGCAGTGCCTGCAAGAGGAACACAGTCCTTCCCTTTCTTCTGCGGCATGTGAGAAGTCTTTCCTGAGTCCCAGTCAACAAGACTTTGTTGGAGGTCTCCTCACCTGGCACCATAATAGCCCTTTTGTTAAAGCTGCCCATCTTTCTTTTTTTTCCTCTGTTTAACTTGAATAGTATAAAGAAAGGCAAAAAATGATGAGCACTTCAAAGGCATTTAAATTAATGTCAGCTCTGCCCTAGGCCTTTGGTATGTTTTTTTCATTGAGAAACCTCCCCTTTCCTTAAGGGTGTTATAGGACACCACTTTCCCAAACACTGGGAATAGAATTAGAGTCTTTAAAGGATAATAAAATGCCATGGTTTAAACACAATTCTTTTACTTTTGACAGCTCCGTTATTATCGCATTGCATTGTGGTAGGAGTGGCCATGGAAGCGCCCAGGAAGGGCCTCTGCAGGCAGATCAAAAGGACGGAAGTCCTTAAGGCACCTCAGGACTCTCAGCCTGAAACAAAAGGGCTGCTCTTCTTTTCCTCAGGCCTGTGCCTCACCCCCAGGCTACGCTTTTGTATCTTCCGTCTGGGTGGAGACCTGTTTTATTTGAGAGCTGGGCAGCCTTCTCCCGTTTATTTATTTATTTTTGTAATGAAGTTTACTGAGCCTAACTCACTTGGTGTGATTTACAAGGACCGCTACAGATAACCTTCCTGCCATCTACTAGAAATGGACAAAACATAGGTCATTGTAAGCTATTCTGAACTAAGAATAAGACCTTAAGAGCTGCCAAATGAGGCCATTCAGATGCAATTAGAAATGTAAGACTACCCTTTTCACTTACAAGGAAAGAAACTTCACTTCTAGCATGCCACCTTTATAATATTACCAGTCCATTTTATGGATGAGGACACCGGAGTTCAAAGAGATCAGATAATAGTAGCAATGAAATGTGAACCAAAGGGCTTTTTTTTTTTTTTAATTTTATTTTTAAGTAATCTCTACCCAGCGTGAGGCTTGAACTCACAGCCCTGAGATTGAGAGTTGTGTGCTCCACCGACTAAGCCAGCCAGGCGCCCCTTTTAAAATTATAAACGAAAATGTATTTGATCCTGTCGGTGGACCAGCAGGCATTGTACCAATTTATTTAGTGAGCAGTATGAACGATGAATTAGTTCTAAAAAAGCTTTTCGGTTTTTGTTCCCATTTTGTTTTGTATTTATCTCAAGTGCACAAAACCCCCAAATTTAGGCTGAGCAAGAGCTCCTTGAAAGGGGACCCAAATTTAGGCTGAGCAAGAGCTCCTTGAAAGGGGACCCAGGCCTGGGTACTGCCTGCTCCCCTTCCTCACCAACTAAACCATTTTTGAATGGGGAGCGCTTAGCATCTAGTTAGACCACAGCTCCCTTTACCTGGATGGTTCTAAGTTTTTAACCATCTGATCCTATTGTAAAATGAAATCTTCAGAAACTGGTTTCTATGAGATGTATAGCAGTTTTAAGTTTCATGTATTTTCCTCCCCAGATTTGGAACATAGTTCTTTTAGCAGGAAAAAAAATACGATCCTCCTTAACTCTATATTATTGATAACATTTCTTTGTATAAAAAGACTAGGCTCATTTGTGGATTTCAAATAAATGTTGCCTAACTTAGCGGAAAAGTAACGTTGGCTAAAATGAGCCAGAAAGTTGTTTCTTTGAAGTTTAGACTTTATTTGAGCAAGAGAAATATAGTCCATCTTGATAGATTGTACCTCGATGTTACAAATGATGAGAAAGTCGGTGTTTGACTTTTTCCAGAACGTTTTATAACCACCTCTATCTTACTGTTCAAGTGTGTTTAAAAACAAACAAAACAAACCCCATATGTGGCTGGCGTGTTTTATAGGCATATAAATACCTGAATTTACTAACAGGCTGATCAGCAAACTTTCTAGTTGCTTTAAAAAGTGAGAACTTCCAAAAAAAAAAACAGTGAGAACTTCCTAATAGTGGAAAGATATCCACCAGTTCCTTTGTTTAAAAAAATGTCAATTTAATCAGGAGGACCAAGTTAAGTGTGAAATGACAGTAAACCTCCCAGCAGCTTTTATTAATTCATACATAATACGGCAGAACTAGTGGCTACTAAAAACAGCAAAGCAGGAGGCTATTTCTCATTCAGAGTATCTCATTTTCCATTATTAATAATTAATAGAGCTTTTCATTTCTAAGTGTCAGTACTGAAAGCACCAGTGTGCTCAGCAGTAAGCGATTACAGAATGTTATTTTAAGGTAGTGGTGTTCCCGCTAACAACAAAAGTCAGAGGACGGGCAGGAAACACACTTGCTATCAGAGATGGACGTCATCCTGAAACAGACAGAGGCTTTGTGGATTGCACAGGACTGTGTTGGCAGGTACCTAGACCAAGCATGTTATAGTGTTGCAAACCTCTGACGGTGAAATGGTGAAAATTGCTCGATCCTTAGATGGGCTAATGGTCTTAATTATGAAAATGCTGACAATTCATTGTCACCTATTTGTGTTTGGGCAAGAATCTGGATACTGGTTGACTTGCCTATGTGAAAGCATTTGCTTTGCTGAGGCAGCCTCGTTTGATCTGAGAATTGTTTGGGATGGGGCGGTGTGGGGAGAAGGATATCATGAAGGAATTCTACGGGGAATGCTATGTCTTTTACTAGACTTCTGGGCTGTTGATGGGTATGAATATGTAGGGTCGGGGTGGTCTGGGCCATCCTGATACTGAGGGATGAGGGGGATGTGTTAAAACAAGCAATCTGTCTTGTCTTGTTTTCTGTACTTGGAATTCTTCAGATTTTGAATAATGATAGATCCATATCAGCCAAATAATTTAGAATGGGTTTGTGGAGTAGAATAAGACCTATATCACATGACCTCTGTCTTCTGACCTCATAGAGCTGATACCTGCTAATGTCATCATTATTCTCCTTAAAATAGATGTAAAACCTACACTATTCTTTCCCAAGGAGACAAGTGTTTTTCCCTGTGAAATATTTTCCATTCGTTAGTTTTAGGTGCCCACGGTACACATCATGTTTCAGTTGTTTTTTGTTCTGGTTTTGAGGTATACCATTCCCACGTAAGAAGTGTGACATACAAAGTATGAATTTTTGTGCTGTAAGGAATTGCATAGGAAACGATGCATATATCAGGGCAGATTTTGGAAATGTGCTCTGAGGTTATTAGGTCTTGGAGAGTCGTCATTTGGGAGGATATTTATTTGTGGGGAGAATTAATAGATCTCAACTGATTGGCAACTCAGATCGCTTGGTAGTGGCTTCCTGGACTGCTGTGTCCAGAAGGATCCTTAGGGCTCCTGAACTCAGTGGGAAAGGAATCCATTACTTATGTCTGCCACAGGAATCCCTCTTGTCATGTGTTTTGCCATTGCTGGTTTATATATTTTTCTTACATGAGACGGACTGAGTAGTGATTTTGTCTAAACCAATATTTAGATGGTTCTTACCAGTGTTCCAAGAATTAAGTCAATCAAAACTAATTATTTGTCGAGCTCTTTATGATGTGTTACTTACTGTGAAGAGAATAGATGTGCAAAGTTTAAAGTGAAAGCATTAGGTAAGATACCGAACGGTGGAGAATGGGCAGACACCTGCCGTGGGAATTGGGGAGGAGCAAATACCGGGCCCAAGTCAGGAGAATCCCAGAATCAGGGACACTAAGGAATGGCAACGGAGGAGCACTCCTGCAGGCAGGGATGGTTTTATGTAAGCAAAGGCAGCTAGCAAGAAGTGTAGCCTTTTCAGAGGAATGTGAGAACACCAGCCTCTTTGGAGAGATTGTGATTGGGAGAAAATGGGAGCCACACAGTGGTAGAGGGCGTCAGAAATGAATGGTTTTTATGGACTTCTTCTTGCTACTCTGTTCTAGATTATAGGTCCCGAGAAGGTAAGAAACAGGCTATCAGTCACCTTCTTCTATGCAGCAAAGATTTATTAAGCTGCTCATCATGTACTAGGCACCGTATTAAGATGCCAGGACTTGGTGCGGACTCTGACCTTGAGGATTTTTCAGAATAGAGTAGGAATCAGGAAGGAAGTTACTGCCTGTTCATACCCATATGTCTCTTTAAGGAACTTACCGTTAATTCCATTATACAGAAGGCAAAACGAAGTCCCCAAAATGTTAACTTGCCCAAGGTCAGCCTGCAGAGCTAGATTGAAAATAAATCCCTTGCACTTGAATTCTGGCTTCTTTTCACAGGAATTCTTCTAAGTGCACTTGGATCAGGTAGTCTTTTTATGGGCCTTCTTGATTTAAATTCTCCTTTGCCCAGAGCTAGAGATAGAAAGTTCTTGTAGTCTTTTTGAAGACATTTAAAGGAAGCATTCTTACTGAAGCATACATACTATTCATGCAAAACAGTCCACAGATCAGAAGTCGACAACTTGACCAGTTTTCACAAAGTGAACACACCCTTCGTAACCACTGCCTAAAGGAACGTACTTCCATTTCACTTGGCGTGGAGACTGTCCATAGAGTAATTTTTTTTCTGTGTATTTCTTTCTCTTTCTTTGTCTCCCTCCTTCTTTCTCTCTCTCTCCTCTTCCTCTCTTCCCTGACTTTTCCCACCAATTCCTCCAGGCTGAAGTGTGATCCTTTGGACTTCCTGCTCATAGAACTTTGTCCCAAGAACTTGCATGAAGCCACCTGAGGGACTGGAGGGGACAGTGCCCTGAGGTGCCCCTTGTCTGGGAATCGCTTAATAGAGAATGAGTATGAGAGGTAATAGGAATCATGAGTGCTGATTTAAATCTACTTCAAGTCACATTCTACTAACATTTATCATATACTTGGAGTATATTAAAGAACATAGCTGTGGGCGCCTAGGCAGCTCAGTCGGTTAAGCGTCCGAATTCGGCTCAAGTCATGATACCGCGGTTTTTGAGTTCAAGTCACTTTGGGCTCTGTACTAACAGCTCAGAGCCTGGCACCTTCTTCAGATTCTGTGTCTCCCCTTCTCTGCACCCCTCCCATGCTCATGCTCTGTCTCTGTTTCTCAATAATTAAATGTTAAAAAATTAAATAAATAAAACTTAAAAAAAAGAATACAGCTGTGAAATGGCTATATATTCTCATAAATATACCCATACAAAGAAACAGAAGTTTAAAGAGCTTAAGTGACTTTTGCAAAATTATAAACTACCTCGTAAATGGTAAATTTCTTTACACTCCTCCATTTTTCCTTAAAATATACCATACCTTCCTGCTTTTGCCTTCACTCTTCGCTAAACGTAAGTTTGCACACTTAAGAATAAAACTCAAGAAGAGCGTAGACATCAGGTTTGTTGTAGGACCTCTTTTGTTTCTTCCCTTTCTTTTTTAGAATAAAAACTCTGATTCCAGATAATTGCAGTTATGGTCATAAGACTAAGTCCCGTATTTTAAGGAGCTGTTCTCACATTTCCAGATCTCTGTAGGAGCCGGGTCTTTACAGCCTTGTTTACTAACGTTATTGTCTTAAAGCTGTCGCAACTGACTTTCTAAAAGCAGAACCAGAAGTTCCTAAGGAAATACCAGCAAGAGAAAAATCTGATCTCTTTGGCTTCTAGGTAGTTAAGAAAGCAAATTTTAAGAACTTAAGTTCAATTCCTGTCCCTTGAGTAACCCAGGAAATATTTTACATGCCCTTTGAATTGATACAAATAAAGTTCAAAAGAAGAGCGTCTAAGGACTTGATTGTTTCCACCTTCCATCATTAGCACCATCTCACAGACTGAGTTTTGTGGACTGAGAGTCTGTTATTTCTAGTTCTTTCTCATGTCTTTGCAAATGCAGGAATACGAACCATCGGGACTGAGCCTGTTGCCCCTAGATTCTTGACTATAGGCGTCATACAGTTTGATATTTTGGTAAGGACTCTGTGTCAAGTTGTAAGACTAACTTCTCTGTGCAAGCAAGGGTCTCTGCAAGGAGGAAATGGGAGTTTCGGTACAGGCCATCAGAGATCGACAATAATTTTTAAAACTGTCCAGGTCCTTTCAGGAATGCCATTTTGATTCATGTTTAGTTGAATCCGTGGTGAATTTTTAAATGTTTGTGTCTTTTAAGAGTCCATTCTAATTTGAATGATCTGACACTTTGGGAATTTATAAAATGCTAAAATATATTCATAAGAAACATAGAGTTTTTAAAGTGGAAAATGAGTCTTATCTTTCCTCCAGTCACTCATCAGGGAGTTTTGGCTCATCCATGAAGTGTGTTCTGCAGATGTCTGGGGAATCCACAGAGCTAAATGAACACTCTTCACCTTCCCCTGTTCCTTTCCTTAATATCTTCTGGAGTATTAGAGTTTTCGCCTTGGCAACTTCCTACTTCCTCTTCTTAGTTTGACCCTTCAAATATAGCCAAATTTAATAAAACACCCCTCGAATAGGCAAATACCACAAGGGAAGACACATGGCCTTACGCTTCCTTTGCGCTAGGCATAGTGGCGTGTGCATATTAAGGGCTTAACAAATACCCTTAACGGAGTGAATGAATGAGTGATTGGGCACTGAAGATTGTATAGTTCAGTGGTGATACATGCACATCCTGCTTTATGTCTCTCCCTGGCGGAATGAAAACAAACAGTTCCCTTTATAAAGCTAGAGATTTGATGGGAAAACCAAGGAACACCTTGGTGAAGAAAGAAATTTCTTACACCCAGATGGTTGAGTGTGTTTGTAATATCCCTCCCATGTCGGACAATGACAAGGATTCTATTTAAGGGTATGTGAGCTAAATCAAGAACCTGAGCCGCTCCTTGGCCTTAACAGAGGAGAAAGGGAAAAGTGAGTGGGAGAAGATATGTCATATATTGTTTCACCCTCAGGAGCCCCTCCCTTCCCCGCTTGGCACAGGGTTACCAGAGGCTGTCGCAGGGCACTGTGTTGTTTGCTTTATAGGTTTTGCTACGGCACCTTGTTTGTCTGGCAAGTCCTGTAAGTGCTGGGGAGCTGGTTAGCATAACAGTGCTTGGCCAAGTATCATAAAATGCTCTGATCTCGCCAAGTAGTGCCTTCAAAAATGCTGGACTCAACACTGCTGGATCTCATTTCTGGCAGAGCAGTATTCTGGCTTCACTAGGACATCTTACAGGGTCCTCTGCTCCTATACAGGACTGACCCTTTGCAGAGGCCACACAGTTCCTACCTCAGTAGGAATCAGAAAAAAAATTTTTTTTATGTTTATAACTTTTGAGAGAGAGAGAGAGAGAGAGAACACAAGCAGTAGGGGCAGAGAGAGAGGGAGACACAGAATCCGAAGCAGGCTCCAGGCTCTGAGCTGTCAGCACAGAGCCCAACGTGGGGCTCGAACCCATGAGCTATGTGATCATGACCTGAGCCTACGTCGGGTGCTTAACCGACTGAGCCCCTTGGGCGCCCCTCAGAAAATGGTTTTGATGGTACCATAGGCTTTCAGATGAGGCAGACCATGGATGTTCTGCTCATTAACCGTATGTCCCTGTTACTTAATCTCTGAACTTCATCAGAAATTCCAGGGGGCGGTATTATCTGCTTCCAAAAGTAACTCCCAGTAATGGTAGCTACTAGTTTACTGATACCAACTTTCCCTTTTCTTTGGCTTTCCTTTACCCATCATTCCAGGAGCCATCGAGTGTATTGCTGCTGAAAGTGAATCACACAAAAGTTGTAGGATCCCGGGCTTAGAGACAGCAGACTGGGTTGTGGAGGTTGGGTCTCCAGCTAATTCTAGGCTTCTGCTGCTTCCAAGCCAAAGGAGTTGAGTTCACTCACCATGGTGTCTGCAGCTGAGCAATATGTAGTAGTTTTTCTCTATTTGTCGGTCATGGGAGTGATTTGAGGCAAGAGCGCATTTCTGTTCCTGAAGAGACTGGCGGTGAACACCCCCCATCAGCCATGTAGCCAGCCATTCTGAATCTTGACCTGGGATGAATTCCCTAAGCAACCATGTGTAGATATTCTCTGCCAGACACAAAGAATACGGTACAATTGTTTTCAGCCTCCCTTTAAAAACAGACAGAAGAGCTTCCTCATGTTTTCTATGTATAAAAAGCATGTAGCATTTAGAAAATTCCATGTCTGTGAGGAGTGACCGTGTTCACGTTGCCTTAGCCAGCCTTATTGTTCTGCTTAGCTGGGTGCCTCGAGACCACACTCAACTCAGATGTCACCTCTGGCATCTTTCCTCACCTCCAGGTAGGCCTCCGTCCTTGCCATGTGTCTGCGGAACACTTCTGTCAAACCACACTGTGTAGAAGTGAACTGTTTACATGTTGGCTTACCCCACAAGACTCAAGCGCCACAAAGGCCAGGATCCTCCTGTAGCCACCTCGGCGAATCTGCCTCTCGGCCCGACACCTTGGATGAAGTGAGCTCTGTCCATTGTGCTGGTTGATCTAAACCTTACCAATGCATTAGAGGGCTCCATTGCGTTCCTAACTCCAGTTTGCATTTAGACTAACACTTCTGAGCACACATGGAGTGCAAGGGAAGATATTTCGACTCAGAGCATCCTTTGCTCAAACTGCCACATCTAGAGAGCGATTTCCTTAGACATGCACTTTCTTGCTTCTCCAGCCCCAAAAGGTGGCATCAGTTACAAAACCCCAACAGCTGATAAGCTTTGATTTTATGTTGGTTGCATGTATCTTGCTGCTCCTTCAAAACATGGGCCTATATTGCCTCTGAGACATAATCTTTGGTCTCCCCCTTCCCTCCAGATTGGATTAATAGATTTATGTGGCTGTTGAACACAAGCTGTCTCAGAATGCTTGTGTTTTAACCCAGTAGGAACCCAGCTGATCCTTTCAAAAGCAACTTTTAAGAGAAACTGATGTCCTGTGAACACGTTAGCAAGCTGTCATTGTGACTCTGTCAGCGGGCTCATCTCACAGCAACTGCAGACTCATTTTGCAATTGCCTAATTATTTATACACCCAGATTTCTCTGCTTTCCAGCAGTAGCCTGAGACTGAGCCAGCTTTTAAGTACCAGAATATATGTTATGGATGCTTTGTCGTTAAAATCGGTCACTTTTTGGAGTGCCTGGGTGGCTCAGTTGGTTAAGTGTCCAACTTTGGGTCAGGTCATGATCTTGCAGTTCGTGGGTTCAAGCCCTGCATCGGGCTCTGTGCTGACAGCTCATAGCCTGGAGCCTGCTTCTGATTCTGTGTCTCCCTCTCTCTCTGCCCCTCCCCAACTCATATTCTGTCTCTCTTTCTCAAAAATAAATAAACATTTAAGAAAATAGGTCACTTTTTCTATTAGGCTTTCCAAGTTCTTAAAGCTGGTATTAGAAAATTATATTTCTACTCGCCTCTAAAGTTGTAAAACTGTTCTTTAAAAAACTTGCCTTTCTAGTGTTTGCAAATGTGAGCACTCAGTTTAAAGTATGTGTATTCGGGGTGCCTGAGTGGCTCAGTCGGTTAAGCGGCCGACTTCAGCTCAGGTCATGATCTCACGGTCTGTGAGTTCGAGCCCCACGTCGGGCTCTGTGCTGACGGCTCATTAGAGCCTGGAGCCTGCTTCAGATTCTGTGTCTCCCTCTCTCTCTGCACTTCCCCTGCTCACGCTCTGTCTCTATGTCTCTCAAAAATAAGTAAAAACATTAAAAAAATAATGTGTATTCGTGTGTGTGTGTGTGTGTGTGTGTTTAGACAGAGGATGTAAACTTAATCCTTGTAAACGCCTATTCTGAAGACAGTCTTCTCTCCAGTGTAAATGTGTGTTTATCAGTATGGAATAAATGTATTCAAAAAATAGAGTAAATGGCCTTTTACTCAAATTGCATATATATATATATATTTTTTAAATCGTGAACATTTTATTATCAATGACTTTATTTTTCTCCACCTACAGATTTGGAGGTTAGAGAAAGAAATCATGTGGGGGCTGGTTTTTTTGAATCAAAACAAATCAGAAATTGGCAAAACTGTAGTTTCCCGAGTATTTACTGACCTGATTGGTATCATTTTCTGAGCTGGGGAGAGCCGTGTTCATTCATTTTTATTTCTCTTCTGCAGACTGAGTTTAGTAGGTAATGTTAAAACCATCTACCATAAATAAATTGCTGCAAGATAACAAACAGATTTGGAGTCCATGCTTGCATTTGTCCGGGTTTTTGGTTTTTTTCCCTCCCTTATGTCCAGCTCTGCCTGGAAAGACCATGAGTGTGCTTTTTAGGATGTTTACTCTTACGACTTACGAAGCTCATGTGGCCCTCAGCTCTTCACACATTTCACAAAACCTGCCACGGCGGCAGTGAGAGAGGAGGTTAGAAGTCAGCTTGTCGCAGAGGTATAATTTAGCAATAGCTGAATCAAAAAGATGTGATTAAAATCACACTTGAAAATGTGAGGACACCACGATGCCGTCAAACAGACTGCATCTCTGAGCCATCTCCGTCTCACTCAGCATTTCTGTGGCTGAAAGTCCCAACCGCGTTTATCCACCGAACTCGCAAGATTGAAGCTAGGAAAAAGAGTGAATCTTCAGAACATCTTCAAGACCGCCATGTCTGGGACGGGGTGCCTGGGGTCCCCCAGGGCGGTGTTTCCTTTGAAGAGGTGGCTCACCACACGTTTCTTCGGAGACGAAAGAAATCAATGTGGAGACTCCGGTATGGGGTTCTGGAAGCCCTGAGATCATTCGTGGCTGATTTGAAGGTTGGATTATAATAGAGCCCTAGGCACCTCCGTCCTGGTGTCTCTCCCCAGAGTATGGAGGTAATAAGGTGTTGTAGAAAGAGCACACACGCTTTGGAGTCAAGTTACATTAGGAGCCCTTTTCTGGCTTTGCTTCCTGTATAAACGACTTTACTTTTCATCTATAAAATGGGTATTATAATAATAACAAGGGCCACTTAGGAAGCGCTTCCTGTGTGTCAAGACTTGTGCTCAATATTATTCTTATCGCCACCTAATACGGTAGGTCCTTACCTTCAAAGAGGAGCGAACTTTGAGGCTTAAAACGCCAGGTGACCAGCCAAGATGGCACCCTTAGAAAGTGGCAGAAGTGCGATAGAAACCAATGTGTGCTTCCGATTCGGAGCTCAGTTTCTTAACCAGTATGACCTTACAGATTGTCACAAGTGTTCATTGATGTATTTAAACAGTGCCTGGCATTGGATTCTGGCACGTAGTAGGCCCACAGCAGACATGAACCTGGAGCTTCCATTCGTTGGGGAAAGCAGTCAGACCTTTAGTGTGGCCCTTGGAGTCAAGAACACCACAGCCCCCGTTACCAGATGACCAGCCACTTTTGAAATCACCTCCACTCAGGTGGGTGATATGTATGCCGGGTGCAGTTTAATACTCTCATTTATATATTGGGGGGGGGGCGGTGTCAACATGCTGTACATCGCAGGTAAAAAAGCCATAGGCAGCTATTTTTGTCCTGAATGGCGAGAACAACTGGTTCTGGTTGAATTGCCCAGTTTTTAACTAGCTGCTGCTTTGGCATCGTAGAAACACAGCCTCATTAGCCTCGTATTCTTTCCACTTGAAAAATATGGTGAAGTTGCACAGCAGAGAAATTCTGTGGACAGATAGCTGGCAAGTAGGGGCCCTCAGTGGGGAGGAGGAGATGATGATGGGGGATAGGAGCTAAGTGGGTTGAGGCCAGTGAAAGAACTTCAGCACAAAAGTTCACCATTTCCCTTGGGGACAAAACCTGCAAAAGTGAACCCTTTGTTTAAGGGCAGTGAATTTAGAAGGCAGCTCTTCTGCGCCCTGTTCTCTCTAAATGTAATTAAGAAGACTTTGAAGAAGCAATATTGTGCTAAAGCCTAGATAAGAACCCGCTCTCTGTCCACTTCCCCAAATCCCTAAAGCCTCATTTGATTTTAATATTTTTCTTTTAGATTCCACTCTGCTGCTGTGTTGAGGGGGCAGCAGGTGGGGAGGGCAAAGCAGAGGGTTCCTGGGGAAGCAGAAACCCTTATGGAAACCCGTTTTTAATCTGGATGATGGCTTGGTAATGTAAGCAGTGAGTTGGCAGAGGAGTGAAAACTGTAGGATTAATGGCCCTGAGCCTAATTCCCAGATACCTTTTAAAAGGCCAGCTAACCAGCTGGTTTTCTCCTTTTGCTCCACATATGCTCCCTACCATATCCCCGGTGTTTTTTAATGTTCTTTTTGGCCGACTTTTAACTCCTCTGAATCTGAATTTTAGCACCAAAGCATGGATGAGAGCGTTATATGTGTATGATCACATTTGCACTATAATAAAATATAAGATTGATTATTTGCATTGTAATCGGTGGGGTTTGGGGATACAAGTTGTTAAAAAGTATAATTTCTTGAGCGCCTGGGTGGCTCAGTTGGGTAAGCGTCCGACTTCAGCTCAGGTCGTGATCTAGCAGTTTGTGAGTTCGAGCCCTGCGTCAGGCTTTGTGCTGACAGCTCAGAGCCTGGACCTGCTTCAGATTCTCTATCTCCCTCTCTCTGCCCTCTGCTCAGGCTGTCTCTCTCTCTCTCTCTCTCTCTCTCAAAAATAAACATTAAAAAAAAAGTTTAGAAAATATAAACTCTTACTGACTGGGTGCTCTCGTATACATACATTCACGCATGTACACGTACAGACACGCAGTATACGTACATTCATTCATTCATGCACGAACATGATTTTCGAATTTATACCCTTGAAATCTGTATTTTCTGTGTAAGCAGAAATAAAGCCCAACAAATGTCATTAATTCTAGCAATGTTCAAGATAAAATGTAAAATGTACCCTTCACATTTTTAAATCTTTAACTACTCTGTCGAGTGCCCATTTATATCTGTTTTGAGAGAGAGAGTATGCACGTGTGTGCAGTGAGGAGGGCCAGAGGGAGAGGGAGAGAGAGAATTTTAAGCAGGCTCCATGCCTAGTGAGGAACCCACAAACTGTGCGATCCTGACCTGAGCCTAAATCAATAGTCAGACGCTTAAGCAACGGAGCCACCCAGGTGCCCCTCATATGTCTCTTAGAAATGTATGCAATCTTTAAGACAGGGAGGTCAGTCTAGAAATAAAAGGCTGTGTTTTGGGGTGTGCCTGTGAGCTCCTGAAGGCATGAGTGCCCAGGTAATGAGCATTATTTTGGGTGTGAATGGAGGCACTGGGCAGAAAGCAAAAGGAGTGTGACTTAGAATGTGATTAGTGTTTCCAGCGTGAAACTTTTGAAATGGGTCAGCAGGAAAGGAAAGAAAAAGTGAGGCCAGTCACATGTCAGAGAATAAGATTTCTTCTTGCCTGGGTTATTCTGGCAGATGTTAAAATACCAGTTCCTATTAGTTTGGTGGGTAAACATTCTCATTATTTTCCATAATTTGCATTATGATTGGAAGGTAATTAACGACATGAACATTTTCATATAACACTTAGACCTGGATGGGTCTTAATGACTTCCCTTCAGTCGTGCGTGAAGTTGTTTACTGTTTGATTTTGGAGTGCTTGAAACTACTTATGGTTCTGGCTGAGAGTGGACTCCGCTGGGCCTGGTGTGTTTTATAATATGATTGCGTTTGCCGTGCCAGTCAGATTATCTTCATTCCTTCTGCCCTGGCCCAGTTTCTGGCCAGGGTGGGTGCTCCATAAATGATAGCCATTCTTACGAGATTTGCTCACCAAAACATCGGAGCCTTTCAGAACTCTTGTCATCGTGACTGGTTTATGTCTATGGACACTTTCAGATATTTCTGGACTATAGAGTGCTTTTCCCAAATCACAGATAAACCCCCATGTAGACTCTATTAGAGCTGGTCCAAGCACGCTGGGATGTTATCAAATCAGTCTCTGTAACTTCACAGCCTTCCTTGGTTTACAACCATTCTGCTCATGTCATCTAAGATTTCCCATTGACCGTGGATTAATGCACCCATCCAGAGGTTTTGTCAATTTGATATAGCAAGCCCACCAAGCTTGCAGCCCTGGTTTTCCCTGGTTGATGCTTGATCCATTCAGCCTGTTTATAGTCAGTGAAATTCACATCTACACATTTCCACGTTTATTTTTAGCTCCTTTATCACTTCCTTGTCATTTTCTTTTGCTGCCCTCCCCTTTTCACCAGACACCGTGCCAGGATTCAACTGGACATTGTGATAAAGGAGGCACTTTCTTATACTTTGTTTAACTTGCCGCCATCCTGATCAGCCGAGGTATCTCTAACTACAGGGAACAGAGGTGGTGGTGTTGGGAAGAGACACAGATACTGTCCATTCTCTGCTTTGAAAGGGGGCCTTGGACGAGGCGGGAGGGATGCAGCAGAAGTAATTCATAGTCACCTTAAGTGCATTTCCAGTGGAGACATGTTTCTCCTGTAGTCCTTAAAGAGAAAGTCAAGGTGGGGGTGAGGGGAGCAAGCAGTCTTAGGAATAAAAGTACAAACAGGGCTGTCGTCTCTGTTGTTTTCTCTCTGGACTGATTCTGTCCATTTTAACAGCATTGTGCGATAAAGATGGGACCAGGCACCTTGTGCCACCGCCAGTCACCTCACTCACTTACTGCCATCCTATTTGTAACTCCACCAGGATCACCATGGAGGGAAATACTCCAAGGGGTGTTTGCTCCATTGGTCACTGTCTAGTCTCAGTAAATGTGACCACCGTTCAAAGCGCAGTGAGTTCCATTCAGGGTGAGAACAGAAGGCACCAGGGACAGGCACAGATGTTAGGCACCGCTTGGAGTTTATCAGCCTGCTTGAGCGCAGACATCTCGAATTTACATGCTCTACCCCACAGACCTCAGCCTGGATGCCTCTTGCCTCACTGCCCAAATTCCATTTTCACCCAGCAGTCCTCAGAGGATTCCAGAGACCTTTTGTTTCCTTGTGTTTCTCCCAGTAAGCTTCCCATATGGCCTTGGCATGGAACAAGTTTATCTAACCCGGTGGCATTAACGGCACAGCTCTGGCTGGTCTCGAGACCTTTGGTTTGGCCCAAATGGCCTTTCTGTGTCTCACCTCTTGAAAGATTAGGAAATTCTAATGACTTTCCTTTCACTTCATTATATTTCTACTCTTTTAATTATTTGGCAGAGAGTTTACTTGGCATGTCATGGCCATTTTTGTTCTGAAAGAAATGACCAGCTCATGAAGAGAGGAGAGCATGTTATCCATCCATCAATCCATTCTTATTTTCAATACACATAACACATACAGTGTGCACATACACGTTCATATAAATATGTACACACGTATGTATATACATGTGCATGTGTATATAAATGTGGCTAGAATGTGTCAGTTACCTTTTTCAGGAATGTCCAGAGCTGAAACAGTGAACACAGTTTTTAAGCATAGATGATTGTTAATACATTTTGGAATAACATGTCCAAAACCAAGTTCTTAATTTCTCCGTGTTCACCCTCCCAGATGTGCTGTGTCTGTAGGCATCCCGTCTCTGTGAACAGCAAGTCCTTTTGCAGCCGCTCAGGCCGAGCCCTTGGTGTTGCCCTTGACTCCTTCCTTGCCCTTGACCACGTCCACCTCATCGAAACGTCCTGTTTGTTGTGGTTTTGGGATTCATTCAGAATTTAAGCACTCACTGTCTCCACGGCCTTCTCCCTCGCCCATGCTGCGGTCGCCACTCACCTGACCTGGTAACAGCTTCTAAGTCCATTTGGGCTCC
The DNA here is from genome assembly GCA_030068075.1 of Paguma larvata. Taxonomy (NCBI): domain Eukaryota; kingdom Metazoa; phylum Chordata; class Mammalia; order Carnivora; family Viverridae; genus Paguma; species Paguma larvata. The sequence goes on along the minus strand of CM057838.1, from coordinate 59,237,486 downwards.
TGTAGCAAAACACCACAGACTGCGTGGCTTATTAGCAAACATTTATTTCTCACAGTTCGGGAGGCTGCAAGTCTGAGACCAGGGTGCCAGCGGGTCAGGCAGGAGCCCTCTTGTGGGTCACAGACTTCTCACTGTGTCCTCACATGGTGCAGAAGGCTGTGGGTCTCTCCAGGGCCTCTGTTTTTTTTTTTTTTTTTATTTTCATAGAGAGAGCAAGCCTGGTAAGGGCAGAGAGAGAGAGAGAGAGAGAGAGAGAGAGAGAGAATCCCAAGCAGGCTCTGTACCTTCAGCGCAGAGCCCAATGCAAGGCTCAGACTCAGAACTGTAAGATCGTGACCTGAGCTGAGAACAAGAGTTGGACACTTAACCCACTGAGCCACCCAGGCACCTCTTGGGGCCTTTTCATAAAGATTAATTTCATTCATGACCTAATCACCTCCCAAAGACCCCCCACCTCCTGATCTCAGTGGGCGTTGGGATTTCTAGAATTTCAACAAGAGTTTTCAGAAGACACAGACATTCAGACCATAGCAGCTTCCTAATGGCCTTCCGTGCTTCTACCCCCACCTTTGCCCCAACTAGAAATTCTTCTTCGCACTGCAGCCTCCAGAGAAATTCTCTTGAAAACTCAGTCAGTTCTTATCCCTCCTCTACTCACAATCGTCCGTAGTTCCTCACGGGAGGATCCACATGCCTCCATGTGACCTGCAGGGTGCTCTGCCTGGTACCGCCTTCCAACACTTCTCTTCCTCACTGCTGTCCCGGTTGGCGCGTGGTAGTGGTAGTGGTAGTGGTAGTAGTGGTAGAAGTAGGGGTAATTTTCTTACCAGATTTAAAGTGACTCGTGCTGCCCAGAATCCTCACATCAAAAATATCCTTGTAAGATTATTTGCTTTGGGCCCTTTCCTAGGCGGGTGCATTGCAGACCTGACCGAGCAGTCCTGAGGCAGCACCTAGCAGTGGGCTCTGTAGTTTGGGGTGGGCTGGCATCTTTCTTCGACTGTCCAGAGCTCAGGAGATGGTTAAATTGGAAACAGAAGCCCCTGTCAGGGATCAGCCTCTGCCATCAGGAAACTCATGCTAAGAAGACATTTCCTGCTTAGGACACCTCCTTCAGCCTGTGTCATTGGGATGGGGAAAGTCCTTCTGAGTAGTTTCTGTGTCTGGAGTAATCAAAAGCAAAAGAAACACTGTGGCATTCGGTGCCGCCACTACAGCCAGGGACGCTCATTGACTTCTTTTGACTTCCTCTGAGAAGCATATTTGAATATATTGGATCCAGGGCCGTGATGTTGATCACACCCACTCTGTCTTCCTGACTTGGAGCCTTTTTTTTTTCCTCAAGGGCATTTCCAACAAAGGAGTATAGCTTTCAGATTTGTAAACTGCCACCTTATTATCCTATTAGTCAATTACAGCTGCTGAAGAGCAGGGAAAGTGACAGTCTGGCAAATTACGGCAATTTATTTGCCGTTCTCATAGACTTGTTCAGCATATCATCAGGCTGTTTAAATTTAATGATAAGACTTTCACATGTGTTTTAGAGCAGTTAAAGTTGTAATCAAAATGTTTAGCAAAACCCCCACTGACCCGCCTGAGAGCTGCCTTTAGTGGTGCTCGTAATGCCTTGTTGTAATCTTTATTAGCCAGGCTGCCTCTAATTAGGAAAGGCAGCCTACTTTCCAAAGAAAAGTAGGGCTTTTTGGTGTGCTTGTGCACAAAGCTCCGGAAAGATGGAGGGGGTTGAATTTTTTTTACTTCAGGTGGTCCTTCCGGATAAATGAGTAATTCAGTCCCCCTGAGAAACTTGATGGAGTCTGTGGAAATAGCAGCGGTCGGGCCTCGAGGTCAGGACGGGTCTGCAGTGTGGGATTGGGAGTTACTTGGAGGAAGGAGAGTGGTGGGTAATGGAGGAAAAAGAACTGCCCTGTCTTATGTTTGGTTCTCTTTCAAGCTTCAGGCGATACTTTTTGTAGTAGGGGCCGCAGTGAAACAACAAGAAAATGTCTGTAAAAAGAAAAAAAACTTGAATGCTTAGATAGAATCTTTGGCTCTTATGCGGCAGGATGAGATATTGGAGGAACTGTTACCTTGAACTTGTTCACACCTTCAGCTCAGCTGGTGGACGTGAGGAACTGTTATTAACTGAATAATCGAAAGACTGAAAATAAATGCTGTGAGGTAGAAAAACATGTGTACAATAGATTTGGCTCAGGGACTCTCTGTTCTATATCTTGCACTGGTATTTGCATTTTTTAATCCATAACCACTAGATCATAATTTCCTTAAAAGCCCAGGTTGTTTCTCATGTGATTTCACATCCCTGGAGGGCTTGCACAGAGTCTGGCTCAGAGAGCCCCATAAATCTTTGATGAATGTCAGAGGATGTGTATTTTATCTCCACGATGATACGCAAGTTCCTAAAAGTCAGCAACCACGTTTAATCCCTAACTCCACGGCGGCACATAGGAAAGGTGCCCTGTAGACCCGTTTTGATATTGCTGACATATTCAATGTGTTCCCCCTCCCCTTCTGTCCCCAGAAAAAAGTTTGCAGAAATTACTCTGCATTCAGTGATCCTTTATTATGGACGGAAGACAATGTGCCAAAGATATGAAATTATCCTTAGGTCTAACTGCATAGGAAAGTTCAGACAGCCCCACTGTTCTGCTTTACAGCCACAGTTTTAATTAGGCTGGTAAATAGCTATGAATGACAGAAAACTCAAGAAAGTAGTGCCTCAAGCAAGATCCATGTTGAACTCTCAATCACCTAAATGCAGGCAGCTCAGAGCTGGTAAGCAGGCTCCGTAATCATTAGGGATCCAGGCTCCTGTTTTGTTTCCCTGCGTTACTCATTAAACACAGAGCTTTCACCTTGTGATCCAAGGTGGCTGCCCCAGCTCCAGCTATCACAACTGCATTCCATCTCTTGGAAAAGAAGGAAAGTGATCAAAGAAGGGCCCCTCCCTTAAAGAATATTTCCTGGAAATTACACCTTCTATCTCTCTTGGACTACTGGAGCTAGCTCCTGGCAAGCCACCATCAAGGTGAGGAATGTGTTTGGACTGACCACGGGAACATTATCAGATTAGGTTTTGGCCTCAGGGAAGAAGATTGGCTCATTAATAGTGGAAAGAGAATGGGCTTGGGCAGGCTAAAATTTGAGTACAGTCTGTATTGCTTACTAGTTAAGGGAGCAGAAAGTAAGTGCTAATTGACAACAGATGTTACCAGAATTTGAACAAAGTGTGAGATCAGGGGCCTTGGCAGTCCAGGAAGGCAAAGGCAAGGAAGTGGGACTTGAACGGACCTTGATAGAAAGAGCTTGGGTAAGCAGAGACAGAGGGAACCCAAACAGAGTCCACTAAAAAAGAGATACACCAGTTTCTGGCTTCTTTAGAGGCCATAGTTCAAGGGCATGTAGCTAAGACCTGAGAATAGAGAATGGGCTTGTACATGGAGGTCCAGCAAGTACTCTGTTTTTTTCTAGACCACTTAAAAGCCCTTAACTAACCCATGTTGTCCTTTCTATATATATAATGAGTGTGTGTGGTGATGGCCTTCAGGATTTGAGAAATATCATATTACTTGATTCAGCCTATTTCCCAAGAGCTATTAAGCAGCCAATTTAGAAGGTCTGAGACTGAAGCTGTTTCCATCTACAAGGATCATGAATCTATATGAATGTAACTGTATTATTTAATCTGTTATTTTTATTATCACCATACTCTTGAGACAGTTATTATAGCATAAAGCGATAACCACCACGCAAATGACTTGGCATGTGTTTCTACTAACTTCATACATGTGTCTAGGTACCACAAGTCTGCAGAATTTTTTTTTATGTGTTCTTTAAAAGTAAGTATTCAGAGAAGTGGCATTTCATTTAATAGAATAGTCTTATTGTTATCCACTTTTTGACAATAATCCTTCAAACTGTGGATATTTGATAAAGAGAGAAGTCAGATAAGTATTGAGAGAGAGAAAAATTATTGAATGAAAAGAATAGGAAAGGGTTTGGAGACATTCTGAAAACGTGTTCTGCTTGGTGCTAAGTCCTTAGAGTATTTCTGGAAACTTGACTATGGCATAGTCTGTCTTAGAGGAAGAATAAAAAATATCTGAGTCATATAAATATGTATCATTTCAAGTGAACCCATAGATCTGGCCAGTAGATGCCTTTGAATATTAAGGTATGGCCTGGAAAATAGAACAATATTTGTTACAATAAAAGTAAGACAAAGATGATCACTTAAGAAAGCTTTCTTGGTTGAACCGTAGAGCAGAGATGGTGTTATCAATGGCAGGTTCTGCTTCCCATAACTTAATTCATTCCTGTTTAATAGATGTGTAGTTGAGGCACAGAGAAATTCATTAACATGCCCAAAGTCACAAACTAGTAAGTGCAAAGCTGGGATTCAAACTCTGGCAGTCTAACCAGATCCTAAGCTTTTATTTTTTTTTATCCTAAGATTTTAACTTCTATGTTATATGGGTTTTCCAAGTAGGAAGATTGAAGCTCTTGAATAATTTTGCCCACTTAAGTACCACCCGAGAGCAGGTAAGTTCACCTTCTGAAACGGATAAGTGATATGAACTTAATTATCTCGGTTAGCCTGAAAACAGAAAGAGAAGACAGAAGTTAAAGCAGAGAGTCTCTGCAGGGTCTCGCCCAGTGATTGAGTGAGCATGTAGTTTCTGAGATGTAACTTTCCTTGGGATTTCACATTTTTTTTGTGCTCATCCTGTTCCAGGTGAATCAGTCACCTATGCCAAGTAGCGGTGGCCATTCAGTTTAGTAAATGTTTACTAAGTCAACAAGCTCTCTACTTTGTCTTCGAGGGTAGGAATGTTCACACGTTTTTGTATGGAGGGCACAATAGGTAGCTACCAAATATTTGTGGAATCAGATTGACTGATGAATTGGTTGGGTAGCATTTCTGTTGGAGCTCACTGATACGAGATGGGAAGAAATTAACACCGAAGAACCCCCAGTGACCAGCATTCACCATGGGACTGAATGCAGTATAGGGTGGCCCATTCTTTCCTACACCCAAGAAGATTTAATTGCTGAAGCATTAAAATACGAACTTTATTCTGAGGTAAACCGACTTAAGAGGTATAATTTTACATTTAATGTAGTTGCCATTTTTTAAAATCTCTATATTATGTGCCAGGTTTTTAACAAACATATCTTCTCGCTCATGGCAATTAACAGCCTTAGGAGATGTGTATTCTAAGGTCGATCATATGAACATGAAAACCGAGACCCAGAGGTCACACAGTCGAATTCGTACACAGTTACACACTTGTTTACCCTTTTTTTTTTTTTAAGAGACAGAGAGAGAGAGCAGGGCAGGAGCAGGAGAGGGAGAGAGAGAATCTTAAGCAGGCTCCGCACCCAGGAGAGCTTGATCTCACCACTGTGAGATCACGAACTAAGCCCAAATCAAGAGTCAGATGCTAACTGACTGAGCCGCCCAGGTACTCCAGTTACACAACTTTTAACTGGTATTTGAAACCGGGTCCAATGGACTCATAATTCTAAATTCATTCCACCATTCCCTTGGTGTCTCCTACCAGTGGTAGATTAAAGACCAAAGGGCCAGTATCCTGGAGAAGACCTCAGAAATTTTGTCCTTCAGGGAGACTGTGAAATTAGGAAGTCCCCAAGTATACACTGGGTTAGAGTGAAGTGTGAGGCAGGTTAAAAAAAAAAGAATGACTTCTTTCATAAATTAATCACTAAGAAGCCCTGAACTTCTCTGAATGTGTGAACGCTATCAAAAAACACAGATTCAAGGGGCGCCTGGGTGGCTCAGTTGGTTAAGGGTCCAACTTCAGCTCAGGTCATGATCTCGCAGTTTGTGGGTTCAAGCCCCATGTCTGACTCTGTGCTGACAGCTTGGAGCCTGCTTCAGATTCTGTGTCTCTTTGTCTCTGCCCCTCCCCCACTTATGCTGTCTCTCTCTCAAAAATAAATAAACATTTAAAAAAATAAAAAAAAGAAAATTAAAACACACACACACACACACAGAGTCAAGACAAGAAGGAAAATCTTTGTGGTACCAGTTAGTGGGGAAAGAATGCCGTCAAGAATTCTAGGACCCCCTTTTGAGCCAAGAGATATGTTGGCTTCCCTCTTCCTGATACACCCTTTTAATTAAGCGTCTAAGAGGTACTGAATGAGTTGTATGAGTTGATACTCTAGATTTTTTTTCCTATGTTTTTCATTTTCCAGAAAAAAATATTACAGGGTTTCTTTCCCCCTCCTCCACCAATACTAATGTCAATATTGCTAGAACAACTTTGGATGATAGCTACTAAGAAACAGTGAGTTAATATAACAATTTGATTTTACTGTTTAATTTACATGTAAATCTCTAGGCGAGTTCTCATCGTTTAATATTTACTTAAAATATTTACTTTTATATGTATACACAGCACTTGGTGGGAATGCATCTAAGATGAGTATTGATTTATTTGGTTGGTTCTTTAGTAGATAATGCTATCTGTATCGGAATGAGTTAGAAGGGAGTCGTTATATCTGCTAACTCTTCATCCTAAAGAGTATATTGATGCTATGCCTTGACACTATTTTCTCGACTTCGATAGTCTCAGGTAGCTGGATGTTTTCAAAATAAATAATTATTTATAGCTGCATTTTTTAGATTCATCTCTAATGTAGCACTCAGGGAAAAAAAAACCTCAGGAGACCTGTATTAACTGGGAAGCCACTTTTGTGTTGCGTTTCGATCCATTTAAGCTAAAGCTGATTAACACTTTTTGAAAAGTAAATCTAAATCCTGTGCTAATCAAGGGAAATTGAGCCATGTTGTTACTTCAGAAAGCCAGAGAGAAGAACAGATGTAATAGCAAGTTTCTTTTTTATTAATCATACACATACAGCTTGGTTCCATGCCCACCCCCTTCCCCAACAAACCCTTCTCCTAAGTGCTTGTTTAATAAAGTAACCCAGCAGGCGAATGTTTAGGTGTTCATGGGATGCAGGTAGTTTCATTTCAGTGCAACAAGAAGAACAGAAAAGAACGGGGGCAGGAGCTGTTTCCAGCATGCTGTTAAGGAAAGTGTGAGGACTCTTATACATTAAGGACACAATGGTAATTTGAAGCATGATGTGTTTGTGAATTTGATGTATGCATTTACTGTAATTAGTAGCTATTCATCCTTGGGTGCTGTTTTTTTAAATTTTTTTTAATGTTTATTTATTTTTAAGGGAGAGAGACAGAGTGCAAGTGGGAGAGGGACAGAGAGAGAGGGAGACACAGGATCTGAAGCAGGCTCCAGGCTCTGAGTTGTCAGCACGGAGCCCAAGGTTGTGAACTCACAAACCCTGAGATCATGACCTGAGCCCAAGTTGAATGCTCAACCGACTAAGCTACCCAGGCCTCCCCTGTGTGCTGTTTTAAATTTTTTTTAATTTATTTTTGAGAAAAAGGGGGGGGTAGGGGAGGGAGAGAGAGGATGGGTGGAGGAGGGGCAGAAAGAGAAAGAGACAGAATCCCAAGTGGGCTCTGTGCTGACAGCCGAGAGCCCACTGAGCTGAAGTGGGATGCTTAACAGACTGAGCCACCCAGGCACCCCCTCCTCCATCCCAGCGCTGTTTTAAAATGCACCTTTTAGGGTGCCTGGGCGGCTCAGTTGTTTAAGCGTGCCACTTTGGCTCAGGCCATAATCTCATGGTTCGTGGGTTCCAGCCCTGCGCCGGGCTCTGTGCTGACAGCTCAGAGCCTGAAACCTGCTTCAGATTCTGTGTCTCCCTCTCTCTCTGCCCCTCCCCCATTCACGCTCTTTCTGTCTCTCTTTCTCTCTCTCCCAAGAATAAATAAACATTAAAAAATTTTTTAATAAAATGTACCTTTTATTATTATTCAGGTGGGAGGGCCAACAGGTGATTACAGTTTCTATTAAAAAGATAATATGTTACTAACCATTCCCAAGGGGAGGGGGACATGCCCTGCCACTCAGGGCCACATGGGGAAGCACCTAGGTTGGTCAGTAGGCAGAAGAAGGGGAAAACCTGGACAAGAGTTTTTATTGTGGTTTCTGTTGGAAGGAGAGGGTGAGACAGTAAACAGGTTTAGGATTGGCCAATTTGAATAATTTCAGCAGACTCTGGAGCACAGTGGCTACCTCTAGTTGTCTGGTACCCAGCTCTGGGGTAATTAGGGCAAGGGAATAGTGGCAGGCACAGGGTGTAAGAGCCTGTTAAAGGAGGTGGTTAGGGGTGTGGGCTCTAGACTGGTTGCTTTGCATATGAAAGACACACTCAAACTGTTTCCTATCTCTAGGAAGTAGCAGGGGCCCCACAGTAGGAATGGGCAGCCCCACTAGTGTCTACAAGACCCCAGACGACAAAAGCTTTAGAATAAAACAGCTTACTTAATACAGGTGCTGTGAGCTGATGGCCAACCTCATACATTTGACATTGATGATCATATCTAGGAAACCTACTCATCTGCCTCTTCCATTTCCAAGTGTGTACAAATGCCAACAGCTGGGCAGGTGGGGGTAGGTGGCAGTAAACTTGGCTTGTAGCTAATTTCACTCTTTACCAAGCAGTGATATCACAGAGGTATTTGCTAATCCCTTTCTTCCTTCACTTCTTTTTTGGGGTGGGGGTGTGGGGTGTGGTTCTTAGGAATACCAGACACCTCTTTGTCTTCCTGCTGTCTAGTATGGAGACTCTGATGCCGGGGAATGGGGTGGAGAAGTGAGAGAGAGGTATGATAATATTTACTTTTCTTTTCTTCATGCTTAAACAGATTTAAGGAATTTTCAGAGCAGAATCTTGTTTCAAGCGTATGGGCATTTTTTCAATTAGAGTCACTCATTAACCTCTACTTCCATAAACAGAAGCTCTGCAGTCTCTTTGAAGACACAGAGAAAAGATTCACCACTCCCTCCCACTCTCTCCAAATCACCAGTGCTACTCAGAGCTGGTCGAGAGGGTTAAAAGCTCAGAGATGTGAAGACAGAAGCAGATTTACCCCTTCATGGCATGAAAACTTTGATGTCTTCTTACAGAGAAAGTACCCTGTATAATCCAACATTTTCAATGTACATTCAAGACTGACTGCAGTTTCCCTGCTCATGTCTGACCTAGACTCCAGCTGATCTGTGGTCTCTGAAAAGACAGCCACATAAAGTCAAAGCTTACCCCTCCAAAAGGCCTCTCCAAGGCACACTCCACTGCAACCATTGCTTAGCTAGGGGACTTCCTAAGGGTAGCTCTGGTGTGAGTTTGTCTAGTTGTATGCTGTGAAGGTAGCAGGGATCTTAGAAAGCCAGGAAGAGAAGTAGTATGGAGAGAAGTGCCTTTGGAAGAGAGCCCAAATGACTCAAGAGTTAGCTCCAGGCTTTCCAAATTGCCAGTGTTTCATAGCTGTGATGATTTTGATGGACTTTTATTGTTGCTTTCACTGATAGCACCATCCAGAGGCAATAAGAATAAGTTCTGTCTGGTGAAGAGCAGTCTCTGAAAGTATTTGATAGTGGGTTGTAATCTCAAGAATTGTAGCACAAGGTCCAGAAAGAAGTTTATAAAGGAAGTAGAAGTTAATCAGATAATGCCAAACAAATGGAACCTTAAAAATTGATTTTTTTTTTCAGATGCTGGGTGCTAAGACCACTTTTTAAAAGTTCTAGTACTGAAAAGGAAAATTCAAGACCACTTCTGTGGACTCTTTTCTTATGCGTGATTGAGAACAACATGCACACCTCCAGGGTGGGCCAAATGGATTAGAAACCTTCGCTGAAAATTGAGTTGTAGTATTTTGTCTTCATTGCTTTTTTTTTTTTTTTCTTTCTTTAGTCCTTGATATTTCATGGGCTCAGATGTTTTGTTCTCCCAGACATAACGAAAAATATTTTAAGCAAAATATAATGCCATATCATATTTTTATACCCAGAGCACCTAGCACAGTGATCAGCACAAGGGACTGATTGCGAGACCCTGCCTAGGAGGAAGTAAGTCAACTTACAGCGCCCCTAAAGCTGCTAAGTAATGATCCATGTCCTTATTCTACCCTGAAGATTTTACTGAGTATCAATGGGGTGGAGGGCCTTAATAGCAGTGACATTAACAAACAATAGGAAATTAAGGCAGGTTGCTAGACATCTCCCCCCCCGCGCGACAAACAAACAAACCTGCCACTTGCTATTTAAAATAAACTAAATAACAACAGTAAAAATCCAAGTGACTTGGTTTTTTCTGGTTAGTTTCCTTCAGTCTTGCAGTAAGTGTTAAATGAAAAAAAATTCCGATTAGATTTATCACTTTTGGCATTTCTTAATTGCAATTCTCAGAGAGTAATGTTTGGGGAAGCTATTGTATGCCAGAACAATCCCAGGGAATCTCTGGAAGAAGACATGTATTTTGTTGTGTGCAGCAGCAACTACAGTTTGGGAGGGACAGCGGGCGTGGTTTTGTGGTTTCCTTCTTTTTCGGGCAGCTCATCACTTCAACCACAAAATCACTGCCAGCCTTCAAAAGAGGAAAGAAATATATTGGCCAGCCTACATTTTCTTTCCTTCTTTTAAGGGCAAGCAGTGACTCAGGTTTTTAGAGACCAGTCAGCCTAGTTGTCTTTGGAGTTCTTCAATATAGTCTTTGCAGAAATGTGGCTTAGTTTCTACATTGGTACAAACCAGTCATCTGCGCTGAGGTTGGCCGCTGTCCTGGAACCGCAGAAGTGGTTTGCTTTACCAGTCGACTCATGCTGCCTAACTCCAGTGTCACCATAAAGAACCAGCTCCACTCACCAGACAGTGAACTTTGAAAGAGTGGACACTGCTGGCCAATCTGTGGTAAAAACCAAGAGCCTAACCCTTCATTCAACTAGTTTTTTTATGGGGACCCCAAAATAAGCCAGGTATGACTTTGGGCGGTGTGGCTATAGTAACGAACTGGACCGGCAGTTGCAGACTTTTTCTTTGAAGTGCCAGACAGTAAATATTTCAGGCTTTACATTTTCTGTTGCAACCATGCATTTCTGGTGTGTTTTGCACAATACCATAGCAGTGTACAAACAAATATTGGCTGAATGGTCTAATGAAATTTGATTTATAAAAGCAGGCAGTGCTGGCCCATAGTTTACCACCCCTGAACTAGCCCATAATATTTTTGTTCTTGATAAGGGTACATTCTACGAGGGCATACATGCATTTGATATCTACTAGGTGGTTATATTTTATAAAGAAGGTCTGTTCCTAAACACCTCACCTAATTCAAAGCAAGAAAAATTAAGAACATGAAAACTTAAGTTCATAAGGTATAGGACTCCTGAAAAGATTACAATGTCAATAAAACAAACAAAAAGACTCAAATCTGAGTTAAAACAAAGTGATTATTTTTTTTGAAGTCCTGCTGACTCATTTACTAATGATGATAAATAATTTTGGAATTTATTTCCCAGATATTAAACATTCGAAAGAAAACTAAGTCATCTGTAGTTTTGGATGAACTAACCATTCCTTCAGGGCTATAAAGACAAGATGGAAACTCATTATTAACATCAGAAATCTAAAGCTGTTAAGACTACTCCATACTTGAAAGGAACAAGATGGTCACGGATTTGGTGAATCCAGCAAAGTGGTGATTCAGCATGCTATATTTGGTGAAATGGTCATTCATTGATTTGATAGCTTGGCATGCTGACTTTAGGCAAATGGATTTTTGACAAGTGAACCTAGAACAAATCAGTGTAGTTCTAGGTACATGTCGTGACTTAAAATGCTGTTTGGATTTATCAGCCCATTATGAATACATGCATGGGGCCAAACTTGCTAGTAGAATGTATTAGTTGTTTAGGTTATAGGGCTTATCAAAAACTCCTGTATGACAAGAAATTTCATCCGTGATTGTGTACAGGAAGTGTTTGCTTCTGGAACTCAAAGGCTGATGCAGTTTTGGGCTTACTTATAATTTACCCCCCAATATTTATTTAAAAATTTAACATTTATCAATTCTCAAACATGTAGAAAAGTTGAAAGAATGGTCCAGTGAACACCATTCTGAATTTTAATTTCAATTTTTTACTTTTTTTAAAAGATTTTATTTCTAAGTAATCTCTATACCTGGTGCAAGGCTCAACCTCACAACCCCGAGATCCAAGAGGTGCGTGCTCCACTTCATGAGCCAGACGCCCTGTGGATTTTTAATCATAAGTGATGGGTTCTCTGTTTCCAAACTAGTTAAAAAAATACCAACGCGGATCTTTTTAGGACCACATCTTTTCAGGAGTGACAAGAGACTGAACCAAACAATTTCTGGTTCTCCATTGTGTTTCTTGGGAAAAACCATGAAATATTCCTTCACCACAGGTTATATTTGCTCACTCTCACTTTCAAAGAGTTAAAACAAAACAAAACAAAAAAAACCACTCATGTCTACTAGCTTTCTTCGAGTCTCACGGAATCACCATTGCCCGTCCTTAGAGTAACTGAAATCAGCATCAAAAGTTTTAATGCCAGATATGAACCCATGTGACTGAATACAGAGCGTCATTCCTCAGCACTTTGCTAAGAAACCGGAAGGGCTACGATGGCCTTTTGAATGGTTAAGGTATGTCTTTCCGGTATCCCACTTCCGTATAATTGCTGCAGAAGGAAACTTCAAGAGCTATGTGTTACCCCAGGCTGTCTCCTTCTACCTGGCAGTGTAAAGTATCACGTGGATCTCAGGATGAATTTACTAGCTGCAAAGTAAAACGCAGTCTTCCACACTGTAATTTCTTGAGTTCCTTTCCCTTCGAGTGGAAAGGAATGATTGAGGGGAAAAGAAATTGTTTCACATCTAACCACCAAAGGAAAAATTGGTCTCCTCAAACTTCTCCGGGCTCTGTTTCTGTTCTGTTCTGCATCCTGTGTGCTTCTGGTCTGCTGAGGAATCACGATGTGAAAGGGAGTTATTTCCCTTCAGAAGATTTGGCCACAATCTAATAGTAATCACAAGTTTGGGGAAATTGAAGGGTTGGAAATGTTTTCTACATCTTTTTTGGTAGTTGGCTGCATTCTGATAAATGCTACAACCTCCCCATCATTGATTGTTTTGTTCGCCACTCCTGACTGTGGGATAATAATATATCCATGCCCTGTTGACCTCATACTGTGTTACCTGCTTTGACCAATGAAATGTAAGCTCAGGTCACCTGTGCCACTTGTGAGGAAAAGCTTTAAGAGCCATTGAATGGATCTGCCATTCTCTGTGTTCCTTCTGCCATGAAGGCAGTAATGTCCTAGGGGCAAGCTGCCCCAAATCCTGGGTCCCCTAGTGAAGATGTGGAGCATAGACCACAGCTGACCCACAAGGGACATCTTGTAGAAAGCCATTCATCTCGATGTTGTGGTCATTTGTTACTACAGCTGCCTAGCTTCACCCAAGCAGACTGGCATGCCACCCACATGTGGTCATGCCTGTTCATATTTCTATGGTCCCGGAACGGAGTCTTCGTAAGATTGGAAACCTAGACTTGCATGAATGTGGGAAGAAGGTGGGGCTTTGGGCCATTGTCTTTAGAACAGTGGATTTTTCTGTGTGTAGTGATAGGTGATTTTAAAAATCCTCTTTCTCCTTCCCTGGTTCTCTTCAAATTAACCCTTGAGAGACTTTAAACTGAATCACAAGCACTTGGCATCCTTATGGTAGGAGACCTAATTTGTAGAGGATTCTTTGTGTACTCAGTGATTACAGTAAAAGTTCCATGTGGGCGAGGCACCTAAATGGCTCATTTGGTTAAGCATCTGACTCTCGATGTCAGCTCAGGTTGTGATCTCATGGTTTGTGGCTTTTCGAGCCCCACATCAGGTTCTACATGACAGTGCAGAGCCTGCTTGGGATTCTCTGTCTCCTTCTCTCTCTCTCTGCCTCTTTCTCTCTCTCTCTCTCTCTCTCTCTCCCACACACACAAAAATAAATAAATGAACATTAAAAAAAAAAAGTTCCATGTGGGCAACAGGTTGGTTATGATGAAGGATCGCAAATACCTGGCATACAGTGTAGCAGGATTCTCGCACAGAGAGTCGTGACACCAAGGCTTTTCTTTCCAGGAAGCAACTTCATTGGTGCCAGCATAGTTGGCAGTTGGGTTTGTACCTGAAGAACTGAGCCCCAAACACCACATGGCATAGTTTTTTTAATATATTTTCTACTTCTTTGTCTCCCACATATGGTAACATACGAACATATAGTCTGATTAAGTGGTCTCGTATTACAAGGTCGTGAGGGATGTTATCACGTATGCATATAACCAGGTTGCCTTGAGGTTTTTTTGTTCCTTTTTTTTTCCCCTTAGGGAGGGGAGCCTACCACAACAGTAGATGCTTACCAGATATTTGGTGAAGTAATGAACTGTATCATTTACTTCCAGTGGGTTTCTGTTTTGATTTTAGTGAGTGAATAGTTAAAATAATCACATTCTTAACTATGCCTCTCTGCCTCTACTAGATTATCAGGTTCTGATTAATAAGCTGAATATTTATTTTTCTCAATAAATTAATAGATACCACAAGATTAAGTCACCGAGATTCATGACCTCAGTTTATTATAAGCAAGGTGTCATCAGTTGCTTGAAATCCCGTCTTTGCCTCATCTTGGCAAAAAAAGTGTAATGACTTGTAGTTTAAAGGAAGAGTTGATTCTGAACGAGTACCTTTCCCAAATTCTGCTTGACTTTGGTATTCTGAAGACTGAATGGGATCAGAAATGAAATATACATCGTTTTATTGTATTCATGGCCTTTCTAAGCCATGCCTGTCATTTAAGGGTGAGGGGCCGGTGTATTTCTGCAGACTTTTTAGCACATTCACTCATTTCCTCTGCTTTGCCATCGTGAGGCTGGTTTTAAGTAGCATTACTGTAAAATTTCCCACCGCGAAATTTCAACACGAAGAGGTTTTCGAATCTCTTTAAAATAAAATGGTTAAAAATAGACCTTGTGGGAACAGTTTTCCACTTCAAGAACAAAATCTTGCAAAAATGTTTTAATGCAGATTTGGGACCTAATTATTTTTTCTCACCTCAGCTTAGCTATAGTTGCGCTGCAGTGAACAACAAGCCTCAACTTTATAGACTCCGGCCAGCGAGGCCCTCTACTTCCTGTGGAGGTTTCCTATGGCGCTGGCCATGGCTTGCTTCCCCTGCCCACCCTGGGGCTTCTTTTGGGGCAGTGGGTCCAACTTTGAAGCCCTACGAGGAGCTCCCCATTAATTCACCAACCCCCCTATAGGAGGCGTGCAAAGGCCCAGCCACACCAGCTGCACTGGCCTCTGGTGATTGCACACGTTGACATCTGCCCTGGGCAAAGTCGAAGGACCGGAAGGGAAAATAGCAAGCAGGAGAGACTGTGATTAAGATCCAGGATCCCCCCATTTACTCAGTCATTAGGGCTGCTTAAATCAAGCCTCTGTGACTTGGTTAGTTTGAGGCAGATGCAGGGGACTCTGTGTGTACAAAAGTGGACTCCTGACTGGCCGTGTCGTTTTCTTATTTTAATGTCATCCCCTTAACTATAACCTAGGAGCTCCAGTATCCACGAACGCTGGTTTTCGTTGTCGTTACTGCTGTAGCTCTGCTACCTTAGAACAGCACCTGGCACTTAATACAAGCTTAGTAAATAGGTGTTGCTTGAAGAGTGAATGGCAAACAGATAAATGAATCTCTCACTCCTGGTGATGAGTCGTCATTTTAATTCTATGTCTGTGTTCGGTTCTTTACTGACAGTGGGGTCTGATCATTGACTCTATCAGGAAGAGGACTCGGACAGAGTTCAGATCTTCTGCCATGAGATGCTTCACTGTGACCCACGTGCATCACCGTCCTCAGCATCAGTAATTATTTACCCTCTGCCCTTACCTCTACCAGCAGGTAGAAAATCCTTTTGGAAAAAAAAAAAAGGCAAATGATCCCAGCTCTATTTTAGTGACAAGAACTGGAATACATTTCTCTAAACTCCCACTGGACTACATGTGTGGGGCATTTTTTAAAAAGAAGTTCTATAAGAATCCATCGTCAGCCAGCAGGTCTAGGACGTAGTCTCTTTGAAAATGATATGAATGCTTCTGAAGCAAATTGCTCTGCGCTTCTGCCTGTTTCTGGTGCAAACTTCTCACTCCTCTTGTGCTCTTTCACATTCTCTCCCACTGCACAAGTGTATTTCCTCCTTTCCCCGTCCTGATAGTCCTATCTCTTTAAGATCTCTATCCTTTAAAGCTCCATTTCAAGTGATACTTCCTTGGGATACACCCCCTGTGAATTAGATGCTTCTCAGTCTCCACGTGCCCTGATAGACTGCGAGTACACTTCCTGCATAGAGTGTGTATCACCCTGTATCGTTGCTGCTTGATTAACAGTTAGATGGTTAGACTCTTAGCTCCTGTAGGTCATGCCCTGAATGTTCTTCATCTCCGTACGGTGGGCATTTAGCATGGTGCCTGGCACCTACTGATGCTCAGAATACTTGTTGCATGAATTGAATCGTTTATGTTCTAAAGAAAGCCGCAGGTAGGTGCTTATCGTCTTTAGCATCTGTCTTTAGGTTAGGTAATCGCCTTCGTCACTGCCTAGGAGGTCTGAATTTAGGGCTTGATTGTACTTGCGGCAGCAGAGCCCACAGCCACCGTCCACTGCCGTGTGGGAAGAAACGCCAGACAGGCATTTGTTGAATAGAATCCTGGGTCCTGACACATGTTTGCTGGGCTTCCAACCATATTCTTCCCTGTCCTTTTCTTTTCCCCTCTTCCCCTCAACTCCTCTCCCCTTAGTGGGGCTTAACAGCTGATGATTTTGCTCATTTAAACGTCATAGAAATATAGCAAATAAAAGAGTGGCCCTGACAAAGTCACTGAACACAGGTAGAACATTGCCTATATTTTTGTACATTCTACAGTTTTGCATGTAGAGTTAGTGGTCAGGGCTCTGAAATCCCAGCTGTTGCTTTAGAAACAAGAGGCTGGAAGGGACACATACAGAGGCTTCTTCCTTCTTCATGTTTTACTGTCAGCAGATCATCCTGGTATCGAGGCATAGAGAAGAGGATCACCATTTCTTTTGATGGTCTCCCTAGATGTCTCATCCGTGGACAGTCTGACCAACATCGTCATATTTTTTTTCCCTCAAGCTGCAGTTTAAAATCTTTCCCCCCTGTAGCTTTCTGTATGTAGAAAGGAGAATAGCTAGTTGGGTAGCTCTATTGTAGAAGCTCCTCCTGGACCATTGGAGAGAAGGAATTCAGGAAATAAAGCAATGTTAGAGGCTGGAGAAGGTAATTTTTAAAATGCAGCCAGTCACCTGTATCTGTGACTTGACACTAAGGAAGATGGAAAAGGCACGTATTTACTAGTTTCTGTGATCATTAGTATTGGAATCCATTTGGCCGAGAGACCTTCGGAGGTTCATGTTGTCAGTGAAGTCTTGCCTACGTTTTTATGCACACATGGGTAAGGGTCAGGAGATCAATCAGCGGGGCTGTATGATAGTTCGTATAGCTAATGACCCAAGATAATTGGGGGGAAGGTATAGGGTTTTTATTTTAAAGATGTAGTGGGAAAAATTACCAGACTTACCAATTTATATCACTCCTCATTATGCATTATGAAATAGTCTACTAAAACTACTTTGCACCTCTGCATTCATTTCTGTTATAAATAAATTCTACTTAAACTTTGGGAATTCCTCACAGAATAAACTGGGCAAACTCATATCCAGATCTACTCAGATCTCCTCAGCCACTGAGGATTAACACATATATTAATCCTGAGGTTAACAAAGGTGACAAGGACTGGAGTGTCTTGAACAAAGGAGACACCTGAGAAGTTGGCCCAGGCCCCTGGTCACCTTACATTTGTTCCCACCTGTCTTTCAAGATGGAAGGAGATAGGCTTTCAGTGTGTCGTGTTTTCCCGACATTCCAAACATGCCAACCAGAAATGCAAACCGGAAATACCGAGTGAATCCCCTTTCGGGTACTGATGAACTCTTATCCGTATGGAGTCAAAGGTCACTCCGCTCCTATGGACACACATATCTGCAGATATCACTTTGGTTCTCTGTTTGCAAGTGAGACAGAGATAAGTATTAGTCTTAACCGTGGTTGCGAGTTTTCTCCAGTTCCTTAACCTCTCCTAGTTTCAGCGGAAATTATAGGTACCTTCAAAAAGAGTCTTGTGGTCAGAGATTTCTCTTTTAGGGAACTATTTTGAACTGACCAACCCAAGTATTTACTGTAAAAATGAGAAAGCCCTCTCTCTGTAACTTCTCCCTAGTCCTTGTTGTACAAAATTCAGAATCTATGAGGTAAAATTGCATCTTGCCCTCCTCAACCCTAAACTGGATCTTCCCTTTCAGTTTTTTCACTACCTCGGTATTGGATTTTCATGTGCTTAGAAATCTTAGAAATTGAGTAAATAGCAGGAGAATGTGTATTACAGAAATCAGATACCAAATGGCATATGATGTTGCCATTTCTTTCCCACATTGCTCATATTAAAAATAATAATTTATCTTTCAAATAAAATGCCAATAACCAAAAAAAAAACCAGCTTTTTTTTTTAATGCACAATTAGTAGCTATCCAGACATCTCATGGTAATAAACATGTTAAAATCCACACTCAGTATTTAGGTAACAAAATGTACATTGAGACACTCTTCATTTTGTAAATTAGGTAATCCCCTTAACATTTGATAGTGTTATTCTCAATTCTTATCTGTAGCTATACAGTCATTGAGCTGAATAGAATGTCAGTGTAGCAATTAAGAACACCCTATCTTTTTTTTTCTTTAATCCACAAGTTCAGTAAATTATGACTTGATTGTCTGAGTAAACAATGGTACCTGCTGTGGCTGCTTTGTTATAGAACAGAGTTCTGCATGCAAATTAACGACAGTAATTCCCAGTATGAGGGAGCATACTTTTTCTAGAACTTAAATTTCCATTCTCCCACCCCAGGAAAACGGATTAAGACAAACACATCGTCCATATTATTCTTTTTCTCCAATTTCTTGGCCACAGGCAACCGTGCCTCCCCCGGCACTACCCTGAGGGACCCTGTGGAAACGCTGTCAGGAAACATGCCGGAGTGTGCTTTCTCACCCCTCCGCGCTCTCAGTGGCGGTCAGCAGTGCTTCACCAAAACAGACACAACTTAATCAGAGTGGAGGGAATGCCAGCTCGTTTTCTCATTAGGGGCTAGAGAGTCTTACGGACTGGAGTATGCGTAGTCATTCTTGCACTGGGGTAACCTGTGGTATTTTGGCGAGGTCCCGCTCTTGTGGACTGCATATGGTTCGCTGTCAGATAATTTAACACCCAAGAAAATCTTCCTTGAATAAATTAGAATATATTTGCAAAGTAATTGGTTAATTAGATTTTAGACATCTCTGGGGGACTTGGCTGAAACAGATGTGTGCAAAAGCCCCTCACAGAGCAGGGGCTGAGGGCTTCTTGCTGAGCTTTCGGAAGGAAGAGTTCTCCTATCACCTGATCCTGTTGTTGGTGCCAGTATATTCCGATCTATGCATTTATGCATAAAACAGTAGAACTACAATCCCGCCTTGGGAGTTAATTGTTATAGGAACAGGCTCAGAAGGTACCAAACTCTTCAAATAACTGTACTGTGAAATAAAGTACTAGTAGAGTGTTGATTCTTTCTTAATTATGTCAGGAAACCATATGGGGATCCAGTTACAACTAAAGAAAGGCAGATTAGAGGATGCTTTTAAATAATTCTGTAAGACATGGGCAATGCATGTGAAAATACCATTAAAAAGCGAAAGCTGGAGCTCAGGCCTTGGAGTTAGCAATCAGCTCGTATTTGTCATTTCACTTTCTTTTTCTTCTCTATTGCTTTACTACGGAACAGAAACTGAGTTGGCATTCCTGTGCGTACTGTTTATAATATGTGATTTTAATAACTGAACCATTGAAGTAAATTTCATTTTGTCCCTTTATTCGTTTTTCTCACGAAGCAGTTAATATTTATGGTGCACCTGCTGCATGCTGAGAAGGATGCTGGACGCAAAATAGACCGATGTAGCCCCTACTTTCAGTGGGCTCCCCATCTCTTGGTTTATATTTTCTAGCACTTGCAGTGGAAAGAGGCGACCGCTCTACAGGCAAGTTGCATAACAGGAAACAAAAATGTAGAGCTAAAGATTGATCATAAATGAGCCACGTGTCCACAATTACAGACGCATCGTTAGTAGAGCCACTCAGTGGGGACGAGTATAGACTGTTGGGCAGTGTGCTAGAAATGGGAGCAAAGGGTATGGCCAAGCTATAAACGTCAATATTATGCCTTTCCTTCTTCTTTCTGTTTGGTGCCCACTTGTTACATTAATGGTCAGCTCCCAGAGGACTGACATCTGTGTGTCACCTGTGCCTACAAAGAACACACTGGCAGCAAACGTTGAATGTGAGTGGATGCTCAGACAGCGATTCTCAGGTGCTTGAATAAAGGAGACCTACACCTGGAAAATCACAGGGGAAAATTCGGGGTCAAACATAGATTTTTAATGGAACCATGCATCCCATTTTACCGAGACTTGAGAGGTATGTCATATTATCATAATTAGTTGCCTCAATTTTAGTTTTGCTTATGTGTTAAGAAAAATGAGTCATCACGGAAATAATTTATGAATAATTGGGCCATCTTTAAACAAAGTTTCTGTTTCCTAAATCTGATTTTTTTTTTTAAGTAAGAAGCAAAGGCCTCAATAATACAGGAATGATATTCTCATTTGAAACCAGTAGTACTTAAGCTTTGGGGGCCGTTGTTTCCTGCAATCGGGGTAGTAACGTCACCTCATGATATATTCTTGCTTTATCTCTCATGGTAAATAGTTTTTTCCCTAAATCTTAGAAATTAGTTCATAGTCTAAGTACTATTATATACCTGGGGCGCCTGGGTGACTCAGTTGGTTAAGCATCTGACTTTGGCCCAGGTCGTGATCTCATGGTTTGTGAATTCAAGCCCTGATCAGACTGTGTGCTGACAGCTCAGAGCCTGGAGCCCACTTCAGATTCTGTGTCTTCCTCTCTCTGCCTCTCCCCTGCTTACACTCTGTGTGTGTGTGTGTGTGTGTGTGTGTGTGTGTCAAAAATAAACATTAAAAATTTTTTAAAGTACTATTATAAATTCTTTTAATTAAAAAAAATTTTTAAGTAATCTCTACACCCAACATGGGGCTCAAACTCACAACCTTGAGATCAAAACTCACGTGCTCTACTGACTAAGCCAGCCAGGCAGCCCAAAAGTATTATTATATTTGATTTGATTTTCTCAAAGCTACATTATTAATAGCACTATTCACCTAGCATAACCTTATTTCAAGGAGAAAATCTCAACACATGTATATATTTTTTTAAATGCAAGGGACGATACATATTTATGGCAAAAATATAAATTCCATTCTTTTCCAAACAATTCATTAAAATGTAGCTTAATCAAATAAGATTGTTTTACAACCATAAATGTATATGCTGGTGGTTTTTATATTTGACATTAAGATAGGAATACCATTAAATGAAATGTTGTATTGAAAATGGGCTTTCTTCTGGCTATGCTGTCCTTCAGTAAAAGTCAATGGTGACCAGAAAAAAAGGAAATTTATTAAGATATTTTATTTTGATTTCCAGGCATGGTTTATCAGGGAGGGAGAGAGATGTTTTGGAGGATTTCAAAAGTTTCTGGTAATTGAAATCACTTGAGACTAGAACATTCCCATGCATCCTGTACTCTGGAGCAAGAATTGCCCTTTAGCCAATCCTGAGTGGGTTGAAGAGAGAAACTGTTCATGGGCAAGGTGGAGCTTCTTAACCTATTGGAATTTCCATTTGAATATCACAGATGGGCAAATCGGGGTTCTTTCATTAAGTTATTCCCCATTCTGGTTGTGGAGGCAGGCACGGGCAGCATTCTGGATGTGGAGACAGGTATGGACAGATTAGTTGAGGGTCACAGAGCAGACCAGAAGTCCTGCACCTGGAGAGAAGCCTTACCCACTGGAGAGGGGCGGGGTGGATGTCTTCGGGTGCTGGCAGCAAGTCCAGCCCACCGGGCAGAACACACACAGCAGAGAACCCAGAGTTGTGCAGAAAGTGAGATTTTTGGCAGGCACTTGGCACTGTGGAGGTCCTGAGAGCCCCAGGGCAGGTGAATGGAGGAAGTCAAGGAGCAGCGGTATGGAGAGAACGCTCATACTCAGCTGCTTTTCATCAGCATTAATGTGGTCTGACATCAGTATCAGGCCCTACTTCCTGGACTGGGATTTTGGCAGGACTCCAGAATTTGTTCTGAGACACGTTTTCATGGTAACATACCACTTGATAGTGGGGATGTGTGGAAAGATGTATATATAGTTTCTTCCTACACTCTATTGATACTACCAGTATTGACTGAAAGAACCCAATGAGAGGAAGCAGCCATATTGGCTTGAAGGATTCCCAGAATCATACCTGGAAAACCGTGGCCTGGGGAATGTGGTTTTGTGCTGGCGGCTTACACTTAGATCACCTATGGCGCCTGAGGCTAGGAATATGAATCAGTCCACCAACCCCAAAGGAACTGGGTAGCTCCCCAGAGGGGAAATGGGTATTGGGAAGGAAGGAAGCAAACGATTATTCAATGTAGGATAATCCCACAGGAATTCCACGTGTGCTTTAGACTGAAATCTACCTTGGAATCTTTTCCTCAACGTTGTTCACCCCAGTGGGAGGCTCCATTTGCCTGGACAGAGTGTGGGCAAAGATGCTGTTAGCTAGTGGCGGGTGGTTCCTGGAGCCAGCATCTTGAGCCTGCAGTATAAAGCATGGACTTGGAGTCTGGAGCAAGGGGAAAAAGTCAAGTTATGAGAAGTGGAGACAGATAAGTAAACAGAGCATTCGTTGTTTGCCGAATCCCTCAACTTGAACCTAAGGTTCTCAGGGCTTCCCTCTCAGAGGAAGGACTGGTTCTAGAACCTCGCAGATTTGGTGGTAATGTGTTTCACTACAGGGTTTTGAAGACTACAGGGATAGGCGACCAGAAAATTTATACACTACAGTAGCATACAAATTATGACAGGTTGGTGGGTATGGTTTTGTTCAGAACAACATACACCCTCCCAATTAGCAGGAGAGCTTTTTAAAAAATAAAAGCTAAGAGAGAATGGGGGGGGAGGGGAAGGAAAAGAAAAGGATATGTTTAGAGGAAGTAGGTAGGTTTGAAGGAATCAGAGTCTCTCTGAAGATTGTTACATTCAGCCTTTTTACCTCCAAGCCTTCAATCCAGCCAGGGTGTTGGTGACTGAAAATCATTATTTTACGACCATTTGCTGTTTGGTGAGATGTTTGGAATAGCTAGTTAATCCCATTCCAATTCATAATGGGCAGGTAGCCAATTCATACGAAACACCTTGACAATCCGTACTAATTGGTTTGTCTCCATGGAGCAGCCACAGTTGAATTGCCTGTGGAGATGGACATTTCCTTCCACCCACCCCCTTCTTTCAACTCTCCTCCTCTCCCTGACCAGCACCACCCACCGCGTGCGCGCACATACACACACACACACACACACACACACACACACACACACACACACACACACACAGTGTGCACACATACGCAGCCTGCTAGAGTGATTTTGCATTTAAATAGCATCATTTTTCCACCCATCTTCCTGGGCTATAAATTTCCCCAAGCTTTCTTTCTAAAAGAGGGAACAGATTAGAGGTAAGGAAAGCAAACTGAATGTCCTTGGGACATTTTTCAGGGTCGTTTGTATTGTCAGAGTTGGTTTCATTGCCAAGGGTAGTAGAAGGGACGTTATCTGTGAACAAAGCAAAATGCACTCCATGTTTTGGATGGCCAGGGAAACATTCCTAGCTAGACAAAGATTCATACAGCCTAGAAATAGTTTCAGAAAGATCTACTGACCCACAAAAACAGCCAGCTCACGGAGTGATCTCCAAGAATGGCTAATCATGTACTACTGAGAGACTGCCCCCCCCAAACTGTAAACATACGGGTTCATATAACTGTGATGTCTGGTTCCTGGCTAAATAATTACCCTCTACACCTGAAAATTGACTTTCTCAAGCACTACCTTTGGGATCAGGCATCCTTAAGGGGCAGGTGGGATCGGCAGCATTCCCTCCATTTTGTTAAAGGTCCTGCTCGGTCAGCTAGCTGGAGTGCGGTGGTACTCTGTTGCACTTAAGCTGGAGCTCTGGAGCTGGGCGGAATCCTGCCGTGCTCCTCACCAGCTGCGTGACCTTGAGCAACCGTCTAACCTCCCTGTGTTGTCAGGGTTTTTTTTTAACCAACCAGTCTTGAGATAAGGTCTCTACTTAATTGGAAATTGTATCTTATAATTAAATAACATCTTTTTAATAATCTTCGCTTTTAAATGACTTAACTTTTATGCATTTGGGTTTTACATAAAGAAAGGAAACCTCCGTATAATGATAAGTTGTAATACTTTCTTCTTTTATTAATGTGATATTGCCCTCGCTTTTTTCCCCCCAACCGAGGGTAAATTAAAATACTATAACTCAGTGCAAACATTTGTCAGCCCGAATGCATTTCTAGATATTCGGTGTGTACAGACAGCTGGTTATTTACACAATTTATATAGTGAGTGCCGTCATCTGTAGGTCGCATGAATATCGAATACCTGCTCCTAGTAAACCTTGCTGTGACTTTTGACAGTCAGAAATACATAACCTTAGCCATAATGATCTCTGCCTGTAGAATGTGGTAGATAGAGAACAAGGTTATGAAACACTCCAGCCTCCTAGGGTCCAAGAGGGATGAAGGAAATAGAGAAAGTTTTCGTAAAGTATAAGACACAAGTAAGTCATTTCAAAGTAAGCTCATCTGATACTCTTCTGCTCTGTCATCTCAAGGCCTAGATACCACTGAATGGAAGATGATCCGATAGACTGCCCTTCGCCACAGGGTGAGGGGTCAGGGAGGTTTGATTGGAGCCTGCAAGCCTCCATGAAAAGGCAAATCGGAGGTGCAATTTACAAGGAATTCTAACAAAATCAACAAATGTCTGCATGGGGTTCGCAGCACAGCTCACACTCAACCCGGCCTGCAGATGTTCTTTGCGCTTCTGTCATCGTAATTCGTCTCTTACACAGGTGAACAGATACTAGAGGCCTGAAATCCATAAGGAAACCCAGCTTCTGCTTTCTTTTGTTTTGTTTGTTTGTTTTTTGTTTTTCTGGAAAAGCTTGCGTATCTTTGGAGAAAAGGGACTGAGGGAGGGAATCTCTACCCTTACCAAAAGAAAACCAGCCGGGCTTGACAACCAACCTCTGCCCTCTTGGGTTCCTTATCACCCATGTGCACAGTTGGTTTGGAACGTCTACTTAAGAACTTTTTAAAAAACGTTTTGCTGTAATCCGTTTTTCAGCAGGACTCCTCACCCTTTTGAGAGGGTGGGATGGGGGTGGAGTTGTCTCGCGATTATGTCAAGATAGTAAAGGTCCCTGCAACTTACTGCCTGTGAAAGAGGTTGGAATGTGTTGTAGCCAGCCCGACTCACTGGCAGCAGCATCTTTCCCCAACAAGTAAAACAGCTTCATCTTTCGGAAAATGGCATCCAGGTAGTAAAGGCTGACAGTGATCCGTGCTGACTCGGCTCTCGGCTCCCGATATGCATGTATGAAGTACCGCCGGGCTCCGCTGGCTGGCTTGAAGAACTGCCCTCGGTCTGCTCCGTGCAGCCTTCCTCCTCAGCCTGCATCGCTGACATGTCTGAAGTGTGATTTGAGGGTCTGCAGGAGGAAAGAGCCAGGATCTGGGGCCATCTGGAGCCTGGGAGAGTCAGCACAGGGTGAACATCTGTCGGAGACTTGGTGGAGATATGTAGCACACTGATTTACAGTCCTTTGGGGAGCCTATGCGCAGAACCCAGACTCATGAGGAAGCTGGCGTCTGGCAAGAGTCGGGGTGCACAATTGTGCTTGACCATCAGGACATTCGATACGTCTGTCTAGTCTTGTATTCAGTGCCAAGTTGTAGACTTCTTGTTTGGGGCCACGTCGGTCCTCGGTGCCACCAAAAACAAAACAAAAATGCAAAGAAAAAGAAAAAAGCCCAGACTTATACATCAAAATTCACACAGCAGTATTGAAATAAAATGATGCTCCCCACAGTCTTTCGAGTATAACAGTCAAGAGCATGCACTTCAGAGTCAGGCCACTGGGGTTCCAATGCAAGCTGTACACACGGTAGCTGTGTGACTGTGGGCAAGGCACTTAGCCTCTCTGTGCCCTAGCTTCCTCGTCTGTAAAAAGGAGATGATAGTTTTTACCTTTTAGGGTTATTTTGAGAAGTAAATGAAGTTTATACATGTAAGGAATTTAAAATAGCACCTAGAAAATAAAGCCGTATCTAATTTTGTGTGTGTTTGTTTTTTCCCTGGAAGGCATGAGTGTGCATCACAGTGAGGGATACCCACTGCCCTGCGGACAGATGCCTTTGGTCGTTATCACTTAACCTTCCTTCTTCTCCCATCCCGTCCACCACCAGCACCCCGACTGCCTTGGTTTCTTTCTCTCGTCCTCGATTGTGTCAGGAATGTTCAAAACTGAGGCTCTGTCCAGATGGCCCCCACTTGCAGAATTGTTCTTTCTATGCCCCTTTTTGGACACTGGCTTCTCTTCAGCCCTTAGGCCCCGTGTCAGTGTTGCTCCTTCAGAAGTGGGCTTTCCTGATCACCTCATCTCCACTCCCGGGCCCCCGCTGCCCCATAACTGCTCGAATGCCTACCCGTTCTTCAGCATCTTTAGGATCCGTAGCTACCTGTGACCTGCATGCGTATTTTAACAGGGTTTGCGTCCCGCAGCGGATGATGGAGCACGTCCCATTTCTGTTTGGACCCCCATCGAGCATCCAGTCCAGTCTAGTGCCAGCATTTATATAGGCAGTTAGAAAATACTGGTGCAGAGTCAGAGTGAGTAAGTGACTGACTGAATAACCGATGTGCTGTATCGAGTATATTCACAGTGGTGTGGGTGGGGCATTTCCTCCTTCCAAGCTGGCCAATTCTCATTCCTCCCAGTCCGACTGGTCTTCACCCCTTTTTATTTACATTGTAATAGGAGTGCAAGAGAAGTCCAGGAAATAATCAAATGCCTCTTCTAAAGATGCGCTATGTCCTTTCCACTGTTTGAGAGCTAAGGAGGAGGAGGCAGGACCCAGTCTCCTTCCTCACCAGGCCTGGTCAGTGGGAACACTTGCATGTGAATGTGCCCCATCTACTGGTCGGATCAGGTAGCTGCAGCCTTCACGGACGGCCTTACCCTGTGCAGTTCACGTGTTTACAAAAGCCCCTGAGACCATACGGGGGTTTCCGTCACACGTTGCTATCCTGCTGGCAGTGAAATTAAAGGTGAAGCACGGTTTGCTTATGGAGCGCGTGTTTTGGCATCTCTAGTGCCTAGGTATTCATCAGAGTTGCACCGATTCTGTCATATGGGTTTTGCAGGTTTGAAGTTAGAGTTTCACGCTTGTGTCCACAGGTTAAAATCCTTGCATCTGCGTACACCATTCCGTTGTTCCCTGTGTGCATTATGCTTGTGTAATTTATGGATTAGCTTATAAGTGGACGTACCAAAGGCTGCCCCGCAGGTCTGTGGGCCGAGGGCTGAGTGGGTAGCGTTTCTGACACCCTGCTGCTGTTGTATTAGGGTTGCAGCTGTCTGAACGTTGAATTCAGGTGGGTATTTTATAGCTTTTTGTAACTTGTGCTACCTTACAAGGATTTGTCTAACATATCCATCCAGAAGCATCTCACCTCACACAACTCCATCCAAATTTCCACGTCAGAAGTAGCAAAAGCATGAAACCATCTTAATTTTAAGTTTTAAGGTCACTTACTCTCCATTATAGGGTTTTTTTCTTCTTTTAAAAATTCTTAAGTGGTTGCTAACTTATTCTTCCTCACTCTTATTCTGTAGTCTCCACTCAGTCCCCAAAGGGGAAGGTTTTGAGTGCCAACTGGGTTTTCTTGTGCCTTTTTGTTTTGTCACTGAGTTGTTTAGCCCAAGAGAATTTCACGGCGTCAACGCAAAGTGAACAGACCAATAGCTTATTTGGTTTCTCTTGGTTCAGGGTGATTTCAGACACCTGAAAGTGCCTGGCATCCCCTCAGAGCAGAGATGTAAAAAACAGGAAGCCAGACAACCAATGCATTGACTTATCCAGAATGCAGTGCTCAGGAAAAACCTAGGAATAAGCCATTTTAATGTCAGCATACATGTAAGGTCTGCATGTTAAGGTTTGGTAATACTTCATTGGAATTGCCTGTTGAAACAAGCATCAAAATATTTCCAGGGCTGATGCTTTGAAAGGTCTCCTGTATGCCTCCTTCTTCTGGAGACCTCAAATACCTCCCGTACAGAACACCACTGAAGAACGTCCGGCAGGTTCTCGAACTTCTCAGAACACACTTGAATTCTCACTGCCTTTATTTACTGGCTTTATAATTCTGGGCGGATTATCAAGCCTCTGTCAGCCTCCATGTTCAGTTGTAGAATGGGGATGATCATACTGACTTCAGATTGTGACCCTCTGTGTAAAGCTGTTAGCACGGTGCTTATTAGCATACACGTGTGCTGTCAACTGGAACGATTGTTATATTTTTACCATTATTGTTATTTCTGCATGTGAGCTACTTACATTTTATTATTTATTTTTTACCGAGCCTTTCCTTGGACTCTCATCACCACCTTTCTTTTTCTAGGCAGGATTCTGGTTTAAAGAATGCATGTTGTGATGTTTAACACGTATATACATTTTCCTCCAACCTTTTCTTCCAATTCTTTCCTAAGGGCTTAGCAGCCTTAAGATACAGGTGGCGGCGGTTTGCTCTGGTCTGACCTCACGATCTGATCTTTATTTTGCTGTGTCGGAGGTTCTTGGGTAGGTCCTGTAATCCCTAAATGAGTCTAGGAGGCAGATGCATGAAAGCCATGTCTTTGTCGGGCAAAGCCCAGTCGTGGCTTTTCTTTGTTCCCGGCTCCAATCCAAACTAATGCCTTAATAACTGAAATTCCCTCGCGCGCACCCCCTCACCTTGAGGACTATTAAATCAGCAGGAAGGACGCATCACGTGGCAGAAAGATGCCTTCACAGCACCGCCCCCCCATCCCCTCACCCCCCCCCCTCCCCCGGCCGCGGGCGCTGGGCCAGGCCACACAGCAGTCAGGACCGGAGGACAGGCAGATGCCAGACTCCAGCGGCCGAGTGCGCCCTCCCGGCGGGAGCTCTGGCTGCCTCCTCCTCTCCATCCACTTGGACGGCACTGTGAGGCTGCCTCTTCCTGTGACTGTGTCATCTCTGCCTTTTCTCTCATGATTTCCTTCCCCCTGGAGATATTCGATGTTAGGGCAAAATACAGGCATTCAAGCTGCTCATAGCATTTAGGGAGTTGGGGAATTTGGCTTTTAATTACTGTGAAAATATGATTATTTAGGGACTCAACACAATCTCTTCAGAGCTTGTAGAATTTTGTGGCGACAGGAAAAGGGGCTCATAAGTACGTGCTATAATAGGTGAGTTGGCAGGTCCTGGGAGGGAAGAGCAGGTAAAATGAACAGAGCAGTCCCAAGTAGCTTTCGTTCACTTGAATCAAGATGTGAAGGCTCTTTCCTGCCTCAGCCCTCCTTCTGTACCACAGGTTAAGACCCGCTGCCCGGCGCTATTGCTGAGAGGGTGTGTGGCATCTAGAACACTGTGCGCAGTGGGCGAGTTTCACAGAAAGTGCTTATCCGTCCGGACAGCCTGTCCTTCATCCCATTCCATGTCTCCAGGCAGCAAGAAGCCCCACCCCTTGTTTTACACACACGTCTGAAGAGTTCGTCTTTGTCACGGCAAGATGTTTTTGACTTGTTGAGATGACAAGATGCAGTATGTGTCTTTCGCTTGCCCAAACGTATTTTATATTTCTCAATAATCTTTGCACCAAGGCCATCTTGGTGGCCTTTGACAGTTTGCTGTCAACACTGCCCACAGCACTTCATCTCAACCCCAGGCCTTCTTGACCCTTACGGGGGTCTTAGCTCAATCTCCTCCTCCTGACAAAGTCACTCTCCTCTTTTATGTGCTCTTGTAGAACCATTAGTCTCCCTTTTGAACACTTATTAAAAATTATTTAATATTGGGACACCTGGGGGGCTCAGTCTCTCTTGAGCAGCCAACTTCTGACACCGGCTCAGGTCATGATCCCAGGGTTGTGGGGTCCAGCCCCATTGGGCTCCGCACTGAACATGGCGCCTGCTTAAGACCATCTCCCTCTCTCTCTCCCCACCCCCATCCTTCTCTTCTACTCATGTGCATACTCTCTCAAAAAAAAA
Source organism: Paguma larvata (assembly GCA_030068075.1). Taxonomy (NCBI): domain Eukaryota; kingdom Metazoa; phylum Chordata; class Mammalia; order Carnivora; family Viverridae; genus Paguma; species Paguma larvata. The sequence goes on along the minus strand of CM057838.1, from coordinate 59,207,116 downwards.
AGATAATAACAATTAGAGCTAACATTTCTTTTGAGCTTCATACATGCTCAACCTTCTGCAAAGCACTTTATATCTGGCCATTTGATCTTCCAACAACTCTGTGAGGTAGGTAATATTATGTCTCCTCCTTCATAGAAGAAGAAATTGAGGATTATACCTAAGTTGTCTAAATTCACCTCATAAGCAGGCAGGTGGAATCTTAACTCAGGCATTTTGACTGCAGGACCCAACTCAACATGCAACAGCACAAGATCTTGCTTCTGTAATGCTTCCTGGAGATGGCCCATGGACTAGCTAAGTGAGCTCTGTCTTGAGGAACACCGTAAGAACCACTATGGAATCTCCTGGGCTGATTCATGGTCTTCTGGCTGGAGACAGGCCTGGCACTGCACCAGTTCTTTTATCTGCCTCTAAATTAGAGAAGGCATCCTTCCCGAGGTCACCTCCCAAGGGAAGTATTACTCCCAGTTCCTGGGGAGTAGATAAAGCAGGTGGGAAACAAATGGTTGCCCATTTGCCATATTTTATCCCAGTCAGGATCACTTTTAGAACAGCAAAACCTCAAGGCCTCTTTCTAAGACTGTATATAATTTTGCATTCCCAATCCACCACAGGGCTTTGGTACCAAGACCCACAGCACATCTTTTAGCTACCTAGGAAACTGTGCGGAACCCCTCCTATGTGTGCAGGTCCCAAGGCCATGTGAACAGGACAGGGAAGAGACATAAAGTGAACACTACAGGAGACACTGACATCTCGCTCATTCACTTACTCATCCATCCACCCATTTACCAGTAATTCTTGCTGTGAATCTACCTAAGAGCCAGGCATGCTGCTGTTAGGAGTGGGGAATACCCAGGGAGCAAAAATTCATCATTGTCATCACGGCATTTCTTTACCTTACAGAATTCCCAGTCTTGTTGGGGGGGCGGGGAGGCTGATATTCAATCTTTACTTATTTATTTATTAGAGAGAAAAAGAGAGAGCACAAGTGCATGCAAGCAGGGGAGGGGCAAAGGGAGAGAGCAAGAGAGAATTGCATGGAACCCAACGTGGGGCTCGATTGCACAACTGTGAAATCACCTAAGCTGAAATCTAGAGTTGGACACTTAACCAACTTAGCCACCCAGGCACCCCTAATTGTTACCATCATTTTTATTGATAGCAAGAAATTCCATTGCAATCCAGTCTCCGTGAATGCTTGTCCATCCTACCCCTTTTAGTCTATGCTGGGACCCATGTTTTCTTCCTCTGCCTGCTCTGCCTACGTGTATTGGGCTCCCATTTTTACTATGAGGACCCAAGCACGGTGTCCAAGAGTGGCACCAGTTATACTGCATTTTGCCTTATAAAACCTTAACCACTACTGCAAAGGCCAACTTGAACCTCCTGAAAATCCGTACTGTATAATGACTTGCCGGTGTGCACACACTGTACACAGGTATTAAATAAACAACGCTGACAGTGTGTGTATGTGCCCCACCAGATTGCCCTGCTTTCTTAAAGCATTTAAGCACACTTAATCTAATGGAACATATTATGACTTCAGCAGCTTCTGGATAAAAGTTGGAGAAAAAAATTTTTTAACGTGGCACCAACTAAAACTCCCATCCGGTTATTTAAGGCAGCTTCAGCACTTGCACGGAAACTGGGCTCTGTTGAAGAAATAGCCACTCCTCTTACGGAATGATTTTTTTTTTTTTCCTTTTAAAAAATTCCTTCTTGTATTTTTAGAGTTTGGATGAGATTGAGACTCCAAATCTGTTTTCAAGCTGTCTCTTTCTTTCTCCGCTTGCTCAGAACTAACCTTTTTATCTTGCTTCTGCCCCTGGTGGTAGTATCTTGGGCAAGTTACTTGACCTCTTCCTGGCTTTGCTTTTTTCATCTGGGATGTTTGGGGTAGACGATCTTTGTGGTGCCTTCCAGCTGTTAACATTTTTTTGATTTCATGATTTCTCTCCCTTGTTATTACAGAAAGCACAAGTGTTATGCCGCAAGCATAAGATAGGAAAGTATTCACTGATCAAGTTGAAAAACCTCCACTTGCCACGTTCCCGGACTCTGAGTTTGGGCTTAGAGAGTTACAGTTGTTTTCAGGCAGTTTTTTGTGCTAATGGTGGTTTGGGTTTCGTTCCTGTTGTTGTTGTTGTAGACCCTATTGGACGTGTGGCCATTTGATCTTGGTAGAGAATACTATGTCATGACATAACCAATGCCCTTACCCTTGGCATGTTTTGGAAACCCACAGGTAGAACCTTAATGTTGCCCAAGTCACTGTTAATGAACCAGGCCACCTAAAGTGCTCTGATGGTTGCCCTTTGGCCCTTGGCAGGAAAATCCTTTTCATGTTAGTTTCAAGGTTGTCAGATATCATTATCTCCAAGTATTAAAAATTTCAAAGAAAGGAGGCAGCGTGTTTGATTTATAGAATAATTATCTAGCTTTAGCTCTCACTTGGCTTTGGCAATGGTTTTGCAGGCACTCGAAAATTAAATCCATTTTTTATGGCACTACAAGGTATTATCTCACAGCAAATGATAATTAAACACCTGTGAAATCAATTAGCCCTTTAAGCAGGGAAAAAAAAGTTTTCCAATTATGTTTTCACACCTCCAAAACTTTTATAATTCCAAAACCAACACTCGTGGAGAGAGATGTGGTCGACTGGCATTGCAGGGTTAACTTTCCATAAAGAGCATCCCTAAATTTTGCTTTGACTTAACCCGAAGCAAGGAAAGCAGTTTGTGGTACCAGCTCCCTTCCAGAGAGGATGCAGCCGTCTTTGGAGCTGACTCTTAGCAGCTATCTATCTGACACGCCGCCGAGCTGTCAGCTCTTCTACAAAGGAAGTTACTCACTTTGTGTTTTGATGCCAAGTTTTACTTGACGGTTTATTTAAAAGCCAAGATACCTTAGTGGAAACTAAGCAACAAGACGTTCCATGTGACAGAATTGCTCTCTCTTTAAGGGCCCTGTAGCTAAGAGTTCTGAGCCATGTTCATTATAGATTCATACTCTGAAAACAGACTGATTGGTTAATAGCTGAAAACTAACACCGAAGAGCGCTGGGAATCATGGCCGGTTTTCCAGACCCTCTTAGGATCATGCATGTTTCATCATTGGCTTTGGTAACAAATTAGCTATTCCAGATGCTTCTTTTGGAAAACGATCTGCACTTCTGAAGCATTGAATGCATTTGGGGAGAGGCCATAATAATTTGGGACTCAGAAAAGAGGAAAGGAAACAAAACAGTACCAAACCTTTGACATCCTCTACATTATGCCTCACGGTATACAAAGACCATTCCAAGAAGGCACTTGCCTTGTGTTCCCTGATATTCGCATTTGCTCCAGTTTACATGAATCTCTCGTGTCCTCTGTCCCATTAGATCTGCAGTAGACCTCATAGGTAGGCAAGATGAGTGTGATTGCTCCATCTTATAAACAAGCATGCATAGGACCAAAGTGCCTTGCTTAAAATTAAGCAGTTAATGACAAAGTCAAGACCAGAAACTATAGTTTCTAATATTTGTTCATTCAGGTTTCATCCTATCACTCTACGTAAACCTCTCTTAAAGACATTCTTTAAAAAAAATTTTTTTTTCCTCCAAAGACATTTTTAATGAGATCTTGCTTTCATAGCAGATGGCATTTAGAGCAGTTGATGAATCTTAACATTAACCAGAGAGATGAGGCTGGTATTGCACCCAAAAAAAAAAAAAAAAAAAAAGACGAACAAGAATTTCTCTATGTTCTTTTAGAAAGTTGTCCTGTGGGTTATTGCTGCAAACATGGCCAGCAACTGGGACACTTGGTGGCCTCATGAGTATTATCCTCTGAGGAATGAGAGATATGTATTCGTTTCTTTCTTTTTTTTTTTTATTTTTTATTTTTTAGAGAGCGTGAGCAGGGGAGAGATGGAGAGAGAAAGAGAGAGAGAGGGAAAGAATCCTAAGTAGATTCCATACTCACTGCAGAGCCCGATGGCGGGCTCAACCCCACAACCCTGGGATCATGACCTGAGCCGAAATCAAGAGTTGGATGCTCAACCAACTGAGCCACCCAGGCACCACTACAACAAATATTTCTTAAGATCACCACAGTCCAGGCACAGTCTAGGGGCTGAGGTCACAGTGATGACTAAGAGCAGGTAAACCCCTTTCCTCATCATATATATATTATATTTAGGGAGAAGGAGAGTGAGCCTGTAAAACAAGTATATGGGTGAATTTGGACTGTAGTAAATCCTAAGAAAGAGATGAAACAGGGCAATGGGATAGTGAGTACCGGAACACAGGCTAGTCTGTGAGGGCCTCCCTGAGGAGATACTGTTTATCTGAGGGCTGGTTTGCGCCTTGGGGCAGATTGGAGAGAATATTCCCAGCAGAGGGCATAGCAAGTTCAAGCCCAGGAGATGGTGATGAGTGAGTTGTGTGTAAAGAAGCTGAGAGAAGGGCAGTATAGCAGTAGCTGGTGAGTGAGAAGAAGGGCAGTCTGAACTGTGGGCAGAGGCCAGTTCTCATGGAGTCCTGTTGGCCACAGCAAGGGATGTGAATATTATTCTGAGTGCCATGAGAAGCCACTGGTGGGTTTTCAGCCTTGGAGTTAACATTTTAAGGGTAACTTTGGTTGCTCTGTGGATTAAACCCATAAGGCTGAACTTATTCTGGCCTGAAACTAACATAAACCAGAGCATGCTTCTTATTGCTCTGTTTCTGTGGGGACCCAAAGGAATAGAAGTCAGGAGATCTAGGAAAGAAGGGCGTGAGGAGACCAGGGTTCCCATATAATTACAAAAACCATCTTCGTTTCTCCTGTGCGCAGTGTGCTACCTAGCACAGAGGACCTGCTCAGGATTCATTTGTCCAGTCAACAAATATCAGAGCAAGAAGACATCTTAGGGCCGTCTGGTCTACTCCTCCCCTATTAGGTACTTAAATCTTCTCTGTCCCACAGACTTTTCCCAAAATGTGGCCACCTAGGGAGTTGGCTAACTTCACAAGGGGAGCTGGGCTGACCAGAGCCAGCTGGAGGAAGGAGGGGTGATGCTGAGCTCAGACGCTATCCCCAGGGTACTATTGTTCTTCTTCCGAAGGAAATGACAGAATCTGAATTTATGGGCTTTTTCAATCTCCAATGACCAAACCCTCATGGGAGGGTGATCTGGTAAATAAACAATATGCACCCTCGGGTCATTAACCATAACACACATTTTTATGTCCCATGGACACATATGCACCTGTACATTTATGCATTCACATACCCAGAGGGGAAAGAATAAACTTTCCATAGTCAAGTAGCTTCATGCAGCTTTCTGTTATGTTGGTGTCCCATTATGTCTTGAGGATGCACCATCTTCACCTGGGCAGAATTCCGAGGCCTCATTTGCTTATTCAGCATGAAGAGTTCCAGAAGTGAGCTGGCCCTGACTGTCCATGTCAGAAGGTAGACCCCCAGGAATGGCAAACATAGGAGCAGACTTAGGAAGGTGAGGTTAGCTGAGCCAGCTGTTATTTCATTAAGTGTAATTGGATTCTCAAGGTATTTTATAATCACTTAAGTGCAAGGACCAGACGAAAGGCTTACGGGCTGACAAAGAATGCAGGGCATGTCCTATTCACCACCGGGCAGCCACTCCGTGGTGACGAGAACAGCCCAGAAGGAATTCCAGACATCCTCCTAATCCCAGGGCTGACCAAGTCTGGCTGGGCAGGAAAGAATGTTTTGGCTCAAGAAGGGAAGTGGTCAGAACACTAGGTTGAGCCCAGTTTTCTTTGGGGGATGGGAAGTCATTGCCTTTGGACCAAAGCAGTGTTTATCGTTATGAAGCCAGGAGGAGGTTGTACTTTTTTGTTTTGTTTTTTTGTTTCTTCTTCAGCTCAGACGTGGAGGAAGGCCAGAAGACAGTTCACTTTGAATAGCACTGCACATACATTTGACTCGATTTGCAAATAATGCCATTTATCAGGGCTGGTGAAACACAAATCTCCCACCCTTACCAGTGTGCAGAAAGAAAATGAAATTTTTAACAAATCCAGGCCTTTAGAAATAAAGACAAAGAAGAAGGGATAGAAAATGTACAAAAGGAAGACAAAAAAATAATTAAAGACACTGTTTTCCATTCTCTAACTTGGGCTCAGCCTAAACAGAGAAGTGCAGATCATCCTAGGAAGACCAGGCATACACAGAGATGTTTGTTACAGCTAAACAGAGATGGTCGTAATGAAGACGGGCTTGCGTGTCTTGGTCTCTCTGTTGATCTCACACCCCCTGCACACCTAAATGCAAACCTGTGGATGCCGAGCATTTTCCATCCATTTACTGTTTTTCAAGTGGCTGCTGTAGGGCCAGGCCCTGGGGTAAGGGTTGGTTCAACAGAAAGTAGGACCTGTGATCCTGTGTCCTGGAGTCCAGTGAGAGGAAAACAAGAAAATGGGCAACTTAATACAGTGTGAGCAATAGACAGGTCAGCCCAGGGCGCTGTGTGAGCAGCAAAAGGGTCTCCTGGCCAAGACTCAGGGATGCAATGAGGCTTCCTCCGGGAGTGCATGTAAAGCAGAGGAAGGAAAGGGGGGTGTACTGAGGGGAAGTGCCCCTGCCCCTGAGACTCAGCCTGTCCCTGACGGGGAGCTGCCATTTAGGACAGATGCTCCGTGCTAGTGTTCTCAGCTTCGGTCCACACTTCCTGGCCCCGCTCCCATTGGCCAGTCTCCTTGGTGCAGAGCCTGGTGAAAAGTTAATGGTAAGATAATGACTTCGGGATTCCCAGTTGCCCTCGGGAACTGGGAAGACATTTAGCTCCTGCAGCCAAGACCTTGGTATACGCCTTGTGGACTCATTTATCCACCTGAGGTCATTGTTGCTGCTGCCTTTTTTTATGGCCCCTCCCTTTTCTGTCCCCCTGTACCCTGGTAGCGTTTTGTGTAGCATTTTCAGAAATGCTTAATTTCTAACCAGAGAATTGATGAGACCCACGTGTCCTGGAATTGCTTTTATCTTGGAGCCATTTGAGATTTGCTCGTGCTGAGCACAGAACCTGGTGCTCTAAAACCTTGCTCCAGTCAGACAGGTGGTACAATGTGGTAGAAATCTATCAACAAAATCAACGTCACCTGGTACAATGTGGTAGAAATCTATTGTTTTCACCTTTGCTGGCCCTGTGTTACTCCTTCCTTCTTGGCAGCGCTGAGAGACAACGGAACATATTGTGGATTCTGCCTCTCTTGGACAAGCCTCATAAAATCTTTGCTCCTCTACTTCATCATCTGTAAAATGGGGCCATTTCACGTGGGGGTGTAGAGATAAAGTGCAGTAATGAGCACGGGTTGTTGCCCTGCACCCGGGAACATGTAATTAGCATATGTGGGGGTGGGGTGGGGGTAATCATTATTATAATTGTTACCCTTCACGGCTGTCCTGTTTTATCACTTGTACATATTAGCCATTGAGCTGCTATTTAATGAGGGGGAACCAAGATGGTCTTCTACCCATCTTGAAATAAGAGATGCATCTGACACTCACTATATTCATTACTATATGTAGGTGGTGATTCCCATGTGGTCCATCACAGGTTTAAAGTTCTGAGCTGTCAGTAGATATTTAGGGTAAAGACGGCATAGGGGAATTTGACGTGACATGGGTTTAGGATCCAGTGTGTTGAGACGAGGTGTTAGATTCCCAGTGTCTTCTGACTCTCGTTCCCTGTGAGAAGCTGGCATAACCATATTTACCTCCTATGTGGCTGCGAGGCTTACATGCGATAACGTGTGTGCAAGAGTCCACGCTTCCCATGGGGCCTCATGCCCCAACCAGAGCCCGCAAAACCTTACCTCCATCCCTTCCCTACATTGAAATGGATTTTTTTTAAGATTTTATTTTTAAGTAATCGCTACACCCAACGTGGGACTCAAACTCGCAACCCGAAGATCAAGAGTCACATGCTCCACTGACTGAGCCAGCCAGGCACCCCTGAAGTGGATTTTAAGTGGACAGTAAAGAGGAGATGGTATCTAGGGCCAGCCCTCCAGCGTGAAGGATGGATGTAGATACATGTCCCTCCTTGTAGCCAACCACAGCTCTCTGCCCTGGAAAACTTGGGACCAGCATAATTTTGAGAAGCATTATAAAGAAATCAAGTCGTAACCTGTGGCATGACTGGGTGCCCCTGAGGTTCTAGCAGCAGCAGTGCTCCAGGCAAGAATTGCCCACGCGAGGAATCACACCACCTCCACGTAGCAAGTGCCTTCTGGCTGTGGGGCACTAAATATCCCTGAGGCTGCAGCCAGCCTGGCCAGCCAGGCCCAGCACCGCGCGTTAGTATGGCTCTCGGCATTTACCCGATACTGGAGCACGTGGAGTTCATTCGTGGTGCACGAAAGCTGTGTGAGTAGGTGGTGAAGAAATTGAGGCGTAGTGTGTCCCATGAATTCTCAAAGACCACGGTGGCCTGTTCTCTGTATGTATGCTAACATGACAACAAATAGCCATACTATAATGGCCAGTGAACCCATTTTCTGACCAAAAGGTATGTTCAGATTTGTGTCTTTGGCTGATTTCACGTTATTACATGTTATGGAATTTGGGTTGTCTCAAAAATAATTGAAATTTTACGTGTTAAATCTATGAAGTCCAAGAAAGAGTCTAAGGCAACATGTTACTAAAACCAGAGAACCATCTTGGACTGAACTGCTCGTGTGACCCGATGCAGGGTTTTGAGTAGGGGAGAAAGAGTCCTTTTAGTTAGTGGTAGCCGCTGTTACCAGTGCTTGAAAACTAGGTGAACTTCTTAGGAATTCGCTCCATAAGACATGTATTTTCAGGTACACCTGGCTGGCTCAGTCAGTAGAGCATGCGACTCCTGATCTTGGGGTTGTGAGTTCGAGCCCCATGTTGGGTACAGAGTTTAGTTGAAAATAAAGTCGTTAAAAAAGAAAGAAAGAAAGGTATTTTCAGACCTTGCATTTGTGTGAGCTGACCAAGGAGGCAGCATGGTGTGGTGAAAGGCAGAGGCTCTTTAGTATCAGAAAGCCTGGAATCGGAGCCCTTAATGGCTCCATAGTTGTGACCTGCATTGTTGGCAAGGTTATCAGACTCTCTGAACTAAGCACTTGCTTGCGAAGTTGTGTTCTATCAGGTTGTAAGAATGCCGTTGTGAACATGTCATTCTTCTGCTTGAGCCCTTCGGTGACTCATGACCCCCCCCCGCAGGATTATGTCTGAGCTCCAGGAGATACCATGCGTCATCCTCCCAGTGGGACCCCGCCGTACCAGTAGTTTCATTCCCCTCCCCCCGCCACCTCGCCCTCCCCGAACTGCAGTGGGTTCTCTCATCCTGGTGTTTGTTCCTGCTGTCCAGGTTAGTTCTTGCTCTTCCATCAATAATTAGCTCAGTCTCCCTTCCTCCTGGAGGCATCCCTGCTTCTCAGTCTCCCCACCGAAGCCAAGTTGTCACTGTTGTTTCTCTGCATAATCTCCACCTCATGCCTCCAACTTACCGCTAAATAATAATCATTGATCATCGTATTTCCTCACCGAATAACAATCAGTTGATAACACATCTGCCTTTTCCCTGGACTATTGGTTCTTTGAGGAGCGCCTGATGCATGGTAGGCATTCAGCTAATTAATGTTTGTTGATTGAATGAAAGAAAGCACAGAGGAGGTACTAAGGACCTTGTGTTATTTCCCTCATCCCAGTGTACTTAATGGAACTACAGCAGCCATACATTGGTTTTATTTTCTTTCTTTTTCTCCTAAAGGATTCAGTTCAAACCTGGGTATAAGCAAAGAAGATTAAGTACTTATGAGGATGGGGACTGGAGGGAACAGATAGTGTAGATGTTCACTTACTTTATAAATAAATACTTGAGACAAACTGTAGCAACATTACAGGGAGACTAGAATTGTATGACTACAGAGATGAGAGGCTGGATCACTTGGCTCTTTCCCTACCCTCTTTGATTAGCAAAAAGCAGGCTCACATGGCAACCGTGCATGCTACAGAGGGGTTGCAGGAAGCACGGGACAGCCAGTGGGCACACTGCACCGGCAGCATCATGTCTATGTAGCTTTTGATAATAAGGCAAAATCCTTTCAATTAGAAGCTGCGGTTCTATTGTGATTCCCAGCTTCTGTTTGCATTTTATTTTACAGGGTCTGTTCCACATTTGTCTCTGGCTGTGTCTTGGGGAATTGGTTCTTTCTTTTCTTTTTTCATTGTTCCTTTTTTTCTTTAATGTTTTTATTCCTCTCATCCTGATGTAATTTACCACAACAGCTTACAGTTGCTTAGTGCATTGCCGTTTATGGGGCACGGACAGGATCTCATTTGATCTTTACTGCTTCGAAGCACAGAGTACTTCTTTTGCACAGGGCCATACAGGAAGTGGTAGGTCCAGAACCCGAATTCTCAAACCAGGGCCTCCAACTTTTCAGGTCGGCTTTGTTTTCCATTATATTCTTTTGCCTTCCTTCAGCCATCATGATAATAGCTACCATTTATGGGTGATTCAGGATATGCCTGTGCCTCAGTTAAATTGTACCATCTATGCCTCATAGTAGAAGTAGCTCCATTTGGCCCACCAGGAAACTAAGATTTTGAGAGATAACTTTCCCAAGGTCACTCAGCTTGCAAATGGCAAAGGTGAAATTCGAACCCAGGTTTGGCTGTGTCTAAAGCTGCTTCACCCACAAAGCTTTATGTTCCTGACCTCTTAACTCAAATTTTCTGGGAACTCTTAGCACAAAATTTAGGATCCATCCTAATTACCTGGCGGGCTTCTGGAAACAGAATTCCAGGCCCTTCCTCTGGAGTTTCTACATCAGTGGGCCTTGGTGAGGCGAGGAATTCCCATTTCTACAAAGTTCCCAGCGGGAACAGATGATGATGTTCCTGTGGGGGAAGGCACTTGGGGAACCCTGCACTTGCCACGCTGCCCCCCCTTCCTCGGGTACACTGAATCATTGCCAGCAACAGTGTGTTTCATATGGAGGGGAAGGACTTCAATTATGCATTATTACATGGCCCGTTTTAAATGGGGTGTAGCCCATCCATTATTCAGCACAACTTTAAGGAGAAAATTATTATGGCCATAGAGTGGTTCTCGGTTTCTAGGTTACATTCAGGTCATGTCATTTTATTGCATTTTTCTTTGCACTCATTTATAAAAACTGCTCTAACTTCTGTATCACCACCTACACGATGGGGAGCTTAATGCCCATCTGAAAAGGGTAACAAAACCATTTATTGATTTAAAGTGTAAAGGTGTCTGAGATTCGTGCCCTCCCTTATCTACTTACCTTTTTGCATAGGATATCATGTGTTAATCACCTCTCATTTTGAAAAAGTTTATGATTTTGATGTGATTTACATATCTAGACTTAACAGGGGAGAATTCATCCCTTTAAGAAGCCTGCCTTCCTCACTCGACCTGTCCTTTTTCTGCCTGTCCTCCTCCCCATCTCTTGCCTTTGGTAACCACTAATCTGTTATGTATGCCTAAAATTATGTAATTTCACGAATGCTATATAAATAAGTAAGACAGTATTTACCCTTTTGAGATTGGCTTTCTCCCTTAGGATAATTTCCTTGAAGATGTTGTGCGTATCAATAGTTCATTTCGTTTTATTGCTGAGAAGTATTCTAGGCTGTAGATGTATCACAGTTTGTCGAATTATTCACCCATTAAAGGACATTTGGATAGTTTCCCATTTGGGGCTATTTAGGATAAAACTGCTGTGAACATTCATGGACAAGTTTCTGCGTGAAAATAAGTTTTCATTTTCTCTGGGATAAATGCCCAAGAGTGCAATTGTTGGGTCATCTGCTAATCCCACTTTCAGTCTTAAAAGAAACTGCCCAACTTTTTTTTCAATGTGACTGCACCATTTTACATTCCCGGCAGGAACATGCGAGGGTTCCAATTTCTCCGCAGCCTCACGAGCACCTGTTCTCACCTGTCCCTTTGATGATAGCCATCCTGGTGGGTAACTTGCATTTCCTTAATGGTTACTGATGCTGAGTATCTTTGTGCTTATTGGCATTCTGTATATTTTCTTTGGAACGGTATCTAGTCTATTTGTGGCTTGTTTTAAAGTTGGATTATTTGTCTTTTGGTTGTCGAATATCAGAATTCTTTACATATTCTGGATAACAGTCTCTTATCAGATCAACGATTTGCAAATATTTTCTTTTTTCTGTGGGTTGTCTTTTCACCTTCTTGATGGCAACTGGGAGGAGAGGGAGTGAAGTCTTCTTGACTGAACTTGCCTGAGATGGAGCTTCTATGAGACAGAGCTGGGAGGGGTTGGTAACGGAGCAGGTCATGGCTCAAACGCCACAGGCGCTCAATGTTCTTGCCAAGAATCCGTAGTTCTCCCAAACAAATGTTTTTCCATTTGTCATTAGACCTTTAGGGCAATTTCCAGAAACTTTAAATGAATGAATTTTTTTTAATATATAATTTTTACCAGTTAAATTGTTGTTTTGCCGGGGAGAGTGTCCAGCGTTCCTTAGTGTCTCCCTTCGCAAGGCCAGCCTTCTCGAGTGTACTTTATAATGCAGATTCCCAGGAGATTTTACACCTGCAGTTCGCATCACTTCTCCTAATTGTCAGATGATTCCTTCACAATTCCAGCTGGAGAAGGGTCTTCTCTGCACAACTTTTTCAGGACTAGAACAGGGCCTGGGACATAGTGTTTCTTGAGACAATGACTGAAAAAATGAGTGAGTTCAAGCATCGAGAAGGAGGTATACGTGAGGTGTGTGAGAACATCAAAATGGAGAGGTGAGTCCCAGACAGGCTGAGTGGGAGGGCACCAAACACAAGTGTGGCCCACCTGGGACCGCCTCCCCCCCCCCCCCACGGGACATCATTACTCCCTCAGTTAGAACGCACTTAGCCATTCACAGGTTCCCTGTCACTAGAACCCAAAAGAGAGGCTGATTCATGGGCCAAGCATGGTTAGAAATCTGAAAAGCATTGTTCTAAGTTTTGTGTGCACATGTTCCGTATGTCTCTTCATGTGTTAAACATGCATTGTATACACATGACCAGATGCTTATCTATACATACATACATATATCTGTACACATACATTTATACAAGGGTTACTCAAACCCTTGGAGCAGTGGGATATTCTGAAAGGACCTTCTTCTCTCTCTTTTTTTTTTAAGTTTATTTTGAGAGAGAGAGAGAGAGAGCAAGCATGAGCAGGGGGAGGGGCAGAGAAAGAGAATTCCAAGCAGGGTCCACACTGTCAGTGCAGAGCCCTAAGAGGGGCTCAATCCCATGAACTGTGAGATCATGACCTGAGCCGAAATCAAAAGTCAGATGCTTAACTGACAGAGCCACCCAGGTGCCCCAGAACATTCAACTTTCTCACCTGAAAATGACATAAAGAATAATGGAATGTTCAGACAATCTCTAGTCATTTTGCTGATGAGGAAACCAAGGCCCAGAGAGCTCATGTGATTTATTCATCATGTCACGGCTACCTGGTGGCAAGGATGTTCATCGCACATCTCCCTTTACCTACCGTAGGAATGAACACGAGCTTCCGTTACGCGAGCTTTCTCCCCTCCATCAGCAAATACTCCTCTGTACCACCACTTAAAAACCAACACCCTAGAATAACTGCCATTTGGATTTCTTGCTGTAAGTTTTCTGCCTTCCCTCTACCTTCGCTCCTTCCCTAAAGTAAATTCTGCGACTGGCAACTTTGAGACTTGTTACAACCTGGAACATTAATAGGATTTTACATTTTTAGCAGCCTAATGATGAGGATGTAGGACCTTCTGTGCTTATCCCTTAGGGGTTTCTATTCTGGGCACTTATTAAACTTTGCTGTAGTCTGAAGTATATTTGACCTTTTTATATTAAAACAATTTGAGTTTAAACTTTATAAGTATGCGTGTGTGTGTGCACAGATTTCTCTCTTCATCGGTTAAGGTAGAGAACCAGACATTTTTAATAGTTGAGTTTGAAGACACTTATCAATTATTTCCTTGTGTTCGATGAGCAAAGGAGAAGCCATTACCATCATAATTTAATATTTCTTATTTAGCCAAATTCGAGCCCTCTTAAAAATCTTTTCTACTTTCAAGTCTATTTTGCAGTTTAATTAATGCAGCAAGGGTTTTTATTTTACTCTCAATGGAGATAATCTTAATCCATTCACAGTGACCTTTTCTTGTGCAAATTAGTCGTACAAGCTTGTTTAAGCAAATGGTCCTTTGCATGATGTCTCTTCTTAATGACGGGTTTATAATTGAAAATTGGCTTACTCCCATATGCCTAGTTTGTATGAGAATATAAAAATAGACGTGGACTTTAAAAATATAAATGTATATATCAGTATCCCAAAACTAGGAGGGAAGAATCCGATGCCTTCAGGCTATGATTAAATTAGACTATTAGAGTCAGAAAATGCTGGTGACATATGCTACTGTCAAAGTCACACCTGTCTGCTGAGCACTGGAAGCTCTTGAAAAATGAGAGTGATTCCATCTTAGCTCTGAGAATCTGGGCTTTCACAGGACATGAGCCATTTCTGCTTTCCCAAGTTTGCTTACACTCATAATGAACCTGAAACTGCGTGTTTAGGAATGTGTTTGTGGAAACCACTTTTAAGGGGATATCCCTAAACAAAATGAAATGCTTGTGGCCTTACCTGCACTTCCCCAGCATAAAGAGAGAGCCGATGCTCATGTTCTATTTTGCCTTTTTTCAAGCGCGAAAACCGTGTTGTACCGTCAAGTGGTATTTGAGTAAAAGAAACAATCCTCTCTTCTGCACCCCACGCTATGCTTTTTTTTCCTCCTGTTATTCTTATTTCCCCATTTCTTAGGCCAGCTCCTTCTGTCTCCCTCGTCTTTCCCCTGTAAGTTATGTTATCCATCCTTATATAGGAGTATTTGTCTGGTGTAGCCAGATATTCTCGGTTAAACGTAGAAACTCCAGCTTGAAGGAGAAAGTAAATGTTTTGTGCTTGTAATGGAGGTTTTCTGAGTAGGTTTGAATAGCATGGTTTTGTGGGGTGGAGAACAAGGACAGTCTTCGTTTTGCTGAATCACACGGCATTAAACAAGAACTACTCCTTGTGATCTTTTCTCTTAAGCTCATGGGGACAAGACATTTCATCGAGACACAAAAAATCTCACTTTTGGAAGCAAACCCTGGGCAAGCCAAATTGTTCCTGGGACCATCAGACTTGTCTTTCACGTACTACTTGCAAAACACCCTAACTGCTTTGCACCTCGTGAAAGTTCACGTTTGTTGTTCAGGCCACGCCCTCCGTGTCCCCAAAGGGAAAGTGAGAACCGCCCTTCCAGAGTGTCTCCCGGGGTAATTCCATGTCACGTGCACACCTGCAGGTGTACACTGACCCCTCCGCCGCCCCGCTATGCCTCACGGGTCTTCGTGTGCCGGTTGTTCCTGATTGTTCCTCCTTTCCTTCTAGGTATGATTATCGGGAAATGCTGCACAATGCCACTTTCTGTCTGGTTCCTCGTGGTCGCAGGCTGGGGTCCTTCAGATTCCTGGAGGCTCTGCAGGTAAGAGACCCTGAGACCTCCTCAGAATAGGGCTGAGGACTGTAGTCAGACAGTGTGGGTTTAACCTTAACCCTTCTGCAGGGATCTAAGCAGAATGCATAGTTTGCCTTGAACACCTGGAATCTGTTTTCCCAAGAAAGGCTGTAACATTTTTTATAAGAGAGGGAGTGGAAGAGAATTCACTCCCTATCTTTGGACATAAGAAGACTAAACGGTTTCACCACCAGGGAGGAGGTGCTCTTCGGAGACACGTTCGCCAACAGAGGGTAGATCTGACTGCCCAGCAGCAGCCCTGCAGACACTATTCTGCTCCTGGAAGCCAGTCTCAGGAGCACTGGCTTAAGAAAATGGCTTATTGGGGGCACCTGGGTGGCTCAGTTGGTTAAGCGTCTGACTTCGGCTCAGGTCATGATCTCGCAGTTTGCGGGCTTAAGCCCCGCATCAGACTCTCTGCTATCATTGCAGAGCCTGCTTTAGATCCTCTGTCTCCCTCTCTCTCTGTCCCTCCCTCTCCTCAAAAGTAAACATTAAAAAAAAATAATCAGAAGAAAAGAAAATGGCTTATTGGTGGTACTTCCCCAAAATAAATTGTCTTGGGATACTTAGGTGGCTCAATCAGTTGAGTGTTCAACTTTGGCTTCAGTCATCACCTCATAGTTCATGGATTCAAGGCCTATGTCAGGCTCTGTGCTGACAGCTCAGAGCCTGAGGCCTGTTTTGGATTCTGTGCCTCCCTCTCTCTCTGCCCCTCCCCCACTCATGCTCTATCTCTATCTCTCTAAAATAAATAAACGTTTTAAAAAACCTTTTTTAATATAAAAAAAAAAGCAAATTGTCTTTTCTGCCCACACCCCTCAGTTATCTCTTGGCGCCTCTAAATTCCAAGAGTGAGGCACAGAAGGTCACGCTACTCACTTGGCCCAGCTATTCTGGAGGCTCTGCAGCTCCAGGGCCTGCGTGGTGTGCTGCTCATTAACCTCGCTCTGCAGAAATGCCTCACCTGATGAGACACTTGTCCACATTAGCCACCTGAGAGTTGCAGCCAGCCTTCCTGGATCTCAAGAAAGTGTGCTCCCAGCTAAGACTCTCCTCCTCCACTCCTCACCTCTTGGCCTCTCTGTTCTTCCTCCTCTATGTTCTGCACCTCACCAGAGTCTGTGCTATTTGCACATTGCTTCCTAACATACGCCATTCGGTCATGTCCTCCAACAGAAGAGCTTCCTTGTCTTTCCAGTCCTTTCCAGTGTGCTCTGTGTGTTCTGTGAAGCAGGCAGTCACTAATGTTCTGGTAGCCTCATTGGCATGTTGCATGAAGCAAATTGTTCTCTGCTTTGGAACCAGAACTGTGTCCTTAGCCTGGTGTTCGTTGGCCATCAGATCTCATGCAGACAGTACATTGGTACGAGAGTGGTTTGGATCCCTCCACAGCGAAATGGAACAAGGTTCCGGCTCAGATGTTTGCACAGCAAGGGAAAGGTGAACCCCCATAATAGTTAAGTCCACAAAATGCTTCATCAGGAATGCCAAGCCCATTGTGCTCTTCGTTGCGCCTAACATTGAGGTAAACCACTTCACAAGCAGACTTGTGGCGGTTATTGACAAAACCGTTTATATTCAAGGTTGGTTTTATGCTAGGATGTTGTTGGTGGACGATTTTGTTACATCAATAAAATTTCTCAAACAACGCCAGTCGTCACCATGGAGGTAAGGTCAGCCAAACCATGTACTAGAATAGAAATGGGGTTTTAGCATTTGAGGGCAAGACTTGCAAACATTAAAATCTTGGCTGGATATGTACAGCCTTCATGTGACTTGATAACTCATACAAGCTTACTTTTCTTTTTTAACTTTATTTATTTATTTTGAGAGAGAGAGAAAGAGCACGAGCAGGTGAGGGGCAGAGAGAGAGGGAGAGAGAGAGAATCCCAAGCAGGCTCAGTGCAGAGCCTGACATGGGGCTCGAACTCATGAACCGTGAGATCATGTCCTGAGCCAAAATCGAGAGTCAGAAGCTTAATCAACTGAGTCACCCAGGTGCCCCATAAGTTTACTTTTCTTCTGGCCTGAGTAGTCCAGAATCCATGCAGTGATCCAAGTAAGCAGTGCCAGCAATTGAATTTGCACCGATGTCACCTTGGATTGGAATGGCTCCCCCTGCTGCTTCCTTCACATTCACGAATGTCCCTTCCTCACCCAGGCTGCCTGTGTCCCTGTGATGCTCAGCAATGGATGGGAATTGCCATTCTCTGAAGTGATTAATTGGAACCAAGCTGCCGTCATAGGCGATGAGAGATTGTTATTACAGGTAAGGAAGGGGCTCCAGCCTTCAGCAGATGAGTGGATTATTGCTGCCACCGTCCAAACTTTCAAAGAAGATGAATCCAAAAGGTCAGCTCTATAAAAGAAATTTTATCAGGAGAAAATTGCCTGTGTCATGGCGAATATGAAGTCATTTAATATGACATTGTTCACTTTCCAACAGAAAATCCGCCAGGTCCAGGGAATATATTTGGAAAAGGAGAAGCGGCAGGTGAAGGACATGAACTTGATAGGAAGGAGAGATGTATACCCATCCTCTTCCCTAGCCCGAAGTTTTAGAAGTGATCCGAGAGGGCTTTTGTACTGTCCTGTCTCTCCGTGTTCCTTTCGATGGTTTCCGTAATTGCCTTCAGATTAATTTTCAGAAAGAGGGAGGTCTCTAGGGTTGATTCTTATAATTAGTGTTATCATTGCTCAAATGCTCTGGTCGAGGAGCCTGAGCAGTGTTAATCTTTAACATGTATATTTAAAAGAGCAGCCTCTAATAAAATTGGTTTTTTAAATGTGTTTTTTGCCATTTGGATCTCTCTTTTACTTTATTTAATTTTATTTTATTGTAGCAAGAAACTTAACGTGAGATTTAGCCTCTTATTTTTAAACGCACAATACATTATTGTTGACTGTGGGTACAATGTATTACACATTTCTGGAGCTTATTCATCTTGCTTAACAGAAACTTTATGCCCACTGATTAGTAACTCCCCATTTCTGCCTCACCCCCACCCCTGGCAACTATCATTCTGCTCTTTAGTTCTATGCATTTGGCTGTTTTAGAGACCCAGCAGGTAAGTGGAATCATGTAGTATTTGTCTTTCTGTGACTGGCTTATGTCCCTTAGCCTAATATCCTCCACGTCATCCATGTTGCCCCTACATTGCAGAAATCAGACTTAATATTATTAAAATGACCATATTACCTAAATTGATCTACAGATTCAATGCAATCCCTATCAAAATCCCAATGGCATTTTTTACAGAAATAGAAAAATAATTCTAAAATTCGTATGGAACCACAAAAGACATCAAATAGCCAAATTAGTCTTGAGAAAGAACAAAGCCGGAGGCATCAAAATTCCGGGTATCAGAATATATTACAAAGCTACAGTTATCAAAATGATATTGTACCAGCATATAGGGAGACATGCAGACCAACGGAGCAAAATAGAACTCCCAGAAATAAATCTATCCGGATAAGGTCAACCAGTGTTCAACAAGGATGCCTGATAAAAGTTTGAACTTCTCAGGAGCTGCCTGGGGAGAGGAATATGATACAGAGAAATTCAAGGGCAGCTATTGTCAGTCACTAAGGCTTTCTAAAGCCCTTTTGTGTACTAATATTGTAGGCTCCACATAATTTGTCATACTCCTTTCTCTAAAATTATGGAATATTTTAATATTTTCCTTTGATGGCAGTATATACTTTATCTTGAACTACCACAAATGTTGTAGAATGATTTTTTTTTAATGTTCTAGTGTTTTAAAAAAAAACAGTATCAAGAAAATTGAATTTCTGGGGTGCCTGGGTGGCTCAGCCAGTTAAGTGTCTGACTCTTGATTTCAGCTCAGGTCATGATCTCATGGATTTTGGGTTTGAGCCCCACATCTGCATTGTCACTGTAGAGCCTGACTGGGATTCTGTCTCTCTCTCTCTCTCTCTCTCTCTCTCTGTCTCTCTCACTCGCTCTCTGCCCCGCCCCCGACTTGCTCTCTATTTCTCTCTCAAAATAAAAATTTAAAAAAAAAGAAGGAGAAGAAGAAAATTGAGTTTCTAACTCTCTTGTTGCTTCTGCTTGTGCTGCTGGCCAGTCTGCTAGCTGTCTGGTGAAGTAACACAGTGCTCTTCCTAAAGTAATAGGTGAAATATCTGTAATCAAGGGGGCTATGGATTAGGCAAGCCTAAATGAACACAGATCCCAAAACACGGCTTGTCTCTGGTACTCAGGTAGATCACTCCATGGCCCCTGGGACTTCCAACACAAAAGAGGAACATGTGACCTCACAAAATCCTCCTTGGGCAGAATGGCATATGTCGAAAACATTGACTCATGAAAGGCCAGACAAAAATGATCTGAGTGGTTCTTTCCCACGTTGCCTTTTTCCTTCCTTTTATGATTTTTTAAAAATAATATATGATCATTACAGGAAATTTGGGAAATGAAAAGAATAAAAGGCATCAGCGCTAACATCTCCAGTTGTGCACCAAGGCTCCTGTGAATGTGATGTGAATAACTTGGGAGTTTGTCTTGGAGAGGAGAGCATTCCAGGACGCTTGGATGTGGTTGTCCAGCTTATACTGTTTCACCAAAGTTGATGTATATTTTACCTTCTACAGCAGCTTTTGACTTGACTCCAAAGATTTTGTTTTCCATCCTGCACCCACCCAAACTTGCTGTTGTTTTCCCATCTCGTACGCAGTCTGTCTTTGCACAGCTGCCTCCATATTGAACAGCGACTGCACTGTCGTTAACAATGGTTGTAAAGAGCTGGCACCGAGCCCGAATGTCTGCTCTGGGAAATGTTGTTGTTATGTTACAATTTTTCGTTTCCTGTTTTAGAACAGCTCAGATGTTTTTATTTGCATATATTCTTGTCATTATGTCACCAAGAGAGCTGAATGTTGCTTTCCTGTATCTATTTTGGTAGATTCCATTAGTTTTGTTGCCATACATGACCTTTTATTAAGACTTCCTTGAGTTCTGCCACAGTGAACAATCCGGCCAAATTGGAATTAATTTATCACTCTCACATATACCTGTCTCTCAGGACAAGCAGATTAATAACCAATAGCCAAATGCCATTAAAACTTGGAACTCTTGTCTTTTCAGTCAATTAGAATTCTCTTCCAGAGTACTTTGCAAAGAGCTATCACTTATATCGTATGTACAAACAGGTAGCGTGTATTTTACTTGGTGTCCCAACATCAAGTTGTGGCTTATATAAAAGAGGGGAATGTACTGGTAGGTTAATATGTGATATTCCCTTTCTTCTTTCAGAACTCCAGCCCCACTTAGTTTTTTGGAGGCTGTACAGTGGCAGTAGCTTTTGGCATTTTTCTAATGGACTGGTTTCTTGTGATCATGACAAAACAGTGAAGTCAACCTATGTGACTCTTAGGAAATATCAGTGGTGTTTGGAAGAGAACCTGATTATGAAAATTGGGCAGGGTACCTTTTTCCTAGTTTTTTTTTTTTGAAATCTAAGTAATTTTCTCAGTAAAAAAATAAATTGTCTTTGATGTATCAAGGATCCATAAAATGGATGGTTTCTCTACCTTCTCCAAGGGTATTTTACTGCCATTTGACCTTGAGCTCTGATTACGGTCTACTGTTTGCCTGCCAGTGCTCTTCCTTTACCCGTTGCCTCCATGCTTCTTGAGTGGTGGGCATCCAGATACACACTTTGGGGCACAGGTTTGGTATCTGCTTTAGGACATTGCCAAAGCAAGTGAACTTGTCCATGTGTTCTTCTTGTGAAGCAGCTTCATTGCTCTTCAGAAGAATAGTCTTAAGTCAAAAAATGTGCTACCGCCTCCTTCCTCCCTGCCCCCAGTGGAAATTCACATACAGGCTTGGTCACAATGCCATGAGTAACTTTCTTATTAAAGCAGCTAACAGAGCATCCCCACTTCAGCCCAAGCCCCCATATCTGTCTGATTAGTTACGCATTAGGAAAGCAGGCATGCAGAAAGAGGTGAGCACAAGAGGGCGGTTGCTAATCACAAGGAATCTCCTCTAAAAGTGTAGACTCCATAAATGAAATAGACCTTGAAGTATAGGTGAAGATAGGGAGCAAGCCCAGCAAACTCACCAGAAACCCAGGAAGTACATGTCAGAGCTCCAGATCCAAGCAAGCTCATATGCAGACACTAAGCAGCAATTGATCCAACTTTGACCCTACGTCAATAATAATAATAGTGGTAGTAATAATTCGCTGTGTTAATGAAGCTTCCCATGTTCTAGGCACTGTGCTAAGCACTTAGATGATCTCCATTACAACCTTGTGATGTTCGTACTATATCCCCACGTTATAAATGAGGAAATAGAATCTTTGAGAGATCAAGTAACTTGTCCAAGAAAGCACAGCTGGTAAATGTTAGAGCCGAGAATCCCACCTTGGTCTAACTTCTGGTGTCCCTGTGCTTGATCATTAAGCTATATTGCTGGTAAAAATAACTTTAATCCCTATGGTGGCTTCAGATGGCCATGTTCAATTCAACTCCTATTTCTTGAATGAAAACCAGTCTTCTAGCCTTAAAGTGTGTAGCATGATGGACAGGACCTAGATCCCTCCTTTAAAATCATGTAGCCTGGTAGAGAACATATATAGTATGATGGTTGAACATATATAGTGTTTGGCAGATCATGTTAGATTGGGGTAAGTGCTAGAGCCATAAAGAGAGATCAGGGAGCAGAAGAGCTCTCAGAGTGAGGTAGCTGGTGTGTGCGCATAGAAACGACCGTCCAGCTGCAGATTAAATGGAGAGGTTCATAGACATTCCCTTAAAAGCCCTTCTGTAGATCACTTGTAGTCCCTGGCATGGGATGTCTTGGAAGTGTTTCGAGGATGATGTCTCTCAGCCTTTCCCCAAAGCTGATAGCCCCCTTCTCTATAGAATGTAGTTGCGTGCAGGACCAAGGATTTGTGGAACCCTGAGCAACTGATAAGCTGCTCCCAAATCTTAGAGGTAACTTTAACTTCCATGCATTAAAGATTGTTAAAACTGATCCCCAGTAAGTATTGTCTGTACCTGACACCTTCTTAAGGGCATTTCAATTTAAGGGTTGGTGATTTTCGGTAGATCTGTATGCTAGAACCTGAATGCTATGAAGTGTAAAAACCTAACCCAGGTGGGTTATTTTGATCAAATGGCATCTCATTGTTTTACAGTTCTAGTTACTATGTGTTCACCTTGTGTTACAGATTCCTTCTACAATCAGGTCTATTCATCAGGATAAAATCCTAGCACTTAGACAGCAGACACAATTCTTGTGGGAGGCTTATTTTTCTTCAGTTGAGAAGATTGTATTAACTACACTAGAGGTAAGTGAGACCAGTTGGCTCCTGGTCTTGAATAATGGTCCTTTATACACTTCTGTTGGCTTTCTCGTCTATTACTGGTGAGGTGTAATTGGGTCAAATGGGACAAAACTGAATTTTATGTACTTGGATATGTCAGTTAACCCTCTTTTACCTGCTCTGCCAAGCCAGAGCAAATCCCTCCATTCCTAACAAAGCTCCATAGAGGAAAACTGACATGAGGAGAAATTCCACTCCTTGACACAGATATTGGCTCTGTCTTACATCATTTCAGCGATATGTGGTTAATGACTACCTTGCTGTCCTTCACACTCAGTGACTTCCTTTGAGGACATATTTCTGGAGCCCATTTAGAAAACTGATAATGACCAAGTGTGGGAAATATCTTCTACCGTTCTAAAAATATAAGCAATTTACTGGGCACCAATGGTGTTGGGGGTACAACCAAATTAATTCTCAAGACCTATGCAACCCAACCAGCATCAGTGTTGCAAGGATGTGTTGAGAAGAAAATCAGGATTACACCTGTCTGGTGCAGAAAGTGTTAAACTTTATGAATGCAGAAAATCTTCTAGGCATATGGGTGCCCCTTGTAAGTTGCTTTTTATTACGGCAGAAGAGAAGAAGGGAGAGGGAAGCATGGAGATGATTAAAACCTTTGGAAGTAGAACAGATAGTGATGGCCCGAGGCTACGCCACACTAGCACAGAAAGCTAAGAAAAGATTTAGGAAACTGCACACTCATGAATTACAGCTTGCAGGGAGGAGAGCAGAGGTCCTCTGCTGAGCCATAGCACTGAGGTGATTCCGAGGTGTTCACATAATGTAACAGGGGTATTGGTGGCCTCACTTGGAGTATTTACTTTGCAAAAAAGTGTTAACTGCTCCAGAAGCTAATGGCATTTGTAGCATACACTGAGGAGTCTGAGTAATACCAAGGAACACTGAAAATCACCCTGTTTTGTCCACATCACTGTTCTCTTGCCGCCCCGGGTATCATAGCCTGTGCTGGCCATGCCCAGGGCATGGGGAGTGTTTACCTGCCCTAAGCCTAGCCTAGGCCCCTGCTCCGGTCACAGTCTTCTCACGAATGGTGCACATTTTGTTTTGATCCTGGACCTAGGTGAAAGGGGCTATTTTGGACCCAGGCCCACCCCATGAACCAGGTCAGAATGGCTTCCAAGGGCTTCCTTATTAAAAGCAAACCTCTTATTCCTTAACATTGATTGCATTTTCTCTTCTGTTCATAGCAGCAGATTTGAATATGTAATAGATTTTACTCTGCTATATTCCATCCAACACCCTTCCTAGGCCCTTCTTAAGGAAAGTTGAATGTCAATTTTTTTTCTTTGTGGAATGAGTGCTTTCTATTTAAAAAAAAAAAGTACATGTATAATGGAAAATACTTAAAGCATAAATATAAAATCATCTACCCATACAAAATCACTATTGACATATAGATACAAACACATATATAGTGGCTTTTTCTATGCAAATTTATACATATGTTGCAATTTTTAATTTAAAGAAGTCTTTCAGGGGCGTCTGGCTGTCTGGGTTGGTAGAACATGCAACTCTTTTTTTTTTTTTTTTAATGTTCATTTATTTATTTTCGAGAGAGACAGAACAACCAGAGGAGGGGCAGAGAGAGAGGGAGAGAGAGAATCCCAAGCAGACTGGCTCCACGCTGCCAGTGCAGAGCCCAACGCGGGGCTCCAGCTCACAAACCATGAGATCATGACCTGAGCCGAAATCAAGAGTTGGGCACTTAACCAGCTAAGCCACCCAGGCACTTACATATGCACTCTTAATCTCAGAGTTGTGAGTTCAAGTCCCACATTGAGCATAGAGCCTACGTGGAGCCTGTGTATACCTTGGATTGCGAGTAACTTGTTCCCTGAGTGTTCTGCAAGACAAGCAAACATTTCTTACAAATTTTAACGTGATAAACAATGTCTTGCAATATTGGTATGTGATGCCAAACATCACATCATCAGAGCTGAGCCAGTGGTTCTTGAAATTTACCTTGATATACAACCATGTTTGGATTACAAGCATGTTTCCGGAACGAATTATGCTCTCAGACCAAGGTTTTATGGTGTATATATGTTTGTATTTATGTTTATCATATGTATGTATATAATTTATTTAGATATATATACATATATAATTTAAACTTGTTTATAATCAGCTTTTTTTCGCTTTTAATAATATGTTCTTAACATTTTGTCATGTTAGATGTTTCTACAATGATTTTAGTGACCATATAATATTCCATTCATGATATCACCTAATTTCTATAATTATCCTCAATTTAAAGACATTACAGTTGTTTCTGCTTTTTCATTATTTATATGCATTGTTGAGGCAAATAGACTCAGCTCAAATTGTTGCACAGGTTCAAAATTACTTCCTTAGGATTAATTCCTTGAATTCAAAGTCCTGGTTCAAAGAATGTGACAAATGCTAAGATTTCTAATAAATTGTCAATTTTCCTGCAATAGAATGGAGCTAATTTATATTCCCTCCAGCTTATATGAGAGGACCTGTTTTTATTATTTTGGGTATTTTTCATTTTCACCAATATTGGACATTATATCTTTCAAAATGATAAATCATTATTTTTTTAATTTATATTTCTTAGGCTATTAGTAAGAATGAATATTTTTCATATTTCTTAGGCACCTCACAAAGAAAGAAATAGAAGTGGCCACAACGTTGTCCTACTTTTTCTCACTAATTTTTAAGAGCTTATTCTATTAAAAATATTAACCCTTTGACTCTTGTTTCAAATATTTCCCCCAACTTGTGGTATCCCTTTCTATTATGAGGCAATCTTTTCATCTGTGACTTTTTCATTTGCTACTGTTTAGAAAGGATCTTTTGACCCATAATTTAATTTATTCACACACTCCCTTATATTTTTCTAGTACTTTCATGGTTAGCTTTTTACATTTAGCTATTTAATCCTATTTACTTTTATATATATGATCTGTGTTGAAATTATTTTCTTTTTTGACAGATTATTGTGTAGTTTGTCCCAACATACTAAGTTTTCTTTCCTCAATATTGTCACATGCCACATTTATCCATCTTTGAGTCTGTTTCTGGCTTTCTATGGGTTTTTTTTATGTTTACTTATTTATTTTGAGAGAGAGAGAGAGAAAACAGGAGACGCAGAAGGAGAGAAAGAGACTCTCAAGCAGGCTCTGCACTATCAACACAGAACCCAGCTTGGGGCTCAATCCCATGAACCGTGAGATGGTCATGTGCGCCAAAACCAAGAGTTGGATGCTTAACTAATTGAGCCACCCAGGCGCCCTCTTTCTAGCCTTTTGATTTTTGTCCCTATTAGTTGTACACTATAAAATACCGAGGCCACTTGTTTTCATTTTTTCGGCTCTGTATGTCATCCTTTGGTGGACCTCTATTTGTTTAACTAACCTACTATTATTGACTATTAATGTTGTTTCTAGTTATTTATTTTGTATAGATCTAGATCTAGATATCTTTATCCAAACAGTGAGTTTCTACATGTATCTTAGGCTAGCTATAACTCTTAATTCTTTAGCCTAGAGTCCTTAATGTGGGATTGTTGCCGAGCCAGAGTCTAGGTTCATGATAAGCATTGCCAAATTACCCTTCCAGAAGGATGCATCAGTCTGGACTCTCATAAGCCATCTGGGGGGAGACCTTCTCTAGCTGTGTACTTGTTAGCCTTAAGGATCGTAATTAAAACACACACATATACAACTTTGCAAATTTGCCAGATGAAAGATGGTATCTCATTAATTACATTTCTTTTGAGTATTCTGCATAGAGCCAGTCTCTTGCCTATTTAGTTAGCAGTGCGCACTTATCCTGAAAGAACAGTTGCATGTGTTATAGTCATCAGAATAGAATCTCAAGTCAAGCTGTTGTCATCTCTTCTGGAAAGGCCTTCTTCCCCTTGGATTTAAGCCACGCAGTTCTTTAGCGACACAGTTGTTTTGAAAACACTATGAACCATATACTTCATTCAAATTTATAGCAACTGTCAAATCTCCTTATATAGTTCCAAGATTGGATTGTAACAGTTTGACCTCTCAACCAAATTACATGAAAGATACCATCCAGTTTCCCTTTTTAATTCAGAACTCAGATTACCCCAGAATTCAAGTATATAGAAAAGCAGAGAGAATAGCAGAAAATACCACCCACATACACAAATAAAGCCAACGTGTTTATGACAACAACTTAAGTATCACATATCAAAAATGCCTCCTTGGCTTAGAACTTAGATGATATAAGTCAGTCTGTGCTAGAGCTCCTGAATTATGAGGATAATTCAAAATTACTCTTAGACAACATATATTTGAGGATCCTTTGTTTTCAGGATGTTCTACACTCAGACTCTAAAACTCTGGGTGTTCTTTGCTTGCTATATACAAGGCCATGGAAGGGGATTATTTAGTCTTTGGAGATTATGAGCCTTAGTGTTGTGGTAATGCTTAGACCCAATTGAAAACAAGATGCCTTCTCTCCAATGCCAGGGTCAAGTTGTTAGTGCATTGCACTGCACTGCACTCTGTCATATTTGGGATTTGGCTAGCATTTCCAGTCTGATAGAAGCTTCCTAATTCTGCACCTAGGAATTAAGGAGCTATTTAATAGAGCTAGGCTCTTTGGGGCTCAGTTTTTGTGTGTGTGTGCAAGTTGAGAAGTAATGATGGGGACAGTGATAAAATATTGCAAAGACAGTGTTCCTTCATGGATTCCGTTATTTGTCAGAATATTGCACAGCAGTGACCTGGCACTAATGATCGAAGCATAGGAGCTCAGTCAGAATCAAGGTGAGTGAAAGGAAAGGGCACTAGGTTGTAATAATATATAAAAAGAGTTAATGGTAGTTTGGAAAGCACATTTTTAATGGACTTTTATGAAGTATGCTCCAATTTTTTCTCTTCAGTTACCTAACAAGGCACATTCAGACCATGGTATTACTGATGCTGTTGTACAGTGAAATATTAAAATCAATGAAATAATGGAAATAGAATGCTTTGGCTCAGAGTGAGGTGGCATATGGTGGCACTGTGTGTGAGAGGCAACATTGCATTGGTCAAAAGACCAAGTCAGGGCCACACAGAATGACTGTAACCTGTAACCAGTAGTCCATTATTGAGAAGACAGATGGCACATAAAGAAAGAAAAATAAGGAGCCTGCCATTCTTTCCTTTGAATTCATATTAATGGGAAATATTATCCTTATCGAGGGTACCATTTGGGTCTATAATGAAAAACTTTTGTATTATGTGTGTATATGTATCTCTGTGTAGGTTTGTGTTGATTTTCTTTATAGCCAAAGAAGTATCCAACTTCTAAATGTGATGTCTTCTTCTATAACGATAAAGATTGAGCTCTAGAGCCCTGCAAGGACCCTGGGAGCTGTCCAGTGTAGCAATAGGGAGAATTGGACATTAGGAGAGGGACAGAATGATTTTTCTATTTGGTGAGATGAGATCCATACTTGTTCAGACTTTTGAGAAGGCAAGTTGATACAAACCTTTTAGAAAACATTTGTCAATACATATGAACCACTTTAACAGTGTTTATACCCTCTGACAAACTCCTAAAGAATCAATTCTAGGGGCACCTGAGTGGCTTAGTTGGTTAAGCATCAGACACTCAATTTTGGCTTAGGTCATGATCTCATGGTTCATGGGTTTGAGCCCCACATTGGGCTCTGCTCAGACAGCACAGAGCCTGCTTGGGATTCTCTCTCCTCTCCTCTCTCAGCCTCTCCCTCTCCATCCCTCTCTCAAAAATAAATAAACATTTTTATTTTATTTTATTTTTAATTTATTTTTGAGAGCAGGAAAGACAAAGCATGAGTGGGGGAGGGGCGGAGAGAGAGGGAGACACAGAATCTGAAGCAGGCTCCAGGCTCTGAGCTGCCAGCACAGAGCCCGACGCGGGGCTCGAACTCACAGACTGTGAGATCATGACCTGAGCCGAAGTCGGATGCTTAACCAACTGAGCCACCCAGGCGCCCCTAAATAAACATTTTTAAAATGAATCAATTCTAGATGTGGAAAATTTTAATTCACAAATATATTCATTGCTCTGCATGGAAAAAATTACACTATTGTTGGTCTTTTAGGATATGTAGCCCACAAATGCTATTAATAATATGGAAAGATACCTATAATATGTAATACCTGTGATATTAAAACTAGGTACAAATGGAAAAATCTATGCCTAGAAAATGAATTCAGGAATGAGATTTTTTAAGGCAAAAAAGTCAAGTCTTAAGTGTAAAAACTTAGGCAGCTATTCCTAACAAATTCTGAGAGGTTATTATAATTTACATGATATTTTATTTTATTACAAATGAGAAAAGTGAGACATCAAGAGGGCCAGGTTAAATTAAGCATTTGCTGTTGCTCTTATAACTTTACCAATATCTTCCTATCAAGATTCATTTGAAGAGAGTATGATATGTCTATTGGTATCTCCGAAGATTACTATAACTTGTTGTATCCTTGAGTTTGAAATGATAACAATGTTGTGATACTGAACCAGAAGGAGTATGACAATGAGAAGCATACTGCCCAGAGATTCAAAGTGAATGGTGACCCACTTTGTGGCATCCTGAGTTCCATGTCACTTGTATATTTGTCGGATTTATGTTGCTGTCTACTTTCAATTTATTCTGTGTTTCGATATCCAGATTCATTTAAATGACCACATGCTGGAAGGCAAATAAATTTGGAAAGCAAAAAAAGAGGATCTAAATGAAAAACTAAAAGGGAAAATAAACAATAGATTTGGAAGGTATAAATAATGTAAAACTAGGATAAGTGGTATATAAAGTGAAATTGTTAGCCACATAAAAACCCATGACAACCTTAAGTTTCTCATAATTAATGCCTAGACAAAGCATTTTTAACACATCTCTGTTGTACCATAGAGAGTAAGCATTAATATTTTAGCTAGCTTCCTAAACTCTCCACCAAATTAGAAACTGCTACCTAGCCATATAAAATTAGCAGTTTTGATCTGGGGGAAAGAGAAAATGCAGAAATCACTAAACTAAGGTGTTTGAGTTCTTCCAAATTACCTCTTTGCTTCCTTCTCTCTCATTATGAAATATAAACATGATAAGGTTTGTAAAAATAAATGTAGCTCACTTTATTATTTATCTATGACTACACAAGATGAGACGAATATGTTAATAACCTTAACAAATAATAAAGCTCCATTTAAAACTGTCTTTACTTAAAAATCACAGTGCATTAAATGGGAACCTGAAAAATAATGACTTAGGTCTTAAATCTCTTAAGAGACATGGCAGTCTTTTTCTTTTTTTTAAGTGCAAAAAAGAATTGCTGCAAACATGAAATCCTGTATCAAGTTAATTATTTGCCAAATCATTTCTTAATGAGTGGATGGTATAATTACAAGAGTTTGAAAGTCACACAGAGAAATCTGTAAAGTGGACTAATCATGTTCATCTGACAAATGATTCAGGATGGGAGAATATTTGACTCTAAATGTAGAATTTAATGATCTGCGAGGTCCCAAAGTCCAAAGAAACTAATGAACTAGCATGGCTATTAGTCTTCATATGCCATGCCTCTTGTCCTATTATGTGGGATGTTTTGAGCAATTGTTAACTCACTGCTTTTTGAGGCAAAATGTAGAAAAACTTCAGTTAACTAGTACCCCAAAGTCCTACAATTGACTTTGAAAGGAAAATGAAATATGACAGATAAATCTGCCTCATAAATTAAAGGAACAGATCAAAACAGCTTCTAGAATGTGCCATGCCTTCTGTACCCTCCCAGCCCAGTCTCCACATGGACATCTGTGTGGACTGAGAATAGATCTTCCTGGCGAGGATCTAGAACCACGGCTGGAGGCTTGGTCATCAAGGAAACTGTTCCACGCACTCTGCTTTCAAATCAGAATGGACTTACTATTATAGGAAGACAAGGTAGAATTTATGGTTAAACTTAAGTTTAGTTAGGAAATTTGATTAGCCATAATTCATCTCCTTCTCTCTCACACTCTCTTTCATTGCTCTGTCACTCTCTTTGTGTCCTGGACACTTTTATCCATGAAGAATTTGGGGGTAGTCGCTACTTTGAGCGTTATCATTCCCCAAATTTGGACTGAACATGCTTCTTCTCAAATACCATCAGGGTTTCATCCTCACCACAAGCTGTGTTTTTATTTTCTAGATTATTCAGGACAGAATATTCAAGCACATATCACGTAACAGTTTAATATGGAACAAACATCCTGGAGGACTGTTCGTACTACCACAGTATTCACCTTATCTGGGAGACTTTCCTTACTACTATGCTAATTTAGGTAAGTGAGTTTCTTTCAGGGCACTACCTCTTGTTTACTCCAGCTGTTGTCCAGACTTAAGTCCCTGGGTTTTTTTGTTCTAGAGCAGGGTCTTCCTACCAGCCTGCATGGGACATTGCCTCCTAGCGCCCTGTCATAAATGGTGTATCAAGATCAAGAATTATAAATCCAGCAGAACATTGCAAAATGAAAAAACTCCTTTCTTGTCTGAGCAGCTCTACTTCACGTTTAGTGGAGTCATTCCTTTTTGAGAAATGGGCTCCCCAAATGACAGATCATTTCGAACACGACACTGGGTTTGCTGTAATTTGACGTCTCTTCTTATATGAAATGGAACCAGAAGAGCTCTCCCTAATTTTTTTTTGTTTCTTTGCTTGTGATCTCAACTTATCTCTCTCCTACCAAAGAAAAGTGGAATTAATAAAGGGAAGGGAGAAAGATTTAATAATACATGACAAGAGACAAATCTATTCACCCATTTGACATTTATTGTGCTCCTCTAATATGTGCCATTAATGCAACACTAGGCGGTAGAAATAAAAAGTCAGATGAGACACAGTGTCTGCCCTTCAGCAGCTTCTAATCTAATCACAGTGGTGAAAGAGGATGGACAGGGTCCTAGACAAAGCTCTGCGATTACTGCCATAGACCTTTATGTTTTTGCAGGCCCACTCGTGCTAGTGTTAATAACATCTTAGACATTTCCTCGCATTCACAGTTCCAACTTGGAGGAACTCTGGGACAGTAAAGCGTCTTTCAACATGTCATGGGAAAAAGACTCTAGATTTTCCACCCTGTGCATATGTTCCCCATAACGATCTCACCCTTGAGTTGTGGGGGTTTAATTTGAAACTGATAAAAAAGAAACTTAAGGAAAGTCCTGACCTGAAGTATCAACCAATGACAAAGAGCCCTTTGATCCAAACCAAACATGTTATGGTGACTGGTAGTAAAATCAGGGAATGGTCCACACTAGGTAATACATTTAGAAATGGCGATTTTCAGAATCAGGCCACATTTGATAAAAATCCCTAGACAACTTCTTGTAGAGCTAGTGAAATCTTCGTGTGGAGCGAGCACATTAGACGTGTGTACATGATGCTTCTCAAACTAGTACAAGCTGTCAAAGTAGTGACTTGTCCTCACCGTGAAAAAGGGAACCCTTCCATCATATGTATTCTTCCTTGGCAAAATTTTGATTGTGTATCTAGATAGTGAGGAAGTTAGCTTCTTTCTAACATGCAGTTAAAGTACCAATTGGAAGATACAATTTGCTCTACGAAACACCCATTGAATTCTTTAATATGTGTAGTGTGAGCCTTCCCTTTATTCTATTGACACCAAAGCTTAATTTGAATGTCACTGCACACTCTTGTTTGCATTTAAGCTACCAAAATGCAAAATTTGTGGGTCTAAACTAGTGAGGTCTTAAAAAGCTTTTAAACCCTGTCTCCAATTTCTTAGTGAGTTCTTACGGAAAAACTCACTTGGGGGAGAAGCCATCTCACTTCGTTCTCTTTGGTGGCAGTGCCTGTTTTGCATATTTATGACACCTCTACCTAGGGCTTCAGAGCACACAGGTGGCAGAGGTTTGAGTCACATACTTATTCTCTCAGCTTCTGTCAGCGCCACACAGAAAGAACTTCTTGGGAGCATAGAAGCTTCCACTCCAAAATGATGATGACGACAGTGATGTTGATGGTGATGGCGATGATAGCCACGGACAAACATTGAGCACTTACTATTTGCTGGGTCCTGTGCTACCTTCTTGGAAAGGATTCACTCCTTTAATTCAGTTCTGATAATAACCCCACAGGTTTGATGCTCTGACCCTGAGCCCCATTTCACAGCTATGGAAACTCTGAGAAGATCCCACCACCACCGTGAGGTAGCACAGAGATTCAAACCTAGACAGTGAGGCTCTGGATGCTGTTCTTTTAACCTTTACCACCTGCTGGTTATAATTTGAAATAGTATTAATGAGGCAAAAAAAAGATCACAAAAACAAAACAAAACAAAAAACCCTTAACTACTTTATTAAGAATAAGAGCTATTCAAATACCCAGAGAGAGAGACAGTACATTTACTTAAATCCTTATTAGGATATAAGTGACTAGTGTAGACTCTTTCTGGAGTAGAGGGAGGTGAGTGGTGGGGTGTGTGTTAAGACTTTGGGTACCTAAAGAGCAGACAGGGGACCAAAGATGCATCCCCAGGGAAGGAAAGGTTATCAAAGGAAGACCCTACAGATAGACACTGAGCTGTAAATTATCGAGGTCCCGGAGACTCAGGCAGCAGATAACTAGCCGCTTTTCACCTTGCGTTTGTTCCGTCAGGACATAAGAAGCCCAGGACAAATATGCTAGGAGGGACCATTAGCTTAGGGGGAGGCAGTGGAGTGAGGAGGAGTGATTTTCTGAGTGGTGTTTTTCAGTGTTTCATTGGCTCCCCTCCCTTTCTATTTCAGGTTTAAAGCCCCCCTCCAAATTCACTGCAGTCATCCATGCAGTGACCCCCCTGGTCTCTCAGTCCCAGCCAGTGTTGAAGCTTCTCGTGGCTGCAGCCAAATCCCAGTACTGTGCCCAGGTGAGTGGGGGCTGCCAGCAGCACCGCCTCTGCCAGCTCAGTGGACCAGGGACCCCCTGCTTTTATCTGCTCTACGCTTTGCTCCCTGGGACTCATCTAACGTCATGCCCTGTTACTCCCCTTTCATTTGTCATGCCTTGTTACTCCCTTGTCATCAACTTAGAGGTTCTTGGAAGTGAAATCTAGCACAGGTAAGGGATGGGTTACAAAGAGATTTTTCGCTGGGGTTACATTTAAATATATATACCAACACATTCTTTAAAGAACGCCTAAGCACATCATTTTGTTTGTAAATGTCACCATGGTAAAGTAACATCAGAATGCCACGGGAGGACCCAGAAAACTAAGTTCCAGTGGAAGAAACAGATCTGCTGGTTTCAGGAGGCATCTTTCATAGCAACCCTGACTTAATTATAAAATTGGGAGCAGAAGATTATATCTTTGATAATAAAATTTTTCAAATCAATGTCACTCCCATATTCTTAACACAGGTTTCCTGATTTGTAAATTGGGTTGTATAAGAAGGCTTACAAACAAGGAAAGAATTAAATCATGTTGAAGTATGCCTTTTTGAACACATCTGTTGGAAATAATAGAGTCACATAAAATCAGCAACCAATGCTGATTTGGAGAATCCCAATCATGAGCTCACCAGGCTAGTTCCATCTTGAATTCTCTTATCTCCCACATTGCCTGGAGTAGCAGTGGCTCGTAGCCAGCATTCAGATGCTCGCGATGCGTTTTTATTTAATTTGGTCAGTGTTGTCACCTCGCTCATGGTAAGACATCAGAATTTAGGAAGCTGCCGTATTAAGATTCAGCAACCCTGAAATTTACTTCTTTTCTCTCCAGCTTTCTCCTACCTCCTTGTTGTTTCAGGTTACTCTTTATGCCCTGTCTCTCTAGTTGTTGAGGTCACCAGGTTCTGAAGATTGTGTGGGAGGGGACTGTCTTTAAAATTCAAGGTCAATGTCTGCCTCTCCGCCTTGCTTAGGTTTCCACATCCTCTCCCTCTTTCTGTCTCTGAGAAGCAGCTGGGTTGGAGGCCTATATAAAGCCAGCCTTCCCAAGCCATCTAACGATCCCCTGTCCCTTTCAGATCATAGTTCTATGGAATTGTGACAAGCCCCTACCAGCCAAACACCGCTGGCCTGCCACGGCTGTGCCTGTCATCGTCATTGAAGGAGAAAGCAAGGTAGGATGGGAAGGTGGCCTTGAGTGTGGAACCACCATGGAGTCTTTGTGTCTCCATGGGGCACTTTGGGCGTTGGCCCTAGATGATTTCTTGCTGCCCAGGGGAGCATCTGGCCCTGCACTCTTTACTCTAAACTTGTCCCTGGGGCCCTTCGGTGGCTCAGTCAGTTAAGTGTCCAACCTATGCTCAGGTCGTGATCTCATAATTTGTGAGTTTGAGCCCCACATTAGGCTCTCTGCTGTTAGCGCAGAACCCACTTCAGATCCTCCGTCCCCCTCTCTCTCAGCACTTCCCCTGCTTGAGCTCTCTCTCTCAAAAATAAATACACATCAATAAATAAATAAAATTGTCCCCCTCTCTCTCAAAAATAAATACACATAAATAAATAAATAATAAACAAAATAAATAAATAAATAAAATTGTCCCTGTCGCTGAATATCCTCAGCTTTGACAGCCATAGGTTCTCAAATTGGGGAATCCTGGGTCCTAATACTAACTCTTTAGGAACTTTGTGACCCTGAATGTATTTTATTTCTCTGAGCCTCAGTTTCCTCATCTATAAAACAGAAGTAATAACACATACTCATAAGGTTGCTATTAGGATTAAATGAATTCAGGACCTGGCAATAGTGATCTTTCTATAAAAGATGAGGATCCAGATGAAGCTGCCAATGGTGGTGATGCATGAAGTTTGCTTGGCTCGTTAATCTGGATTAGTTGTGTCCTTCAGAATAGTGGCTCGTCCTCACATTTGTCTTCACAAGGACATTGCATTTTAATTTCGTTTGGGTGTCTCCATCAGAGACTCACAGGTGCTGCCTAGCCGGCCCCTTGCTTCCATTCTGCAATTCATTTTGCCTAGAATGGAATGAACTTTTAATCATCTTGCAGCCTCCAGGGATTCTATTTGCTAGTGCTTTAAATTAACATTTGAGGCCATGGTGTAATCTGTTCTTGGCCAGCCTTACCAGTCTTCTCTCTCATTGCTGTCCCCCACAGACCCTGTCCTCTCACCAAATTTGATCACTCACAGTTACCTAAATTGCCTTCCTGCTTCTAATTCTTGTCTTTCCCTTTTGCTCTAAGTCTTGACTATCTCTTCTCAACCCTTCATCTCCGTTATCAAAATCCTCATGTATTCTTTAATCTCTGTTCCCATGCAACCTCCCCTTTGGAGTTTCATTCACTATGGGCAGCCAGAAGAGAGTTCTTTCTTTCTCTAGCTTCTTCTTGTTGCTTTCTTGTACATCATAATCCATTGTGAAGCAATTAGTGGCTTCTAAATAAAACAGATTGGTGAAGCAGAGTCATCCAGGGACATCCTTTGTCAGTGCCCAAGGAGTCCGGTCATGAGAGATTGTCTCACACCAAGTAAAACATCTTTGAGCCACAATAAAAAATAACAATTAAGCCAGACCATTCGAAATCATCATTTGACTTGCTAAACGTGGCAGTCTCACATAGTCCAACATGATGCAATGAGGACTGTAACTGTCACGTGGGCAAGAAGATCAGTGCATTATCCAGTCATTTCCAATGTATGACTGCCTGCTGTGTGCTGGGAACCATGCAGTATGGTGGAACACAGTGCAGAATATGATAAATAGAATCCCAGCATTCCCAGGATTGGTGTCCAGCAACGTGGTTATCCAGGAGCTGCTTCATAAGCATTTAATGAGTAAAGATGGGAATCAGAAATCACCTGCCTCTCGGCATGGATCTTACTTATTCTTACGAAATTCATCTCCTCATAGATGTGGTTTTACAAAAGGGGTGGTGCACAAAAACCTCCTGCCTTCAATCCTATATATCTGTCACCCCATTGCCAATGCCTGAGGTCCTGAACGGCACTCAGATGGATGCTGTCCACTTCGGACTTGGGAATTCATTGTTTTTGTGCTTCCATGGGTGACTAGATCTCCTTCTGGTAGAGAAGTCTTCCTTTGAAATTGTTAGAATATCCAGACAGATTCCAGTCGCACTGACTGGGAGCCATTCTGACTTCTATAGCTCAGTATTGCATTTTAATGCACAGATTCATTGATTGATTTTGTATTTTCACCCTGTGAGTAGTCCTTGTTTCTTTATTTACGAGATGGCTTTTATCAGATGTAGCTTATAAGATACTTCATGTTCTCCCCGCCATACCTGTGGCTTCTTGCCACTCTTTGTTGAGTCCTGGTCTCCACCTTAGCCACTGATTCCCGTGGGCCATGTGATTCCTTTTCCCTCACTCCCACTGCCTTGGGATTGTACCATCTAGTAAAGCATTTGCACTTAATTAAGTATTCCTTAAGTCTCTGTATTCTGCAGTTTCTAGGCTAAGACTTGGGCCCATTTTGAGGATTCAGTGAGATAGTGCATTATAGGTGCTTAGCCTGATTCCTGTTACACACCAAGGGTACAATAAACATCAGCTACTCTTTTGGGAGGCATTGTAATGTTTGTATTATGGACTCTAAGGCGAGCTACTTAACTCTCTGTGCCTCAATTCCTCCTTCAGTAAATGGAAACAGTCATAACTAACAGGGTAGCTAAAAGATCAAATGGTACAACACTCTACTTGCAAATGCACTTAGGAGTATGTATGCACATGATCGGTGCTCGGTAAATGTTAACATAATCTTATTGTTGTTTCTATAATTGCTTATGGATACCTCTTATCTTCCCCATTATACAATAAACTTCCTGAGTCTTGCTCACTTCCTAGTCATGTCTGTTAATCTTAGAAGAGGTTGGTCTGGTATATGGTAGCTAAATATTTCTTACATGAACTAACGAGCAAAAGCCAGTTCACTCAGGATTGACTTTGTAAGTACACCAGTTCCGTTCATGCTACATGCTAAACCATTCAACTTTTGGGATGTAAGCTGAGGCAAGGTATTTGAAAGACAGCCTCTAGTTTCTACACTAGAATTTGAAGTGGCTGGATTATGGGCTCTTAACCTCTGGTGATGAAGCACGTTCAGAAAAAGGAAGTGGATCCTTTAAAAACCAGTGGTTGGGGCACAATGGGAAAGGAGTCATAGGTCTCTTTACTCCCCATTTTACAATTCCATATCTAGCCTTGAGTTTAGAGTTGATGTGTTTGCTGCTTTGGCTGCAAAATTCTCTTTTGAATTTATAGGCCTTGTCTTTGCAGCTCTTCCCCTAAAGACTTAACAAGGGGAAGGTCAGGGCATCACTAAGCTGGCAGTTAATGGTTTCTGTGTTAGTCAGTGGACATGTAAACAGTATCAGGAGAATTGCTTCAGGCTGAGATTTCTGAGCACTGTGTATATGAGGTTGCTGATCACTTTATATTTTATTTTATTTTGAAAGCCTGAGAAAGAAAAAGAAAACTTGACCCAGTTGACAGATGTGTAGGAGCAGACCCTGGAGCCATTTATGCTGTAGATACATCCCTTGAGCTCCCAGAGATGGGAAATGTGGACACCTCCCATCCTTTGATGTCAGAAGCCCTCCAGTAGCTACACAGGCGCGGCAGCCAAATCTGAGATGCAGGTTCATGGATGAGCTGGCTTGTTATTGTAAATACAGACTGAGCTTCTTGGGGTTGGGGGAGCCTCAGATTTGTGGAGAGCAGACCCTTGGTAGCCAGGTTCAGGGTCTCCCTTCTCACTCCGTCTCCAGCGACCAACTGCTGCATTCCCTGGCCTTTTGTGCCGTGGAAGTTGATGGCAAATGTGTCTTTTCTCTTAGTCTCCAAGTGTGAATTCACGGTGAATATAATTTCCAGAGGAAGGTGGTGAATATGAGATCGCCTTATGTGCCCCCAATTCACTATTGGGGTCCCTATCAAACCTGAGGCAGGTCAGGATGGTGGCTGAGGTGCCTTGTAGAAGCTTGCCGTCTAGGAGGCAGTGCTGGTGGGTCCATCTTGTGCAAGACATCTAACCTTTCTATGCCTTAGTTTTCTCGGCTGTACAATGGGATTAATATAACGATGAAATAGGAAAGCCCTCACCGCCCCCCTATACACACCTCACCGTGCCCTATTCTAGAGTTCTCCAAACTTCATTCATATAGTGCCTTCACAATGTGCCTAAATCCTTAGACCACATGTGCTGTTGTTTATTTAGTATTTTCTATAAGTCAGCTTACTTTTCATTTCAGTGAAATTATTTTTGAATAATTTTACTGCTCCCTATTATTGCTGTAGCCACTGATCTCTGTGTGTATATATATATTTTCTCATCTGTGCTAACATCAGTGAAGAGCAGAATTTTCAAATGTGTGTGTCTACACCTCCTGAAATGACATGGCTTTCCAGTGGTGTGTGCCCCACACTTGGAACCGTGGCTCCCTCCATCCACTCTTTCCACGCCTCAGGGTGCCAGTTCTTTCCTCTGTGCCTTCTTGTCCGCTAAGCCTTGTTTCTGCCTCACTTCTCTTTCTACCCGGTGAATTCCTATCCATCGAGTCCCACTTCAACGTCCCGTCTTCTCTAAGGTTTTCATCTGCTCTTCCAAGTGGCTGGCTGCTGCGTCCTCTGTGCTCCTGGCATGATCCATATCTTGATGTCTGCAGACTGTGAACTTCCCTGAGACAAAAGAATGTCATATTTTCCCCTGTACTCCCTTTGACTAGCAAGGTGTCTGCACTAGGTGCCCAGTAACTAGATGACTCTCCACTGATAGGAAATGGAAATATTCAATATTGAAGGATGACATGGTGGTAGAACATTCTTTTTGAAGGTGAGGATGGGGGAATTTGCCTGGAAACAGATCTCTAAATTTGCCTCTCTTTTCCTTAATTCCTTGCCTCCTGCCTGCTTTCTCCCCACCCCCAGGTTATGAGCAGCCGTTTCCTGCCCTATGACAACATCGTCACAGACGCGGTGCTCAGCCTTGATGAGGACACTGTGCTCTCCACCACGGAGGTAAGGACTGGTCGCGGGCTCTTCAGGCAGGAACCCCAAACCCCAAGGGGCCAGCGTTTCTTTTGCCCTTGCCTTGGCTGCCTTGAAAACCTTTTTCAAAACTTCCTGCACAGTCGGTTTTAATCAACCTGGTTCCTGTTAGCACCTTGCCACCACCTGGAACCCTGATGAGGGCATTTTTCCCCCTTTGTTTTCTTTGCTAATTGGCTCCTCATTTGCATGGCCGTGCCTCACCTCTCCCCTCCTTGCATGCCCTCCTTTTGTTTTTAAATAGCACAGCTGCGGGCAGGTGTGCGGAGCCAAGGGAAGTGGGGGCGGGGGCACCTGGCTAGCATCATTTTGAGACCACACAGTCCAGAGCAACAGCCCATCCTTCCCCAATTATCCCAATGCCTGTGTGCCTGTATGCGTCGCCTTTGTTAGGGAAAACTATTCTGGGTTCTGAAGGCAGCCCTTCTGTCTCGGATTCAAGTGCTCATTTTCCTTCACCCACACAAGAGCAAACGATTTCACTTTTAAGACGGAGACAGAGATCCTTGCTATTTCAGATGTTCAGGTATTTGTGCCAAAAATAAGATTGCACAAAGAACGCGTGAGGAGGAGAGAAAGAGAGGAGGAGAGATAGATATGATAGAAAACCAATTTTTACAACTCGAATGAGTATTGATCTCAGAAACCTTACTTTAAGCCATCGAGGGGACCAAAGCCAGTTCTATAAAAATGTCGTCTATCGGAAATGCATTATTAATGGTAGCTGCTAAAAAGCACAGAGACTGAGCTACTTACACCTTTCCTTTTTCCCCCCTGTATTCATAATCACTTTCTTTTCGATTTAAACATCAGCACTTACCAGCCTGCACTTTCCTGGATGCTGGACCGATTCTAATGGCCTGCTGCCCGCACAGCCAGCGCCTGGTGTCAACCTAGGCCAACAGTCCCATAGCCTCTTTCTTGAAATTCAGGGGATGCTTCCAGTTTCCATCAGATGGGGTTGAGCAGTCGTTATGTACAAGAGTAGCTTAAATAACCTCAGGACCACATGCCCTGGGCCTCACTCACCTTGGTAAAATGCTTTCTCTGTAGCCTGGGCTCTATAAATATTCAGTGAATGAATGATTGGAGCGATGCATGCTGTGGTGCTTAAAGCGTGAGAACATAGCCAGTTGCCGCACGTGCAAGTCTGCAGGAGAAAGGGTCTGGGGGGCTTTGGGGGTGGGTAGGTGGACAAGCTCTGCTTAACGTTCAAAGGGAAAGACAGCTATGGAGTACAGGGTGTGGGACCAGGTTGCGTGTTTCTGCTGCTTCCTGCAAGGGAAGCTGGCGTCCCAGGAGCACATTCATTCAACAAGTGTTTATTGAGGGATCTCTTTGTTTTGGTCTCCACGCGGGGACCTTAATGACCTAGCTCCTGCCTCTAGCCATCACAGCGGTGGCAGCA
Organism: Paguma larvata; assembly: GCA_030068075.1. Taxonomy (NCBI): domain Eukaryota; kingdom Metazoa; phylum Chordata; class Mammalia; order Carnivora; family Viverridae; genus Paguma; species Paguma larvata. Next base: position 59,165,754 of record CM057838.1, on the reverse strand, counting down.
AACAGAATTCAAGTCTGGTGAATCTAGTGAGGGGATTCGGGATGACTTAGGTGGGTCGCCTTGGAGGCACTAGGAGAGCTGCTGGAGAGCAGCAAGAAACAGAAGCAGCCCCCACCCCCAAGGCTGAAGAAGGGAAAGGAAGCTGCCTTCCAGGAGGTGTGATGGTGGCGGGATATGGAAGATAGTGGAGGGATTTTGCAGGTGGTCGTGGGATATGGCAGGTCGCGGAGGGATATGGCAGGTGCTGAAACTCTGATGCCAAACCTAAGAGGGAGCTGGGTAGAAACACCCGGGACCCCTCTCTCGTTCACGCTCTCTCTCTCTCTCTCTCTCTCCCCACCACCCACCTCCATATTCCTGCTGGTGACTCTCATTGACCCAACCCAGTCGGCCAACAGCCTACAAGGGAGACCAGGTTGTGCCATCTGTAGGGTTCCATCCTGCCCGGCCACAGAGCATGGCCAGAAGAGCGGGGAGGGGACCTTGGAGAGCAAACGCAGGAAAAAGCAGCACACTACCCTGGTAGAACCTGTGGTCAAGACAGCTGTGGTGTCTATTTAAATCATTATCCCATGGCCTCAAATACTGATGCACTTTACATCCTCCTCTGGGCAGGAGGCAATGAGTCCCACTCTACAGGTGTTTGTTCCTGTCCCATAGTCAGATATCTTTCAGCTTCTGTGACTTTTGCATGGGCTGGTGAACTTCTTTTCAAAGACTAGCAGTTCCAGCCGCTCAGTGCATGCTGGGATGGACGCGAGCCCTGTGCGCAGTAATGAGAAGTCAACTGGATGGAAAATGGTGTCAGTGGTCAGTGCAAGCGGGCGGTGGTCTGGTTTACTTTTGCCTGCTGATCACGGAGTGCTTGTGTCACCTAAAACGGCCAAGGACAAGGACTTTTTTCTTACTTTTTAAGTGAGTAGATGTTGGTTCATTTTATTCCCTCTCTGAAGATTCTCTGCTCGTTTAAATGCCTCTCTGTAGTCTTAAGGATAGGCTTTTTAACAGCCTTCTGTAAAGGGTATTAGATGTAGTTGGTTTACGGTTATTTACATTTATCTGGGTCGCTGCAAATTCTCAAAAGGAAACAGATGTTGGTTTTTAAGAGAAAAGGCCCAAAGCTGACCTTTGCCTCCTTTGATGTGTTAATGATCTTCACGAAAGCAGAACTATCACAAGAATCGTAGTTTTATCTGAATTTACTTTCGAGTTCCTTTGAAATGACTTGAAACGGCTTTGAGATAGTAAGAATATCGTGTGATGAAAAAAAAACCCATCGGGTTCTATAGTAGTTGCCAGTGCGTGTGTTTCCTTTTCAAAGAATATTGGAAAACCCCAAAGAGCGCTGACAGCCAGGCTGATTCTTTGACGCCGGGCTGCATAATATACGGGCCCGTCAGTTGACACCATTAGTATTCAGCGCCAGGGATGGTGTGCAGGTTATCACAACCCGATTTCAATCTTCGGGCAGATACGGCCCGCTCCCGTGCTGCTGGCTCCGAGATGCCCTGCGCCCCCCAACAAGCTTTCTAAATGTATTTTCCAACGCCCGGCCGTCTCCCCCACCCCCGCCCAGATGTTTGCATTTGGGGAAACAAGATATATTCTTAAAGCCTTTCTAATCTTGAGTAAGGGAAACTAGATTTTCAGAAAAATTTGAATTTATGGCTCAAAAATAGTGACTTCTAGCCCCCAAAGAATTCAGAGATAAAAGGACCCTCACAGATGACTCCAGCCAGTGTTTCCCAAAGGATGGTTCAGTGCACAGTAGTTTTCAATGGTTCGTGGCAAGCATATTTCATTTCAACAATCGTATTTACCATTTGCTAGAAAACAATATAGCCAGCAGCTAAACCTAGGATTTCACTGACATGTTTACATAGGATGAGGCTAATGAGAAAAGAAAAAAACATGGGCAATGTAAAGAAAAATATTAAGTATGTGATTGTGTGGTGTGGGAATGTGGCAGAAAGAAGAATGATGTTATGCATGTGGTGAGTGCTTGGGAAATACTGATCTAGGCTCATTTGCTGTGTTCTTTTAGTTGAGGTAAAATTCACAACATAACCATAAAATTAACTATTTTAAAGTGAATAATTGAGTGGTATTTACTACATTCACAATGCTGTACAGTCATCAGTTCTGTTTTACTCAAAAACATCTTCATCACCCAAAAAAAAAGACCCTATATCCATTAATCAGTCACTCTGTAGCTTTTGGAACCACCCATCTGGTTTTGTCTCTATGGATGTCCTTATGCTGGGCATGTCATACCATATGTGGCCTTTTATGTGTGACTTCTTTCACTCATCACACTGTTTTCAATGTTCATCCATGTTCTAAGTATTTATTCCTCTTTACAGTTGAATAATATTCCATTGGATGGATATACCATGGTTGGTTTATGTATTCATCAGTTGATAGAACAGGGTTGTTTTTGCTGTTGGCTGTTGTTAGTAGTTACTGGCTACACTTCTCATCCTCTGGAAGGTAGAAACTGGCCTTGCCACCATCACTCAGTTCCCAGCTACTATCCCAGCATAGTGACTGGAAAAATTTGTAGAATTAATGAAATTTCCATTCACATGGCTTGTCGAGAAGAGATTGGAGAAAGGTCGTGGAGACAATGTGGAACCTATATAAGGGTTCAGTTATTCTCAGTACTGTAGCAACAGAGAGAGGTAAAAAGGAGGCTATGGTAACAGTACATACCAAGTCTGAAACCAGATGGCTGGGTTTAAATCTTGGCTCTGCCTCTTACTAGTTCAGGAACATTACATGAACCTCCATATACCTTAGCTTCCCTCTCTGTAAATTGGAAACTATAAAATTACCCACTTCACAGGGTTATTATGAGGATTAAATGAGTTAAAACGTGTAAGTACCTCGAACCAAACATTACACCATTATGAGCATTATCTGATCGCTTGCTGTTACTGTTTTTATTTTTTTACTTTCTGTTTATTTATCATTCATCAAACGATCATAGCAAGTCAGAAATTAGTTCACACATTTGAAAACAGATTATTTGCTAATTATAAATGTCAGTTTCCAGCAAAGTACCTGCTTTGAGTTATTATAAGCACCGGAAAGGCATTTACCTGCATTTCCTTTAAAATAATCATGTAGCAAATAATAATAATAATAGTAATAGTAATAAAATAATCCTGTGGCTTTACTTGGAACTTTTCCCACTTACTCTTAATGATTTTTCATTGTGGCTGCTGTTTCTAGATTTCCTTTTTACTGAGCATCTTCAAAACTGAGAGGCCTGACTTACATTTCTTTATAACATCTGCTCTGAATTTCTGGTAGAATTTGTGTTGTTTTTAAGCGTCTTTTCTCTTACTCTTAAGAGGATGCTTTTATTCTACTCGCTTTGGCTTTGCCGTATGCTAGTCATGATGCGTGCTGTTTATTCATACTCTGGATACATACAGGAAATCTCCCATTTATAAAACAGACACATTTGTGCGTCGCTTGAATCCGTGGTCACGCGCACCCTAGAGGGAGGAGGGAAAAAGCAACTGCTTTTTTGACTTGCGTTTTTGCTTGAACAAACTGGATTCTAAAGGACCTATCAGCAGTTTCTTTTCTTCTTTCATTTCTGCACTCATCCGAAGTTTCTTCAACAGAAAACATTAAAATGTGCATAATTATGGGGCAAAATGTCAAGCAGTCAGTTTAATTTGCTGATGAATACACGGAATTAATGTTTCGCAACAGTCCTGGGATTTCGCATTATGAATTAGCAGGGGGAAGGTAATGTTTTGTTGACATTTGTTAACGCTGTTGATTGCTTGTTTGGCTTGTGTTCTGCCTGCAGGTGGATTTTGCCTTCACAGTGTGGCAGAGCTTCCCCGAGAGGATTGTGGGGTACCCCGCGCGCAGCCATTTCTGGGATAACTCTAAGGAGCGGTGGGGGTACACGTCCAAGTGGACAAATGACTACTCCATGGTTTTGACAGGAGCTGCTATTTACCACAAGTAAGGAATTTAGACATCTCTCATACAGATTTTTACCTGACTCCTTATAGAAGAGCTTCTGGCTGTTGCATAAATTGGAACTTGGGCCAGATCTTATTAACAGCATTAACAAAAATTAGTTTGCATCGCTGTTTAAGTTCTGTCAGTGTGGCCAGCATGTGTCTTTGAAACCAATAAAACCCCTTGGCTTACTGCATTTCCAGAAGTAATGGTAGAGTAACATCTTCAATTTGTCCGAAGTTGGAGGACGTACTCGTGTACATTGAGTAACCGAACATTTCGAAAAACAACTACAAAGTAAATACTTAATTGTGCATGCCCAGGCACCATTCTGAGTGCTTGGGATTTACCATTGAATAAAAGTAAAAAAAAAAAAAGAAAAAGAAGAAGAAGAAATTCTTGTCTAAGCAGGTTTTCTCTTCTAACAAGGGGAGGACACAATATTCATAATAATTTTACAATGGGTTAAGGGGGTGAGTTGTATAGCAAAAAGGCAAAGTCAAACAGGTCAAGGATCATGAGTGCCAAAGGTAGAGGGGAGGTTCAAGGGTGGCCAGTGATCCTTATTGAACAGGTGAGATCGGAGCAGAGAATGAGATGAGAAGAAATCATCCCAGAGGATATTTGTAGGAAGAGTGCTCTGGTGTAGGGAACAGCTGAAATAAGTGAGTGCCCTGACCAGAATGTTGGAAGAATATCTGGAAGACGAATGTGCCAAGAGTAGAGTGAGTGGAAAGTAGGGGAGAGAGGCATGGGAGCCAGTGCAAGGGTTTGAACAGAGTAGAGACATCTTTTTCATATTTTAGGCATCCACTCCGGGTGCTATGATGAGAATAGATGATACAGGGGCCAGGGTACAACCAGGAAGACCTATTAGGAGGTGAATGACATCTATGCAAGAGATGATGGAGCCTGGGACCTGTAAGTGAGCATTGGAGGTGGTAAATAGTGATCAGATTATGGGCATATTTTGAAAATGCTCCAGTCTGATGACTAAGTTTTTTTGACCTAAGGAACTGGAGGGATAGGAGTCAGGAAAAGATGGGATAAGCTCTTAGAGATGAATTAGATATTAGGGAAAATACAGGAGTTCAGTCTTGTGCATCCTAAGACATCCAAAAGGGTATGTTGGAAAAAGGGCAGAGATAGAGATACACATTTGGGAGTTGTTTAAATATATTTGGTCTTTAAAGCCAGGGGACTTGGGTAAGACTACCAAATTAGTGAGTGTAGATGGCTAATGTTACTGACTCAGTCATAATAAAAACCCCATTCTTCTCCCTTAGTAAGGTGAACACACTAATCTTAACCTAGTCTTTAGTGAAGAATAGAGAGTCTTGCCATCTCAGGGACAGAGTTGTAAGTGCACAAGGTGTAAGAATTTAGGTTGACTGAATCTTGATCTTCAGACCTTACCTCTTTCTTTATTTTTTTTTTTTAACATTTATTTACTTTGAAAGAGAGTGAGCAAGAGAGGGAGAGAGAGAATCCCAAGCAGGCTCTGTGCTCAGGACTTGAACTTACAAACTGTGAGATCATGACCGGAGCCAAAATTAAGAATCGGATGCTTAGCCAACTGAGCCACCCAGGTGCTCCTTAAGACTCTACCTCTTGAAAGTTCATCATTCCCTTTCTTTCTGTCACTAACACTCAATGAATCTGATTCATTCAAATGATTTTGCCTATGAATATATGCTATTATGTCCCTCTTAAAAAACAGTAGAAAAAAAATTTAGAGCAAGAAATAATTCATCTTAATTATAGGTTCTCCATAATGATTGACCACCAGATTAATTAGGGTTTCGAGCTAACAGTGTTAAAATATGTGGTTTATAGGCCACGAAAATGGAATATTGTTGGACTCAGAGTCATAGTATGGTTGCATACAGTTCTGGTTAAGCCAATAATTAAAATTATAAAGCAGTTTTTAAGGATATATAGATTATGTGTAAATAACTTCTCTTACCATCTGAATATCCACTTTCTAACCAACTACCCTGATATTAAAGTCAGGCTGGTAAGCAATATCTGCACATTATTTTCTTCTCTGTGAAGCACAGATAATGATAGTACCTGTATCATAGGTTCATTCTGAGGATTACATGAGGCATTTCTTGTAAAGCACTTTAGAACATTATGTGGCATATAGTAAGTACCATATAAGTGATAGCTATTGTCATCATCTATGATATGTTTAGGGGTTCTAAGAGTAAGTAGTTTCCTGTCAAAGAAGACCACTTGTCATTTTATAATGATGGCCACCTATGGAACCTGTCTGGTTTTTACAGATATTATCACTACCTGTACACCCATTACCTGCCAGCCAGTCTGAAGAACATGGTGGACCAACTGGCCAACTGTGAGGACATTCTCATGAATTTCCTGGTGTCTGCTGTGACGAAATTGCCTCCAATCAAAGTCACCCAGAAGAAGCAGTATAAGGAGACAATGATGGGGCAGGTAAGAATAGAACTCTCCTCCCCTGCTTTGCCCTCTGGTGGTTCAGCCTGAGGTAATAAGGACTCACCGTTCTTCTAGGAAGCATAATGAAGAAATATATGTGTGTGTTTACACACACACACACACACACACACACACACACACACACACACACACCGAAAAGCTCCAAGGGAGTATATGGTTAGCACATGTATGAATAGGAAGACATAAGTCAAGGGTATCTTCTCCAGAGTTAAAGACCTACAAGAATTTATGTAAGTTTATTGTAGGTGTTTTATGTAATGAATAGCTAATAATACTGTGTTCAACAGAGCCTTCTGGTAAGTGCTCTTTAGTTGGGTGAGCATCATAGTAACAGACCAGGAGTCATAAGCCTTAATTTTCACCTAGAACTAACATCTATAAACTATACACAAGCCCACTATCTTCTGAAACTTAGTTGGTTCATTCTTAAAATGGAAATGGTAAAAATCTACCTCAGTTCATTTTTAAAGTGAAAACGGTAAAAGTCTACCTCACGGGGTTGAGGTGACATGTATGAAAACTTTTATGAAAGTAAAATATTGTTGAGTCATGTAAGTTTAGTACTAAAGATACTTGCAAGGAAATATCATTCAACTTTCTCTTTTTACAAGTAAGGAAATTAGGGTCCAGAGACTTTAAACATAGTGCCCTAAGTCACCTAGTATTAGAGACAGAACTGGGAGTTGAATCCCAGGCTCCATTCCTTCCTCTGCTCATTATTTTTATACTTCTGGGTTCTGTACCAGGATGATCTGGACATGCTGTAGTTTATCCACTTTTATTCATCCTGGACAGAGCCCAGTAACAATCAGCCAAACCCTTTACACCATTTAGATCCACCCAAGTTAAAGCATGGAGAATCCAACAGGATTTAAGTCAACCTGGAAAGATATTCTTTTAAGGATTCTATCTGTTCAGTTGTTTGGGATTTCCCGTGAACCTGTTCCAATCATTATTGAAAATCATATACAAATCTAGTTTTTGCAAAGGAAAACTTAGCCAGGCCTCATGTTAACACAACTGATGATTTTTCATTCACTAAATTTAGTAAGAACAAAAGACATGCAGGATTTTAAGTATATAAAATTTCATAATTCGATGCTTATGAACATGTACAGAGTATCAGGCACTGTTTTAGATACTGGTTGTGACAGAGCTGCTGTCCTTAATGAGCAAAGAGTCTACTGGAAAATTTTATTTCCCTCTAATTACTAAAAGAACAAGCAAGAGGATTTGCAAGAATTTTTCATCTTGGAGGCTGACAGACTGTTCAAATCCAAGCAAGATGTAGTGAGTGGCTACTGTGTGCCCAGCCATTTTCATCTCTGTCACTTACGGACACAACATTCCATTAATATTCTTTGCTCAGAGAGTTCAATGAACTTCCCTGAGGTTATACACTAATTAGGGGTGGAACTCTAATAACACATGTTTTCTTAGACATGGTTTTATATTCTTTTCATAGACTTGCCTCATTCTACCACACCAGTATTTCAAGTGATTTTCCACGTATTTTGGAACACATCTAAATTTAGCCTTAGCTATAACTCAATGTATCTAGTTAGATATGTACTCTATGTGCCCCCTGCTTCATATCATGCACAATAGTTTATTAAATGTATAACTGGTACAGTAAATAGATTTCATGTGCTATGGATTGGTTTTATTACACAGGAAATAAGGTGTATACCCTCTCCAAGGTGTTGGTTGACCAAAAAATAAACGTTGAAATCTAGAGGCAAAAATGATACTGGAATGATTCAACCAGATTCCTTTTTTTTTTTTTCCATTTGTGATAGAATAAGCTTAAGCTCTTGATGGTAGTTTTATTTGTATACATTTGCATATGTGAGCAAATGTCTGGGGGTAGGGAGTCTGGCCCTTTGGGTTTGAGTGAGCCAGTCAGAAATGGCCTACAAGCCCATACCAATTTAGGAACAAAAGGAGGTCCCTTTGGGACCGTCCGCTTTGCTATGAACTCAACTGGTCAGCTTAATTAGAAACTCTCTCTGACTTCCCAAGTAGAGTTCTCCTATGATAAATGGTAGAGGCTAGAACTTGAGATCTGCCCCTTTCTAGCCTTGAACAAGTAAGTGTAACTTCCCTAAACCTGCTTCCTCATCCATGCAGGGGGGGGATGTTTTCATCTGGGTAGATAACTTGACCAGGTTGTTGTTACGAAACTCAAATGAGCTTCATGGAAACACTTTATAAGTAGTGTTTTGTTTGTTATTCTGCTGCTCAGAGGTAACTTGACTTTCAAATTTACCCTCAGTGGTTCCTTTCAAGCATGTTGACACTTAGGTTTTTAAGTACTTTGAGTGATTCTCACAGTAAAATGTACCTGCCTGGGAAAGTATTTTCCAACAGTACATGGAACACACACACACACACACACACGTGCGCGCGTGTGCATATACATCATTGTACAGTTGCCTCTAGATAAATGTGTTTGTGTTTTTTTCCCCCATAATCTGGTAGCTCCCTTTTTCTTTGTTTCATAAAAACATGGTTTCAGAGACATTATGCTTATTTAAATTTCAGCGCTTAAACCATTTAAGGCTTTCTTTTAAATCAGTGTCTTCCGCATGATCTAAAACTATTTAACCAACCTTAGGGGAAACACAGAGAACTAAAGAGATGGTAGCCATCTTTCCTACTTATCCAGAATCAATCAAGTAAACCAGAAGGTTTTAGAAAACTGTCTTCGAAACCATGAACGCATCGTTAGTCATAGTATTTGATCACAAGTACAAAGTTTTGTTTACTGACCGTAGTAGTTGAGGTTCAACCGATAAATCATTCCCAGACCAGGGAATTAGTCAATATGGAGCTTTGTCTGTTCATATGTTTTTAACATCAAGGAAAATTGCGTATCTTGGGGAAACCTTCTGGCAAGGCTGAAACCCAGGACTAGTGCTGTCATCTTCACCAGGCACATGGGAGGTTCGGTGGCTCATCCAGACCCCAAGCTCTGCCGCTTGCCCTGGAATCTGATTTCTGCGGTGTTTCCAGCTCACCTTGCACCCGTCTTATTGTCTTCCTTGTCTCTCTCCCTTTCCCCAGACTTCTCGGGCTTCCCGCTGGGCTGACCCCGACCACTTTGCCCAGCGACAGAGCTGCATGAATACGTTTGCCAGCTGGTTTGGCTACATGCCGCTGATTCACTCTCAGATGAGGCTCGACCCTGTCCTCTTTAAAGACCAGGTCTCCATTCTGAGGAAGAAATACCGAGACATTGAGCGACTTTGAGGAATCCGGCCAAGTGGGGGAGGGGAAGCGAGAAGGGACGGGGTCAAGCCCTTCCCAGTGCAGATCCGCTCAGCAGCGGAGCCAGATTGTGCCAAGTATCCAAATAATCTTAGAGGAACAGAATGACAAGAAAAAAAAAAAAAGGAAAAAAGAAAAAAAGAAAAAAAAAAGGCCAATGAAAACTCGACTCCTGGCTCCTGGGACTGCACAGGACTGCTCCAGACTCACCTCACTGGCTTCTATGTCCCAAGACTAGGTTGTGTACAGTTTAATTATGGAACATTAAATAATTATTTTTGAAATGATTGCTATGCAGGTTTAAACTTTTTTAATGATCAAAACTATTAAAAACCAGAGTTCTTTCTTTAATCAAAATTGTGTTGGTTGTGAATATTTCAAAGCTGCTACTCTTCTTCCCACAAACATCACTGCCCTTGGTCATGCAGGGTTCGCAGCAGTTACACTCAGACTTCATGGAAGACCTGACAAGTCACTCCACCCAGGGTCGAGAAATAACCGAGCCTAAGTTTAGGACAAGTTCGTTATTCCACTTTGCCCGTGCAAACGTTCTCCACTTCGAACTTGCAGGTCCACCTGAACTTCTATCTCTAATATGTTGCTGCATCAGAGAAAGTATTATGACCTCCAGGGAGACAGCTGTAGCAGAAAACTTTATGTTTGAGATATAGAGGTATGATCATCTTTTGCATTGGGGGGTGAGGAGAGTTAGTACCAGGAAAACATTAGTATAATTAAGAATGTTCAGTTCACACAAGGAACCATCCAGACAATCCACCAGCATGTTAGTGAGATGGAGATATTGACCCACAACAGTGACCCAACGCTCTTCAGGGATGTGGGCTGGGTTATATACCTTTAACCATTGACACAGGGCCTCTGAGAGCTGGGGGAAGGCTTTGGTTTAGAAGTGAAGGAACAATGAATGTGTCCATGCCAGACCAGAAGTCACAAGACAAGCTCTTTATATTTGTGAAAATCTCGAGTTTCAGAAGCTTCTCTTGAGAAAGAAGTGACCATATAGAAACTCTCCCCACTGAACATGAGCGCTGCTGACAAGGAACTGAGAGGATACCTCCCCTCACCACTGCGATCCTCAGACCACTTTTTGGTCAAACCTTGTTTTGAGCAAGAACGCGGTAAACAAAATAATCAGAAGCAAATGTGAATACCGTCTCCTGTCACTTTAATGTTTCAATGTGTGGAGAAGCTGTGTAGGGCTTCTTGTTAAAAAGAACACTTCTATCCCTGCAAATGCTGCTTTCAGTCTCTGATTATTGTAAAACTGCAAATAGAAACAGAAGATACATGTGTGTCCCTTCAGTCCCTTGTACAAGACGGAGAGATTTCTGGTATTAAATGCCTCCTTCTACTTGGAAGAGGCAAGAGAGAACAGAGGAGAACATTATTGGGCCCCCCTCTTATTCTGAATAAAGAAGTAGCACTTTAGTTCTTCCCCCTGGACTCTCGTATAGCTCATAAACTTATTTCTAGTGTTGACTTGGAAGAAAATTCCATTAAAGAGTTATGTTCCAGTCATTCCAAGTGCCTGGCTTAGGTCAGTGGGAACCATAACTCCTCTTGCTTTGTAGACATCCGTAAGGGAAACAGGACAGGCTAGAAAGCAAGGATGGAGGGCCCCCGCAAATAGGAGAGACACTGGGTGTTTTCACATTCCCAGAGAGGTGATTCCATGCTACCTCGCGACAGCACAAGAGCCGGCCCATGCATCCAGATGCTGTGTTGTGAGTGGTGTGTGGGCAAGGAGGTTCAGCGAAAGGGGGGGCCTTCCTCTGCAGCCTCATGACTCAGAACAGTTCTTGAAGTCTCTCTCTCTTACCAATTTGACCCAGCTTTAGCCCACTCTCAAACATGTGACATTTTCTCCTAAGTGGATGTGACTCTCTCTTCTGTATTCGTTGAAAACTAATTCTTAGGTCCGTGGTACCTGCCCTTGTTTCTCTGAAATGCCCAGTCTAATAGGTTCTTTGCCATTTAAGCTGCAGCTCTTAGTGACTTAAACGGTTAGCAATTAATCCTTATTCATCTGGCCTTTGCAAATTTGTATTTAAATTAATTTTTGAGGACTGCCAAATTTTTCTTGTATCTTCCTACTTTGCAAAAACGCATGAAACGTTTTGTTCAATGACCCCACACCAACTTGAAACTCATGTTGTCACTTGGCTTGCAGAGCGGTGTCCCTAATTGTACCAGTCAGTCACATGAATGGATTCGGGGGACTGTCCTGCCAGATTTACCTGTCCCAAAGCTCACGGGGCATATTCTTCACAAACAGTATGTATTCCATGGGAAAAAAAAAAAAAAAGTAATTATAAATGAGAACAGCATCTGACACACTCAGCCACTTCAAATCTCCATGGTTTTATTTCATGTCATTGTCTGAGCAAATCTCTTTGGGATGCTCGCTAGTATGTTCTTTTCCCATTTGGAATATACAGCTGGGAATTGAACAATGCTTAGCAAATCAGTGAGGCTCAACAGTAAGATGTAATTTTAATTCACTTAGGCAAGAGTTGTATTTCACTGCAGCAAGTTGACAAATCATAAGCAGCTCTGTAGGGTGTCTGGAGTTATCTTTCTTAGTCAGGTTTAATGATAACCAGGTGTCCCTAAGTGGGCCAACATGAACTGGGAAGAAGCCAAGGCCAGAGAGTACAATGCCAATCCTGTAATGAATTACATGCAGAAACTCCATAGAGGACTCAGCCGCTTAGGATTCCCACGCATTTTCCAGTTCCACATTAGAACAATTTTTTCAAAGCTGGCTTCTGTATTTACATGAAATGGTTTACAAATACCAAATCAAGTTTTCATATACATGAAATAGATCACCTTTATTGAAAGTAAGATGACCGAAAACAGAGACTGTAGAGAAAAACCCATGAAATAATCCTTGTAGCCATGCCACAAAAGATCACCTAGGTAGGTGGGCCCACTGGACATAACAGTGCACTTTCCAAAGGATGCTTCAGAAGAAAGTGAAATCTCTCTACCTGGAATCTCATGTGCATTACATTTTAGGTTCTTATTACCACTGGTGCTCAGAAGGACTTCGTTCAGTTGTTGTTTTGGAGTGATTTTTGTTTTTCATTTCCAGTAGGGAATGTTAGCCTGTATTTTAGCCTTTCTGTATACCTAGTCTTTTGAAGGTCTGTCATGCCGGTGGCCTTTTATAAAGGTTACTGAACTTAATTTAACCAGGGTGACAAGAATGAATATGAATAGACCCATATACTGCCTTTTTTTTTTTCAAGTGGGCTCTTGATTTAAGAACTAATGAAATTTTAATCAAACCTGTTTGGAGGGCAGGAGTAGGGAAAAGGCAGAGAGCTCGGCCAGGTTAGAATCTGAGTAAGACTCTTGCTGGACAAGCTGAATTAAGGATGCAAAAGCCAAGGCAAACTTCCAGACCTGGGTGTGTCTTATATTCCCTCCAGTCTCTCAGAGCACCAGTTAAAAAAAAAAAAAAAAAAAAAAAAAAAGTACCACTTATTGCCATGAACTCTGAAATAAAAATGTCCCCGCCTTCTAATAGTTAATAGAATCGACATGTGGCCAGTGCAGCGGGACTTCAGTTGCTGAATTCATTTACCTAGTTTCCATTTTCAGCTGGCTTTGTCATTCTTGGCCAGACTTAACCCAGAAAGTTCTTTTACTGCCGGCCTCATTTTCTCAGGCATGCTCGAGGGGGACAAAATTGTTTTGACTTGCGTTTTCAGTGAATAAGCATTAATATCAAACTGTGCTAAACTTGTGTCCCTCGGTCTTAGAACTTCAGCTTGCAGACATTAGATGAGTCTTCAACTCTGGGTCTACTTTTACAAATGGGATGGAGCATCCTTAAGAACACAGCCTACCCCATCAATTACCTGAGCCTGTCTGGATGCTGTGGATGGATAGAAAAGCCGCTATTTATGAAATAGGCTCAACAGTGAAGATGACTCCAGAAAACCATCTCTTCTTTTTACCTTTTCCAGAAATCAAAGGATTTTATTGTCATCGTTTTTACTTTTCAGGTTCTTGTCTGTAGTTGTCATTAACGTTCCAACGTGTGCCATCTTGGGAGCCTTAGGTGAACTCTCCAAATTCCCAACCTCCAAAGCCCAGTTACGTAGGCGAGGAGGTCGGTATTATCCTCTGGAAAAAGAGGCAAATAGTAGCCCTCAAGAAAACCTTCAGATTGGCATGGTCCCATGCTTGTTTAAAATCAAGTCAAGCTAGCTTTACAGTCACTCTACTCTTGTAATAATTTGCCCTTTAGGCTTCAAAGGCCGTTTGATTTCTGCAATAGTTCTCTGTTCTCCTACAGGACTATGCCTTTCCTTTTGGCTGTGAATTATTACTAAAACTGGGGCCATGCAAATGACCTGGTTACCATGTAATGAACCTTGTATGTTTACTTTGAGAGAAAAACATGTGGAGGGTATGTTGAGGGGTAGAAGAAAGACTCCGAAAACAAACTATTTTAGGTGGCAAATTGTAAAGCAGAAAAAAAAGAAAAAGAAAGAAATATACCTTATTTTGTATCTGATGTACATTTGGGACAGTTTTCTAACAATGTTGCCAATGTCTCTGTAGTATCATCACAGGACCTCTCGGAAGTGTTTACCCCATTTGTGATAGACTATTAATTAGCGCAGTGAAGCCCTGAAGTGCATTGGAGAGAGTGCGTGCGAGAAAATACAAAGCCATAGATCTTAATTTACTTCATTGACCTGTGAAACTTTATGTCTGAGTTTTGCCATCCAAGATAGATTGTTTTATAGCAAGTGTCACCAAAGACTTTTTCCTTCCAATTTATAAAAGAAGAAAAAAAGAGAGAAGGAGAAGTTATTAATAAATGATACGACTTTTCATCTGCATGGTTTTCATTCCGTCTTTTCTGTTGACGACAGAAAGGTGTCGGTTCTCAGGAGGATTCTGTGTGCTGGGGAAGGAAAAGCTTGCGGGGAGATTCTGGGGGAGACAGGCAGAGGAGGTTGGACCACGTGTGCTGGGTGCAGGTCCAACTCTCGCTGCCTGGATGCAGCCCAGCGCCCAGCCTTGCAGGCACCACGGCGCTGCCAGCACCAGCCATCTTCCAGGCCAGATGCAGCTGGGGCTGCTGGAAGCTGGCCAGGGTGAATGGTGGTGATATGCCCAGTTCCCAGGGTTCCTCCACGCAGATGCTGAGACAACGTGGCGAGGCCGGGCCCAGAGCATCTGGAGCCTGACAGCTGTGGCCATTACCTCCTTTGGTTTCAACTACTGTTAGAGCTTGCGAATTACTGGCTGGCGAAGCATTTATTAGACTGGCATTTCTCAAAAGAACTTATAAATGATTCCAGGTGTGAATGCAACTCCATGTGTCAGGACCGCTGTAGTCAGGTTTATCCAGTAAGGAACCTCTTGTCGGTCCCCTCTTCCCTCCTCCCCTTCCAGAGGCTTTTTCTACCCTCTTTCTTGGGACATTTTTAGAGAGAAAAAAAAATCAGTCTCCAATGTCACCAACCTGCAGTGGAGCAAATGCCAAATTGCACTTGGAAGTGTTGATTTACTTTCAGGTATCAATCAAGTTTCGTGTTTTGTATTTCAGTTTGTCCATCTGTAAAATGGTGACTTCTGAATATTTACTTACAAGTATTTTCTAAGCAACTACTGTATACTCAGCCCTGTGCTAGATGTGTTGGAGGGAATTTTTTTAAAACTCCTACTCCCTGTCCTCAAGGGAGAGGGAAGTCAGGATCCGGTTGGACAAAGCAAGTCATCAGAGGAGGCCCAGCAAGGAATTTGCCAAGTCCCAGGTTCCATGTTTCCAACAGTGCTACTTGTAAAATCTGGTCCCACAGTGACTGATGATAGAATCCCAAGTGTGAGAGCACATTAGGAGAAGCAGCTTTAAAATTCAATCCACCCTACCTCACAGATGTTTCAACAAATGCATAGCATGCAAAAATACCTTGAGCAAACCTACTTAATAAATTAAATATGGTGTTGCTTTATAATCTGAGCATTTCTACCAAGTCTACTCATGACAAGAGAAAACTAGAAGTTATTGATGGGCATTTGCGTCATTCCATATTGGCCACCCTTAATGTTACACAGTCTTTTTGATGGCAGGGACTCATAATATAGGAGGAACAAATTAGGCTATGTTGCCTACTGTTTGAGGCTTAGCTATACTTTGGAGAATATAGTAGAGGTATCTGTCTACTACAGAGGATCCAAGGTTTTTATTTGCATTTGACCTCACTCAGATGAACTATTCAAGCGTGCTAGTTAAAGTCCAGTCGTCTTCTTTTTTTTTTTTTCAAGACTTATTTTATTTTTAGAGAAAGAGAACATGCAAGCAGGGGGGGGGAGAGAGAGAGAGAGAGAGAGAGAGAGAATCTCAACCAGTCTCCACACTAAGCATGGAGCCTTTTGCTGGGCTTAACCCCACGACCCCAGGATCATGACCTGAGCTGAAATCAAGATTTGGATGCTCAACTGATTGAGCCACCCAGGTACCCCAAAGTCACAGTCTTTGGAACACAGCCACCTGGTTTGAATCCTGATTCTGCTCTCAACAGTTTTGCGACCTTATGAAAATTACCTGCCCTCTCTGGCCTCAGTTTCCTCAGAATTGCACTAGTCTGTACCTCATAGGGTTCTCATGAGGGTGAAATAAATTAATAAACATAAAGTTCTTAAAATAGCATCCAGTCTATCATAAGAAGTATGTAAGTCTTGCCTAATATTAGTAGTTAATATTTTGCTGAAATGGTTTAAGAATCATTTCCTTAGTCTGTTAAAAAGGAAACATTCTGAGTTTAGTGTTAAAGATATTAATACTGACCCAGATTAAACTGCAATCTTTCTGGTGTCCCGGGCATCTCTTGTTTTCATCTACAATTGTGTTTTAAAGTCTGTTGACATGAACTCATCATAGCATCCAGGAATAGGCAATCCACCAGCAGAAATTACACAAAGTCAAGTTCTTATTTTCTGGCTGAACTTCCTTGAGGAATGGTCTGTTTTTTATTCTCATTAAATGGAATATATTCAAGGTGGCCGAGAACTAAAATGAAGTTTAGATGCCAATTATTAATGTTTCCTTCCTGGTGGCTTCAATCACATTAAGAAAGAGAATGCGCTCTTGCCAATATCTAAATGATTTGCCAAGTTGAATTTTCTTTTCCAAACTAAACAGCAAATAACCTGGTTTCCTTGGCTAAATCTACTTGTAAATCAAACCTAAAATGTGTCTTTAATCAGAGAGGATCAGTTATCCCATCTCAGAGTAGGGAAAACAAAGTTAAGCAATGAAAAGGGAGACTTGGAGGATATTTGCACAGCTTCCCAAAGATTTATATATACATGTTATTTTATAACATGCTTTTTAAAAAATGTAATATATAGCAAACATATTGCTGTGTCATTACATCATCTTGAACAATCAAATTGTAACGATTCATAGTACTCTGTTATATGGCCACTTTTTATTTTCTTTACCCAATTCCTAACTGTCGGAAATTTAGGTATTTTAAAATTTCTTATAATTACGTGATAAATATTGTAATCAACATTTGGTTGACGTAAGCCATGCTATGATAAGTATTTCCATAGAAAAATCTTCATTCACATCCAAGACCAGTCTCTTAGGATAAATGATAGACCAAAATTAGCAAGTTAAATATTATAAATGTTTTAGACTTTTGCTGCATATTCACAAGATATTTCAATGTACTGTAATGTCTACTGAAAGAAAATTTAAATTGACCTGATGAAAAGCTATCTAGAAAATATCACAATTGCAGTTTGGCATCCGTCATGTTTTTAAAAATTGGGATCCGTGAAGGCAAAATTAATGAAGTGTCATCTTTGGTGGTTAAAAAAAACAGTTGGATATCATTCCCCAGGAGGGACTAGTATACTGAGATTAGCCCTCTTGTTGGATATTGGAAAATTTTTTCTAGGTAACGAGTTCTTATGTCACTTATATTTTTAAGTATATATTTATTTTGAGAGAGGTAGAGACAGCACAAGCAGGGGAGGGGCAGAGAGAAAGGGAGACACAGAATCTGCAACAGGCTTCAGGCTCTGAGCTGTCAGCACAGAGCGTGACTTGGGGCTGGAACTCACAAACCATGAGATCATGACCAAAGTCAGACACTCAATCAACTGAGCCACCCAGGCACCCTCTTTGGTACTTTAAAAAGGAGATACCATCTTTTCTCTAACATTACGTGCATAATACAGCATTGTAAGCTTTACACTAATGGTATACCAAGACTATACCAGAAATGTTGGAGAGTAGGCATTTTACATGTCTTGGGGGAAGACTTCATTGAAGATGTGTGTTTAAGTGAAAACTTAAGAAATAAGTAGCAATTTGGGGCACCTGGGTGGTTTAGTCAATTAAGTGTCTGGCTCTGGTTTTGGCTCAGGTCATGATCCCATAGCTACATTGAGTTCAAGCCCTACGTCAGGCTCTATGCTGACAGCGTGGAGCCTGCTTGGGATTCTATCTCTCTCTCCTTCTCTCCCTCTCTCCATGTCCCTTCCCCACTTATGCTCTCGCTGTCTCTCTCAAAACAAATAAACTTAAAAAAAAAAAGCCAGGGCTGGACTTTTTTAAAGAAATAAGTATCAATTTAAATAACAGAAAAGAGTGGAAAGAACCCTACTTACAAACGGACATGAACTCAAACACCGTCCATCAGAAGTTTGTACAGAGGGAAAAGTGAGAGCCTAGATCTGTGTGAAAGACATCATCCTCACAAAAAGACATGGTTGGTTCAGTCGGCCATGGCTTAGGAAGATTGCATGGCTAATGGCAGGTGCTCTCAGCAAAAACCAAAGTAGGTAGGAAATAATAATAATAATAATAATAATAATAATAATAATAATTTCATTGAATACCATTTTATTTTCTCCCAATGCAAAATTTTCAGTGCAAAACACTGAAATTGTGGGTCATATCTGATTCTACTGCACTCACCGAAGTATGCAGAGGGGAGCAGAAAGCATATTCTTTAGGAATGGTCTGGCTCTGAAGACTTTTGAAATGAAAAAATTAACTTCCATTTCTGGTTAGGATGTAGAAAGTTGCAGGAGATTGTCACACTTACCCTTGCAATGAGTGTAAGTCCAATAAATTACAATATCATGGTAATTTAAAGCCTGGCAGAGAACAGCAGATGCAAAGAAACTTAAATGAGCTAAATCTTACAAAGAGACAATCCATTCCCAAGAGAAGAGTATCCTATGGTTGCTTTCATCCTAGCAATACCAGAGCGTTACTCCCTTATGGAATGGGGAAAGGAGAAACCAGGTGAATTGCTAACAAACTTTTAGTGGCCATGTGCAGGCTGGCATGAGGAACTCAAATTCCTAGGTGTCCAGTCACATATTGATCCATGACCACCTATCAATTCTTTCCCATGACATCGTCACCCATTTTATACAGCAGGAAACTGAATGCAAGACAAGAGAACTCAGAGCAAGCCCTTTGAGTCACACTGAGTCTTCACAGGGTGAAGAGCAGTGGTCCACCAATATCTGAAGGAAGGGAAGGAAAACAGAAGATCCTTCTCATCCCAACATGTAGGGGACCATCACAGTGTAAAACAGTGGCCCACTGAAGGTTGGGAGAAGAGCAGGAAAGCTGAGGTCCCCCAAAAGCACACAGGAGAGACCCCCTTTAAGATTCACAGGACTTCCATGTAGTGCATGACCATGACCAGCCAAAGGCTGGGAGCAGGGCAAGAAAGTTAAGAAAAATCTCCCTGAGGTTCATGGGACCCTCACCAAATGCGAAGCAGAAACTCCTCAAATTGTGGGAGCAATACATGAAAGATGAGAATGTCCTTCAAGGTACACAAGGCCTTTATCAGATGCAAGTCATTGGCATACTGGACGCTGGGGACAGGGCAGGAGAGCTAAAATAGATGCTCTGAGATACATAGAACCATCCGTCTGGCAAAAATGTGAAGGAAAGGGAGCCCTTGTGAACTGTTGGAGGAAATGTATATTGCAATAATGACTATGGAAAACAGTATGGAAGTTCCTCAAAACATTAAAAATAGAACTACCATATGATCCAGCAATCCCACTTCTGAAAATATTTCTGAAGGAAATGAGATCACTTTCTAGGAGAGATAGCTACACCCCCATGTTCACTCAAGCATTATTTACAATAGCCAAGATAGAGAAACAATGGAAATGTCCATCGATGAATGAATGGATAAAGAAAATGTGTGCATATAATATTATATATAATATTTTGTATATAATTATATTGTATGTATGTAATAATTATATATATTATACAGCCTTAGAAAATAAAGAAATCCTGCCATTTGCAGCAACATGGACAAACTTTGAGGGCATTGTGCTAAGTGAAGTAAGTCAAACAGAGAAAGACAAATACTCTATGTTCTCACTTATATGTGGAATCTAAAAAAACCAAAGTCATAGAAATAGAGAGTAAGATAGTGGTACCAGGGGATGGTGATGGTGGGGAGATGGGTGAAGGTAGTCAAAGATAAAAACTTCTAGATATAAGATGAATAAATTCTGGGGACGTAATATACAACATGGTGACCATAGTTGACAATACTATATTATATATATTTTTTTATTTTTTTTAATGTTTATTTATTTTTGAGAGACACAGAGACAGAGTGGAAGCAGAGGAAGGGCAGAGAGAGAGGGAGACACAGAATCCGAAGCAGGCTCCAGGCTCTGAGCTGTCAGCACAGAGCCTGACATGGGGCTCGAACTCATGGACGGTGAGATCATGACCTGAGCCGAAGTTGGCCGCGCAACCACTGAGCCACCCAGGCGCCCCCTATATTGTATATTTGAAAGTTGCTAAGAGAGATCTTAAGTTCTCACCACACACACACACACACACACACACACACAAATGTAAATATGTGAGACAATGGATGTATTAACTAATCTTACTATGGAAATAATTTTGCAATATACACACATATATTAAATCACCACATTGTACTTACAAATTACAAATTTTAAATTACATCATACATCTTAAATTTGCACAATGTTATATGTCAATTATATCTCAATAAAGCTGGGAACAAAGTAAGTTCAACATGTTAAAATTGATGGTATTTAAGAAAAGATTGGAAACAATCTTCTTGACCTTGGCCTTGGAGTAAGCAAAATGTCAAAGGATTAAAAAAAATTGCCAACCATAAAGGAAAAAAAGTTGATCTCTATTAAAATGAAAAGTTTCTGTTTATCAAAAGACATCATCAGGAAAATACTCCTATGAAGTGTGAAATAGGCAAAACTAATATACGGTGATAAAAATAAGAACAGTGGTTGCCTCTAGGTTGGGGTAGATGTGAGAGTAACTAGAAAGCAGTTTTAGGTAACAGCCTAGAGTGATGGATACTTTCTGTATTTTGAAATAGGAGATGATTATATCAGTGTGGATAATTTTTAAAACCCAAGAAATTGTACACCTATCTGTATATTTTATTGTATGTTATTTATATACCTCGATTTTTAAAAATGCTAAGAATACGTAGATTCACTAGCAATAAAATGAACACAGTTTTGAAAAAAGTTAAAATAGGGTTCCATGATTCCAACCCTGGCTAATGAGGATCTTAAGTATTAGCTAATGAGAAGACAAAGCAGCACCTTTCTTAAAAGTAGGGTGGGTGCACCAAAGTGACACATTTAAACTTAGGAATGTAGGTTTTATCCTACTATGAGATACTAAAACAATTGTTTTTCAAACTTTGGGGTCTCCAATTCCTTTGAAATTCAATCAGAGCTATGATCTCTGGCCCAGAGATATGCATAAGCGACTTGCACACAATATTTGGCACACTATGGAAGAGGTCGGTGAACTACCTGAAAGGTATCCGTGGGCTCCTATGATTCCCGTGATGCCAGGATAAGAAATGCTTCCTAAAATCCTCAAAGCCATCGAAGTTACAGCACGAGAACCTACTTTTACAAAATAAGACAGTCATGTTTCCTAAGTGCTCTTTCTAAATACTGGATTATAATTTTATAAGAACATTTCATCCTCCAGTTTATATGACATTTCCTCTAAATGTAACATGTCAAATCCCAGCAAAACTTCTATTACTGTTAGCTATCCAAACTGGTGAGAGTGCCCAAGGGTAATGAAAAGTATCAATTACCTATGGTTGTAAAATAGAGTTGAATTCATTGGCCTTTTGATTCTTTCTGGGAAAATGAACCCAGTTCTAAATGTAAGTCACTCTGGGGGCCCCTGGGTGGCTCAGTCAGTTAAACCTCCAACTCTTGATTTTGGCTTAGGTCATGATCTCACAATCATGATCCCACAGTCATGAGATTGAGTCCTATGTTAGGCTCCACACTGAGCATGGACCCTGCTTGGGGTTCTCTCTCTCTCTCTCTCTCTCTCTCTCTCTCAAAAATTAAATAAATAAATGTAAGTCACTCTGAGTCAAAGGATCAACCAATGAGTAGATATTACTAAGAACATGATTCATGGCACAGAACCACTTACTAGACACAAATGCCTGCAAGGCCATGATATATAAAACTACTCTAAAAGGTTGGAGGAGAGGTCAGGGCTATGAGATGGTAGACATTTTGTATTTTTGACAGATGTGCAAAATTATCTTTGATTAATTAATTTGTTTTCTTCATGATCCCAAGTGCTTGGACCAGCTCTGGTTTAGACTATCTATGCATGGATATTATCTGACCTAGTTTTTCCAATAAGGGGGTATGATATTCCACCCCCTTCTTTAGGTAAGGAAGAGAACATTCAGATTTTTTTAGAGTATCATATCTACAACCTATTTCCAACTTTTTTGAAGAAAAAAATCTCTGTAAGCCAAGCATATCTCAGAAAGATTTCATGCTGGTTTCTTCTTTTCACTCCCTAACTCCTTATTTATAGCTTCTAGATATTGGCAGGAACAAATTCCTTCAGCTATTTTTTGCATAACATTGTCTAAATACTTTATTTTGAGGCTCCTTTTTTTCCTCACCCATCAACTCATAGTGTCTATAAAAATAAAGCCTTAAGCTGCTTAAAGGCAACAACTCTGCAGTATATCACTGAATCTTTAATTACAAAAACAACTGTCTTCATGTTATTTAGGTGAATACCTCAGGCATTCTACATGATGCTAAAAACTACTCCCAAGATGGCCACCTAAAAGACAAGCAAGTATCTTTAGGTCATCCAGGTCTTGGATCATCTAGAAGAATCACTTCACTACATTATTCTGAGTAGGTTATAGCTATTACATGAAAACCTTATTCAGTTAGGATTATTCAATTGTAACCTTTGAGAATAAAATCACATTCTTTGTGAAGTTAGGACCTCACTTGAGGGGTGAGGTCATTCATGATGTAAATAAACAAAAGAGACAGGAAATGGAAATGTGGGTGATTCCTGGGGAGGCAAGTGTTAGGGCCTAGCCCTCTTGTTCCAGACCAATGGTTCCTGAATTTATTTGGCTATGAGCTCTACCAAAGAAGATTTATAAATATACATAGATTTCTAAGCCCATGTTCGGAGTCTGATTCAATAAGCATGGGATGAGTTCTATCATCTAAATATTTTAAAATGTGACCAGACATTTCTCATATATGCTCACATTTACTATACTTTCCTATATCACGACCCATAATCCTTTTGTGTCATTGATGCTTTTCAGAATCTGATGAAAACTATGGATGAATTTTGTAAAATAAAAATAAAATAAAATAACAAAATAAAGCATATATACCAAAAAAAAGTATGTGGAGTTATTCATTAAATAACATATCTGATTACATTTCTCTGCTGCCTATAAGCACTCAAGAATTCTCTATTGCCTAGGACTCTCAGATTCTCAAACTTCTTTACATGGTTTTCTAGGTCTCCCATAATGTCACCACTGAAACCTCTTGTGTCCTTCTAAGTTTCCTTTTCCTGTTTGTTTGTTTGTTTTTAGCCTATTGCCTTTGCCCATGCTGTCCCTGCTGCCTGGGATCCTATTCTTTCCTTCCCAAACCTAATTTTTCATTGATTCTTTAAGAGTAAATTCAGCCAATACTTCCTCCAGAATTTTTTCCTTTAAATTTTATGTTTATTTTTATTTATTTATTTTTTTTGAGAGAGAGAGAGAGAGAGAAAGCAAGCCAGGGAGGGAAAGAGAAATCCCAAGCATGCTCCGTGCTGTCAGTGCAGAGCCAGAGGCAGGGCTTGAACTCACAAACTGTGAGATAATGATCTAAGTCAAAATCAAGAGTCAGACACTTAACCAACTGAACCACCCAGGTGTCTCCCTCCTCTAGAATTTCTAATCCTTTCTCCCTTGTCCCCTTTCCAAAATGTATTAGGTCCCTTCACCTGTTATACCAATCATTATACTGGAGTTTTCTGCCTAGGTGTCTGTCTGTCACAGATGGAGAGATAAGTGAGGGCAAGGAGGGTATCTTAGTCATTCGATGTACCACTAAATAGATAGATTTGGGATTGGGTTCTTGATTGGATCTGGGACTATTTGTGGCACCTCTATCATTTTTAGACTTTATCCCTTCTTCCTGGACCATGTCCTTTTGCCCTATTTGAGTCTAATCTGATATACTAGTTCCTCAAGTATAGGGGAATGTGTATGGAATTCTCGCAGTGGGCTCTTCTGGGCTGGGGCTCAAGCTTCAGTGAAGCCTGAGTATGGTTCTGGTTTCTTCATTTGGCTCAATTGCTTTCCTGCTGCAAAACCTAAGGAGGATAATTATTCTCTGAGCCAAAGATCAGGACCAATTGCCTGGAGGGCTTGGCTTGAAGACAGAGCGTCTGGAGCCATTTGGCTCAAACTTCAAACTTTGCTTCAGTTGAATAGTCAGCTGACTTCTTAACATAATGCATGGAGCCCAGAAGACAATGGAAGGAATATTTATGTTTCTGAAAGAAAATGATACCAACATAGAATGTTTTACCCCGAAAAAATATCCTTCACAATTGAAAAGGAAATATATTTCTGCACAACGAAAACTGAGGAAGATGATTTCCAACAGGTCTTTGTGAAACAAGTAATAAGAATTCTTAAGGAAAAGAAAAATACTCTATTTTTAAACCTAAAAATGCAGAAATTAATGAAGGAATATGTTCATTAATTCAGATAGTTCTATTTCATGTCTACTTTGAGGGAAGATTCTATTGTGTTTTGACTCCAAACACAATCTTTGTATTCAGAGATATGGTTCACCTGCCTTTATTCATTCCATTCAGGGCTCATTCTTTTTCTTTCAACATGACAGGCAAATTTCTGATTCAGGGCATTTGCATTTTCTGTTCCTTCTGCTTTGAGTGCTCTTCCCCATAGATATTTGCATGGCTGGCTGCCTCACTTCTTTCAGAATTTCACTCAAGTCACCTTCCTGACCACTGCATCTAAAATGTCAAGCCCCTCATGCAGAATTCCTATCGCCTTCCCTGATTTCTCCTTCCTCTTTAGCACCCACCACTATCTAATGTATTACAGATTTTTCTTAACATTATAATTTCTCCCCTCTAATGAAGTATAAACTGTAAGCAAGGGTTTTTGTCTGTTCTGTACATTCATTTTTGTATCCATAGTGTCTACAGCAAGAATAACAGTGTACTCAATAAATACCTGTTGAATTAATGAACAATGAGCTGAATACTGTGGGGGAAACTATGGCTTATATTTGAGGGAAAAAAGTGTAGGTGTAAATAGGGAAAAAGTAACACCTTCTGGATTTTCAGAAGATGGGGAGGTCCCAACTGATTAGTGTCACATTCAAAGCTGTGGCAACAGAGCCGGGTCTTGGAGGATGGAAAGATGGCAGATGAAAATGGGGATTTGAGGGATTCCAGGTACAGGTGGATTCTTGAGTAGGAGCCAGAGAGGGAAGTGTGGAGTTTCATGAGAAGCACTGTGTGAATACACACAGAGGTGAGACTGAGATGTCAGAACGCTGAAGTTCTCAAATTCTAGGACAGAGACTGTGGTTTACTTTCATAGGAAAAGAGGACTCACTGAGGTTTTTCAAGCAGGAATGTGACGGAACTGAAGCTCTGCATTATGAACATCAATTCAACCCTCAGTAGAGTGGTTTGGACAGCAGGGAGATGGGAGGTGGATAGACCAGTTATGAGGCCATTTTAATAATCCAAGCAACAGTTAATGAGGGTTTGAATTAGGGTGACAGCAAACAGAACACAGAGGAAGAGGCAGAAAGAAGAGGAGTTGAGGAGGTAGAACTGACAGGTCTTGACAGCTGATTAGTAATGGTGGGTGAGGGAGAAGGACTCCTTCATCCTCACTGTGAGGCTTTAAGCTTGAGTGACTGACAGATGGTGAAAGCATTAACAGTAAAGAATTGAGGGGGAGAAATCATGTTAAGGATGGAGTTGGGATTTAGGTTCTTGACTGACTCTGGGATTGCTCATGGCACCTTTATCATTTTTTAGGCTTTATCTCTTCTTCCTGGACCATGCCCCTCTGCCCTATGGAATCTCACACTATCGAGTCTGACCTGATATACTAGCTGTTCAAGTGCAGTGGAGTGTGTATGGAATTCTCTCAGTGGGCTCTTCTGGGCTGGGGCTCAAGCTTCAGTGAAGCCTGGGTATGGTTCTAATTTCTTCATTTGGCTCAATTGCTTTCCTGCTGCAAAACCTAAAGAGGATAATGATTCTCTGAGCCAAAGGATCAGGACGAATTGCCTGGAGGGCTGGGCTCGAAGAAAGCAGCCTCCAGTGCCAAGGCATCTGCAGGAAGGAGCTAGAGCTTCCCCAGAGTGCCCCCACACCGCCCCCAGGGATGCTCTGCAGCTGAAAGCACAAGGTTGGCAGTCATGATGGTTTCCTCCTGAGACGCTTGTCGATAACTTACTGAGCCTTTGTTAAGAGTAATGTATCTACTTTAATGAGCAGCAAAATACTGTTTGTGATGAAATAGTGGTTTCCAGTGTTCTTGGAGTAGCCCCAGTTGTATTTGGTGGACAGAAAGGGGGACAAGGGAGAGGATGGTTTGTATAAAGAAAGACCTTGCTTGGTGTTAGTAAGTTATTCTTGAAAGTTCTAGGAAAGTCAGAATTCCTATATTGTAGTCACTTTTAATTGCTAGTGAGGAGCTCACTATTTAAAGAAACTAGGCTACACTTGTGTTAGGAAAAAGTTGTTTAACAAGGTGACTAACCATTTTCTCATTTCCTTGGCTTGTAAATTTTGACGTTTCTTCAGATAGAACTAGTGAGGTAGACAGGAAAGAGCCTGAGCATTGGTATGAGCAAGACCTGCGTCATGTTCCAGCTGGACCACCGTAGTAGGTATCGTTGATTGTCTATCTCACATACTTTCTGCCTTCCTCCTTAAGAGAGTAGCATTTTTGTAGTTCAGGAATATGCCTGATTGACTTGAGAGAGCTCCGTCTCCCTTTGCCAATGACTGGTTCATGAATGGGCATATGAACCCAAATTGGGCCTCAGAAAAATGAGGAGCGGTCTGCTGGGGCATTCTAAGAAAATTCTTGCTCACCTTTCAGGGATGTCTTCTTAAAGAGACTCTACTAAATGTGAAATAAGAGCCACCATCCCATGGATTTGAGAGGAACTGTTTTTAGGGTGACACTGAACTATAAATGTCTGGCAGAAATAACATGAATCCTTGTGCACACTTTGGAGCTTCTAGACAGAATAATCCTAAATTATATGCCATTTCTGGGTTTGCAGGTTTGTGAGCCAGTAAATTTCCTAGTTGTTTACAGCTGTTTGAATCATTACTACTATTCCTTGCCTCTGAAAGCAGCTTAATTGGTAACAACCTCTAACTAGTTTGGGATTTGGCAGGTTGCTTCACCATGTTAGCCGCAGTATCTATATCCATAAAAGGAAAAAAGAAAAGAAATGGGGAGTTTGGAGAAAGATGGCAGCAATCTACCTGTTGAGTTGTGGTGCTTGAGGCCATTGAAGTTGACTTCTCTCGTGTTGCATTTCCTCTAAAAGCCATAGATTCTTCCAAATAGGTTGAGAGGTTTCTAGCTGGACAAGACTCAGTGACATGACTACATAATTGGCATCTTTTGCTTCAGAGATGAGAAGCAGCTTCTTTTCTGTTTTTTTTTAAATTTTTTAATGTTTATTTATTTTTGAGAGACAGAGCGTGAGCAGGGGAGGGGCAGAGAGTGATGGAGACACAGAATCCAAAGCAGGCTTAAGGCTCTGAACTGTCAGCTCAGAGCCCAGTGCGGGGCTGGAACTCATGAACCATGAGATCACAACCTGAGCTGAAGTCAGTCACGTAACCGACTGAGCCACCCAGGTGTCCCATTCTGTTCTTGATTCCTAAATGACCCTGGACCTGACTCCTTCTATGGATGTTAGAAGTTGTTAGATATTAGATGTTGCTGGAGTATCATTGTCTTTGCCCCAGTGACCTTTCATGCAAAGCATCTCCTGAGCTTCAATTAGGACAGTTAGGAGTCCACTGAGCTTCCAGACCTGTTTGTGTGACTAGTTTCTGTCTAGTCACGATAAATGTGTGACTGGATGTGGTCTGAGACCTACTTTCATCGAAACCTGGTGTCAACTGTCAGCTGCTCCGTTTTTCCTTATATTCATTCAACAAGTAATTACTGAACACCTACTGTGTGCTAGACACTTTTCTAGGCCTTGGGATTGTATTAGTTTGTTAGAGCTGCCATAACAAAATACCACAGACTGAGGCAGGGGCAGGGGGCTTAAACAACAGAAATTTATTTTCTCCCAGTTGTAGAGACCAAAAGACTGAGACCAAGTTACTGACTGACAGGACCAATTTCTTTTGAGACCCCTGTCCTGACTTGTAGGTGGCCATCTTCCCTTTCTGTTATCACATGGACTTTCTGCAATGTGGGCACATGTCTGTGCCCAAATTTCCTGTTCTTAGAAGGACACCAGTTATCCTGTATTAGGGCCTACTCTAATGAACTCATTTCGATTTAATGACTTCTTTAAAACCTTATCTCCACATTCATTTACACATTCTGAGATATCGGAATTTAAGGCTTCAACATATGGATTTGGGGGGAACACAAATCAGGGCACAACAGATGGGATATAGCTGGGCACAAAAAAGATACATCCTGAGAGGCAGCTTCTTTTGAGTGCGAGCAGTTTGCCCATGATGCTCTCTTGCTTTGTTTCCTGAGCCACCTCTCAGTGAAGTGATAGACTGAAGGGTAGCAAACAGAGCAGCAAAGGAGCTCTCCTACATGAAGCCTGAATCCCTCCTCTTCTTTGCAGGAAGCTCTGATCCTTTACAAATATATGCCATTACTCACTGACAGTACATCCTATTACTGTTTTTGCTGATTCTATGCAAAGTGATAAATTTAGCCTAACTCTTTCTGAGTTGTAGGTAAAACGCATTTAGAATTACAGATGAAGAAATAGCAAGATGTCTGCAAAAATGTATTCAGTGGCAGGATGACTATAATCCATGGAGATAATGTTCACCTGTAGGTATAATACAATTACAGATCGCCTTCATTTAGCATTTGTTCTATTACAAGGCTTTGTGCTAAATTTGGTATATATGCTACCTTGTTAATCCACACACAATGCCTTGATATCATCATTCCCATTTTTTAGGTGGGAAAAATTGACATCGAGAGAAGTAAAATTACTTAGCTCAGATTTGAGCTAGACCAGGTAGACCAAGATCTGGAACCTGTGCTATTAACCACCAAACAATACTGCTAAGGAAAGATGGCATTGATTTTTGTTTAGGGAGGTATGAGGGAGGAAGTGATAGATGGTGGTGCTTTGCTGAACTTTAAAATATGTAACTAGAGCTGGAAGGGACTGATGAGATCAACCAGTCCTCGCTCAAAGACATACCTTGAGTGAATTAAAAAGTTAGAAGTATAATTCTGGTTTTCTGATTCCAAATCTAGTACTCTTTATTCCCATGAGGTCCCTTTGATTCCTCATTTACCACATAATAATAACACAAAACCATATTGTTATTTTTAGAGTGCCTTTTTGTTCTCATGTGTTTTCACCTACTTAAATTTAAAACAAAAACAAAACAAAACAATGGGCTTTAATTGGCTAAACAGGAAATGTCCTGGGCTCTTCCAGGCAAAGAAAAATTTAACCAAGCTTAACGGGAAATGTCTGAGCAGTCATATTTCTCAACAATTCTGTGTTGTTTGTATCCTGGATCCCAGTCATGAAGATTGACTAGAAGGAGCAGACTGTAACTCTCTTGGTCATCATGTGAGGCAGAGAACAAAACTTTTCAGACTCAGGACAGATAGGGCTCTATAAAGAGCAGAACTATAGCTTACAGGAAACACAAAGAGAAAGCATTTCCAGGGCAAAGCAAGAAATTAATAAATTATTAAGATTCCTTGGGAGCAAGCAACAGAATCCCATGCTGGCTAAAATAGAGGGAAAGAAACAAAAAGAAATGCATTGACCTGCTCTAAGGAACCTCATTGCATGAAAAGGAAGGCTGAAGAAATCAGGCTTAGAACAGAGAGGAAACAGGCACCTCCAGATTATCTCAAACACTAGAATGAATCAACAGAAATTGTATCTTCTGCCACAGTTTTATTCCATTCTAGAATTAAAATCCCAGAAGAGAAAATACAATTGGCCTAGCTTAAGTTATGTGTCTGCTGTTGACTAGAAGTCATGGTAAACAAAATGCCTATAGAGGTGGCCTCCAGGGACAGCTTCAGTAGCCATGGGAGAAGACCAGGCACCTGGGTTTACCATCCTTCCCACTGAGAATACAAAATGACCTCAGGACCCCTTTAAAGTTATGGAGATCCCAAAGAACTTTGGCTTGTGTAGATATCCTATTAGAAATTAAAACTGATACATTTAAAAATATTTATTTACTAACTTATTTAAAAGTAACAATAAGCCAGTTTCATTTCATTTATTTATTTTTAAATATTTATTTTGAGTGAGTGAGAGCATAAGAAGGACAGTGACAGAAAATCTCAAGCTGGCTCTGCACTGACAACACAGCGCCCGGCCCAGGGCTTGATCTGGGGAACTGTGAGGTCATGACCTGAGCGGAAATCAAGAATCAGATGCTTAACTGACTGAACCACCCAGGCACCCCTGTAAGTGTTATATTTTACAAATAAAAATAGTTGCATTTAATAAAGCCAGAAATATTAGTAAGAAGAGGAGATTTGTATTATATTTTTGCAAATTTCTTAATGTCTGGCTTAATAGAAGACAGCTAGGAGTATCTGGGTGGCTCTGTCAGTTAAGCGACCGACTCTTGGTTTCAGCTCAGGTAGCGATCTCATGGTTTGTGAGCTTGAGCTCACCTTTACGCTGACAGCATGGAGTCTGCTTTGGATTCCCTCTCTCCCTCTCTCTCTCTTTATTCCTCCCTGGCTCACTTTCTCCCTCTCTCTCGCTCTCTCTCTCTTTCTCAAAATAAATAAACTTGAAAAAAAAAAAGAAGATAGCTAGATTTTTATATGTGCTGTTGCACTCACTCTGTTATGATATTTTATTCTCTTTAAAGTATTTGGAGAAAAGCTGTCCTCACAAAGATATTTAGGAAGAAGAGGGAGAGTATTTTAATAGCCTGTCACATATATGTGGAGATTCTTCTTTGATATTATACCGAAACTAAACAAATAGTAGCTTCTTAAAAATCTGAAATCTTATTAATAAACTTTTCTTCCTCAGATACTTTAAAATCCATTACTATCTTTTGTACTTTGAATGGGTCTTTTACCCACTCACAATATTGTATTATCATGCATTGGTCATTTGGAAAATATTGCTTCATTGAGTTATGCAGCTCTTCCAAATATTGACATACTTCGTTTACAATGTGCAAAATCATAGTTATTAATATCACCACTGATCTCACGAGAAAAATATTTAAGCATCGAGACACTATTAGATCCATGGTGGCAGATACTAAGTTTTGTAATATTTTCTAATTTTTACATGAAGTCTTAAGTGTTATTAGTAGCAAAAATAGTGTCAGTGGTTTTCCTTGAAGTGACTGGCTCACTTCATTCATTTTTGAGAAAGTATCTGCCCATCAGTACTCGGGTCTGAATATCCATAGTTCATCTGTAAGTCATCCTTTTAAACCAACATGGAATTCCATGGGAGAAAATAAAAGGTTAATCCAGCTTGCACTCAAGCAATTGTACAAATGCTTTTCCTTGAGACAATGATCATAATTTTGCAGATAATGGAAATACTTTATGGTGGACTTCCCATTTTGTCATAAAGAGTATTAAAATGACATGTACCCATGGATCGAGACTTAATAAGTTAATCACTCTTATTGCACCATCGATGACATTGTATTTATTTATTTATTTTTAATGTTAATTTTTGAGAGAGCGAGAGACACAGTGCAAGCAGGGGTGGGGCAGAGAGAGAGGGAGACACAGAATCTGAAGCAGGCTCCAGGCTCTGAGCTGTCAGCACAGAGCCGGATGTGGGTCTCAAACCCATGAACCACAAGATCATGACCTGAGCTGAAGTTGGAGGCTTAACCAACTGAGCCACCCACGTGCTTCCATCAATGACAGTTTAAAATGAAATTGGCCTTTAAAAAGCTGTTAGCATGTAGTGGTGAAGAAAGCAGTACTTGGGTACTGTTGGGGACACAGCCTGACGGTGTGCAGAAGAACTAGTGGTTTGACTCAGTGTTGCTTTTTCATTACTTCTTACTTAGAAGAATTGTCAATTTAAACATATTCAAAAATGAAAGTAACACAAAGAACATCCATATATTCTCCATATATTTACTTTGATTCACTATTTTTAACATTTTATTCCATTTGCTTTATTATTTGCCTTTTTCCCACCCCACTCATTTTTTATTTTTATTTTTTTTTTGCCAAATCAGTTGAAGGTGAATTACATACATCATTGTCATTTATCCCTAAATATTTCAGTTGATATTTCCTAAGAAGAGAGGTATTCTCTTTCATAACCACAGTACCATTTTCAACTATATCAAGTTACATTAACAACACATTTTTATTGCCCTCCTTCCAGTTTTGTCTGTTGACCTAATGAGATTATAGATACAAGATCCAGTGTAGAGTCGTGTGTTCCATTTAGTTCTCTTGTCTTCCTTATCCTCCTTTAATCTGGGATGTATTTCCACAACATTCTTTTTCTTCTTTTAAGACACTGATATTTTTGAGAGTAAAGCCACATTCCTCCATGCCTCCATGGGGAAAACAAAAAAATGAAAAAAACAAACAAGAACATTTACTCATTTTGAGGTTGTATGATGTGTCATTGTGATTAGATTCAGATTATATGTTTTAGGCCAGAATCCTGCAGAGGTATCTTTCTCAGGAACCACATCTGGAGGCCTGCCATCACCATATGTCTCTCATTGATGATGTTGATAATGTTCATTGTGATCACCAGTCAAGGGGTGGTCCAAGCTCTCCGCTGTATAATTATGAGGCTTTATTTTTCTCTTTTGCTAATTTCTGAGCACAAAAATTAGTCTGGTGCTCAGAATGAGGAATGGTGCTCAGGAAGAGACACGAAAGGAACCTCACCCATAGCTAAACTCGATTTAGTTGGTGCGCTCCTGGGCTTCAAGCAAGTGCTATAATGGTTTGAGATTTGGTCTCGGGAGAAGGGAAGATATATTTTGTATGCAGGTAAGGGGTGGAATGTGGTCAAAGGGCAGACTATAGCAGAATATAGTTTTCAAAACAGTCATGATGAGATTTCCTATGCCACATGCCCTTTGTTACAATGTGACAATGTCACTCCTTTCACAGAGAAGTGAATTTTCCCTTCCCTTGAATCTGGGCAAGCTTATGGCTATGGCAGAAATCATGCTACCAAATGTTCGAAGCTACTTCATAAAAGTCAATGCAGCTTCCACCAAGGGCTCTTGGAACCTAGTCCCATGCTGTGAGGAACCTCCAGCCACAGGGATGGGCTACATAGATGTTTTGGAAGGCAACCTCAGGTGAGGTCTCAAATGACCTTGACCCGTGAGCAAGGAAGCCATGAAGATACAGACCTTCAGTGCCAGGTGCTGTCTGACTGTAGCCACATGAGAGACCCCTAGAAAGGACCACCTACTGAGTTGAGTTAGCCCTCAGAACCAGGCGAGATGGTAATACACTGATGATGTTGTTTAAGCTGCTACATTTTAGGATGCTTGTTCATAGGGTACTAGTGCCTGTACATAGGTGGGCAAGGCTAGAAGCTGTATCCCAAACATGGGCCATGAAGGAGGTCACAAGTGACAGTGGACACTTGTACCCACTTGGTGAAAGCCACAGAAGAAGCCTGTTGAAAGAAAGACTTCAGAGACTTATTGCATGTTGCTGTCCTGGAACCAAACCAGAAAGTGAGGAGGGAGTGTTTTCTGGTGTTGATGTCACACGCTGAGTGACACATGATGCAGCTGTGGAGGACCCTCCACTCTTTCCTTCCTTTCCTTTTCCTCTCCCCTTCTTTTCTGTACCTCCTTCTCTTGTCCTGGCTCTTCCTCCTTTTCTCATAGCAGTTTGATACAAAATGAAAGAACACGAGTTTGAAGTTAAGCAGGCCTGGGTTTGAACCCCCTTATTCATCACTCAACGTTGGGCAAGTCGTCTCTCTTCTCCTAGCCTCACTTTCTCCATCTGTAAATTGGAAGATATGCTACGCAGAGTCACGTCCGCTGATGTGGTTAGGAGCACTCAGTGCCTTGCGAGGAACACAGAAGATCCACAGTGCAGGGTCCACCTTCGTTTGCTTCTCTGTCCCTGACCCACAGCCAGTTTTCTCCTTTGTTTACTCCAAAGCTCCTTGGCCTCTGTCTTAGGTTATCCCATTTAACAGATGCTGTTTTGTTGCCACTTCTGATTTCCTCTGCCAATGCCTCCAACAGACCTACAAATTCCAGATGCTGAGAGAAAAGCCCTTGATTCAGGCTGAATGCAGGGATGATAGGCGTTCAAATGCAGATGGCACATTAGGTACCTGTGGGAAGCTTGTGTACTGGATCGGAAACAGACAAAAACAAAATTTCTTGGCAAAAATGGGCTTCTGATTTAGGGTGGGCAGGAAGAAGCAGAGGCTAATGGAGACTGACTGATGGGGCAAGGTTGCCCATATGAAGCCAAGATCTCCCAACCATGGCCTCCGTGCAACGTAGAAGAGGGAGTGATTTATCTGAAGGACATGAGACGGAGAGCTGGGACTTGGCGAGATGATACCTTGGAGAATAGAGCTGAAATCCACAGGGTGTTTAATTACCCACCTTGGTGTCACTTGGTTGTGTAGGTCAAATGGGCCCTATCCAGGAGTGAGTGCTCAAAGTCAGTGGGAGTTTTGAGCGCAGATCAAATGCACCACTAGGAAGACTGTGGACAGACTTTGGAGCCAAACATGGGCAGATGCTGGGCCCAATGGTATAATAGTACAGATATTTCTGAAGAACAAAAAATAGTCAAACAGGCAACTGTGCTCATAAAGATACTGTAATAACCACAAGGTAAGAAATACAACTCAAGCTAGGGAGCAAAAGCTGTGTTTGTCCAAGGATCCTTTCTGACAGATAGATACTTGTATTTCTACACAAATCTTTTCCTGTTGGCACTGGTTTCTATTTTCAGAAGCTCCGTCCAAATGCTCATACGGACTCACAGACCGCTAGTGCTAAAGAGGTCCTTTGAGATCATCTAGTTCTACCCTGCCATTTCCGGCTAAGATTACTGAGGCTCAGAGAGGCCTAATGAATTCCCCTCAGTCACACAGCTAGTTTGGGGTGTGGCCAAGGCCAGGAGTTGGGTTTCCTGACTCCCAGACCAGGGCTCTTTCCAATTCTCTTTTCTCCTTATCGTCTCAAAAATTACAGATTCTGCACTTCCTTTGGCCAACCACTACTCATGAAAAATATCTCTTAGATGTCACCATCTACATTTTTGCTCTAAAGTGAGGTCACTTCCCCTTTTGGGGAGCTTCCTAATAATTTGAAAGACAGGTAATAGTTTAAATTCAGGTTATAGTTCAGCAGAAACTAATTCAGGATTGTTTATAACATTCATTCTATAGATGTTTATTAATCACCTACTGTGTGCCAATTACTGTGTTAATCATCATGCTTTCAGTAATGAGAAAACAAGTAAGCAAACAAACCCCCAACCCCACACAAATACAGAGAACAAAGGGACAGAACACATACATAGACAGTAGAGGAAGTACTGGCATTCATAGTTGGTCTTACATTTAATATATTGTTGGAGAATAAGAGGAGTATATTCTAGGAGGTCTGGGAGGTGGTTATTTTTGCTATAAATTAGTCAGATCTTATAATGTCATATTTGGCTTATGAAACTGTAGAAGAATCAGAAAAAAAGATTATTTAAAAATGACTCCCATGGGGACAAAAATAAATGATAGTGAGGTGTTTAAATTAGAATTCAGAAACCCAAAGATGACTCGAAACTAACTGGAGTATGTGGACTGGCCATGCTCTGTCTTCATAGAGAACTTTGCAAAAGGAAATGGACAGTGGAAAAGATTGCATTGGGACCTAAGGAAGAAACATTTCTTAATACTCAAGGTGAGAAACCTAGGCTCTGGGATCTGGGAAGAATCTGGAGAAGAGGAGAAAGCTCCTTTTCTTGCTGGTCAGATCTCTCCTTCCAAGTTCTTGGTCAGAAACTTATGGCAATCTTTCATTCTTTTCTCCAAGGTTTAGACAGATCCATGAAATTTCTGGTGGCTTGTGGTCCTCGAGTTCCTTCTCTGCCCCTCTGGGCCTGTCCATGGCACTAACCCCATCAGATTTCCCTTAGTGAGAGCTAATCCCCCAGGTCTCAGTGCCATGCTCTGTCCTGCAGCTATCCCCAACCTCTATGTTCTTCTGCATAGAATTATAGGATCTTGTACTCCAAATATGGTTCTGGGCTCGGTAAGATCATCACCAGCCAAGATCTACTGAGTCCGAATCTATAATAAAGTTTCCAGTGATTTCTATGCATATTAAATTTTGAGAAGCTTTGCTCTAGAGTACTGGCCACCAAGTCAGCAAGACGTGACTCCAAAGCTTGGCTCTGCCAAGTCTGTCTGACTCTGAGACCTTGGCTAATTCACCGACTCTGAGACTCAGTTTCTTCCTTGATAAAATGAGTACAATAGTTCTTACTTCTTAGACTCTCAGGCCCTTTCCGGTTACCTTATTTTATGTGGATCCTTCCTGTTATATCTACCTCTGTACTTTATTATTTTTTTTCCGTGAGAGCAATTATTACAACTTGGAATTGCCTGCATCTGTAGTGTTCTGAATGTCATTTCCATGAAGGCAGGAACAATTTCATCCCACTCATCCGGATCCTTGGGATCTCACACAGTACATGGCCCTAAAGGACAGCTCAATCCTTATTGAATAACTGAATAGTATAAGGATTAAATTAGATGATGCAAGAGAAAACTCAGCTCAACGTTGACTCATAGAAAATGCTCATTAATGGTAGTGAATGATAAAACTGTATAATTTGTGAGGCCCAGTGCCAAAGGAAAATGCAGGACCCCTTGTGAAAAAGTTATTAAGAATTTCAAGGTGGTGACAGCAGAGCAGTAAACCAAGCATGAGTCCCTCTCAGAGCCAGATACTTTGCAGTTGTACAGGCTGCACACCCAGCAAGCCAGCCTTGGGGATTGACAGCCTTGCTATTACGGTGGTGACTGTGGGAGACATTGCCACCACCCAGGGATGGGGTGTCTCACCTTTCTCCCTGAGATGTGAAGTCCTGGCCAAGAGCCCCACAGGCTCACATTGCCTTCCTGAGCTCAGCGTTTCCCTCCCTCACCTCCTCAGACCATGAGGCCAGGAGATAACTTGAAACTTGAGAAAGTACAAAATGGACCCCGTTGGGGTGGCCAGCCCTTCAGTATTCCTCACAGCAAAATGCTGATTTACACCTGACGGGTAATTGTGGCAGTCATTGAATCAGCAAAACTTCCGCAAATGTGTGCTAAACAGAATTTTAAATGAGCTTCCATAATGCACGTACACATAATGTATGGCTTTTAATTTACTTGATAATGTAAAAATACAGTCTGAGATGAGGAAGGAGGCAGACAGAGTCACTCAATTGTAATGTAACAACTTTTCTTTATGAGAGCTTGAAAATAAGGGCAGGACTCAGAATATAAAACAGTCATGAGGAATTGAAGCTAAAAACAGGACAGATGAGTTCACTAGAAAACAACCCGCCTGGCCTGGTTCCAGGATCTGCTGAATTGTGGGAATGTGGTTACTAAAAGCAAAAGCAAGATGTTTCCAGGGGTCCCAGCCATTCTGGATTGAGAATGACATCTTTAGTGGGTGAAATTTGTCCTGAAGAGGCTGGGCTCTGTTATCTGTTAAGTGGGGAACATCAGCCACCTGTCTCACAGGCATCTTAAGAGAAAAAAGAATGCTGCCCCTCTCGTGAAAGTGCTTTGTTTGACATTATGGCATGGACAAATGAGGTGTTGTACTCTGTAGACAAGGGTACTATCCTGGAAGTCAAAGAACTGAGTTTCTGACATAAATTTTCTTATTTATGAACTGCCTATCATCCATGCTTTGGAGCTACACAGATATAACAGGGTGAAAATCCAAAGCTTGTCATTATCTGGCTGTGTAAGCTCAGGCAGGTTCTTTATGCTCTCTGAGCCTCAGTGTTCTCCTGTGTAAAATGGGCTGAACTCCATCCTGGGGAGTATTAGCACACCTGACCCATGGCAAGTCTTCAGCAAATCTTTATTGGCTTCACATTTCTGTCGATTGGGAGATATATATATATATATATATATATATATATATGTTTATTTATTTATTTTGAGAGATAAAGAGAGAGCACGAACACAAGCAGGGGAGGGTCAGAGAGAATGGAAGAGGGGACTCCAAGCAGACTCTGCACTGTCAATACAGAGCTTGACGTGGGGCTCAATCTCACCAACCATGAGATCATGACCTGAGCCCAAATCAAGAGTCAGACGTTTAACCAACTGAGCCAATTAGGTGCCCCGAGATAATAACATTTAGAAAACTCCAAGGCACTATCCTGCTATAGGATATCCCTGTGTGCTGAATTCAAGCTGGGGAGACTGAATTGTCCTTGCAGATCCTCTCCAACTTTCCACTGGCTCCAAATTTCCAGTAGTTTTCTAGTTGTGGTGCTGGAGTCTTTTGTTCAATTGTTTGTGACCTACTCTTCCCAAGGTGTTAATATGTAACTATGATGGCAGCTCTCTTATATGGGTTTTTGCTTGAATTGAAAGTTTTTGAAACTAAAAGAGCTAGCTTTCCAGAAGCAAGGGGGCAACAGGTAGGTGGAGATAATATTGAGAGGTCCCTCACCCTACTGGGTGTACCTTTGAAACATACAGCTCAGGCACCACACAAGTATAGAATCTTAAATATATATTTGGTTGGAAATGCAAGTATATCTTAATTATTTCTCCTTGGCCTTAATGATTGTTTGGTATTGATAATGACCCCAGTTATGCCATCTCTTATTTTATTGTGCATTACACATATTATTCTCAGCATTACACATAAGTGTTTAGTTGACACAAATTCATGGTGGCTGCACAGTTCATGATTTCCCCAGTAGCTATGTATGTGATTCCCTAACTCTTTTAGCAACTGACACTACCCAACTCTAGACAGCTTCGAAGACCCTGGACCTAGGTTTGTCTAATCACCATTAGCTTCCCCTGTCAGAGTGATGGATCAAGAGGTGGCCATGTGACTCAAAAAGGCCAATTCTGTCCTTTTTCTGGATTTTTCCAACAAACTAGTGAACACGAGGAAAAATGTGAGGCCCGAATGGCCTCTAGCCCAGTGTCCTTATTGGTACACAGCTGTAGAAATGAGACAGATGGATGAGTTGTACAGAGCATCCTGATAACGCTCTAGCCAGGTCCACTCCTGTCCTTCCCAAGGTTTGAAGATGTGAACCAGTATGCCCCCTCCCACCCTTGGTTCTTGTCACTTATAAACAGAAGTCCTCATTGTATAATCTGAAACAAACAACCATATGGGTAACCAACAAGAAGTTGTTTCTCTTGGAGTTGTGGTAGCAGACATGATATTACAGAAACAATAGAGTGAGGGACTGTCATTAAACATCATTAAACGAGGATGATGGGTACAAATTATTCTTGCAAGAATGTTGGTGGAGAGAGGAAAGAAAGAGATCAGGCTATAGTGGTGTGATATTGTGATATAATAAGAAATAAATATTTGGTCTTCCTCCCTGGTTCCTGGCACAGGATTTCTGAAACCCTTGGAATTTTCTGAGTAATATGGATGAGAGGAGGGTCTTATTATTCATAGTAAGACCTTTTCAGCCATACCTGAGTTTATGCTAATGAAGTGACTCTGGGTAGGCCCCTAGATAGTTGGGGCTGGTTGCCAGAGGAACCAACCATGTGATTAGAGGATTGGAACTTTCAGCCCCACCCTCTGACCTCTGAGGAGAGAGGCTGGAGGTTGACTTTATCACCAATGACCAGTGATTCAATCAACCATACCTACATAATGGCATCTCTATACAAACACCAAATGAAGGGGCTCTCAGAGCTTCTGTGTTGGTGAACTCATCCACATGCCAGGAGAGTGGCAAACCCCAAACTCTATGTGAGCTCCTGCTCTTGAGACCCTTCTGAACTTTGCCCATTATACCTCTTCATCTGGTTGATCACTTGTATCATTCATATCATCTTTTATAATAGTTTATGATAAACTAATAGTAGTAAATAAAATGTCTCCCTGAGTTCATGAGCTGTTCTAGCAATATATTGAGCCTGAGGAGAGGGTCATAAGCACCCCCAATTTATAACAGGTCAGACAGAGGCCCAGGAGGCCTGGACTGGCATCTGAAGTATGGGTAGTCTTGTGGGTCTGTGCCTCTAATTCGTGCAATCTGACACCAACTCCAAGTAGTCAGTGTCATGATTGAATTGAATTGTTGGACATCCACTTGGTATCTGGAGAGTTGAAGAATTGGTTGCTGTTGTGGAAAAAATCTACACATTTGATGTCAGAAATGTTCTGGTGTTGTAAAAACAGTAAATCTTACTAGTTGGGTAGCAAGCTCAAGGGAAGGTATGCTTTTCAGGCTGGAGGAGAACTTTAACTGCCTGGCTTATCTCACCTCTCTTTAAGACAAGGAGGAGCATTATTTCAGGAGAAATGCAGAATACTGTGCCAGAAAAGAAAGTAACATCGGTCAATAGGGAGACAGTTCTCCTTTGAGAGCAAAGGAAGAGAAAGTGAAAACAGAGGAAATCTGAAAGATGAAAAGAAGTCAAGAAAGCTCATGCTGGGGTAGCCACAATTTTCTCAGTGCCAGAGAAAATTTGTGGAATTAAATTGTTATTTGTACAGAATTGGGGTCTCTGTGGGGCTGGTGCTATGCTCCCTCCCAGGGCCAAGGAAAGAAAAGAAAGAGTGGTAGCAGGAACAGATCTAGGAATGGCAAGGTCTTTGGGAGGGAGTTGATAGTTTGGAAGTGACTGTCATATATCAAACTACGTCCCATGGCAAGGGTACCTGTTGAGACTATGGAGGTGTGCTGTGCACATAGCTATGGAGAGAAGACAGGATCTGTTAAGTCAGTGAACTTGACAGAGCAGAGAGAATCAGTGGGCTTTTTGCCCTTGTAATCTTTCTTTCATCTCCTGGTCAACTGCTATAATATTTCCTAAGGGGACATTTTCCTATATCCTGGTCCCCCTGGGATTGTGGAGAGTGACTGTCCTGCATTGCCAAGGCTCTTTATTATCCTCTGGTTCCTGAGACAACAGACAGACTCATATGAAGACTTTCAGGAGCCTCCATTATCTTAGCAGCTCTCATCTGCCTTAAGAATATTCTCGACCATATCCATTGTTTGCCCACTTAACTTTTTATTTTATTTTGATCTTCAAATATCTAGTGGAGGCAACATAAATGTAGAGTTTAAGGGGGTCTGATTGTAAAGTTAGGTGAACCTGGTTTTGAACCTCATTGCTACTTCTGATGACCTCACATGACCAAAGTTATTTAACCACATTAATATTCCATTATTCGTTGGTGAAAAGAGATACTAAAAGTACCTGCTTAGTGTTTTATGTAGATTAAATATGATAACATATGTAAAGTTCTTATAATATAGTCTGGCATGTACCAGGTATTCACATAGCTAAATTCAATTAGAAAGCTAGTGAGGGAATCCAGGTTTCCTTATTCTTTTTTTTTTTTAAGTTTATTTGTTTATTTTGAGAGAGAGAGGCAGAGAAAGAGGAAGAGAGAGAATACTAAACAGGTTCTGTGCTGTCAGCACAGAGCCAAATGCAGGCTCAAACCCACAAACCATGAGATCATGACCTGAGTGGAAAACAAGAGCCAGATGCTTGACCAACTAAGCCACCCAGGCATCCCCCATATTCCTTCTTATATAGTGAGGTTTTGAGGGTTTTTTTTTTGCTTGGTTGTTTTTTGTTTTCTTTTGTAAGTTTATTTACTTATTTTGAGGGAGAGAGAGACAGAGAAACACATGTGTGCACAAGCAGGGGAGGGACAGAGAGAGAGGGAGAGAGAGAACCCCAACTAGGCTCCAAGCTGTCAGCCCAGAGCCCAATGCAGGGCTGGAACCCATGAACTGTGAGATCATGACTTAAGGCAAAATCAATAGTCAGACACCAATCACTAGCCACGTAGGAGCCCTGAAGTTTTCTTTATAGAATTAATAGGGAGGTCAGTTTAAAGCATCCATTATTAGCTTTATTTTTAATTCAGTGACTTGTTTAAAGGAAAACCACTAAATATCTCTGGTGTCAGTAAGTTTTATTATCTGCAAAATCTAATCCATTGGTATGACCACCTGGGACATGGTCATGAGGATTTTCTTGGCAAAATCAAAAAGAATGGTGTGCTAGATTAGTGGTCTCTGCCATGGACATGACTGAGGTACTGACTTCTCCTGTTCCCTGTATGTACTGACTCTGCATAAACCCTGAGGTCATAGATCATAGGTGTAAGTCATAGACCAAGGAGTGTTACATAATTTCCAGAATTGCCGATGCTCAAGGAGAAGGTACTGGCTAATTTGAAGAGGCTAGAGAAGCAGCTGTCATTAAACCCAAGGTCATGGAACAGTGGATAGCAATAATGAGAAAGAAATATTGCATTCTGCAGTCTTGTACTTGGAGAATGACAGTGCAGTGTGCATGTGTAAATCTGGAGCCTCTAGAATTGACAGGTTTAAGACTATGTCTGCACTATCTCAGGGAAACTGTTTGCAAAGCTTAAAAAAAAAGTGCCAATCAACTGGTTGCTGATGTCAGGACTTGCCTGCTTCTCATCTGTTCCTCTCCAAGCTAGATCTACTTGAATCTCCCCTGCAGCTCAGCTGGTACCACCCTATACCCTGAGCCTAATCCTTCCTTGTTGTCAACAGGGATTTTAAGAACTTTAGTAGGCTTCCAGATAAGCTAGCGCCACCCACCCTGGTATCTAAGCCAGTTCTGCTCTGAGTCTGGCCATGTTGCCTTGAACCCTCAAGAGTAAGGATCTCCTTTTCTGATGTACCTGAATGCAGCCTTTGTCCTCCTGTGTGTCCAGATCTCTGAAGTGATTTTTCTTCTGGATTCTACATACTCAGGATGTCCTGCTACCTCTTCCTTTCACAGGCCAAAGCCTTTCTTAGATTTCAGCCTGTATCTTATCAATGAACTTTTCACTTCCACAGCATCAGGATAGGCAATGGAGATAATGTGCACTTTGGAATTATTTAGGCCTGGGGTCCAGTTGCAGCTTGACTTTTTCTTAACTATGTGGCTTTGGGCATCTTGCTCATTTTTCTCATCTATAAAACGGAGATGGTAACTAATATGGCAGAGTGTTTTAACAGACAAATATGTTGGAGGACCTAACATATAGTAGCTGCTAACACACGAACAATAACAACAACAACGTAGCACTAACAATAGCTGTTATTTATTGAGGAGTTAGCATGTATGAGGCATTGAATTAAGTGCTTTATTGATCCTTTTCCCCATAATGAAATTAATACTATGGTCCATATTTCATAGACAAAGAATCTGAGGATTAGCTAGGTCAAGGACTTATCCAGTATTACCCAGCAAACAAAAGGCAGAGCCTGGATTTGAGTCAAGATCTGCCTGTCCAACTCTAAAGCCTGAACTCCTTCTATCACACTTTACAGTCAACAAATAGTATAAGCATCTTACACCTGTTTCGATGAATTTTCCTGTGTTCTCTGAAGCTAGGTTTGTCCTAGGCATTTACTAGACTCTTCTAGACATAAATGATGGCAGCTTTCCTCTTCCCATTCCTCCTGTTCCCATGGAACATTTTATGACTGACCATGTCACAAGTTATGACATCCTCAAGTCTATTATACCAAACAAATTTGAGTTTTAAAATATTGAATCGGTTTTAGATACAGCCATGGGAGTAATTTAAAAATCTGGGCTCCCAACCAACAAAGTAATTTCCCTTTATTAATGGGAAAATA
Organism: Paguma larvata; assembly: GCA_030068075.1. NCBI lineage: Eukaryota > Metazoa > Chordata > Mammalia > Carnivora > Viverridae > Paguma > Paguma larvata. Next base: position 59,121,499 of record CM057838.1, on the reverse strand, counting down.
AACATCTCCCGTAAAGAATGTTTTCTTCCTTCCATGGCCCTTGTCCTCAGAAATACAGGGCTGGGTAAGCATCATTCATGTCTGAGGATATCATGTGAGACTAAGTGAGCAGGTTGTGGACCCACAGCAAACTCTATGTATATGTCTACTTGACCCTGCTTCCTGCTCCCTCAATCCTATTGAGTACTTCTCTTTAAAGGTCAGACTGGAGTTTTAGAGGGACCCTTTCTGGGGTGTTTTTAGCAACCCAGTGAATTGTGAGGAAGTTATTAAGATTTGGCCCCTCTAGGTACTGATCACCATCAGGGCGATCTGGCAACAGAGAAGAGGAAAACTGTAATTTATTGATCCAAATATTGGTCCAAGTACTTTGTATATGTTATCTTATTTACTTATCCAATAACCCCATAAGAGAGTCATTAGTATTTCCATTTTTACAATGCTGTGGCTCAGAGAAATTAAATAACCTGTTTTACATTAAACAGTTACTAAATAATGGTGCAACCCCACACATTTTATTATAAAGGCACATCTTTTGAACCCAAGGTTCAAATTGTGAATAATGAGTGTTAATTCTCAAAGCTGGTGTCAGAATTTCTCATTGATGCAATACCTATTATATCAGATGCATAATTAGAATCTACCCAAAATTGATGTGAGTTTACAGCCAGAGCCTGAAATTGAGAGATGCCGTTCAGCTATTTGCATACAAATAGACTACAATTATTATGAAGTATAGTCCATTATGGAATTTGGTTTAGCTTGCATTTTAGTTGAAACCATAAAGTCAGCTAGGAAAGAGTTAGCTTTATCAATTACATTTGTGTGAACCCGGTTTTGTTTTTTAAGGTTTCTAAATGGATATGCTCAAGGAAAAAAATACCCATGGGCTAAAATTATGTAATCAACACTGTGGGAAATGAGATTGAAGTTTTTGAAAGTCTGAATCTCTTTCTAAGGAATATGCCCCAAATCCCAACTAGTGTGTTGCTTTTTCTCATTGTTGGATTGGTACTTGACTGTCCACTTTTGATAAACTTCAGGTAGCTCCCTGGGGCATCAGAAGAGTCCTGGATTCCAGACACATAGCTCTGGCTCTTTCTCTTTATTTTTAGACAAAAATGGGCCCCTGGCTACCATAAGAGATAATGTATTGGATTTGGTTTGACTAAATCATTACTTACCTGTGTGTCCATAAGCAGTTGCTTTCACCCATCTGTCTCCGACAGCCTCGTCATAAAAAAAATGAGGATTTAATAGATACCTCAAAGAGGTTCTGTAAAAGTTAAATAAGAAAATAAATGTAAAATCTTTACAGTACATGGTACATACTAAATCACTCTGAATACAAATTATTATAATTGTTATAAGATTATTTTCAATGTTCATAACCTAATAAATTCAGTGACCCATATAGTCCAGTCATAAGAGTGGTATGTCACATTCCAGGAAACAATCTAACAACTAAAGGCAGTTAAAAGCAATAGAAATCTCTATTTGCATTTCTTGGGGAACATCAAAGAGAATCCCATTACTAAGCCACCTTGATATTTTGTAACATCACTTTTCCTTTTTTCCTCCATTTCCCTTACATCCTGTAGCCACTTCAGTATCTCTTTCTTAAAACCTCAGCTCCAAAAAACTCTTTCTATGGTAAAAGGCTGTAAAGTTTTTTATCTTTCTTCTCCTTACCCCTTTTTCTATCACTTTATTATGTGGGTTGACTTAGCTTCTCTCGGTAAGCAAAAATCCTTCCCTAGCAGGACTGAGAAGGAGTGGGGACTGAGCAGGCAATGCAGGATTATTTTTATTGGACTGGAGGTGGAGTGGAGGTGGCTGTGAGCACTCAAAGACTAATAACTTTAGTTACATCACATAAATATAACTCTGGAGCAAGGAAAGTTCTGGCTTCTAAGCTGCTCACCCTATACCTGAAGCCCTACTTGATGAGGAAAGTTGATACATTTAACTACCTGGAGAGGGAGAGATAGAGAAGAAAATCCTATGTCAACGAAAGATCATTCCATATGAAAAGTAATGGAAGGGCTGGTAAAAGGGAAACTCAGGGATGATATGACAGCTGCCTTGGGGATATTCATAGATGGCAAAACTAGAATCCAGAGAATTTAAAGAGGGGACTGTTAGTTCAATGTAATGAACAATGTTCTTGTAGTCAAAGCTGGAAGGCAAAATGAGCTTCCCTAAGAAGCAATGAGTTCTTTCTCATTGGAGATATTGAAAATAAGACTAATGACTCCCAGGAAGACATATTGCAAATGGGGTAAAACATCTGAGAAGAGTTGCAAGAACCATAGAGATCTCTTTCCATGCTGAGATTTCAGAATTTTATTAATCAGAACAGAGTTCAATACATACTTCCAATATCAACATCTCGTAGCTCCTGAACCTAAGGTCCTACTCCTGTATGGTAACTGAGGAGTACATATTTTGGTGGGATTCTGTGGTGCCTTCTCTGGTCCTGTCTTTTCTTCCCTTGGTTTTAGCAGCATAGTTCTCATCCTTATCCTAGCTTTTGTATAACTTCTGTGAAGTGGTTGGTGTGATTTCAAACATCATTGCCCTCTTTTTGCCAATCTAGAGGGTCAGAGGAAGCCTGGGTCCAGCAGAACGATACTGTGGCATAGGTCAATGTAATGACCACTTGTCTGGACTTAAGAGGTTTTGGGCTCTTGGCCAGGCTCTGACACTAATTCTGTAAGCCCCACTACATCCCTCCATCTCCTTATATTTAGATGAGGTATGCATCTTTCTAAGGTTCCCATGTCTCTTTGAACTCATGATACTAAGGACCTAAATACCCCTCCAGTACTAGTGCTTAGAGAAAGTTGGAAGTTTATTTGGGAATCTTAACTAAACAAAGCTTCCACATTCTGGCTCCTCCTAACCACAACCATAGCAAGACTTTAACTTTACTTCTAAAAATCTGTTTTGAAATTCCCCAGTGTTATGGGCACATAATGAATGTAAACTAAACAATAACATGTCTAGTCAAGGAGGATCTGCTTTTTAAATTGAGAGCAAACCTTTCTTTCCGTACATAAAGGTGACTAAAAGTGTATCTAATGATATCAAAGAGAGGAAAATTCCTTCTTCCATGCATATAATTACTAAGATCTATGCACACTGGGCAATGCATTCTGATTTCCTATAATTCTGCAGCCAGTTGCATCTTAAGAGATCAAAAATAGCCTTTAAAAGAGAAACTTTCAGGCTGATTCCAGGAACAGGAATAAAGCTGAAGGCATATGTTTAGTACTTTAGCTCTTAATTCTAGGAAGGTGTGCTTCTTTCCCTCTTTTAAGATGTCTGAAGTAACAACAAAAATTGATGAAGGCATAAGAATTAAGCCAAGCTCTATAGTGATATGTTGGGGATATTGCCAATTTCTCACTGTTTTACCATCATTCACTGACTGTTCTTTAAGGACTAATTGAAGCTGGTGAAGCTACCTCTCTTACACCTTTGACAACTCCTCTTTCTTCTGATCTACTTTTATTTCTGGAACGTTCTTCCATTGTACATAACTAATCTTTTTTTAAAAAATAATTTATTGTCAAATTGGTTTCCATGTAACGCCCAGTGCTCATCCCAACAAGTGAATACATAACTAATCCTAATAAATTGCAGCGTTGTATGATTCTGTGTTTGCCAAGATTAGGCTGTGAGGTCCTTGAGGTTGATCATATCTCAATGATCTTCATACGTTCTAGTAGTTAGAATGTGTATGTATGCAAGTGACAGAAACAACTCACGCTAATGTGAACAATAAGGAAATGTATGAGATTACATCATTAGAAACTCAGACATAGAGTAGTGTTAAAACCTGAGTTAATCTGGTAGTACTGATCCTGTTTCCCTACAGTTCTTTTAGCCCTTGTTTCTCTACCTTCAAACTGATGGCAAGATGTGAGTAGCACTTAGGGTCTTCACATCCATACAAGACCATAACCAGAAGAAAAGGGACTTGTTTTCTTGTGTTGCTTTCTTCAGACCAAGGAACAAATTTCCCAGAAGTCTCCAGCCAACTCTTCTTAATCTCAAGGGCCATGTCAGAGTAAATCACTAGCAAGATGAATGAGTGTGTCATGATTGGCTTAGGTGAATCAGTTCCCCTAACCATATGGATGCTATCCCAGGGAAGACTAGCAGGGAAGAATGGAGGACTGTAGAGAAGAAAGACCACAATATTATCTCTGTATGTCCAATCCCTAACACAAGACATGGACTTAGATAATGCTCAGTATTTGTATGTGGAATGAATAAGTGAATTACCATGACACCCTATCTGATATGCTCTTTTTAGAAATATTGTGTTTGTAATCACTATTTACTTAATTATATGCTTTCTATTGTTCTTCGATAACATCATATGTGTTAGTCTAGTCTTAACAGATAAAGGCAGGATCCATGGCATATAAGTGTTAGTTGACTGAATGAATAATGCTTTCTTGGTATCCTTTCAATGTGGAGACTGGAAATGTGTATGCAGTACATGTAATGGGTTATTTGTGAATTTTACTTTCTATTAAAGAGCAAAGCATGTGTTCCTTTGATAGGAACCCAGTTAAAAAGGGGAACAAGCTTTTTGTGTTTAATTTAGGTAAGGCTTTGTGGAGCTCAGTTTAAATAAGCTGGAGCCAGCAAGATATTAATCACTGGATCAGAAAATCTTAGTGCTTATTGTAATTCTTTGCTCTTCATTAGGGACAATGTGTCTGTATAACTAAATAAGTGCTCTTTCCTCTGTCTTCTGGAATGAACTTGGCATGGTTTTTCAGGTGTAGAGTACCTGGAAGATAAGCAGCAGTGAAATGATGAGCTGTGCCAGGTTGACTAAAGTGTCCACCTGCCATAGAAGTGGTAGAAAAATGCTTTGCAACTGCTAACATTTACTGAGCAATTCTATGGTGCCAGGCATTGTTTTAATTGCTTTTCCTATAAGCCATTTTATCTTCTCAACAATTTCAGGATGTAGGTGCTATTATGAGCACCATTTTGCAATTGAGAAAATTAAAATTTAGAGAATTAAAATAACTTTACCAAAGCCATACTGTTAATAAATGGTGGTGTCAAGATTTGAATTCAGACAGGCTGGAATTTGAGTCTGTAGTCTTACCAACTACTGAAGAATGTCTCAAATTCAAGGCTAAATACAAGGAACAAGGAAAGGTCATCTTTCAGAAGAAAGACTAGAAGGTTAAAACCAGAAAAAATAGTTCAGGAAGCAAGAAATGAGATGAATTAGAACAAAAGTTTCAGGACTCTGTTGTGAATAATGTAAAATATGGAATGAAGGCCTTCTTGTATTTGAAGCCACGTGTATAGTATGTTAGGAGAGTGAGTTCTAATGGCTTAAATTGTTCAAGAACTGGATGGTTTCTTCCCTCATATAACTTATGATCTAGCCAAGAAGATAAGAATTATATATTGAAAATAGAAATGAATTATGTAAGAATGTAGATAATCAAAGGCAACTGAATGAGCATCGTGGATTATAGAGAGTTTAGATGAGAGGTCTCTTTCTCTATTGTCATCATTCTGTGTCTAACAGAGAATGGATTCATGACAAAAACTGGTCATTGTCTTCCCTGGAGTCAGAAGTTCCAAGTGCCAGTGGACATCTTTTCCTGCAGCCTATGCAACTATCTTTATGAGCAGTACTTTGAGAAAGCAGTAGCAGTACATCTCTGGCCTGCCTGGTTGAAGCATGTCCAGTGGTGCTGTACCATGGAAGCCTTCTCAGCCTGACACTGGTTGTTGGATGCTGTTCATATAGGCCTTCTGCGAGAAGGCTCGTTTCCTTTACTGTATCTGGCTGGGACAGCACTCCTGTGGGTGGCTTCAGTATTAAGTTTGGAACAGAGGAAGTATTTCAACACATGCCAAGAATTGAATTTTATTTTTAAAAGCTGCTTTTTACAGAATCGAATATATCTGTGACCCTCCCTGGTTACAGCAGACCCACACATGGGAATTGGTGTAGGGTGGGTGACTTGGGTATCTTTTAGTAACAGGTATATCTCAAGAACTGTTCTCAAGGGTCACCACTTCATTTTGAGAGCCCTAACATTCTCTCAGCCTCTTTCTCATGGCTCTTGTTTCTGTTTCTACCACCGTATTTAACATCATGCCAAGCTTCGTGACAGAGGTATACTGCTTTGCTTTATGAAAGAGAAGGTGTATTTTGTTGTTTCACACTTGAGTGTCATGTTCCTCTGTCTGAGCACCAAGATGGAATAGTTCTAACATAAATCCGGGAAGGGGGATTTATGGAGCAAATCAGAACCTCCAACAGCTTGTCCTATGGCCTTGGGAAAAGCATTCACCTACCCTCTTCTTCCAGTAGTCCCAGGTACCCCAGGATGACAGTGTTCCCTAGAAGATCTGGTGAGAGAAATGATGGACATATGAAACACTGGAGAAGTCTGCATGAAAGAAGGTGGGGAAATACCAATAGCACTATGACCCTCCTATCCCACCAATTCTCAATCCTCTTCCTTAATTTTTTAGCTGTGGCAATGCCCTGGTTTTTAGGGGATGAACGTACTGGTGACTCAGTGGCCAATGGGCAGGAATTCCAGATCTCAGAGATTCAGAGGCAAAGCTGACCCACTGACTATGAGAGGAAAACATGTATCTATTTCCTCAACTGCAGCATGGGGATCCTGATCTACTTTTGTGAAAGTTGTAGGCAAGATCAGTGTGGTGTTGGTGTGGCATTAGGAAAATAGGACAAACTGTTATTGTTTGTGGGTGATCTGCCTTCCCCCTTCCTCACCTCTGGCCCCTGGAACTGGAGGCATCTCTTTCCAACAAAATGGTGGATTGCCAAGCTGACTGCTTAGAAGGACTTTGGAAGCATTACAGAGTCGTGTCTTCATCAGACACCTGCCAGAACAAGCTTTACTCAGGATTGCTAGCCAATTGGCTGTGTCCTCCTTTGAAATGAGCTTTTAGTTAAGTGATTGATGTATTTGATTTTTGACTAAGCTTAACGTTGGGTATTAACTCAATGCTCAGTCATGTCAGCTGTTAGTCAAGGCTCTGGAGACGGGATTGAGGCGGCTTTGAAGGGAGGTCCTATGGTAAAGACTGCAGCTCAACACTTTAAACATCAGTTTTAGATGTCTGCCCTTCCTCAACTACTTGAAATGGGAGAGGGTTGAGGGGTAAGGAGAGGAACCTCCGCTTCTTTTCTTGAAGTCTTAAATCTTTCAAAATGCTCAAGTGATTTCAAGGATACTTTAAATTGATGCAAAAATTACCACACAAACACAAACACCACAGAAAGATAGAGACTAAGAGAGCGATATGTTTGAAGTACAAAAATCATATTTATCAACTAAAGACAAAAGGATACATGTAGTTTTTATTAGTATTTGTGTATATATGTATTTGTTGATGGATATCCATCCTCCAGGAAGGAAAACATAAGGGGCTTTTATGCCAACACATGGCACATTCTTGACGTGTCATGTGATCTAGCCTAGTTCACCGGAGAGTGATTACTGGCATCTAGGGCCCAAGCCTCACTCAGTGACACTTCCTTTTCATGGTCCTGTCTCCTGTGAACATAAAGGACTGTGGCTGTGACAGGATAGGGTGGTGTTTACCACTGGTGATTCCAGCTCACGAATGGGACTGAGATGGGTGTGTGGTGGCTGGAGAAAATACAGGGGCAAGAATTCCTCTGAGGTTTCTTTCCCTCCCAAAAGAGAGACTGGTCTGATGTTTGGCATTTACATCTCAAAAACAAACAACAAAAAAAGGTAAACAAGAAAAAATGCTTGGGAAGTTGGGAGACAATAGCTAGAGACTGGAAAGATTAGTAGAATCCTCTATGTCTGCTGATAAAGAAATGTGAGGCCCGATCTATAGGCATAGAGTTTCAGTTAAGCAAGACGAATAAGCTCTAGAGAGCTGCTGTATGACATTTTCTTCTGGTCAAAAATAATGTCTGTACACTTAAAATTTTGTTGAGCAGTAGATCTCATACATAAGTGTTCTTCCCACAATAAAATAAAATTTAAAATAAATAAAGACATAAGGACAAAGGAAAATCAAAGGGAATGCAAGACTCAGGCTATAGAGGTGGGTCAGTGTTGCCTTCCTGGGGTAGAGGCAGTGTATTCTGGATAAAGGACTAACGGAATCCTAATTCTGTCACTTATTGGATAGAACCTCTTGGACAAGTGACTTAACTTTTTAAGGTCTCCATTTCCACATCTATTATATGCAGTTATTTTTTTTCCTTTTTTTAAAGTTTACTTATTTATTTTGAGAGAAAGAGTGAGTAGGGGAGGGGCAGAGAGACAGAGAGAATCTTAAGCAGGCTCTGTATTTCTAGAGAGGAACCTAACACAGGGTTCAAACTCATGAACTGTGAGATCATAACATGAGTCAAAATTAAGAGTCCAATGCTTAACTGACTGGGCCACCCTAGCGCCCCTGGAGTTGTTTCTTTTTCCGATAGAGCTATTACGTGCACGAAATGATATTCTATACAGGCATACCTCAGAGACATTGCAGATTTAGTTCCAGACCACCTCAATAAAGCGAATTTGGCAATGAAGTGAGCCAAATGAATTTTTTTGGTTTCCTAGCATATGTAAAAGTTATGTTTATCCTATTCTGTAGCTTGTTAAGTGTGCAATAATATTATGTCTAAAAAAACCCACAACAATGTACATACCTTCATTAAAAAATACTTTATTAATTTATTTATTTATTATTTATTTATTTTTAAACATTTATTTATTTTTGAGACATAGAAACAGAGCGTGAGCAGGAGGAGGGCAGAGAGAGGGAGACACAGAATCGGAAGCAGGCTCCAGGCTCCAAGCCGTCAACACAGAGCCCGACGCGGGGCTCGAACTCACAGACCGGTGAGATCATGACCTGAGCCGAAGTCGGCCGCTTAACTGACTGAGCCACCCAGGCACCCCAAAATACTTTATTTTAAAAAATGCTAACCATTATCTGAGCTTTACGGGAGTCATAATCACTGATCACAGATCACCATAAGAAATATAATAATAATGAGAAAGTTTGAAATATTTCACGAATTACCAAGATGGGACATAGAGACAGGAAGGAAGCAAATGCTGTTGGAAAAATGGTGCCGTAGGATTGCCACAAACCTTCATTTGGTAAAAAATGCAATTATCTGTGCAGGGCAACAGTCCCTGACACTTCTAAAGAGCTAAATAAATGATGTTTTTGCAGTTTGATTAAAGTATAGCATTTTGGGGGAACAACAGGCCACGAGCCAGTCTTCTCAGACTCTCAGCTTATGTCAGAGGCACACTGTCTTCCTCTTGATGGTTCATAAAGGTGGATGTGGGACTGGAAAAGCAGAGTTCACTCACATCCTTGTTTGGTGCTATGCTCCAATCACTATTTTCATTATCTAAAGCTAAGTAACAGGGCACCTGGGTGGCTCAATAGGTTAGCGTCTGACTTTGGTTCAGGTCATGATCTCATGGTTCATGGGTTTGAGCCCCACATTGGGCTCTCTGCTGTCAGCACAGAGCCTTCCTTGGATCCTCTGTCCCCCCTCTCTCTGACCCTCCCCTACTCTCTCTCTGTTTTAAAAATAAACATTAAAAAATTAAAAATTAAATAAATTCTGTTACATTCTTTATCTTGTTCACAAATACAACTTATAAAACTTCATCAAAGGTCTTGCAGAAAATCAGATACACCATACCTACAGCATTTCTTTGATCTGTCTATCTAGTGGATCTCTATAAAAGACATAAATGTATAATAGATTCATGCTAGTTCCCAGAAAAAAAATCTGTGCTAAAAAATTAAAAAAAAAAAAAGCTATATAACAAACTACCCCAAAACATTAGCTTAAAATGATAGCAGTCATTTATTCATTCATTATTCCGCAATTTGGATGGGATTTAACAGAATCAGCTCATCTCCGCCCCATGGAGCATTGGCTAGAATGGCTGATCTGTAGAGGGTCAACAGGGACGGAAAGATCTTCTTTACTCACTGTTGTTCACTCAGCAAAGATGGCTAGTGAGTTGATGCTAACTGTTGATGGAGAGCTTAGCTGGGACTCTTAGTGAGGGCCTTAATTCTCCTCCAAATGGTTAATTTGAGCTTCTCACTACATGGTGGCTTGGATTTGAGTAGGTGTGTCTCCAAAACAAACATTCCAAGAGAGAAGTCTCTCTTCACATCATGCTTGCTAATGTCCCCTTGGCCAAAGCCTGTCCTCTGCTTGTGCCCAGATCAATAGGGGCAGTAAGACGGGCGGGGAAAGTAGGGAATGACGCAAGTCATAGATGTCGGCACGCATTGTTTGTTAGTGGCCACCAAAGTGAGGTTTACTAAAAAACGTGAGAAGTGAGAATTTGACACAAAAATCCTGTGAGTTCAGAGCAGATTCTCTACTAGCCTCTGTTCTTCATTATAATAGATGCTTATGAATTATTCTTTGAATCAATGCACACAATGTTCAAGTAGTCCTGGAAGGTGCCAAGCAGCCTTTGTTAATGTGCTATTCCCCTCAACCTCCATTTCCCAAAATATAAACATTTTAGATTAATGTGCAAGGAGTCCAAGGCTGGGTGGATCAATGATTTAGATCTAAAATGTGCAGTTTTCTTGAGGCTGAGATGAACCATCTAAAAATGTCCTCAGATCTGCTCCTGTCCCTCTGTTCACACTGCATGAACAACTTTTTAAAAAAATATTTTATTGACAAGGAATGAATTCTCTGAATCCAGGAGCAGAACCACTACGCTTTAATGATAGGTGCACATTACCTGAATAAATGAATAAAAGGCTTTATTTGCAACAGGAAAAAATTCCATTTAGTGATTGAAACAACTTGCTCTTTTATAGCTTGTAATATTAATTAGCCTCCCCTTTTATCTCCCCTTTTAAAAAGAACATGTTTTAATTGTTGCCTTTTCCATATCCCTTGTTTTATATCTGCAGTCTCCAAATTGATACAGGGCCTGCTAGTAAGATCTTAAAAATAGGCTTGCATTACTTTTGAGAAAGACAATTTTCAATTAATTATAAATGATTTCATTTCAAAACTCAGAAACCTACTGCGAAGCCTGAACCTAATACTTATCTTCTCTAATTGCATGAAGGAGAATGCAGAAATAAATGTGGTTGAATATGTAATTGGCATGCTTGTATTAAGGTTATTGTTTTAGCCTATTTAGGCTTCCCAGGGAATGTACTGAAGTCTCCACTCCCACCAAAAGCTTTTGAATTCTTTGGCATCAAATGGGTTTAGGGCTGGAAGCATGCAGATGACAAGTAGGGCACCCACAGGCACACCAAAAAAAGGTAGGATGGAGCCGCTCTCCCTGAAGTCCTCTCCAGATGTCTTTGTGTAGATCAAGTCATACTCACAAGTGTTCCACAGTGCTGATTTCTCCTAGAGCTAGAGGCAGGAAAAGAACCTCAACGGTTCCATGCAATCAGTTTTGTTTGCTTTCTCTTCCTGCTTCTTCCTCAATCTCCCTCTTTGTCCTAGACCTGCCGCAACACATACAACCCAACAGAATGGAATCCATAATGACTAAGCTCTTACAAAGTGCCTAGCACTGGGCAATGCAGTTGACATGCAATATCTCTCACATCTAAGAAGTAGATGTCGTTAATCTTCTTTTATAAATGAGGCAACCGAGGTGTAGAAAGTTTAAGTGATTTGTTTAAAGTCACCCAGCTTGGTCCTGAGCTTCATTTAAAGTTCATTTTTCAATTATGACTTTATTGCTTTCCACGGAAATAAGAAAGTTACCAGGATACAGAGGTCTCTGTGGGGGACTTCTCCAGGGGAAGACACGCTTTGGAGGCAGTAAGGATTTTGAGAGCCTAGTTTTGCAAGCAGCAGACCCCAGATCTGTCTTTGGCTGTCTGCATGAGTTTGGGCAATTGATTGTACTTTGCTGACCCTCAGTTTTCTTATGTATAGAATGAAAATAAGAATGCCAGCCTCAGAGAGGAACACAGTGCCATGGTTAAGATTATGGCCTATTTGGCAATAAAAAGAAATAAAGTACTAACATATGCTACAACATGACTGGACCCTGAAAACATGATGCTAAGTGAAAGAAGCCAGTCATAAAAGACTGTTTATTATATGATCCTATTGCTATTAAAAGTCCAGATGAGGCAAATCTATAGAGATAGAAAGTAGGTTAGTGGTTGCCTAGAGCTAAGGAGAATGGGGAATGGAGAGATACAGTTGAAGGGTATGGAGTTTCTTTGGGGGGTGATAAAAATGTACTAAATTCGATTGTGGTTATGGTTGCATGACTCTGTGAATATACTAAAAACCATTGAATTGTACACTTTAAATGATTGAATTGTATGGTATGTGAATTATATGTCAATAAAACTGCTTTAAAAAAAAATAGAAGGGTGCCTGGGTAACCGTCTGACTTTAGCTCAGGTCATGATGTCATGGTTCATGAGTTCAAGCCCTGTACCGGGCTCTGTGCTGACATCTCAGAGCCTGGAACCTGCTTCGGATTCTGTGTCTCCCTCTCTCTCTGCCCCTCCCCTGCTCATGCTCTGTCTCAAAAATAAATAAACATTAAAAAAAAAAAAAGAATATGGTCTGAGAGGCAGAATCCTTGTCTGTGTTCCTGTCAGACCTCCTGCAGTCAAATACCCATGTGTTGGTGGCCCCAGTAGATAACTCTATGCCTCAACTTCCTCACTGGTAAGATTGGGATCATTGTACCTGTTCTATGGGGCTGTGGAAAGGACTTAGTGCATTAAAATATATAAAGAGCATGGAATGGTGCCCAACACCCATAGTTCTTTTTTTTTTTTTTTTTTTAACTTTATTCACTATTTATTTTGAGGGAGAGAGAGCGAGCACTGTGGAGGGCAGAGAGAGAGAGAGAGAGAAAGAGAGAGAGAGAGTCCCAAGCAGGCTCTGTGCTGTCAGCAAAGAGCCCAGTGCAGGGCTTGATTTCACAAACCATGAGATCATGACCTGAGCCCAAACAAGAGTCAGATGCTTAACCGACTGAGCCACCCAGGTGCTCCTCCCATAAGTTCTTAATAAACATCTTTTTCCTGTTCCTACCATTCTTATTATCATTATCAAATGAATGTAGCAACTGACCTATGAGAAATGCTTAATAGATAGTACCTACAGGTAATAGCAATGGGGGTTGTTAGGACCTCACTAATTAAGGCAATTACCTGAATTTTAGGAATGCTGTGATGGGACTGCTTTTGAAAAGTCAGGCATAATGAACCTATACATCTCGCTCCTTGTCCGGCCCTAGAGGCTGAATCGGGGGTTCTGGTGCTTCTTTCTTGGTCCTGTGCCCTTGATCGCATTATTAGAAACTCAGTGTTTCACAGTCATCATCAGGAAAGTCCCAGTGTGACCTCTTAGCCCCTGAGGCTCTGACAGGGTGGGAGCTCCCACTCCAGGGCTGAGCAGGAAGGGGCTCCTGCTGCCCCTGGAGCTCCCTCAGGAAAGAGATGCTGAAGCCTGCCTCCCAGCTTCTCAATATTCGAATTCCTCAGTGCTGACTTACAAACACTTCCAATCTGTTCCTTTTCTCTGGCTTAGCGTCAGGAAAACTTTAAGCCAACATTTTGCCCAAGAATGATAATCAACTCATTTCAGGCTATGGATAGCACTTATCCCTTCTGTTTCCTTCAGATGAACTGCACTGTTTTATTCGTCAACAGTTAGCATTGTTTCTCAAATCCTATCAGGAGCAACCAGTGCTAGAAACCTTCCCTTAATGGAAGCATAAACATACTTAATCTTAACTAAGTAATACATATAACTTGAAATCTGGTAAGTAGGGCTATTTTTTAATACCTAACATGAAGCTCATCTAGAACCTATAGAGATCGTTCAAAACCAAAGAAATTTGCAGGATGAGGGGAAAAGAAGAGGATTAGATGCATGAAGCCAGTTTCTCCACTGTGTTCATGAAACTTCTGGGAGATTTGCATATCAGAGCTGACAGAGAAGTGGACATCCTTAGCTACTTAAGAGCAGGAAGCTGGGGAACCACTGGAAGACCATGCTTTTGGCAATGCTCATCACTTACCTTGTTATCTGCCAGGCAGAGAAGTCGAGTGCCACAGGCATGATTGACAGAGCTGGGCATTTTACTGGACTGCATTTTTTTCGTTTTAAAGGGGCGAGTTTGTGTGAAAGCCTCCATTCCTCCTATGGCAGCTCTGAATCATCACTGGAGCCGGATCCGTCATGGAACGCCAAGAGCCTAATACAGGCTGATGTGTTGTCTTGGCCAAGAAATCTGGGAAAGCGGCATTGTGATAAAGTTGCTTCTTATTTGACTGCCTTTCTTTTAAAATAGAAACTTCTGTTACTCACAGGAAGGTGCCAGAGGCTGTTTGCGTCTCCTTTTTCTGTGCAAAAGTGCTTGATTTTTAAGTAGCCTATTTTTATCATCCTTTCCCACACTTACCAGGACTTCTCATTGTTGTTTGGAGGACATTGGAGTAATGTCTTTTGAACTCGAACATTAGCAGTTGGCTATGAGGCTGAGGGCAAAGGGATGAACTGTGTGGTTTGCTTGACTTTTATCCTATTTGGAAACTGGAGAAGAAAGTCACATTTACAGTGAAAATTAGAGTGAATGTAAAACAACTGTGGCACTATATTTCCCCTGAGAATGCATTCATTTCAAACCGTTGGATCAAGTGCTTACCAAGGGCTAGGTACTGTGCTAGGTGAGGCCTCAGGAAGGTAAAAATAATTAGGCATGGTCTCTGAGCTCCAATGAGGAGCTAATGGGGATGTTGTAAAGGAGACGAGTATGTAATCAATAATGGCAAAGAAAGTGTTATAGTTCCCATGCTAGCATCATGTATAAATCATGGTTGGGGTACAAAGGAAAGGATGGTCAGTTCTTCCTGGAAGGTGTCAGGGAAGTTTTCATATTGGAAGTGACACTCAGGAGCTTTAACAAAGCATAAGTGTTCACTTTGTGGAAAGGGGTGGAGGGCATTTTTGCTCCAATGATTCATCCTAATTATGACATGAAGGAATTTGTGTAATGCAACAAGGATTTTCCACAGTAAACAACAGCAAGCAGAGAGCTTGACGTATCATTGGATCCCTGCTGTGTCAGTGGATGGGAATCAAAGAGAGAAGGTAGGGTTTGTTCAAGGTAACAAGATAGGACCATGGCACTATCGGTACTTGGAGTTGGATCATTTCTTTTTTATGGAAGGGCTACCTTGTACACTGTGGGATGTTTATCAGTAACCCTGGCCTCTACTCACCATATGCTGGTAGTACTCCACCTCCACCAGTTACCACAACTTGAAATGTCTCATTGCCAAATGTCCCCCAAGGGACAATATTACCCTCAATTGAGAAACGATGGTTAGAAAGATAGGTGGAACAATTCCGGACATGCAAAATAGTAGTTAATAGAACTTTAGGAATATTAGACACAGGCCTACATAGAGTTGCTTGGAAGAATTGATTATTTTTGTTGATTATTATTACAAATAACTCCCTGGAGCTACTCACCTGGGGAGCAACATAGAATATAAGAAGCAGCTTGATTATACATTAATAACCATGATTCAAACATCTGAAAATTACCAATGAATGACTTTCCATCTGGAACTCATAATTGAAGCCACTGTTGATTTCCTCAGTCTATGGAGTCAGTACATAGAGTAGATATCTCCCAAACAGCACTGCATTCCGACTTCCCTGAAAGATACCAGCCTTTCTTAGTGAGGTGGCCCCAGAGTCTCACCAAATAAATTTGACTTCCAAGTCAGACCATCACAAATGTACTCACCAAATGTGTCCAAATTCATCTGGCCATTTTTGCATGTTTTGTTAAGATACATGCAGAGAGAACTTGCATTTTATTTTACAAATGTGTTAATGTCTATTCAAAGCTTTAAGATAGAGGCTCTTTTTTTAAAGCCACACCATTATGAAGCATAAACTAAGAAGGACACACAGTCCTTGTTATGTAAGAGCTCATGGAACAAAGATTAGAATTCATAGTAATCTTAAGTTAATGTCTTCATATGTCAATTTTTTTTCCTTTGTAAAATGAGGTAATATAAATACATACTATCTTACAGTGTTGGTGAGAACTGAAAAGACCTCAACCAAGTAAGCCATCAGCACAGTACCTGGCATTCAGCAAGTACTTTATACATGTTAACTGTAATTTATTATCATCAATATTTTAAATGCTATCACAATATGTCTGCATGCTTTGGGAGCATTGAGATGGGATCCTTAACTGAGAATTGGCAATGGGAATCAGGAAAGGCTCTGACTAGTGGAAGACATCCAAGAGGAGTTTTGAAAGATGAGAAGTTAGGAGAAGCTGGGCAGAGTGAGAGGGACAAGGAGGGGTTTTCAACTTTGCTGTTCTCTCTAATGAAATGACTTCCCCAGGTATCTGCAAGACTTCCTCCCACAGAATTTTGCTTATTGAGGCCTTCTATCCACATTCTATTAAAACTGAACTTCTTATGTTTTTGCATCTATCTTCTGTCTTGCTCTGTTTTTCTCCTTAGCACGTGTCACCATGTGGCATCTTACTTATTGATTTTGTTTATTGTCTGCTGGTAGGTATGTTCCAATGAAGACAGAACTTTTTTTGTACTTTTATGCAACTATATGACCACCATCTAAATTCTAGAACAGTGACTGTCACAGAGCTGGAGTTCAATAAATATTTGTTAAATAAATGAATTCCAGGCATGTGGGCAGAAGCGTGGAAGTGAAAGAGAACATCTGCTTAGGAAAATGAAAGTAATTTGCTATGGCTTAAATGTAGACTATATGCTTTGAGAAATAAGGAATTAGGCTAAAGGAGTAAGCAGGGACTTGATCACAGAAAGCCTTCTTTAATCTTGGCCTTTGTCCAGAGGAATTGTCCAGAGGTTTTTAGGGACTGGTCATATTTTCATTCTATTCAGCTCACTGTAGCATGGATGTAAGGAATGGAAAGGAGAGGAAACAGATTAAGGACATGAGAGCAGTCACTTGACTCTTGATTGTTATGGTCAAAAGTGATGAAAACCTGAACCAGACACACATGATATGGATGAGGAGACAATTTTGAAATGAGGAGGTTGAATTGGCGAGGTATAATGATCAGTATTAAGAACGTTATGCTTCTGATTCTATGTCTCCCTCTCTCTCTGCCCCTTCCCTGCTCACGATGTGTCTCTCTCTGTCTCAACAATAAATAAAACATTAAAAAAAATTAAAAAAAAAAGGTTAATGGATAGCAAGGAGTCTAAGATTATTTCAAGATTTTGGATCTGGGTATTTAGGCAGCCAAAAAGCAGGTATGCACCCAAGGCTTAGTCCATCTGAGACTCTACTCTGAGACTTTGGATCTGGAGTGAGGCATGCAAAGACAATGGACCCCTGGAATGTTTTAGGACCCCTGGTCAGCAGCAGTGCCCTGCAGAACAACAGAGGTAGGCACTCTCTGTTTCATGCCATGTTTCTGATTATTTTCCTTTGCCCTCTAATAAGAGGTTTATTTGCTTCTGGCTCCCCCTTTGTCTTCATTTGAATTAGTCCCAGAAGCAGATGCTGAGCCTAGGATTTGAATGCAAGTAGTCTGTTAGGGAGGTGATCCCTGGAAACAATGGCAGAAGAATGGGAACATCAAACAGGGAAGAGAAGAAAGAGTGTCCTATTGAGGAGATTTCCACTTCAATCAACTGGGGTTCAATCCTCCAGCGTCCTCTGGGAGATCAGGTAGAAAGTAATTTGTAAAATAATCCTAATAGCAGTGGCAACAGCATTACCTAAAAACATGTTGGAAATGTGAGTCCACAGGCTCCACTCTGATCTAGTGAATTAGAATTTCTGGGGATGGCACCTATTAAACTATTTTAACAAATATTTCAGGTAATTCTTATACATAGTCAACTTTTAGAACCACTAGTATAGAATATGCTATAGTTAGTGTTAGCCCCCATGAACGGCAAAAAAAATCGGTGTAGTTTCTACTAATTCATTTCTTTGGGCCGGGAAAGAGTAAATGGGGAATGGATGATTATACTATAACCTTGAGTGAATTGATTTGGCATTTTTAGGTATATACTAATTCTGTGCAATGAAGCACTTTCCGTGATTACACCCAAATTTGGCTTACAAGGTAATGTTTTCAAAGCACTGTGGGAAAACTTGAAATTGACCTTATTCTATTTTTTCCCTAGCTGGGGCCCTGCTTCACCAGCTGTCATATATTTCTTCTCCCACTGAGACCTCTTTTCCTTGTGTTTGACCTGTGCTGAGTTGGGCACCATTTACAAGAATCATAGAAAAAAAAGAAAACCAGAAGAGGCGCATATGAAAGTTGGCACACTTGAAACGAGCTGAGTGACAAAGACTCACTGGCTCTTGATGTGAAGTTTTTAGTAAACTTGGTTAGATTTCAGAAAACTACATAGACTTAGAGTTCTTTGAAATGAAGATGCAGGGCGTTGCCTAAATACCAACCTAGGGCCTGGTGTAGGAAGATTGTTGTTTGGTGTTTGTCTCTTCCTTTGTGATTTACTCACTGGATTTCCATAAAGCATCTGCATGGTAGGATTTGGTAGGGGACCTGTTCTCTGGCTCTTTACACAGAGATTTCACTTGGTTAACAGGACTAGTGAGAACATTAACACTACAGATTTGCAGATGGCACTCATGTGGAGAAAACCTAACCCCAGAAGTAAACAACACACATCCAAGAGAATATTTCTCTATTCTTACTTAACAAGGCCTCTTACATCCCAAAGAGCTGTCCTTTTGCAGATGGATTTCGGAATCAGGAGAGGGAAGAGATGTCAACTACTGGAGTGACCTAGAAAAGTCATAGGCATCCTCTTTTCCCACACATCCTAATCCTGTCATTTTAATTGAAAGAAAATCTGTCCATTATTCTTTGAGCACTCAAAGCCAAACTCTCCCCAGTGATGGTTAACAGTAGTTAATTCTGTTGGTAACTGGATCTCACTCTCTCCTTCTCTTCTCTTTTTCATTTTCACTTTCCCTGGGGGATCTCCTCACTCCTCATACCATCTGTACATTGACAAATTCTAAATTTATATCTTAATTTTAGTTGTCTTGTGTGTGTGTGTGTGTGTGTGTGTGTGTGTGTGTGTGTGTGTTGTAGATTCGATATCCGCCTCACTGCTGACAGTTCATGTGGACATCTCCTAAAACTCTACTTGTCTAGAAGAAAGCTCTTGATCCTTCTTTGAGGTCTTAAAGGGCCTTTTTTCTGCTGTTTTCCATAAAAAAAAATGGCACCTGTATCCAGGCAGTTGCTCAAGCCAGAAATTTGGAAATCATCTTTGTCAGTTTCCTTTCTCTCATTCTTTGTAATCTCCAACTACTTAGGGTTGTTGGTTTTACCTCTAGAGTGTATCTTGACTCCATCCACTTTTCTCCATCTCCACTGCTTCTGTGATGGGCCAAGCAGTGGCCTCGGGACTGGCCTCTTAGGAGCCTCTCTGCAATCCATTCATTACATGGCTGCCAGAGTGACACATAACTGATCACATCCCTCTCTTGCTTAAAATTTTCAGTGATTTCCCATTGCTTTTAAGATTAAGTTATAAAGATCAGGAAGACCGTCTATGATATGGCTCTCTAGCCTCATCCCTTCTTTTCTGTGACTCAAATTCTTTCTTTATTTAAGGTCTTTATCTCCCCTCCTCTTAATCTTGGTAATCCATATCTCACTCACAGAAATGTAGACTTTTCTGAGGGTGGCCTTCCATCATTCCATGGACCAGGTTAAAATTATTTTGCTCATGATCTATTGTTTACTCAACTTTTCTTTCACAGTATGTATCAAAAGTGCAGTTATAAATTATCCATATTATTATTTATTTACTATCTATTGCCCAAGCCAGGCTATACGTTCACAAGGACAGAGACCATATCTCTTTTGTTTACTACTGAATCCCTAGGATATTGCACAGAGCTAGACACTGAGCACTCAAGTATCTGGTGAATGAGTGAATAAATGATATTGGCAGTAGTTAAATTTCAGGACATAAATGGTGGTAAGAGAATTTCCAGTACACCAGAAGACAGGACTGGCATGGTGAGCCAGCCAAGATGTTGGAGATGGGGAGACTAAGACTCTTCCTTCTTCTATTCTATGTACTAAACTATAGAGAAGAGACAATAAAGATCACTAGTAATATAGGACCAAAGTGTCTACTTAATGATGCTGAGCAAGAGTCAGTCTTATCCTATAATTCAGAGCTCCTGATAACCTTGATGGAGAAGCTTACCCACCTAGAATCTTGAGCCTAATTCACACACCCAGTCACTGGTACAAGATGGAGGTGGAGACGAAGAAAGAGATAGAGGAAGAGATGGAGCTGGAGGGGGTGGAGATGGAGATAAACACATAAAGAGATGAGGATAGAGGAAGAGAGATCCTGTACGGTAGGGAGGTCTTTCCCACACTGAGACAAGAAACAGAAAAGAAAGACCCTTTCTGCCTAAAAGCCCAAATGTCCAAGTGAGCAAGAGGCCACTTTGAGGGCTCCATGAATGGCAATTAATTAGTCTGATTACTCTCTCCCGAGGATAAAGTAAACCGGTAGCTGGTGGAATAAAGGAGCTAAGTTCTTGTTCTCATATGGCCCCCATTATCATCAGGGAACCAAAGTTCTTCTAGTGAGGACTAGAAATAAGGTTTCTTACTTTTTGGCCAGGAGGTTGAATGCTATTAGCACCTGTGGAGATAATCCTAAGAATTTTCTCCTTTAATCTATTAGTATGTTGATTTCCCATTGTACCTTGTATCTATATTCTTTATATCCCTTATATTATTAGATAGTTATTATTTCCTTAAAAATCAATGTCTCCCAATAGTTTGAGCTTTTGGAGGAAAGACCACATATTTTAATTGTTGTAACTCCTAGGTCTATGCAGCTTTTGGCACATTTTATACTCCATAATATTTATTAAATGAATATCCATGTAAAAGAAATATGGTCAGGATCTGAAGATGATGAGATGACATTTGTGTTATTCAATCTTTTAGGAGGCTCCCTGTCCTTGCCAGTACTTGTGTAGCTCCCATACTGTTCTGAATTGCTAGAGTTAGTTCCTGATCATTACAACTCTGTAATTCTTCAAATAATCCATGGTTACATATTTTCATACCTTTTTCTCCATAAAAAAAATCCAGGGAGAGACATCAGGCAATCATGATTCTAGACATGCACTGCCCACATAGATTTGCAGGACCATTCTAATCTTATGAAAAAAATCTCTGGGGCTTGTTGCATTATTTACAAATAATGAACCAAAGTGACTAACCTCCTCATGTGTGTCTGAATAAGAATATGCTTTCTATTTTTTAACCAAGGTTTTGTATGTGAGAGTACAGGGAGACACTTTGAAATTGGAATCACTAGTACCTTGCTTTTAATAAGTACCCCAAAATAATGAGATCATAGAACCAGCATGAACTTGATGCTACACAGCTAATTTAGCCCAAGAATTTCTATGCTACATAACAAGACAAAGGGCTTAAGCTCTACTGAGGTCTCTCTCTCTCTAATGATAGATTTACCAAAACACTGGGATGTATGTCACAGCTGCTCATGTTTTAAACTAAAAACTATGTTTTTATCTTGGCTGTGAAATCAGTGAGATGCATCAGTCCTCAAGACACCATCAACCAGTGTCAAAGCAGGAGTGAAAACGTACACATTTTCTGCATAACACTTCTTTTTAAAAAAAAATTTATTAGAGAGAGAGAAAGAGTGTGAGTGTGGGAGGGGTCAGAAGGATAGAGAGAGAGAGAGAGAGAGAGAGAGGGAGAGAGAGAATCTCAAGTAGGTTCCACACTCAGAGCTCAGCATGGAGCCCAATGCAGGGCTTGATCTCACGACCCTGGGATCATGACCTGAGCCAAAATCAAGAGTCAGATACTCAATTAACTGAGCCACCCAGGTGGCCCCTCTATATAACACTTCTTGAGGACAACGGGAGACTATTCAGAAATTTGAGACCAAACATTATAGTAGTAAGATTACTAATAGGGGAAGTTTAGTTGTTATGAGAATCACATCTATATATTTCAAAAGTAGAGAATTGTTGCACATAGAGCAAAGAGAGGGAGGAAAAAAAGCATATTAAGTTATTCAAAGAAGTGTTCTCAGTCTTAAGGATTTTTTGAAGACTGTTTAATTTTGTATATTTTATTAGATATTAGATATTTTTAAAATGTATGTATTAAATAATTAACTATTTTTAGGTACTTAGATATCTTAGAAATTAAATAAAACAGGATTGGGTGGAGATATTGTGACAATGTGCTACATAGATTCTATACTTTTATATGTAGGGAGAGAGATGAAGGTCTTAGGTGAGCCTAAAAGAAATTCAGGATATTTGGGCATATTTATGAAATGGTGGGGGCAATAGTTTTGAGATATCTATTTATCTGAGGTGATTTATGTGACATTAGGAGGGCTTCTTTATTTTTATTTTTTTAAGTTTATTTTATTTATTTTGAGAGAGAGAGAATAAGCAGGGGAGGGGCAGAGAAAAGGAGAGACAGAATCCTAAGCAGGCTCCACATGCTATCAGCTCAGAAGCCCAATGGACACAAGGCTTGATCCCATGAACTGTGAAATCATGACCCGAGTGGAAATCCAGAGTTGGACACAACCGAATGAGCCACCCAGGTGCCCCAGAAGGGCTTCTTTTAAAATGATATTGATGCTCGGCCCATGAAAAGAAAGAGGATTGGGAGACATGATGAAAATATCTGAGTGCCTGAACCCAGACTCATGGATTCATATTGGTGCCCTGTGGTGGTGTAGGTGGTGGGTGTGCGAGGGCTACTTATTGGTAGAAGTTGGAGGCCTCATTTATACCAGTAAGACTTGAGAAGAAAGTGGTCCTGTTTGGGGGAAATAGGGGATAACGATATGATGGTGACTGTGAAAAAGAAGGTACCTGCTTCTGAAGGACACTACTTACACATTATAAAGGCTTGTTTCTGGATCACAATTAATGTTTGGTATGGACATCAGTGTTGACCCTGGCCTACTTGTTTACGTTGG
Source organism: Paguma larvata (assembly GCA_030068075.1). Classification (NCBI taxonomy): domain Eukaryota; kingdom Metazoa; phylum Chordata; class Mammalia; order Carnivora; family Viverridae; genus Paguma; species Paguma larvata. Next base: position 59,098,396 of record CM057838.1, on the reverse strand, counting down.
AGAAAGGAAGAACTTAGTGGAGACCCAATAGTTTTGGAACTCTGTGGCAAATGAATGGCCTATAGTTAAAACTTCATCCCAGGACCAAGACTACATGGACGAAGGTCCACACTTAGCATATCACTATGAACCTATTTTCTTTCATGGAAACTTTTAGTTTGTCTCCTGAAACTCCAGTGCTAAGGTTGAAAACCACCACAATCGATGCAATTTAAGATGCTCAATCCTGGTGTTACTAGAGGGAAAACACTAATCATTTAAGTTCAACAAGTGTTCTATACAGATAAAGAGTATATCACAATATTGAGAGGGACATCAGCATTCTTCAGCCCTGTTCCTCCTTCACCATCCTCTCCAAATAAGAGGATGTTGTTGTGAATACTAAAGAGGAGGACAGTTCATGGGCCACAGTGCTGGACATGTAGCCTCATTCTTCCTTGGGACTCCTAATATGCAATACTCCTGAGAGAAGTGACCTATCTAGTTATTAATACTGAATATGTAATGTGAAAAAAATGACTTAAGGAAATGGAACACTTGATGAAGAATAGAGTGCAGGAAGAGAAAGGATAGGATGGATCACGAATTTCATTGACATTACAAGCTGGTGTAAGGAAAGAGTTGCTCGCAACCATTCTGTTTTCAGTGTGCTATACCCACCTTTGGTGTTCCTACCTAAAAATGCGATTTTGCCTTCTCTGATCTCATGAATTCAAAGTGAAAGTATTCCTGTAAAACTTGAAAGTGATATATTATAACACAATGTAGATTTCACAACATGATTAGTTTGGGGTTTGCGCTGGCCATAAAATGGAATCCTTCATCCAAAAATGACAAGGTGCTTTATACTCAGTCTATATTCTTCTCAACTTTTTTTAATTAATGGAGAGAGAGGTAGAGAGATGACTGGCTGGTTAGAAAACAGAGGCAGAGCCAGAAATAGAACCTAGAAGTCTTCTTTTTTTCTTCACACTCTTTCTAAAATTATGGAACTGTTTCTTTCCTTCTCCTTGTCCCATTGCTCTTCCCACTTGTGACTGTTGTTCACACCAGTGCTTCACGGAAATGACTTCCCTGGAAGTAAAAAAGACAGAATTGTGAAAGCAAAGTTCTGAATTTTTAACAGACTATATTCTTGGAATGCCAGAATAGGATATTTCTTGTCATCTAGGCAGATGTTTAGAACTCATTATGAAAGTGTTAACAGGAGGGCTAGACTCATATCTAAGTCGGTTATCACTGGACTTTGTTTCCTTATGTTAAAACTTAGTGTTATGACCTATAAAAGTGGAGGTAAAGTTACATCCACGGTAGGGTATTATTAGTTTTAAATGAGATGATTTACATAAAGCACTTTAGCTACTTTTTATTTTATGACCATAGACCTATGTTTCCAAAAGGAAACAGGTACCACACTTCGAACTTCAACTTACAATTGGAATAATTTCAGCATCATAAATATTTCCCGTGTAACTATTTAAAGAAGTGCCCTCTATTCCTGGGAAGAGGAGCTGATATTAGCAGAGTGGTGTCAAGTTTTGACTCTATGCAGGTAATTATGGGAGCCACTGTGGAGGAAAACAATATACCAATAACAGTGTTGGTACCATCTTTATTGGTTGTTTCTTTAATATAGTGTTTCAGAGCATGGATTCTAGAATTAAAACTGCCTTGGATCAAATTCTGCCACTGACTCTTTCTGGCTGTGTGATCTTGGCAAGTTTCTTAACCTCTCCATGTTGCAGCTGCTTCATAATAGTATCTGTTTCATAGAGTTTTTGTAGCCATTTATGCTCAATTCTGTAAGATATTCAGAGTTATACTTGGTTTGGTGATAAGTAGTTATTTACTGTTACCTCATATTCTTATTTGTGGTAGTTCAACCCATCAGGATGTACTATCCTCTAGAGGATTTGGTTGACTATCCGTCATGGCCTTACAGGAGAAAGAAACTTGCTGGGTCACTGTGTTCTAGAAGCTAGTTCTCCATTTACGTGTTCAGACTCATAGATTTATAAATGCACTAAAATGTAAAAAGCCAAAGGCCAGTTCATTAATTTGTCACAATAAATATAACCGCTATGTATTGTATTGGTTAAAAATATGGACTCCAGAGATGTGTTCTTTAAAAAAATTTTTTTTAATGTTTGTTTATTTATGAGAGAAAGAGAGAGACAGAGTGTGAGCAGGTTAGGGACAGAAAAAGAGGGAGACACAGAAACTGAAGCAGGATCCAGGCTCTGAGCTGTCAGTGTAGAACCTGATTGTGGGGCTTGAACTCACAAACTATGAGATCATGATCTGACCTGAGCTGAAGTCAGACACTTAACCAACTAAGCCACCCAGCCACCCCTCTAGAGGTGTGTTCTAATCTTGCTTTTGTTCAGACATAGTTTTGTGTTTTAGGGCAAGTTATTTATTTTAGGTATGCTTCGGTGTCCTCACCTGTAAGATTACGATAATATGAGTAATACCCTTTAAGGAATGGGATGAAGATTACAAACTGTAATTTATGTAAAGAACTCAGTAGACATGGAAGAAATTTTTGGATCTGTCAATATCTAGGTTCTCCTTTTTGAGCACTCAGAATGTCAGAAATGCCAGAAAGATATTTCTCAGCTTCTCTTGCAGTTAGATGTGACCATGTGCCTGAGTTCTGGTCATTCAAATGTGGACAAACATGATGTGCATCAGTTGAAGACTCAAAATACCTACTATGTGCAATCTTTGCTCTTTCTCCACTGACTAATTGAATTAATAAGTTACTGAGAACTCGGAGGACAATGGTGCAATGATATGAAAGGCCTGGATTTCTGAGTGCCTGGATTAATGTCTTCCTGCTTTTTCTCACCCAAAACCCACACTTGACAGTAAATGAGGTGGAAAATTTTAAACTTGTATTGGGTTAATCCACTGAGATTCAGGGTTTCTGATGATAGCGCTTTTAGCGTATTCTGATTTAGCTGATCAAAATGATTAACAAATGTAAGCTAATAACTATTTCCAACCATCAGACCATGATGCTCAGGGTCTCATTCTCTCCCCGTATGTGATTCCACATGGGAAGTTCAATAAAACCTCTTTACATTTCTCAAAACATTTATGAACGAAGGAATCAAAGGAAATGAGTGTTCGGACCTAAAAACAATTTCATCCAGGCAATGAACTCCACTCGTCCCTCAATAATTAACTCCTTTCTACTAACCACGATACTTCTGCTTCTGATCCAAAGTCAAGATGGGCTAGGTGAATGTTGATACGTTTGTTCCCTTTAGAATAGACTTTTATAGATGGCATGCCCATCAGCCCCATTGTGCTTGTGCATCCTTTCTTCCAACAAGATTCAATGCAGTTGATGAGATAAAAGCTCTGACCGTGTTACCAAGAATGAATTTTTTTTTCTAAGTTGGCTCTCCCTGATGCTGTGTGTATGCAGTTTGAGATATGCTTATATAACTTGCACTTCCTTGACACTATTCTCTAGTCACCTAGATTGGAATTACTCTTTAAGAACTGATTTGTCAGCATTGACAGATATCTTAGGTCATATTTTAGGCCTTGATGTTAGTAGTGTTATCTTCAGAGTAACCTCATTTTTAAGTTATTACGGTCACCTCAGTTTTGTCCATACTGTTGCCTCACTGCATTGAATTTCATTTATATTTTGTGTCTTCAAGCTTTCACTGAGGCCATTCGACATCATTGGACATTCTTTTATGTTTCTAGGTATCTGCCAGTTCCTGGGCTTATTTGGGATTGATGCTTTCAAAACCTTGACTATCTCCATGTGGTAGCTGGCAAGATTTATTGGCCCAACACAGTGGAAACAATGGATTCCTAGAGATTTACCATCTGTACTGCATCATCGGATGAGTTAGAGAAAGCACTCTAAAAGGGGAAAGATGATCAAACGATGCCCTCTCATTACTGTAATTCTGTACAATTCAACAATTACATATTAAACACCTACAAGGTGCCAAGAAGTAAGAGTATAATTATGAATAAGCAGCTATTTTGTCTGGGGGTATCCATAGCCTTGTGAGGAAGAAAAAGGCTTATTATTATTATTATTATTATTATTATTATTATTGTTATTATTATTGCATGACTGTTATTTTTAATAGCTAATTTGTTTTTCTTTGCTTAAAGAATGTCTAAGTAATGTGCAACTTTTGTACCTTCTAACCGAGGTACAATTCATATATAGTGAAGTACACAAATCTTAGATATAATGCTTAATAAATTTTTATACGTATACACACTGAAGGAAGTATCATTTAGTTCAAAGTATAGAACACTCCCAGCACCCTAGAAGGCTATTTATTGGTGCCTCTTAATAACCAAGACACACTATCCAAAAGGATACCTCTGATACTATAGAATAGTTTTGTGGCTTCGAATTTCATAGAAATGGACTCGTATAAATCTGCTTGTGTATAGCTTCTTTGACTTAATATTGTCTGTAAGATTTATGCTATTGAGTATGGCCATGGATTCATCCATCCTACTCTTGGATATTTTTGTTATTTCTAGTTTGGGGATTTTATGATCTAGTATAGTGAATACTCTTGTATAGGCATTTGTTGTCCATAAGCCATTTTGGAATGCTATACACATAGTATTAGATTGCTGGGTGATAGGGACACATATCTTTGCTTTAGTTGATACTGGTAAGCAATTATCCAAAGTGCATCAATATTTCCTCTAGCAGTATGTGAGAATTCTGGTTGTTCTCTATCTACAGCAACACTTGGTTTTGTTAATTAGTTCTTTAATTTTAGTCATCCTCATGCAGGTGTGATGATATCTTATTGAGGCTTTAATTTTCATTCCCTTGATGACTAATACATTTGTTTGTTGATATTTGAATATTCTCTTAAATGAACTGCCTTTTAATAATTTTGCCTTTTAAAAAGTTGGAGAGGTGCCTGTGTGGCTCAATCAGTTAAGCGTCTGACTTTGGATTTTGGCTCAGGTCATGATCTCACAGTTGTAAGATTGAGCCCCATATCAGGCTTTGCACAGAGTATGGAGTCTGCTTGGAATTCTCTCTCTCCTTCTCTCTCTGCCCTTCCCCTGTTCCTTCTCTCTCTCTCAAAATAGATAAATAAACATTAAAAAAATTTTTTTTAAGTTGGGTTATTTCTTTTTCTTATTATTTGTGGGAATTCTTTGCAGAGTTGGACTATGAGTATTTTGTAGGACTTATATAATATATTATCCTTATAATTTCTGTAGGAACTGTAGTGGTGGCTCTCTCTTTTTCCTTATATTGTGTCTTCTCTCTCTTTTTTTTTTAATTGATCATTATTGTTCGGGGTTTATAAATTTTGTTAATCTTTAAGAAAACATTTTCTTTGCCTTTGTTAGTTTTTCTCAATTGCCTTTCTGTTTTCTGTTTAATTGATGTCTACTTTTGTTCTTATTATTTACTTTTTTCTACTTACTCTGGATTTAATTTTTCTTCATTTTTTAGCTTCTTAAGATAAAAACTGAACATTAGTTTTCAACCTCTTTCTTTTTCTAATATATGCATTGTTTTAGCTTTATATCACACATTTTAACATGTAGTATTCTCATTGCTATTCAGTTCAAAATATTTCTAATTTTCCTTATTACTTTTTTGACTTTGCATATGGTTTCAGGTTTGCTTATTTCACCTTTTAGTTCTGTCAACGTTGCTTTATGTATTTAGAAACTGTGTTAATTGCATAAAAATTCAGAAAGCTATATCTTTCTATGGAGTTGTCTCTTTTATTATTATGTAATGCTCTTTTTTTTGTTTGCCTTGACATCTACTTTATCTGATATAAATGTAGCATCAGCTTCTTTTGATTATGTTTGCATTGCATAACGTTTTTTATTCTTTCACATTTTTTGGTGGACTTTTATATAAGTTTTGTTTCTTACATACAACATGTAGATTTTTGTTTAATCTAATTTGACAATATAGACTTTTTAATTTGATCTTTAAAAACCATTTACATTTAATGTAATTCCAATACAGGTTTTATGCTTACTATCTTACTTATTTTTTATTATATCTATATTTTTGTTCCTTATTTCTTTTTCTTGTCTTCTTTTGTATAAATCAAGCATATATTTTGTAAATATATGTTATGTGTGCTATAAGATATTAATATTGTTACTTTAAGCAGTTATTACTTATTTTTATATTAATAGTTGTTACCAGAATTGTTCTGGTAAAAGCTTGGGGTCAGGATGGGGCCAGAATTAGTTTGCTTCTGGCAAAAGATTCTGCTTAATGCTTGATGAAGGGACACACAAAGGAGAATAGGGGAGGGGGAGTAGAGCAGGAGCTAATGTGATGGCAAAAGGTCAAGAACTCTCTGATATTGTTGCCAAGTGGACTAAGGAGACTGCAGGACCTGGGGCCTTTACCCACGCTGTCCCCGGAATGTCACCAGAGGCTCTTGGTCTCCTAGCAGGAAAGAATTCAACAAGAGACAGACACAGTGGTTGAGCAGTAGAATTGGGAAGTTTATTAAAGTGAGAATATACTCTCAAGATGTGACAGCAAGCAAGCTCAGGAAAGAGTTGCATGCCCCAGGGTTTGGGTTTATATCTTTTATTGACAGTTCTTAACTAGGGGTATAATATTTATTATTTGGGGAAGGGATTTTTTTGGGAGCTGGATTTCATACCTTTCCTCCTTTACTTGGTCAGGGTTTCTGGCTTTCTTTGTTTTGGGTCTGTTTGGTTTGATCCAGCTTGTTGAGGCTTTGTTTTTGGAGTGCTTCCAGGACAGGTGGCAAGTCTCTAGCTTTGCTGATATTTGACCCTGACTCCCCCTTTACTGGTCTCCTCCAGGCATCCTGCTAAAAATCTAATTAACTGCCTATTCTAAAAATATGATTTCTCCTTGAAATTTCTCATTGCCAGATCTTTTATAAATACTACAGAAACATCGAAATGCTTGCTAAGTATTTTTTTTTTTAGAACAACTATTTATTCAACCATTGTTTATTCATCTGTAAAACAACTGACTATGTGTCTAGGTACTGGGCTGGTTCCTTAGTATAAAATGATGAACATTACACAGACGTAGTTTCTGGCTTCAAGGAACTGATAGTCTAGTAGGCAAAATATGTGTAAGTAGATATGAAGAAGTTCTTGTCTTGTTCAGACAAATGGTTTGATAATTTAATTAGGTCATTGACATCTTAAAAATCTCCAATAGATTTCCATTAAACTTATGAAAAAAATATAAGCCTTTTGCATGATCTATCACTACCCTGTCTCTATTGTTGTCTTTTACAGCCATGCTGTCACTTACATTTTTTTCAGGACAAACAAAGTTTGACACTAACTCAGAGTTTTTGTCTTTGTAATTCTTTCAGTTTACAACATTTGTGTTAAGCTCATCACAAGGCTGATTCTATTGTATCTTCAACTCTCAGTTCAAATATTACCTCCACAGACAGTCCATGCCTGACTACACCATGCTAATTCATCACTGTCCACCCCTCCAAGTAAATATCACATCACCACAACATGAAATCATCTCACTTACTAATTTGTTTTGTGTCACCTCTACTAGGATGTAAGTTTCATAACAGTAGAGCTCTTATCTGTTTTTCTTCATCTCTGTATCCCAATTTCCTCACATATAGGGGGTGCTCAGTAAATAATTGTTGAATATATGAAGGCTTGGAGTAGGTTATGACTGTCCATTTTCAATCCTCTATGCCTACTACTTTGTGGTTCCTTCATTCCAAGGCCTTGATGGTAATTGGTATCAGGATTCTGGGGGAACTTGCTATGCATATAAAGAATTTGAGGAACTATTTTGCTTATAAGAAGGAGGAGAAAAGGTAAGGGTTGAAGAAAGAACACAGTAAAAGGCAAAATACTGCACTTTCTGATTCCTTCTGATTCCCTATCTCCAAAATTATGAGATGGATGAATACCTGGTATTGATTATAGAAATCAAAGAAGATGTTGAGTTTCATCTCAAAGTGGTATGATGACAGACATATACAATAATAGAGAAAGATGAAGCTTGAGAGATAGAACAAAGCAGGAGATGCAAAACCTTTGAGAATTAGCAGAAATATTGAGGGAGTACTTCCTGTGGTCATGGAATGGGGAGTTCAAGGCAATTTTGCTTAGCTGTAATGGTTAGGGAGATAATGAAATCTTTGATACATAAAGAATTGTGCCATAATAGAGATATGTGAAAGTGTGAAGGAAATGATTATGGGAAATATTAAGACTATCCACTAGATTTGGGAAGGGGGCTTTTCATACTGTACATAATAACTAAGAAAATTCTTGAAGAACCATTTGATGTTTCCCAGGTACACAAAGTAGTTGTGAGTGAAGACTGTTTCAAGAAGAGAGAACAATATCTATAAAAGCATAGTGGTATGAATCAGTCTTCATTTAAAAAATAATCATTCAACCAAACTTTACTGAGTACCCACTAACTTCCAGGCTCTGGTCCAACAGAGAACTGCAGAGGTTCAGATAGGCTGGCATAGAGGCAGCAGAATGGGGTAGAAGTTCAGAGCATAGGCTCTGGTGTCAGACAGAGTTGAGTGCAAATTTTGTCTCTACTACTTCTGAGTTGTGTGCAAACTTGGGTAAGTTATTCAATCTCTCTGTGTCTTGGTTTCCTCGCCCATCGATATTTGCTGTGAGTATCCATGAGAAAACGTATATAGAGCACTTTGCCCAGTGCCCTGTATGCCATCAGCTGTCAGCCACCTGCACTTCTTCAACATTGCTAATTTGGTATAAATGAGTACATAGTACTTATATGGGTGTACAAGTACTTTTTGTAAGCATTGAGAGATCTTTTTGCAAATCATTATGAGGAAAGCAAGATGCTTTTTCAAACTTCTCTCCTGGGAGCAAGGGTGGAGATTCTTGATCTCATTCCATTGGTTATGGGAGAGTTTTCACACAGAGACAGCACACATTTGCCTCTCTCCTGGGGTGTGAGGAATGTTGTAGGGTGGATACATCTGCAATACAGCTTTTCTGGGTAAAGTGGTCAGTCCCCATTGATTTGTTATCATGCTAAATATGCCTCCTCCCTTCCTTTCTGGAGCTTTTGCAGCTGTTCCTTGAAGGAGACCCAATTGAAAGGGCTGTTATGGATCAGGAACAGCTGGGATCTTTAATGATCTGTCAGCAGCTCCTAGCAAAGTTCCAGCACCTTGATGTAATGGTGGGGTGAGGAAAGACTCAGGGAGGAGCTGATTTTACAAGTTGAAAGCCCCTTTGAAATCAGGTGACATAGCTATTCAGAGGCTAGCACTGGAGAAGGACCTAGGGAAGGCAGATGAGAGAAGTTCCTCTCTGGGGATGACCTGAGGCAAACAAATGAGATCCTGTGGGAGATTGCAGTATGAGCAGTGGGGGAGAAATCCTAGGGCCAGGAAATTACATGCTCATAATTAGCTAGTCAGGGCAATCAATAGTCATGTTGATTGTCATTTGCTTGCAAATTGCACACCTGGTGTCCCTCAGAAAATCTTGGCCACTAGACTTACATTAGTGCTTCTGAAGGTTAGAACAGTAATTACTCTGTGTCCCATCAGCCAACATAGTATCAGCCCAAAGATCCTTGTTATCTGGATTCCAAAACAGAGTGCAAAGCACCCAGCAAATTAGTTTGGAGATGCTGGAGGCAGAGGGGCAGTTCCTCTTGCATTGTCTGAAGGTCCCTTTTATTTGGTTTTCAGTAAGACTGATTAAGAGCTAAGAGATCTCAGCCCATAGGGTTTATTCATTGAGGGGCATTGTTCTTTGAAAAATTTTCCACAACCCTAGATTACTACCCTATGTTTTCAGCAACCCTCGCTCACCTTTTTTGTTATTGTTGCAAGGGACAAAGACCCTACTCAAATTAATAAATGAGAAAGTGCTTGTGTTAGCAGAAATTGAAGTCAAAGGGGATTTTGTTTATTCATAAATTCAAAGGATGACGTACCTTGGGCATGGTTCAATCTAGAGGCTCATGATGTCTTCAGGACTCAGTATTTCAGTATTTCTTTATTGTCATCTCTTAGCTTTACATTTTTCTGTCTTGTTCGTTATGTAGGAAATTTCCCCCAAAAGATGGTCGAGAGACAGCCATCTAAGCCTTTACTCTACTGGAGGCACAAACTCAACATAAAAGGGAAACTCCTTTCCCACAAGTTTCAGTGTACAAGTTCTAAAGGACTCCCATCAGCTGAATTAAACTGTGTTCATCTTGGAATCAATCCTGGTTCCTCTTCATGGCAAAGCCTGAGTCACATGTGAGTCTGTCCTTGAAAGGAGTAATAGGATCATTCCCACATGAACCAAATGAATGGAAGTGGGTATATGGTGGTTCCCTAATGGCAAATAAGGGTGCAATAAGCAGAACATTAATGAATGTGTCCTGGGGAGGTAAAAATTGCAGCTATTCTACGCACCCCTAAATAAACTAGGTTTCACATCTGTGTTGTTCTTCAGATCATAAATCCCCACATCAGAGGACAGAAGGTCTAGTTCAGTTCAACAATCATTCATCAAGTACTTATGTGTCAAGATACATGGGAGGCTCTGGAAATGGAAAAATGAACGGATCTTTTGCTGTCCGATATCTTACAGTTTGGTGACTAAAACTATACTAGTATGGTTGGTTCTGTAGTGGTGAGATGGGCAAAATCCTATGAAAACACAGAGAAGGGAGTATTTAACATTGGTTGAGGTGTGGTAGGTGCTGAGAAGACCCCCTTAGAGAGTGTTCAAGACTCGAGTCTTGAAGTTTGAGGAGGATTTTGTTGAAGGAACTGAAAGCAAGGGAAATATTCCTAGCAGACACTGGCCTATACAAAGCGTAGAGGTGCATCATATGGCTAAACATGGATGAGATAGGACAGGGTGAGAACACATGTTAGGTTCCAGCGAAAGTCCGTGTGAAGTTATAAATTCCCAAATTTGAGCAGGGTCGTGTGGTACGCAGATTCTAAGATGATATTCAATGATTAATACCCTTGCGATGAGGTTTGAAGTGTTGGGGTTCAGAGCCGACAACCAAGAAAGAATTCTTGAGGCCCCTTTGGTGCAAAAAGGTGGTTTTATTAAAGCATGGGACAGGGACTGTGGGCAGAAAGAGCTCCACTGGATTGTGAGGAGTGACTGATTATATACTATGGAGTTGGGGGTGGGGATAAGGAAAAGGGAGGTTTCCAAATGGACTTTCATATGCTAAAGAGGACTCTTAAGATACTGGAGGCTTTGCTATTATTGAGCTGAAGTTATTTTTCCCTCTAGTAAGGTATTAACATTAAGACAAGACAGTTGGCAGTTTCTTGGAAGAATGTTTTATTCTACCTATCTCAAGCATTTATCAGTGGGCTGCAGATTATAAAGAATTTTAGTTTTATCTACATTTTCTTCTTCACACCAATATGGAGGTGAGGGTAATGTTATGCCTCTAGGAAACTGAGTCTATGAGTTTCTGGAGGTTAGGCTATTGATAAGATTGCTTTTTTCTTGTAATTTATTACAAATGTCTATTTGTAAACAGATGGAGATTCATATTCTCCATGACTGTGGTTGCTATCAGTTAACTATTTGTCTTTCCTCTCCCTTAGCTTTAGGGCAGCCAGGAATGCCTGAGGACTGTCACACATGTCCTACCCAGGAGTCAGTCAGTGGAAGGTGGAGGGGGTGGTTGTGAGGTGTCAGCTTGCCTTATGCTCCCTTATCACTTGTATAATCTTCTCCTTTTTGAATATGGGTAGAATCTATGAATACAATGACATATGAATTAGTGATTATATCATGTTATACGGCATAGCTGACTATAAAAAGAGAGGCCTGGTGGGTCTGAACCCTTTAGGAGCAGAAGGTTTTTTCCAGCTGGTAGCAAAATCTAATGATGGATGTGGTCACATTGGAAAGACTCGAGGGTGGCCTCTAGCAGTTGAGAGCAAACCCCAGCTGAGAGCCAGCAAGAAAACCGGGACTTTAATAGTACAACCAGAGGAACTAGATTCTACCTACAACCAGAAATGAGCTCCAAGGTAGATTCTTTCCCAGAGCCTTCAGATAATAGTTCAGCTGAGCTAGCACCTTGATTTGGGCCTTGAAAGGCCTTCAGAAGGGAATTCAGTTGAGTTTGCCCAGTTTTCTGAAATAGAAGTGTGAGTTAATAAGTTGGTATAGTTTTAACTTCTAAGTTTGTAGTTATTTGTTCTGCATCGATAGAAAACTAATACTGGTAAGAATAATGAAGAGTTCATTATTAGATTGTACCTATTTGATTCTAAGACTCTCCCAGAGATATAAGCTCCTCAGGGCCGGAGTTGTTTTGTTTACCAATATATAACTAATGCCTATCACCCTGCCTGGTATATAGATGACAGAAAACAAGAATCAGTTGAATGAATGGTTACATTAATAATTAATTCTAACCACTGTTAGATGGAGGTTTCACTTTGTACATCCTCCAGATGCTAGTGAGCAAATAGCCTATCTGTGTGTGTACCACCCTGCCTGCAAGGCTGAATTCCCAGAATGACCCAGTTCATAGCATCCAGGTGCCCATTTCCTCAACCAAAAAGTCATTCTGGAATACCAATCCATAGTACTGTGCTGGACTTTCTGTAGGTAGAACCCTAAAGCAAAAGGCCCTGCCTCCTATGTTCAAGAAGATTGCTGACTTATGGGAGAGTCAAGATCATCAAACAGAATATAATTAAAGGCAGTATGTTATAGGAAGAAAAGCAAGGGATTTGTAATGAGAGGGCCTGAGTTTAGGCTCTGCCACTAACTAGCCATGTGACTTCAAGTTATTACATTTTCCTTTTGAGCCACAGTTTCCTCATTAATCAGGGCACGATGGTAATATTTATCTCTCAAAGCTGTTGTGACACTCATACGAAATGCTTGGGAAAGTGGTTTACAAACTGTGAATTTTTACTCCATGTTAGTAATGAAAAAAGATCACAGGAGTGTTATAGATACCCTGGGAAGTGCTAGAGAGAAACCAAAGGAAGGCATTGACTTTAGGGAATACTCAGGCAAGCCAAAACACACCAGTAAGTCTTGCATAGAGTCTAGCTTAGGTTGAGATTTCAAAGAAGTCATGGGTGTGGTTTGGTAGGAGGAAGCAAGGGCATGGAAAAATGTAGGGTGATTCTGGGGCAGAGTTATATCCAGAATTCATGTTTTGAACCTTGCATGCAGAACCTTGAAAGGCTTTTCTCCTGCTGGGAGCCAACTGTGTTCAACAAGGGCTACAAAATTTGATGAACTAAGAACACAGAGACCTTGAGATTCTTGTGTTATTCAAAGATGCCATTTTTTTTTTCAGAGTGACTAGAGCAATTGAGTATCTTCTGAAGAGTTTGGAGAATAACTCTGATCTCGATAAAAAAGCAAACTGCTTCATTGGATTAACAAGTACTTTCTTGACAGGTTAATGGGGCAGTCAGTAAGGTCAAACTGAATTTCTTTCCTACAAGAAAGATATGCCTAGAAGCAGAGCCCCCCTTGTGTGGCATCACCAGGGACTTGCTCCAATTACCCCAGACCCTAGGTTTGATGTAGTTAGGTGGTAAAGCAGATTTCCAAGTTTTGGGGTGCCTTCTACCTTTCTGTTTGGTAAACTACTCACTATACTTTGACAGTGTAAAGGGGGTGGGCAAGGGAGAGCTCCTGAAGAAATGTTTTAAGGTGACTGCAGGATAATAACAGTGGCAGGAAGATGGTAAGAAAAAATCCAGAATGGTGTGGATATCAGACAAAAGCTTTGGGCAGACTGAATCTGGGAAGAGGTATCAGCTCCAGAATGGTGATGGCCATAGTGATTCAAGAATGGACAAGTGTTACCAGCCTGGGCCAATCAGTCAAAACACTCTCTGATCTCATTTTGATATGGATATTAGGGACATAGTTTTTGTTAGGCTGCTGGGGTAGCTAGGCTAGGTATTGGGGTACTGGAAAGCATCATGAAGAGACTCCACAGAGAGGCACATCTAAGACAAGAAGAGGGACAGAGCCCTGATGATGTATTCTGACCCTCTGGGTCTAGCACTATTTGAAGTCACTTGCCTTCCCTGTTATATGAGACTAAAATTTCTTTTTTGCATAAGTCAGTTTATCAAGCCCCTACTGCTTGCATTTGAAAATGTTTTAACTCCTGTAAGTACCAAACCCAAAGATCAAAAAGCTTCCTACCTTGGCAATACTCACATTAACTCATTAGCCTAGAGCCATGCAGGCATCAAGTACAAGATATCATTCTAAATGTTAGGAGGCTACCAAAATTCATTATTAATAAGTTCTACTGTGGTACATGCATCAGGTGCATGAATCGGGTGCAGAGATTATTAGAATACATTTTTTGCCTTTGAGGACATCACAATTTAAGGCTATATATAAACAAATTACTAAAGTCCACAATCTTGAAAGTTCAGAGCATGATGCTTCATGGTTAAAGATCACTTCCAAAATCAGACAAAGATACAAAAATTTTATTAAAATATCAAAAACTTGGTTCTAGCTGTCAATAAGTTTGCTGTTAAGGAGGAAGGGCTTTCAACAAAGTGAAATGAAAATCCATGGCCTAGAAAACAGTGTGAGGTTGAGACTCAGTCACAGTGATATAGTCAGCTGCTATGGAGCTCAGACAAGGGTGATATCCAGGAGTGCAGCCATTCACCGGGCATGAGGGTGGCTTCATTAACAAGGTCAATCTTGGAAGAGGCTTTCATGACTAGGCTAGATTCTGACTGGTTGCCCCTGATGTCGCTGGGGACTTTCAATCTGCGGGTAAGCAAGCCAGTAAGGAGATGGGCAGGCAGCACCAGCTAAGCAGACTGCCTTGCCTGGTGCCCGAAAGCACTTCAGGGGAGATTGGAAAAGTACCTGAGGTGAGGATTTGTCCTTAACTATACTGGGATATTCACAGATCTCCTGATACTTCTGTATTAGATCCAATTTACTTTAATCTGCAATAACGAAGACTGAAAATATCTTTGACTTAAACAAGAGGGATGTTTATGTCTTTCTCATCATCTGGGGGCTAACATGATTTCTCCAGGGTTCAGGAACTTAGACTACTATTATCTTGATGTCAGCTCTCCAGAGGGTAGCGTCCTTGCCCATGTTGTCCAAGATGGCTCACCACCATGTCTGAATCTCATAACGGGAGTGAGAAAGAGAAAGGGGAGGAAGTACACCCTTTCCCCATAAAGGCAGGACCTAGAAGTACATTCAGATTCCACTGGTTAGTACTCAGTCATACAGGCATGGTTAGCTGCAAGAGAGACTGGGAAATGTAGTTTTCTTTTGAGCATCCTGAGAAACCCAGGAATTCTAGCCTTGAGGAAAAGAGAAGCATAAATTTTAGGGTACAACCAGTTTCTGTTATACTCTCCTTTTCTAGGAGGCTGTTGAAGGGTTAATGACTAAGAAACACATACATGCAGTGAAATTCTTTATAAGGACTATTCTACTTTCTTCCCACCCCACCCTTCTGCCTCCTAATGAAATTGGGGAAAATGGAAGAAGAGAGAGAAGATTTGTTGAGCACTGTTCCAGGAAATTTCTGCAGCAAATTAATCTCCTACCACCATTATAAAATAAGCTTTATTACCTGCACTTTAAAAATAATGAACTGAGATTCAGAAACAGGACATAGAGGTGGAGAAGTAGCTGTTTTCACCCATTAAAAAGAACCAGGCACTTTATATTCATTAAATCTGCCAAACATTTAATGTTTGTTAATTCATTAAATTCTCACAGTTCAGTCAGATAAATATCATTACTTTCTTTTACATATGGGAAAATCAAAATTGCGAAGATAAGCCTGGAATTTGCATTCAGGTCTGACTCCAAAAACCAAAATATTTCTATTGTACAAATGTGTTATTTCCACTACTGTCAGGCTACAACTTTTTGTGGTGTGAGTTGATTACTTTAGTCACTCATTAATTCATTAATCAATCCATCACTTCAACAAAATTTATGCACCCAAGATATGTCAAGTTCAAGTCCCTGACTTCTTAGAACTCACATTCTGGTTGGGGAAATATTCATCCATTGAGACAAGCAAACACTTATTGTATGCTTAATATGACTAAGACTGGTGTTACAAAGACAAAAATGCAGAAAGCTTGGCCTATAGTACTACTTAATAAATATTGAATTAATTAGAGACATAACCCTCAGGGATCTCAGGGTCCATTAGTTCAGATTCAGGACTATGTGAACTTAGGAAAGGATGTTCTGAACATCATTGTCTTGGCTACAGCTGCAAACCAAAAGGCCATCTTTGGATGTGCTGGGTGCGGAAGAACTGTGGAAGCCAGGTCTGTCTTCTTAGTGTCTCACATGTACATTCTCTTTCTCTGAGCTCCCTGTGAGTAGGATTCACTCTGAAAACCAAGGACATACAGAAACCAGGCAGGAAACAGTACTCGAGCCTGGAGCCAATGACTAACAGATGAGTTCATTTCTTGGGCCTGTAGGGGTTGCCTTGTACTAAAAAATCTGGCCATGATTTCAGGGTAACTAAGGGCAACTTAGAAAGAGGAAAAAAGACAAGAGCCCCTACAATACATCTGTATCAAATCATCCCTGGGTTTGGTATTGAACATGAGACATTCCTGAATCAGATGGGCCCAACATGAGGAAATGTTGCTGAATACTTCTGTTTATTACTCTTTGTTTTCCCTCCACTGCCTGTCTCCCTCCAGGGTGCTTTGAACCACATATGTAAAACTTATCTATTCTAGGGGCAAGGGGAAAGATGACTTGTGATGGAGATTACTTAAAGGAAGATATGAATTTTAATGTCTGGATGGGTGCCCAAATGGAAAAAAAAGTATGAAAACGAGGAGAGAGCATTGAAATAGAATGCCTCTAGAATGGAAAGTAAGTGGGAGAGTGTGTAGGATTCTCATTATTCCAGGCACCTCTGTGGGGCTACTGGCTTTTTTGTGGGATGGTCACCATCTCTACTCCTGTTTGATGGTAGGGTTGTTGACAGTTGGCAAGAGAATCTCTGAATCTGGAAGAGGAAAAATGGCAGAGGATAGCAATTTTTTGTTGAACTTTAGGCCATTCAGCGTCCCATCTTCTAATGAGATTGTGTTTTGAGTTGGAGAAATGGTTATATGTTATTTCTTTAAGGATAGAGACATTTAGTCTCTGTGTGAGTGCACACCTCCATAGTGGCATCAAGTTTGGAATATCTATAGAAGGAGAGAAAGCTATTTAAATCAAGAGAGCAATCAATCCAGATGTGTACACCTAAAATCAATGTTAACATTAACTGAGTCACTTCAGAAAGTTACACATAGATTTCTATGAAGCTGCTACTTAAAATACATTTTTAGAATTTCTTTCTCATTTTTTTAAATCCCTTTACAGCCATGGTCTGTGCACATCAATAAAATAAACTTTTCTGCTTTCTAGTTATTCTTTGTTTTAAAAATAAATTGGTGTATTAGGAACAATGTTAAAAAATTAGCATGGAAAAATTAATTGCATTATTTTAAATAATAAAATGACCTATGTTAATTGTAGAATCTTTAGAAAATTATAATAAATACAAAGAAATGCATAAGAATTTTCCTATAATCCTAGTACCTAATGAAAAACACTTGTAACATCTCTCAGGCTTAATATATATCTTAATATATATATATCATATATATAATATTTATATTATATGTAACATATATGAATATATATATGTAAAATTTATATATATAAAAATATATTTTACACATGTGTAGTTGACATCTTTCAGGCTTTGTTTTTAAGTTTATTTATCTATTTTGAGAGAGAGAGAGAGCCCACATGCTAGTGGGGGTGGATTAGAGAGAGAAAGAGAGAGAGAGGGAGAAAGAGAATCCCACGCAGGCTCCTCACTGTCATCACAGAGCCAGACACAGGGCTTGAACCCATGAACCATGAGATCATGACCTGAGCCGATATCAAGAGTCAGACAATTAACCAACTGAGCTGCCCAGGTGTCCTGACATCTTTCAGGCTTTTTAATGCACATATATGTGGCAGGTTTGATGACTTGTTCTCAGTGATGAGTTGAAAAAGGATAAAAATGTAATCAATTCTCCCACTTCTCCCATTCCATGCCTTCCATTTTTATCTTCTTCTCTCAACACACATATACTTTTGAGAAGAAAAATATAAAAACCACTCTTCCCTTTGTATTCTAAGGTTTAAGCTTGCATGTGGGTTTGAATGTGAGTGTGCATGTGAATGTGGATTGGGTTTGAGGGATGGAGACTGACAATTTTTTTGGATCTCAGGGGTCATTGAAGAAATAACCAACCAAAGCCTTAGTTTGGAAGATTGGGCTGATCATGGAATTAAGGCAGAATTGTCCTATATGGAAAGGAAAATACAACGGAGCTTAAAGGGTAGAGTGGCCCCAGAAAAGAACTGAAGTCCCTAAAAGAGATAGAGAGTAGAGAGTAGCACAGGCTCCTTCAGAGATTTGTGTCCCTCCCACTCCCAGAGGAGCAAAACCTCTGGTGGCTTATCCCTGGCGATAGAACACTGACCACCATGGTTTTGAGATCAGCAGTACCAGCCTCCCATAGCCACCCAATGACAAGTCCAGTGCTACAAGCATCCCCTCTTCTCCCACCTCCAGAACTGCAGCCCTTGTCAATAGCAAGGGGTACTTTGAGGAGTTATTGGGACAGAGGCACTGACCATGGTCTAAAGACGAGCACTTCTTCCATTTCTTGGTACCACATGAGGCCCAGGAAAATAGGAAGATCCAGAGGAAGGCATGAGCAGCGTGTGCGTGAGGGTGGGCAACAGTCCCTGACACAGTTCTTCCTCTCAGCCAGGCAGGATGGGACTCTAAGCCAGATTTCATTCCATTTAGAGAAATAAGGAAATGTGATAGTTCTTGCACCTGTATGGAAGAAGAAAATTCATGCCTGATATAGATGTGTTTTTAAAAACACAGTAAGAATGGAATCACACTGTATAATGTATCATGATCACTCCATGCTGTTAAATATTATTTTGGAATATAATTTAAAATAGCTGCATAGTAACTCACTGCGTAGCCAAAGTAGAATTTGTCCACTTCCCTACAACTATTTATGTGGCTTCTGCTAGTCTTATAAAAATTTCTGACATTGACAATACTTCTGCTATTTATTTTTACTCATATCTCTTATTTCATTAGGATAATTTCCCAAAGAATTTCTAGGTCAAGGGTTTTTCAGAATTCTGAAGTTTTTGGACTCCTGATAATACAGGTGCCACAGAAAAGCAGCATCAGCTTACTTTTCACCAGTAGGATAGGAAATGGCCCATTTCCTGGCACTCTGTTCAATCCTGGGAAGTAAAATTTCTCAAAATTTGGCAGTTGAATTGGTGACAAATTATATTGCCATATTTTAACACCACTTTTTAAATAGAAAAGACAATTATTGCTGCTAATCACCCACCTTTAGTTTCAGACTTTTGACTAATTTATAGGTCTGATCCTCTTGGATCAATTAGTGTTTGTCCTGTGGACAAATTGTCACAGGATGTATAGTAAGTCTTCTAGTAGGGTGACTCCACCTGGATGCAAAGTTATGGGGGCTACTGGAGAATGGTTCTGGCTTGGCAGCTACTTCTCAGCCACAATTCTCCATCACAGAGGGGAAGGCATGCATCTTGGGGGGCAGCTAGCCATCTTTGTGATGAGTACTACAATTGAGATTCTTGGGGCACCTGGATGGCTCAGTCGGTTGAGTATCTGACTTTGGCTCAGGTCTTGATCTCACAGCTCGTGAGTTCAAGCCCTGTTTTAGGCTCTGCGCTGGTAGCTCAGAGTCTGGAGACTGTTTCTCTCCTCCCTTCCCCTCCTCATGCTCTTTCTCTCTCTCAAAAGTAAAAGAACATAAAAAATTTTTAAACAACGAAATAAAATTGAGATTCTTTTCTGTATTCTTTCTAGTTTTTATTTGCATGTGTTTGCATAGTTATAGTCATTATGCACATATAACTTTATACCTTAATATATGCATTTATATTAATTTTATATTGATATTTGGCCTTTATACTTGTCCTTTGTGGTGTCCACGTTATTCCCTTGAGGGATTTTCCTGTCGTTTCTATGACAATTTGGATATTTGGAACAATTTCTAAGTTTTGATTATCATAAATACCATGATTATAAACACTTTCAAATGATGTTTTTCCAAATTTTGACTTATTCTTTAGGGTTTCAGAAAAGAGGGGCATCTGGGTGGTTCAGTGAGTTAAGCATTTGACACTTGGTTTCAGCTCAGGTCATGATCTCATCATTCATGAAATCAAGCCCTGAGCTGGGGTCTGTGCTGACAGTGTGGTACCTGCTTGGGATTCTCTCTCTCCCTCTCTCTCTGCCTTTCTCCCACTCTCTCTCTCTCTCCCCCCCCAATAAATAAATAAATAAATAATTAAAAAAAGAAAAGAAATGCATTCGTTGCCAAAGAAAAGAAATGCACTGTATTTACCAATTGATGCCACTAACAAACTAAAAATACGTTTTACTTAACTTCAAGTATCAAGGCTTTCTAGCTTTTGGTTATTATATGATGCAAAACTTGCAAAACATAATCTCATTACCTTTTGTTTTGCATTTCTTTCATGACTTGTGGTAAGCAGTTTTTTTTACTTACCAGAGCTAGTATTCCTCTTTTGTGATTTTTTAGAAACATTATGATAGCTTCTTGAATTGAATTCTCTTAAAACTAGTTTTTTTTCTCTACCTCAGAACACTTTTAAATTGTCACCAATGGTTACAGGTATTCTGTACCTGTGTGCAGAACTGTCCAGGCTCTTAGTGTGGGTATAATAATGGGGGAGAGCTGGAGTGGACAACAACAGGCAGAGGCATGGTATAGAGACAGGACTCAGGAAAGAGAATATGTAGCCCAAGAGGAGGACATAATGAGGCTGAACATCTTCTTGGATATTTATTGGCATTTGATTTATTTTTTGTGAATTGTCCATTCAAGTCCTTAGTCCTTTTTTTTTTACTTTTTTTCTTGAATACTTATGAATGCTCTCTCTCTCTTTATATATATATAAAGTCTATAGAAAGTATACTTTCTATATAAAGTATATATATTTCTTTATACTTTTCTATAAAGTATATATATATAAAGTCTATTAAGTTATACTTTATTTATTTATTTTTTAAGTAATCTCTATGCCCCGTATGAGGCTTGAACTCATGACCCCAAGATTAAGATTCGCATGGTCTTCCGACTTAGCCAGCCAGGTGCCCATCTTTGTATCTTTTGATTATGTTTTGAAATGTTTTGGTGTGTGTGTGTGTGTGTGAGAGAGAGAGAGAGAGAGAGAGAGAGAGGGAGAGAGAGAGAGGGAGACAGACGGAAAATATGTCTATATATTTCTATATAGATCGGGTTCCTTTTCTAGAGCTCCCATAATTAAACACCACAGTCTGATGGCTTAAAAAACAGAAATTTATTTTCTCACAGTTCGGGAGGCTCAAAGTCCAAGATCAAGATGACTCTGGGTTTGATTTTTCCTGAGGCCTGTCTCTCTTTGGCTTATAGATGGCCCCTGTGAAATAACAGAAGAAAAATAATATTTTGGCCCCGGTCCCTGACACAGAGGTCCCAAACCCCTTACAGTTTCCTAAGTGATAAGAGTACTAGGAGCGTCTTTAGTTTTAACATTTGGTCTTTGATCCTGGTTCTTGACACAAGTCCCTAAATCTCTTGGCACTTCCTGGGTGATAGGACTGTCTTCTGTTATAATGAAATGACTCTTGGTGAATTCCTGACTAGTTTCAGGATGGGGGCTGGTCACCAGAAAGATCAAATCATGGTTAGAAGCTTGGAAATTTCAGCTCTATCCCCATCCTCTGGGAAGGGTAGAGGGGCTGAAGACTGACTTATTGATTGATCATAATGAAGGCTCCATAAAAATTCCCAGAGTACAGAATTTGAAGAGCTTTCAGGTTGTTGAACACATGTATGCCCTGGGACGATGGGAAACCCCAAATCGACAGGGACGGAAGCCCCTGCACTTGGGACTTTTAAAAAAATTGCCCTATGTATCTCTTCTATTGACTGTTTATCCGTATCTTTTATCGTATCTTTTACTATGGAATAAAACAGTAAATGTAAGTGTTTTTCTGAGTTCTGTGAGGTATTCTAGCAAACAATTCAATTAAAGTAGGGTGTGGTGGGAACCTCTAATCTGTATTCAAGTCAGGCAAAAGTTGTAGGCAACCTGGGGACCGACTACTTGCAATCAGAGTCGGGGGGCAATCTTATGGGACTGAGCCCTTCACCAGTGGGTTCTGCTCTAACGTTGGTTAGTGTCAGAATTGAATTGAATTACAGGGTACCCAGCTGGTGACAGAGGATTGGTTGATGTGGGGGGGGGGCGGAGAAAAAGGATGTGCATCTGGTGTTGAAATTATTTTGTGTGCGAGTAAAGGAAAAACACAGGGAGTTTTTCCTAGAAGACTGCCTTCTCACTGTGTCCTCAGATGGTTCTCCCTATGTACAACTATGACCCTGGTGTCTCTCTGTGTGCCCAGTTCCTTCTTATAAGGACACCAGTCAGATGGGATTAGGGCCCACTCTAATGACCTCATTTTAACCTAATCACCTCTCTTAAGGCCTAATCTTCCAATACAGTCACATTCTTAGGTACTGGGAATTAGGACTGTAACATATAAATTTGAGGGGAACATAGTTATACCATAGCATAGATATATGTCTATACACACATATATGCATACATGTTATAAAATCTTTTCAAATTTATTCATGATATATTTCCACATAATACTTATTTACATTTTTATTTAGTTATCAGGCATCATAGTTGAGGTGCCTAGAAACAGAGGCTGAACTGGAGATTTGTCTACAGGTGATTTATTAGGGAAATACTCTCATGGAAAACTAAGTCTTTAAGTGAAAGAAGGGAATGAGGATGGGGAAGGGGAGGAAGGAAGGATCTACTTTTGGGTTGAGTCCAGCCTCAGCTTCAAGTGGTGAGGAAAGAAGGTCACAGCAACTTTGCCTTAAATTGACAATAGGTAATTCTCCAGAGAATCTATGGTAGCAATACCTGCAGAGGTGGGGCTATGGCATTCCCAAGAGAAAAAAGATCCCAGGAGGCCTGGACCAGGTACCAACAGCATCGACAACATCATCTTTTGCTTCATTCTTCCTAACACTTTGCTTCTAGGTAGAAGAATGGTCTCCAACATTGGCTCCTATTTTCTTCTCATGTTTTTATGGTTTAAAAAGCCTGCCTGGAATTAATTTTTCAATCTGGTGTGAGGTAGAGATATAAGATGATCTTTACCCAATGGCTAATAAGTTTTCTTAACTCTAGTCACTGAAATAGACCATTGGGGCCAGAAAAAAACTGGAAATTGCTGTTTGGTGCCAACCTGGGGATAGAAGTTGTTAGCACTGGCTTTTGGCAAAGCTCTTATTTCTAGCTCCCTTACTCGTTCTCTTTGGTTTAAGACCAAAGTGTTCATCCCAGCTCTACCCCCAGAATGAGCAGGAAATATTGAGGTGAGTGATGAAATTTGGCTGTAAGGAAGGGGGTTTATAACCAGCCTTGACTTTCAGCTCAAGCAGTGAGGTCCTACCACATGTTAGGTTTGCCCGGGGGGTGGGTAGTGCCTGATCTCTGACCTCCTAAAGTTAAGACTGAACATATGGAAGACTAAGCCTCTCTCATTGGACTTGTTCTCATAACTGCTTCTCTTCCTCCTCAGAAGCTCCAGAAATTCCTGGCTTGAGTATTTCTAAATGGACTTCCAGATTCCCTCTACCCTGGATATGTTCTTATCCCAGTGGTTGTCACTACTCATTTTTTCTACCTTGCTCCCAGAGCATTTTCCTCCCTGGCAAGTGCTGAAGAGACACATTCATCCATCTTTTCTGTAATGTCCAACTCCTCTGACAAGTGACCTTCATTCCATTCTTGGCATACCCTGATGAGTCTTTAGTTGGCCTCTTATTCTGTTTATAGTAGAAAAGGAATTGTTCTATTATTTATTTTAACTTCTCATAAAAATCTTAATTTCATTCTTGACTTCACTTTCTTATCATTTTCGTGCATTTCCTTCACCTCCAGTAAACTTCCCCCTCCTCCTCAGCAAGGATACTTGATGTGTGTATTTTTTTTCTTATCTCTGATTACTTCATGTTAAATTAGCTCTGTCTGGCTAGGGGCACTCACACACATGATTGCTTCAGTGGTACAGCGACCTTGCTGGAAAGGTCTTCTAGTATTGCTGATGAACTATCTGAAAAATGCTGACTTCAGCTTGGTGTGCGACCATGTCAGGGATCTGAGTGAGACATATCCCTGACTTCAGTCCTATAATGTGCTTGCTCAGTTGAGTCTCTCAGAAGCTAATGTCACAGGAAATAAGTCCTCCTAGCAAAAGTAAAGAAGGAAGAAGGGTTCCTTTCCATGGTAAATTATGCCATATGATCATTAAGTAGGAAAATGGGCAGAGGTTGAAGAATTTCCAAATTGAGGCTGAGGTTTCTTTGAATCAGCCTACAAATGGCTCAAGGTCAGAGTCAAGGGACAAGGCAGGGTCAATGATCACTGGGTCTAGCCGTGGGTCCTGAATACCAGTGGAGCATATATGGGGCAGCAGGCGGACATCCTTCCTGAAGCTGCCTCTCTGTGCAGCTCCAGAAGCTCATGTTTGGAGATGAGATCAATATAGCCTGTTTGATCCAGTCTCTAACCATTTAGATCTGTTCTGTAGCATGTCCAGGCTAGCCCTGGGCCAAAAGTGCGAAGTCAGGAGTTAACGTTTCCTGTGCCTCTCACCACCTCTGTAGTTATGGTGCTCTGCTTCTCCCCTCTGTCCTCAGGTGCTAAGGGCCACCATATTTACTCTCTTTCTTCCTAAATAACTTCCTCTCCTTCCTCCTGAGCGTTGAGTTGCTTCTTTTGACTCTTGCTACTTCTCCAAAACATATCCTTATTCTCACAAAGCTCTGATGGGTGACGAGCTGGACAATCTAGTTAACCATTCACCTAAGGTGAATTGCAGTCTTAACTGAACTGTGAATGACCCATATGGGAATTTCCAGCATTGGGGAGCTGTTTGGAGAAGTAGAGAGTGCCATCATGGCAGGCAAATTAAGAGGGTGTACAAGAGGCTGAGTACTTTCGAAGCATAATTTTTTAAAAGTTGAAGAAAGGAGTTTCATGTAAAATACCATGGATTTATGTCAAAAGTGTATTCAGTTCATTAATGAAGGAACCAATAACGTGACAAAACTAATTCAAGGAAAAATAGAGGGACTAGGTATGTATAGACAGTGAACAAAGATAGTTAGAATAGGATTGATAGCTAAGAAATAAGTCGTTAGATAAGATACAAAACTGTGTAGTGTCCTATAGGGCAATTTAAGCATAACCTCGGGTTATCTTTACTGCTGGACAGAAATCGTTTGCATGTGGACTGGATAAAAATGTACATGTTAACTTGTAAAAGTGCTGAGCTCTAATCAATAGCAAAGAAAAGGTCAAACAGAGGTATATTCCCCTAGGTAATTAAATGATTTTTGGATAGGCCTGTGAAACAATATTGTAGCATGACGCTGCAAAGGATATACTTTCTTTTTGCCAAGTGTTGGAAAATGGATGTTTTATATGTATATGCATTTTTGTGTGTGTTTATATGTGTATATGTGTGTACTGTATATACAATGTATATCCAAATTATATATAATGTATAGTATATACATATATATTTATATATAACATGCATAGTCTATATATTTATGTATATACAGATGTACACGTATATACTATATTTCTGTTTTACAGATATATATATAAAACCTCCCTAACTTCTTTTTTTTAGTTTATTTTTTTATTTTGAGAGAAAGAGAGAATGGGAGAGAAGGAGAGAGAGAGAGAGAGAGAGGGAGAGAGAGAATCCCAAACAGGATTCGATGCAGGGCTTGAACTCACAAACTGTGAGATCATGATTTGAGTTGAAACCAAGAGTTGGATGCTCAAATGTCTGAGCCACGCAGGTGCCCCCAAACCTCCCTAACTTCTAAAGCTGCAATATTGCACCTTGGTAGTGCTGGTATTGTGTTACTATTGGTATCTGGATATTGTCTCCAGAGATTCTGTTTTAAGTGGTTTAGAATATAACCTGGACATCAGAAGTTTTTGAAGTCTGCCCCAATAATGACCTTTATCCCTTTCCTGGGGAAGCCTTTCTGTAAATGAGTAGAGAGGTTCTTATACCTCATGGGGAAGGAATCCTGTACTGTCTTTGTGGATTGTTTAGGTTTCCCACAATCAGATTCTCCTTGGTCTCATTATTCTTCATTAGAAGAGTGGGACATCCAAATAGCTTCCTACCTGGCAGGCTAAAATAACTGAACTCCAAAGCCGTGTAGAATCCGTATTTTCTGCCAGAAATCTGGTAGCCTATTAAGATAGGGCAGCCATTGTGGAAAAGGTGCATGGAGGTGCAGGCCTCCTTTACCAGGAGAAAGATCTGGCACGTGCAGCTGATGGCACAAAGGGCAGTATATCAAGCATTGGATTTCTAAGGCACACTCTTTGCCCAGATGACTTCACTGTCAGCCATGTCCTTTAAGAAAAGCTGCTGCTTGCTCTCTTCCTAGAAGCCCTATGGCTACCGAGAGCTATTGCTACTGTAATTTCTCAGCTAAGAATGTCATTTGCATTTCCCCACTGCACTTTCCCCCTTCCCATCCTGTTCTGCAAGCTCTCATTATGTGACCAGCTCAGTTTTCTTCATGGTCTCTTATATTCCGACTTGGCTTCTTAGGACTGTCATGTGTTGAGTGCTGTCCCTCAAAATTTGTATGTCGGAGTCCTAATTTTTAGTACTTCAGAATTTGACCTTTGCAAATTGAGTCACTGTAGATGTAATTAGTTAATATGAGGTCATTACTGTGGCTTCTACTCCAATATAACTGATATTCTTATAAAAAAGGGGGAATTTGCACACAGAGACAGACACCCAGAACTTCACATGAACATGAAGGTGGAGGGTAGGGTGATGCTTCTACAGGCCAAGTAACACCAACGATTGCCCCCAAGCCACCAGAAGTCAGGAGAGAGAAGTCACAGAACATATTCTCCCTCCTCTCAGAAGGACCCAACCCTGCTGACGACACATTGAGCTTGGACTTCTAGTCTCCAGAACTGTGAGACGGTAAATGTCTATTGTTTAAGTCACTCAATTTGGAAGCTTTGTAGAGGTGGCCATAAGAAGCTAGTACTGGACCCAACAATGAGGGGGCCATTTCTGTTTGTCCCTCAGGCACGGAGCAGTTCTCTCCCAAATGTTCCTGAGAGATGGAAGCTGCTCAGAGCTACCTTAGGGCCCCAGGAAGCCCACTCAAGGGGCCCCTTTCAACAGAGCAGCTCTACATCTTGACTCTATACCTTGAGTCTCCATGTTAAATTTCATCTGCAGAAACAAATCATCTGTCAAGAAAGTTAGAAACCCCAGCCACTACTCTCAAGATGAGGACGTCTTTTTGCCAACATTTTGTGAGCCTTCCAGATGTTCTCACTCTAATTGTTTTCTTAGTCAGTTCCTGGACTACAATTAGTCCCTCTTCTGATCAACTGTTTTCAAGGCCGAAAAATGGACCTGCTTCTAAAAATGTGGAGTCAGGAAGGGGGAAGAACCCAGGAACTGAGAAAACAGGACTATTTTCCCCTCCTCTTGAAAGCCAGGTTTCTACCAGGCCCTTCCCTGAGGGCAGGTCCTGTGAGCAGCATGGCCATGCGGGGGTGGTTCCATGTGGCAAGAGGAGAATGAGAATGTGAGGGACCTCACTGCTGATACGACTCATCCCAGCCTTGTATTAGTTTCTTAGCTGGCTTGGGTCTCTCCCTCACCCCTCTGGTACAGGGTCATGCTTACCACCTTTGCTGTCATCTGGTAACACTGCAGTCCTCCCTCCAGGAACAAGGCTTCATTTGCTCCATCCCATGGCGGTGCCGAGGGCCACCTCCACTGTGACTTCTTCAGACTCTGAAGCATACTCTGACCTTCCTGCTGGACTCTCGGAAATCTTAACCGTTTCTCATCGCTTCCATGCACCAACAACTCTGCATTACCCACTTAGGGAGCAGTTTGTGGGGCCTTACAGTTCAAGGGCACTTTTATAACTATACCTGTGACCAGGGGAGCAGGCAGTAAAGAGTCGAGAAAGTATTAAGAGCTAAAAATTAGCACTTGGGCCACGCATGATTTTATGCGCTCTTACAACAACCCTATTAGGTGGGCACTATTATCCTCAACTAACAGATGATGAAATCAAGGCTCAGAGAGGTTAAGTAAGTTGTTTAATGTTGCATGGTCAATCAACAGCAGAATAGGAATTCAACCAAGGCAGTCTGGCTCCAGAGGCATGTTCTGAAGTACCATGTTAACCACCCTTAATGAATATTCACAGCAGAGGGCTGAGTTCCAAGCCCAAGAGCATGTGTGTTTGGATGGGTTTCTGAGGTCTAAGTTGAAAACAGTGGGGAAGGTGCAGGTTGATAGCAATTCACAAATTAACAGGAATATTGCCTGTTATGTAAAGAGCATAAGGCCTATAGGAAGTACTGAACTAAATGGCCATTGTGAAACTTTTTTTAAGTGTTTATTTTTGAGGGAGACAGTATGAGTGGGGGAAAAGTAAAGAGAGAGGGGGACAGAGGATCCAAAGTGGGTTTCATGCTAACAGCAGTGAGCCCCATGTGGGGCTCAAACTCATGAATTACGAGATCATGACCTGAGCCAAAGTCAGATACCAAACACATAAGTGGCAGATAATTACAGCCTCCCCTTGGGTCTTAGGCCAGCCTACAGGAAATGTTAAGGTATCAAAAAAGACCTCTGTCTCAGCCACAGTGAGGTGGTTCTACATCTTTAAAGAAGGTGATAAATATCCAATCTGTTTTTTTGTCCTTTCTGTATCTAATTTCCCTGGGAAGGTAGGAACCTTTGCCAAGAATTTCCTAGAAATGAATACAAACAAAAAACTATTTCCTATACATAGTATAGATTTTTAGTATCGTGCTGGTCATATGGTTCTTCCTTTCCAGGTTGTGGGATTAAACTGCTTTGCTGGAATGATAGCCTTTGCTACTTGCAGGGTCAGCCATCCCTGTCCTCCTCTGGAAACAGGTTTTCAGTGTGATCTCTGTGGCAGGATCCAGGCTCGACCTGCATGTGGGGAACCCAGGTCACACTTGATTGATGGCCACAGCTGCCTGGTTAATTGGTGTGTGGGTCCTTCCTGCTTCCCTGCCATGCAGGGTTATAGCTTAGGTTTTATTGAATGCCATCTCTGCTTGTCCCTGTGTTGGTGGAAAGTGCAATTTCCAGCTTCAACATGCGGTGCTGTGAGCTCCCGTCTAGCTAGGCTGTGGGCTGGTGAAGTAATTGGAGCTGGAGTCTCTGCTGGACTCCCACTGCCAGGCTGACCGGGAGGTTAAAAGACACAACTGCTAATAGGCACTGAAAGCACTGGTGTCTCCCTGGAGGCATGAGGAGCTTGCACAAGAAATCGATATGGCAGAGATTATCCTGCGTCTACCATTGTCCCTTTTCACCAAGACTAGATAATGGGAGGGATGTCCCCAGGGTACACTATTCATTTTACATGGAGAGTTGGAGGTGAGACTAGAGAAGGCAATAGCCCCTCTTTCAAAGTGCCTTCTGCGGTAGACTTTTGATTATAGAACTGTTGACCAGCCTGTTCTTCCTCGCAGGAGATCTCTTACAAAATATACCCTACATGGAAATTTAATATATGAAACAGAGAAGAGCAGATGTAGCAGGAGCCATTGATGCCTTGCTCCATGTTGTACTGGCCTGGCTTGAGTTCACAGACAAGATGGGCAGATTGTATCCCTGCTTCTCTGTCCATGAGTTTTCTTCTGTAGCCTCTACAGAGGTTCTCTCAGTTGGCCTGCAAGAGTGTGCTGGGATTGAGGGGTTTGTGACTCCCTCATGGCTGCCCTCAACCAATGTGATTCCAAACATGCGGGAAACATTCTCTAGTTTCCTGCCGATTGGAGGGAAATATTTGAGGTGAGTTCCACATGAATTTTCAGAGGGTCTCCAACAGACTTTGTCTCTGCTGTCTTCAGAAAATCTACTCATTAATACACAACTTGAGGCTCTTTCTCCCTTTCCAGTTTCACTATCTGCACCCATGCTTCCTGGGAGTCTGAATTTGGGGGAGTCAAATCAAGTCAGTGGAACTTACTCTGGTGTAGAAAGGAAGAGGAGCCCACGGCGAGACCACTTGGCTTTCTCATGTTCCTTTCTCATGTCGCTGGCCCCACCTTCCTCATGAAGTTGGTCCCTGAAACTCCCAGGGAGTTCCAGGTATGCTATTCAATAGGAATCTATCTCCTTTTCAAACTGAAAATAGCCAAGGGGTGCCTGGGTGGCTCAGTCAGTTCAGCCTCTGACTTCGGCTTAGGTCATGATCTAACGGTTCATGAGTTTGAGCCCCGTGTCGGGCTCTGTGCTGACAGCTCAGAGTCTGGAGCCTGCTTTGGATTTTATGTCTCCCTATCTCTCTGCCTCTCCCCTACTCATGCTCTGTCTCTCTCTCTCAAAAATACACATGAAAAAAATTAAAAAGAAAATACCCCAGACAGAATTGATATAACGTTCCAAGTCTTGCTCTATTCCTTTCTTTCCTTATCTTTGAAGATGGCCCACCACTCCTGCATTTTCTTAGGGCCTGAATATGGCCTTGTACTTCTTATGGTCCAACAACTATCTCCCCTTACCCATCCATATGCAGTTAGCAGTAGGTCCTCTCAATTCTACCATCCAAATAGTTGCTGGACACCTCCCATCCTAACTAACTCCACACCATACTTACTTCAGACTCCAAGTGTCCTGAGTTCTGTGTGGTTGATGCTGTTGGTGCCACACATGGGGCCCTTTTGCAGCTGCTACATCTCTTCCCCCAGGTACAGTGCATGTGACAGCTAAGAGCTTATACCTGTTGACTTCTGCAAAGAATTGCCCTTAGCTTATGATCCATCTAACGCAGGAATACTGGACGGAGCATCCAATGACTGACTGAATCAGGGTACATATGATGCCCAGGCCCTTGTATCAAAGTGGGACAACTCTGTAGTGCAGTCTAGTCTCCAGCACACCCTGAGGATCAGGTCAAGGATAGGCTTTATCTGGGACTGTATCTTTATTACATTTCTGCTCTTTTCTTTTTCCCTCACTTGCTTATCTATTTTTTTCTAGAGAATAGTCCTTCAGCAAATCATGTGCACAACAATCTCTGTCTCAGGCTGTGCCTCTGGGCAGCCCAACCAAAGAATCTTCATGAACTACGCGGTGGGAACTCTTTGTAAAATACCCTCCAGTAGATTAAATGCCTGTGAAGTTCTTATAGGCAATGTCATCCATCATTTGCTTCCAACCTTCTTTGGATTGAGTTTCCCACATTTCCTTTTCCTGGATTTTCTCCTTCTCCCCTGCTCCTTTGGATCAATCGCCCTGTGGGACCACAAAATTTTGCTGCTAAACTGTGTTAAGAATTTTGGTATCTGTTTGTAGTTTCCTTTTCTTGAAATGTCTGTGTCTGGTTTTGGTGTCAGAATGATGCTGGCCTCATAAGCTGAGTTGATAAACAATGTAGAATTGGTTTAATTTATTAAAATTTTTATATTTGGTAGAATTCACCAAAAAAGCCATGTGGGCTTAGAATCTCCTTTCCTTTCTTTTTCTTTCCCTATTTTTTCTTAAAGTTCATGAGTGAGCTCTGCCCACTCTCCACTCTATCTAGCTTAGGCTTTACAGTATGAAATTTCCTTTGCCACTCCACGCCAGGAGATATGCTTGTCTCTCTTTCAGATAGATAGGGATATTCCCTTTCAACTCCTACAGTTCTCCATGTGTGAGTCCTACCCAAATAGTTGTGTGGTTGCCTGTATTCTGTAGAGCCAATAATGGTAAACATATAGAACTTTCCGCTCTGGATTCCCAAGTCCCTTTCACTGTTGCTACATTGAGGCATCCACAGCCATGTTTGGAGATGATGATGGAGTACTAATACAGCCCAGTCTAAGCTGCACCTGCCAGCTCTGGGCACAGCTGATACAGATTTAAGATCTGGGTCCTGGAAACCCTGGGCTAACAGCACTCCTGCTTGGTAAAGAAACTCAGCAGAGAATATACCACTCTGTCCCTCTTCAGTATCAGTTTGTGTTTCATTCTTGATCTTAGTGGGGAAGTCCATGAGACGGTAATGATCCTGGGTGTTTGAAAATAATCCACTATTTTTTGGAGAGATGAGAAATACTTGGCTACCTCTCCAGATACAAGGAATAGGATCTACTACTGGAATAGCAGTATTTCTTGCGCAGGGTAAAACACTTCCGAGGATGGTCTACAGTGTCAGTATCCTGGTTGTAGCCACAGTGTCATATACTGGTTTTAGCCACTATATACCTCGCTTTGTCCTTCATATCTTTTTTCCCTTATCAGCATTCAGCCTCCCTCCCAATCCAGAATTCTGCCAAGCCTTCTACAGCCATGGTAGAATGCTCTGGGACTTACTTTCCACATTTATAAACTGACATTATTAAAATATATAGTTTCCAAAGTCCCTAGCTGTGCTAGCATTCTGTATTTCCAAGATTGACTTGCATACCCCTTAAATTTTTATCTATTTAAAGAGGGAGATTTTCCATTCCCTCTTGGTGACTGAGGATTTTGTTATTTCCTTGATTGAGATATCAGACTCTGCAGACACAAGGCAAGTATATAAACATCAAACAAATATACATTTGTAATGAATTATTTACATTGTGTATAACATTAGTGCAAGTGGTTTTGTTGAAATGGAATTATAAGTCAAAAATCAGTGCTAGATGAAAGGAAGGGAATCTTTCTTCACTTCCACTTAGTTGGAAAGAAAAAAAAAACAGCAGAGGTTTTAAGGACTTTTGTATGAAGAGAGGGGAGGTGGCCTGAAGCCATTTTGGCAAAGAGGAAATCTCCAGTTGCAGGATGTGGAACAAAAGAAAAATTAGGATGGAGGCAAAAGGGAGGGTGAATTAGTTTGATGGGTGGGCTCTGAGTATGCCTTTAGCAAAGCAAAAGCCAGGAGACTTCCTGCTCTAGGCCATGTTGAGCTTGTATTGATGCCCAAGAGTATGATGCACTTCATTTAAGGAAGGGAGCAGAAAATATTATGAAAATAATAATAATAATAATAATGAACGTAAGTACAGACAATATTTCCTGAGTGTTTACCATACATGACCTTGTTTAATCATCTCAACATGTGGATACAAAAGGTAACATCATGATTTCCCTTTTACTCATGAAGAAACTGAGGTTTATCGTGAGCAGCAATCTGCCCAGGGTCGTGCAACTATTAAATGTTAGAGAGCGGGAATTCAAATTAAGATTTGTCCTACTCTAACGTACTATACTGTTTCTGATGCACTAAAATAAATTCTTAAGTAAATAAATAATATACATATCTAGAACAAACTTAACCCTGGGGATATTAATTCAGCTCTCTGGTTGGGGTGACCTTAGGTCATAACCTTGAAATTTTCCCTTTATTGAACATAGACTCTTTGGGCCCTCAAGACTTTCTAGATACTTCAAACCATTTTCTTAGGAATTCACCGTTTCTTTGCTGAGAATTGTAACTGGGATAACTTCATCACTGGCAGCCAAACGTTTCGAATTGCATAAGTATAAAGAAATATTGATGTGGTTTTCAGAAAAAGAAATGTTATCTCTTCTTTTATATTTTTCCCTTCCCTTTTGTTCCGTTATGTTTTCCTTCCATTTTTCCCCCTTCTATGCCAATCTGATTAAAGTCTGACTTTGCCTTTCAGATTCCAAAAAAAGCCTTACTTTCCAGAAGAAATAACACCTACAAAGTGTTACCATGAAATGATATTAGAAGGGCAATTTCAAACAACCGAATTTGTTATCGTTTCTTATGAAATCATTATCCACAATTGAGCTTTTTTGAATGTGCTGGACATTGTGCTTAGCATCTACATTATCTCACAACACCTTTCAGAAGTAAGGGCTGTTATTATCACAGGTTTAAGTGAAGTGATATTATTATCTCCATTTTAAAAAAGAATAAACTGAGGTTGATAGAAGAGAAGTCACTTGTTTAGGGTCACACAGCTAGTAAGTGGTGGAGGCAGGATCGAACCTAAGCTGCCTAATCCTAAGGAGAGTGCACTTATCATAACGTCATATTGCATGTTACCAGGGGAAAGGCCAGTCTTGCCAAGTCCATAGATGACATAAATCATGGGAAACTATTAGATATCCATCCATCTCTTTGTGCATCCTTTCATCTATTCACCTATCTGAAAAGTATCTATGACGTACAAACAGTTTATTGGCTTTCTTAACAAGCAGGGAAACCAGCTGCTTGGAGTTTTACATTTCCTTACTTGTCTGTAATGTTTTTAAAATTTTTTTAAAGTTTATTTATTTTTGAGACAGAGAGAGACAGAACATGAGTGGGGGAGGGGCTGAGCGAGAGGGAGACACAGAATCCGAAGCAGGGTCCAGGCTCCAAGCTGTCAGCAAAGAGCCCGACGTGGGGCTCAAACTCACAGACCGTGAGATCATGACCTGAGCCGAAGTCGGACGCTCAACCGACTGAGCCACCCAGGTGTCCCTAAAAAGGATAGAACTAGAGGAAGAATGTGCTGAAAGAGTAAAGTCGGGAACCTTGTTTCTCCAAGTAATTAAGATAGTATGTGGCACAAAGAGGCAAAAGATTAAGAGGCTGGGCAGTGCATTCCACGTGGGGTCAAAATGATGCATCTCTTATTCTCTGATTCTTGGCACTTTCCTTTAATGGGGACAGGAAACACGGTATGAGTCACTCTGTTTGTCCCACTTTCTTCCTGTGTTAGGAGACTTTTCAGATTTCCCCTTGCTTCTTGCTTCAATGGACTCCCTCTATCTGGAGTATAGTCAACAGCATTCCACACGTACCATACGCCAGGCACTGAGGAATATGGAGTCCCTTCTCTTTTGTAGAGTTCAGTAAATGATAATTTTCTTATGTTGACAGTGCTGTGCTTTTCAAATGCAGGGTTGGCAACTGGATTCATTACAGTCACACAGAGAGATTTGCAGCCATCACTTTCTTTTTTTGAGAATCAGTACAGTACAGCACTTGAAGGCAGACTTTGCAGTCTGGCTGCCTGAGTTCAAATCCCATTAGTATGTGGCATTCTTTGGGTTTCAGTTTTCTCATCATAAAGGATGATAATAATAATTCATAATTCATACAGTTATAATGAGGATTTCGAGGATTAATGTTATACATAAAACACTTACAAGCTAAATTCTGTCAAATAGTAAGTGCTACAGATTATCGGCGATTATTATTATTAAAAGTATAAATGACGAAACTGCTCAGATGGGCTGGATGAGAACTTTTGGAGTTGGGGCCCAGGATCCTTATTTTTTTGTTTGTTTGTTTTTTCAGGTGATTGTGCCACTAGGTTTTGTTTTAGACCCACTGATGTAGAATATCCAGTGAAATATCTTAAATGTGTGTCCGTGTCCAATCCTAGGTCTCTTTCTCTCTTTGTAAGGTATTGCTTTTACTTCTTTATGTCCTGTTAGAATCTCATTTCTTCCAAATATCTTTTTCTTGCCTGGTTTCTATTGAGGCCCCCTCTGAAGATCTGATGTTGATCAGAAACAACTACTCAGAAACCAGCGGCTGATTAAGTCATTCCCCTGTATGTGATCCATCTTCTCTGGTTGTTATTCACACAGTTTGGTTAGACCTGGGAGATTATAAATCCCTTGGTATAGACTCACACCTATGGGATTGCACATGGTCAGAGCTCAATAAATATCAAGTCTGGTAATGATGTCGACACCTAGTTCAAGCAGGCATTCTGATTACACCCGCTGCAAACATTTGCAAAGTCTCCATTCAACTGAGAGAAGTACTTTTCTTGATATTAGCCACGATAAATAAGTATTCTACTTTTATAAGTCTTAAAAATATGAAATCAGCAGGAAAAAAGTCACATAGTGACCAAAATGTCACGAGTTTTCTTTTATATATCTAGGACTCGTTGTCTACGTGATGTTGATCACACAGCGTAAATAAGACTCTCAGAATCAGAATACAGTCCTAAGAAAAGCAAGTAAACATGCTTACAGATAACTGTATTCCTAATGACTTCAGCGGGAAGGATGATAGCTTTAGAAGACACAGGTTGGCTTCCTGGTCAACAATGATCCTATCCTCCTAAGACTATAGAGTAGTTGTTCCTCTCCTGTTCCAACCACAATTCTAGACCCCTCTATCCCAATTTGCCACCCTGATTGTCCAAGGTATGGGCACAAGTCCTGTGTTGGATGTTTTAGTTTGGACTGCTATAACGAAGCACCATAGTTTGACTTGGCTTATAAACAACAGATAATTGTTTCTCACCCTTCTGGAGGCTGGAGGTCCAAGATCAGAGCACCAGTATGGTTGGGTTCCAATGAGAGCTCTCTGCCAATCTGCAGATGGCTGACTTCTCATATCCTCAAATGGCTGGTTAAAAATGGTAAAAGAGCTCTCTGGGGTACTCTTATTAGGGCACTAATCCCAGTTATGGGGGCTCTACCCTTATGATCTAATTACTTCCCCAAAACTACAGCTCATGATACTATCACACTGGGGGTTAGGATTTCACCATATGAATTTGGGGCATACCAAAACTCAGACCATTGGGTTGGTTGAGCAGAGGCTTCCCCTAGGAGTTTCTGAATTGAAACAGCAGATGAGGATCATAGCTGGTGGCTTAGAGAATAAATCCAGCAGGCAGGGAGATCCATGGACAGGAGATAGTGACAGGGAGATGTGGAGTCATAGCAGCATGGAGGCCCTGGTTTAATTCTTACAGCCTGACTCCAATTCCATCCTCTCTGCAACATAGCATATGAAGTCACTGCTTTCTCCTTTTTGTTTATGTTAATATGAATTGGTTTCACTTAAATGTCTTGGAATTCTGACTTGGTAGAGTGGAGTAGGTTTACACTTGAGACCCTTTAAAACTTACTCTTCTGTTAATAAAGTTGTGTCAATATACATTTTTGAGTCTAAACAGTGTCACACTGTTGGTTCACAGCAAAGTAGAGGTTAAGTAACATCCCTACACATTTTTCAGATAAACTGCAGTCTAGTTATATTTCTGCCTTTCTGCAATGGGCATTTAGTTCCTTTGAATATATGCAAGATTTTATCATGGTCTTTCTTGAGTTACATCTTGGTGGTTAGAATCCCATGCTCTAATGTACATAAAGTTTGAACATTGATTTTTGTTGTCTAACACGCTCTCTCTCCTTTCTGGGTTTGTGACATCTGTAAATTTGATATGTGTGTTTTTTACATCTTCATACATGTATGCAAGTTATACATATTTAAGATGTTGAAAAAACTTGAGTGTTTTTGACCTTGCAATTTCCCTTCTACGCATTAATGCTCTCATATGTGCTTAAGAAGACAGGTTGAAAGCTGTCCTTTGTGAATTGTTTTAGAGAAAAATGGGAATAACACAATATGTCATAATTTTTTTTGCTTTGGCATTTGCAATCTTTTTTTTATTATAATAGTTTATTTTCAAATTGGTTTACATATAACACCTAGTGTTCATCCCAACATGTGCCCTCTTTAATGCCTGTCACCCCCTCTCCCCCCTCCCTCACCCCTCTCGCCCTCAGTTTGTTCTTAGTCTTTGAGAGTCTCTTATGTTTTATCTCCATCCCTCTCTGTGTCTTTTTTTCCTTTCCCCTCTTCCCCTCCCCCTGGTTTTTGCTTAGTCTCACAAAGTCCACCTATTCAGAATGCTGATGCATAGGGGCACATGTACCCCAATGTTCTAGCAGCACTTTCGACAATAGCCAAATCATGGAAAGAGACCAAATGCCCATCAACTGACCAATGGATAAAGAAGATGTGGCACATATATACAATGGACTACTACGTGGCAATGAGAAAAAATGAAATCTGGCCATGTGTAGCAACATGGATGGAACTGGAGGGTATTATGTTAAGTGAAATAAGTCAGTCAGAAAAAAACAGATACCATATGTTTCCACGAATATGCCATAATTAATAGAGAAATAAACACATGGTATATTCATGAAATGAACCACATTATATAATTAAAAGAAGTAAACTATAATACTAAGTATGAACACTGTTCCTAAAACATACTGATGATAAAGAAAATGTACAGCCTGATCTGTACAGTGCAACATGATATTATAACAAAATGTCATATGACAAATGTTAAACGTGGTCAATTCTGGGCAGTAGGAACATAGGTAATTATTATTGCTACAGATTAAATGTTTGTCCCCCCCAACTTTGTATGTTAAATCTTAATTCCCAATGTGATGGTGTTTGGAAGTAGGGCATTGAGGGGTGTTAGGTAATTAAGGTGGAGCCCTTAAAGATGGGACTGGTGCCCTTAGAGGAAAGATCCCTCACATCTTTCTGCCCTATGAAGTTAGAGCAAGAAGACAGCCCTCTAGGAACCAGGAAGCAGGCTCTCAGCAGATAGATTCTGCAAGCACCTAGATCTCAGACTTTCATTCTCCAGCATTGTGAGAAATGGACATTAGTTGTTTAAACCACCTAGCCACCCAGTCTATGGTATTTCGTTATACTAGCCTGAATTAACTAAAACAATTATATTATACTTGTGAGTTTTTACATTAAAAAAAATCTAAGATGCAGTCTTTGGCATTTTTACAGCAGCATCCATCAACATGGTTGACCTATTTCATAAACTTACCAAGAAAGCCAATGACTCTGGTTTGACATGACCAGTTTGTTAGAGACTGGCTAGATACACCCTAGGGCATATCTTATTCTTGGGCATCAAGGAAGATTACATTTACCAAGATCTCTTGCATTTGAGTAGGGTCATGTGACTGGATTCTGGTCAATGGAATGTAGATCTGGCCATCAAGCTTCCTGAATGATTCTCTATGTTCTCTCCTCCCTTTCATAGTGACAGCAGAGTCTAACGGATGAAAGGAGTTATCACTCAAAAGACAACCAATGGGGGCTGCTGTCCCACCTACATTGGACTATGATGTGAATGACTGATAAACCCTACTTGTGTTAAGTCATTGAGAACCAGGGGACTTTTTTTCCATAATTACTGCTGCTTATCCTTTTGATGCACTAGCTCTTCCATAAAGATTTATTTCTTGAGATAGTATTATTAAAACATTAAAGGGAAACAAAAAAGATAATGTTATATTATCCTAAAGCAGCTTTTAACATTTTTCCCTTTTCACATTCCATTATAACCTATAGACACATTTAAAGGAAGTTGTAATTAACTTGTTGCAAAATAATTTGGAGTAATTATTCTGTAAGAACAAGATTTTTGAAGAAATCTTTTTTCCTTCTTTTGAGAGTTATTTTAGGATACATTCTTGAGGTGCAGGCATAGTTAATTTTTTCCCAAAGTATTGCATCAATTTGCAATGCTGTGGCAGTTTTCCTGCAGTATTACAGTATTAGCTTTTAACGATTTAATTTTTTAAAATGAAAATAGTTGCATCTTTCCGTATACAACAACCTTAAAATCTGCTTTGGGAACTTCAGACAATGCAAAAACATTTGAAGAAGAAAGCAAAAATCACCCTTATTGCCACTCTCTGGTACCTATGATGACATTTTGGTGGGAACCTCAGTTGTACATACATGAGCACCTACATTTGTGCACACACACAAAAAAGTGAGCTATAAATATTCTCTATGCGACCTACCTTAGCAATATATTCCGGATATTTTTTTATGCCCACAAATACAGATCACCCATATTTTAAATATGAGCTGATGTTTTCAGAAGTCTCTAGCCAATGTGGCTATTTAAATTCAGTTACATTAATTAAAATATCAAATGAAATTAAATTAGAAATTCGGTTTCCTCAGTCCCACCAGCCACATGTCAGACACTCAACAGCCACGTGTGAGTAGTG
Source organism: Paguma larvata (assembly GCA_030068075.1). Lineage (NCBI taxonomy): Eukaryota > Metazoa > Chordata > Mammalia > Carnivora > Viverridae > Paguma > Paguma larvata. Next base: position 59,058,342 of record CM057838.1, on the reverse strand, counting down.
ACTACTGTACTACTGTACTGTACTGTACACAGCATGGACGTGGAACGTTTCCATTAATGCTGAAAAAAAGTTGTACACATTTATAAAGGTTTGCACAGGTTCATTGAACAAATCTGTACTTTTTTTAAAAATGTTTTTTATTTTGAGAGACAGAAAGACAGAGAGAGAGAGCACAGGAGAGGGGCAGAAAGAGAGGAGAGAGAGAATTCTAAGTGACTCTGTGCTGTCAGGCGTAGAGCCCAGCATGGGGCTCGAACTCATTGTAAACTGTGAAATTGTGAGCTAAGCCGAAATCAAGAGTTAGACGTTGAACCGACTGAGCTACCCAGGAACCCCACAAATTCTCTTTCTCAAAGTAGGTTATCCCCCAACTTCCTGTTTTCTCTATTCTAAATAATACAGCAAAGAACATTTTTGTACTAATCTTCAGGCAGATCCATGCTGACTTTCTAAACTCGAAGGCCTAATTCCAACATGACACATACCAGTCTCAGCTCTGGCCCAGCTCTTGCTATGCTGGTTTCCTGATTTTCTTTTACTTGCTACCTCACTGTTAATCACATCGGGATTCTGTCTTAGTCCTTTGAGACTGCTATCATCAAAATACCATAAACTGCATGCTTAAATAACAAACATTTATTTCTCACTTCTGGAGACTGGGAAGTCTAAGACCAGGGCATTAGCAGATTCTGTGCCTGGTGACAGCATGGCTTCCTGGATCATGAGGACTGTCTTCTTGCTCTAGCCTCACGTGGTGGAAAAGGGGTATCTCTTATGAGGGGACTAGTTCTATTCACGGGGGCAGAGCCTGATCACCTCCTAAAGGCCCCATCTCCAAATACCGTCACATTGGGGCTTACGATTTGAACATATACATTTTAGGGGGACACAAACATTCAGTCTATAAACAGATACCTTGTCATCTCATGTTTTAACTATTGTTTCATAGGCCTTTTTAATCTTTATGGTCTATGTACAATTTTTATTTACTTTATTTTTACTCTTTTCTTGAGATAAGCTTTCAAAGACAGTCTCCTCATTTACCTTATACTTCTGTATAAATCAGTACAGGTGGGATTGTGCTGCAGTAACAAACAAATCCTCAACTTCTTAGCGACTTAGGACAGTAAGATTTTTATTTTCATTCATGCTATAGCAATTGGCTGGGGCTCACTCCTGTGATAGAGGGAGAAGTCGCTTGGCAAATTCATGTAGTAACTCAAAGTGGCCTCCCCGAAGGGATAGGCTTGACTTCTGCTCACACTTGGATGATCAAAACAAGTCACACCACCCTGCCTAACTCTAAAGGAGATGGAAAGTTCACATACCTGGAAAAGCAACTGGAATACTTGGTAAAAAGCAATAATAATACATCCAATATTTATTTTGCAAGAAGCATAATACTATTGTGATATAATAATGCCTAACGGGTACTATGAGCCAAACATTTTGGAAATATTTTACATACATAATCTCATTTAATCTTCACAATGGTCATCTTCCTCACAGATTCCCCTTATTTTATAAATGAGGCATTGAAAGGTTCGGCATCAAGGCTCTGTAGCTACTGAATGGTAGAGCTGGGATTCTGATTCTAGAGACTGCATGCTTAAATGCTTCCTATATGACTTTGTGTTGTCTTTTAGATGCATACTGGTGGTTTTCTCCTTTCTCATCTTTGAATGGGAGCAATTTTATCCCTAAATAATGCATAGGTAAACTTCCTTCTATGGTTATTTGTGTATGACATGGCTTTTTCCCATAGAAATAAGTAGAGGGCTGGATGAGGTAACATCATATGAGCAGGTGGGTCCGTATCACCTAAGAAAGGTCGAAGGCCCCATGAGCCATAAACATTGAAAACCTAAGTACTTTACATAAATGCTCTCTTGAAATGGTGGCTTCACTGAGCTAGTGGAGTTTCCAGTCCTGCGGGGAGGGTCTTTGCAGTCCGGTATTGAGTTTCTGCCTTAGGGCAAAGGAACACTGTTAAAAATAATTCAGTTAAGAGAAAAACCCTTTGGCCTGCAGGCTTTCTGCTGGATGTGGTTACAAATATAAACTCCCCAAATGCTGCCTTTCCTTCTTATCCATAGTTGATTAATCCTTATCTCTCCCATGGTATGTCTTTGTTTTTAAATCTTACCCCTTCAAATCAGGAGAATTTCCCCCACTCAAGCCCATAGTCACCTTTACTAGTGCCACTATCATTTTCCAAATAGGAGAAAAATGGCCAGGAATGGCATGATGATTTCTCTTCCCTTACTTGCCAACAGGGCTACGTATATCCCTAGCTGTGGAGAAACAGACTCCAGATAGGGCTGTCTTCCATCTGCTCTTAACCTGCTCCAGGGCCTTACCCTAACTCTCTGTCCCCTTCCTTCCTATAACTGCTTTGGAGAAAAGGTGGTTACTTCTTTTCACTGTTGGTACCAAAGCTGGCAGGAATCCCCCACTTTATGGTTCATCCGTGGTTGGCCCCCATTCTCTGGGTTGCAGAGGGTGTTTTACCCCTGCCCCATCTCTTTCCTCTTTGGTCATTTCTGGGATTTCCTGGGGGGAAAGGGGGGTAGAGATTTTGTTTATATTGTCATCCTTCCTGTAAGTCTGGTTTTTACTTTTTTCAAACATTTTTTTAAACTTAGCAGATGTTAAAAAGTTGCTTAAATTTGCATTTCTTGATTACAAGTTAGTTTGAGCATGTTCCCAGACATTTGTTTCCTATTTGTAGTTTCTCGTGTGTAAATTTTGTTTGTTTGATACTTAATCATGCTAGTGCAGTCCTGTGGGTAGTTTCTAAAAATATATGTTGCATTCTGAGATCATTAAGGAATCATTCTTTTCTATCACTTTTGATGCAAATATTTTCTATTTAGCTATGTTTCTTTTTTTATTGTATATACATTTTATAATAGCTTTCTGTCATGGTATCACTCTCCAGAATCACGTTCTTTCCTAATCTGTTTACCTGTTTAGTGCCTGACTCTTCTCCCTAGAATGTAAGTTCCTTGAAGGCATAGGCCCTGTCTACACTGTGCCTGTACACATGTACTAATACTGACTTCCTAGTACGTAGTTACTTGATAAATATTTATTATATTAAAATATATTTTATAGCTTCAAATCTTCTAACAGTGACCATCTCTTCTTAATGGTATAAATGTGTAATTTTTTTTTTTAGATTGCTTGATTAAAATGAAAGCATTTAAGATTCTTTAATTTTACTGGAATACTGGAATAATTGTTTTCCCTCAGACTATCACCTTAATCTCATATATTATATCACATTTCTTCTTTTATTTTTTGTACTATTTTTAAATAATATATTAAATTATTATGTTCCACGGATTAAATTTCCTAATTTTGAAATATTACCATATGAGTTTTATTATTATTGCTTACAGTAAGATTTAAAACAGATCTCATAGGTTTAATTTTCCCTCATAGTTCTTTTAAGAATATTCCTTAATAATTGTACTGCTGTTGTTTCAAGTAAATTTTAGAATCATTTGGTGGTCATTACTGACGGGCCATCATAATTGCTACCATCTTTTCTAAATGCCCACAAATGAAACAGTTATTAATTTGATTATGGATTGGCATCAAGCTTCTTAGTTTTTCACTCCCAGCATCCACCTTTCCCACTTTCTAAAACCATGAATAATATTTTCCCATCTCTGAACTTCTGAAGGCTCTTCCTTTTTTCATGATTGCTTGAATGTTTATAATGGTAGCTCTGAGATTACACCTGTGAGTTTTGTGAGTGTCTTGGAGTACAATTCTCTATAGATTGTTGATTAAAACTTATTAAATAAATGAAGGACTTTTTATACAATCTTTGTTGATTTCTTTAGTTTCAATCTCCACCCCATATGCATTCCACCCTTCCACTTTACTGACTCTAGCCATATTAAATCAAAAAATGAACTCTTTCATATAATCTATGTGGCCATCCATTCACTTCCATTTTCTTTCAATCGAAAAAAGTGCTTATGTTCCTGGTTCAGTACTAGGCTCTGTGGATTTTTTTCCCTTGGTGCTAAGCAAAATGGTCATAGTCCTTATTTTTCCTAACTGTAAAATCTGAGGTCTTCTTTTATTTCCTTAATCCTAAAAATAGGATTAACTAGAAGAAAGGAGGAAAAGGGAGAAAAGAGAAAAAAAAAAAAAACCACTGGACTTTTCTAGCCATCAGATTTCTAATGAGAACTGTAGAATTTTTCAAGACACATTTGAATTATTTTCCCCAACTTTGTCATTTGTTCCACATTCATCAAAAGTAGGTAGCAATTTGTGGGCTCAATGAGCCTTGCCAGACTTTCTGGCACATCTTGGATATATGTTTCAAGACCACAAACCTACGCAATTGCTTTTTCAGGTCTGAGCCCTGAAACTTGAAGGAACTTTCCAGCCACCTTGATGAGTTACTTCCCTTTGAATTAGCTGTGTTCTTCCCCAAAGTATGAGCCTTTAAATTCTTAGCAGTCAGTACAGGGTAGTCCTACTGCATCAGGACATATGATGTTAATCTCCAAGACTCTGTTGTGCTCTCTCCACTTACTTTTCCCTTCATTCTTGCATTCTTCTCTCCTAACTCTGACCATTCACTTCTCTAGTCCATACTGCTCTACTGCTTTCTTTTTTTTAATTTTTAAGTATTTATTTATTTTTGAGAGAGAGAGACAGAGTGCGAGCAGAGGAGGGGCAGAGAGAGACACAGAATCTGAAGCAGGCTCCAGCCTCTGAGCTGTCAACACAGAGCCCGACACGGGGCTTGAACTCACGGACCATGAGATCATGACCTAAGCTGAAGTTGGACACTTAACCAACTGAACCACCCAGGCACCCCCATACTGCTCTACTGCTTTCTGTTTGCATTCTTCCTACCATCCATTTTCAGAAATTATCATCCTCTTTTACAAGGGTAACCTGGGAGAGTATTTCTCAGCTCTTTCATTCCTGTTCTTCTCTAACAGGATATGTAAAAAGTAAACACCAAATGTAGTTAAGTCTTTGGCATGCACTTTGAAGGTCCTTAAAACAGTTCTTTTGGTATTCATAATTTTGATGATCAGATTAACAAACTCTCCTCTTTACCTCACTCCCCAAGGAGCTCTTTCTGTAAAATTTGTAATAGAATTTAAAAGACTCAAGTTTTGTTTTATTTTTTATCATGGAAATTATAAAATTGAGAGACACAAATATAAGCTGGGCTTTTGGATTGGAGTATATATAGGAATCAATCAAGGAAGTTAGAAAGAAGTTTAAGATGTAGAAAATTGGCACCATTAAAGGAAAGGCAAATTGAGTAGAATCTGCTTAGAGGGTCACTCTGGTCAGTGTCCTAGGGATGACCAAGCCTAAGAAACCTTACACCAGGTACAACACTTTGGAATCTGAGGCAGATCCACAACCAGAATGATTAACATTGGCCAAATCATTACATTCCCTTCCTGTAGTCAAAGCGTATTCATTAATTCAGTGCTGTTTATTCAGCATCTATAATGTGCCAGACACTGTGCTGGGTTCTCATACTCTAAGAGACAAAAGAAAGACCTGGCTCCTGATATTAGGAATCTTAAGGAGATTTTGGAATACCAAGGAGCAGATAATAACATACTAATAAGAAGGGCTATGATAAAAGAAGCACAGGATTCTATAGAAACACATAGGAGAGTTATCAAATTTAGATTAGGTGTGTTGGAGAAGGCCTTCCAGGAGAAAATTACTTATAATCTAAAACCTGAAGCTAAAAAAGTCAAAGGCAAGATGAGGATGGGTCTGAGTGTGGTTCTGGCTGGGGGAACAAGGTAATGTAGATGTCACAAACCATCAAGTTTTATTAAATGTAGGCCTCTATTTCTAAATATACTGAAGTGAAGTCCACTTAAAATCTACAGTCTCTGTCCAGCTACATATTGGAATTACATTACTCTACAAACTAGAATACTCTAAATCCAATAGCCAAGGCTCTGTTCTTCCTGAACAGTGCTTGGCTGGACATCACCAATATTGGTCTTGATGATTTCCTTTTTTGTTTTCATAATTGACCAACTTCCTCCCTTTCTCCATCCCCAAACTCAAGGTCTACATAATCTCAAAGCTATGATAGTATACATTCAAAGTTTTGTTGGCCTGAAAGCCATCCTTCCTCTATCGAGAGTCTCTACATACTTATGTTCTGACCAATAGTTCTTATTTTGCAATCTGATATTCAGAAGGCAATCTATTTTTTCTGTGGTCAAGAGTCATCTAATTGTGATTTTCCAAATTTGTGTACTTCTTACATATGTTTGCTTTCTTTTCTCTAGGCAGAAAAGAAGACAAATTTAATTTGGAATTAAACAGATCTTCTTTTAAAAGGACCACTGTCCAACAAAGGAAATGGACTGAAAACATCCAAGCATTATTTGGTGATTATCAGAAATGGTATAAATTTGATTCTAACAGTTGAGTGGAAATTGACTCCATTTTCCAAAGATCCTTTAAACCTTAGACTCTTGCTTAAAACTAGTAGAGATAAATGTAGAAGGATCATCAGAGGATAAATGTAAGAGTTGATATAGTCCAATGGCACACAATCTCTGAAATGAAGATGAAAATGTCAAGAACAAAAGATCCTAAAGGCTATTGTTCTCACTGTATGAATGGGGGAAAACATATCTTTATGTGACTCCTGGCTCAATAATACTGCAGAAAAATCAGGTCATGCTGCACTTTAAAAACTCTTAGATGACCTTTCTGGCCTGTCAAAATTAGTGGAGAGAATTTTAATGATACTCAGATCTATTGATGTTTTATGCACTGAACTTTCTTGGAGAAATCAGGGGACAATTTGCCATTATAAAGTTTTAGTTCTACTTCTTCTCTCTCACTGACATAACTTTTGATCACACAACTTTTTTTTTTTTTTTTTTTGGAACAAAAATGCTTTATAAAATGTCATCCTTGAGAGTCTTGGTCGATGTTTTCAGGGTTTGTCATTTTGGTTAGTCATCAGATGACTCTGTCATTTATGTCAATATATGAGAGTAATTGACTAAGAAATTTCATTGACTGATAATGTTGATCATTTATACACAAGTGTCTAGACCTCTCTGCAGTAATATTTTTTAGAGGAATGATCTCCCTAACTTGCCTTTTTTAGCCCCTGAGAAGTAAGTTGTTCCTGAAGAAAAAAAAAAAATATATATATGATCTTTGACCTCTCCACATGAGGAAAATGAAGAGTGACTTGTCTGTGGGTAACCACAAAGTGGTCCTTTGGTTATGAACTCATCCAGAGTTGACTTGCCAATGTTTGTGTAATACTTACACAGAGACTTGAACACTGTGGGTGCATTGAGAGGTATCTGGGAAATGTAATGTACTTTAAATTACCAAGAAGTAATTTGATCTGAATAAGGCAACTCCAAAGAGAGCTCATTATGTTTCACCAAAATGCAATTGCAAACTGTAATTGGATTTCTTTTTAAGATGAACAGCAAACCCAGGGAAGTGGTGCATTTATCATTTTTGTCAATCCCTTTCTAGGACTCGAGCACTAGGGGCGATGGCACACAGTGTCACCTCCTCAGGAACAGAGAGTATTCTGTAATTCAGATAGGGTAGGCAGATACTGCTGTTACTCTTCTCTTGTACACAATAGCCATTAATGGGTTTTAAGCAGAGGGGGCATTATTCAGTGAACACTTTTAGAAGGTTAATCTGAAAGAAATATTTAGAGAAGACTAAGGGTCAGAGAAGAAATTAGATGAAGATAGGATATGAGACTATTATACTAGTTCAAACCTATAATGTTAGGGGTTTGGACCTAGGTGGGAGTGGTGGGATTGGAATGAGAGATGTGGGCATGAGTAATAATTCAATGTCATTGCACCCATAGTATTTAATAACTAGTTGTATATTGGGGATGGTGTGAAATGGAAATAACCCTCATCTAAGTATTAGGAAGAAAGAGGTTTTCAGTGCAAGGTGGAGGCTAAGTTTCCTATTTTATGAAATAAAGGAATTGAACTAGCACAAACTCCAATTCCTTTCCAGGCCTAACATTTTAAGATAGGAAGATTTTAGGGCATTATAAATTTGCCTTCCATCCATGTAGAAAAGCTTAAAAGGCACAGTTGATATTTGGTAGCTCCCTATTTGGTGTGTCACTAGCACCCAAGCACCCCAAATAGATCCCTGACTAATGGACGTCCCCAGTCTGACAACTGTATCAACATTTTTGATCCTTCTTTAGAGTCTAAGATTGTCTGTCTTAGATGTACTTATGTTGGTGGATGTCTCTTAAAATAATTTATAGCTTACTACAGCTAAAGGATTTCTTTCTCAGAGATAATATTTTATCTTTGTATAGTCAGTCCAATTTTTCAAAATATTCACATTTTATTTAGACTTTTTAGGAACACTGTGAGGCATATAAACATTGGAGGTATCAGTATGCCCAGTCTACAGATGAAGAAACTGAAGCTCAGGACAATAACTACATTGTATAACATCACACATCTAATAAGTGGCAAAGATAGAATGGAATATAGGTTTTCTTCAAACCCATTACACTTTCCACTATATTTGCATATTCATGGAAATTTTAAATCCCTGGGCCAGAATCTAGAAGAAGTATTTTTGGGCCAGGGGCATTTGAAACCATTCAAAAATCACCATTTGGCCTGCTTTCCTACTTCCAAATATAGTTCCTGCAACCATCTCATTTTGAATAGTTCTGACAATATTCTACCTAGTAATCCATAGCAATAATGATCATAATCACACTTTCTCCCTGACCATCCCAAAGAACGTTTAGTGTATTAATGTTGTTAATTAATCTTCATGACATCCTGGCAAATGAAGCAGATTGCAAGTAGGATGTCCCACTTGGCTGACTGGGAAGCTGAGGTAGAAACCAAGGTTACAGAACTGCCTCAAGGTGAGAATAAATCAGCAGAGCCGGTGAGCCAAGAATAGCCTTTTCACAGCTAAAGCTTAAAAGTCTGTTGGGAAGGGGCTTGTACTATTCTCCTTAGAAGATTACTGTTCAGACACCAGAAGAAAAAAAAAATGTCACTTTAAAGCCAAGCTTTTCTTTGCTTAGTTATTTTTCAGTGCTTTTGAATTCACTATTTTTCTTCTATGGGGTTCCCATCCTTTTGCAACTGTGGTGACTCAATATTTCTCTCTTTTGGGAGAACGTGCCTGATTGTCCTTGGATGACAATTTCCTTTACTCCTGTAGTGTCACCTCCCTTTTACCTTCTATCTCTATATTAATGGTTTTTCTGGAATTTGTTCATTGGTCTTTGCTTCCTTTACTCAGAGACATAGAATGGAGTCTGGTCTTTACAGCACACATTTCTCCATTGGGAGGAAGAGTATTTGTTTCCTATGCTGTATTTCAATATTTTATTTTCATCAGAGAGAAGACTGAGTGACTTCATCTGTGTTAAAAATGATGATTGTGTCCACAATCACGTGCTCAGTCCAAGCTCTGTGTGGTTTCTGTGGTTACTGCAGCACTGGGAGATTGGCTCGTGTAGCAATGACTGATTGCCCTGTGGTGAAGCTAAGGAGGAGAGTGTTGTTTCTCTGTGGCAGAGAGTCCAGTTACACCGGGGGAAAGGGAATGGGATTCCTGTAGGCTGACAGGAAGACCATGGTTATCTGTGGGAAAAGGAACAATTATGTTGCTCTGTTGTTGGGAAATGTGGTTGTCTTTAACCTTGAGCCTGACCAAAGAATCCTGTTGTGATTTACTTTGACACTGTATTTAAAGCCCCCATAATAATTAACTATCTTTCAAACATCATCCGAAAGTGGGTTATCAAAATAATATTACTCTGATGGTAAAGGTATCTTTAAAAGCCTAAGCCACTTAGCTCAGCAAAGATAAAGATGCCAAACAAAGCTCACACCAGAACATTACCAAAATATTTGCTGGCCCTTTTTTCAAAATCACTGTCTGTGACATTTTCTGAAAATTTCATGTGATCCAGATGAGTAGTATAGGATGGGAAAGAGCTCAAGTTATCTTTCATGAAGTATTTGCTCAATACTTATCGTCTATGACTTGAGACAAATGAAATGGTAGCGAAGGAGATTAAAATGTTGGCAGAATTCTAGCAGTTTCAGGCGCAGGGAGAGCAAATAAATGCTATGTGTGTTGCTGCCTGCCAGTCCCAAGTTCATGGAAGACATCACTAATGCATCATACCACTCTTCTCTGCTGAGCCTGTTCTCAGTCTATGGCCTTTTTCATCATGGCACTAAACATAGCCACAATCAAATGATAGGACTTGGTTCTCTAGTTGAAAACCTATTGCCATCCCTGTTTTAAAGCAAGCTGACTTGCCCTATTTTCCTCCAGAATAAAGCCAAAGAAACTAGGTGTATGTAATGGGCAGGGCAAGTTGTTGGTGTTAAGACAGTTAAGCTATTTTCCAAGAGATCCGAGCTAATCTGATATCTGGGGCTATGATAGAATTATCTCCAAATTTAGGACACTTAAAAATATTGCATCATTAAAAAAACAAAGTCAATTTAAAATATCAATGTTTTATTTTTGGAATTAAAAGTTTGATAATGCAAAGAGTTTGGGGAAGGTTTGGAGAAATATAGTCTCATTCATGTTGAGAGAGTGGAAATTGGATTCACCATAATTAGAGAGGTCAATTTAAGAGTGTCCAACACAAAAATTAAATGCCAGTATCACTTGTCCCAGTAATTCCACCTATAGATATGTTTCCACAAGTATTTAAAAGTATGTATTTTAAGGGTATCTATTGCAGCATTGATTGCAAAAATAAAAATAAATGTATAATCTATATCTCTCTCAGTAGAATATTATGCAGATATTCAGAAGAATGGTAGATGGCATTGCATTGTTTCTTTATAACCATTCCACTCCTTCTCATTCTACCTATGTTTCATTGTTCCATTGACTTATGCTTGGCCATATCACATGTCTCTCCCATGGGATGTGAATGGGTCTGATATATGCCATGTTCTAAAATATTATTGCCTAGCTTGGCTAAGCCCTTTGCTCTAACTCTTTGTCACATGAGCATAATGTTAATAGTGGCTACTTTATTAGCTTAGATTCCAAAATGAGAAAATGAGTTGAACAGAGCTTATCGAGGAAGCGCCAGAGGAGCCCAGCTAAGTCAAGTGAAGCCCATGGAGCCACAGCTTATCTGTAACTATCATTTGGCATGGGCAATGAATAAATATTTGCTGTAAACCACTGAGATTTTGAGGATATTTGTCATATAGCACTACTGCAACAAAACCTGACTGGTACATCTAACTTCAAAAAAATGTTGGGATGAATAGACACTTTTCCAAAGAAGATATCCAGATGGCTACAAGACACATGAAAAAATGCTCAACATCTCTCATCCTCAGAGAAATACAAATAAAAACCACAATGAGATACTACCTCATGCCAGTCAGAATGACTAAAATTTACAACTCAGGCAACAACAGATGTTGGCAAAGATGCAGAGAAAGAGGATCTCTTTTGCACTGCTGGTGGGAATTCAAACTGGTGCAGCCACTCTAGAAAACAGTATGGAGGTTCCTCAAAACCATACTATCTTACGACCCAGTAATTGCACTACCAAGTATTTATCTAAGGGATACAGATGTGCTGTTTCAAAAGGGGCACATGCACCCCAATATTTATAGTTTATGGCAGTGCTATCAACAATAGTCAAAGTACTGAAGAACCCAAATGTCCATCGACAGATGAATGTATCGAGAAGATGTGGTCTGTCTGTCTATCTACCTGTCTGTCTATAACGAAACCTTGCCATTTGCAACTACATGGATGGAACTAGAGGGTATTATGCTAAGTGAAATTAGTCAGAAAAAGACAAATATCATATGACTTCACTCATATGTGGAATTTAAGATACAAACAGATGAACATAAGGGAAGGGAAGCAAAAATTATATAAAAAGAAGTAGGGGGACAAAACATAATAGACTCTTAAATATAGAGAACAAACTGAGGGTTGCTGGAGGGGTTGTGGGAGGGAAGATGGGCTAAATGGTTAAGGGGCATTAAGGAAGATAATTGTTGGGATGAGCACTGGTGTTACATGTAGAGGATGAATCACTGAAATCTACTCCTAAAATCATTATTGCACTATATGCTAACTAATTTGGAAATTAATTAAAAAATAAGGAAATAAAAAAATTAAAATAATAAAAACTGTCAGGAATAAGCTTAGTGACAAAAGTATATAACCTGACAATAAATATAACTGGCATTAAAATATTCATCCATCCATCCATCCATCTATCCATCTTTGCCTGTTCATGTATAGGAAATATCTGAAAAGATGTAGAGAACTGTCAACAGTAGGCATCTCTGAAGTGGTTGAGGGTAGGAAGGTTAGAGAGATGAGACATTTCGTATTTAATTTGTTATATTACCTGTTTGAGTTTTTCATCAAAATGTGTTACTTTTAATAATAAACATATTAAGGAAGGTTTTTCTTTTTAGTCTTTGCTATTTTGGGTATTTGTTCTAATTTTGATTATTGATTTTATTATGTCACTATACATTTATTATGTCATTATACTGTACTGTGGGTTCTAGTGGGGAAAAAACATACACAAGAAATGTCGAGCCTCTGATAAACAAAGCAAAAACAAGTTCTGTATTCATTCCTTAGAGACTTAACTGGAGATCTAACCTGAGACTAGTCCTAAATGCTGAGGAAGTAGGTAGAGAAAAGGGAGGAGTCCGTGATGAGTGGCTGCCTGAGTCGCTGACTGAGTTTGTGTTTCCAAGTCACCAGGATGAAGACAAACAGGGAAATTTGAAAGCAGATTGGCAAACACTTTCTCAATCTCTTTCTCTCTCACCAGATTTGACCCTTTTCTCTGTGAAAAGCAAGGAATCATAATCATAGTGTGTGTAACATTTTTTTCTAATTTAAAAACTAACAAAAAACCTGACCCCAGACAAAACGAGAAGTAATCCTTTCCCTGATCTATCCTAGACCAAGAAAATCCATTTTCTTTTGTCCTACTCCTTTGTGATTCATATGCTGGAAAAACAAAGATCTCTTTTCCCTTGAGGCCATTGTTCCTACAGTTTCCTCTCCATGGAATATCCCTCCTTTACCTCTACTTTTACCTCAGTAATTTCTGGAAACCTTCAGAGTTTAGATATCACCTCATCAAGACACCTGTTCTGCTCCCAAGGCCAAGTAACTGTCCTCCTGATACATGGTATCACAGCGTGTATAAGAGAATATGGAGCTATCATACTCTGCTGTTAACACCCACTTGTGTTCCTTGCCCATTAAGCTCTTTCAGGTTGGGCATCTGGCTTATTTATCACAATATCCCTAGTAACTCATCCTGTGCTTGGATTGCAATAGGTGTCCAATAAATATTTGAATATATATCCAATTGACAAAGTGTGATGATTTGATAAAGAAATCTGTATTCAGATGTTAATATCTGGCTTTTCAGGAATTTTTGCCTTTTAAGAGAAATGGGCAGGGGCGCCTGTTGGTTAAACATCCAACTTCAGCTAAGGTCATGATCTCACAGTTTGTGAGTTAGAGCCTTGCATCAGGCTCTGTGCTGACAGCTTGAAACCTGGAGCCTGCTTTGGATTCTGTGTCTCCCTTTCTATCTCTGCCCCTCCCTGCTTGTACTCTCTCTCAGAAATAAACATTAAAAAAATTATTAAAAAAAAAAGATGGGCAGGAATTTTAGATCCTTCCATTAACAAGCTCTTAAGGCACCCATTTTTTTTTTCCAGAGAAGCCTCTAACTCGTGGAGTGATCAAGTGTCTTGATTTGGCCTGTGACAGGGATTTTCTAGGATGTGAGACTTTCACTGCTAATATAGGAATAGTTGCGGGCAAATTGGGATGGCTGGTCACTCTGCTTTTAGATCATTCACATAAAAAAAATTTATACACAGATCAAGGCACACTGCACCATCCTCCTCATTCAAGTTCAGAAAGAATACCCCAACTAATATATTACCAATATTGCTATCTCTTCTACCCTTCAGGGGATAATCACATCTTCATTTATAACCCATAAATGATGTTGATTGAAATATCCCATCCCTTCCTGCTCTGTCCACAAAAGGTTACCATTCAATGCAAGGACCTTATTAAAGAAATAGTGTAAGTACTTTGAGGACAGGAGCTCTGGCTGTTTTTATGGTGACAGGAACAGGGCTGAACCAATGCTGCCTTCTTAACTTTCTCATGCCAGCAGTGGTGATGAGAGAGAGAAGGGTTTCAAGACTGGTAGGCATACTACAAGATATCACAAATTACGCACTCTGGCTAAGAGTCAAAGACTCTTATGCAAACACACCTCAAAAATGGTCTTCCAAAGAATGTTGATGTGCTACAGGTAAACAGACAAGCTCTTGTCTCTGTCGAGCCTGCAGGTTTCTACCAGAAGTCAAACTGCCTTCCCCATAATGGGAAAAGGCTGGCTAAGGCCAGGTGGTGGGCACAGCTGTGACTTACAGGGATTTCCAAATCCAGACTCCATCAGGAAATCTGGCCGGCAGATGTGCTCCAGCAGTAATGGCACACAAAGAGTTCTCCCAGAAGACAGCCGAGACTGAACCAAATCTCTGTTCTCAACTGCTCAGTCTTCTCCAGAACACTGAAGTTTTCTCTGGAAGGGTAAGGTTACACCCAACAGGGATATTCACCAAACTGGCTTGGGAAAGCTTTGACCTCTCCATGATCTTCCTCTTTTCTCTGTGCTTTCCTATGAGCTTGTGTTCTGGGCCAGTTAGAAGCTTGGGTGAGAAGAGGCAACGAGAACATTAACTTGAAAAGAGAACTGCCTTGACCATTTATTCAGTCAAGAAATATTTACTGAGCATTTTTTCACAGCTGGGTGTTCTCTGTGGCAGCAGACACATAATACATAGTCATAGCTATGACTTTCGTTATTTCTTCTATTCAGTGGGTGAGGCTCTTAGAGCAACCTGGGGATGAACACCAAGGGGGTGTGTTTTCAGGTAGAAGCATAATCCACAAAAGGGATGGATTCAAAATATTTTTCAGAGATAACATACTGAGAGGATAATTGTTAAAAGTGATAATAAAATGTTAGAAGAACCAGTATAAAGGTAAGACAATAAAACAGAGAGTAGGAGGCAGAGAGAAGGACATCAGAGATTGACTATGTAACCGTTCCTTCTTCCTTTCTCTATCCTCCCCTCAGGCTTGCTCCCCTGACATTATTACCTGGATAAGGCTCTTATTCTGGGGATGTTCATGATGCCTACCTTTGTTGGCTTCTCCTGTGGCTCTGGGTAGAGCTGACCTCTTAGAATGGGAGTGGTAGCCTTGAATGGTGACATGGCAAGCAGCACCTGTCCCCACAGAAAGAGCTATGTCTCCTGTCATAGCTACTATTTTGTGTAATAAGCCACTGTAAAACTTAGTGGAATATGACAAATGTCTATTTTTCTCACAGATTCTGTGGGCCAGGAATTAGGACGGTACAATGTAAGGATGGCTTGTCTCTGTTTCATTGTGTCTGGTACCTTAGCTAGAAAAAAATAAAGATTAGAAGTTATATGATAGAGGGCCGGAATCATCTGGAAGTATCTTTACTTTTATCTTTAGAGGTTGATGCTGACTGTCAGCTGGAGACTTCAGCTAGGTTGTTGGCTGGAGCACCTTTGTGTGGTTTCCTCTCAAGGTAGTCTCTCTGAATGGACTAATTGGACTTCCTTACAGCATGGCAGATGGTTTCCAAGAGCCAGTGTTCCAAGACAGCAAGAAAGCATGGCATTTTTTTTTAATTTTTTTTTTAATTTTTTAATGTTTATTTTTAAGACAGAGAGAGACAGAGCATGAGTGGGGGAAGGGCACAGAGAGAGGGAGACACAGAATCCGAAGCAGGCTCCAGGCTCTGAGCCGTCAGCACAGAGCCCGACACGGGGCTCGAACTCACAGACCGCGAGATCATGACCTGAGCTGAAGTCGGACGCTCAACCGGGCATTTTTGATACATCCTTCTGTTCTATTCTATTGGTTGAGGCAATAACGCCATTCTATCCAGGTTCAACATGGAGGAGACTTGATAAGGGGAACGTTAAGGTCACATTGTAAGATGAGCATGTAGGATGGTGGTATTGTTGTGGTCACCTTTGGAAAATACCATATGCCACATCTTCCTAAGTTAAAAGTTCAAGAAAAGAAGTTAAGATTTAGGTGAGATTGGGGGACTGGAAGCCATTAATTTTTTTTTTTTTTTTTTGGGAAATTCTTCTGACTTTCTGAATTTGCTCTGTGGATTAAGCCTCCAAACCTTTGCCCTTGTAGTTCACTCTGCCATGTATGTACCTTCTCATCTTCTTTATCAGGTGTTCTTTGATTTGGTGTTTCAGACATAATTCTGTTTCGTGCTTCATTGCTAAAATCTCCTCTGATGAATCAAGATAGAATTAACCACACATTTTCCTATTCTCCAAATAATAGTTAATATGTAATGAGCACTTTTCTATGTATCAGGCACAATTCCAAGTAATTTACATGTTTTAAATAATTTATTCTTCCCAGCAAGCCTATAAGGTAAAGAACATTATTATTACTCATATTTTACAGATGAAGAAACTGAGGCACAGAAAGATTAAATAACTTGACTTAAGGACATACAGCTTAAAAGTGTTGGCAGAGCCAGGCAGTAAGCCAGACCCACCATAAGGGACAATTAGGAGCAAGACTTCAAAATGATATTTACCATTTACTAAGTCATTTACCCAAAGAGAAGAGGTGGGAGGTGAAGCCAAATTCCTGAAACATTGGTTAGTTCAGTCCTTTCAGTAATTTTAGGCACCCTCCCCAGTGGTCTCCAATGAATCAAAGACCCAATTAAGATTGGATATCAGAGTACAAACAGGAAAAATTTTCTAGCAATGCAAACCCAGCATTAGAAGAGAAGCATAAGAGAGGCCTGAGAACATACACTTTAAAAATCATTATTTTATAAATATTTCTGTGAAGTTTGGGAAAGGTTAAAGATGTGAGCCTCTCTTTTCTCCCCATGGAAGAAAAGTAGGATTTTAAATAGCTCTTCTTCCCCTGCTTGGCAGTATTCTGACTTCGGAGGATGCCTCTAATTGCTCAGAAGTACAACCTTCTCTCCTTGAGAATCCTGGCAAGTGATTTAGGCATTTTACTGTTTCTTTTCAGCTTTCCCTGTCTTTCCTACAATTCTCCCACCCAACACACATCTGTGTAGTTGCTAAGCTCTAATCTGTGAGAGTTTATTTGACCTCATATTCCAGGCTCCCTCCCACCCCCCCTTTTTTGGAAGAATTTCTAAAATGAAAGGGGCTAGGGATGTTTCAATGTCATTGAGTTATTTTCATTTTTTAAAAGAAAATAATATTAACTATAGTCTGATTACATGGGTAGTTAGCCACAAATATCCATATGCCTTATTCGTTTGGAGCATTTGGAGAGAGTTACCAGTCAAGATGCCAGAGATTGCAGAAGCTCCAGGGAGGGAAAAACTCAAACTTCTCAGATGCAGAGACTTCATCCAAAAGTAATCCTGGACTTTTATTTCCTGTCAGAGGCTTTTCAAAGCCTGTGTGGTCTCATTTTTCTGCTGCTACTACTGCCACAGACCTGAATTCCCCCTCCAAAGTCTAAGTATGGTTACAGGAAGCCATGAATCCTTTCTAACTTTGGAAATTTAACACTTGCTGTCTGTCAGAAGTTTACAAAGTGATCCAGTAGCCAAGAGGCAGGTTAAAATGCTCACCTGACTCCTTGTTGGAGGAGGTCATTGAGAAGACTTGAGGGCCTGTGACTTCCCCCAAGACTTGACCTGTAAGATTAATTGGGACAACTGGAGGCTCAATAGCCCCTCTCCTGTTCTTGGAATGGACATTCTGTCCATTGTTTCCACAGTAGGATCTGTTCCAAGGATGTAGCCTGGGGAGAGTAAGGTGTTATTGAGACCATCTGGATGGTATACTAACTGAATGCAGCTAAGGTCTCTAAACTTTTAAGATTCTGGTGGGGAGGGGTAGAGATCTACCCATCTTGTGGATGCCCAAGACAAGCCTAGTATGTAAGTTCCTCCACGAACAAGGACCAGTTTATAAACCAACACTCATTGTGACCAATATTCTCTCCTTACTCCCCGAGTCTGAGATTTCTAGTAGGGCAGTCATCTGCATACCACATTATTACCTTATAATAAATCTTTTTATAGTCTTATTTTCTATTATTTGCCTATGATCCAGTTGGTAGAAGTTTACAGAAATAATGCTTGGAAGCAGCTGTAGGGTTTTGAGACTGAATATATCAGAATTTAAGATTTACAGTATTTTTAATGAGGATTCCCTGAGGGGACCATTAGCTTTCAAAAGTGATCTTTATTGACCAGCATTTTCTTTTTGATGAGTTTCGGTCCAACATGGCTTCTCAGCCATTTTTGTGCACCTCCTTTCTGGTTCTTTGTTAAATGATTGATTGGAAATTTGTTCTTTGGGCTAAATATCATTGAAATACTTTTGTTTTCTATCTTTTTTCTATTCTTTTGAATCTCAAGTAGAATTTCAGATACATTACATTGGCTCTGCCCCTGGCTACTTCATGCTCAAGTCAATCCAAAGATGTGCTTTGGGAGAAAGGACACGTGGCATGAAACGTAAATTGCTATGCTCTGCTCCTCAGCCATCAAACATCCTTTGTTAACATTCTCATTTTCCATTAAATGAGCTATTGTTGCTACAAGTCAGTGATTCCACTACAGAATTTGTAGCACAATAAACAAAGTGTAAAATGTATGTAATGAGGACTGCCTCTAATTTCCCTTAATTGCTCATTGAATTACAGCCAGCATGACCCTGACACCAACATTACTTCCTCAATACATAGCCTTGATGTACAGCAAATTTTTCTTCCATGACAGGTTTATTTCTTTGTTGAAGAACTGTTTAAGAGGTATTTCATTGTATGTTGCAAAGATGTAATTGGGCTCTGGCTGGTTTATTCACTTAATAGGTGTGGTAATAATTATATGTCACTTTTTAGTATATGGGCTCCTCATTCCTTTCCAGGTTGATTGCTTTATCTAGGAGGCATCTAATGGAGTCGCTCCAAAATAATATCTGTGGAAGATGAACTGCAGATTTATTTCTCTCTGTAAGCTCAGGGCTTTGGTGTGTTCAGAAAGAAATGGCAACTTCGTATCAAATAAGGCTCAAAAAAAAAAAAAAAAGAAAGGTAGTGGAATGTGTACAGAGGATTATTTTTACTTAATATTTAAAATATATTTTTCTTGAATGGCAGGGAAAATAATTCATGGAGATAGATATTATCTTCATCATATTACGTAATCCAAAACTATTTTTATTTTATCTTTTGCACTTCTAGCCTTAGTCCTAACTGCTTATCCACTTTGAGTATTGTTTCTCTTATTCAATTTCTCTGTCTCCATTTGCTTTTACAACTGTGTGTTGAGTCTAAGGTGTATTTATCATACACTTTAGAAATATCAATGTAAGTATTGAGGATAGGTAGAATTGGGAGTAGGAAAGGTGCAAAAGTTTGGAAGGGACAGTTGATTTTGGATATAGCACAGTAGGACTCAATGAATCAATCTCTAGAAGCAATCTGATCTAAAGGGTCATTGGGCGACAGCAAGGTGGCATTGCTTGGACAAGCAGCAGGTTGGGTATAGGTACAATGGCATTGGTGATGACAGGAACATGGTTGGCTGTGGTCGTCAATGATGGCTGTTTCAGTAAACTTGTTGTTCCATATATTTCTTCAGTAGCCGCAGCAATAACCATCATCAGACCAAAGTAGTTGCCCTGGTGGCTTCAGTGGATACCAATGGCAATTAACATTTTTGGTGTCATGAGTAGCTGAAGATCTCACCATAGCAGTTAAAGAGAGAGGGGAGGAAAAGAACTGAAACACTGTGGTCTGCAATTAAACTAATGTTCCAAGGACAATACCTACTGTGAATTATCTGTGGCTGAGCTTTGGTTTGGAGCAGGAGAGTTATTTTGCTAGTAGAGTTGATAGGAGTAAAGTCAGAGAATAATAATATATGTTGTGTAAGACTGTGGTATTAAATGCAATAGTAGGTGCAAAACACATAAAACAATGCCTGGCACACATTAAAATTGGCTAATTTTATTAATATAATAATATAATATAATATAATATAATATAATATAATATAATATAATATATAATACTATTATTATCATTACTATTCCCTCTCATTAAGCACTTAGTAAGCTCAAGAGCTGGACTAAGGTCTTACTTATCTAAGGTGGACAAAATTTTTTATCACTCACCTTTAGTTTACATATTGGTAAGGATTGAATTGTGTCTTTCCAAAATCCATATGTTAAAGTTTTAAGCCCCAGTAGGACTAGAATTGGAGATGGGGGCCTCAGGAGGTTATAAAGTGGGGCCCTAATTTGATAGTCTTTATAAGAAGGGGAAGAGACACCAGAGTGAGCACAGGGAAAGGGCCATGTGAGGGCACAGGGAGAAGGTACTATCTATAAGCCAAGGACAGAGGTCTCATCAGACACTAATCCTGTGTGCACCTTGATCTTGGATTTCTAGCCTGTGAGAAAATAGATTTCTGTTGTTTAAGCTGCCTAGTCTGTGGCATTCTATTATGACAGTCTGAGCAAATTTAATACATATGTTGAAAACAAACATAAAACCAACCTTCCCCCAAATCCTTTTTTTCCATTATTCCATTTATTTTCTATGACTTTACTCTTTGTCGTCTACCCTATTGATGAGGAGAGCAGTTAGTCTTGACAATTAAAGATTTTTTGGCTTTATGGTTTATATCCAACTATTTGCACAGTTCTCCCTCCCCTCTGCTTTCCCAAGATGGCACCTACCTAGGAGTAGAGGAACACTTACTTCTTCTTGAGGTTTTGGGGCTTGAGGTCCTTCTGATCTTTTGCTACATCCATTGCTGAAGTATTTGCAGTAGCATAACTAGTTTGCATCCCATTTAAGGTCCTGGTGATTTCCTCCATAGTTGACTTGGGCTTCACCTTAGTTATCTCTGGGACTTCTGGTCCTTTGGAGCTGGCTGTGACTCCTGTTGCATCCCCAGGGCTCCTGGGAACTTCAAATTTTCCATAGCCTTTGGGAATGAGGTAAGTAGGGGCAGGATTGAGGGAAAAGGGTGGAAGAATGCTCTCTGGAGCACTTCCAACTTGGTACTTTCCTAGGTCATTTCTATCTAACATCATGTTGGCCTTGCTGCCACATAGACTCAGGTCATCTGAGAAAGGCATGAGCTGGGGGGGGGGCAAGCACCCTACTTTGTAATCCCTGACTCTAACAAGATGTTTTTAGATACCACACCTCCCCCCATATTGACATCAAAGTGACAGAGAAACAAATTCACTTAAGTCTGCTTCCCAACTTCTCCTCTTCCCCTATTCCCAGGATCTGTATTTTCATTTTCCACTTCAACCCCAGTGACATCAACTTCCCTTCAGTCCCGTCCTCCCATCCCCAACTCAAGGTTTATGTTTAAACCCTGTACTCTAATCTTTCTAGCTTTGGATTCTGATGTATAAAGCTCAGTTTTTAGGAGTTCACAGAACACACCTCAACAAAGTCTTGGGTTCTGAAAAATTAAAGATGCCTGTGTTTAGCCTATTGTCCTACCATGAACAACAACAAGCCTATCTTAAAAATTTTTTAAATGTTTGTTTATTTTTGAGAGAGAGAGCATGAGCAGGGGAGGGGTGAGCACACACACACACACACACACACGTGGAATGTGAAACAAACTCCAGGCTCCAAGCTGTCAGCACAGAGCCTGACATGGGGCTCGAACTCATGAACCACAAGATCATGACCTGAGTCAAAGTCAGATACTTAACTGACTGAGCCACCCAGGCATGCCAACAAATCCATCTTTTAAAACTCAAAGCCAAAGAATGATTTATTTGGTCTAGGATGCTCTAACTTCCCTCTATAACATTGAATGCCTCAAAGGTGACAGGGAAGTGAATAATAATTAAGGGCTTAAAGAAAAGGCAATACATTGATTAAATATTTTCAAACATACTCTTCCTGCTATAATCTTCTCTTAGTAAGTCTTTCCACACTCAATCCTTTCCTTCAGATATCTTTAGTCTTGTCTTGGTATCTTCCCCCTTTTAAACAAAGGGAGAGCCATATCCTGTGTACATTCTGTTTTCATTTCTCCTCCCTCTTCTTGACAGAGTTCAAAGAAAACAGGCAGAGCTTTTGAGGGGAATAGAGATAATCCTTGAAATGACCTTGAATTACTACAGGGTGTTAGGCAGCTTTTTTGTTAATATCTAGAGGAAGAAAAGGCTGCCACTCTGATCTCCATCCTCCTCACTTCCCAGACTGACTGACCATTTTGTCTCTGGTATTAGAAAGCTAGAAAGCAGCACTGGCTGACCTGAGGCCACCAGAGAGCAAGAGTAGACTCCAGCTATGACCTCAGCTTACTTCTTTGTAACCCAAGTTATGGGTTTTCTTTCCAGCCTGACTTTGGAATCTGGGTTCTTTCTCTAAAACATAGCCTGTCCAAATCACCAAACTGAAGAGGTGGCTTGGAGTTGATAGAATTACCCTTCTCTTTCCAGGAAAGGTTTTTGTTTCTTCAGAGATTTAGATTTCAAGGAATGGACCTTAGATTGCTTCCCTTGCTCATCTTATTCTTTCATTTGATTATTTCTGAATACTTTCTCACTAGGTAGAGAATGCAGAGCTTTAAGTCTAGAGTTTGTGATTAACCTAGAGTTCCTACTTTACTGACTGGAGAGAAACTGGGAAGACTGACATCCTTTCAGAGAAATCCTATTATTAGCTATATTTGGTGTCCAGTGTGGTAGAGTAAGTGTGGAGGATGGATGGGCATAGGTGGTGAGCTGCAGGTAGCCTTATGCAGTCTAGTATGGTATAGATAGAGTAGTTAAGAGTTCTCCAAACTCCCAAGGGGGCTATAGAACTAAAGATGGACAGGAAGAGGTCTGAGGTAAGGGGAGAGAAACTGAGGAAGGCAAGGATATTTGGCTTGGAGTACCAGCAAGACATCACAAAAATAAGTGAGGGCCAGCTCTACTTGAATAAATGCCAACTTAGGATGCCCAAGGCTTGATGGACCCAAGTTTACCAGAACTGAAGAGAAAGGAAAGAGGCCAGTCACCAAAAGCCAAACAGAATGAGATGTCTCAAGTGCGAACCAGCAAGAATTTGAAGCTGGGACATTAGAAAACACTCTTCTCTCAAATTTATTCACCCTAAGGTAGAAGGTGAGGTGCAGTAGGAGAAACTTTAGAAAGAAAAGTTTTTACCCAAAAGCATCTTAAATTTGACTAGGATAAAAATGGATAAAATTATACTTTAAGTTGGCTTTATAAAAATCACTGAATAAGAATGGACTGTACTGGAATGTGATAAAATATATCTCCTGCTATAGGCAGACTGGCTGTTTATACTTTAAGTTGAATTCACTTACTTAAAAAAAGCTACTTTTCTTTCTCAGACCTGAATTTTTATACTCACCCACTATGGTTGTTTGATATTTTAATCAATCCTATAAGGAAATTGGGCTTAGAGAGATGAAATACTTTGCTTAAGGTCACAGTTGGCAATTGGTAGAGGCAAGATTTAATTTATCTGGTATCAAAGTTTGTGTTTCTAATCAGTACGCCTAAACCTCAGAGTTATATGGTTATCATTTTTATCCCTATATTGTTTTTAATCCATAGGAAAGTGTGATCTGAAAAATAAGAGTTATAACTACATCCTGTGGCAAATGTTCTTTACTTGTCTTTGTCGTTTGTTTTCATTTTTTTCTCCTTCACTTCTTTGACCTCTCTGACCTTGCCCATTTTGTTTTACTAGTCTTCCATTTTGTTTTTCTCTTAACACTCCAGCGGGCCCCCATGGTTGACAATTGATTTCTCTTTGGGACTTCTTTGCTTACAACAAGCCATGTGGCCCTCAGGATATAAACCATATCAGATAGAGATACCTAGGCTGGCATCTTCCCACTACAGTAGATTTTTTTAAAATGTCAGATGGAACTAAAATGTTTAAGACATATGGTGCATTAAGTAAATGTTTAAACATTTGCCTTTAGCTGTGTGAACATGTCATTGATGAGATGAGCTCAGTGAGCTATGTTGAAAATCTTTGACTGAATCACTGTCCAGTAGAGAGTTCTATTTCTTAACTCCGTTTAATATAAACCATCCCCAGATGCTTACAACAGATACCAAATGTGAGTTATAATTTCACTGCTGAATGCAAATGGATGTAAAAATGGAAGATCTAAATGAGAAAACGTATCTGTAATCTTCATCATTACCTTTTATTTGAAATAGTTTCTGTAGCAGAAGGGTGCAAAGAAGAGTATCATTAGAGCATCGCTACATGAAGGAGGAAAAGTCACTGGAGTGTCACCACCCTATTCTACTATTTTCCAGAAAATCTCAATACTTTAATGCTCGGTCAGCAAATAGACAAGTGTGGGAGTGCTCCCCCTCATCCCACGTCCATAACAAACATTGTTAATCAATTACAACACTTAATATTCCTGCTGAGCCTGCACTTGGCCTGAGAATTTTTCTCCACCCAGCACTCCAGGCAACCACTGCCAATTGATCCAAGTTGGAACTTAAAAAGAAATCTATTTGCAATCTCCAGATACAGAACAATGCTAGAGCAGTGGGGTGTTTTTATATTTAATATATCTAACAGATACAATAATTGGAGGTATTAGGCCAGTTTACTATTAAAATACTATTGGGATTTCTTCCTTAAATTTAAAGTATGGTGTTGGGGATCCTTGCATTCTGGAAGAATCCACTAGAATTTGTATTGGCCTCTATCTAGTTGGATAAGGGCCAGTGTTCTCTCTTCCAGGCAGACTGGTTCCTCTTATACCTATATCCCTTCATCCTTCATACTCTACATTTCATAACCTCAATACAAATCCTGAGGATCCTAGACCCATTTGAAATAGAATGAGTCAGGAATTACCAGAGACCTTAAAACTAAGGTAATCATTTAAATTATGGGTACTACAGAGAAATTCTTGGAGTAAAGATGAGTGTGTGTGTGTGTTTGTGTGTTGGGGGTGGGTGGGAGGACTGGTATTTAAGATCTGATCTTATATGCATTCATATTTCCTGCATAGGCTTCACATAATAGCAGCTACTGTTTAAGCACCAAAGGACATGCAATTTAATTTAATTTTATTTTTTTTTAATTTAAAATAGCTTATTTTCAAATTGGTTTACATAAAACACCCAGTGTTCATCCCAACATGTGCCCTTTTTTGATGCCCATCACCCCCTCTCCCCCCCCATCTCCCTCACCCTCAGTTTGTTCTTAGTCTTTGAGAGTCTCTTATGTTTTATCTCCCTCCCTCTCTGTGTCTTTTTTTTCTTTCCCCTCTTCCCCTCCCCCTGGTTTTTGCTTAGTCTCACCAAGTCCACCTATTCGTGGAAACATATGGTATCTGTCTTTTTCTGACTGACTTATTTCACTTAACATAATACCCTCCAGTTCCATCCATGTTGCTACACATGGCCAGATTTCATTTTTTCTCATTGCCATGTAGTAGTCCATTGTATATAAGTACCACATCTTCTTTATCCACTCGTCAGTTGATGGGCACTTAGTTTCTTTCCATATTTTGGCTATTGTCGAAAGTGCTGCTATGAACATTGGGGTACACGTGCTCCTATGCATCAGCAATCCTGTGTCTCTTGGGTAGATTCCTAGCAGGGCTATTGCTGGATCGTAGGGTAGCTCTATTTTCATTTTTTTGAGGAACCTCCACACCGTTTCCAGAGTGGCTGCACCAGTTTGCATTCCCACCAACAATGTAGGAGGGTGCCTACTTCTCCACATCCTTGCCAGCATCTATAGTGTCCTGATTTGTTCATTTTAGCCACTCTGACAGGTGTGAGGTGGTATCGCAGTGTGGTTTTGATTTGTATTTCCCTGATGATGAGTGACATTGAACATCGTTTCAAGTGTCTATTTGCCATCTGAATGTCCATATCGGATAAAGGACTAATATCTAAAATCTATAAAGAACTTACCAAACTCCACACCCGAAAAACAAACAACCCAGTGAAGAAATGGGCGGAAGATATGAATAATTTTATTTTTATGGCACCTCTCTGAAACAACATGTCCATTTTATAGATGATGAACCTGAGACTTATAATGCTAGGAAACTTATCTAAGATCACATCTAAGTACACGTCTGTGTTGGACAAAGTCATAATGGAAACAGATGGAAGATTCTAAAAGATAATTGAAGACAGTTCAATGATAGAAAAGTTTACAGAGGTGAGGGTAGGATTATGGGAACCAGTGAGGATAGCTCCAAGGTTTCCAAAGATAGGTGACAACTGAATCCCTTCCTATATTCAACACAGTGTTACTGAAACAGCAAAAGCAGGGGTGTGAGAGAGATCCCTGGATGTGAGCTATCTCCTTAAGGAGAAGATGTCCTTTACTTCCCAAACCAACCATGTCTTGGCTGGCTGGGAGAAATTGGGCACAGTGGAGAGCCTGTGCCTCCCAATGGCAAGATCTAACCAGAAGTCAGAAGGTGAAGGAGCCAAGAGGTGCAGTCCATAGAAGTCAGCACAAACCAGAGAATGCATCTGAGGGGACAATGAGAATAATGAACTTGATGGTGGAGTAGCAATTAAACCCAGTATTGTTCTGATCCTATTCTCAAAATGCTACTGTATATTTCACACCTTGCCTGAGGTTTAGGGGGTCTGGAAGTAACAGCCAGTGCTTGCTTTCATTCCAGAGGGGAGAGGAAGAGACCTTAAACTTCATGAGTGCATTATGGTAGTACACACTGTCCTTGGCCCATAGCAAGTGTCCAATGAATTCTATTTGTTATATTTATTTATTCCTCTTACTTTGTCCTTCCCTTATCCAATTTTCCATTTTTACACCTTAATTTCTTGACTAAAATGACAGTTCAAAGGAGGTTGACTTGTAATTTCCAATGCTTTAATTACAGTTATCTTATTTATGAGATATAAGGTGGGAGGGTATTTGTTCCCAACTTTTGGAAAAGGAAAATGAACTTCACTAATTTGAAAGCCAGTGTTCTTCTAATACTTGAAGCTTCCTCTAGCAAATCATCAGTAGTAGACTCTTATGATATGAAAAAAAATATGACTATTGAAAAAAGACAGGAGCTATTTTAATAATTGTTAAATTTATGCAAAACTTATCAAGGCACTGATTACTTAAGCTATGAACCATAGAAGGCTCTAGGGACATCATTTATTCCATATGCCTTTCTCTTGCTCCCTCCCTTGCTCTCTGCCCCTCCCCACTTTCCCTTTTCTTCAGTCTCTTCCATGTTTTTACCTTTATCCCTCCTCATCTCTCTATAATCTCCTACTTTTCTTCTTCCCACTTGTTTTCTCTTCTTTCCCATCTCCTTCTCCCATATAAATTTTCTTCTTTTCCTTCTGCTCCTCCTCTCTCAAGAGTGTTGGAGAGATACAACTTAGGGGTTTATGATTACAGGCTCTAAATGCAAACTGCCTGAATTCAGGACCTATTTCTGTCGTTCTTAGAGATATGACTTTGTGTAAGTTATTTCATCTCTTTGAGTCTCTGTTTCCTCACAAGAAAAATAGGATACAAAAATACTCATAGAGTTGATGGAAAAATTAATAATGAATTTAAAGGACTCACTACCACAATTACTGTGTTCCCCTCATCCTTTTTTCCAACTCTCACTTCCACCTTACCTCTTTCTTCCAAAGCTGTGGTCTTCAGTGTCAAAATGCTTGCTGACTTGTAAATTAATAAAAAGCTAGAGGACTGGTGAATTCCATGACTCAGGTGCTAGAAGAGATATTCAGTAAAGCAGTAGGCAACATTGGAAGTGTAGTAAGGAATTCTTATAACTGAAATTTTGTCGTTCATGTGTATTTTGAAAATGTTCCATTTTGTGGTCTGAGCGACTTCCTGAAGGCAACATCCCTGTTGCATTCATTTGTGAGATAGAAGCAGCAGCCTTCAGGAATAGTGGGTATTACTGGAGAGCCACCCTTTTGGATGCGAGCTGCAAAGACCCATGGACTGACAGAAGAGTTGTGTAATTGTTCGGTATTTAACTCTCCCTGGAATGGCTCAGAGAGGGAGCTATGTGAGAAGTGAACTTGTAGATAAATAACTCTGGCACACATCTCTGTGCCATCTGCAGACATTGCAGAAATGAGCAGGGGAAGCCAACGAGCTGTGAGTGACAGAGATTAATCTTGAAAGTCACAAAGGCATGTAGTTCGGTTTGGAATTCAGGCAACGCTGGAGAGCGTCACAGCCCGAGAACATTTCTTTGAGGCAATGAAGACATTTATCAGCCATGACTCTCAGGTGACTGCGTCCAGAATCCTTGATACCATCGAATCAAAAAGAACCCAGAAGAGACACTTCCTTTTAAAAGTAGGAGAGGCAGCAAGAAGATCATGTTCAATTCTTTACTTAATACAGTTCCCCAAGATGCCTGAGATGAAGCTGACCTACCCAGAGAGCTGGGAAGGAAACAGCGGAGGTCACCACACCCCACAGGCCGTGGTACTTTCTGTGGGCATATGGACTCCCTGTTTGGGATGAGTGGTCATATAATTGTTAGACTGAAAGGGGATGCTTAAAAACTTAAATTATACTTTCTGAAACATTTGCTTATCGATCAATGTATTTGTTTTTATAGAACACATTTGTATTTGTAGAATAGTTCTATGGAAAAAAAACATTTTTGAAAATATAACTCTTTCTAAAACGTAGCATATATCCATTTATATTTAAGCAAAATAAAAAGGCCTTGGTTATTACCTTGGTTATTCTGTGTTGGTTTTACATTAGTTATTATGTGATTATATGAAACATTAAAAATAACATAAACAGAATAACTGTGTTTGATCTACTTTACATATATTAATCAATTTCTTGGCATTATCCATTTCCAATGCCTTTTTTTCTGGTACTCTCAAAAATGTATTTTTTCTAATGGTCTCATTTTTAATTTTTTCCCGTAAAATTGCCTGTGGTCTTCTTCCAAGTGTAATTTATGGCTAATAAATTTGAAATAATTATTAGCATATTTAATTGACTCATCTATGAACCATAATGTTTTTAGTTAAGAAAATTCTCTTTAGAAACAGAAGTCCCTGGTAGCTAAGAGAAAATGGTGCTAATGGAGTATACTCTCACTTCCATTTAAAAAATCAAAATGGGTAAATATGTCATCCCAAATGTTTTCAGACATATACTCTTTTTCCCTCCATTCAAAATATCTTTCTTTGAAAAATATTTTAGTTTTTAAAGTTTATTTATTTATTTTGAGAGAGACAGAGAAAGAGAGAGGGAGTGAGAGAAGGAGAGAAAGAATCCCAAGCAGGCTCCATGCTGTCAGTACAGAGCCCAATGCAGGGCTCAATCTCAGGAACTGTGAGATCATGATCTAAGGTGAAATCAAGAGTCAAATGCTAAACCGACTAAGCTAGTCAGGCACCCCTGAAAAACATAATCAAAGGTCTTTGATCGAGATGTCATTGTGATTCTTTTGAATGTTTCTCCAAACTCTGATGCTGCAAAATCATAGGCATTCTTATTTTCACTCCATTCCAGGAACAGAAGATAAATTTATTTAATTAATAGTAAGAGTTAAATTCAGAATCTGAATTTGAGACATTCCAAAGTGCATGTATAGAATTTCAAATTTATTTCTTTTAAATCTTTATTTATTTTTGGGAGAGAGAGAGAGACAGAGTGTGAGTAGAAGAAGGGTGGAGACAGAAGGACACAGAATCTGAAGCAGGGCTCAAACTCACAAACTGAGAGATCATTACCTGGGCTGAAGTTGGATGCTTAACTGATTGAGCCACCCAGGGTCCCCTAGAATTTCAAATTTAAATATTATACACAGTACGAAGTTTCAGTTTTTTATTTATTCACTTCCTCCTTTGATATTTTCATGATAAGTTTAGTAATAAGTTTCGACAAATTGTTTCCTTCAGGAAAATCTGTACAAAGTAACTACTAGCTTTAGAAATAGATACTGATGCCTTTTTAGTAGATTTGCACCTCACAAATATCATTACGGCCCCTACATTAGGTGTTAAACACCAGAAAACATTTTGTATAAGTCAAGTGTTCATAAAGTTACTTAAGAACTAGAAACTTAGTACTTAAATTTTTACTAAACATGTACGTTTCCCTCCTAGAATTCACTCCTGCTGAAAAGATTTATTAAAAAGTTTTAAAGAAGTGACCAAATAGCACCATAAATAAAGAGTTGTACATTTTGAGTGTGTGATAAGTGCTAAAACCACAGTAGTAGAAACTATGCTCCACACTTTCTATGGAAGGGCTCTCATTCTCCACTTCCCACACATTTTACATACACCTAATCCAAAATTTCCCAAGTTTCCCTGCCTCTACGGCCTGGTGTTCTGGTGACCTCAAGCATCTTGCAGGCTGCAGGACTGGCCACACCCCCAAATGCATATATGTCGCCTTTGCTTGGAAGGGGCAGTGGTGTTGAACACTTCTTCCCAGCTCCTAGTGTACAAGATCAATTTCTTTCCTTCAAAGCGGGGTATTATTGCATTGCATCTAGAAAGGGTCAAGAGAAGAGGTCAGCTGTGGTTGCTTTCCAAATATAACCAAGTGTTAAATTCTGAACTCTATGGCATGCACGTTTCACACACAGACTAGATGAAACTGTGGCAGAAGCTGGAGGTGAAAGTGAAATCCTAGCAAATCTGGCATTTTTAAATGCAGCTATTAATAATAATACTTTTATAAAAACAAAAAAAAATCTGAGACACATGCTAAGCCAGATGGAATGTCAGGATACTAGACATAAATAGAGACTGTTGGAGGCAAACCTGATATATGCTTCCTCTACTTGGCAGTTAAGAGCCCAATCTTTAGACCATCCTGGATCAAATTCGGCTGTATCAATTAATAGGTACATGATTGTAGGTAAATATCAACCCTCAACCTTTTCATTTGCAAGATGAAGGCAAAGATGTCTGCCTTACCAGGCCGTTGTAAGGAGAAAATGTGTGAAAAGTACCTAGAGCAAAGACCAGGTGCACAAAATAACACCACAACAAGAGACAGAGCCGTTATTATTACCATGCTTCTCTTACCAATGACTGACAAGGTACCAATACAACGGATGGTTGCTACTCAGGCTAATTTTTCCCATGAAAAATGAAACAGGATCAGAAAGGTTCTGGGCAAACAGAAAAGGGAAGAAAAGTAGGTTGGTGGTTATGTTGGAGTAACAGCGCTGCAGTATTGGTAAGATAGTTTAAATTTGTGTCATTAGCTTTTCAACACAGGAAGAGAACCACGATTTATGAAGCACTTCCTTTAAGCCCAGCCCTGAAACAGGTACTTACTCCTTTTGGTAATGGGGCTATGATAGCATCCTCACTGGTTCTTTCCCCGTAACTGCCACATGGGGGCAGTAATACCATCATGTCCATTTTACAGGTGAGCAAACTGAGGCTTCAAGAGATTAGAGTACAAGAGCTCGCAAGGAATGTCATCAGAAATAAAACCCATGCTCCTAAGTCCACACTTTTTACTTATGACTATGTTACTTTTCAGAAATTAAAAACATCCACAGTTTACCCACATCTGGAGTGTCCAGGCGATGGTTCTGCTCATCAACACTAGGTAAGATATTATGACAAGACAGAGTTGTCTTTTCTTTTTAACAACCTCGAAAAGTTAGAAATCCATAAAAGCCTGTCCGGGATGCTTCATCTCTAAGTTTATCTGAACAGTGTTCTGAACCTATTTGTTAATTTTTACCTATCGGCAATGGCAAGTTCCATTACGTCTTAACCATAAAGCCATAAAAGGAGCCTATGGTGCAGTAACACATAGCCTCTAGATTTCAGTAGCTTAAGGTAACAAGGGATTATTTCTTGGTCATGCTACCTGCCTATTGCAAACACGCAGGGGTTGACACCTTAAGGTTGTAACTCAGGGAATCAGACCCATGAGATAGTCGTTACCAGTTACCAGCCAAAGCAAGAGAGGCACTGAGGATCTTACATTACATGATCCAGCTCACAAGTGATACACTTATATCCCCAGATAATTCCCTGGGCAAAACTAGCCACATGGCCTCACTCAGGCACAAGAGGGCCAGGAAGTATCATTCTGCCATGTGTATGGAAAAGGAGAAATTAAAATAATTGCCAAACGTCAATAATCACTGCTATACATGAAGTTACTGCAAATGTTGCAATTTATTATTCTCTCGTTTTGTAAAATGCCCTGTTTCAAGGCAGGTTCAAGGTTTCAGGTGGTTCCTTCTACTTAATACATTCTGTTATTAGGTAAACAAACCCTTGTTCACGTATTTTAATAAAATTTCCACCTTGTTTCCAATGGAAGAACATGAGGTTTAAGAATCGCTTCTGTCTTTTCTAAAAAGTTCTTTTTAAAAAACGACATCGAGTCCTAGCTAACGGGAATTCCTTAAGGAAATGTGTCATTTTCTTGTCTAGAAGTCAATGAGCTCAAAGAAAAATAAGGGTAGGGCTGAAAGGATGTGGAATAAAAGACCCAGTTAATGCCTAAAAGACGCCAAATTGGAAAGCGTTACTGTTCCTTCTATCATCTATCACTGCAAATGGCTCAGCAGGAAAAAGACTATCTCAAGCTGGCAGTCTAGCCATAGAAATAGATCATTTCAATAAGGGTGGCAGAGCCGTGGAGCTCAACATGGCCCGCGACATGCCGCTGACTAGTTCAGAACTGAAGAAAGGTAAGAATTGAGTGAATGAAAATTCAATCAAATCCTCATCAAAGTAAAGTTCAATAAATCCGGGAAATATTCTTCTGCTGGATTTTGGGGGGAGGGGCGATTCGTAAATATTAATAAGCCGTAAATTACTTTGGGATTATCCATTCAGCTTTTAAAAATGGATTGGCCTTTTCATAGAAATCTGTATTCAATGGTAAGATGGAATTTAATGTCCTTGGCTTAGATTTACTTCAGAGAAGTGAGCAGTCTTTCTTGGCTGCATTCTTAGCACATAATAAAGAATGAGATCACAGCAGACATTTCAAGTGCATGGGGCTGCAGACATGCAACGTCGAAATTGGGAACAAATTCAGCTTTCAGGGCACTCAATGCCACACACGGAAAAATCTTGATTGTGTCATTATTAAACTCCTATTTGGTGGTCATGAATAAATAGGATGATTCAACTGGACAAATGGTTGTTGAATACCTACTGATCTACCTAAAAGTGTTTTGCATTCTTCAGTGAAATATATGAGATGAAAAGTTATCATTGCTGATGGAATGGCACCATGCTTGAAATTGCCAGGAGAACACAGGTCAGCAAAAGCAGGCAATGGAAAGTGATCAAATAATACACTGATGGATTGATGTTATTGATCAAGAAGGTTTATGGTTTTGGGAGTGAATAGAAGTCTGGAGCAAGTATTGGTGAAAAATCAATGACTCCTTTTGATGTCTAGCTAGGTCAAAGCAGGTTTTAAATATGTGCAGAACAGAGAACACATTTCAACCTAGTTTTAAGACTATGGAATTCTAATTTCTGATTAGAATTAGCTGATTAATTAAGAAGTTTCTCTTTGTGATGTTAATTAATTTGACATTCTTAGGCATCATTTGAGATCATTCTAGACACAGACATGACTGTATGCTGGTTGGCAGCTCATAACTATCAGATGTTTTGAGAGAATGACAGCAGTATCAGGTGCTCTTGAATGAAATATTTTGAGGAAAAAAATATAAAGCTACATCTGAAAATACCTTATAAAATAAAAATCCCCTACTATTATTATTAATGTAACACAAGAATGGTACATCAAAGGTAGAAATATCTTTAAAAAATGACTGCATTAGTTGAAAACATATAATTTCAGCTAGCTGATATAATTATATCAATAACTGAAAAAATATACTTTAAGGAAATAAGTATTACTAGAGGCAGAGGTGATCACTAACTAATGATAAAATATCCAATTTGTCAGGATAATGTAATAACTCTAAACTTGTATGCACTTAACAGCCTCAAATATATACGACAAAAATTAACAAGACTACAAGGAGAAAGTGATTATTTCAGTATCAAGTGCAACTGTAGTGCTTTGGGGTTCCAATATTTCTCTCGATGGTAAATCAAGCACATAAGAAAATCAGGAAGAGTTTTGAAGAGTTGAAGGGAACCTGACAGACAGTTATCAAGCCCTGTATCCAACAATTGCAGAATTCATATTATTTCCAAGCAAACATAAAAAATTGATGAAATTTTACCACAGTTTTACCACAAAATTAGTCTGAACAGATTTCAAAAGATGGCCGTCTGCGGCAAAGAACTAGCTAGATGTTCAGTAACCGAGTTCCTCTTTCTGGGTCCACATTTTCTCCATGTATCTGAAATGGGAACATGGGATTCGTTCCTGTCAAAGGAAAGAAAGTAGGTGAATGTGGTTATGCCACCTCCACACGTCCTACGTGATCTC
Source organism: Paguma larvata (assembly GCA_030068075.1). NCBI lineage: Eukaryota > Metazoa > Chordata > Mammalia > Carnivora > Viverridae > Paguma > Paguma larvata. Next base: position 59,023,755 of record CM057838.1, on the reverse strand, counting down.
AACATACTTTCTCTCTTTACGCATCAGCCAACTCAGTGTGGCAGGCTGTCTGGTGGGGCCGGAGCAGAGCAAAGCTACGAGATGGATGCTGCCTGGCCCCATAAGCTGTTGCTCAGAGGACAGCCACTCTGGAAAAGCCCACTGACCAGTTGCTTTCTGTGAGGAATAAACTTCTGTGTGTGTTTATCAAGCCACTGAGATTCTAGAACAGCTCATCATATCAAGTAACTGCCTAAAATAGAATTGTACAAACTACATTCTCTGACAAAATGCAGTTAGGTTAAAATCTGGAATAAAAAATGAGGGGAAAAAAGCTATATCCTTCGAAGTTGAAGAATGCGTTTTTAAACAACTTGCATAGAATATCGATGGAGATTAGAGCGTACTTAAAACTCTATAATAATTACAATACTAATTATCAAGATGTATAAGTAATTGCTTAAACAGTATTTATAGGAAAACATTATAGCCTTAAAGGTCAACATTAAAAATAATGAGGGGTCAAAAAGAATGAGCTAGATTTCTAACTTAAGGAATTAGAAAAATAACAGCAGAACGAAGATCAGAGCAGAAAGTAATAAAAGAAAAAGCAAACACATAAAAAAGAGGATCAATAAGCCAACGGTTGATTTTTTTAAATTGAAATATAAGTCATGCAACATAAAGTTCACCATTTATTTATTTGTTTGTTTGTTTAAGTTTATTTAGTTTGGGAGAGAGAGGGAGAGAGAGGATCCCAAGCAGGTTCCATGCCGTCAGCAAGCAGCGCTGAATCATGAGATCATGATCTGTGTGGAGATCAAGACTTGGTCGCTTAACTGACTGAGCCATGCAGGTGTCCCAATGTTCACCATTTTAAAGTGGACAATTCGCTAAGGTGTTTTGTAGTAGATTCGCAAATATGTGCACCCATCATCACTGTCTAATTCCGGGACGTTTCCATCACCCCTAAAATAAACCCTATAGCTATTGGCAGTTCTCCCTCCCCTCTGCCCCTGGCAATCACTAATCTGTTGTCATCGAGGGTTTTCCTATTGTGGACATTTCATATAAATGGAATCATTTGATATGTGGCCTTTTGAAACTGGATTCTTTCATTTGGCATTGTGATTTCAAAGCTTTTCATAATGCTTTCAATACTTAAAAAAAACTATGTTATAGCATATAGTAGACCTTCATCTTTGTTATGGTCAAATAGTATTCCATTGTATGAATATTTCACATTCGTTTATTCATTCATCAGTTGATGGATATTTAGGTTGTTTCAGTCTTCTGGCTACAATGAGTAATTCTTTCATGAATTCATATGAATATCCATATGCAAGTTTTCATGTGGACATATGTTTATACCTATATATATCCAAGGGTGTACTTGGGTATAGAGGGTATGCATGTTTATACTTACATATACCAAATTATCTTGAATATATACCTAGGAGTACAATTGCTGGGTCTTAATGGTAAATCTATGTTTAACTTTTTGAGGAACTGCCAAACTGTTTCTCAAAGCAGCTGTACCATTTTCCATTCCCATTAGCAGTGTCTGAGGGTTCCGATTTCTTCATATCAATGCCAACACCTGTTACTTCCTATCTTTTTTATTATAGCCATTGTGAGTGCGAAGTGGTATCTCATGGTTTTCTCCGGTGGCTAATTATGTTGAGCAACTTTTCATGTACTTCTTGGCTCATTTGTATATCTTTTTTTGTAAAAATGTTTATTGATTTTTTAATTGGGTTGTCTTTTTAATTATTGAGTTCTAAGAGTTCTTTGTATATTTTGGATACGAGGCCTGCAAGAATATGTGGTTTAAAAATAATTTCTTCCCATTCTTCTTTTATTGATGGTATCATTTGCAGCACAAGAATTATTTTGATGTTCAGTTTATTTATTTATTTTTTAATGAGCATGCTATTTACGGGTGGCCGTGTGTGCAGCACTGACTGTCAGGGCCCTGTTCTGCCTCACAAAGCTGCTAATGTTGGCTCCAACACCTTTAACTGATTTGTAATAAACATATAGACCCTGGCTGGAGGCCCACACCATAGCCAGAGAAACTGGGAAAGACTAGCCACCATTTCCCCAGGTGAGCAAATAGAAAAGTACAAATGGAAAGACACTGGGGAAAAAAATCTTAAGAGAAAAACCACTACAAAAGGGGAAATGCTCATTCCCAAGACCAAAGTGTCCCATACACTTAAAATCAAGTATTGTTGTATTTTAAAGACATTAAGAAAAAGGGTACAAACTTCAAGATGCTTTCTTGTCCTGAGACATCGGGTGTCCCCGCTTAGACTATAGTGCTTTGGGGACCCATGTGGCCGAGGGTGGGGGCACAGCTGGGCCCAGCCACTGTGCCCATCTGGCCTCTCCCGTCTGGACTCCTCAAACACCCTTTCAGTGGGTGGCCTCCCCACTGGAGGCTGGAGAACGGGCGGGAGTCCCTCAGTCCATCTTGGGGATGCTCAAGGGGCACTGGCTGAGGCTTTGCGCCTCTCCTACAACGTCCCCAGCTTCCTGCCCTGGGGTTTTCTGAGAGGGGGGCAGGGCGGCTCCTCCCCACAGGCCTGGTGGAGCAGAGAGGCAGAGGCCGCCCTCGGCCTCTGGGACACACAGCTCCGGCGGAACCTCGCGGCTGCTTTTGCACGTGCGCGCTCCGGGTGTCAGGAACCAGCCCGTGGAGTTCTTGCGTGTCGTGACGGCGCTGGCCTGGGTCTGGATCTCCATCACCTGCTCCGATGGCGTCCTTCATTGACCTGCAGATGAACCGGCGAGCGCCACCAGGTGGCTGTGAGCAGCCGCAGACCCGGCGTGAAGGGCACGGCCTCGCGCGCTCGCGGTAGATCCCATGCGGCGTGCCCAGCGCGCGCACCGGCAGGACGCCCTGCTCCGTGGTGCTCCTGGGGCCGAAGGGCAGCTTGGTGGCCTCGATGTGCCGGGAGGACTCTCGGCGCGGGCGCCAGGCCAGCAGCAGCCAGGTGAGCAGCGTCTTGCGGCCCCTCCGCAGGTCTCGCCCCAGCGGTTGTAGATGGCAGCCCTGGTCGGGTGGCCCAGCAGCTCCTCCTAGGATTCAGGGACCCGGCTGGGCTTCTTGGTCAGACACCCACAGGATCCAGGTGACCCTGAGCTCCTTGGGGTTCAGTCTGAAGCTCTGCGAGACGGCCCGGAGCCCCAGGTACACGTAATAGCGATTCCCGCTCCAACTGGGTGGCCGCCAGGGCGCCCTAGGCCATGCCACAGCGGCCCCAGGCAGGGACAGTAGGGAAACTTGAAGGGGTGCCGCCACAGGAGCAAAAGGGATGGCCGGGCCATTTGACTTCTGGAGGAACCACTGAGAGGGATGGCCATGCCCTCTGACTCCTGGAGGCACCACCAAGATGGGGTGGTGGGCGGCCCCTCAGCTGGAAGATCCACCCCACCCAGATTCTCCACCAAGGCCCAATTTATGTATTTTTTCTTATGTTGCTTGTATTTTCTCGTGATATCTAAGAACCATTGCCTAAGCCAGGATCTTGAAGGTTTATACCTTATTTTTCTCCAAGAGTTGTATAGTTTCAGTCTTTATATTTAGGTATTTTTCATTTTTAGTTAATTTTTGTATGTGGTATGTCATAGTGGTCCAGCTTCATTCTCTTGCATATAGAACTCCAGTTCTTTTAGCTTCATTTGTTCCTCCCCCGCTGGATTGTCTTGGCACCTTTGTTGAAAAGAAATTGACCATAAATGTATACAGATCAGCTTCTGGACTGTGAATTCTATTCTGTTGCTCTGTTTGTCTGCCAGTATGCCAGCAACACACAGTCTTGATTACTATAGCTTTGTCGTAGGTTCTGACATTGGGAAGTGAGAGAGCCCTCTAACTTTATTATGCTTTTACAAGACCGTTTTGCCTTTGCCGAGTCATTTTCATTTTCATATGAATTTCAGGGAAATTCCATATTAATGGAATTAATGGAATTAATTCATTTCCATATTAATTTCTGCAAAAAAAAAAAAAAAGGTAGCTGTGGGGCTGGTGGGGGCGGGGAGGTGCCTGGATAGCTCAGTCGGTTAAGTTTCCAACTCTTGGTTTAGGCTCAAGTCATGATCTCATAGTTTGTGAGATTGAGCCCTGCATTGTCTCTGTGCTGACAGCGTGGAGCCTGCTTGAGAGTCTCTCTCTCTCTGCCCCTCCCCTGCTGTCTTTTCCTCTCTCTAAAAATAAATAAACTTAAAAAAAAAGGTAGCTGTTATTTTGATAGGAAAAGAGAAAGAAGAGGAAGAAAGCAAAGGAAAGGGAAAGAACGAGACAGAAAGATCAATTTCAGAATGGTTGTTACCTCTGGGGGAGAGGAAGAGAAATACTGGGGATGGGCTACTCAGAGCACTAATGGGGTAATAATGCTGAATATCTCAAAACTTTGGTGAGCACATGGGTATTTTATTATTTCTCTTTCAGAGGTACATGTAAATTTTTATTCACTCTTTAATACATATATTTTATTGTAAAAATATATTCAGCCAGCCATCAGACTCTGTTGTGTTATTCCCATGTTCTGTTGACGGAGAATATGGCTTAGGGATCAGGATAGGCTGTGGTCATTCTAGATTTTTAAAAGTCACAAAAGTGACTTTTGCAGCTGCTTTCTCACAGGTCAATGAGGGGGTGTTTAAAAAATTTAGCTTTGAGAAAAGAAGGGCATGTTAAAGGGTATACCCAGTGAATTACTGCCGTAGGATTAGAATCTGAGCAGACCTTCCCAGGAGGGTTTGGTCTTAGGTAATATATAGAAGGCTGTGTCATTCTGCAAATCCCAGTGCAGGTGCAAACTGATAACCAGAGCCTGGTGTGAGCACATGTTGTAGTTAGATCGCTGACTCCATTTTCCAAGTGTCTACAAGTGGTATGGACACATTACGAGTTTAGAGAATGTTTTCAGAAGCAATTAAAACATTAACAGACTGAGACAAGACACGTTTTGCAGTGTTGCTTTCACATTCTGGGCAAATCAAGAACCCAGTGCTGAGAAAATTGATCTCATAAGGGAAGACGATTTCCTGAAGTGACTTTTGCAGGGTGAAAATAATTGAGATAAATGCAAATTTCAGAATCAATATCTAAATGGGCCAGATATATTTAAATTAATATAAAGTGCCTTTACATGTTTCTTCTGAGGACCAGTCTCCACATAAATTCTTTTGACTATCATGATCAAAGCAAAGAGATCCTTTGACCAAAGAAGTGTGACTTAGGCACAGCTTAAGCAATGTCAATGAATTACTGGACATACAAGGTATAAAAAAATAAGGACTACAGCTTTCTTATACCTGACTCTGAAGCAGTCAGAGAAGCAGAAAGAATCTAGAACTTTCGCAAAAGAGCAAACAAACCTTCCTCTCCCAGGCCTCCCTCTGTGATGTTGCCCTGTGCAATGGCTGATAGCCATGTGCTAACTTTATCATTAAGAATAGGTTAATAGCTTTTATATATATTTAATTCAGCTGGAAACTGTGTCATATGTTTGAGAAATCTTTGGTCAAAATTAGTTGGAATAAGACTTTTTGGCACGAGAAGGGAATAGTCTTGGTTATCAGAAAGATCACAGGGGACCACCTCGTTACCCAACCATCCTGGTAAGTGAGGCATTATTCTGTGTCGCTGAGTCTGCGATTGTGTGGTGCAGAACATATTTTTTATATGATAAAATATGATTTTTGCAGTATCACAACTTTATGGCGGTTCCTAAGGCAGCAAATTAGTCAAATTTCAGGCATAGTAACAGAATGAGATTCTAGATCAAATGGCTTACCAAACGGATAAGCTCAAATGAAAATAAGTATATGTTTCATGTAGATCTTCTGTTTTAATATTTGAATGTGGGGTTTTCCAATATTCTGGGACAATATTCTGCACAGCACGTGCAAAAGGCCATGGCAACGGATATCGATACCTACACGTATTTGTATTATAAAAGGAGAACTATACATCTAGATTTTTAATCAGAACAGAATCCAAGGGGTATTTACCATGATGGCAACACTTATTTTGGTAAAGAAAAAATGAGGAGAAGGGGGGAATAGTAAGCCAGTCTTAAGCAACAGCAGATTTCTCTTTTATTGATTATCCATTTATTTTGTAGGATTTCAACAGTGAAAGAGACCATAAAATCAATGCCTCGAATTGAAGTTGGGGAAAAAAGCAAATCATCTCTCGCGCCTACTCTGATTGGTAGTAATTAACTTGGGAGCATCTCAGTTACTCTTCCATTACATAATTCTCCTAGGGATCGAACTTATTATAGTTTATTTGTTGGATTCATCCTAAGCACTCAAGGTGCTTTTGAAGAATATGATGCAAATTGTCAGCATCGTTTCACATTTGTTGAATTATAGCATCGCATAGCTTAGAGCAGACACAAGACGTAATGAGAAAAGTGAGACATTATTCCCATTTTGCAGCGAGGGTACCTAAGGCAGGTGGGAAGGGGAAGGACTCATCCAGAGTGGGACAGACAATTTTGAGAGGAGATTAGAACCCTCCTAGGTCATCCTCACTTGTTTATAAGCCAAATTTGATGGAAGAGTATATCTCAGGAAGAAATAAAGAAATAAAGTGTATTGAGAAAAAGAGGACTTAATTCTTAGACTCCTAGAATGGTAGCTGGGATGCTTAACTCTAAACACTTGGAGGAGTGCTGATGAGTCACCTGTATGTGCTTCACCATCATTCGGTTTGCATTCCTTTCGCACTTGCCAGTCTCTCCCCGTTGAGATCAGTCACTAGCCAATGAGACCAGGAAGCGACAGGAAAGGAAAATAGTAGACCCAGACTATCTTTTGCAAGTGTGTAAAGTGATGGATAGGATAGACTTTTTTTCAGTGTGGAAACTCAAAGTTCTATGCCTCGTTCTATTTCAGAGAATGCTCTGGTTGTGTCAGTAGGCCCAGAGCCAGTAGGATTATTAAAAATTCTTCTTTTTAGGGGGCACCTGGGTGGCTCAATCAATTAAGCATCCGACTTCAGTTCAGGTCATGATCTTGTGGTTCATGAGTTCGAGCCCCACATTGGGCTCTGTGCTGACTGCTCAGAGCCTGGAGCCTGCTTCGGATTCCATGTCTTGCTCTCTCTCTGCCCCTCCCCTGCTCATACTCTGTCTCTCTCCCTCTCTCAAAAAAAAACATTAAGAAAATTTAAAATTCTCCTTTTTATTTTTAAGTAATCTCAACACGAAACGTGGGGCTCACACCTATACCCCTGATTTCAAGAGCCGCGTGCTCTATCAACTGAGCTGGCCAGGTGCCCTTAAAATCCTCCTTTTTGATTGGAAGGAATAAAAGGGATCTGAGACCACCAGGGGATGTTAGCCTCCTTGTTGCACTGCCCACCCGCAAAGGAGCTGATTTTGAGTTCCTTCCATGCGGTTTCCAGGTCATGGCTGCCCACTACGCTGTTCCAACCCTAACTTTTTCTGTGATTTTGACTGTAGGTCTCTGGCTGAAGCAGGCTGCTTAGAGCCTGCAGGCTGGGTTGGGTGGAGGAAGGAACACGTGTCTTGCTTTAGGCTGGGCTCTGCCAATCTCTATGAAGAGAGTCATCCTAGAAAGTCTATAAATAGGATTCTAATCCTCTGCTCTTCTTCCTGGGAAATTCCAACTTGGTCTGGAATTTTGTATTGTAGAATTTTCTAACAATGTATTAAGGCTTTTGGCCTCCAGTACCCCGTCCCCAACATCTTGTTTTTATTCTTTTCCTTTATTCAAATAAAGGCTTTTCTACTGAAGGAGACTATAAAGTGAGAACAGGGAAAGATGAATTCCGGAGGTTGATTAATGTATTAAAAACACAAATGATTATTTTTGATTCATGACTTCTGAAAATATGTGTGATGGTTCTTCATCACAAGGAAAAAGATGAACAAAGACAAAGAGGAAATCTTCGTTGTTTTATTGATCTGCCTTAATTGTATTCTTTCATCTCAGAAATCAGCTTGCATGGAAGCTGCTGCCTGTACATGCTGGCTGCACGCTTCTGTATCCCTGTGACTCCTACTGCTTTGCCATTCCCCAGCCCTTGTCAAAGGCAGCCTGTTAGAATGCAAACAAAATCATACAAAACATCTAAGGATCTTTTGATTTCTAAATGCGCAAGGATTTGTTTCTGAACAAAAAGAACATTTTTTTTTCCCTAACAAAATCTGATCATTTCAGGATAAAACCTATGATAAGTCAGTACTGTTTTCCTGGGGACAGCCCCGAATGGGGTGACCTAGCCAAAGGACCCACTGACCAAAGAAGAGTATTATTACTCTTAAAAAGAAGAGTAATAATAGTTACTATGCTGAAGCACAGAAGGGGTGATAAACACACTAGTCATGACTATATATATTCTGAGTATGATTAGTATTGTAAGAGGCTGACGTGTATTTGCTCTGGGGACACGGGTGGAGGAGAAGCTGGTGAATATTTGGGGACTCACAATGACTTCGTGGAAGAGACGGTTTTAGAGAAGGGTATAAAGAATGTCTAAAGAGAAAACAGAGTTGAGCAGTTCCGCATGTGGAGGTGGTGAAGGTGAGTGTGTCTTAGGGGAAAATGAGTCATCTGAGTATGGGAACCCTGAAGGACAGGATAGGAGAGGAGGCCAGCAGAGCTGGACTGTGGAGGTATGAACCATTTGCATTTGAATTGGTAGGCAGTGGTTTTGAGCATGAATGTTAATAGGTTTGGAGTTCAAGAAAATTAAAGCATGAGGTGGAGAGAGACTGGAAGGGAAGTGGAATTAGCAATCAGGAGAATTTTGTAATAGTGTAAATGAGAAATCCTGAGAACCTAAGCTAAAGGAAAAGCCCAGATTTCATCAGCTGTGTCTTCGTGAAGCTGGCATATCTAGTGATCGAATAAACCATAGGTCCCTTAGAAAATAAAATAAAAATCTCTGGAAATGCTCCAGTAAAAATCGCATTTGCACATATTCATAAAATGTCGCTTGTAATTTCAGGGGCTTTACAGATCCCTGAGAGCCAGGCAGCATTTAGGATATTGTGGACTGCGAGTTAAGTATCTCTGAGTCTGACTGATTTGATTGGCCCTTAAACAATGAGTCAATCAGTTGTGTAACAAAAATGGTTTACCATTTGGGCATTATGTAGATCAGCATTTCCTACTTTTTTTTTTTATAAGCTAGTACAGGGTTTATGGTCACACAGTTTTGGATACTGCTACATACTCTATTATCCTCTGGAAGATTAATATTACTTATGTCCTTACTAAATGTTCTGCAGTCAAGAACACTGCCTTAAATGTTCACTTCAGTGCTTGCAACCATTGACCTAGTGGTGGTCAGAGCCTGTGCCTGCCATCTTCACCCAGGAAAGACTGCTAAATGGTTTCAAGGGCAGTATTAATTAATTAATATTTAAAAAATTTCTAGTGACAATTTTATTGAGGTGGTATTCACATCCCATACAATCTCATATACACTCAGAGTGTGCAGTTCAATGGTCTTTAGTATGTTTACAGATCTGTGCAACCATCACCACAGTCAGTTTTGGAACATTTCTGTCACCATAAAGGGGAACCCTGTACCCTGTAGCTGTCACTGTCCTCTTTCCTCATTCTTCCCCCTTGCCCTAGGCAGCCACTAATCTACTTGCTGCCTCTGTACCTCTGTTTTTTCTGGACACTTGATATAAATGGAGTTGTATAATATGTAACCTTTTGCATCTGGCTTCTTTTACTTAGCATGATGTTTTCAAGGCTTGTTCATGTTGTAGTGAGTATCAGTACCTTTTAATGGCTGAGTAATATTCCATTATATGGATATACCACATTTTCATCTGCCCATTCATGCAGTGATGGACATTTGGGATATTTCCACCTTGGGGCTACTTTAGATAACGTTGCCATTAAGATTCATATATAAGTTTTTGGTTGAACACCTGTTTTAATTCTCTTATGTGTGTACTCAGGAGTAGAATTGCAGGCCATGTGTTCCATATGATTTTATTCATATGCATAATCTAAAAAAAAACAAATGAATAAACAAACTTAAGCAGAATCAGACCTATAATTACAGAGAATAAACCTATGCTTGCCAGAGGGGAGGAGGATGGGGAAGATGGGCAAAATGGGTAAAGGGGAGGGGGAGATACAGGTTACTAGTTATGGAATGAATAAATCACAGGAATAAAAGGCACACCATACTATTGTCAATAGTATGGTGACAGATGGTAGCTACACTTGTGGTGAGCACAGCATAACCTATAGACTTGTGGGATCACTAAGTTGTATACCTGAAGCTGATGTAACATTGTGTGTCAACTCTGGTCAAATAAAAACAAATGAACACAATCTTTAGATATAAATGGGGCTTAGACTGCAAGAACATAAAGTCCCTTTGTACCTGCCATCACCTCTTCCAACCTTCCTTACTGTGAACCAGAGGATAGATGTTCTGGTCTTTACCAACTGGCTGTGTGATCTTGGAGAAATCACGTACGTGATAATTCATGTCTCTAAAATAGGATGTGCTGTGCAGATCTGTGCTCTAGGTCGTGGTTATCAAACTTGAGCGTTCACTAGAGTCTTTGTTAGAGTCTGCAAACACAGATTGTTAAGCTCCACATCAGAGCTTCTGATTCTGAAGTCCTGGCTGGGACCTGAGAATTTGTGCTACTGCAGAGTTCCCATGTGGTGCTGATGCTCATGGTCCACGGACCAAACTTTGAGAGCTGCTGCTCTAGCATTTTGGTGATCCTGCAAACTCAGACTCTGCCGTATAAGTCATCTCCTTTCCAGAGCTGGCGCCTCACTGCCTGGCTGCTCCTGTTTTGTGTCTGAAGCTTCATGTGTTCTCAGTGCATTATTCTGGGTAATTTTTTGCCATTGGTGTTTTCTGAGGAAGACTACTGCACCCATCATAAATGCATTTTTAAAATTTGACATGTGTAGACGGCATTAATGAGTTGTGTCACCATGCTGCTGACACGGTGTAAAAACAAATTTTTTAGGATACTACACATTCAATGAACTCAGCGAACATACAGATGGATTTGGCTGTACAAAGGACCAATTTCCATGACGTTTCTCTTAGGGGAACACTGCTCTTTTTAATGTGTATGTTTGTGTAGGTGCTGCTTGAATGTGGAAAGGACTCTATTTGATCTGCATATGAACAGCTTCTATAGAGCCAATGTGAGGCCAAAATGATGACATCAATAAAATTTGACTTTGGGGTCCCTTCACTCTATATTTAATCAGTTAACAAATACTTAACCACTGTTGGCATATTAGGCATTAAGTTAGATGCTTTGGGGGATATGAAGATAGATCAGATCAAATCCTTGGCCACAATGGAACTTATAGCCTAGTGTAAGATGTAAGGTGTGTACCTCTATGGAGACAGTGAATGGAGCTGCTGTATTATTGTCTGGGCTCAAATGACAGTAAATGTAATGATTAATTATATGACCTCAGACAATTTATGTAACCCCTTAGTGCATCAGGTTCATAGTGGTAGATAGGTAAAATAATAACCTCTGAGACCAACTGTGGCTTCACTGTGAAAACCCATATAAAACACTTTCCACCATGCCCTGAGTATATAGTATGTGTTCAATAAGTATGGAATTTGCGAATCTTAACAGAAGACCATGGGGGAAGGAAAGGGAAAAAAGATACTCTTAAATACAGAGAACAAACTGAGGGTTGATGTGGAGGTGGTATGGGAGAGAGGAAAATCTGTGATGGGCATTGAGGGGGACACTTGTTGGGATGAGCACTGGGTGTTGTATGTAAGTGATGAATCATGGGCATCTACTCTTGAAGCCAAGGGCACACTGTATACACTGTATGTTAGCTAACCTGACAACAAATTATATTTAAAGAAATAAATAGACATTAAAAAAGTGTAGCAGTTCTTAATACTGTCATCATGAAAGTAGAGAGTGATAAATCTGATGGATAGTTTTCGAGTGCTGCCTGTGCATTGGCTATTGAATTAAGTTTTTGATGTATTATTATTCTCCTCAGTCCTCACAACAACCCCTATGAAACTGATAGTATAATTTTCTTCCTTTTGTAGATGAGAAGCAGGGACTCAGGGACCTTAAGTAATTTGCTCAAAGTAACACATCTTGTAAATGCCTTAGCTGGTATTTAAACAACAGTGTTCTGGTTCCAGGGCTTGTACCCTTAACCACTACGTATTTTGCTCCTTAATAAATGCTCTAGGAGAGATAACCAAGGCATCTGGAGAGGTCAGAGGTAGGAGCGAAAAGTTTTCTCTAGAAGAAACTGCTAATATGATAAAGACTTTGAGCTGGGACTTGAAGGATAGGATTTTGGATCTGCACATTTTCATCTGCCCTTTTCCTGTTCAACATATTTATTTATTCAATAAATATTTATTCAACATTTATTTTTACAAGACACTGTGGTAGGTGCTGCTGAGGCAGCTTAGCACAATGTCCCTGATTCAGTGTCCATGCTGGATAGAACTGAAGATCCAGAGGTGGAGATGGTGATCCTACAGGCACTTAATGAGTAATTCTGATGGAGAAATTTCGGATGCTGTTTAAATCGGGAACTACAAACTAAGGGCTTATTTTGTGCCACACTGTGCTACATTCCGTGAGGGTCGCAGAGGTGAATGAGACATGGTTCTGTTCTGTTCAGTAGTTAGACCTTCCCTGGGAAGTACTTTATGCTTTTTGCGTCATGTTTCTTGCAGCTGCATATATTCCTTGCTGCAGAGGAAATGTCTCCGGCCTAGAATTCATTCAGTCATTTATGATGTCTTAATTTTTAAATAAACTAATGTGATACGATAACATTTCAAAATTATTGTCCCATGCCACCCCTCCCCCAGCATTTATCTTTTATCTCTCTCTTCTGCCCCCACCTCCATTCATGCAGCTGAAGCTTTGGACACACATTGGCCCAAGAAATGGATATTATAAGAAATGGAGGGGAAAAGTCAGTCTTTCTGGCTGTAGTTTGTAAAAGCCTATGCCTTCAAAGGAAGGGATAGGCCTCTTGGTATAATCCTCCCCAGTTAGAGGCAGGAAAAGCCTCTCATGAGGTTGGGAAATGCCTGGGATTACATTTCTACCATCTCAGTTGCAAATGAGGAATTGAAAAAAAGTTCAGTTAAATTATAGAAAAATACAAAAGGTAAATATTTCTTGCCTGTTTGTATTGGTAGATGATATTGGAATCCATTTCACTGATTCATGTTAAGGCTTATTATCCTTTTCAGATAATTTTGGATGTCAACAGTGACTTTTAATACTATATTAGAATACTAGATGTATAAAATCCTATATGTATAAAGTACTATATGCATAAAATACTATATGTGTATGTATGTATATATACACACACAGAGCACCCACTAAGTACCAGGTAAGTGGTAGAGGCTAGTATTGCAGTGTGAAGCAAGAATAGACACAGCTCTTCTTGAATAATCTTTACCTTCAAGGCAAAAAGTAGTTAATCAAATAGTTACACAAATAGATATGAAATTACAAATTCATATTCAGGGGGATTCAGGGGGATTGCCCCTGAGGAAGAAGATATGTGGAATATATAGTAAGGGGGATCTGAACTCACCTGGGAGGGGTTCTGAGAAGTCTCTCTAAGTGCCATTTGAATTGGGCCCTGGAAATGAACAGGAGCTACCTAGATAAAGAGAAGTAGAGAGAGCCAGCATTCCAGGCAGATAGAATCTGGATGTCAGGCCCTTCATGTGGTGGCAGAGCCACTAGGAAAAAGAAAGAAATCTTGGTTGCAGGGAGAGGAAGCGATGTTTGATCACAGAATGAGGACAGCCACTGACATGAAGGGTTCTCCTGAGTATGAAGACATATTCTGTGTGTGGCTGCTGCCTGTGTGTGTCTCGCGTCACCTTCATGTGTGTCCCTGAGGCCTCGAAGCTTAGGGTGTTGAAGGCTACACTGCTCATCTTCCCCCGATCTGCTCCTACTCCTGAGCACCCATCTTGACAAACAACAGCTCTGTCTTTGCATTTTGCATAAGCCACAACGCTCAACATCATCCGTTTCTCGTCCTTCTTCCTCATCCCCTATGTCCAATCAATCTCCAATTTCCGTCAATACTGCCTCATTAATACGTCTCACATCTAATGCACTGCACTCCATTCCCACTGCCACTGCCTTAGCTCACGGTCACCGCGCTCCATCCCAGCTCTGCATACTGAGCTACTCTAACGTCTTGTAAGAAGCTGCATCTTTCCCTCTCTCCAGATTTTTGTGCATGTCTTACCCTCTGTCCAGAATTATCCTCTTTCTTATATCCTCAACTAAAGTACTTCTCTTCATACTATAGGATACTTCTTTTTTGAGAAACTCTCTCTGACCTCCGGCCATAACCATCATGGAGATTCGGTTGGCTTTTCCTCCTTTGTGTTCACTCTAAATATTTTGTGCTTATCCCTATCAATTAGCTGTTTACTTATCTGTCTAGACCGGGGCTATTCAACATGGTGGCTGCTAACCACCTGTAGTAGCGATCAAACATTTGAAATGTAGCTAGGACAAATTGAGATGTGCTATAAGTATAAAATGCCATATTTCAGTGAATTAGTATGAAGAGTATGAATGACTTAATTAGTAATTTTAAAATACTGGTACATGTTGAAATAATATTTTGCAAATATCAAGTCAAATTAAATATATTATTAAAATTAAATTCACCTTCCTTGCTTTTTACTCCCTAAAATGTGCCTACTAGAAAATTTAAAATTAGACTCATGGCTCACAGTTGTGCCTCCCATTATATTCCTGTTGGATGGTACTGGTCTAGGCTGCAAACAACCAGAACAGGATTCAGCAAACTGTGGTCAGTGAGCCAAAATGAGTCTGCTACCTGTTTGTGTAAATAAAGTTTTATTGGAACACAGCCAGGCTTGTTCATTTACATGCTGTCTAGGGCTCTTTCCCACTATAGCAGCAAAGTTGTACAGTTATGATGGAGTCTGTGTGGCGCAAAAGCCTAAAACATTTGCTATTTCTCCCTTTCGCAAAGAGTTTGCTGGCCTGCATCCTCGAAGGCTGAGACTGCATTTTATTCATCATTGTATCTCCAAATTATTGTATCTCCAAATTGCATGATACCTGGTATACAGTAAATGTTTGCTGAGTGAATACATTTGTTGAGTGAATACAAGTTTGAGAATTTTATTGCCAGGATCATCACTGAAATTAGTTTATGACCCACAGTCGTGATGAGCATATGACTGCAACTAGAAATTGAAGTATAGCCTGATAAGTGGGTATGTACTTGGGTAGTAGTCATATACGACACTTAAGATGGAAACTCTCTTTAAAAACCCAGAATACATGGTCCCCACTTCTTGCATCATGGAGTATTTTGATGTTGGAGTGGACAGATATTTTAATTATGCCCCAAATGGGATGGAGTGTTATATAAGTGAGAAAGAGAGCTATCTTACAGGTTGGGTATTTGGGTTAAGGGTTAAGGTCATAACAACCTTTGCTGTCCCATGTGACTGGTCACCCTGATAAGGAGCTATGTCCTGTACTGGTTTGTGGAATGAAATCTGGAAACTGGGGGGCAGTGGTAATGGGGACTAAAGACCAATGAAGAGGCTCCTGAGAAAGCTATATTCCTGTCCTTTTGTAAGAGATCCCTATCTTCCAGAGAGGATTCCTAGATGTAATTTTCCTGTAAGTTCTTCCCATATAAGCTTTCCACAGGCAATCTTTTGCCTGGAAATTTAAGCAGTGATTCACATGGAAATCTGAATCTGGTTTGTGTGCATGGGAATTAATTCTTGTATCTTAAAAATGGGGCTGAGAGTGAGTGTTGGAAGAGAATTAAGAATATCTTCACACTTTGATCCAAATATATGCCTGTCATTTACTCTCTGCTCACAAATCTGCAGCTGTTAGAAGACACAAAATCATTTTCTTTTGCTTTTCTCTGTCAAATTGTTGATGAAAATTATTTCACAAAATTGAAACAGCCAGAGTTACCATAGATGAGAATCAAATTTCAGGTGTTGATTATGAACATTATCTCATCTCATAAGAACGAGTCATTTAAAAAAAATCATAATATTTCTCAGTGTTGAGTTGGATCTTTTCTTTTTTAGTAATTAAAGTTGTAAAACAACTCGATATATTCAATAGGGCAGGTAGGTTCCCTAGGGCTTTTCTGAAGGGAGGAAGAGAGTTTTCTTCTTGTAGAGCAGATTTGGGAAGCAAACGAGAGAAGAAAAAGAGTAATATTCATTAGTAACATATGTGATCAATGTTATGTTAGCTGGTTCATGGAAATGAGGGATTATAAAGTTGATAAGATCACAGAGCTGCATCTTTCTACCCACCCACCCACTCATCTATCTACCAACAGTCACTTATTACATTTATTAAATTACTATTTGTCCAGCTCTGTAGTAGATATTATGGGGGATACAAGGGAAACGAAAGACAGTTCTGTGAATCTAAGAAAATCTTCTAAGTGTGAAGATACTTTAAGGGTGATGTTATTGTAATTCAACACTCCTTTTTAGAGAGAAAGAAAAAAAAAACAGCTGTTAGGTGATTTGTGTAATGTAATACTTAAAGAACTTTATGATAGTCCACAGGATGCTAGTTCGTAGTCCAATAATTTTTCTACTGATACCAGTTGGGTAAGTCAGACATATCTATCCACCTAAAATGCGAGACAATAAATGATTCCAAGTCATCATGTAAGCAAGTGTAGGATCATCAGGCATGCCTGATTTGGAGGACTTTGAAGAATATTCAACATTGAGCAAGATACAAGGAGGATGGAAGGATAGAGGTGAGTGTGGAGCTGAATTTAAAGGAAATACAGAGCTTGGGATCATACATAGTAGAGAGAAGATTTTTCAAGAGAAAAATGCAAGGGAAGAGTAACTAAGCAGATGAGAAGAGAGAGACAGTTAAGTTAGACAAGTATTAACAGAAATGGTAGCGATGACCCCTAGTGGAGCAGAGAGCTCCTGTGGGGGAGGCAGGTGGGGTGTGATGGGGTCAGTGAGGTGAGCACCATTGTGTAAGAAGGTTGAATGCCTGCTGGAGAAATTTTCATCTGTTAGTAAGAGACTAAAGTGTAATCCAGGTTTTTGGAAGATTTATACGATGCATTCCCACTCTAGAGAAAGACAAAGTATTCCTCAAGGACCCAGCAAGGAACCCAAAAGGAAAGAAAATCATTCTGGCAAATTAAATAAGTACGGCAGTAAGTGTATCATGTTTCCTTTTTCATATCTTTATATTGCACACCACTTCCTGATGTCTGATCAAAATTTACTAGTTTGGTGGAAAATCTAAATGAGAATATTTTAGGAAAAAAACCCCAAAACTAATAATATTAAGGATATGCATGCACTTATTTTCAGAAATAGTCCATTTCTACTCTACTGGGGTTTGGATTTTTTTTTAAGGTTTTGATATACTGCTCAAATTATTGCTTATGTAGGATGAAATGCATCCTTAAACACTATGCTGTCACAGTAATACCTACAAATCATTCAGAATACCATCACTGGCATATAGTAAATATTTTATATCTTATTGAAAAATAATATTTCCTTATAAAGTATTGGAATCATATTCCTTTTACACCCTCCCCCAAAGTCTCCCTTGAGAGGCTTAAAAAAATAATCTGCCCAAAGCTTCATCATACAAATTTGCCAGCGAATTTTCAAGGCAGGACATTTTGGTTTGGGTTTTCACTTCCATAGATCTGGTGTACCAAATTCTGTTCTGTAACCTAACTATGTATGGCCATTGCTTATGCCTGTGGAATTTGTATGGAAGAAGAATCTATAGGATTCTGCTTTTTTAAATTTCTGGCTTCTTAACAATGTAAATAGAAAATTTATATCACATAATTAATACCAGCCTATGGCTATTTCTCCTATTCCAATTTTATGAGTCTGCAAAAGATGTCCAGTAATTGTGACCAGGCTCTTTCAATAGCGCAACAGTTTCTCCCTTTATTTGCACTTTTTAACTTGCCTTTCAGGGAAGTGGGATCGTATGAACAGAAGGAAAACATGGTCATTCACTGTTTGTTGTTACTGAGAAAGTGAAGCTGGAGAGTACAAGCAGGGAAGTGATTCACCCTTACTGAAGATGTGGCTTGGGCGATTGGCTACCTTATAACTTCCTTAAAAATTCCTTCTTCCTTATTCTTTTTCAAGGATGTGATAATCTAGTGAGGAAAACAGAGGTAAACAAATAACTCATGCAGTGAGAGAAGTGCTATAAAGTGGACTAGACGAAGTGCCATGAACATGTGCTTTTGTCCCTTTTCTCAAGCTGATGAAAAGAATGTTGACTTCTCATTTTAGTTTTTGAGGCACACTCTTCTGAAAATAGACAAGTGTATTTTCTTATTCTCGTCTTCAAATCCAGGCAGGACATTCTGAATAGATGGCTTTATGATGGCAAGAAGATATTATGGTAGCTAAGGCTGTGGGAAAGTGGGCACCCATACTTCGGTGGTAGTTAGGGTGTATCAGAGGACATCAGCGGATTCTCTCTGAATGCATTTTAGTAACCTGCTCTGTGAATGTTTTGTGCATCTTGATTACCATGCAATCTTTGCGGCCTAAAATTCAACTTGAATAAATTAATCAATAAATGCCAAAATCTTTAAAATTTTGCATATGCTTTGGTACACAAATTTCACTTATAAGAATTAGAAATTACATAAACCTACTATTAAGATTTAGCTGTAAGAATATACATTATATTGTTACTTATAATGCTAAAAGCTCAGAACAGTTCATTTAGGTTTACCAATATGGGATAGAGTAAAAATTATATAACATCCCTACTATGGGCTATTAGGTAGCCACAAATGATGATGTTACAGAAAAATATATAAATGGTACAAAAAGATGCATGAGACCGTTTTGTACGTAGGTCATAAAACAGTGCATAGAGTCAAAATCCATTTTTATAAAATGATAAAATGAGAATTGTTAAAAAGGGTATCAGAGAAAGGAGTTTACCAGAGGCTTAGGCATTGCCTCTAACAACAACAACAACAACAACAAACCCTAAAATTGCAGTGGCTTCAAACAATAAGTATTTAGCTATACGGCTATTGTGAATCGGCAGCGAAGCGCCCGTACCACAGTTATTCAGACTCCCAAATGAAGGAACCATCAGAACCAATGCTGATAGCTCTTCCATATGGAAAAGAGCTTTGGAAGCTTTCAAACTAGAAATTAAATGTTCTGACCAGGAAGTAAAAGATGACATTTCTTCTTACAATTCAATGGCCAGGTCTAGTCACATGTCCCACCCACCCAAAGGGGAACAAGGAAGTATAATTCTTGGATGTAATTGGAGATGAGAGAATTAGAAAGACTCAGTAACCAGCACTAAAGATACCACCTATTTTCATCAATATTCAGCTTACTCAGTCTATCTCTAGGGAGACAACTCAAAAGTCCTATTTGGTTAGGGGTGCCCAGGTGACTCAGTTAAGCATCTGACTCAGGTCATGTTCTCAGGGTTCGTGAGTTTGAGCCCTGCATGAGGCTCTGTGCTGGTGGTATGGAGCCTGCTTCTCTCTCTCTCCATCCTTTCTCTGCCCTTCCCCTGCTTGCTCTCTCTCTCTCTCTCTCTCTCTCTCAAAATAAATAAATAAACTTTAAAGAAATAAAAAAAAGTCTTATTCCATCAGAGCATCAAACTCCAAGTCCATGATTTCTGGGTAATGCCTGATGGTCTAGATGTGGGTTTTTTTTTTTTAATGTTTCTTTAATTTTTTAAAATTTTGATAGAGTGCATGTACATGCTCGCACAAGCAATGGAGGGGCAGAAAGAGAGAGAGAGGGAGAGGGAGAATCCCAAGTAGACTTTACTCTTAGTGCAGAGCCTCATATGGGACTTGATCCCATGACCCTGAGTCAGGGTGCGTATCCCTGAGCCAACTGGAAAAAAAATAGATTGTCTCTTTCCCCCATATCTGGTATACAACTATAGAATGGGGCTAGGTGTCTACAGCATTCCCATTTGCAAACAGGAAATCACCGATTCACATCAATTCTGAAATCTAACTGCAAATCCCAATATCCTGGGGGTAAGAAAACTTCTTGATTAGGTTATGATTGGGCCCCAGGGCAGGGGTTTTCCAAGTCCATTGTTCTCCAGGGCCCCTGACTCTGTACTTTTGGGGCCTTTCCTTTTCTAATATTTGGCTTGGCTACTTCTGGAAAGTGCATTGTAGAATGTGCCCTCCTTCACAGGTTTAGAAGCTTTCTTAGCCTTCAACTTGATCATAGAAGCTCACAAGTCCAACTGTTGTTAAGTTTCTGTCTTTAGACACAGAACTGTCACAAACATTTTTAGAAGGCACATAGTTTCTTTGGCTATACAACTTTCTCAAGAATTTAATCAGCTTCTTTTTATAGTTGATTTTGGTCAGTTCCTTGTGCCAATAGCTACATACACCATTCTTTATTGAGACATCCTTCTCTCTGTTTCATCTTAACTGCAGGTGTATTAAGCCTACCAGGCTTCATTGGAAGAGCCACAACTTCAGTCTATTTTATTTGGGTGATTTTGTCCAAGTGTAAATCTAACTAAGTGCCATCTTAACTCATTCAGAAGTTTAACACTGGGCGTGAAAACCATACCCTTGATTTATCCCTTGAAATAAGGCTTGTTCTAATCTTTCAGTATTTCACCAATCAGTGATAAGAAATAATAGTCCTTTCCAATCCTGCAAATCTCTAATTTTCTGGACCATCTCTCTTACTTTCAATACTTGCTTACGAATCAGTTCATTCTGTTCTTAGCTCATTGGTTTTATTATAGTATCTTGTCACATGTAACCAACAGCAGTCAACAACCTGTTGGAAAAGTTTGGTCTCCAAATCACTTCCTGTAAAGCTACAAGTTCAAAAAGTATATTACCTTTTAAGTCATCACAGGTGACAGTTTTACAAAATAGGTCATCTATTTTGCAGCTGTAACCAAAGATTCCTTGCTGCCTACCAGCTGAGCACAGAGCTAATGCCACAGACTTTAGGTTTTTGATATGTTATTACTGAAATTCTAGGCACTTATTTTTTTTTTTTTTTGACCAGGATGGGAGAGCTCTCTAGTCCTTAGGTTTGTACGTTCCTTAAATTTGATCGTCATCAAATGATTTTTTCCCAGGCAACTGGAATATACTTTCAACTTATAAGAGGTTATAGATAAAAGTGATGATTTGTTAATTAAAATTGAAAGTCTACTTAAGTGTTCTCTAACCAGAACATGTTATTCTCTGAGTCAAGAGATTCCAGAAACTAGTATTGCTCAATCATGAGTGGATATCATTACGGGATATTTCACCCAATCTCTGTGAAGCTTGACCTCTCTTATGTCATGATGGGGCTCAGCTGTTCTTTGACCAGGACTCTTGGACTACATTCTCTCCTTGTAGATTACATTCTAGGGGGTCAGAGACAGACAACAAATACTGAACACAAAATATCACTTACCACATAATGTAAGTCTGTTTAAAAATTTTTTCTAATGTTTATTTTTGAGAGAGAGAGAGAGAGAGAGAGAAAGAGAGAGAGAGTAAGTAGGGGAGGGGCAGAGAGAGAGAGGGAGACACAGAATCAGAAGCAGGCTCCAGGCTCTGAGCTGTCAGCACAGAGCCTTGCGTGGGGCTCAAACTTATAGGCCGCAAGATCCTGACCTGAGTCGAAGTCAGCCGCTTAACTGACTGAGCCAGTTAAAACTAGGTGATGGGATGTAGAGGAACTTGGAGGAAGGAATGGAGGAAGACAATTTAGCTGGAATGGTCAATGAAAGTCATTCTAAGGAGGGAACATCAGAGCTGAGACTCAAATGAGGAGAAAGAGGTAATCATAGAAGATCTGAGCAAAGAAAGTCTATGCAGAGGAATACCAGGTTCAAAGGCCAGTGACATGAAGGAGCTCAGTGTGCTAGAAGGCTAGGAAGAAGGCCAGGGAAGCTGGAGAATGGTGAAGAGAGACATATGTGGTCATGTTTGAGAGATTGGCAAGAAATGTATCATGGATAGCTTTGTTGGTGATGTGGACGAGTTTTTCACTCTAAGCCCAATGGAACCATTGGAGGCTTTTAGGCACTAGATCAGTTTGACCTGTATTATGCTTTAGAAAGGTCATTCTGGCTGGCTGCTGTGTGGAGAATGAACTCTGCAGAGGAAGAAGTACATACAGGCCATTGAAGTCCAGGTGTGACATATTGGTTGCTGGGATTAGAGCTGTAGCAGTGGAGATGATGATAAGTAGCAGGATCTTGAAAGTATTTTGGAGATAAGAATTGGCAAGATTTGCTGATAGATTGAGAGGAGTGAGAAAAGGTATTTTGGCCCAAGAAACTTGGTGGTGATGATACCATCAACTGTGATAAGGAAGACAGCTGGGGGTAAATCAAGACTTTTATTTTGGACATACTAAATTTGAGATGTCTATTAGACAGCTAAGAGGCGACGTCAAGTAGGCAGTTGGATATATAAATCTAGAGCCCAGGGGAGTGTTAAGAGCTGGAGATAGAGATTTATGAGTCATCAGTACGAAAGTGTTATTTTAAGCCATGGAAGAGGATGAGATCACCTAGAGAAGGAGTTTGGAGAGAAAGGAGGGTGGACACCAGAGTTAAGGGTTAGCAGAGGAGGAGGAACCAGAAATGGAAATTAAGAAGGAGCAAGGTTGAGGTTGGAGGAAAACCAAGAGTGGTAAAGATATTTCTGCAAGAAGAAAGTCAAATGCTGAAATTTGATTAATGGCCCAATTCTGTTTCCTGCTTTATATTTCTCCTGAACATCCACAATACCATGCCCTTCTCCCTAGCATTTGATCCTACCGGAAAGGAGGGTATTTACAGAATAGTCATTGTTTGCATTATTTTATAATGCTTTTAAGATTTATTTATTTATTTAGAGAGAGAGAGAGAAGTGGGGAACATAGAGAGAGGGAGAGAGAGAATCGTAAGCAGGCTCCACGCTGTCTGTGCGCAGCCCGATGCAGTGCTTGAACTCATGAACTGTGACATCATGACCTGAGCTGAAATCAAGAGTTGGGCGCTTAACCAATGAGCCACCCAGGTGCCCCCATTGTTTGTGTTATTATTCCCTTTTGGTGAGCTATATTAAGAGATGGATGAAGTGGCATCCTGCTGGATCAGGGAGATCGTGGGTCTATATTGACGTGGCTGGTGATAAGAACTCATTTGCTGTAAGATGGAGAAAGGTTTCTTAATTTCCCAGAATGTTGGTTTCCTCATTTGTTATCTGGTGATAACAATACCCAGAGTTTTGTTATGGGGGGTGTGAAAATAATACATACAAAGCACTAAGCTCAGTGCTGGGAAGAAGGTAACTAGATCACAAATGGTAGCTTTTATTACTTTTTCCCTGATGCTAATTGGCTAACTATGGAAATGGACCAATATCAAGTAATCCTGGGAAGATGAATTGGTTAATCGTTCAGAACTATGTCGGAGAGATGAGTCTGCCCACTATTGCTATAGGATAGAAGCCAAACACTCAACTAATAAACAGATGCCCCCTGCAACCTTAGTCCTCACTGCCTAAACTCATCTTTTCAAAGTCAGGATGTGTACAAATCAGTTAAGTGATGTTTTAAGAGTTGGAGAATCAGTGATAGAAACATACCTCTGTGCTTCTCTGTGGAGGAATTATCCAGGCCCGGCCATGAAGCTGGCAAATAAGGCTGCCAGTGAACAGATAGGGTAGGAACAGGGTCCTCCATAGAGCTAAGAGAAGGTCATGAACTCTGTTAAAATAAGCAGCATTTCCCCACCTTTGGGCAGCTCACAAGCCTACCTTATCCTCTGAAGCACAAGAGAATGGGTCAGGGATATAATTGAGCAAGTGTCTCGGATTCATTTTCCAGAAAATGAGGCCGTTAGCCCTAGCTGCTCTCTGAGAGGTTTTTGTTAAACATAACAATTCCTCTGCAAATGTTACAGTTCCCCTTATAGTCCCTCTGCGCCAGCCACTTTCATCTGTGGGCGCAGTTGGGTGGCACTGGCTGCCTTGGAGCAGGGCAGGGAATCTGTGCTGATGGAGATGTAGCCGACCTTTCCTCCAGACTAACTTCCCCCCACTCCCATCTCCTTGAGGTCATCTCATCTCCAGTTTGGGAATCATGCTCCACACCCACCCTTCAACTCACGTGTCTCTTTTGCAGTTGAACTTAATCTGTTAAATTAATTTTCCCTGGAGGAGAGCTATCACTTTGGCCTAATTATCAGAACGGTAGAACACCTTCTATCGAGTAGACTCACTCAGTTTGAATCTTGAGTCCAGCATTTAAGATCTCTGTGATCTTGATTCACCTGGTAAATCTCCCTAATCCTGTTTCCTCATCTGTAAAATAGGACTAACTATTGCATAGCATATCATTTAGAGTAAGCAATTAATCCACACAGAAGACTTCTTTAGCATTATTAATTTAGACCCTTGAACAAGACCAGGGAATAGGGGTGACACCCACCCTGCTCAGCCAAAAATCTGCCTATAACTTTTGACTCCCCCAAACTTAACTACTAATCGCCTACTGTTGACTGAAAGCCTTACCAATAATCGACTGGAAGTTGATTAACACATATTTTGTATGTTATATATATTATATACTGTATTCTTACAATGAAGTCAGCTAAATCAAATGATACTAAGAAAACCATAAGGAAAATAAAAAATATTTTTATCTTTGCAGTACAGTATGTACTGTGTTTATTGAAAAAAGCACATGTAAGTGAACCTGCATAGTTCAAACCCATGTTGTTCAAGTGTTAACTGTACCATTAAGTCTATAATAAATATTGATGGTTTATTTAATCCGTATTATGCAAAAACGCTGAGAAACTCATTTTAAGAGACTTCTTTATGCTGTTATTTTCACTAGTGGTATTTTATATGTCATTGTTGGTTACACATTTTATTCTATCCTCTATGATGCTTATGAAAAAAGAAATACCATGTTAGGAGGATCTAGGAAACTAGCTTTATGATATAGTAGAGGATAATGGCACCTCCTCCAGTTTTATATTTATGACAATGTCTAACCCGTCAAACAAAATGTCAACACAGAGCCAGAGTCATTTGGTGAGTATGTTTATCTAGGGTGTTTTCAGCTGCATGTAATGGGAAAGCTTGACAGAAACTGGCTTAAATAATGGGAAAAAAAACATATCTCACAAAGCTAAAAGTCCAGAGATGGGATAGTTCAGCCATATCCCGAGGGATCCATTGTCTCCACGTTGATGCCATGCTGTCTTCCAAGGGTTGTCCTTGCCTTCAGACTTGGTCCTCTCTGGTCACAAAATGGCTATTAGAGTCCTAGGCCTCATCTCCAGGTGTGGCTTCGTTTAGAGAAAGAAGGGCCATTTTTTTCTTATGTCTCTTTCTTATAGGATCCCACTGATGACTCTAAGAAATTGCTGGCGTTGGCAGCCCTCCTTAGGCTTGTAGATGGTCTCAAGAGTTCAGCATAAAATAGTTCACCAACTTGCCAGTGCAGCACACTGGCATCCTCTCTTCCTTCTGTCCCTACCTTTTTATTTCTTTCATATTTGTTTTTTAGAGAGAGAGATACAGAGCTTGAGCAGGGGAGGGGCAGAGACAGAGGGAGACACAGAATCCGAAACAAGCTCCAGGCTCTGAGCTGTCAGCACAGAGCCCGACACAGGGCTCAAACTCACGAACCATGAGATCGTGACCTGAGCTGAAGTCGGATTCTCAACCGACTGAGCCACCCAGGCGCCCCTGCCCGTACCTTTTTCCACATGGGCAGTTGCACATTTTAAAGTCTATCCCTTGCAGGATCTCACCCCCAGTTCCAGTTGTTTTTATCAGTTTGGGTTATCTGCCACAAGCAACAGAAAACACCTCTAGCTGCTTTAGGCAGGACATAAATTTATTTAAAATGTACTAAATAGTTCCAGAATGACCTTGAATTTTCCTTAGCAGTAAAGGACATCATTGTGACACTTGGCAAATTCTGAATAAAGTCTGCATATTAGGTAATAGTAGTGTGTCCATATTGATATGATGACAATTGTGCTGTATGTAAGATAATTTTTTTAAGTAAATACAAGTGACATTTTAGGAAAAATATATCATGTCTACAATTTACTATTAAGCAGTTTAGAAGAATTCTAGAAAGAGACAGAAGAAAGCAATGCAGAATAATAATATTGGGGAAACTGGCTGAAGGGTGTCCATAAAGTCTTTGAACTGCTCTTGTAACTTTTGTATCAGTTTGAAATTCTATCCAGTTAAAAAAAAATGTAATGATGCAAGCTATGCAAGGTTAAGGTTGCAGTGCTTTATTAATTACAACGGCTTGCTTTAGTAAACTCTAAAGACAATGAGGAAGATACTTAGTGAATAGCCCAAGAGTAGCCTCGATTGCAAAAAATTCAGGCCCAAAGGCTTCAGAACTGGAAACAATGCTCCATGGTCAGTCTGCAGTGCAAGAGCCAGACAGATAGAGCTCAGGTCGTGGGCTTGTACCCAGAAGCAAGTCAGGCTGTAACAGGAGTATGGAGACTTAGTAGTCTCCAGAGTTGACACACAGCTTCTGCTTTGCCACAAAGAGAGGACTTTCCCGAGGAGGCGTGAGTTTCAGGTACAGCACACCCCACAAGGATAGAGGTCTGTTGCAAGATAGCATTTGTAGTTCCCTCCCTTAGGATGTCAAAATACACTCTGGCTGTTGTCTTGTTGAAGGTAGGAGCAAGGGAAAGTGTATTTCTCTCCACTTGAAGGGAGGAAAGTATTCACAGATGTTAGGTCTGAACTCACATATGCTCACACACAATAAGGGTTGATATGGAAGAAATTAGCCTTGATGAGATTTAACCACTTTCTGATGTTGCACGGAAAAGTTGAGTCCTTTGTTTTCAGCTGGATTGGTTTTATTCTGAGTATTCTTTATTCTGGATGTTGATATATATTTTTTTCACTCTCTTTCATACACTTTTTGAGGTTTCCTCCTTTTCTATTTCTTGTAAAAAATGATTGGGTTATTTCACATGACTATTCTCTTTCAGAAAATATTCAGTTCATGTCTCTCAAGAAGAAAGCCCAAAAACAAACAAACAAACAAAATAAACAAAAGGAAAAAAAAGAAGAAGAAGAAGAAGCCCAGCTCTCTGCTCTGGCCTAGTATCTCGTGTTTAATTGAGACTCAACATACTTTTGTTTCTCACTCAAACTTTGTTTTATGCAGAATAATAATAACCCACTGAGTGTAATATAAATGTAGTTGTGTAACGTATAATATTGAGGCCTAGTAGCATGTTAAGTGCTATTTGTGCATTAAGCATTAAAATAATTTTTTGCTCTTTATATTTTATTGGAAAAGAAAGACTCATGCTATCAGTTAAGGCAAAAAACAGCAGAGTATAATATTTTTATAAATGTTCCCCATAAAAAATCATTAGAGGGAAGTAGAAAGATAAGAGAAATGGTACTCTAAAAGTATTTGACATCTGGTTGGAATTGTTATGTTATTTGATTATTGAAAACTTCTTTGGAGGGGTCGGGGGAATTTTAACATTTCATTTGGCAGTCAGATAAGGGATGAATTTAACTGGCCTTCAGTACTGCTGGCCCGTTTCTGAGAGCTAGCTGCTAAGAGGAAGGAGGTGGGGAGGAAAAAGAAGCCTTTACTTACACTCTGTGAGGGATGATTCAGGTAGACAGCCTGAATTATGTGACTTATTGGCAGCAAGTAAGTATTGCCTGAGTGGATTACTGCAAAATGCTTTAGCTGTGGACGGCTTTGAAAACCACTCATCAATTACAGATGGTGCCTGGTATGGTAGCAGGGTACCCTCGAGTGCTTTCGTCCAGGAAATTTGAAGGAACCTGTTATCTCTGACCTCCTCTAACCACCTCTTCCTTCACAAGTGACCTTTCTTACCTAAAGACCTCAAATGTTTATCACGAACCTGCTGCTCCACACTGGGTATCAATTATTAAACAATGCCCGTTGTAGGCCTGTGACTTTTGTCTCAGAAATTACAAAGACCAACATTTGTCTTTGTTAACCCACTGAGTGGTTCTTTGTCTCTAGTCATAAGTAAAAGGATCAAATTAGGGATTCTAGATTATCAGAATCACATTAGGGTTAAGCAAATCTCCAGGTTTTCCCAGAGTTACTTCAGCAATAGATGTTTCTTATTGAGACAGGAAGGAAGACAAAATGTTCTAACATGGCTAAACATGATAGGCAAGTGAACCCATCTAGGGACATTCGGTTATAACTGTCCCTACTTGGGTCCATGTAGTTACCCAGGGTAACTTGGGTCCATGGATACTTGAGAGGTCCATGGAAAAGGTTCAGGGTACTTGGGAGTCTATTCAGAATGTAAGCAAAATTTTGTGTGTATTTTCTTGTGTGCATTTATTTTTCTGAGGAGCATCCATACTTCCCATTGGATTCTCAAGGGGATCCAGGTTCTGGAAAACATTGGAAATATTGCTCCATAGCAAATAGCCGCAAATCTGTCTAAATCCAGGTTGTCTTCAGCCTTAAGCAGAGCCAGGTTAAAGGAAAGAAGAGAGTTAGCTTCCTGAAGTGCCCTCTATAAGGAATGCTAAATCATTGTTGGAATAATTGAAAAAGAAATGCAAATTCATCTCACTCCTGGACATTGCCCTTGAGTGAAATTAAAAACAGAGACTTTTCTGACTTTTGAGCATTTTGTAAAGCACCCTTGTAGTCATAGCCAAAATTCCGGGATTAAATTATGAGCATAATTCTAGGTATTCTGGAAACCTAAGTGGCTACTTTTTCAAGGAGAACTGCAGTTGAGTAACCACAAATAATAGTAACAAAAATTTATATTTACTCCCATCTCTCATAAAAAGCTTATCCATGTCATACCATATTTCTCATCATCTCCACTGCAAATCCTCATTTCCTTCACTAGGTACTCTTCCATATTCTTTTTTTTTTAATTTTTGATGTTTATTTATTTATTTTGAAAGAGAGAGAGGAAGCATGAGCAGGGGAGGGGCAGAAAGAGAGGGAGAGAGAGAATACCAAGCAGGCTCCATGCTGATGGTATAGCCCTGAGCCCAACTCAGGGCTTGATCTCATGAACTGTGAGACCATGACCTGAGCCAAAATCAAGAGTTGGACGCTTAACCCACTTAACCAGCTGAGCCACCCAGGCACTCCACCCTCCATATCCTCTCTCCCAGTCCACACTACTTATGCTTCTGATTTTCCTCTCTGGCCCTCTCCCCATGGCCTTGCTCTGTCTTATGTAGATCAGCATGGTGGCTTTGGCTTAGTCATTTCTCCTATCCATAGGGAATATTCCTATGGGCCTGCCCCTTCCACCCATATTTTGTATTTGGCATCAAAAGTATTCTAGTACCTGATTTGGGGAAAGACTCAGATCAGCAACAGGAAAAATGGAAAACTGAGAAACACTCACTTCTAAATCTTGTTCTTGCTGCACATGGCAGAGTGTCAATTATAAGAAACAAACGATTTCTTTCATTACTTGATTTTTGAAGCCATTTAATATGCCTCCCAGGTAGTTTTCTGATTTGGAAAACCGTAAGAGAAAATAGAAATGTTTAATGCTTTCCAGAATTCTTGTTTTAGAATTCTGCTTCAAACTGGGGAGATGAATTGGTAAGTGAGGCTGATTCTGGATGTAGTTTTCATTAATTTAAAATCTGTTTCCTTCTATCCCCACTCACAGTTGATGGGCTTGTACAGATCTTTCTACCTGAGCCAGATGTCATGCCAGACCTTGGTGAAATGGAGATGAAAAGACCCATCCCAGCTTTCAAGGACAGGATGTCACATAAGCGGGTGATTGCAGTATGTGAAGATAAATGCATACATGGGGGTATGTATACTGGGCAATGGGAACCGGTTGTGAGAAGCATCTACATTTGTCTACAGGAGGGGAGCCTTAAGCTAACTCCTGGAAAATGAATAAGCATTAGGAGGATGTGAGAGGCACACAATACACAAAAAAATGATGGCATGAGACATAAGAAGGCATGTAAAGCGGGGCACTTGGGTGGCTCAGTCAGTTGAACATCTGACTCTTGGTTTTAGCTCAGGTCATGATCTCACAGTTTGTGGGTTCAAGCCCCATATTGGCTCCATGCTGAAAGTGTGGAGCCTGCTTGGGATTCTCTCTCTCTCTCTCTCTCTCTCTCTCTCTGCCCCTCCCCTATTCATGCTTTCTCTCTCTCTCAAAAATAAATAAATAAACTTAAAAAAAAAAGAAAAAGAAAAGAAACCAAAGGTGGCTAGTCAGATACATTTAGTCTTCATAGTAAGGGACCTTTGTTTTCCTCCTGGGGGATTCTGAAACTTGGAGCCACTTATCTGTAGCCAGCACTGTGGTGGTTCTCAGTGTGGCATGGTGGCTAACTGGGTGGGTTCAGAGATCAGCCTGCCAGGGTTCTCTTGTTCGTGCTAGTGAAGTGACATTGGACAGTTTCTCTGGCTTCCTGCGTATCACTTTTCTCATCTATAAAATGGGGATAATATTGTCTCCTTCACAGGGGTGCAGTGAAGATATAATGAATCTATGTACAACATTTAGAATTGTACCTGACATAGGCATTAGAGTACAAAAAACATTAACTGGTATGTGCATTCCCTTTCAAACATCAATAAATGGAATGTTCTGCAACATTCCAGAGTTGATCTTTTAACAAGGTTGGCCCTGTGAGTAGATAGGTGGATTAGACACCTCTTTAAAAGGTTTTTCTCCCCTCCCAAAGTTTTATTTATTTATTTTGAGAGAGACAGAGAGAGCATGAGTGAGAGGGGACACAGAGAGAGGGAGAGACAGAGAGAATCCCAAGGAGGCTCTGCTCTGCCAGCACTTCTGACATGGGGCTCATTCCCATGAAACTGTGAGATCATGACCTGATCTGAAATCGAGAGTCAGACGCTTAACAGACTGAGCCACCCAGACGCCTCTTTATGTTGCAAGAAGAGTAGTGAAACTCTTCTCTATTCTACCGTATTTCTCCTACTTGGAATGGGGATACCCACTGATTAAACCTTACTGGTTTGTGAAGATAGTTGATAGTTAAACCATTATTAAGCATTAACATCTGCTTATCTGATAGTTATCCAATCAGCTTATCTTATGTATTATTTGATAAGTTATCAGAGCTGGGATCATAGCCTAGAGGGAATTGGTCACAAATCTGGTAAGTCAAAAACATAAATGAAAAGTGAAGGAATACAAAGTAAATTTTGTCTGTAGCATACTATATAATTTAAACCTTGTTCACAACATAAATATTATAGTTATTGTTTATAAAACACTTTAACATGTTATCTTATGGGATAGTTAAAACTATCCCAAGAGGTGTAGGTGGAGCATCTTTTACTATTTTTTTTAACATTTGTTTATTTTTGAGAGAGAGAAAGAGTGTTAGTCAGGGAGGAGCAGAGAGAAGGGGCTAGAAGGTCCAAAGTGGGCTCTGCACTGACAGCAGAGAGCCTGATGTCTGGCTCGAACTCATGAGCTAGGAGATCACTACCTGAGCTGAAGTCAGACACTCAGTTGACTGAGCCACACAGGTGCCCCAAGCATCTTTCGCTGCTAAGAATACATTCAAAGTAAGGAAACCAAGGCACAGATGAAGACAAATGTGGCAACTTTTGTTTAATTGCCTCTTCCCACCTTATTCTTCCTATCTAACTCTGCAGTGTTTTTATTGAGAAAGAGAGAAATGTCTAAAATCCACTTTGGGGAGTTGTATGACTTCTAGTGGAGCACTTCCTATATGTATCAAAAAGTTATAGTCCCTGGTAGTATCCTTCACTGAGTATCTGCTGCCTGGGGCAGGAAACTTGCTTGGGATATATGTATTATTCATATTTACAGGCTTGCCTGTTATAACAAGACTTTAGAGTTGCTACCTCATGTTTACAGACACATAGCAACAACAAGGGACAAAGACATGGGCTTGGAATTTATCCCGTGGATATTTTTATAACCTATGCTGTGTGCAGAGTCACCATGGAGTGACTCAAGGAGTGTATAGACGAGTTGGGGAAGGTGTGAACTGCAGGCTATAAAAGGATAAATAAAAATAAAATGAAGTTAGGAATGAATAAATGCAAATATCTTTAGGTACCATGATTCTGTAGGTACTTTTGAGTAAGTGGAAATAAGCATCTGATAATGTCTCGTAATCTCAAAATCCACTTAAAAACGTGCACCCTCAATTCATGAGCCTACCAATCTTTTATGATTCATAAAAATCCTTATGGAATAAGCATGTGGAGAGAAAAGAAACTAAAGAGAAACTCAAATGGAGACAGCAGAGCCTCAGCTCCATGAGATCAGGGACCAAGCCTGAATTATTTGTTATCCTCAGGGCTTAGAATAATACTTTAGTAGATGCTCAGTAAATATTTACTCAGTTAAGGAATGAATGGGTACATGGGGAAATGCCGGAGACTATCACAGGATTGGAAAAGCATACTGTAATGTGTAGCAAGGTGGGTGCTTTATGCTTGGCAGGTAGTGCATAATAGGTGTTCTGGAAATCTGGAAGGAAGGCCAGAAGGAAATGAGAGAGAGAGTTAATACCAGAGGATCCTAGGACTCAGAGGAAATTTGCAAGGTCATTGGTCCTTCCCTTAAACCTCAAGGAAAAGTCTGAGTGTAGAGCATAACAAAACAACCAAACCAACCAACAACCAACCAAATAAATAAAAAGCCTCATACTGTTGACATTTAACATTGTTAACCAGCCTGATAGAAAGAAGCAAAAGGTTTGGAGTTAGAGAAAGATTTTGAGTTGAAGTCCAATTGAATCCTGGCTTTTTTGCCTTTTCTCCTGTAATCTTGTATGAGTTGATGTACTAGTTGGGCCTTGGTTTTCTCACCTCTTCAAGGGGAATGAATTACTATGCTAGAATTTTTATAAAGATTAAATAAGATAGTGTATTAAAATGTGTTCAATAGTTTAATAAATGTTTGTAAAAGAAATCCCTCAAATAGATTGAAATGTTTAATGTTAATAACTACCCAAAGGAAAGATTTTTCTTGGAATGTTTTAGAAGGAGAAATGCTAATCCAAATCACAAGTATCTTTTCTTAAAATTCGATTTATGGAAAAATCTAGTGCTTTTGGTTGATGGTGTGTCTCAGGATTTTGCATACAAGAGAAAATGCTTCAAAAAAGTAATAGAACATAGTATAAATTATTTGGCAACAGGCTGTCATATTCTACTACAAAAATTCTTCAATATTTAATTAAAAATTCAAGCAACTTAAAATTCATGACATGTCAAGGACATTAATTGAGGGTATAAACTAACTGTTGGAGGGCTTTGACTGTCAGCTCCAAGGCCAGACTTTCTCTCCTGGTTCAGATTACTGGGAAGGTTTTGAAGAATGGATCTAGCTGTTGTAATGGATGACTATGGTCGCAGCAGTAAGTGTAGATATCAGTGTCTATTTTGATGTGCTGCCCCTGTTCGAGTTTGGAGAGTCAGAAATGGAAAGAAATGAGAAGGCCTGTCAGAGCTAACAGCCCAGGAATCTCTTGGGATGTGTGTGAAGGGTGGCCTTCAAATCTGCAGAGGTTACAGCTGTGCCAGGAGATATATAAAGTTTTAAGAACATTAAATAAATGAAATCTGTCCTCTTAGTTTCTTATACTATGCACAGTGCCAGTGCCAGCCCTGGGCTCAGGGACAAATATACTGACAAGTGATTAATATCAGGGAGAACCATCTAAATCCAGAGACATACATAATTCTGCATCTGTCTCTTGTTGGTTGACAGTCACTTGGATAAGACTGCCAACCAGGTCGAGTGTGGTCATAGCAGAAGTTGAGTTCCAGTTTATCCTTGCCACCAGTGCTCTGTCATTTAAGGGATCCAAGAGGGAACAGATTTGTTTTATCAGACACTGTCTTTGTGAGGTGGCAATGACAGTTTCTTCGTCTCTCCCCTTCAGAGTAATTTAGTCAAGTCACACAAGGAAATACCCAGCCACCTTTTCCCCAGGTATCCCTCCACCTACTCTGACCTTAAGTAACCCTAGTGCTTAACTAAAATTAGAAAAGTAGAAACAGGGAAAAAAATTACAACCAGTATGTTTCTTTATGATCATGCAGTTACCTACCCACACCTCCTTTTAAAGATGAGTAAGTTGAGGACTTGGGACAGAGTGTAATCATGTAACTGGCTTATAATCAGAACCCAGTCTAGAGCCCCAAACTCTTGACAACCAGGCCAAAGTATTTCCTACTATTCTTAGTTTGAGAAGCAGGGTGCTCTGAAGATGAGTTGAATAGCAGAAAAAAAGAAAACTAGGAAAAGCCTATAAAGAGAAAGTCTGAGCAAGAGACATTTGCAGATTGAATGCAATTCTAAGAAAGCAAAAGAATTTGATATGCATGTGAATAAAGTGAACATTAAGGAGTATGTTAATGTTTAAGTGTTAAAATTAAAGGAGTCTGTTAAATATTAAAAGGAGTGAGCACTGATGGCCCTCCAAGGAGATGAGTGAATGAATGAATGATTGAATGAACCAAAGGTGTTTTTGTCTTGATATTTCTTGTCCTGGAAAATCTGGTACAGAACTAGTCAGTTATATAAAAGGGTCGGAGGGCAGTGAAAGTCTGTGTGAGCCTCCCGTCCCCATGGGCTTGATCTACTAGGGAACAGACACATGCATCATTATGTGGAACTGCTGAGCTAGAAACACAGATTCTGGTCTGTCTGCATACGGCTTCTTTAATGGGAAGGGAAAAATCAATGGAACTGAAAAAAAAAAAAAAGAAAATTTTACTTTATGCTTGTCAAGAATTGCCAAAGACTTGAGTTACAGGAGAATAGCTTTGAATTCCCTGGGAATGACTGACCAGTTGGAACGTCCCAAGCCCTCTGATTGACCACAAAGCCTATTTAATCAAACGGGTAACTGGTCAATCATTCTGTTAATGGGTCAATTCAGTCCAAATGGTTCACTGGTAGGCTACAATGAATATAGCATTTGTGTCTTCTCATCTGTAGATTCTGGCCAATGCCAACTTCTCTTATTGGATAAATAGTCCTTTGAGGTTATGATGTTGGGATGTACTGACTCATGCAATGCATCTACAGAGTGAGTTTTTTAGATGAAGTGATAAAATGTGGCAGCAATCGAATGCTGAATAAGGAAGACCTCTGGATGAGGTAGGCTCCAGACTACACAAATCATGGAAGAGTGTGCTTTCGAATAGTGTCCAAGGTTGTAGGCTCCACATATGGACTGCCTAGTTTGAATTATGCCACTGTATTTATTGGGTCTTTGAACAGATCACTTAACTTTTTCCTCTGCCAGTTTCCTCATCTGTAAAATGTAGGAATAATAATTCCCTTCCCCTCAGGATATTGTGAAGACTAAGAAATATTTATGAAGGGCTTAGAAAGAGAATGTCGCAGAAAATAAGTACTCTGTAAATATTAATATTATTAATTGAATTAATGCTAATTAATAATATTAATATTATTTAAATGTAGACAGCCCTGTCGACATAAGAAAATGATGGATGAACATGATATATGCTTTAAACACATGCAGCAATATCAAACTGTGACATAAGATTATTAATGGTAGTATTAATATTACTGGAGGCAGTGATTGAGGGAATACAAGAAAGAAATCTTTGGGTTACTTAATCTCCCTAAAACACCAAGTAACAGTCAGCTGGAAACTTGGTACCATAGAGCTTTTATCTTGGACTTTAGAGGGAAGGTCGCTGGCTCATTGGTTCAACGGGCACAACAGAACAACTACACATATTGAACCTCTACAATAAACTCAGAGGTTAAAGAAATATGGATAAAATATGGTTCCTGTCATCAAAGGCTAAAGAGAATAGTGGGGGAGAATAACATAAAATAACATAAACCACTAGCTCTCCTCCAAAGAAGAGCCATATTATTTTCTCAGAGAAACCACCTTTGGCTCTTTAACTGCAATTAGTTAGCCCTCCATCCTCTTCATCTCTGTCCTCCCTCCTCTCTCTCTACCAGCCTAGGCATCCTTACTGTATGCCCTAACACTCCATGTTTTTATCCTTTGTAACCTTTATTATCAGGTAAATTTAAAAGTTGTTTTCACAGAGGTGCCTGGGTGGCTCATTCAGTTAAGTGTCCTACTCCTGGTTTCAGCTCAGGTCATTAACTCATATTTAGTGAGTTTAAGCCCCATATAGGGCTCTGCGCTGGAAGTGCAGAGGCTGCTTGGGATTCTCTCTCTCCTTCTTTCTCTGCCCCTCCCCTGCTCACTCTCTGTCTCTCTCTCAAAATAAATAAATAAACTTAAATAAATTGTTTTTGCAATTTTCCATCCCTCTTGACAGTAACTTCTTGAAACCCCAGACCATGTCTGTGCTTACTGCTAACTCCCCAGTGCTTAGCACAACACCAGGCACAAAACTACTTTATAACTATTTGTAGAAAGAAGGAAAGTGGAGGGTCCTTCCTGGCAGAGCTGAGGAAAGGTAACAGAGGAGGAGCTGGGCTTTGAAGGAAACAGAGGAGTTCCATGGAGGAAATGCATATATGACCGTTTAATACACACTGTGCATTTCCAAATAACTAAGTTGCCTGGCTTGTTCCAACCACTTGGATCCACTGTTGAGCTGAAATGTGTAGTCATTTTGACATTTTGGAGAAATCTTTACTAAGGAAGATAGGCTGGCTACTATAACTGGGTCAGGCATCTGAATTCATGTTCTATTTCTTCCAATTAGGAGCTCAGCTATGTCGCTTAAGTCATGTGATCCTCAACATCCGCATCTGTATAATGGAAGTCTCAATGATCATCCTCACTGAGCTATTGTGAGCATCGAGCCAGTACATAAGGGGGAAACCTTCTGTAAACAGCAGGTGTATATGAGACTTGCTTATTAGTATACTTGGTCATAACTGTGTTTACAAAAGTAATAACCACAATGATATGATGAATCATATGGTCATAAAAGGAGATCCCATGGAAGCTCCTAGAAGTGGCAAGTCAACGTGTTTTACAAACCCAGGTTATCCCTTAAAGGGAACCAGCACATCAACAAGAAAGCTTGTCAGCTTTCCCTCTCCCTGAATCTGGGCCAGGCCCATTGCCTGAATTTTATGTTAAATAATAAAAGCACTGGCATTAAATGTGTTGCCACGAATCAACAACCTATTTAGGGTAAGGTATTATGGCACAGCGGTCCCCAAGCAATGTGTGTTTTAAAAAAAATATGCTTAAAACTGCAAGCGCTTTGTGTGGCTGCTTCACAAAATCGCTAGAGCTGAAGTATTTGTATTTTAATGTTTATCCCCAAACTGGCCTGCTGTTTTCAAATTGCCCAGGAAACGAAATGTTGAAAATGGAAGGAAACCAGCACAAGCTAGATTTAGAAATGCAGTGTTAGTAAAGCAAGCTGTGGGGTTCTGATACCTTAAGAGCACCATAAAATGCTCATAATTAAATAACTGTTTTTCTTAACACAGCTATTCCTATTTTTCCCCCAGCCACTTATGTAAAGCATTTAATGTTCATTCTTTCATTACCAACCAGAGACTCTTGTAAAGAGGTAGCTGGTCCCAGAAATTGTTAAAAATATTTTAATAATGGTGTCCTTTACAAGAGGAAAAATGTATTAGGAAATGAAATCAGGCTCTCGATACTTCCTGTGGTTATTTTTATTGGCAATTGGCCCACAAATGATTTATATGGAGGAGAATCATGCCATGGAGCTGCTACCTGAACAACAGTGGTAAAAGCAATAACAAAATGCATTCTGCTTATCGGTGTCACAGAGACGGTGGCGGAGCATGAGGCTACCAGTAGCCTTTAGGTCTGAAGAAAGAGAGACAAGTTTGCTGGGGAACCATAACATGGACCAGCCAGGCTTCCAGATAATTAATGGAAGGAAGGAAGGGGATGAAACCAAAATCAGCTAGGATTTAAAGTGCTCCTACAATGGATTGGCATAATTTATACAATATTTTGAAAGCCTCACACCAACTGTATGAGGTGCATATGTAGCCGAGGTTGAAACAACTTAAGGTTGCACAGGGAGGAGATAGCAGAGCTAGTGGATGTCTTGTATCTGCATGACTCTCAATACTGTTTGTTCTCTGCTATTCAGTGAATAATACTGAGGTAGCAAGTTAAGGTATGAATGAAGGAGGGAAGTGTTCGAGACCGGCAGAATCCAAGGTAAGGGGAAAATGCTGTTTAGTGGTATTTCCCCAAGTGTGGTCCTGGGTCATCTGCCTTAGGAGCACGTCAAAAGTTTGTAAAAAATAAAAAATCCCAGGTCTTCCCACTATAGATTATGGAATCAGATTCCCTAGGTGTGGGACTCACGGATATAAGGTTATTCATTTATTCCCCAAGAACCTAAATTGATTCTCATGCACACTTAGAAACCAACCATAACCACCAATATGTCTTAATTTGTTCTCTGTGCTTAACTTAATGGGAATGTTCTCCGAGGAAATACCTCTCACAGCACTGTCGGTTAGTGAAACACATTTTCAGAAATGCTGATTCATATTTATGTAATTATAAACCTGTCCAGCTCATCTGTTGTGTGAACAGAGGAGCCCTAGGAACATGAGTCTGAGGTTATTGTAAATGTCTTTGCTGTGATATGATGGCCATTTCTAAGAGGGATTCAGTAAGTGCTTATGTTCCTATACCCAATGGGAAATCTTTTTTCAGCTCACACTTTAATCAGGAAGTAATTTTTCCCATAAGAGTGATGTATGATCTATTGCTGTGTAACAAATCACTAAAACTCAATGCCTCACAACAACGAACAAGATGCATATGAAGGACATGCAAAATGACAAAGCCAACCTCAAAAGATCGTATGTGATATAAATATATAACATTCTTGGCAAAACAAAATTATAGAAATGGAGAAGAGATCAGTGGTTGCCAGGGGTTAGGGATGATGTACAGAATGGATATGACAGTAAAAGGGTAGCATGGAGATCTTTGTGGTGATAGAGAAGTTCTGTATCTTGATTGCTGTGGTGGCCATAAAAGTCTACGCCAGTGGGTAAGATGGCATAAAACTCTACACACATATGCTGCCTGCTTTTAATTTTGGTTTTGATTTTGTACTGTAGTTTTATAAGATGTAATCATTGGGGGAAACTGGGTGAAGTATACATGAGACCTCTCTGTAGGAATCCTGCAATTTCCTGTGAAATTATAATTATTTCAAAATGAAAACATTGGAACAACTTAAGAAAAAAAACCTATAAACAATTGTTATCGCATAGTCCCCATTGATCTGAAATATAACAGTGGTGTGTCTGAATCAGGGTGTTTCATGAGATTTCAGTGAAGCTGTGGGCTGGACCTGAAGAATCATCTGAAGGATGCATGGGAGGATAATCTGCTTCTAAGCTCATTCATGTGACTCTTGGCAAGATTCAGTTCCTTACGGATTGTTGGAATGAGGACTTCCGTTCCTCCCTGGTTATTGGCTAGAGTTCTCCCTCAGTTTCTTACCACTGGGGCTTCTCCATAAATCAGCTCGCAACATGGCAGCTGGCCTCTCTTAAAGCAAGTGAGAGAGCGGGTGAGCACTCAGATGGCAACCATAGTCTTCTTAGAATCTAAACTGGGAGGTGACATCCCATTCTTTTCTGTCATAATTTCTTCATTAGAAATGAGTCAAACACCAGCTGACACTCAGAGGGAGGGAGTTACACAAGGAACATTAGGAACTGGGCATCATTGGGAGCATTTTAGAGGTTGTCTACCACAAGAACTTTAAAAAATATCTTTCTTTTAGATACAACATGAAGAAATGATAGAATACACAGTGATCAGATGAGAGGAATCTGATATAGTTCTGGCATTGAGTAGCCATTCTGAGGTTAATAACTGAGGCAGTCAACTGGTATTTTTTAGTCTATTAAAAGAAGCAAACTCTACAGCAATAACAATGTAAAAGACTGTACTGAGAGGGACATCAGTAAAGTCATAAGCAAATTCATAAGCAAATATCAAAAATTTCTTGCAAATAGTAGTAAAGACCCTGATATGAAGAGTAAATAGTATGGATATTTATTTCAAGATATACCTGATTATACCTTTACAGGCTGGGAAGGCTAGAACCAAGGTGAGGATCACCAGTAGGCAGTGTATATCTTTATGCTCCATTTGCTGCGATTGTTTTCATGAGGACTGGTCTCTCTCCAACACAGGTTGTGCTAGTTGTCTATATTAATCAGGTGAGAAACTTCTAAAGCCTTTAGTCTGACAGGCAAGATCTTCTACCCTAGGTCCCACTGAGACATAAATCATCATTTGCTGTGACCAGAATTGACCTTGGACTAAGAATTGGAATAGGGCTGTCCTGTTACTGGTAGCATAGATGGGCCCTTGGTAGTTATGTGCTGTACCCATGGCCTGCTGGTGGAATATTTGGGCTCCTTCAAAAGTCCAGAGTGTGTTTACTCCATGGGCAAGTCTCTATCCAACTCTTTATCCCAGAAGATGATAGATAATGAATGGTGTGACAGATTCAGCTAACTGTTGGCTAAATAAGTTCTGCTGTGGAGTATTGAGCATTGAGGAATAGCTAGAGCATTTTCTCTAGAAATGAGTGTTGCCAGAAGTATTGGATATGGTGTAGTGATCTTAGTGGGGTTTATTGAGTCTGTTCAGTCAATAAATGCTGAATGCCAGTGATGAAAAGGACTTTCTGGCCAAGGAAGCCAGGATAATCGTGGTGATGATGATGATAAACGCATCCTTGAATGTGTGTATGTGTGAGCCTGTGATGTGTGTACCCATGTCAGCCATTGTCTATCATCACAGGTGGTAATAGTTGGGACTATGACCCTCTTGTTTATCATTATACTTTGGCATATGTTAGTCATTCAGTGAATAAATTGAATGCATTCTTGAGAATTTCATATAATTTCTGTTCTTTTAACATGCAAGGGCTGAAGAATCAGGGCCAGGTAGATAATTGACAGTTGAGTTGTCTGTCCTAGGGTGGTTTGGCAATGAGATGGATAGAAGGTGTTAAACCAAATGAGAGACAGAGGGGAACCATAGAAGAGGGACTGAGTATACATTATCAGGGTATTTCTGGAGGCAAAATACAGGGTGAAAGCCTTAACTTCCCATGATGGCAGATGTGATTGTGATGGGTACATGTAAAGTCACAGGTTGGAGAAAAAGAAATGGCAGTTTAGTGAAATCAGACTGTTCTCAAGCAATAGAAACTTATCTTGTATCAAACTGTGTTGAAGTAGAGGTGTTGAAAATAGCTGAGGAACTTTCTAATGCTGACAGTTGTGAATTGTGTTTATCGATCCATTAACAACTATTATGATCAGTGGCACAAAATGTAATGTGCTGCCAGAGCTTGCGAGCCTAGATAGTTAACCTATAGGATTTTGTTTCAGAATGGTGTGTGTTAGAAATACGTACTGCTGAGATCTGTTTGTGTCAGGATGAGGGGGAAAACTAGCTGCTTGGTATTGCCACTGGTAAAGACAGCTGTGTGTTTCGGAGAAGTGGGAATCAACTCCCGTAGAAGCCCTTCCTACAAGGGGCTATTTGAATGTCTCTGGAGTTGCTACAGGGCACAGCACTTAAGTGGAAATTTTCCTCTGCCACAACACTGGCAGAGGGAGCTGATACTCACCAATGGCTTTGTTTCTCTCATTTTCCTTGGCCACAGTATTAAATGGTACCAGACCCTTTTCGTTTAGGTAGAGTCACACGCCATAGTGTGGGCAGAAGGGAGGAATGCCATTTCATGGACTGGCCCATAAAATCTTCCATGCACGATCCTCTGCCTGTGATGTGAATTAGAAACAAAGCGTTACTGTGCTAAGCCATGGAGATTTGGGGATATTTGTGACAGCAGTTAGCCTTCCCTGACTAATACAGCCATTGTTCCACAAGGCAAGGCCTGAAATCAAGTATTTTTCTAAAATATCTGATGGTGTTGAGGACATGCTTCATTGCCTGGGACACAGGAACACAGGGCAGGATGTCCCCCAGCTTGTATTTACAAACAGAAAACAGTTTAATATAAGTGAGTGAAAAGAGAAAATTTACACTTGAACACTGTCAAGTAATCCATGATTTCATTTG
Organism: Paguma larvata; assembly: GCA_030068075.1. Classification (NCBI taxonomy): domain Eukaryota; kingdom Metazoa; phylum Chordata; class Mammalia; order Carnivora; family Viverridae; genus Paguma; species Paguma larvata. Next base: position 58,981,599 of record CM057838.1, on the reverse strand, counting down.
TGTGTGTCCGTGTTAATGTGATGCCAAAATATTAGTTTGATTAAAATATGCACATTTCACAGTATTTGGTTACTGGCTAGTCAGTCATAATATTTAGTGTGAGAGAAATTGTCTCTAGTCATAATGTCTTTTCATTATTTCATACCCTGTTCATATGAAAAATACAAAGTGGTCTTGAACCTAAGATTCAGGGGTAGTAGGAATACTGTTGATAGACAAGCCTCTCATTTCAATGTAAAAGGATCAGCGATAAGATAAAGGGAATTATAGACACTAAGGGAGCACTGGAGGAAACAGATCTAGCTCATCTTGCACAGAAGGGAAGTGCAACTGTCAGCAAGTCTTAGCAATGGATGTTCTTGACAAGCAGTAATAAGAACCACAGGAATTTAGAGGTTAGTATCCTGGTCAGATTCCCCGAAGCTGAGCTAGCGATGGGGATTCTTGTGTAGGTGAGGCTGTTCTCACAAAGAAACCTGTAAGGAAGTTAGAGAAGCAAGATAAGATTCAAGAAGAAGCTAAGCAAGATAGGACTTCAGGGGGAAGTCTAGCATCATCTTTATCTCAATGAGAGCTCTGAAGCAGTAATGGTATCACAGTGGTATTCCACCTTGAGGCATCAGTTAGTCATTTGCTGAGGACCATTGGCTGAGATGAGGTGTATAACTTCCCAGACATTCCTGTACAAGGTGGCTCCCATTGACCAAAGGCAATTCTCCAGAGAAGGATATAGCTAGAGATTATCAGTTAGCCATGGTCACAGTTTCTGGGGTATAGGCACACTGCCCTTACAAAGGGGATATAAATAGGGCTCTAATCATATACTCCTGTCACCTGCCTGTATTACTCAGATCCACCTATTTCTCAGATTACATTTACTCCATTTATGCAAAGCTCCCCTAAGATTCTGATTGATCATGCTTGCTAGGGAAACTTATAAGAATGGGGGTAGTGCGTGGCAATGAGAAAAAATGAAATCTGGCCATGTGTAGCCAGATGGATGGAACTGGAGGGTATTATGTTAAGTGAAATAAGCCAGTCAGAAAAAGACAGATACCATATATTTCCACGAATAGGTGGACTCTGTGAGACTAAGCAAAAACCAGGGGGAGGGGAAGAGGGGAAAGGAAAAAAAGACACAGAGAGGGAGGGAGATAAAACATAAGAGACTCTCAAAGACTAAGAAAAAACTGAGGGCAAGGGGGATAAGGGAGGGGGGAGAGGGGGTGATGGGCATTAAAAAGGGCACATGTTGGGATGAACACTGGGTGTTATATGTAAACCAATTTGAAAATAAACTATTAAAAAAAACACTCCTTTTAAATAAAAAAAAAAAAGAATAGGGGTAGTGAAGGTAATATTTCAAGGTTGTAATCGGTACATATCATCCCTCCCTTACTATCCTTTCCGGATTCTCCTTCCTGTCATCTAGAACCTCTGCTGGTCAATATGGCTTGCTTGGTAGTGTGATCTGGATGTTCATCCTTGGGGACTCTAAGTCCCTAGTTCCCATGCTCTTTTCTAGCTATGGCTGCTATTCTTGCCTATTTACAACTAACCGAGCATAGTAGTGCCAAGAGGTGCCCATTTCATTCTCTGTGTTCTAAACATATTTTTACCTACCCTTATTATGTAGCAGTAGCTCTAACTTTTCATAATAAACACGGTCAGTTAACTCTGTACACATGGCAAATCTAACTTATTGGGCAGGAGCAATAGTTTTAAGTTTAATGAGACTCTTACAGTATCCCTGATGGAATAAAGACCTCTGTAACCACACAAAATAAAGTTACAGGGATGAGAAGCACAAATTCCTAACGAGGTCACTGGGAGTGATGGAGAACAGGACCATCCCTACTTTATCCCTTGGTTCCTGGACCCACGTGCATTCCACTGCATTGGACACACAGTATCACACCTCTCTCTGCCCTTCCCCCTGGGATTTGATGTTGGTTTTTAATTATTATCTTGGTTGAGAGGTTTCTGCCAATGGGTAAATGTATCCATTCTGATTATACATTTGAGAACCAAGGAAATAGCACTAGGTGGTTCCATGTACCAGTGGACCTTCCGAAGGATTGTGACTTTCCTTTGGGGCAGTTGACTTCAGCCTGCTTAGCCATCCTTAATTTATTCTGATTATCGGTATTAAGCAGTATTCTTACGGATTGTGCATCTATTTTGCCTTTAATAATACTGTGTTCTTTTAGCTGTATCTGTAGATTGCTGTGGTTCAAGGCCTCCTGGCAGCAATTCCAACCTACATGCCAATTAAGGTAATTATGCCCACCCTGATGGTTAAGTGCTGCCACCTGCCTTCTCTCTGTTTTGGACCCTTATCATCCCCGTTGCTACCAGGGAGCCTAGTTTGGTAACAACATGGCCAACTGTTAGTCCTGCTCTGCAGAGGACAGACAATAAAGAGCTTCTCAACGGTGCTGCTGTCCCCATCACCAGAGCCTTGGAAAAACAAATTATTCTCTGAGCCCTCCAGAGGAACATAGTCAGCTGATGGATTCCTGGTCACACAGAGTAGGTCCATTCTTGCATGCTCACTTCTCTGAGCTTTTCGACTCTTTATACTTTGCTAATGACATTCTGGCATCTCTTTTGCATTTAATATGGCCATTACTGGGGTGCCTGGGTGGCTCAGTTGGTTGAGCATCCAACTTAGGATTTTGGCTCAGGTCACAATCCCAGGGCCATAGGATCAAGCCCCATATTGGGCTCCATGTTGAGCATGGAGCCTACTTGAGATTCTCTCTCTCTCTCTCTCTCTCTCTCTCTCTCTCTCTCTCTCCCTCTCTTCCTCTCTCCCTCTCTCTTCCTCTCCCTCTCCCCCTCCCTCCCTCTCCTTCCCTCTCCTTCCCTCTCCTTCCCTCTCCTTTCCTCCCCCTCCCTCTCCCCACTCCTCCTCTCTCTCTCCCTCTGCTCTTGTCTTTCACTTATACTTTCCCATTAAAAAAATTAATAATTTGGCCATTCCAAGCTTCTGAGAGCCATCCCTGCACTGTACCAGGAGCAGTGCTCAGGTTTTTACCAAAATGTTAAGTCCTATGTCATGAGAGGTGTCTCAATATTGATAAATGATCTCCATCCAGCTTTATATTTCACCTCTTTTAACAACACCCTTAACATCCTCAACCAGGTTTACTCTCAGTGTCAAGATATGACTTTTCCCCTATCAGTGTCTTGACCTTGGTTTAGACTTTGTGTCAATGCTGAGAATTTAATTCCCTGTGAAGTTTTCTAACTCTTACATTTAGGCTCTGGGCTCAATTTTCAGCATAACTGGGCCCCCAAGCTGTAGGAGATAGGAGTCTCTTTATATACCACCAACCAAAGAGGCTTTTTTGATGTTCACACCTTGCTTTGAACTGTTGATTCATCTACCTAAATCTGCATGTTCTGTCTTCATGAAGCAGCTCCCTCATTTGACAGTCCTTGTAATTACTACTTCCTCAATACCTATGAATGCCAGGGATGTGACACAGAAGCCAGTTCATACACTTCTACCTAAATTACAACACAATTCATGCTAGGTGAAAAATGCAAGTACATAGATACACATGCCAGGGACATTCAATAACCCATCTACCTCTGGGGATGGGGTTTTGATTACCCTTTAGAGCTGAAAATGGGATTCTTGTGCAATTAATTCATTAAGGGAGTGTTCTAAGGAGAAACCTATAAAGAAGTGAGAATGCAAGATATGACAGGGGATGAGGCCAAGCAAAGATGGCTAAAGTCTTATCTAATTCTGTTCCCACAGGGCGCTATGGTGACTGGCAACACAGAATTGCTCCACCTTCAGACCAAATGACCACAGGGACCACACTTTTGGATCCTTAAATCATTCTGTCTTTGCCTGTTTGGCCACTCCCAGGGATGGGTTATGTAACTTCCCAGACATCTACAATTGAGTTAGCTCTTGTCCACCGATAACATTTTCCAGAGAATGGTGCAGCTATGTGCCCTTAGAGGTTGACACGCACAAAAGCTGGAGGATGGGTGCACCAGACTTTCAAAGGGATCTGGGCAAGGTGCCAACGAATCTATTATAGTGAGAGAGGTCTCTGCAGGCTGAATGGTGAAGGAAGCTGCCATAAATATGGAGAGCCTTAAACTCTGTCTGAGAAGAGTGAGTATTATGAACCATGAGCCTTGATATGCTAGTTTGGTGATGCATTAATTCGTTCATGCATTCACTTATGCATTCATTCAGCAAATATGTCTTGCATGCCTACGTGTGTCAGATGCTGCCCCTCTTGGCACTGGATATATATAGGAGTGACATAGGAATATATGGTTTCTGACCTTAAAGGGGCTTACATCCCAGCTAGTGAGGGAAATAATTGCACCACTATTATGATGGAATTTCATTTTGTGTGTATGAACAATCACCGGTTAGATTATATACACTCAGAAAATTAAATTGTTAACTTAAAGATTTAATCTTAAAAGATTTAAGAATTTCAATGGGGTTGGCTCTTTTGCCCAACACCAACTCAATGAATGCATACCCTGAACTTAGCAGGAGATAGAAGATGTGAAATCACTGTTTTCTCAGTCAGAACTTGGCCTGACAGAACCTAACTCCTGTTTGAGCATTATTCTATGGATATTTAGTTTTAATTTTTTCAGCTTAATTTTTAAGGTTAGCTTCACCACTTAGCTACTGTTTCTAAAAACATGAGAACACAGAGTGTGAGTGGAGGGATATCCATTTCTGGAAGTTTCTGAGTAGGTCTAATGCATGTAGCTGGATGTAAAATTTAATCTGGGTCTAGATGTTTATAGTCTAGTCTACCTAATTTTTATAGGTGCCAGCCAGCCTCCAAACAATTTTGCATTCACCTGCATTTTTCTCTAAGTGCAGCCTGTGAGGAGCAATTTGAGTCCTGAGGTGGGGAGACTTTGCCTAGGGGAAATGATAGTTTCTTTAGGAGACAGCATTTAGGTTCGCTCAAGCCCGGGCTGATTTGCCGATTCTAGGTCCGTGGACTCTGTTTTCCACTGGAGAGGGAGAGAACCCAGTCTTTATGTCGACTGGCTACTGCAAGTTTGAGTCGGATGATGTGCAGCAACGGCAGTATTGAGTTGTTTTTGTGGCTTACTTAGAAATGAAAGCTTTTTATTGTATTATTGTGAGGATGGGTAATGCAAGCAAGTAGTCATCAAAGTTATTGATGGCTTTGTGTTTGGAATCAGGGACTAGGGTACACAGGGCTAGGTGATTTGGTAGATTTAGCCATAAAGTATGAATGAGAATTAATTGCTGAAATGCTTGTTAACAGATCATCATAATGCATTCTTTCCTTGTCTATTGGAGAAAATTTCAGCCTTTGAAAAGGAATTTAGCAAGATCAATATTCTGTTTTGAAGCATATTTTTACAAAAAAAAATCTATCAGGGTCAGAGAAACTATGGAGTTATATGACATCTACTGACGGTGGGGAGTATCACAATTCAGGCTGTGCTGAGAGATGATCTCCCCCACCTATAAATATTTGTAACAAATATCTGCATGTGAATATACTGTGCCTCTGGCCTATGAAACTAGAAACCTAGTGCCGAATTTCCCTAGTCAGCTCTTACTCTTACCGGGGGTTGGATGGGAAGTGGTCGAACCCAGGAGCTAGTGTTCGATTTAACTTCTTTCACATTGAAGGATGATGCCAGCAGCCTGCTTCTAGTCCTGCCAGAGAGCAGCCTACACAAGATTTGTGGGCTATATTGTACACAAGAGCAAAACACATCACTGTCGTTCTACCAGAGGGGTGCTGCTCACTCTCGCAGACAGAAACCTAACATAACTCATAGAATTTGGGACTCTGTATCTAGGCAGATAAAATTAGATTCCCAGCACAGGAAAAGGATTAAGATCCTTGCTCTGTCAGTTATCTGTTGCCCAATAATGCTGCATAAAAACAACCATGAACGTCAGTGACATATGTTAATAAACATTTTAGTTTTCATACACCTATGGGTTAGCGAAGTGGTATTGCTATTCTGGGTCAAAGCTTGGGGGACCTCATCTGAGCTCATTCATGTGTTTGTGGTCAACCGGCAGGGTGTCTGGGGGCTGCATGTCTCGATGACCTTGATTTTCCTCCACATGGTCTCTCATCCTCTAGTAGACTAATCCACAATTGTTTGGCAGGTGAGGCAAGGTCTAAGAGAGCAAAGGGAAGCACTCAGGGCCTGTTGAGGCTTGGATTTGGAACTGGCGGGCCTTCACCTTCTCTGCATCCTTTTGGCTAAAGCAGATCACAAAGGCAATCCAGAGTCAAGGGCATGGGAAGAGATTCAGAACCCCATGCAGAAGGCATGGATTCAAACAGGCATGGAGAATTGGAGCCATCTTTGCAATCAATTTATCATGCCCAATTGTGCAGGAAGGTTTTAGGTAAAAGGAAATTTATTGCTAAATGGTTTGTGGTAAGCCAGTCAGAATCAGACTAGCTCTGTGTAGGAGGAATCAGTATGTCTGTCAGTCTTTCCTGAACCAGATTTGTAGACCGGCCACCCTCTGACGTAGGTAGTTTGTCTTTAGTGTTCTGCTCACCTGCCTTTGATCCATCTTTCAGTTACTTTCCACTTTTCAAATCTTCTTTTCAGCAGTGTTTAGAAAAGAAGCTTGTAAATTATTTCCCATTGGGTAAAAATGACTGATAAAGGCAAAGTGCATTGAGTCTCACTGGCCTTTTCATGGAGTGAGCCAAAAGGAATGGAGTGCCAGGTGTAGAGTTTTAGGCATTGGACAATACATTGATCCTGGGAAAGTCCTTCTCCTGGAATTGCTTCCCTGTGGAAAAACAGAGCCTTTCAGCCAAAGATCTGGGTTCCGATGGTGCTAAAATGCTCAGTAGGTGCATAGGTTTTCGCAATTTTCTTGGCCTCTCTGAGCTACTGTACCTTTATCAATAAAATAGGAATAATAATATATACTTCAAGACTTACTGTATAATTCAGTTAGGTAATCTAACACACTCTTTGGTGTGCCTGGCAAAAAGTAGACTCATAGCAAAGTTCATTTTCCCATCACCCCATCCCACATGACCCTCTACCATTGACTCAATGTACAGGTGACTCTATGGTTCTGTCAGGAACCATTGCCAAGGTAAGAGAGAAGGACAAATCTATATTGGGTATGTATCTGTTGGCACATGCCGTGTTATTGGCCAATGAAGATATGAATATGTCTTTGGGATGGGTCCTGCCAGTGAGGTATTTGTAATTTGGTGGTATTTAGGACTGAGACTGAGAACTTGAGGCTCTACCTAAACAGTTCAGTGTCCTATCTCTAGTCACTGACTTTTCCATGACCTTCACTAAGAATCTGATTGTTTAAGAACCAAATGCTCCACAGGGAGAACTGGCCATGTCCATTTGTGGGTCAGCAATAGGCAGGGCCATAGACCTAGAAGAGGAAATGTCCTGGATAAACATGAGTTAATAGGGTAAAGCTCCCAACAAGATGCTTATTGTATAGTAGGTCATTGAAATAATAGCTCCCTTCCTCTTTCCTGTAGTGGCCTCAGCTAAGACTCAGGAACATCAACTATTGTCCCAATATAACTAATCAAAATTTACAAAGTATCCAATCATCAAACAACTAAATTGTGGGTTCTTTGAGGGAAACAACTTTTATTTTTCTTCTGTATGTCTTTAAAGCCTGCTTCACATATACATTTAAAAAAAAGTGTATTCTAAAGGATAGCATGAGAAAGTTCTTCTGTAGTGATAGAACGATTATAGTGGTTGTTATACAATTTGTACATGCGATAAAATTTCATAGAACTACACACACACACAAAATATGTACGATTTGAATAAATTCCATAGATTCTACTAGCCAGCCAATGTCCTGGCTTTAATATTGTACCATAGTTTTGTAAGATGCTACCACTGGGGAGAGCTGGGTGAAGGGTACAGCAGACCTCTCTAAACTTTTTTTGAAGCTTTCTGTGAATCTATAATTAATTCAGAATGAAAAGTACTTTTTAAATAGATGTATTAATATTTTCTATGTGCTTTTATAGTAACTCCTTTTTTTTTTTTTTTTTTTTTTAGTATAACTTAACTTACTGTTTGTGTATCTTTCCCTTGGGAGGACCAGGAAACTCAGGTTTGCTCTTATCTCCAGGTCTAGCCTGGCATTCAGCAAGTAGTTATCAAATTATTAAATGTGCACTTAAATGAATAGATGGATGAATGAGTGAGTGAATCTACCTTTCTGAGTAATCTAAGGCTTGACTTAATTAAAGCTGATTAACTGAATTTTGTTTAGGTCGCTTGTCTGCATTCATACAGTTGGTAGTGGTTGGAGGGTTTTCTGATTCTGTTGCTCTATACTGTTCAGGAAATGACTACATTAGTTACACAACATCTGATGACTTTGTATTAAACTGCAATGAATGTCAATCTTGACTGTTTTTCATGAAAACATTTATCTGAGATTAACGTGAAGCAAACAAAGCCGTACTCATGCTGTAGATTTTCTCTTCCCCTAGAATGGTCTGTTATCTACATATAGCAGCAGGACGAGAGGAGCTGATATGGGGAGACCACCGCAGAAGGAAAGCTTGCCTTCAGGCTCTACCACCTGCTACTACTCATGCGGTGTCATTGTAATAATATTTCCTATTTTGCTTTCCATCCACAGAATCCTTTGCAGCCATTAACAAATTCTTTTTGGCCAGCGTCAATAGCTGTCCAGTGTGTTGCCTTTAAATATTTAATTGTGTTCAGAAAAGAACAGCAAAATCACCAAATTGGCAAGCACATGGCATTATCCAGTGCCAGATAGGACTTTCCATTTTCCTCTAACCAGGATTATGTTGCTTTGGAGAGCAAAGCCCTGATAGAACAGGAGATGCTCTAGGAAGCAGAGAAAGATTGCTCTGTGATCATCCTACTCCCTGTTTAAAATCCTTAGTGGCTCCCCTTTGCTCTTAAAGTATAAATTTATTGCCAAAGCTCCCAAGGTCATGAGGTACCTGGCCTTTGCCTCCAGCACCAGGTTTTTCTTGTGCTCAGCTCCCAGTTGTTTTCCATACTCTGGTCATATTGGTCCTTGCTGGCTCTCACATTTACCTTCTTCCTTCCCTGTGCTGACCTCTATCCTGCAAGGCTCTTCTGCTTTTTCCTTTTCTTCTTATCACCTTCTCATACTTCACATTCCCAGCTATAACAGCAAGTTTTCAGGAAAGACTTTTCTCTCCAATCTTGGTCTAGATTAACATATGCTATTTTACACTCTCAGAGTACTTGATATTCTTTCGAGCCATTATCATAATAGTGGTTAAACAAGCTATTATCATCTGCTATTTATCATCTGCCCTCTCCTCTATGCTATAAGCTCCATGAAATTCTGTGCTAGTAGTATGAACAATAATTATTTGTTGAAAAAATGAATCAATGAATGAACTAATGAATTAATGTCATGGATTAAGAAAGAGAGTTGGAGGAAATGGGTAATGATCTCCAAAGTACATTTCATACATCCTCTTAAGCTACTAAGTCAGCCACCTACGGAGCAGTTAAATTGCTTCCCCAGTGAATGTGTAAATAAACATGGTCTACCCAGACAGTGGAATATTACTCAGCACTAGAAAGAAGTATGCATTGGAGGCATGAAAAGATGAGGGGTGCCTGGGTGGCTCAGTCCATTGAGCATCCGACTTTGGCTCAGGTCATGATCTTATGGTTTGTGGGTTCAAGCCCCATGTTGGGCCCTGAGCCTGGAGCCTGCTTTGATTCTGTGCCTCCCTCTCTCTGCTGCTTCCCCATTTGTGCTTGCTTTCTCTCTCAAAAATAAATAAACCTAAAAAAAAAAAAAAGATGAAAGAAACTTAAATGCATATTACCAAGTGAAAGAAACCAATACGTACCATGTGATTATTATAACTATATGTATGACTTTCTGGGAAAAGCAGAGCTGTGGAAACAGAAAAAAGATCAGTGATTGCCAGGATTTGGGAGAGAGAAAAAGATAAATAGGCAGAACACAGGGGATTTTTAGAGCAGTGAAAATGCTTTGTATGATACCATAATGATGGAACCATGTCCTTGTGCATTTGTCTAAACGCAAAGAATGTGTAACCCCAAGAGTGAACTGTAAACTGTGGACTTTAGGTGATTATGATGTGTTGATATAGGCTTATCAGTTGTACCAAAGTTACCGCTGTGGGGTAGGATATTGCTAATGGAGGAGGCTATTTGCATATGGGAAAAGGGGATATATGGGAAACTTCTGTATTTTTCTTTCAATTTTGCTGTGAATCTAAATTTACTCTAAAAAAAAAAAATAAAGTCTTAATGGAAAAAACCAGTTGGTTGCTCCAGAGCCTGGGGCAGGTGGGAAGAATGGGGACTACATGTTAATGGATATGGGGTTTCCTTTGGGGGTATGAGAAGGTACTGGAAATAGAGCTGATGGTAGCACAGTATTGTGAATATACTTAATATGTGGAATCATATACTTCAAAATGGTTAATTTTATGTTTATGTTATGTAGATTTTACCTCAACAAATAATAATAAATTCCTCCCCAAAATCTTTTCTAAGAAAAATGGCCTATGAAACCAGTATTCTGCCTCATGCTATGGTACATATGGAGATGAAATTAACCTAACTGGTTTTAAATTTTATTTTATTTTTTAAAAATGAAAAAAAAATTAACCTAACATTTTAAGGGAGGATTAAGATGCAGACTAGCATTATAAGCAAAGTCTCTGTGGTTTCAGAGCTCCAGACCTATTTCTCAAAGAAGAAGATAAGAGGGCTGACCAATATTCTCACTTATAATTCTCTATTCAGTAAAAGAGATATCTTAGGTGTAGGAATATAAGTTTTTCAGTGTTTATTTATTTTTGAGAGGTGGGGAGGGGCAGAGAGAGAAGGAGACAGAGAATCCCAACCAGGTTCCACACTGTCAGTGCAGAACCCGACTTGTGGTTCGATCCCACAAACTGTGAGGTCATGACGTGAGCCAAAATCAAGAGTCAGATGCTTAAAAATCTGAACCACCCAAGCATCCCAGGAATATAATATTTTAATATGAGTCTTAAGAGTCATTTTTATTTTGAATGAGAAAATCTAAAGCACATCAATTTTAATTAAAAATGTAACTGAAGTATAGTTGACATACACTATTATATTAGTTTCAGGCGTACAACATAGTGATTTGACATTTATATACTTTATGAAATGCCCACCACACGTGTAGTTACCATCTGTCACAATACAAAGTTATTACAGTATTACTGACTATATTTCTTTTGCTGGACTTTTCATCTCTGTGACTTATAACTACAAGTTTGTACTTCTTAATCCCCTTCACTGCCTCCTTCTTGATGATCAGTTTTTCCTCAGTATTTATGAGCCTTTCTGGATATTTGTTTGTTCATTTTTTTTTTAATTCCACATGTAAATGAAATTATATGGTATTTGTATTTGTCTGACTCATTTTACTTGGCATAATACTCTCTAAGTCCATCCATGTTGTCACAATGGCAACATTCCATTCTTTTTTTATTTTTTTATTTTTGAGAGACATAGAGACAGAGTATGAGCAGGAGAAGGGCAGAGAGAGAGGAAGACACAGAATCTGAAGCAGGCTCCAGGCTCTGAGCCATCAGCACAGAGCCCAACGTGGGGCTCGAACTCACAGACTGTGAGATCATGACCTGAGCTGAAGTCGGCCACTTAACCAACTGAGCCACCCAGGCGCCCCAACATTCCATTCTTTTAACAGCTGAGTAATATTCCATTGTGTATATACACCACATCTTTATCCATTCGTCTGTTGGTGGACATGTAGGTGTTTTCTGTACATTCGCTATTGTAAATAATGGAGCAATAAACATATGGGTGCAGGTATCTTTTTGAATTTGTGTTTGTTTCCTTGGGGTAAATACGGAGTAGTGGAGTTACTGGATTGTATGATATTTCTATTTTTAACTTTTTTGAGGAATCTTCATACTGTTTTCTGTAGGGACTGCCCTATTTATATCCCCACCAATAATGCATGAGGGTTCTCTTTCTTCCACGTCCATACCAACACTTGCTAATTCTTGTCTTTTTGATACTAGCCACCCTGACAGGTGCGAGGTGATATCTCACTATGATTTTGATTTGCATTTCCCTAATGGTTAGTAATGTTGAACATCTGACTGATGTGTTTGTTGGCCATCTGTATGTCTTATGTCTTCTTTGGAGAAATGTCTGTTCAGGTCCTCAGCCCATGTTTTAATCTTTTTTTTTTTTTTTTTTGGTATTGAGTAGTGTGAGTTTATATATTTTAGATATTAACTCCTTATTGGACATATGATTTGCAAATATCTTCTCCCATTCAGTAGGTTGCCATTTCATTTATGAATGGCTTTCTTCACTGTGCAAAAGCTTTTTAGTTTGATGTGGGCCTGATTGTTTAGTTTTGCTTTTGTTGCCTTGAGAAGACAGATCTAAAAAAAATATTGCTAAGACTGATGTCCAAGAGTTTACTGGCTAGATCTTCTTTTAGGGGTTTTATGGTTTCATGTCTTAAATTTAAGCCTTTAATCTATTTTGAGTTTATATTTGTGTATAAGAAAGTGATCCAGTTCCATTCTTTTGCATGTAGCTGTCCACTTTTCCCAGCACCATTTATTGAAGAGATGGTCTTATATTCTTGCCTCTTTTGTCATAGATTAATTGACCATATAAGTGCAGGCTTATTTCTGGGCTCTCTATTCTGTTCCATTAATTTTAATTTTCCTTGAATTGGCACTTATATAAAAAAGACTGTTCTCTAAACTCTGCAGCCTAACATACTGGTGTCTTCCTGATAGCATCTTCCTTCTTTGCAGCTTCATTTTGCATCTTAGAAACCTACTTCCAACAGGGGTCACCTGTGTCACCGAAGACTTTTCTTTTCTTTTTCTTTTAAAAAAATTTCTATGCATTTAATCTTCCTTCCCAAGTCTCAAAAGTCTAGTTCTGCTCCCACAGAGGACTTTTTATGACAAGAGCAGTTTCCTTCTCATATTTATGCCAGCTTTCATTTCTGAATGCTTCATATCAACTGGAAAAATACAAATAGAAGCATGGATAATAATGTTAACATATATGGATGTCTTAGTCTTCTCAGACTGACATAACAAAATACCATGGATTGGGCACCTTAAACAGTAGACATTTATTTTCTTACAATTCTGGAGGATAGAAGTCCAAGATCAGGGAACCAGCATGACTGGGTTCTGGAAAGAACCCTCTTTCTGGCTTAGTTCTTGCTGTGCCCTCAAATGGCCTTTCCTCAGTACATATACAGTTTCCTCTTTTTATAAGAACAAGAAGAAAAGACCTCTCTCGCTCTTTCTCTTCTTATAAGGCCACCGTCCCATCAGATAGGACCCTACTCTTATGACCTCACTTAACCTTATTTACCCTCTACAAACCCTATCTCCAAACACAGTCACATTGGGGGTTATGGCTTCAACATATGAATTTGATTGGGGAGGGACACAATTCGCTCCACACGATGTAAAGTATTTGTTTCCCAACAAATTCTCATTATATTTTTTATGGGATTTTACTTCATTCAACATACCTTATTTCATTTGATTAATGATTGATATTAATATATTTCAGATTCGAAACATGGAGAATTAAGAGATAAAAGTGACTTTTCAGGGTCATATAGCCAAGAAATGGCAATATAGGGACTCTAACTCATATTTTCTGATTTCTACTCAGAGCTTTTTCCACTACAGCTATGTTTTCCAATCTTATTTGACCCTGGAACCATTTTTACCTCTAGAATATCAATTAAAACCCTTAGGAAAATACTTAGGATAATCTGTGCCTAATCCTGTGGCTGTGAAACCCGTAGGAAAAGGCTGAACAAGAACTCCTCCAGGAAAAGGATCTCTCAGGGACCATCTCTGTCTTTATAAGAAATTGGCAGATCTGTTTCTAAGATCTCATGTTGCATATTAAGGTTGGTGTGACTTGCGACACTAAGAAGGCCCTTCTTTGTTCAAAATTGTCTTCTCTTTATTCAGCCATGGTGCCAGACATTCCACTGGTTAAAAAGATTCCACCCTACCAAAAAAAAAAAAAAATTCCACCCTATTCCAGAACTTGCTGCACAAGTGTCCCTACTTTAATCTCCACTCTGTCAGCAGAGCCCTGGCACTGCTCCGAACATGTCACTGTTTCACTTCATCACTCCCCTTTTTGACCAAGGCTCCTGATAGTCTTCCCTGATAGGTCCCATCCTTTCTTTCCAACATGAATTCTCAGTTCATGCAGTGAACATTGTGAGTTACATGCCTTCGTTCAGGGCATAAATTTCCCTCTGAAGAATGCTTGGGATTTCATTAGTGACTAAGTCCCCCTCCTTTTCCAGGGGCATCTTCCCCAATTCATCAGCTCTCATGACCCCTCCTCTTCTGTCACCTGCATTGCTCTGTGCCCAAGAACTGTGCCTTCCATCCTTTCAGTGGGTGTTGGTTGACTTGACTCAACAAATCCCACCCTACAGTCAAGATGAGATCACAGGCAACACTCATCTGATAGTGGCCCTGAATCCAGTTTTTCCTGCAGGTAGGCATATAAACCCAATTTGCCTATTCACCAAAAAGTCAATTATGTCCCATGCACTTTATCTTTCAGTTGAGATGAAATAAAAATAAAATACAGTCCCTGTGCTTATAGAGTCTGAGCTCAGGGAGAGACGTATAGACTACTAGTTTATTATTCACTCTGCTAACCGTGCAGATGTATGTTGTTGATGGTGAAAAGCCAGATTTTCACCATTAGCTATTTAATCCATTCACCAAATGCATAACAGGCAACTGCTTTATGCCAGATATTTTTAGTCCATAAGAACACAGGGACAAGTAGAATAAGAGCCTTATCTTCCAGAAAGCTCAGGATCTTCTTTTTTTTTTTTTTTTTCGTGAGGCTTATGTGGGTCTTGGTTACATGGTATAAGTAGCACATGAATCAATGAAATGCCAGTGTTCTAACCTAGAGGCTTGGTTTATGAATGTGTAAGGAACACATTTACTATACTTTGCAGTTCTTACCCAAGGATCTCCAGATAGCATGCAGAAGAACCTAACTGTTGAGGTCAAAGGCTCTTCGGTCTAGTCTGGGTACCGGGCCTGCTTCTGATCATCATCGCTGTGTGACCTCAGGCATGTTGCCTTTCTATGCCTCTATATTTCTATCTGTAAAATGGAGATAATAATAATATCTACTTCATAGCATTGTTTTGAATATAAAATGAATTAACGTATGTCAAGTGCTTAGAATAATGAATGAGTGGCCTGGAACAAGTTCTCAACAAGTAAATGGAAGCTACTGCTGTCGGTATCATAGGCTTGTGCTCAGTTTCCCATTACTGAAAAGCTCCCCAGTGGAGCAGAAAAAGATGCCAATAGTGTTACGAGAGCCACATCCACTGGTATTCACTGGTATTTTTTTCTTTTCCTCATCCCAAAGCCAATGTGAAATGGGCTGTTAAATTTTGTACTGGTTTGAATATTGGTTTTTTTCTGAAAGGATTGAGAGCTCTGGATTCTAGTTGAAGTTTCTTGGCATCTTCTATATGCTTAAACTCTTTAGTACTAACCTTTATTGGCCTCAGTTTCCTCAATATGGAGGGAAAACAGCTAACCTTCCTGTGAGACCCAAGAACACTAGGCATGAAGGTGTACCCACCTGTTTCAAGTCCCCTGTCCAGCCTCTGCTTCTTCCCACTGGAGAGGCACAGGTGCAGGAAGACCTCAATTGGCCTTCAGTGGGGGGCAGTTGGTCCCAGTGTGGGTGACATTCCAGGCTCCATGTGTGGGTCTGACCCATCGCGCATTTGCCTTGTTTCAGTTCTTTGAACTGGAAATTTTTAAAAGGTACTGAAAACCTACTTTCACATAAAAGTTATTTCTTTGTGAATGATGGATAAAACCCTATAAATTAAATATAATTCAAATTACTAAATAGTTAAATTAAACATTATGAGTGGTTACGAACCCAGGGCCACAGTATAATCCTGGTTCCGGTTTCCGGTTTGCCAGTCCTGCGTTACTGGGTGAGGGTCTCAGCCCAGGTCCTGGGACCTCTTGATCTTGAGTTGCTTCTTTTTTATCTTTGCTCCATGTGTTCCAGGATGCTCTTTATCTCCCACTGTTTTACCCAGGACACAGGTTTTGCTCTTCTGATTGCTCGCATAATCTACCCTTAGGTTGTCACTTCCCTCCTGCCTGTGCCTTGTCCCCTCTTCTCATCACCATCTCTGAGTCTTGCAGCACTCCAACCTCTGCACGCCCTGTGCCTCACCTTCTGGGACTAAGCTTTGTCTTCTGCTTTGCTTCTTCATGATCCTAATTTTCTGCTGGTCTGCCCTGTGATGCTGGGCTTGACCCTGTGGCACAACGCTTCTTTTCCAATTTTGTCTGAGGTCCCACTTGGCATGAAGACTGTCTCCTTCGTGTCTATTTGTTCCCCAAGAATAAGATTTCCCTGCCAGATCTCACCCTGGTGACCAGGCCCCTCTGGCCATGGATTGCTTCTGTTTACTGTATACCTTTGTCTTAATGTGATACACTAATTCTTTGAGATAGAATGAAGTAGCTTTCTGGAAAAGGCCTCTCAGGAATGTCCTTGTCAAACCAAAGCAAGTACTTTATCCCAGATACCCGTGAAAGTCCTCAAAATAACTCCCTGTGGAAGGTTGATAGCAATCAAAGTATCCAGGCAGGCCAAGAACAGCAATAGCATGAAACCCTCTATCTCTATACATATAATCCTTTCTTATCTACTTGGTATGTTTTATAAACACATTTTGGACAAAGAAAGGAATATGCAAGCATACTAGCTTTGTCCATAGGAAATATCTTTTATAGTAATTGATTCAATTTTTGTGATAAGCACTGTGTATTGCATGGAAGTGTTGAATCCATACAATGGATACCTGAAACTAATATTTCACTGGATGTTAACCCACTGGAATTTAAATAACGACTTAAAAAAAAGAGTTGAGTCCATTTTTATCTGATTTTATTATTGAGATACAAAACCTTACACATATTTAATGTATATAATAATTCGATGAGTTTGGTCATATTCATATACTCATGAGAATTATATATTTTTTGAAGAGTGTACTTGGAACAAGAGGGAGCAGAGAAATAGAGAAAATATTTGAAAAGAAAAATGTATACATCCTGTATTTGACTTCTGGCTCAGAAAGAGAATTTCTCTTCTTTGGAGAAAGTATCCAGTGTCCTGACTTACCATTTTTTCAAATAGGAAAAAATACGTATTCTCCATATTTAAAAATTTTTTTAGGTTTATTTATTTTTGAAAGAGAGAGAGAGTGCACAAGTTGGGGAGGGGCAGAGAGAAGGAGAGAGAGAATCCCAAGCAGGCTCTGCACTGTCAGCGCCAAACCTAATGTGGGGCTCTAACTCATGAACTGCGAGATCATGACCTGTGCTGAAATCAAGAGTCAGATGCTTAACCTACTGAGCCACCTGGACGCTCCCATATTCTCCATATTGACCTAAGCCTAGTGAAGGAGAGCAAGTGCATTGTAATAGTGGCTAACAATGTGGTGAGTACTTATGTATTTGACAATGTCCCTGACCTCCCTTTCTTATGCAAGTTTAAATTTTACTTGAAAGACTGCTGTCCCTCTAGCTATAAGCTCAATTGCTCTCACTTGACTTGGGTAGTCGGCAAAAGTTGTGGGTACTAACTCTGCAGAAATCTGAGCGTGCCAGCAGGCAGAACCTATCTGTATAGCTTTGCTTATTCAAAGTCGGGAAGGGGCCAGCTGGGCTGGCTTACGTTATTTTTGGTTTCCCTTACCATTTATTTGGGGCACAATTCATGCAATTCAGTGTTGTGACTCTGCTTTTCAGTGTTGTGCTTTCAGTGGAAAGCAGAACCGGAGGCCCGAGTTCCCAAAGGCATGGCTGCCAAACACACTATCCCCAAGACCCTAAATCAAGAGAAAGTGACTATGTGATTGGGGGAGACTTGTCTTGGTGGGTCCTGAGAAGGACACTAACCTAGAGGCAGCTGTAGGCAGCTATTTTGGATTTGATGCAAATGTGAATCACAGTCTGTCAGGCACTCTCTGATTGTGATTGACATATTTACTGTTGACAATATAAGGTGAACTTTGCAGTCCTCTTAGATATGTGGCTCTTTGCCTCTAGACAACATGCAGGGTGAGAATGGAATGTGGGATTTTGTTCCAGATGCACATCTGCTGGGGAATTTTTTTACAAACCCTCTTGAGAATTCTCCAGGCTTCTCTTGACTGACAGCTAGCACAGAAGTCTTGTCATCTAAGCATGTAAATCTTCTGGCAACTGGAACATGTGTTGTTTATAGAAGGGGTTTAAGATCTCGAGTGGGATGGTTCTTCATAGCTCTTAATCACTTGTACCATCACAATTCTTTATAGATTTGGGTTATTCATTGACCAATGGATACTCCAAGAGATGGTAATTAGAAGTTACATTCCTGAAATCATGGAAACAAGGGTTTGTCTGGAGAGGTTTTTTCCTACTTTGGCAAGGTCCAGTATTCTGGCCAATCTAGAAGTGTCCAATATTGCATTCCTCAGGGCAGGTGGTTTGCAGAATGTTAATAGGTGCAAAACTCCCCGCAAAACTATGTAGTCAAATAAGTCTGGACCACTGTTCTGCCCACGATGCCTCACTCTTAGAATTTCATGATGCATAATGAAAGTTCTGAGAAGCTCTGTAGCCAAGATGCTGTATACTTTCAACCACGTCACCCCAGGTAACTGATTGTGGAGTACTTTCCTTTTTTTCTTTAATTTTTAAATGTTTTATTTTATATTTGAGAGAGAGAGACAGACAGAGCACGGGCAGGGGAGAGACAGAGAGACAGAGACAGAATCTGAAGCAGGCTCCAGGCTCCAAGCCGTCAGCACAGAGCCCGATGTGGGGCTCGAACCCACGAGCAGTGAGCTCATGACCTGAGCTGAGGTCGGATGCTCAACCGACTGAGCCACCCAGGTGCCCCTGTGGAGTATTTTCCAAAAGCATCTATTTGTATCCTTAACACCTGCTAACATTGTATAGGATGCATTTTGGAAAATACTCACATAGGAAAAACGCTCTCATTCCCTGAAACATGGCTTCCCAAATGTGAGCAAGCAACTCTAATTGTGGAAAGAGAGGAGGAGAATGATATGGGGTTTCCTGGAAAATGCAGGTCAGGGACTTGTGAGCTGATGAGAAAATAGCTAGTGATTTAGAAGCTGTGTACTTACTTTCTCTGCAAGGTTCAGCCCAGGCCCTTCCTGCCCATGGTCTTTTCTTGGGTAACCCTATCCCAGAGTCACTTCTATTTCCTGCTCATACTACTCATTGGCTAGTTGACTACACTGCCTCCTAGCATCATGCCGAGTAAGCATTTGAAACCACCTTGAAAAACACAAAATCCAGCCCTGATGTTTTAAGTGATAGAGAGCCAGAGTAGATATTCTGTTCCTTTTCTACATGCATAGATGACTTCATGACATTTTTGTCCATATATGGAATTATCGCGTAAAGGGGTATGAATTTTGTGAAGGTTTTTGACACCTATTACTCAAATTACCTTTCAAAAAAGTTTTACCAATTTACGCTTCCATTGGCCAAGAATGAAAATGAGTGTCTTGGTGGAGAGAATGTATTATGGTGGTTATATTGTTGTTATATTATATGGTTGTTGTTATTATGTTTAACTCATTGTATGACCATTAGTTCCTGAGAATGGAAAGGAACAAATAGGTTGCCTCCTCCTACCCCCTGGGTAATTCTGGGGCTTTCAGCACAATGGGGCTGCTTGGTGATGGGAGGCTGTCATCAGCAGCATTCAGGAGCTTCTGGCACTTCCAGAAAAGTGTTTTCCTGTCCAATTCCTGCCTGCACACTTTAACTGGGTCTGCACATGGCAGCTTGACAATAGCCTGGTATTTACATGCGGGATCACCTCACCCTGCAAATCCAGGGGGTGCTATCACTAAGGAAGGCATACCCCACAGCCAGATCTGTCTGATCCTATTATCAAGGTGGGCAGCCTATTTATCATAGTTATGCAGGCCCTGTCATAAAACAGGACTGCAGGAAGGATTTGTACAGACTTTAGTGTCCTGCAGATCCTGGTATTCCCCAGGCCATATAATATCAATATTAAGAAAATGACAAGAATAATAGATAACATTTATTGAAGTCATACTATATCATCAGCCCTATGCTAACTACTTTATACGCATTATCCAGCAGCCTGAAGGATTTTGTTAAAACATTAAGATTATGTCACTCCCTTTTGAAACTCTTTAATAGCTTCCTGTATTGCTCAAAATAAAAGACAAGTTTTTCAGATGCTGTACATGGTCCCCTCCACCTTCTCACCCATCCCGCTGCAACTTACATGGACTTATCTCACTCTGCTCCAGCCACACTGGACCTCCCCACTCTTCCTTAAATAGCCCAGGTACAGTTCTGCCCCAGAATCTTTGCATATGCTCCCTGCTCTGCCTGGGATGTTTTGACAACCAGTATCTCTAGTTACACAGCCACTCTTCTCTAGTCTTTACTTAAAAGTCACCTTTTCTGGATAGTCCACCAACCTGTTACTTCAAGTCTTCCTTTCCTTGTTTATTATTTCTTCATAGGACTTCATATGATCTATATGCATGATCTTTCTGCTCTCCTGCCTGCTTCTCCCATTAGAATAGAAGTCACCTGAGGGATAGTATTTAGTTTGTTTTGGTCACAGTTGTATCATCAGCCCTTGGAAGAATGTCTGGCGCAGAGTAGGTGATCAGTAAGTATTTATGCATAAATGAATCAATTCATCTCAGCCTGAGGAGGAAGGAGTTATTGTCTTCTTTATTTTCCAGGTGAGATAGCTTAAATCTGGGGAGGTTAAATAATCAGTCCAGAAAGCAGTGGCCCTGGGGTCTGGGCCCCTGCTCTTAGCCACTGTTCTCTGTTTCCCTGAGAGAGCAATGAGAAATCAAAATCTTCCACCCACACCGAATGAGGCTTAGTCTCCATAGCCTAATATCCAGGACTGTGCAGGCTGGCCCCAGCCTAACTTTCCAAACACGGCATCCGCCCTCAGCCATCACACCTTGAACTTTAGCCAAACAGACATGATGTTGCCACTTCGGTGATTTTGCTTACACTGTTCCCTTCCTGTCAACCTATTCCAATCCTTTCTCCACTTCTAGGCTCAAGTCAAATGTCACATCTCTATGAAGCCATCTGATGATCCTTACTTCTGTTGTTCATGATAGCAGCATAAGGACCATCTCTTTTCTACAGTTCTTGGGGCAGAGGCCATGAGGGTCTGACCTTTGTCTTTTCCACAGTGACATGTGGAGATTCTCTGCTCAAAAAAAATCTATCAAAAATTTTTATCTGCCAAAAAGTCTATCACAGACAGACACCTCTTGACACAATGGAGTGACATATTTCAGAGTGGGGAATATTTCCTAACATGGACATCCTAATAACCATGAAAATAGAGTTTGATGCTGAACACGAAGCTACATTTAGGAAAGAGAATGATTAAGTGGCGTGTTGGTTACAATCCACTCAATCAACACAATTTAGAAAATCAATCAAACCAGGTGTTTGGCTGTTTGACATTTGTAGACAAAACAGCAAGCAGATTGAATTTCCTCTGCTTTATATGGTGGTTTTCGCCGTTATATAAAATGCCCTTAGACATTTAAGATACTCTACAGACATTAATCTGTTATTTCTTTCAGAAACACATAATCACTTCATATTTAGGAGGTGGGTATTGAGAAACTGAAAGGCAGGACACATTTAGGACAGACATACATCTGATGATATGTCATTGACAGTAAAGAAAAATGCATTTTAAAGCCATGTGTATAGCTTTATTTTGCATGTGGTAACAGAAATTAGTATATTGGGTAAGAAGAAAGAAGGGCCCCTCCCTACCACCCCACCTTTGTGGATTCCTTTGTGACCTTGGGCAATTGACTCTTTAGGTAAGCTTTGTGATCTCAGTGACCAAGTAAGGACACTAACATCCATGCCCAAAAGTCACAGGCATCTTTTAAAAATAGAAGTTATTTAAAAATAAAAGCATACCATATGAATGTAAAATTAAAAAAAATAAAATTATGTATATCATATGACAGCATTATAGGCCTTTGGCATAAAAAACATTATAAGAATCCAAATGTAGTTTTCTCCTCTGAGACATTGCTTTCCATCTTTAATTAATTAATTAATTTACTTAACCTGACACTTGAATTCCATGCAGCACTCCTGAGTGGTTCCCACTTCTCTGTCTCTGCCTTTTTTTTTTTTTTTCCTGCCACCCTATCTTTTGTCTCCTTACTTCTCCATCAGTGCTCAAACTACAGGCTGGTGGGAATGGTGGATAAGGGGGTGCTGGTTGAGCTGGAAGGTAGGGAGCCCGGTTAGACTTAGGCTTCCAAGAGGAGCCCACCACAGATCCTGCCTAGACAAAATATAACATCAGCGTTAAGAACTTTTAGGAACTGCATTACTGTTTTTATTGCCAGAACTATTTTTAAAAACCATATTGTCTAGCATATCAAAATATGCACTTAAAAATATCTCAGCAGTGGTCTCGTGCTATAGACCAGGAAACCATGATGACAAGTCATCTTCATGCTGAAACACGTCTGAATAAAGCTGAAGGTCTTAAATAAATCAAGGTAGCCTTATGCATAAATACTGACATACCATTAATATGCTTTTAAATTGTTTTTCCATAGCTCTTGGCATCAGAAAGCTTTAGCACCTGTCCCTGAAGCCAGCGTCAAACCTGAGGGCTCAGGCTGTTACCTTTGTGCGCTCTAAATAGAGGTCCATGAAGGGTTTCTGTTCACAAAATTAATTTTTGAAATGCCCAGTGAATCTCAGTTAACTAACAGGGTTTTTGTTTTTGTTTTCTGCAGTACTTTCCAAGCCATTAGCATGCTATGCCAGGGATAGTGAATCTTGGTGGGAGAATGTAGCGTAGGATGTTTCCCAAAATGATTTCATCATGGAACCCCCACACTCCCTTTTTCCCAAGGGCATCCGTAAGACTAGTTTTCTGTGGAACTCCTTCTGGAGAACACTGGTGAGAGGTATCCATGTAGAATGGAGGATTTCTGTGTGAGGAACAGGAGCATTAAACATGACTCTTACGTGGGGGTGCATCCATGAAAGAAAACTCCAAGACACCCATGATCTTTAGGGGGCAGGTTTGGAATGTGAACGGTGAGAAAGCCGAGTGGAGAGATCCTGATTTTCCTCACAGTGCAAAGGAGAAGACAGGACATCAGGTTCCGTTTGATAATTGAATCATCATTAACATGGAGTTAATTATAGCATGGAGTCAGAAAGATTTGATCATGAGGAAGAGAAGACATCGACATCATTTTCATATTAGGGTGGAATTAACCTTTTAATTCTTTTTTTCTTTGATTTACCTTTTCAAACTTTAAAATGGCAATTCACAGAACAAACCGCACTTATAATGGTTTATCTATAACTACTAGCAGGTAGGTCTCCTTCGGTCCAGAGCTCAGCTTGGTAGGAACCCGGGTCACCTGCCACTTCAAGTAAGAGAACTGTTGGACTTTAGCACAGGTTGAAGCAAAACTGCAGAAATTTCAGGGCCACTGTTTTTCAGCCTTGATTAAGACTTTGAATCCTTTCTTGTGGAAACTGTTTACCACTTTCCCTTGAAATTCCATGTGATGACAGCTCTAGACTATGCAGCTTCACTGTTTCTTTAGACAGGTTGCTATTGAGATAGATGTCAGAGGGACATCTTTTTGTGTGTTTCCGGTTGCAAGTGGTCAGAGTGACTGGTCAGGGCGACTGTTCCGAGTGGCCGCTGGGAGAGCCGTGGCAGCTCAGCATCTTGGAAGATGAGCGCTGATCTGCAGCTCCTCCATTCCTATGCCAGGGATTTCACACCTTTCAGTTCCCTAGAAGTAACCGAAGTAACCGAACTAATGACTTAAACGGTCCTTTTGAAAATGGGTTCATTTATTGGCTTAATGGCTTAAGATGCATTCTTTGCAAATTCAGCCCTGAGGGTCCAATCAGAAGATGAAATATGTCTGACTTGGCCACTGCAGGAATTGATTAAAGGAGGCGCTTGCTTGCTGGTGCTCTGCAGAACAGGAATTGAAATGCAAACCAACATGCTGTCCCTAACTTGAGCGTTTTTGACTTGAGAGGTTTTCCTCCCTCTAAAGTGAAAGTGACTGAGGCCACTTCAAAGGAGAGTCTCAGTGTAAAAAAATTTTTTTAAAGACAAGTTTTTCTTTCTTTCTAAACATTTTTTTAATGTTTATTTTATTTGAGAGAGAGAGAGAGAGAGAGAGAGAGAGAGAGAGGGAGAGAGAGAGAGAATGAGCAGGGGAGGGGCAGGGAGAGAGGGAGACACTGAATCTGAAGCAGGCTCCAGACTCTGAGCTGTCAGCACAGAGCCTGACATGGGGCTCAAACCCACGAACCATGAGATCATGACCTAAGATGAAGTGGGATGTTTAACCAACTGAGCCACCCAGGCGCCCCAAAAGGAAAAGTTTTTCAACAAGATGTTATTTTGACCAAGCCCTACGTGGTCCCAAATATGTCAGCTTTGCAGGGGTTGGAATGAAAATTATTTAGTGTAAAGATTGTCTGGCCAAGGCTACTCTGGGTTCTTTCTCCATAAAAACTGGGAGAAGGATTGGACTATGTAGAAAGTCCCTTGGTCACAAGGACTCTGATGGAAACTGATGGAGTGAGTTTTCCCTCTCCTTGTGGCTCCTACTGACACAAGAAAAAGGTGGAGCCTCGGGTCCCTCTGAGGGAGGGCTCTGAAGACCCTCACTTGTTCTTCTACATCCTACCCCATCTCCTCTGGGATTGTGAACTCTGTTCTGATTCTCAGTTCAGTCTAATCCAGTGTTTCAGCATACCCAGGCACAGAGATAGTAAAAGTCAGGACTGTGTGGGTTGCAAGTTACAGAAACTCTATTCACATTGATTTTAAAAAGACAATAATAGCAGTAATAACAATGGGGGGAGAGAGAGAGAGAAATTCTGTTGTCATTGTAACTAAAAAGTACAGGTGTTATTGCCTTCAAGCTTAGGTGTATCCATGTGCTAAAATGTCTTTGGGAACCTGTCTTTTTTTCTCTTGGCTCTTGCCCTCTGATTTGGCTTCATTCTCCTGCAGGCTTTCCTTTCATGAAAGTAAAATGGCCACCAGTAGCTCAAGGCATATGTTGCATTAGTTTAGCACACCCCCTCCCCCACATGGAAAAATGAGTGTTTCTTTCTTCTTAAGTCCCAAGATTCATTTAACATTCCTCAAACAAGTGGTAGGAGACACAGCAATGGGCAAAGGCAGGTGAAGTCTCTGCCCTTTCTGGTGGGCACCTCACTGGAGTAACTAAGGTGGAGTGTGTGTCCCTGAATCAGCTGCTTTGTTCAGGGATTCGGGGACTCCTGCTCCCATCCAGTGAAGCTCATATATTGGAGGACAGCTCTCACTTGCTCCCAAAATATCACTATGTGAATGATACTTTCTATTTCTCTCTTCATCATAAGGCTAGCACTGTGTGGGGGCAACCTAATCATCTTCTCCAGCTTAGGCAATAGTAATAATAATGATAGTAAATGCCTATTGAATGGCTTTGCGTACATGAACACATATAATTCTCATCACAACCCATAGATCATATACTCTTTGTGATGTCTGTTTTAAGGATGAACAAACCGAGGTACAGAGAGGTAGGGGTGTCGCCATAGTGACTAGGCTATAGGGAACTGTGAGACTGGTGCTTGCTGAGGATAACCTGACAGTTAACATGCCTCCCTGTGCCTCTATCTGATTCCTTTCTCTTAGCAAGGGAAGGAGGTGATCTAGAGAGAGTTCAGGGGAGAAAGTGTGCCATCTCTTCTAAGCTACAATTTCATGGGATGTATTAAGGCTTGGGAGTCTTTTTATGCAATGGTGGCTAACGCTCCAATGGGTGCTTATTAAAGATGGGTTCTTACCTGTAAGCCTCCTAGCTCATCCTAATAGGTAAGTTTATTCCATTTTTATCACTACCGTGCTTATGTTCTTATAGAATCGGCTGCCCTCTAATTTACTGGAAAGGAATAGTATTGCTTTGCATCATTTGTTGTGGATTTTTAATATTGTTTTCCTCAGGTAGGAAACATACCTTTTTTTTTCCTGGCCTGTCTGTAAAGGTCACTTATATTCTTGTGATGCTTTTAACTAGGATGAACTTTATAGATTAATAAATGTAATGCTATTCCTGGCTAGGTTTTGTGAAACCATGCGACAGCATTGTCTTGAAGTGGCCAATTACTGAGCCTCTCCACTAGTTAATAATGAGAAAATGAGGAGAAGTAGATTGTTAGATACCCACTGGCTGTGACCTACTCTTTACACTATCGATTCTAGCAACTGATTTTCGTATGTTATTTATATAGGAGACTATCTGGATGTACAGTAAGCCAATTGTCAAATGTAAGGTACTGAGTACTCGTAGCACATTAAAATAATTTTGTCCTTCTTAAGACTTTTAGAGGAAGCAGACAAATAGTTTCCAAGAAGAACTTTTGTTTGTCAGTTGATTAGAAAAATGGAGGATATGTCCACTTTTCCTTTAAAAGAGTTGATGTTTCTCGCAGCTTTGGAAATAGAAGATAAAATGTCCTTGGCCATCGGGTCATCAATTTCAGAGGCTGTCATTTTTTGGGTAGAGTTCAAGATTTGTTGAGTTTGGTGGTCATTTGTAGCTTCCTCTGAATAGAATAGATTTTCAAGTCACAAACCAGCAGGCAGGTATCAAACTGAATGTGAAAATCAATGACCCATCATAGTTACGAGCATGTAGATAGTGATGCCTTGATGAGTAGACCATTGCAGAGAAGGACATACTTGAAGAAGAACAGACAAGGTTGGCTTTATTTACTTACTTCTCTCTGCCTTCTGCTCCCACCACCCCAATCTGCCATTCAAATGTGTCAGTGAATTTAAGTCAAGTAATAATTTGTGACTAATCTATATGCAGCTTCTTAGTCATTTCCTCTATTTTAGTTTAGTAGAGGCTTCTAGATTGAACAGCTTCCTCCCTTCTCAGAGATCCCTCCTGCCATCCTCATTTACATAGAGTATGCCTTGTGTCTTCATCCCCCCAACAGCTTCTTGTGACCTTGGAGCTCTGTTGGTTATTTGTAACAATACCTACTGTTTCTGGGAACACTTTCTATTTGCAGGCACTGTGGTAGCATTTTTAAACTTTATCTGATAAGATTCTCTGGAGGTATCTATGAGGTGGGCATCATGATTCCCATTTCACAGAGAAGACAGAACTTCAGAGAAATTAAATTGTCTAAAGTGATTTCAGACCAGATCTGTATTCTCACCCACAACACAAGAATTAAATTTAGAGACTCACAATTTTCACCCAGAGTGAAATGCCCCACTCAGAAGTGAATTGTAAAATCCCTCTTGATGGGAATTTTTAGCTTTTTTTTAAACTTTAAAAAATAAGTTTAGCTTTTTAAAATAAAATTTTAATTTTAGAATAGTTTTAGACTTAAAGAAAAGTTGTAAGGATGGTACAGAGAGCTCCCATATACCCTGAAACCAGTTTCTGCTGTTAGCATCTTATATTAGTATGATACCTTTGTCACACCTAATGAATGAATATTGCCACATTATTATTCAAAATTACTGTAATTTACTTGTATTTCTTTGATATTTTGCCCAATGTCCTTTCTTTGTCTCAGAATCCCATCCAGAATTCCACCATTTCATTTTGTTGTCATGTCTTCTGGATTTTGACAGTTTTTCGGACTTTTCTTATTTTTGATGACCTTGACAGTTTTGAGGAGTATTGATCAGATATTTTATAGAATGTCTCTTAGTGTAGGTTGTCTGATGATTTTCTCTGGGATCTCTTTTGGCTGTTAAACAAACACATGATAGGATCATCAGGAGAATTTCTTGAATAAGCTTTATGTTGTCAGAGCCAAGGCATGCAGATGAGGGTATGAATTCTTCTTTGCTACTCCAGGATCAGTTTTAAATTTGCCATTTAGAAAAAGTGTACCTATGTACAGCAAGGTTAGCTACATTGTTTTGAATGAATAAAGAGAAGGACGCATTTCATAAGAAAGCCTTCATCACAGAAAACTCTCTCTCTCTCTCTCGTACACACACACCAAGTATTTATTAAAAAGCTAAAAATTTACAGGAAAATAAGGTAGGTGAGGCCATGATTTAATGATAAAACTGTTATTGTAAATAGCATGTTCATGGCCAACAAAAACAGATGTCCATATAACAATTTGGAGCCATCCAATGCATAAAGCAATTTGTAGATAATCTCCTCAGCAGATATAGTATCAAAAAGTATTCATTGCCAATTAGATGTACATCTAGGCTGTATGTCTAATTGACCAGTTAATTTTCTGGCTGTCTCAGGAGCTACTAAATATGGCTTAAAATGGAGCCCTTGGCACCACACCTCAGAATGACCTAATGTTGCTAATCAGAAGAACAGATTCCTCTGCTTATTCAAGGAGCATAGAGTTCAGTGTGCTGTGTTCTGTATGCAAAATCAGGTGCCTCATCAAGCTGTTGTTGACTCAGTCTGAATTGGTAACAGAACGGTGTACTATGTATCATCCTCATTTGAATGGCTGGCTATTAAGACTATTATTAAAAAATATATGTAGTTCACAAAAAAATGAAGACATGGATATGAGACCCTAAATGTCCAATTACATCAAGGGAAAAAACTTTATCAGTGAAGTTTTTAAAATACACCTGATTTTGGCCATTTGAGTGACTGACCGAGTCCATCATTGTCTTTCTTCAGTTCACAGCTTCCAGGAGATTCTGCCTCAGCTCTTGGTGTCCATTTAAAACTCCTCTCAACTTCACGACTGGATCATGTTTATTGTCTCCCACTCTGATAACTACAAATAAAAATTTCTGTTCCAATTTCTTTTTAAAAGAGGAAAGAATATGCACTAGAATAAATAGACAAGATTCATTACAATGGGATTAAGATATTTTTAAGCAGCAGTCAAGGTGATTTTTTTCAACATCCTACTGACAGTGATGGGTTCCTGTACGCATTTTTCTGCCCTCGCTCCCCAGTTGCCCTTGGCTCAAGGTGTGTCCATTACTCTGGAATGCGGCCAGAAAGAGTCAGAAAAGGTGGGGGCCTCTGATGGTTGAGCAACATGAGGCCTTTATCCTCCATTAAGGGATCTAAGTTTTCTTATGGGACTTGGGTTTTGAAGCCCCTCATTTTCTGGAAGCCTGCACTATATCAGAAGTTGGAAACAGTTTGTTATTGATTGCAGCTGTGTCCTTGTTTGGTGGAGGACGAAAGGTGTAGAAAGCAAATGTAGTCCCACTTGGCAAGGACACATTCCAGGTGAACAACAATCAGGAAAGATGCCTAGAGGCAAGGTTACAAGCCACAGAGACAGAACTGACAGTCCCAGGATAGATTAAATAAGTGCCTTGTCTTTTAAAGCAAATCTCTCTCTCAGAAGTATTGGGAACAAAAACCAGCTTCCCGTGTACTCAGATATTCTTTACTTAATAGGACATAGGGCAAATGTGTATGTGTGTGTGTGTGTGTGTGTGTGTGTGTGTACACATGCATTACAAGCCCTTAACAGATTTGCCCAACCTCCATACACACTTGTGTTTCAGAGTTTCCCTGTATGTCACACATATTATCAAATGCTCTCTCACTTGATTTAGAGAAGACAAGTATTAATGTGTTTGTGCTCCTTTATGCATCTCCACATCTGAACTGGGCCTGTAAACAAGTATTTGGGGATTATTAACCTTGGAGGTGTTAACCACTCAGAAAACCCCTAAAAATTCTTGATGCAATGATTTGCTTTTGGGTGAGGCACAAGTTTGCAATTTTTCCTGCAAGGTTTGAGTTATTTCTCTATTGAGAACTTAATTGCCAACTCAGCAAGCACATCACAGCGGAGTTTTGTTGTAGAGAATAGCAACTCTTAGGATAGAGTAATGCCTTGATTTCTTTGTTAAAAACAAAAAGTCCTGAAATGTATTGCATTTGCTGGACTAGGAGTGGAAATGGAAGTCAAGAAGACTTTGGGTTAAATGTGGAAGGTTATACATAGATGTGTAGCTTCTCTCCTGCTTGAAATGTCTCTAAAACTGAATAAGGGGATTTATAACTTGGAAACTAATCAGAACCAAGAGAGCTAAGGAAGAGGCAATAGGAGACAAAGGATAGTAACAATTTTGAAAAATGGTCAATGGATTAAGAACCAGTAACTGACTTATGGAGCAGAGGAAGTTACGTGTTGAGTGCCCACAGATGCTGGTACTGCATGATTTAGATACTGAGTATCTTGGCAAGTGGGAGAAAGCACAGGACTAAAGACAGATCGAATGATAGAAAATGTAGTATGCATCTGGATTCCTAAGTCCTTTTCCCCAACTCTTACTCCCTCACTTGCTCTTGACACACACACACACACACACACACACACACACACACACACATGCATGTACACATATGCACACATGCAAGAATATTCTTTAGAGAAACTTAACCACAGGAGAACCAAGCAAAACAGAAGTGAACCAAGCATAGTAGAAAGAATAGATGAGGGTGAGGCTGAAAATGAGAAGTAGGAGCTATGTGAAAGTCCACAGAACTGAAAGTCCTTCAGGTCCCTTTCCCTCCCCAGTCTTAGGATCTTCATAGACATGCATACAACCACGGATAAGCAATGGAAGGATTTGTTAGTAAAGGAACTGGGCATCTCTACAGAAAAGATTTACAGATATTGGTACCTGTAATGCAGGAGACCCTGCAATGAAAAAGCCAACTCAGGGGCACCTGGGTGGCTCAGTTGGCTAAAAATCCTACTTCAGCTAAGGTTATGATCTCACAGCTCATGAGTTTGAGCTCCACGTCAGGCTCTCTGCTGACAGCGTGGAGCCCATTTCTGATCCTCTATCTCCCTCCTCCCCTTTCCCCCTTTGCCCCCACTCACACATGTGTGCACTCTCTCTCTCAAAAATAAATAAACATTAAAAAAAGAAAAAGCCAACTCAGGGCTCAATCACCCTGTGGTAAATTCCTCCTGGTCAAGAAGCCCTATCTACTCACACAAAATTAAAATTTTAGTACCTCATCCATATACTTCCTGACTTTGGTAAAAATATTCAACATGAAAGATGGATACTTTCTAGAATCATTCTGGAAAACAATATGGAGGTTTCTCAAAAAATTAATAATAGAACTACAACTCCTCTATGGCCCAGCAATTGTACTACTAGGTATTTATCCAAAGAATACAAAAATGCTGCTTCAAAGAGGCACATGCACCTCAATGTTTATAGCAGCGCTTTCAACAATAGCCAAATTATGGAAAGAGCCCAAATGTCCATCAAGTGATGAATGAATAAAGAAGGGGTGGTATACACACACACACACACACACACACACACACACACGCAGTGAAATACTACTCAGCAATGAGAAAGAATGAAATCTTTCCATTTTCAACAACATAGATGGAAGTAGAGTGTATTATGCTAAGCTAAATAAGTCAGTCAGAGAAAGACAAATATAATATGATTTCACCCATATGTGGAATTCAGGAAATAAAACAGATGAACACAGGGGAAGGGGAGGAAAAACAAGATAAAAACAGAGAGGGAGGCAAACCATAAGAGACTCTTAAACACAGAGAACAAACTGAGATTTGCTGGAGGTTGCTGAGGTTTTGTGGAAGTTTGTGGCTAAACTGGTGATGGGTATTAAGGAGGGCACTTGTTGGGATGAGCATTGGGTGTTATATGTAAGAAATGAATCACTGGGTTCCACTCCTGACACCAAGACTACACTATATGTTAACTAACTTGAATTAAAAAATAATAATAATAAATAGGATAAAGGAACTGGGATGAGAGTAATGTGAGTGGGAAAAGAAATGCAAGAAGCTGAAGAAAGCACACACACATTTATATCATGGAGAAAACAAGAATATGTGTTCCTACTGGGAATAGGAATAGTCAAAAAATAAGATAAGGCCCTTGGGATTAAAAAATTACTAAAAATAAAAATTCAATTTAAAAGTTTGAAAATAAAGTTGACATAATTCCCTAGAAGACAGAACAAAAAGACAATGAAAAGAAAATTCAATAAAAATGTGATAAAATTAGAAATTTGATGTAACATTAAATAATCCAACATAGAAATTTTGGAAGCAAAAAGGCGGAAGGGATCAAATTCTTGAAGGAGTAATAAAAAATGCATAGAACTGAAGCACATGAGTTTCCAAATTGAAGTGGTTTGTGGCATGCCCAACACAATGAGAAGAAAACCCCAAATCAAATATTATGATAAAATTTCAGGTACCAGAGATACAGAAAAGATTCCTCAAATCAGAATGAAACTGAGTTTCTGAGAAAAAAAACACTTGAAGCTAGCCCAGAAGACAACAAGAGGACATCATAAAAATTCTGAGGAAATACGTTTTTAACTTTCAATTCCAAATCCTGCCAAATCTTGATCAAGTGGGAGCATAGCATTAAAAATGTTTTCATATATGCAGGGACTCAAACATTTTACCTCCTAGGACCTATTTCTTAGGAAAGTGCTGGAAGATGTGCTTTTGCTAAACAGGTAGTGAGAAGGAAGAAAGGAAGGAAGGAAGGAAGGAAGGCAGGCAGGCAGAAAGAAAGAAAAAGAAAACAAAAACCCACAAGACTTGAAACCAAGTAACAGGCCATCAGTATAAAGATAAGATGAAGAAATGTCCTGGAAGAGATAGGGAGCTGGCCTAAAAGGCAACTGCTCAGATGTGAGCAGGAAGCTGAGGGGTCCAAAAAATAGTTGGAGCTGATAGATTATTGGATGCATTTGACCATTTGGAGAATAGTGTGTGTGTGTGTGTGTGTGTGTGTGTGTATCTGTTTTGGGCAGGGAGGGAGAATAGATCTACCAGAGCCATAGGGAAGAGTTAATGATTGATACCTAAGAAAATTAATCAAATGAAAAAAACAAGACAACTATAAACTCCAGAAAAAATCAAAAGTTACTCAAGAAAGGAAACTTTGCTTAGTCTGTAAAATGTAAACACAGTATGACTTAACCAAAAAAGTGGACAGAAATATCTTTAAAGGACAAGCATGTGGGTAAGATCATGTGTGTCAGTATCTGTGAGGAGGAGGAGGAGAGCTAACCAGTATATAAGTAATGAGTGTCTCAAATTAATACATGAAATGATGGAATCAGTATGTTATGAAGTTATAGAGGTATATTCTAGAAGAAACAACTAAAAGAGTCAAAAGTGTTGTTACTGGGAAACAGAACTGCCATTTTCTTTTACAAACATTTTACTGCTATTTGGGTTTTAAAATAATGTTTATGTATTGCTTTGATAAAAATCAAAATTAGTTAAAAAATAAAAGGCATTGATAAAATTTTTAAAAAGGTATTGAATAGGTCTGTATAATTGACTAGTTCTTATTTAGAAAATAGAAGTCTATGATAAAGTAAAAAGTAGGGTATACTGTATTTAAAAAAAAAGCATCTGAAAATGTCACTTACAGTATTCAATTATACTTTGTGAATTTTGTTGGGGCAAGAGGCAAAGAATATATTATAATGATTTTTTCATATGTGGAAATTCTTGAAGATCTTTGATTATATCTCTACCAATGTCAAAGATTTATTGAACTAAATTCAAACTAACAAAGCAAATAAATTATGAATAAATTTTTGGCATCAGGAAAGAATTCCTTCATTTATTGAAGTGTTTGTGCAGACTTCTTTAAATATCAGCCTCCCTTGGTACATTGAACATTAGTTGATATCAACCTCCAGCAAAGAGTCTAGGGCAGATCAAAAGAAGGGTTAAATCTAAAGAACTAGGAGTTACTGCTACTCCTTGATTTGTAGAGAGGTGAGACATAGCGGCTCTGGCACTGCAGTGAGTTAACAGGAAAAGACTTCCTTCCTCAAAGTTTGACATCTATGCCACTTGTGAGGAGCAGACCCGCTGCTTTATTAAGCAGGCTGTATATTTACAACTGTTGAACACAAAGACCAAACACATGAACTTTCTTACCTTGAGTTGGAGACTGCTGAGATTAAGAAACTTCCAAATCACTGAAAACATTTCTTTTTTTAAGGAAACAAAAATCAATCCCCTTGAACAAAGTTAAAGGTGAACTTATGTCACTTTTGAAAAATTTCCGACCCTTCTTGTTGCAAAAAATAATGTAACTGTGAGAGTTGCCTTTACTGGCAGGAAAACAGCAACATGTACTAAGTCTTGAGGGGATAAACATAAAGGATAGGTCGCCATCTTGCAGCCTCATTAGGCAAAGCTTACTGAGACTAAGTCCCATTCCTTGAATGGATGGTTACACACAGCCCCTTCTTTATCATCAAGCCTGAAAATGCACCCCCTAGTTACAAAATGAAAGAGCTGGCTAAGGAGCAAGGCTGCACATAGCTCTCTCTTGGTGCATTTTCTTATCTTTGTTGACTTCCAGAAAGCCACCACCTCCGCCATAAGTATGTCCAGCACATCCTAATGAATGCTCAAGGCGTCCTCTCTGAGGTGGGGCCAGATGCATCTGGCTCCCTTGGGGTGTTTGGGGTAAAGAAGGACAAGGACATCGAAGCAGCAGCCTCTTTTGTTGACTTTCCAGAACAGAAGGACATTTCAGTCTCCAAGGCATCTCCTGAGGGAGAGAAGGCTTCTGTGTAACAGGAGGGAGGCCGGCAATGTTGTGTAGCATCCAGATTTATGCAGTGCTGGTGAGAAATGGCCGCTGCCTCTTTCAGTGTTGAAAGGACACATGAGCCCCATGCAGCAGCGGGGTAACCTTTTCTTGAATGGACCCTAAGAAGAGGCTTCCCTGCATTTTTCTCCTTGTGAAGCCTGGGCAGCCCCCTGCTCCTCTCACTAATTCCAGAGACCCTCGTAGATGCTGAGGCCAGCAGTCCAAGGTTGCTAAGAAAATTCAGCAGGAGAAGAATTTAAATGATTTGGAATGACAATTCTTTCCTTTACTACTGGATATTGGTAATAGTAACCACTTCATGGGGTTGTTGTGAGGATTAAAGGAGTTATTAATTAAATGAAATATATTAGAATAATAGTGTCAGCCATCATTAGTACTGATGGTTGTGGTAGTATTTGAAAGTTCAATGAGGACATAAGAGTGAAACTAGAGTGTACATAAAGAGGCAGCTGGGTGACTGGATTACTATATCTTACTGTCTGATTGAAGTAAAGTGTCACAGGTCTGAATGAGGACGTCTGTGCTGGAGGAAACAGGTCAGCAGAGCCCTGAAAACAGCCTAGAGGAGTTATGGAAACCAAATCCGTCAGAAGTTGGACGTTGGTTACAGAATCATTGGATGTACGAGAATAAATGTTATCCATTTATTCATTTTGAGACTTTCATCCAGAGCCTTTTTTAGTAGTTGGGAATATTGAGGCATCAAGAGGTTAGATAAGGGGCGTCTGGGTGGCTCAGTTGGTTGAGCAACTGACTTTTGATTTTGGCTCAGATCATGATCCCAGGGTCATGGGATCAAGCCCCATGTCGGGCTCCACGCTGAGCATGGAGTCTGCTTAAGATTTTGTCTCTCTCTTCTTCTTCCCCTCTTCCCTGTTCGTGTGCTCTCTCTCTTTAAAAAAAAAAAAAGTGAGATCAGCCTTTCCTAAGGACATGCCTGAGAAAGCCTTTATCCATCATATCACACTGTGTCCTCCTATTGAAAAAAAGTTGATAGAAGACCCACTCTTCCAGGGCTTGTGGCTGCTTTTGAGCCTCAAGTTATACAAGTGGGACATGATCTGGCCCCCTTAAACAAAGGTAGAGCAGCCAGATCTCAAAGGGGCATTCGAAGAGGAGGACAGAATAGCCTGGACATATGGACCAAAGTCTCATGTCACATTACAAATGATAATTATAATAACAGATGGTGATAATATAGCAAAGTCATTCATATCCTTCCCTTGATATTTTTTCTTAGGTAAGTGATCTACACTCCCCAAGCTTTGATTTTCTTATACACGTGAAACATGGT
Source organism: Paguma larvata (assembly GCA_030068075.1). NCBI lineage: Eukaryota > Metazoa > Chordata > Mammalia > Carnivora > Viverridae > Paguma > Paguma larvata. The sequence goes on along the minus strand of CM057838.1, from coordinate 58,945,433 downwards.
CAAGTACGGTACCTGTCTCGGAATTGTAAAGATTAGGAAAAGAGGCTAAAACCTATAAGATGCTTGACACAGAGCCAAGATAACTGCCTAATAAATGTTAGCTCCTAAGAGGAAGTTTCCTCCTAAGAGGGATTCCAAGTTGTCTAGTTTCCTAGGAATGCAAATAGTATTGTCCACTGGGATTTGAACACAGAGCTTTCAGACTCCAAAGCCCACTCCCAAAATGTACCATAATGTAGGCAACTTCATTATGAAAGCAGAACTGAGGCAAAGACAGATGGGAAAAGACTTGTAGGTCTGTGTTTTAGGTATCACTCAAGTGCTCACATTTGATTCTAAACTTAAGAGAGTGAGTTAAATTCTAAACTTGGCATTGTGGTTGCAAGGAGCCACTAAATTTGTTGCCAAGTCTCTTGGACTTCTTCTGGATGGGTCACCTGAGTTGCCAGAATTCTCCCGTTCAGTGCACATGGGTGTCCAAGGGAGAAAGCAGATTGAAATTGGCCCAGAAGAGTTTGGAAGTGGAAAGTGAGAACGGGCCAGCCGCTGACCTGTAACTGTGATGCCCCAGGCACTCACTTAGGATGTGAGAGCCACAGCCTGTTTTGCAAAAGTCTTCTTTTGTCAAGAAAGAGTGGGAGCAATCCCTCTGGGAAAAGATGACAGCTATCCAATAGAAGGGGAAATCAGGGTTCAGTAATAGCAATTGCTGCAGAACTGGACACTGAAGCGGTGAAAGAATCTCTCATGTGCAATTTAGCAATATACATCCTAGGGACAGGGCATAATTCTGGAGATTTGATGCCTTCCCCACAAATGCAGGTGTCCCTCCACCACCTTAGTTCAGCATCCATTTATTCAACAAATACTTCCACATACCAAGTGTTTTGTTGTTGTTTTATTAATGTGGACAAATCTCATGGATCTTCCCTTCTAGAAGAGAAGATAGGGAACAAACAGTTAAAGAAATATATCATAAAATGGTGGGATATGGTGGGATATGGTATGAAGAAAAAATAAGCAAGGTAAGGAGAGAAAATGTTATAGACTGGACTGTCAGGAAAGGGCTTTCTGATGCATGACCTTCGGTCAAAGAAGGATGGTAATGAGTGAGCAGATGTCTGAGGAAGGAGAATTCCAGGCAGAGGGGGCAACTACAAAAGCCCTAAGGCAGATATATGCAGGTGTAGCAAGGGGACTCAGGTAGTCAGAGCAGAGGGAACAAGAGGGAAAGTGTAGGAGAAATAATCAAACAGGAAGTAGGAAGCAGAGCTTGTAGGATTTTGATGGCAGGGAAGCTTGACTTGTATTCTGAGATAAGTCTGTCTTCTCATTTATGCTTTAATAGTATTATTTCATTAAAGATGAGGCCAGAATGTTGGGTTCCTCAATGTGCCCAAAGAAATAGTCTATCAGTGCTGAAAAGGAAAATATGAAGAGGAGGAAGGGGGCCTTGCAGGAGAAATTGTGTTTACATTCCTTCAGATTTTAAACGAATATTATTTCTGCACTTTAGGAGTCTCCCTTAAAGTACAATGGCATAGCTGTCCATCAACCCTTCAACCCTTCTCAGCAGTGGGGATGGAGAAGGAGGAGGAATTGTGACTTAGAGAATTCAAAATAAGGAGGAGTTCATTGGACTACTGTCTGAGAAAATTATTTAGAAGCAGTGGATATAAAAATTAATTTGTGTCCATGGCTGGGCAATAGAAAAAGGAGGCAGGAGCCCAATGGTTGTCCTGGGAAAGCTATGCCAGCCAGTATTAAAAGCTTCCTAGAAATGGTCCACAAAGCAGATAATCCATATGTGAATAGCAGGTAACTGAAATTCTGCAACAGCAAGACAGTAATTGAGTTGAAACAACCTTCAGAGCTTATGAAGTGATTTTACAAAGAAAACAAATTAGCTTATGCCTCCTAAAGTAGTCGAGTGTCTCGTTAACCATCAATGTAAAGATCTTGGGAGGCTAACACGGCAGCTTTAGTCCTTTCCTCCCCATTGCTCCACCTGCTGTAAAAATGTATCCTCTGGATTGTTGATAAGAAACAGGTTTGTTTTCAACATCTCAGACTCCTCTGCATCTGGTGCCCTTAATGTGGAGGAACCCCAGGTATCATGACATCTTTGGACTTTTGAATCTCCAGGCCACCAATAGGTGGACACTTCCATGTCATCATTCTGAGTCCTGATGCACTGAAGCTGCAGAGCCTCAGTTGTGGAATAGGACTGCCCATATTTGGATCTTGGCACTCAATCCTGGCTCTTCATTTGCTGCTTGGGTTTGGATGCACCTACATTTCCTCATTGATAAAATAAAGGGAAAAGAATAGGGCACCTATAAGAGCTCAATGTAAATACACTCGTATACACACACAGTAGTGCTTGATACAAAAAGTTCCATGATCAGTATTATTTATTCATACTGTTAATGATATTGGCTATAGTTTTCTTATTTTTCTTTAATTCTTTCCTTCTCCTTCTTCCTCTTAAGATTTCTTTCTTTGTATTCATTTCTTCTTTTTTTTCTTATTATCACCATTAACTCTCCTCATGTCATCATTATTACCGTATTCTAAGAATAGGCTGTAGACTCACTTGACTTTGATAAATAATGTGGCATGGTGGTGAGTGGGAATGTGTGCATGGTCAGTGTTAGTACTTTACAGATGATACAAAGGTTGAGCACACCTTTTTATCACCCTTTGTCCAGAAGGAGGTGAGCGGAGGAGACAGGGCGAGGGAGCAGAGGCTTTGGGTAGAGGAGGAAGGAGGAGGAAGGTGGGAAGACAAGGGTGAGAAGAGCCACAGACAGCCCTTCAGGGGACCTCCCACAGTGTAAAGAATGTAAATGTGCAATCATCTTCCAGAGTGTTTTATCATCTTCTGATGGGGGAGTTTATCCTTGATTATCACCACTACTCTGGTTAACCCTAAAATGTGAATGTGTACTTCAGAAAGGCCTGATTTTGCAAGGATAAGGTCCTTACAGGCCACCAGAAAGGCTGGGAAGATGTAAAATGCAGTTGGAGGTGGAGACCAAGAGAAAAGGAAACCTTTAGGGAAATGGGATGAACAGGTTGCTACAATCTCAGCTAATGGGCTACCATGGAGGCAGATAAAAAGCATTAACTCACATGAAGAAAGTTAGAACAAGCTGCTTTGACAAGTTGCTGTGCGTCTGGCCGGCAGTGTGTTGTCAAGTTCTGGAGGCCCTTGATGAGAGTGGAAAATCCTTATTATGTTTTCAGGTGACACCAGGGAGAGAAGCTGTCATCAGGAACTGGAGAGACGGATCTGAAACCCAGAAAGGATGAACTGACCAACACCTGGAGAGAAAGGTATGAGTGCCCTTCTGGGAGAGGTGTACAGCAACAGCAAGACAGTAATTAAGTTGAAACAACCTCCAGAGTTTATGAAGTGATTTTACAAAGAAAACAAAATAGCTATGCCTCCTAAAATAGGCAAGTGTCTTGTAAACCATCAATGCAAATATCTTAAGAGGCGAACACAGCAGGCTTTAGCCTTTTTCCTCCCTGTGGCTCCACCTGCTAGAGATGGACAACCAGGCTGGGACCCTGACTTGTTAACCCGCTGAGCCCCGAGGAGCCTCATCGTTCTGAGGACAAGACCATGCCTCACACATGCCTAAAGCCTGTGTTCCATGACCCAGGACAGAAAGTGTTCTGCCTCATCCAACCATGTGAACTTGAGCCCACTGCATATCCCTTCAAGGACTCAGCTGCCTTATCTGCAAAACGGGTGATAGAAGAGTGACTTCAGATCAGGTTAGTGTTTTAACAATATCCTTTGGAAGCCATTCAAGGACGAAAGCATGAAGGGATGGGGAAAGTGGGGAAATTCTGTGTTCCAGCTTTGCTCACAATTGTGTCGGCCTCATCCTGAACAGCTCTTTTACTTACATGAATAATGTGATTGCACTATAGGTGACGTTCGGTCTTAAAAAGGGCTTCAAGGCTAACGTTGGGAGCCCATTGGTTCCGCCATCTCTAGATTGCTTTGGCCTCTTATTTTCTGTTTCTTACAAGGTGACATGAGAGTATATTGTGCTGTGTTGAAAACATAGAAAAAAGGACTCATATAAAAATAAATTGGAAAAATGAGTCTGCTAAGGATATGAAGGCTTTGGCTCAGGGGACCCTCAGGTCCTGCTTAGGAAGCAGCATTGGAAAAGTTCTGCACTGGAGGGCGGGGGCGGGGGTGGTGGTCATTTCTTCATGTCTCTTCACATTGATCTCTCTAAAATGCAAAACTAACCCTGCCTGCTTCAGATTATGGGCAGAAACCAGTTTGAAGCACCTATTTCTTGTTAAGAGTGTGTTATGTAGGCTGTAATTTAAATATATTACCCAAAACAGTATGATAAAAACAGGTGCTGCTAGCCGTACCTAATTGGGACAGACATTGCCCATGTTGATTTGCTGTAGGGACGGTTACTACAAGCATTTAGCTCTCTTTATCTTCAGCATCTCCAGTGACACCAGAGTTTCAGATATTAGCATGTTGTTCAGATGGGTTTGCGTTGATGAAATTGCTGGTATTCAAAATATGTGGGTTCTAGAAATATTATAAATATTATAGAAACCCTAGGAGCACCTGGGTGGTTAAGCATCTGACTCTGGATTTTGGCTCAGGTCAGGATCTCACAGTTCATGAATTGGAGCCCCGCTTTGGGCTCTGTGCTGACGATGAGGAGCTTCCTTGGGATTCTCTTTTCTCTGCTATGCTCTCTGCCTCTCCCCCGCTCATGCTTGCTCTTGCCGGCGCGTGCTCTCTCTCAAACTTAAAAAAAAAAAAGACAAACCCTAAAGGCACTTACATAGAGCATAATAATCTGGGGAACCCCACAGTCTGTACTCTTCACAGTGATGTCTGGAGTTTGATTCTGAAACTGTCCGTTGTCTAGCAATCAGTTCTGGGATTGTCTGATTCATCTTCTGAGGTTAAAGGAATCTCTGCTTCCAGAACACTGTCATTTTTGGTTTATACATAGGTCCGGTCACAACAATTAAGGCAAAGATCTGGGACCTCATTCAGTTTCTAGAGCAGGTTGTATGACTGTTTTGTTCTTTTACTAATAAACACTCACGAGTGGCCAACTTTGGTTTATCTGTTTACAAAAGAACCTGGGAGCAAGTTTTGGGGACAGAAACTTCTACCTTTGCTACTCAAAAGGTGGTGTATGCAGCCAGCAGGATAAGCGTCACCTGGGAGTTTGTTAGAAATACAGAATCAGGCCCACCCTAGACCTACAAAATCAAATTCGGTATTTTAATAGGATCCCAGGCGATTCGTGCACACATTAAAGTTTGAGGAGTTCTGTTACAAGGCTTCACCTGTCTCTGACTTTAGATATTTATTGACACTGAAAAGAATCTAATAACTGGAAGCATGAGATAGTTCTAGGCCACTTTGCAACAGAAAGCGAGAAGGAAAATTTCTGAGGACATTACACTCCAGGGCCTCTGTGAAGAGCTTGGAAGGAAGGGGAGAAGAGAAGCAGGGAAGGAAGGAAAGCTTAGCAGAAGTTGCAAAGCCAGAAACTGGCAGGGAAAAGGCTAGTTAGGGAGGGATGGGAGCCATGCAAGCCGGAGAATTCATGCCTCTTTCCAAGGCAGCTCCCATTCCTCAGCCTGGACCCTTGGCACACAGAAACATGGGCCTAGTGTTGTCAGACCTTCTGACTTTCTTAGAAGCCCAGAATCTACATTTTAATGGAAAATTCTCTGATTTTTATTCAGTGAGGCCCAGTAGACTAAATCTAATTCTATCAGCTAATAACAGCCAAGCTTACTCAGTCACCAATTCTTTAAAAGGGTCCGTGGCAAGTCCCTTCTCCTCTCTGGGTTTCTATTTGTGTGTTCCTTTCATGGGTTATTATTAGGGAACATGTAATTTCCCAAATCCATTAGAATAATAATGATGTGCTTGGGAGACCTGAACCAAAGGCTCTGAGAATACATTGCTGATTTCAGTTGGAGTTGATCTCCTTGGAAGGCTGGCAACCTGCCGCTTTCTAACAGGGTCTTGATTTTCTGTTGGCAAACCCAAGGGTTCAGAAAACACCCTGCTTAACCATGCATTAATATCTGAACAGGTGGTTACTATAAGCTTTGCAATTTGGTGTGCAACTGAGTTCCAGTTTGAGGTGTTTGATTAATAGAGTTTTATTTCCCTAGGGAGACACAGGGTATTAGGGGGTGAGTGGTGGTAGGAGGTGGGATTGCTCTGAATCCCCAGGTGAAAGTAGTAAGCTGCTTCTCCCAGGATGTGCCTCAGAATGCCATGATTTTCAAGGTGTTGTCTAAAGACCACCTGCATTAAAATGACTTACAGTGCATTTTTCAAATGCAGAATCCCAGGTATGATGCAAATCTATTAAATAAAAATCCAGGGAGTGAAGCCATGAAAAAAGCACTTTTAACAGATGCCCCAAATCAGTTTTATGTATATTAAAATTGTAGATCTATAGTCTGTGAATGAGATCATGTTAGGTGGTAACCAATTGCTTGCCATTTCTACTGAGGACAGAGCAAACAGAAATGCACTTGACCTGTTGCAAAAAGAATTAGAATGTTTTGGAAGCTCCAGTAGGATTGGGATACTTGCATGATGGTGTTATGCCAATGAGAGAGCACCCTGCCTTAAATTAGGTGTATGTGGTGTGCCATAACCCACTTCTCTGGAGGACAGTGCTCCCGTTTGTAGTGTTTTCCTGGTTCTGTGGGGGCACACACTCCCACCATGGCCAATTTCATGCTACCAGTGTATCCTCACTGAATGGAGATGGAATGACACGAAGAATTGCCTGCCACTAGCCTGTGCCAGCTGACTCTAGCTCACCACAGACAGATCCTAATGAAGTGGTCCCAGAGGGAAATTTAAGTGCAGGGAATAGTGGCATTGCTACATAAAGGAATACGGTCTTTTTTTTTTTTTTTTTTTAACCAAGTAGAAATCTTTACCAAATACCAATGTAGTTCAAAGTTTATAGATCTGTGCTGGGCTTCTCAGAATGTCCATATGAATCACCTGTGGGTCTTGTTAAAATGAAGATTCCAGTTCAGTAGGCTCTGGGTTGTGGTCAGAGTCTTTGTTTCTCACAAGCTTCTAGGTGAGGCTGCTGATGAGATTCCAAGGACCACACTTTGAGAACCTCAGCCTAGAGTCCAAGCAAATTGATTGACTTTACCCTTTGCCCCCTTCCCTCAAATACCAATCAAAGCCTCAAAATTTACTATTCCAAGAGGCTGAAAGCCACTAGTACCAGAGGAAATGGAGACTGAGAGCTCCAAATACTAGAAACATTGTCCTGGTATTTGGCCAACCAGTTCCATAGCGTTCTTCTTCTGGAATGGAATAATTAGAACAGGAAGGAAGATTGCTCTTACCTCGAGACCAGAATCAAAGGGAAATTCCCTGCCTCACTGGGTGTCTGGAAAGGGGGATCATTAACAAAAGTGAACTCTGAAATCTACTTTACTAGAGATGATTACAGACATGATACATTGATTGCCCATAGAGACCATAAGGGACTTCGGAGGACCTGAGATGTCCATTGAAAGTGGGGGTTCTGCCTCATGTCTGTCTTTTAGCTATACCACTTTAGGGTTCCTAAAACACCTTTGAAGGGTTAGGACTGATTCTTGGGGCTAAGAAAACTAGCCTGTCCTGAAATATTTCCTCCCATTGTCTGAACAGTAGAGTGTTTTTGAGTGTTTATGGGCGTTAAGCATTGTGCTAGATGTTTTATCTGCTTTTTCTCCAAATCCTTTACCACTAATGCAGAGTTGGTATTATCATACCCATTCTCAAGTGAGAAATTGAGGCACAGTGAGATGATATAACATGACTGATGCCAAGGTATGAGTAAATGGTAGAAGCAGAATTTAAATCCAAGTTTGTTTCTCCTTTTTCTGTATATGTTTGACCTTTTGCTTCTTCTTACCTTTAAATTTTTGAGAATAAGGGTATGCCCTTTCTTTTTCCTTATTTCATCTTTGAGTACCCAGGTAAGCTGTATGGGTATGTGTGTGTGCATGCACACGTGTTTATATACACAAAAGTCTATACATGATGCTTTGTTTCCTGGGGTCTGATAACTATGAAAGTGAAAAGAAAATAAAAATGTTAAATCCATATTATTTATGTACTTATATGTTCATACCAGTCAATGTGTTGCAAAAAATTCCAATACTATTTTATTTATTTTTATTTATTTTTAATAATAATTTGTCAAATTGGTTTCCATACAACACCCAGTGCTCAACCCAACAAGTGCCCTTCTCTGTGCCCATCACCCACTCTCCCCCCTCCCATACCCCTCTCTCCTATATTTATTGCATGTAATTTTCAATTTGCAACTGATGGAATCCACTAATGATGTACAAGAAATGCGTATGTGATGTGGTATAAGAACACATCTGCAGCACTCAGGGAGAAAGCAACAAACTCAACAGCAGAATGGAGTTGGACAAGCTTTTTTCATTGCTGTGGCCAAAGAACTGAGGGACATTTAAAAGCCTGGCAAGTGCCTTGACTCAATGGGAAGTCTGAGGCAAGCCAGGTCTGAGGTGCCCTTCTCAGATTCCTACTCCTCCTCAGACCCAGGAGTGTGGGCTCAACTTGGGCAAGGCCTGGCCTTTAGTGGCCCAAGGGGAAGTCGGCTTGGCTTTCTAGAGACCTCAAACTCAAGAGACCCTCAGGAAAGGGAGTGACATTTCCCAGGTTTTAAAAAAAGAATCTCCATTCCATGGGCAGCAGCAGTGTTCTGGCAGCCTTTCACTGCTCCTTGAAGAACACAGCAGTGGTATTGAAGTTGTGGACTGCAAGTACTGAGGGAGAGCTTCCCTCACCTTCAACGTGCTGTGGGGTAGGAGGTACATGCGTTTTGACATGAGAGCCAGTTCTGTCCACCTCTGATCTTTGGGAGTGTACCAGATGCTGTTGGCATTGGCCAAGTTGTTTTTCTTCTTCCTGGAAAAGCCAGCCTCCAGTGACAGTGGCTAAAATGCCATATATCCCCTTGTCTGGCATCCCATATGGCTACAGGTGGCATGTGACCCATTTCTGCCAAATGAGATTTCAAGAGAAGTGTGTTAGAGAGTCTGAGTAAAGTTTTCTTTTCTGATGAAAGAAGTGGCACATCAAGACATGTCCCATCCACTCTCTGTTTTGCAGTGGTGTTAGCAGCATAAACAGGCGAAGCCTAGAACTACAACAGCCATCTTGTGATCATGAGACAGGAAGCTTGAAGACTAGAAGGCAACACAGCAGGGATGGAGGTGTGAAAAGATGGATAGAACAAGGGTCCTTTATATCTCATTTTAATTCCAGTATAGTTAACACAAAGGTGTTATATTAGTTTCGGGTGTACAATATAGTGATTCAACGATTCTATACATTCCTCAATGCTCATAAATGTACTCTTAATCTCCTTCACCTAGTTCACCATCCCCCACCCACCTCACCCCTTTGTTCTCTATAGTTAAGAGTCAGTTTCTTGGTTTGTCTCTTTCTTTTCCCCTTTGCTCATTTGTTTTGTTTCTTAAATTCTACATATGAGTGAAACCATGTAGTATTTTTTTCTGACTTATTTCACTTGACATTAGACTATTTAGATCTATCCGTGTTGTTGAAAATAGCAAGATTTCATTCTCATTTTTATGGCTAAATAACATTCCATTGTATATATTTACTACATCTTCTTTATCCATTTATCTATCAGTGGACACTTAGGCTGCTTCCTTAACTTGGCTATTGTAAATAATCATGGTATAAGCATAGAGGTGCATAAATCTCTTCAAATTAGTATTTTCATACTCTTAGGGTAAATACTCAGTGCAATTACTGGATCATATGGTAATTCTATTTTAATTTTTTGAGGAACCTCTATAGTGTTTTCCACAGCGGATGCTCCAGTTTGCATTTCTACCAATAGTGTGTGAGGGTTCCTTTTTCTCCACATCCTCGTCAACATCTGTTGTTTCCTGTGTTGTTACTTTTGGCCATTCTGACAAGTGTGAGTTGATACCTCCTTGTGGTTTTGATTTGTATTTCCTTGATGATGAGTGATGTTGAGCATCCTTTCATGTGTCTTTTGGCCATCTGTATGTCTTCTTTGGACAAATATCTGTTCAGGTCCTCGGCCCACTTTTAATTGGATATTTGTTAGAGCCAGAGTCCTTGATATCATCATTAAGCTCATGCCCCGACCGTGGGGCCTAGACTTCTGGACTTCTTGTTCTGGGTGATAACTCAACGTGTTTTTTGTTTAAGTCTTTGTTTGGTCTTCTGTTGCTTGTGGTTCAAACTATCCTGGATGATACACAAGTTCCGTAATCTCTCTAAACCTAAAGTCTCTTATCTAAAAAGTGAGGCTGGCACCACCGAGGAGAGTTGGGGATTTATAATTGGATCTGCATAGGTCACCTAACGTAATGCTGCCTCCAAGTAGGCACTCAGTACATTTTACTTGAATGTGAATAAAACTTGGGAGTATGAAGCACAGCTTTTGGCTGAATATGAATATTGCCATAGCTATTTGATGAAGCTTCTGATGTATAAAATGAACAGTACAATGATTTTTTGCCTCATATTGCTTTATGTTACTACTTGATTTATAAATACCTTGTATATATAAATACACACTTATTCATTGTATAAATAAACTACATTTGTATATATTTTTTTCTGCTAACGTCTTTTCAATGCTTTGTTAGGGAGCAGACTATTTTCCTCTTTGGGGAAGGAGGTTTATCACAGCAGAGTTTAAAGGCTCAGAAAACAGTCTGTTTACTTACAATAGCTCTCCATTTAAGAACTCCCTCTACATCTATCCAGGCTGGTTTAAGCCTCATCATATCAGATTTTCCTGGTAACATTTTCCAAGATTTTATAAGCTTCAGCAGGCCACAGGCTTTACCAGAACCTTGCACAGGATGCTCATCGATCTAATATAAAAATATTATGAAACCCATTCTCCTCCCAGATGGGGGAAATGCACTTGCTGGGGAAGCTGCTTGTCTTTTGTTTCCCCTCTCTTTGTCCCTTCAGAAGTGGCCGCTCTCACAGACTCTTGCTTGGGTGGTTGCTGAAATTGGCTTTATTTTTCTACTTCTTAGAAAGCAATCAACTTATCTATGAAAATCATCTTCCATTGTCAGGACAACAATGGCTCTTGCAGCCTCCTCTCTGTCCTCAAGTGGAATTCAGAAAGCATTGGTCTCTTCCAATTCCAAAGAGACAGAAAGCAGCGAAGTTTTGCTCCCAATGCGTCTGAGTAAAGTACTCTTGTGTCTACCTTCTCAAGAAAGTGTTAAAAAAAAAAAAAATGACCTGTCCTCACTGGGAAATTTTCGAGAGGGGTAGAATGAACAGTTTCTTATATTTTTCTCTTATCTGCTTTTTTTTTTTTTTTTTTTTTTTTTTTTTTGCAGTACACTATACTCCAAGATGCTGAGACCCATCTCTTTGGTAAAAGTGACTGTGGCAGCTGGTCTGGCATAGGCTAGTGCTGAGTCGGGCAAGGGAGCCCCGTTACACATACCCACATTTGTCATGTAGTTAGAGATCATATGCTTGTCACATCTCCCTAAATTCAGAACCCAAATATTGCCCAAAAGGTAGCTTTCACACGTGGTATTAACTCCTGCAGGCAGAGACTCAATACTTACTTTCCAGAACATCCTGGAGCATACCTAGTCAAGCAAAACAGCTCCTTCAAGAGTGGCCCCTGAGGCATGGTTCTTAAAAGCCTTCATCTTACACTGTGATGACCTGAATGTGAATCTTCTGTCAATTACTAGTCCCACATCCCCAGGTCAAGTTCTTCACCTTCACTTTGTGATTTGTAAATTGAGGTTTTCATGAAGCCTACCTCCTAGTAGTGCCTGTAAGGGCAAGGTGAAGCAGTTGACAAAAACCACGAGGCACAGAAATCTGCACCTGTTATATACTGTTTTCATAAATTCTTTATAATCTTCTTCTGAGTTCTCATTCATTCAGTAAATATTCTTGAGGGGCTATTATGTGCCAGGAACTGTTCTCACACCAGGTACTGTCTCCTTCCTGCTGAGGTTCACAATGGTGCCTTCACTTGAAAGAATGTGGCTTGCTGGTCGGCTCTCCACCTCCTCCTTTGAGTTGCTATTACAGCAGTTTCCCACAGAAAGCACAGCCCTGGCTGAAGAAGGCAGTCTACCCCCTAACCAGGGATAGAACCCCTTCTCTGCCAGCTTTGGTGTTCTGTAACCAAACTTGGCTTGTGAGAGTGTCTCAGATCTGCTGAGAGTTCTGGGAGCTCAGGGCTTGCTGGATTTTTACCTAGCAGGCCTCACATAGTGAAGTGCTCCGCTCAGCCCAAGTATTGCTTTGATTTGCTAGATACATTTGGATCCCCTTATTGGTGAAATGCCTTGAGTTTGCCTGGTGGCTTCTGAGCAAGTATGTAACCAGAGACCAGGAAAATAGATGAAAGGAAGTACAAAGGATATCTGGGGGCAGAAAAGATAAGGGAAGATGATGTGAGCTCTCTTTTCAGGTGTAATGTTCTTGTTCCTTTCCATGACCTGCCTGTTCAAAGAGGCCTTTAAAACACTGCAGGAGGAGAAAATGAGAAAAAGGGTTTTAAATCTCTGTTAGAAAAGACCCTCAGAAGGCAAGCGAGATGCCGTTTTTATGTCCTAGGGAGCCTTAGTTCTTACGTGGCGCGGGTCATCCCAGCGTACCGGAGGGGGATGCGGCCGTGGAGTACTTATTTACCAAGTACCTGTATGAACCAGGTCTAAGTTAGAGATGTACAAATATTATCACATTTAATTTTTTTTTCTTGGGGAAGGGTTCAGCTCATTTCCAGGAAGAGTTCAAGTTCTGAACAGTCTAAATCTCGCAGGGGCACTGAGATCTTAATTCGGCACAGCTGTCTGTGTTACAGCCATGTTTTTGTCTCCTCTAGATGGTCAGTACACTGGCTGAGGGTGAGGATGGTGGAGCCAGTCTGACTGAGATTTGAGCCCAGTTTCGCTACCTTCTAGATGAGTGGATCAGGGCGAGTTTTTCAACCTGTCTGGGCTTCTGTCTCCTGGTCTCTAAAGTGAGAGCAATAATAGTTCCTATTTCATGAAGTTATTTGGGTTGAATGAATTATTACATGTAGTATAGGGTATGACATACAAAACCTATTAACTTTTTTGATTCTCTCTGATATCTTCTCTGAGGAAAAATACATTTTTGTGTTCACTCTTCACCCCTTTTCTAGCAGGCATCAAGCTTCCTGATCTATAAAAGAAAATAATATCTCATATTATTGTTTTAATGATTTGCTATCTTTTTAAAGAATGTTTTTAATGTTTATTTTTGAGAGCGGGGGAGAGAGAGTGTGGGGGGGAGGGGCAAGAGAGAAGGAGACACAGAATCCGAAGTAGGCCTCAGGCTCCAAGCTGTCAGCACAGAGCCCGAGGCGGGGCTTGAACTCATGAACTGTGAGATTGTGACCTGAGCTGACATCAGATACTAAACCGACTGAGCCACCTAGGTGCCCCAATGATTTACTATCTTACTGTGTGTAAGGTATTGCCCTATATACTGTCTGTTCATAAATATGATCTCTCAGTAAATAACTTTGAACTTTTCAATGAAAAAATATATATATTCATTAATATATATTTTGACCTTGAATTCTATCTTGCATCAAGTATAATGAAAAAAAAAAAAAAACAACCGTAAGGCAGTGTAAGTAAAAAGACCATTTCCATTTCCTCATCAGTGTGAACTCGTGAACTACAATAGATTTTGATGCCAGCAAACGCAGCCTCTATTAAGTGAATATCTGTGATGGGCATAGCACTGTGCTGGGGTGGGGGAAGAGGGAGAATTAATCGTAACCCCAGGGAGTTTTCCATCTGCGCAGGCAGACAGAGCACACACGTGAAACTGAAACGTAAGAGCAGAAAGCAGGGTGCAAGGGGACCGTGAGTCTCCAGGGCTCAGAGATGTTGGCAGTCTGTATGCAACGATGTCGGGGGCAGCAGTGTGGTTTCAGATGAGTCTCAAAGGACGACTAACGATTTAATCAGACAAAGGGAAGAGATCACAGGGCATCCGTGTTGTGGAATGAGCTGGTGTTGGATTTGCCACCGTGTGAGGTTGATAGGCTGAAAGTAGACCATCCTGAAAGGCAACCGTTGTAGTTACCTGAGTGTGTCTAAGGGAGGTTAGCATTTAGAAAACATGTGGAATAAAACAGAGCCAGAAATTGGAGACTAACAGGACAAGAGTGATAGAATGAAACAGATGGGATCAGAAAAGCTCGGGGTAGGGTGAGGAGTTAGGGCCTTGCTGAAAGAAAATGGCAACGAGGATGCATCTAATCGAATTTTTGAAATCCCACTGTGAGTGTCAGGAAATTTAGTGCTGCTTTGCTGAAGGCAGAGGGAGAACGGCTTGTGGAGGGGGGCAGGTGGGAAATGATGAACTTCTTTCAAAATCTTGGACTGAAGTCCAAGTAGAGAAAAAAATATCTGTTATCTACAGATCCCCTTCTCTTCTGTGTTGGGGGCAGATGTGGAGGGCAGAGGGCTAAACAGTAATAAGCCTCCTCTTCTTTCATCCTTCTAAGTTATTGAGGTGTTTGTTACGTAAGACATTGGTAGATGTGAAGTAGCTCCTTTAAATACAAACTTGCGTGTTTTGAGAGATGTTTAAAAATTAAATCCATAGGAGAACGTAGAGGAGAAAGCCAAGTCCCAAGCAAGTCGAACAGTTTGACCCAGAGAGCAGCCGGTAAGCAGTGCAAGTGAGGTCCAGGCAGTTTGTCTCCAGGCCCCACGCTTCCACCCTGCAGTTCAGGATTCAGTCACAGGAGAGAGGGAGAGTTCTCTAAGAGTCAGGTGATCCTATTCTCCACCATCTGAGAGCGTTAGACCCTTCCCTACCCATTCTCTCCCTGTCCCCTACAAATACCCGTCTACAGAGAGTGTTGTAAACAAGTACATACATAACCCAATACCTGTACAAAAATCCTGTAGAGGTCTGCCCTGCCCCTTACCCTCCCCCAAAATTAGGTGCTCATAAAAGAGGCTAGCAGCTCTAGGAAACCTCTCTGACCTTTCCAGGTCCCCAGATTGTATTGCTACAACCTTGTGTGGATTGGCAAGAACAGACATTTTGGAATCCATCAATGTGAGCATCATAGGAAAGAAACTTGCTACAACTTAATTCAAGGTCTACAGCTACGACTGTTTTATGCCTTAGTTATTTCTCACCTGGACTATTGTTGGTTCCTTGGCAAGCCCTTTCTGTTCATCTGTCACGGTTTTACTGTCTATTCAAAACACAGAAACACATTTATTTTTTTCCCCACCAGCTGTAATTCTCAAACCACCCTTTACTCAGGCAATTATACCAGTTTCCTGTTTCATCAGAGAATTCAATTTAAAATTTTAGTGCCAGTGGTTAAAATACTTACTTCATACATAACTTCAAGTTTGTATGGTTTTAATTCACATTTATGTTTCTGTTCACACTCTGCATTCTTTAATTGATTTACTTGTTAGCTATGCCATCTGTAGATTTTAAGTACTGAGCTTTCACAAATGACTTTTCTTCCCCCTCCAAAAGCTGTTTTGAAAACTATTTCCCTCACCTTATTGCAATTAAATCTGTGCTACATTCTCATCTTCCGGAGTTGAACATTTTTATGGTGTTGCCTTCTTGTATCTGTACCCTAAGTTAGACTATTAACCAGTTCTGGGCATACACAACAATATAACCTTTTAGCCACATAGATGCTATTTTTGTGTGGTATCCCATGGGAAGGGGATCTCTAACTTGAGCTCTGTAATCTGCTCTACAGGCATCATGAAAACACAAGGCTCTGGGGAATAAGTGTTCTAGAGAGTTCACTCATTCTTTGGGTTGGTTGGTAAGCATCCCTCTTGTGGGTGCACAGAAGTCCCCTGACTAGCCTAGTTTGTGTATATGAATAGCTCTCTTCTAGCTCATACTCTATAACCTTTGAGTGCAGGGTCATTTCCATCTTGGTATACTCAGCTCCCACCCTTGTGTCTGGAGTCTGTAGGTGATCGGTAAACGACTGTTAGATGAGTGAATTATAAATCCAGGTTGGTCATCTTATCAATATAAAAGAAGATATGGCCATTTTCAGCAAGGAACAGGGAACAGAGGGAAAAGTTGTCTTCCTTTGGACTTCACCCAACCTCTTCAATGCCGAGGAAGTATTCTGACCTGCGAGGATGAGAGACCATGCATCTGTTCCCATCTTCTCCTTTGCCTGTAAAAGTTGTTGGCTGTGTGGCATTCTCCAGTTTTTCCCTGGGTGGCCTGCTTGTAGATGATGAGAGTGAGGGCTCTTTGCCTCTGACATCTGGGAGTGCAGAGTTAGTCAAGTGTCCTTACAAAAATACATTTGGGTGTAGGTGAGTTTTAGGATTTTGACTTCCCAAAGTTCATTGCTCCAAATATTTAACTATTACTAGAAAAACCCATTGTTCAAGCTCTTTTCCATACCTTATGGATCTACATAGAGCAATGGTTCTTATCTTGGCTGCACACTGGAGTCACCTAGGGAACTTTAAAACATATCCCTGGATCTCACCCCAGAATTCTGATTTAATTGGCTTGGGGTGTGGCCTTAGCATAAGGGATTCTACCATTTCCCCTGTTGATTCTAATGTGCCAAGGTTGAGAACTGCCAATAATACAGTATTAGTTTTAAATACTCAAAAGGCTAGAAGTCTAAATATGGCATAATTTGTTTTATATTAATCTAGCTATTTTTGGAGTTTTCATATAAAAATACTCATAATGGCTCACTAAACTGCATAGAAAAGTATTTTTCCAGTGTCTGTGATAGATCACTGGGAAACTTGTGAAAAATGCAGATTTTTATTTTACCTTAGGCATTCAGATTCAGTACATTTGTGGTCAGTCTAAAAATCTGTATTTTAAAAAGTACACCCAAGCAATTCTTGTGTACACTGAACTTGAAGAGATACCGTCTCAAAAAGTCAACTGAGTATAAGTGAAAACAAGTTGCGGTCGCTCTGACAAAGAGCACGCCACTTGGTTATTTTATGTTTCCATGCCATAGAAGAGTAAGACCTCAAAGTATAGAGAAAATATAGGTTCACATTTTCTTTGTAAATATCTAAATATTCTAGTTTTAGAATGTAGATTACGTACTGACAACAGTAAGAATTTTTGAAAAAAAAAAAAAGAATCACCAATGCATACGTTTACTGACATAAATACCTTAGTGCATAATTTAACCCCATGTGACAATATAAATTGAAAAAGTATTAAATAATTTAACCTCATGTGACAATATAAATTGAAAAGGTATTAAATAATTTAACTCTAATTCTCTAAGTTAAAAAGATGTGAAAAAATTCAAGATTGCTACCATGTCAAAAAAAATATATATATATATATGCATCCAGAATAGCTTTTAGTTTATACTTAAAAAAATCAGTCCTTGGTCCACAAATGTTTTATAGGAATAGAAAAAAATTTAAGGCATCTAGTTATGTTGGACAAATTTAAGAGCACTCAGGATAACAAACTCTATGAGCTATAGGGCAAGCACACATTTTAGTTTAAGGCTGAAAGACTCTTCTATCTAGCTTAAACTTCGTTGGGAATTTAAGGAAATAAAATGAATTACTCAAACTGGAACTACATCAAAATGTCAAGTTAACACATTTTGGCTTGTAATGGTGCCAAGAGATCTAGTGTTTGAATGATCAGGGCCTTCGGTTTTCAAATCATTTTAAAGATAATTTTATTACTAGGATGCTGGAGTTTCAGTTTTTTAATTTTTTTTTCCTTAGCTCTTTCTTATCTTTGCTTTTACCCAGACTAGACTAACCAAGGCCTGACAAGATCACACCATCATTAATTAGAGCAGCTAAAGGAAGATGTCAACACAGAAGTCCACGAATTCAGAAAAACATTTTAAGTTTTCTCATGGTAGCGAATGATGCATTTTATTTTCTGTAAATCTTCTTGGGTTTTTGAGAGTCGATTCATTCATTATTTAAGGTAGTAGTGTAACTAAGGAAGAGCAGGCAGCAGTGGACAGTGTTTGCTGTTTGTTTTTCTTGCAATTTTCCTAATCAGTGCCCCCCCACCCCCATATTTGTTCCCTGCTCAGTGACTTTTCTATGACTCTCACACCCAATTCCTGGCTGCAGAGATGGGCTCATAACCTGGGTCAGTCTAATCGTGGTACCCACATATGCAACAGTTGGTCCAAAGGTTGACTATATGGCTCCAAGCTGTGCTAATCAGGGTCCACTAGAGTTCTCCACTTAGAGAAGTGGCCCAGCCGTGGGGGTTAGGGTGCAGAGAAGATGTGAAGGTGGAGAACCATCTTTCCATCTGGAGAAAGCCTACGCGCTGTAGTGAGAATGGAGCAGAGAGCCAGCAGAAATTACAGAGGCACCAAGAATCCTGAGGCATTGAATCTGGGTTCTAATTCCTGAAGCCCGAGTTCTTGCAGCCTTTTTTTTTTTTTTTTTTTTTTTTTGCCGCAGGAACTAATATATCCTTTGGGCCCAAGCCATCTTGAATTGGGTTTCTAACATTTGCAACTAAATTCTAACACAGATCCACTAATGCTACCTATCCTTTTACAGACAAGAAAACTGAGATTAACTTGCCCAATGCCATCTATCACAATTGAATTGCCCTTCTGCTCTTTGGTCTACCTATTGGCATGCTCTCCCTCAAGAAAAAGCTAGATCTTTCAGGGTTAGGGGGTTCTGTGTGTTTAATAACCCCAACCCATTCATAATTTGTCCCAAGTAGATCTGTGGGCAACTGGGTAAACCAGATGCATCAGTTCTGAGGGCTGAAAGCACACTCCAGAACTTGGGGCCACAACTCTGTAGCTGACTGTAGCTATACTGATTGTTGCTCCACAGTGGAGCTAGTCTCTATAGAACCAAGGCCCAAAAGACATGATTTCCACATTCTCTCCAAGAGCTGAGTTTGTGGCACCTTGAATGATATGAGGAATTGAGTGTGATAGTTAAACAACAACAACAACAATAAAAACAAAAAAAACCCAACAGAAACAATTCAGTTAAAACAGTTTTTATAGGGGTGCCTCAGTGGCTCAGTTGGTTAAGCATTTGACTCTTGATTTTGGCTCAGGTCCTGATCTCATGCTTTGTGGGATCAAGCTCTGTGTTGGGCTCTGTGCTGATAGCCCTGAGCCTGCTTGGGATTCTCTCTCTTCCTCCCTCTCTACCTCTTCCCTCCGCCTCCCCCCCACCAACCCGCACACACATGCACTGTCAAAAATAAACATTAACAAACACAATTTTTATAACTGTTAGTCAATACTCAAACACTAAATCTGCAATCATAACCAGCAATCTACTGTGCAAAGGATGTATTATTAATGAACATCTGTAAAAACCTTGCATGTCAATTGGTGATAGGCTAAATAAAATCTATTACCCTTAGATACTACAGATTTTTGAAGTAGATTGAATTATCGGTCCTAATTCTTGTCCTAGCTTCATATGCCTTTACCTGTTTGAAACTGTAGTGCTTCCCTGCGTGGGCAGTTAACTCCGCATCTAATGTTGGGCTTGCTCAGCAGAACTGCTTTGATAAATCTTAGTTAGAGGGTCTAGAGAGAGGCCCACGCACACAGTTAGTAGGCTTGTCTTCTTGTGCTTCTGCCACTTGGTATAGATGGGAATTTATAGAACTTAAAATGAAATTTCACCTATTTTTTGAATAGGCAGTGATACATATACAGTGAAAAGTATGCATCTTCTTTACCCTGCTCCTCAACTGCCCAGAGGAAGCTTGTGTAACCTTCCAGAGAAACTTTATCCATATACAAGAGAAGTTGAGTAGCAGTATTATTGAGTCAAAAGCAGGCAAGACAGATAGATAGGGGCTTCTGGATTAGTCTGAGAATCTGAATCTCTTATTTGAGGATACGTTATAATCTGACAGATGTGCTCCTGTAGGCAGACCTATGAGGGACTTAGCATAGACTGACTACCAACCTACAGAAGCATTTGTCACATAGAGCTATCTCATTTAAAACTCCTAAAAATTTACTGTTTCCAAAAGGCCCTCAAGATTACTTTAGGCTGTCTCTGAAGAATCAGGTAGGGTGTTGCCTCTTGGGCTAAAGCAGGTAGCAAATAAGCACATAGTTATGATTTCAATTTGTGCCAGACTCAAATTATTTGGTTCTCTCCTGTTAGAGACAGATCATTCCAAGCAATACCCAACTCTTGAAGCACATGTTAAAAGTAATTTTAATCAATTTACAGCAATATACAAGTTAATTATTTCCTCATTTTAACTTCTTTGGGTGGGGCACCTGAGTGGTTCAGTCGGTTGAGCATCTGACTTCGGCTCAGGTCATGATCTCACAGTTTGTGGGTTCGAGCCCCATGTCGGGTTTTGTACTGACAGCTCAGAGCCTAGAGCCTGCTTCATATTCTGTGTCTCCCTCTCTCTCTGCTCCTCCCCAATTCGTGCTCTCTCTCTCTCTCTCTCTCAAAAATAAACATTAAAACATTTTTTAAAAATGGTTTGAGACTCTAAAAAAAAATTAAGCTGAAATGGTGACTTACATGTTTAATTAGTTTGTACCACAGATACGACTGTACTTGATATTTTCATATGCAAAAATGTTTAAACATTTACTCTCTCCTAAAAGGGTAATAAAATGAGCAAAACAACCACTGATCAAATTGAAAAATTTATTTACAAAACTTATTTTGCTTAAAAATTCAGTTCATGAAGATTAACCAAAACATAAACCTTATCAAAGTTTATTACAATAATTTTTCATAGAATCAATAGCTTAAAAAAAAACTGCCAATGAATGCTTAATGTAAAACCTCAATGCAAAAATAGGAACTTTAATTCTAGTGAGTAGAATAAAAGCAGATAAATAATCTTCAAAGGGAAAAATACTTGAGAGGAAAAAAACAGCGTAACATGTGTAAAGCAGGAAATTTAAATATCAGTTTAGTTCCGCATTGCCAACATGGCATTTATATCCCAGATGAGGTTTCGTAATTGATCCATAATTTGCTTCAGCTGTTGATTCTTCTGTTTGAGTTTCTGTAGAAACAAAAGAATTTATCAAAAATGTTTCATGAATTATAGACCATGAAGTTAGAAGATTAACATGTCATAAGTTAGAACTCTAATGATCCAGACAGAAATTAAGCTTAAATATTTCCTTCATGCAGAAAAGGTCTCCATCCTTTTCTGGCCACATATATTCCCTGCAAGGCATAACGAATTCTAATTCAGCCCACAGAGGCCTCTGATTCCACCCCTGTGCCTCCCTTTCTGCCTCCACTCCCACCATCAAAGAAACTAAGAGAAACATTTAATTGTTAAAAAACACAACCTAAGGTTTTCTAAGACGCAAGGTAGCATAATGTCAAGAGCATAACCTCAAGAGCCAGAATCTCTGGGTTCAGACTCCTCTCCTTCACTAACTAAATATATGGCGTTGGCCAAATTACTTAAACTCTCAGTGCCTCAGTTTACACATCAGAAGAACAGGGATAAATTTGAACCTACCTCCTAAGAGTTATAATGAGGATTAAAAGATTCGATTACCATGAATGTGTTAAGATTAGGCCTGGCATATAAGTTAGCACTCAACAAATGTTCCTCGTAGGCACTGAACATAAAAACCATGAATGTAGGAAATAAATTTTAATGAAAACACAATGCCTGATGCAACTGAACTTTGAAGAGTGTGGCAGAAGCCACTCCTTGCCCACAGGAGGAAGTGCGATCTGCTTCCAATTCTGAAAACTGAAGACCAACTGGCATGGTCTCTGACGTAATCTTGTTCACAGGCTAAGATCTGCTGGGTGCCCTCCCTGAACGCACACGGCTCTGAATCTCCGTATCTGGCTGGGTTTCAAATCTCATGGGGCAGATGTCTGCTTAGGTAAAACAAAATAGAGAACTTCTGGTCAAAGTACTTACTAGTTATTATAATAATAATCATTACTATTTAGTAACCTTTTAGAACCTTACATTAGGAAACAATATCTTTAATTAGATAAGTTTAAAGCTACTCTATTAAAATACCTCGAGATAAGCAGTACATACTGATTACAAAGAGGCCTAAAACTCTAATTTTGATTTCATTAAAGAGCAAACTAAGATTAAGTTATCCTATTTTATCTAGGGTTAGAGAAGAGGAAGTAGCTAAAAGGGAGGACCAAGAAACTCTTATTGGAAAATAGAAAACAGTTTAATACTAAATTTAATTCACATTTTAGAAGAGAACTAACACGACACATAAAAACAGGAGTGTACAGGGCATGTAGTATGTAGTCTCATGAAGCTCACGTTAACATTGTTTTTGGGAAAAAGATACTGTTAGTATTTTAGCTACTCAGTCTCCTTAGATTTCAGATGGCTCATCTTCTAGTTCTGTTGTCACAGTATGTGGCAGTTATTGAAGCAACTGCGTGGGATGTTGGGTGACCAGATGGCCAGTACCAGGCCCCTGAAGTATTTTCCATCCTAGAGACCAAGAAACAGATACCTCTGCCGGCCGTCAAGGGGAGCGGCAAGCAGAGGGACACCAAAGTCAAGGCTCTCCAGTAGACTGGGAGGGTGGGAACCTCAGTCCCAGTTCTGACTGTGCTCCTAACTTGCTATTTCATCATAGAAAAATTCCTCCTCCGTTTTCTTATGAAATGGCATCTTATAATCTACGAGGCCCCTGCCAGTTCTACTTGCTGCACATCCGTACCTGAGAGCACAGTAGTTACGCAGACACCTGTGATGGAAGCCAGTGGGTTTAGCTGAGTGAACTAACTGCTCGCTTCAGAATGTTTCAGAGTCAGCTGCTGTCCCCCACTGAGCCATCACTCACTCCCCTAGTCATGAGAGGCTGCCACTCTCGTGACTCCTCTAATTTTTTAGGGACAGTGGAAAAGAGCTACTGAGTTAGAATAAAAGGCACAGAAAGAAGGCAAGTTGATATTTAAAAAACAAAAAAACCCCAATGTATTTGAATTAGTACCTTCCTTCTGACATACCTTGAACATGACTACTTTTAAAAGTTTCAGAACTTTTCTTTGGAATGGAATTCTGAGCCTATAACACATTCTGTTCTGTATTTATTGAGAGTATGCTATGTGCCAGGATCCAGGTTAGGCATTGTAAAGGGAGAAAAATGAATAAGGAATAGTCCCTGTCTCTAAGAAATTCTGCATCAAGGAGGAAAAAGATAACGTCCAAATGACGAGGCTGGTAGCCTGGGAAGGCAGATGCTGGGTAACCCCAGAAGATAGAGACCCTGCCTCTGACTGGTAAGGTCAGCAAACAAGGGGTCTAGAAAAACTAGTGGTGAGCAGAGTATTAGGAGGATAAACTTGGGCTTGGTAGTAGGGACTCATTAAAGTTCTTGAAGAAAAAGTATGGTTAAAACTTTTAAATTTTTTTAACGTTTATTTATTTTTGAGAGACATAGAGACATAGTGTGAGCAGGGAAAGGGCAGAGAGAGAGGGAGATACAGAATCCGAAACAGGTTCCAGGCTCTGAGCTGTCAGCACAGAGCCCGACGCAGGGCTCGAACTCACAGACTGTGAGATCATGACCTGAGCCGAAGTCGGCTGCTTAACCAACTGAGCCACCCAGGCGCCCCTGGTTAAAACTTGAATGAAAAAGGTTAACTGGGCAGATGTGTGGGATGGGTTCTCCTGAGTAATTCCAATGGTGACACAACTGTGTCCGTGGAAAAGAAGGAAGAGCAATGATTTAGAAACAACTGAAAACCATTCAAAGGCCAAGTCTGGTGAAATAAGTTCAGTGATCAAATTTTTCAGTATAAATTAAGGAGTAACCAGAAGTAATAAAATTATATTCTCTGGTCATTAAAAATACACTTAAAATCAGTATCAAAACAGGTCCGATGGCTCCCACAGTGGGTGCATCACTGGCATAAATGTGTAACTTACTGGTAAGACTACTTTCAAAGAAAAAAAAAGACTACTTTTAAAGAATATTCCTTTGGAAATACAAATTATAATATACTTGTTTAAAGAAAATTTTGCCTTATTCTTCAAAAAATGGAACCAGATAACTGGGTGAGATGACGGATGACTTAAGAAATAAACAGAACTAAAAAATGTAGGGTATTCTCAAGGTAATATTCAACTCTAGGTAACTATAATTTTAAAAAATATGCTATATTTTAAGGCACTTGGAAAATTTTTCTCAAAGATGCTACAAAGCTTTAAATTAAAAAAAATCAGCAAAGAAGTAAAATACCTAGAGTCAAAACACATCATGAAACTATCAGCAGCAAAGGTGACAGTTATGCTTATGAATGGTTAAATTGTAAATAAATTTTCATGACATGATACATGATTTAATATATACAGTCTTGCCCCTGATTGATTTTAACAGAGGTTGACAGCTGCTATTATCAAAATCCATCAGCTGTGCCTAATTTGTTACATTAACAGGTGAATGTGTAAGTAGAGCAGACACTTAAAAATATGTTTAAGTCATGCCATGTAATTTAATATTCACATAAAGGCTGTGACCATTGGTCAAAATGCTTTAATTTCTACATGCATGGATTCAATGATATGTCAACCCTGTAAAAACTACCCATATACCTCTTTCATTTTTCCATCAATAAAATAGTTTAAGCAAAACAGAATTCATTCTGATGTCCCGAAAACATATAGTCTCTAACAGGTGTTCAGTTTTTACTTGGGTATTAGGGATTATGGAGTCCAGAATGCATGAAGAGAAAATAAAAAAAAAAGTATTTAAATAAGCCAAACATCTGACTATTGAAACTAGACCATCCTGACATCTATGATTTATATCAAACACTGATTATAAAATTTTGTGCCCCTAGATTTCATGGCCTGTGGTAGGTACTGGTGGTATACACGTTGTTAGAAGCCAGGCAGACCACATGTTAAATAGTAAACACACCATTAGTGTAGTGTTCTGTATAATTTTAAGTACACAAAGATACAGTAGTATTTTGAAAATGACTGAATGAGAGTTAACTGAAGGGTATATAAAACTACTTATTTTATGTAGCTTATTTCCAATAAAAACAAAATACATTGTAATTAATTTTTGAATACTTTTAATTGAATAGCAAGAATATTTTATTACTGATTAGGTCCATAAAGCAACTTAATCATTTAATATAAGCAAATACCAATGTATTAAAAATATATATATTTTTTATATTTTTATTTAAATTCCAGTTATTTTTGTAAATCTCTATCACAACAAATAGGTACACGAAAGGGTGCTGCTTTGTTTCCATTAGAGTCTTCTATCCTCAGAGAAGACACCTATCCGTGTATGTGCAATGTACAAGGTGCCAGGCAACACGTCTGCCTGATTCACGGCAGAAACTCCCACACTTAGAATAATGACTGGCACAGAGCAGGGACCCAAATATATGCATATTTTAATATTCAATAAAAAAACCCAAAAAGCCAAATCAAAATCTTTCTAAATCCTAGAGGAGAAAAAAAACAAACAAAAATTTCCTAGCGATCAGTTTGAAGCTTGATCTGTTTCTGTTTTCCAGTTAAATCTGATCGTCGGTATTTAAAAACAAAAAGATACGGCCATTATTAAAAATTATTCATTTTAGTAGTCTATAACAAATTACTTTGATATGAGTTACTAGCTAAGATTGCTGTGAATCTTAAGAAGCTCTACTACTACCACCTAATAACTAATAACTTAAACATTTTGCATTGATATCAGGAAAGAGGATAAAAATAGTAGACCAAAGGAATAGAAGAATTTAAGTTTATGAATACAGTTGTAATAGTTGGAAAAATATCAAAGAATTTAACTTTATTTTTTAATAGCATCTAAATAATCACATAAATAGATTAGGGCAACATTTTACCATCTGTAGGTAGCTATTAAAAAAGTTTTTGGGGCACCCAGATGACTCAATCACTTAAGTGTCCAACTTCAGCTCAGGTTGTGATCTCGCAGTTTGAGTTCGAGCCCCACATTGGGCTCTCTGCTGTCAGTGTAGGCCTGCTTTGGATCCTCTGTCTGCCCCACCCCTCCCTGCCACTCCCCTGCTCTCTCTATTCTCTCTCTCAAAAATAAATACTGAAAAATTTTGAATTTTAAGAATTGAAAAATTCTTAAAAAAATGATATTCTTCACAGAAAACACTCCTGGTGTGTGCCACCAAGGCAGAAAAATATATCCACTGATCATGAGCTTACTCAGTATTATAAAAATTTTCAATTAGGGGAGTCTGGGTGGCTCAGTCGGTTAAACATCTGACTCTTAATTTTGGCTTAGGCCATGATCTCACAGTTTGTGAGTTCAAGCCCAGTGCTGGGCCTGTGCTGACAGCATGGAGTCTGCTTGGGATTCTCTCTTTCCTTTCTGCTCTGCCCCTCCCCTGCTCTCTCTCTTTCTCTCTCTCTCTTTCAAAAATAAATAAATAAACATTAAAATTTTTTCAATTATACATTTTAAACTTGTAGTCTAGAAGCGAAGTACAAAGTTGGATGAAATTGGAAGAAAAGAAAAAATACCGCTAGTAGCACTAATTATACATAACTTTATTAAGAGTCAAAATATGTGTTAAATTCAATTCACATTTATAATGTGTTATTTTAGGAATGAGTTAAAAACCTCTTTTTAGGTTAAAAAAATCCACTTTTAGGAATGAGTTAAAAACCTCTTTTTAGGTTAAAAAAATCCACTAAAATAGTTTTAGCTATTTATTCTCTTTTGCTTTCATTATTTTTTTGGATTTCAGTTTGAGTTAACCAAATTATAGACCTCTCTCCTCCCTTTTTGTTTAAATCTCTGTTTACTATCTAATTCTCCAGTCCTGTTTCAAAATATAGTATCAGTTTCTAGGAAGAGGGAATATGAGGCCATCAAATGAGTACTTCCCCTGCCACTCAAGATACTTTCCCCCTAAATTCTCCTTTAAAAAAATAGCTCCTATAGAAATCTAGGGCTAAGCTTAAAATCTGTTCAATTAAAACACCGAAACAGATTCTTTCTTCTTTGTAATAACCTTCACTATGTTAACTAAAAGAAGTTTTACCCCAAATTAGAAGCACTTAAAACAGCAAAATCAGCATTCAAATTAATCAAAGAAGAGTTCTTAAATGCCTGAAGTATAAATGGGAACACAATATTTGAAATATGGGCCTTTATTCCATAGACAAACCTCCAGAAATAGTGTATATCTATTCTGTGTATTGAAATAAACCTGCTGCAGATAAACACTGTGGACTAAATACCTGTGCTTCTCTCTTTTCCTCAAAGCCCTAATAAAATGGCAGGAGATAAATGGAAAAAGCTATAAACCCATGTGGAGAAAAATGATCAGAAAGGAGGCAGCAGCAGATGCAAGGTGGTAAAGTTTAAGAGGACAAGCAGAAGGGGAGTGGTAAATGACTCGGGAGGAAACTGCAGCCCAGGTGGATGCAGGGACAATGCCCCTCAGAGCAGGGAGACTGCTCCTCCATGGAGACTGGCGATGGATGCCATGGCAACAGCACCAGGTGAGGCCTGAGGATGAAAACCGGAGGAACACCTCAAAGAGCTCCAGGGACTAGCAAGAGCCCCAGGTGCTCGCTCACACTCTTTACAAACAGATGACTGAGTACCCTCTCCCTGTGCGCTGTCCCACCTCTAAGGATCAGGAGGTTTGTTTCTTATGAAACTGAACCACAACGGCTATGGATTCAGTGCCACCAGCACAGCAGAATGCAAGAAGACAAGGGCATCTCTCTCTATGTAGGACACTGGAAGATACTTCTCTGAAGAAATTAACAGACTTACTTAAAGAAAAAAAAAAAAACAAAACTTCAGAAGATGATAGTTGGCGGTCCCCCAGGGAGAATACATATCTTGACATGAAGTCCACTCACAAAGCCTATTATTCCCTCTTTCTTAAATATAAGTGGCTCATGAGTAAACATCAGATGTTCACCAGATCTTTGAGCCTCAATTTGGAAAGACAACAAAATGAAATAAATAGGCATTGCAAAATCTGACACATGACCTGGTTTTGTACGACCTGTGAGGTAAGGATGGTTTTTATATCATAACAAAGATCGGGTATGTCCCACAAAGCCTAAAATATTTATTATCTGGTCCTTTTAAAGTTTGCCAAACCCTATTTGAGAAGATTATGGAAGAATACCTTCAAATTTCTGAGGGAAATTAATTTACAACATAGAATTTTACAGTTAGCCAAACTATCAAGTGGACAGCTATTGGAAGACTAAAACTTTAAGTCCTTAAGTTTCATTCTGAAGAAGCCACTGATGTTTGAACCTTACCAACAAGGCAGTAAACCAAGAGAAAGGAAGACAGGAGACTAAGAGAACAGTGAAGGCAACACAAGGGGTGAAGGAAGTCCCGAGACAATGCTAAACAGCAGGCCTAGAGAGCACTCAATCTAGACCTAGCAAGATGATAGGAGGAATTGGGAGGGGGGGAGGAAGAACTAATTAATAAACTTCCTGATAATTCTGACTCTGTAGAAAGTTGGAAAGCGGCACTGAGATGCTGCTACAGCTGCATAAAGAACCAAAAATTAAAAAAAAAATTAATTATTAACTCCAGGTGGACAAAAAATCATTCACGGAAGTGACACCAGTTTACTATGTGGCTAAGCAATAAACAACACTTATGTGCCTTAATAATACACAGAATATTTACTGAGCCTCAATTATAAGCATATTGGAATGACTGGGGGAAAGGAAGTATGTAGATGGGTCCATGAGAAAGGGAGAGACAGGAGGAAAGCTAAATCCTCAGGTGGGGAAAGCAATGTTTTTATATATCTTATCCTTTGTACCAATCATATCCTTCTCTTAAAATTCACAAAACTCTAAATCAATGGCTAATAGGATTTTTTGGATTATACACTGTCAAAAGTATTACTGTATTCTGATTATGTAAAAGACCTTTTTAAAAAAAACCAAGTGTTATTTCTAAGCCATCAAATTAGAAATAAAAGGAAGAGGAACTCAGAGAAATGAAAAGTGAAATGAAACCTATATTAAGAAAGATTATATTTAAATTTATACAGCCATATTTTTCCTCTAAAATATAAAATCTCTATGGTAGAGAACAAACTCTATGTCACATGTAGTAGTCTGAAATCAAAGTTACCACTACAATACTGTTTTGTTTATATCCATAATTCATTGTATTTTATATATAAAAAAAAAACTTATTCCAGAAAAAATAACAGAGCACATCTCTTGTGAATTAATGCACAGGTTATCAACAGAAACATATAACACTTCTTAATAAATGAATGCCTTGTATCTCCAGACTACCAAACACCATTTATTCTTCAAGATGTAAATTAAAAGTTCCCAATCCCCTCCTCACCCCCCCCCAAGTTTCCTACTGCACCTTCTTTATTCTCATTCATTACTGTCAAATTTGCTTGAAATCTTCTTAATCTGTATTTCTCCTTTTATGAAAAAAGTGAAAATTTTACAAAATACAGCTTTTTCCTTTCTCCTGAGTTTTGATGTACATTTTTCTCTTAATTACCCAATATTTTGTTTTTCAAGTCTTATTTTCAACTCTGAAATTAATTTTGACATATGGCATAATGTAAAAGCTAGCTAACTTCCCCTCAAAGTTTCTGTTAAAGAAAAATTTTCCATATAACCCCTCCTCTATCATACTAAATTCTCCTATACAATAGGAAGACTATTTTTCTGGCTATTATTGTACTAATCTGTCTTTTCTTACACCAGTATTTCACAATTTTTTTAATAATATTCTCCATACTATGTTTTAATTTTTGAAGCAAAGAGATCTGTTTCATTACTCTTTGAGAATTTTCTTTGATGTTTTAGTATGTTTGCAAGAAAAAATTCCAATTTGGATTTTATTTGGATTTGTTTTTTCATTGGTATTACACTAAAATCTCATTATTTTGTGTACTTTTAAGAGAATTCATACTCATACTGGCATTTTTAGAATATTTATTGCCCACACAAGAACTTTATGTGTTCTTTTAATTATTCAAAACTCATTATGTATTTTTTATTACAGTTTATTTATTTTGAGAGAGAGAGAGCACGAGTGGAGGAAGGGCGGAAGGAGAGAATCCCAAGCAGGCTCTGCGCTGTCGGCGCACAGCCTGATGCACGGCTCAATTTCCCAAACTAAGCAATCACGACCTGAGCTGAGATCAAGAGTCCACTTGATCGACTGAACCATCAGGCACCCCTCTTTTATGTATCTTAACAAGTTTAGTCACATATATCACTGAGGTAATTCCCTACTAAATATTTGTTGTTGCAAATGTGAATAGGATCTTATAATCCAATTACTTTATAGCAAGACGGAAATCGAATAGCTATGTCCTGAGTTAAGAGATTATAGGGAATGCATTGCAAAAATTTTCTATTTGTAAATTTTTATCATTTGCTGCTCCAAATATGCCATAAGCTAGCAAGCAATTCTGCCTAGAAAAGAAAAGAGTAAATGAGTTGTGACTGAATGCCCACGAAGCTTTTCTAAGAGCTTTACGGCACGAGTTCCGCAATCTCTCTTTTGACTACGTGGCTTTTCCGCTTACTTTTTTAGTGCTTGGTTATACTCTTAACTAGGTTACATTTGCCACAGAAATGACTTCCTGTAATTCTAGAATGCAAACTACATCTCTGAGTTACATAGATGCCCTTGTAATTTTTATCCATGATTGTGAAATATAAAATACACAGACTGATACCTCACCTTATTCACCTCAGCAATTTCTCGCCTCTCTTCACTAGCAAAACGAGGTGGGCCAGTGCGGTCCTCATTCTTTGAGCCATCTTCTTCCACATATGGAATTAGTTGCTGAGAATGAAAGACAGAGTTAAAAGTTAAAAACCTGATACGAAGTTTCCAATTACACGGGTATACAAGATGTCTCTGATTAAGGTTAGTTTGTATGCTTTTCTTTTAATGGTACATACATTTCAATTCAGGTGATAGCCTAAAATAACAGCATTAGAAGTTTATCATTTCAGTGTCTTCTACACATTAGCTTTTCAGGTTTCTTTTTCAAAACAGCCCTTATATCATAACATTAGCTGTTGCCTACGATTAAGTAATACCTTAGCCATTCAATCAGCAAACAGACAGTGGATGAAATACTACAAAAATAATGACAAGTAAGGTGTGATTCCTGCCCCTAAAAAATTTATGGTCCACTGAGATAGAACAGACTCTTTTTCATCTATACTAGAAAGATGTGCATTATATAAATGTCATTTACTTTGCTATCTAGAACCTTAGCATCTATGCAAATTTCTAGATGTCTTAACTGGCTGGGAGAAAGATTTTTTGTAGGAGAAAAAAATTTATATAGCAATGAAACATAGCAGAATTAATAATGAAACCTGTATGGTTTATGAGAAGGTTTATCTGATGAAGCCCCTCATAAATGTGGCAGAGACTTCAGGACTCATTTGGTCTTTACCATCTGATATTAACAATGTAGGGACAGCCCGAGGTGAACACATGGTACAATCAGGAGTTATGTGGCCAAACTTCTTCAAATTTTGGGGACAAATATAAACTTATCCACTTCCAAAACCAATCTGTCTTCCTTTCCTCTGCCAATGCAGAGGTGTCCTCCCTCCTGAAGATGATTAATTTCTCTTCCTGTGCTCTCATTTCTTCATCCTCCACCCAGTCTCTCTCTCTACTGTTTTCTTCCTTTATCTAAACGTGTCTGGTCTCTCTCATTTAAAGGCTTTTTTCCTTTCCTTTCCCCAAAACCCTTGATGCCAACCTTCCTTCCATCTATTGTTTTCCTCTCTTTTTACCTAAGCTTTTTGATAAAGCTTGTTGGCTCCAGTTCCTTATTTCCTGTTTAATCTTCAACCCATTGCGATCCGACTTCTTGTTGCTAACATCTCACCAAAGCTCTGCTCATATGGACTAACGATTTCCCTCTAGCAAAATCTACTGGACAATTTTCCTTTCTTACTTCACTGCAGGATCTGACAATGTCAACCATATTTTGATCTTTCTTCTATATTTTTGACCACTTCTTTTCAGGCTGTTTTGCAGTTTACTCTTCTCTGTTCATCCTTTACATGCTGGTCACTCAAAAAGAAGCACTCACTACATAAAACTGTTTTCCATATGTAGTGAGAACATCCAGACCTTCCTAGCTACTTGCGATGGCAGAGACTGAACCTGTCAACAGGAAAGGGCCACCTATAAAAATATCACATACCTACTGAACTAAATAAATATATCTATGACCCAAGAGTAAGCTTAAGAAATGTATTTTACAACTAAAGTGATTCCACTCAGCTAATGTAAATTAATAATGATGAAAACATAATCTTTCATCTGTAAAGAGCTTACATGAAAACTATTTTGAAAGGATTTTACACTATATAAAATTCCTGCTAAAAAATCATGCACTGATTTAACAGAGACACCAGCAGCAATAATAAAAATTGCCACAGACCACTCTCTTCTCTAACAACGAAAATTCATTATAAGCCTGGATGTTAAAATCTACAAGTTATTAACATGAAAAGATAGTACTAATTCCCTGCATGCATATCCTATTTGCATCTTCTCTGGTCAAAAGTAAAACCTATATAATTGAAAATCTGGAAATACCGTGCAAATAGAGAGAGTAGGAAAACATCACAAATGTCTTGCCTCTGACACCATCCCCCTTCTGGCACTGACACTTGCCTCCACTGGAATGGGATCCATCCCTCCACAGTTTTCATTGCATTTGTCATAGACCAGTCTCAGCTTCCTGAAGAGGATAGAAAGTTGGCGAAGGTGATCCTGTAGCTTTGCCAGCCGGTCTTGGTATGTTCCAGTATGGTAAGTGACACCATTTGGCAGCTTATCGGGCAAAACAAAAACAAAAACATGAAGTAATGACAATCGAGATTTTCTAGAAGTAAAGCTGGCAGAACCAAAATACTTTCTTAAGCACTGCATAAAAGCAAACTGTTTGTACAATTAATCAAGTGCAGAATTTTAAGAATCGAAGAGTAATATTTGCTCATTTGTTATCTCCTTGGCGTACTGCTTCCATGCTGTACAACAGCCCTAGGAAAAACTGCACGATAAGCCTCTCTGACCAGCTGAAATACTTTCCCCTCTAATATTTGAAGTATATTAAAACTTTAAAAATAACGCCATGATTTTAATATTGCTTACTATTTAATAAAGGCAGCAAGCTGCTGAACTCAACTGGGAAGTTAAAAACAAAAGGGGATTTAAACTGGGAAGTTAGAAACGAAGAAGCAAAGTATAAAGATGAAATGAAGATCAGGACTTTTCAGCAGGAGAAAGGAACAGTATACTGCTGCTCTTGCAAAATGGTCTCAAAATAACTAAAAGATCATTAAGATGCTCAAGACAAGCACTGAAACATAAAGCTGTCACCAAAAGTTTTACTTTAACAGCAGGAGAGAGAGATACAAATCAATCTGGACTTGAGGATCATTAATAAATTATTACAAGTAACTGCTATGATCACAGCTCTGTCTTGGGGATGCTTACATATTTTTAATTCAGGAGTTTTATCAAAAGAAGCCAAAAAAATATGTACTGAAATGCTAAAATCACAGATCTATGGAAATTGACTATTATTTAGAACTTGTAAATAAACGCGCCTTTTGTGCATTGCTGAACCTCATGAACAAGATCTTCCTTTCTTCGTACATCAAAATATTCTGTACAGTATTTTATTCCCATAATTCCCATAATTTGATCTGTGAAATCATCCTAGCATTTGAATCAACAATACTTGTACCATGTTTTCTAGTATGCAAGGTACTTTGATTATAAGCATTCAGTCATACACTTATCTTGGGGATTAAAGTGACTTAAAATCAAGACACTAACTACTACCTAGTAGCTAGAAGATTAGCCAGTCTTTCGAAACCTCAGTTTACTCTTTTTTTCTAAACAAATAAGGTAGGAATGCAAAAAAAAAAGTGCATGGTACAGTATTTGGAGGAAAAAGAAAACAGATACTATCATTGCAAATAGATAAAACCATCAACATGAAAAAACGACTGGAAAGGCCTACAAGTAGTTGATAAAAAGATGTAATAGGAAGATCAGCTTGAATCATTTCTTCTTTTCTATCATTTCCCAATTTCCTGCAATATTATGATTTATATGTTAAGGAGTTGGATCATCTGAGATTATTTGAAATGAGTTATTAGTATTGTCAGAGATTCTCTCTCTCTTTAATGTTTATTTATTTTGAGAGAGTATGAGAGTGAGCATGGGGGAGAGGCATAGAAAGCGGGAGAGAGAATCCCAAGCTGGCTCTACACTTAGTATGAAGCCTGATGGGCCTGGGATCAATCCCATGGCCCTGGGATCATGACCTGAATCAAAATCAAGAGTTGGATGCTCAACCGACTGAGCTACCCAGACGCCCCAATTTTCAGAAATTCTCAAGCATTTCAACACTCTGAGAATGATTCCTCCAAGAAACATGATAAAATATCAAAGCATGAATCAATTAAAATTTTTAAAGGAAAAAGGTATTACAAGTTCACCCCCCAAAAAGGGGTTGAACTAAACACAATGTAGGATTTCTCATGAACCTTCAGTTAATAAACTTTCATAAATACTAACAAATCAGAGAACAGTTTCAGAGGCTCCCTGCTTTCCTGTTTGGGTGACAACGGTCATATAATGATTACATCTTGCATACCTTTATGTACTAGCTTTAATACTTGGCCCATATTTTCTACTTTGTGAAGACTGCAAGTTATTCACATTTATATCCCTGTATTTAGTATAGTCCATTCCCATGTAAGGTTTTAAAGTACGTCTGAATTATTTTACCAGTGAATTATTTTATCCATATATCTGTGCTTAAAATTCACTAAGAAGTGTTTGTTATGTAAAAGAATTAAATCCCCTCATAAAGAAAAACAAAATCCTTTTGAAATGCAGAGTCCCCCTCCTCAGGTATACCCACTTAATCAAGTCTGGGTATTAGTTTTCATAGATAGCATTAGATTCTCAAAGAAGGGAAGATTTAATTTCTCCAAAAAATTCTTTTACACTTGTCATGTGTCAGGCACTATTCTAAAAGCTAAGATACAGTAGTGAACATGAGAGACAAGGTCTCCTCTACCACAGAATACAAGTTGTAATAGTGCCTAAGATCTTTTGGTATAAACCTGTAACGTACATGCTTAGCTGAAAAGCTCATCAATGACCATCTCATTCTTGAATACTCAGGAAGATCTGTAAATATATGATCACACCCCTGGACACTAAAAAGGCTTTCAATTAAATTCAACATTTATTCTTAAAACAAATATAAAACAGTAAAAATTCCCCAGCATTATAAAATACGTGTATCTTGGCTAAGAGCTCAGCACCATGATTAATGTTTCCACATTAAAAGCATCCTCACTGATGTCAGGAACAGAACGGGATGTTTACTAAGACCACTAATACAACTAGCGAACACTGTTCTGGAGGCCCTGGCCAAGGCAATTAGAAAAACAGAAAAAGTTGAAACATGAAAAAGGAAGTGGTATAATCATCACTATATATGGATATGACATAAATGATGAAGTGCTACTCTCAACAAAGGTAGTCAAGAAAGAGATGGATACAGAACTAATATAGAGAAAATAGCTTTGCTTTCATATATGAAAACAAATGAAAGTGAGAAAAGAAAAAGACCCCATGTACAATAACAACAATAAAGATAAAAATATCCAAGAACAGACTAATAATTCCAAGATAAAGAAGAAAACTTAAATATTTCACAGGGACACAATAAAAGGTATTTGTGCTCTTGGTTAGTAAGATTCAACATCACACTGACATAAGGTCTCTCTAGGTTAAATCAACCTAATAAAACGCTAGCAGGTTTTTCTCAGAACTAATCAAGCTGATTCTAAAGTACAAGTAGAAAAATAAACAAGGACAGCCCGGGCAATTTTGGAAATAAGGTAAACAGATTATAGAGTCACAATAAATATAAGAAAGTTTGAGATTACTACATAAACGACAGGCAGCCAAATAGAGCATCCAAAAATGGATTTTTTTTTTTTTTTTTTTTTGTATATAGTAGCATCTGACATCAAAGGAGGGGGAAAATGAATTATTCAACCTTTTGGAAAACATAGGGCTGGGGCCATACCTCACACTTTATAGAAGGATAAATTCCATATGGTTCAAAGTTTTAGATATAAAAGTTGAAACAAACCCCAGAAATCTTCCTGAATTTGGAGTGGGAAAGTCCTTCCTAACTAGGCACAGAACGCAAAGCCCTAAGAGACAGATGAATTCAGCTACCTTAAAAAAATACATATGTATGGCAAAACTTCCATAAGCAGAGCCAAAGGGCAAACAACAGACTAGGGGAAAAATACTTGCCAGTTCTATCACATAGACCAAGTTCTTCTAATATGTAAATACCCAAATCTTAAAAATTGAGGGAGAAGGTAAAAAAGACAAAAAAAAAAAAATGGGCAAATAATATGAACAAGCAGTTAGCAGAAAAGGAAATATGATTCATAAATGTATGAAGAGATGCTCAAAGTCATTCCTCATTCAAACTAGAAGAAATGTAAAGTAGATTTTCATCTGTCAGATGATCAAAGGTCCAAAAATATAACTCGCTATTAGAGCCTGGTTGTTGGTCTTGGTTAGGACATGGTAGCATAAGCTGGTGCAATCCCCATGGGGGGCAATTCATCGAAATTTATCTAATTACAGAAGCACAAAGCCACTTCCAAGAATTTATCCAACAGTATACTTGTACATTTATGCAGGAGGTTATTCACTGCAGCATAACAGTGAAAGATTAAAAGCAACCCAAATGCCTAGAGAACTGGTTGAATAAATTACACTCTTTCTATGCAGTGTATTACTGTAAATACACCCTAAAAGGAAAAGGAAATATATTCTGTGCAGATATCAACAAATCCAAAATACACCAAATGAAAAAAGCAAGGTGCAAAGTGTTGTGTATAATATACTGTTATTTGTGCAAAAACGGTAAAAAATGAAAGAATAAACATGCACATTGTCTAAAATATGCATAGAATATCTAGAGGGATACATAATAATAATAAAAAGCATTAACATTCATTGCCTGTGGAAAGGAGTTGTTAGCCAGCAGATAGGGATCATCAGGGTTCATTGTAATGTCCTTTTTTAATTTCTGAATTCTGACTACATTACATATTAAATATTTTTTTACATATTTAAAGGATAACAAAACCAAAGCAACATTTTTTAAAATAATTTATTGTCAAATTGGTTTCCATACAATACCCAGTGTTCATCTCAACAAGTGTCCTCCTCTGTGCCCCTCACCCACTCTCCCTCCCCACACTCCCCTCTCCCCTCAGTTTGTTCTTAGTCTTTGAGAGTCTCTTATGTTATGTCTTCCTTCCTCTCTGTGGCTTTTTTTTCCCCTTCCCCTCTTCCCCTCCCCCCTGGTTTTCTATTAGGTCTCACAAAGCCCACCTATGTGTGGAAACATATGGTATCTGTCTTTCTCTGCCTGACTTATTTCACTCAGCATAATACCCTCCAGTTCCATCCATTTTGCCACACATGGCCAGATTTCATTCTTTCTCATTGCCACGTAGTAGTCCATTGTATATATGTGCCACATCTTCTTTATCCACTCGTCATTTGATGGGCACTTGATCTCTTTCCATGATTTCGCTATTGTCGAAAGTGCTGCTATGAACATCGGGGTACAAGTGCCCCTAATGCATCAGCACTCCTGGATCTCTTGAGTAGATTCCCAGCAGTGCTATTGCTGGGTCATAGGGTAATTCTATTTTCATTTTTTTTGATGAACTCCACACCGTTTTCCAGAGCGGCTGCACCAGTTTGCATTCCCACCAACAGTGCAAGAGGGTGCCTGTTTCTCCACATCCTCGCCAGCATCTATAGTTTCCTGATTTGTTCATTTTAGCCACTCTGACTGGTGTGAGGTGGTATCTCAGTGTGGTTTTGATTTGTATTTCCCTGATGATGAGTGACACTCAGCATCGTTTCATCTGTCTGTTTGCCATTTGGATGTCTTCTTTGGAGAAGTGTCTATTCATATCTTCTGCCCATTTCTTCACTGGATTATTCATTTTTTGGGTGTGGAGTTTGGTAAGTTCTGTATAGATTTTAGATACTAGTCCTTTATCCTATATGTCATTTGCGATTATCTTTTCCCATTCCGTTGGTTGCCTATCAGTTTTGTTGGTTGTTTCTTTTGCAGTGCAGAGGCGTTTTCTTTTGATGAGGTCCCGGTAGTTCATTTTTGCCAAAGAAACATTTTCTTATGCAGGGAATGTTAACCTGGGACCTAGCAATTCTGGAAGAAAATTTCCCCTCAAATTTTATTCAGAATATATAGATGTGCATTTTTTTCAGAAGAGAATCCATACTTTTCCAGTAGGTCTCAATTTAGTGGAGACCTAATAACCACTTCTCTAAAACACTTAGAAATAATCTCAGGAGTTTGTATTTATGGCGCTTCCTCCTTCTGGGTTAATAATATAGAAGGTAATTTAAAAATTCTTAAGACTTTAAAAAATGTGTTAATAATTAATTAGGTTACATGTAGTCCCGCTTGTGCCACTTCTTCCAGCTTTTTGGAAATGAACGATAACATCGTTGCTTCTTTTTCTGCCAATTATTATAGGCAGAAGTCTTACATGAGTGAAACCACAGAATTCACAATATAAGAGGCACAAAGAAATAACTATCATAATCCCTTACACATTGGTTTTGAATATATGTCCACATGTAATCTAGTTATTGGCACTTACAAAATTTTTTTTAAGTTTATTTATTTTGAGAGAGAGAGGCAGGGGAGGGACAGAGTGAAAGGGAAAGAGACGATCCAAAGGAGGCTCCACAGTCAGGGGAGAGCCCGATGTGAGGCTCGAATTCACTAACCATGAGACCATGACCTTTTGAAAGAGTTTGGTTCTTTGTTCTTTCAATGTAGCTGATGGGTGTGTTTTATATCTGTTAATAATACAAAGTGTTTGACGGCAAGTTAGTATTATAAAGTGATTAGTAGGAAAACTACCAGTTGTGTGTGATGTTTGGTAAATTCTTCTCTATTTAAGCCTCAGTTTCCTTAACATAAGATAAAAATACTTCTTAGAACTGTTCTCACAACAGTTTGCCTGACCAAGGAAAGTACTTGAAAAATGTCAGCTAGAAGATCTACTAGTCCTAATTCAGTACTTTGCATATAGTAGGTTAAAAATAAATATTTACTAACTCCTGAGAAGTCATTTAATGTTACTTTAATCATTTTAGATATTAATCTATTAGTTTTTAAAATAATTACCAAAGATTTCATATCTTCTCTTGGATTCCCTTTGTATTGTGTTTCACACTGGCATACTGACATGGGTAAAAGATTTTCTATGCAACTGGATTACTTTTACAGAACAGCACGTTACTGAATTACAGTACGGTACGTTATTGATTTCAGCGTTGTAAGAGTCTAAAGACCTAGTTTCAAATTTCCCCTATCACTGACTTGCTTTGCGAGATCACCATTACATCGCAAGTCACTTCACCTCCTTGGCAGAAGTCTCATAAGACAAGAATGACATCCACATGACATAGCAGTGAGATAAGCAAGCGTTCAAACGAAGTAGCATGATAAGCAAAATGGTGCTGAAAGAACGGGATATCCAAATGCAAAAAGATGCACTTGGATCCTTATTTATCATTACATACAAGAAAATAAAGTCAATGTGCATCACAGACCTACATGTAAAATCCACAACTATAAAACTTCCAGAAGAAAACATAGGAGAAAATCTTTTTCACCTCGAGTTAGGCAAAGATTTTTTTAGGTGACGTCAAAAGCAAAATCTGTGAAAGAACAAATTGATAAATTCGATTCCATCAAAATTTAAAGTGTGTCTTCTTCAAAAGGCAACGTGAGGAGAATGAAAAGCCACAGACTGAGAGAAAGCATCTGCAAAGCAAAAAGACAGTAACAAATGTCAAGGATGAGGAGTAACTGGAACCCTCAAACACTGCTGGGATTGTAGAAATAGTGTGGTCATTTGGAAAAGTTTTTCAAAATGTTAAAGACATATTTGCCCTATTACCCAACAGTTCCACTCTAGGCATCTATCTATCCGCTTAAGAGAAATGAAACACATAATCACACAAACATTTGTTAGGTGAACATCCATAGCATTCTTCACAGCCCAAATGACCATCAACAGATGAAAAGATACACAAACTGGTGATATAGTCATACAAAGGAACGCTACTCAGCAATCAAAAGGAATGAACTACTGTATATGCTGAGTCAAAGGAGCCAGACCAAAAACAAAACAAAACAAAACAAAAATCAACATAGTGTATGATTCTATTTATATGAAACCCCAAAATACAAACGTATTTACGTGCCAGAAAGCATCCCAAGTTGCCTGCGTATGGAAGGCCAGAGTAAAGATTTCTACCAGGAATGAGGAAACGTTTTGGGTGGTGGATGATGGTTTCCTAAGTATATACACATGTCAAAACTTTAAATAAATGCATTTTATTATATGCCAATTATACCAAAAGAAAAATGTTTAACAAAACTGGGTAGCAGAATCTGAATTCTTCAGCTCCTTAGGTCCTCAGTATTTTGTTTGAAGAAGAGATGAAAGTTAGGCCAGTCTAACGAGGTTAACAGAGTGAGAGACTCCTCTTTACCCTGAAAGGTACAAGAGTTTGCCTAGTAACTAGGGAATCCGGTGGAATGTAGAAAATGAGGCTTTAATCTTCCAGAAGTCCTATCTGGAAAACATCACCATTACATCGCAGAATCCTGGGGACAAGCACATCATTGGGGAATACTTCTGAATGCAAATGGAGCGACTCTATAATTGAGGTTTGCCCAGGGCAGCCCCGTGGACGCCCAGGGGTCCCACGTAACGACTAAGCCAGCGCCCCTTTCCTCCAAGAAGCATCCCGCTCTCTCCACGCGCGGCCCGGAGCGCGCCCGCTTTCCTTCCCACCTGCATGTTCCTTAGGAGCTGGAAGATCTCCATGGTGCGGTACACGATGTCCTGCACCGTCTCCTGCCCAATCCGGCACAGCGATGCCGTGTTGACCTCCCGGGCGGCCTGCTGAGCCTGAGGCCCGCCGAAGGGCCCCGGCGCCATCCCCGACGCTGCCAACGGAGGGGTGGACATTGTGAGGCTGCGGCCTCAGGCCGACAGGGCCTGAGAGCAGGCGTCAGGGCCTGAGAGCAGGCGTCAGGGGTTCCGGTACGCCCAGTGCTGAGCGGCTGCCGGCCCCAGCGGAAAGAAGCGCTGGTAAGACTCCGGCGGCCCGATTTCAAAACAGCGGCCGGGACTTCCGCCCACCCTGACGTAACGCGTCATCATAACGTCACGGGGACCGCCCGCTTGGTGGCCTCCTGGAAACCTACCTCGTCCTAAAGCCGGCCGGGATTGGACGGGAAGCCCGGGTGGGGCGGGACGCAGGAGTTGAGAAGCCAATCACCGCTGTACTCCAGCCAGGGGGCGGTGCTCGTGCTGTGAGGAGGTTGGGCTTTCCCGGAGTTCTTTCTTGGAGTCTGAGCCTGTCTTTAGAATTCCTGAAAAGAGCTCTTGTTTTGTATTTGCTAGCTGAGAATTTTCTCCTAACAAGACTGTGAGGTTTGTGGTATTATCCTTCTACAGCCAGGAAGCAGACTCAGTGGGACTAGTATATCTTGTTTAGTTGCATACCCCTTAATTGGTAACCCGCGATTTGAATTTAGAAAACGAAATTCCCGATCATTCTGCTTCACTGTCACCAGATATGGACTCCACATTTGCTCTTGGTCCCTGCTCAGATGTTGGTTTATTCGAATAGCTTTCCCGATAACTCTAGAAAATTAACACTACACACACTTCCATACACTTACTCATTTTTCTGACTTTGGCACTCACTACAGTCCGTGCTGTATATAATTTTCGGTTTACTTTTTGATTTCCCCTCACCTTATACATACTGTAGAATGCAAACTCCTTAACACAGAGACTATTACTATTTTATACACTTACTGTATTCTCAGCGCTTAGCGATTTGCATATAGAAGGTGTTCAATACCTACATGTTGAGTGACATTATAAATGTAAGAAAAATTAAAATAAAGTTATTTTCCTACCTCTTACTGCCCATTTCCAAAAGTGAGTGGGTGAGTCAAGAATGTGAAAAATGGTAATTGCACAAAAGTATTGCATTTTAAAAAGTATCTGAACATTGTATTGTAAGCACTTTATAAAGGAGATAGTTACTAAAAATTACACAGGAATCATTGTAGAGATTTTAAAGATAGTGATTTATAGGTCTTTAGTGAGCAATTATTATTTCACAAATATTTACCTCCTATATGCTGAGTTCTAGGAATGGAGACAGGAGTAGTGAACAGGGGAGGCAAAGCCCTGTTCTCCTGAGACAGAGCACTAATTATTGTGATGAATATTTTGAAGCAAAAGCTTAAGATTCTAATACCAAGTTGCTAGCAATTTAGGAAATCAGGAACAATCTGAAGGGAATAAGTTGGGCCCTGATGGTGAATGGGAGAGGATGCTGAACATCGGAGGTTTTTCTATGAGAGGGTCATGGGACAAGGAAGGCCAGTGGCAAGTGAGGAGGCTTCCAAATACCTTCTAGGGTCTGACAGTATGAGGGTGAGGGTCAGGAAATAAGGCTGAAGACAGAGGGCAAAGCATGTCAAGCAGTTTGGGCTATATTCTGAGTGAAACAGCAAGCCATTGAAGAGTTTCAGGAGAGAGGAATGATAACCAGAAATATTCAACTTGGAAGGCTTATTTTGGCTGCTAACGGAGAAGGATGGGTATGTACTGTGTCCTTTTTCCCTCCCAAAGAAAGAAGGTGATGATGATGATGATCTGTATTAGAGAGCTAGTACAGTGGGTAACTTTGAGTAAATATTTGTAAGTAGAATCTGGAGAACTTGATGTTGATTAGATTGGAGCATGAAGGAGAGGAAGGAACTAAAGATGACGTGTTTCTGCCTTGAGCAGGTGGGTGATGTTTATGCCACATACCAGTAGGGTACACTGAAGAAAAAAACATGTTTCAGTGAAATTATGACTTGTGTTAGTTTCCTGTTGCTGCACTAACAATCACCTACCATGAACTTACTGACTTAAAACATCAAAGTTTATTATTTTATAGTTCTGAAAGATCAGAAGTTGGAAATGAGTCTCACTGGGCTAAAAAGCAAGATGTCATCAGCCCTCCGTTCCTTTCTGGAGGCTGTCAGCAGGGATCTATTCCTTGTCTTTTCCAGCTTCTAGAGGTTACCAGCATTCCTTGTCTTGTCCTTTCTGCCTTCTTCAAAGCCAACACTGGCCAGTTGAATCTATTTCATGTTGCTCTTTCTCTTGTTCTGAGTCCTGTGCCTCTCTCATCCAATTTATGAACCCATCTGATTATATTGGACTTGCCCAGATAATCCAGGGTATCTTTTTATTTTAAAATAAGCTGGATTGCTACTTTAAGCCCCCCACCCCTGGCGTGTAACATAATACAGAGATTCTGGGGATCAGGACATCACCATGTGCTCAGTTGCTCACCTGACTTCTCTTTCCCACCTTCTAAACCACCAGAAAATACAGTGGACTCTAACTTTCAAATATATCCTACACTGGGGTGCCTGGGTGGCTCGGTCGGTTAATCGTCTAACTTTGGCTCAGGTCATGATCTCACAGTTCATGAGTTCGAGTCCCACGTCAGGCTCTGTGCTGACAGCTCAGAGCTTGGAGCCTGCTTCAGATTCTGCGTCTCCATCTCTCTCTGTCTCTCCCCTGCTCACACTCTGCCTCTCTCTCTCTCAAAAATAAATAAACATTAAAAATTAAAAAAAATTAAAATATATCCTATATGAGACTACTTCTCACGATTTTGCCTCTTCCACCTGGGTCCAGCAGTCTTCTTCTCTTTTTTAGATTATTGAATAACAGTAAAAAATGCTTCCTAGGTGAACTTCCTTGCTTCTCCTCTTGCCCTCTTCAGTCTACTCTCATTACAACACCCACAGGGAGCCCTTTAAGCATATAAGTCAGCCTGTGTCCCCCCTCTGCCAAAGTGTCTTCCCATCATGGTTAGAACAAAGTCCAAAGCTCCATGCCTGCAGAGTTTCACATGCGCTGGTCCCTGGCCTCTCCTGCCATCTCAGCACCTCCTGTTCTCCCTTCACTCCAGCCACATTGGCTCTTTGCTGTTCCTCAGATATT
Organism: Paguma larvata; assembly: GCA_030068075.1. Lineage (NCBI taxonomy): Eukaryota > Metazoa > Chordata > Mammalia > Carnivora > Viverridae > Paguma > Paguma larvata. Next base: position 58,901,110 of record CM057838.1, on the reverse strand, counting down.
CTAAACTCTTCTCACTTCGGGGTTATTCCTTTGGGCCCAGAAAGTTCTGTAGGTCTCTGCTTAGAGTGGTCTTCCCCAAACACCTTACTTAAAATAATAGCCTGCATTTGCTTTCTCTTGCTGCCATAACCAATGATCAGAACTTAGTGCCCTAATACAACACCAGTTTATTAGCTTGTAGTCCTGTAGGTCAGCTGGCACAGGTCTTGCCAGGCTAGCCTCAAGGTATTGGCCAGGCTGTGCTACTTTCTGGAGACACTGGGGACAGAATCTATTTTCTATTCCTTCAGGCGGTTGTCAGAATTTAGTTATTTGTGGATATTGGGCTGATGTCTCTGTTTTCTGCTATTGGAACTAAGGGCCGTTTCTAGCCTCCGTAGGCTGCTACATTCCTTGCCTTGCGGCCCCTTCCTCTATCTTCAAAGCCAGCAATGGGGGTTGTGTCCCTCTCACACTTTGAATATCTCCTGACTCTTCTTCCACTGTCATCGCCACATCTTCTGACTCACCGTTTTGCTTTCCTCTTTTACTTTTAAGGGCCCATATGATTTTATTGGGTCATCTATAATCCTGGATAGTGTCCCCATGTAAAGGTCCTTAATCTTAATCATATATTCAAAATTCCTTTTCTCATATTGTGAAACATATTTGCAGGTTCCAGGGTTAGGTGGGTGAGGTCAACATCTTTGCAGGGCCATTATTTTACCTACCACATGACCCCCACATTCTCTCTCTACTTACTCAGCTTTATTTTTCTTAATAGGGCTGATCACAATGGTTGCTGATTGTTTAATCTTTGTCTCCCCTGCTAGACAGTAAATTTCATGGTCGGAGATTGTATTTTTAGGTTACATTGGCAGATTCAGCACCTAGAGCAACACCTGGCATACAGTAAGTGCTCAATAAACAGCTGTTGAAAGAAGTATGAGTTTACTATGGGGCATCTTGAGTTTGAAATGCTTGGCGAGATAGTCAAGCAGAGCTATGCAGTAGGTAACTGAGTATATGCATGGGATGTGATATTTTGTTTTGTTTTTGATGGGTGGGATGTAGTAGTAAGCTCAAAAACAGGTAGTCTGGACTAAAATTCACACCCAGCACAATCCAAGTGTGGACATATCACATCAGCCTCCATGTCAAACATGGGAGTAGGTATGGCACCTGCCTTTGGGGCTGTTGATATAGGATGAAGTTAGAGTCTATGTATAAAGTGCTCACAGTTCCGGGCATATAGTAAGTATTGAAAAACATGTGTTCTACTTTCTTTCACCATGTGGGAGAGTGAGAAGGATGGGTAAAGTGGGAAGTGAGGAATGAAGATGTCAATAGGACACAGCCAATAGGAACATTAAGAGACAGAGGGCGAGGAGGCAACAGTAACAACAGAGGTTGAGAATAGCCAGAGATTGGAGGAAAATCAAGACAGTATCATGCCATGGAAGTCTTAGGAAGCACGAATTGCTTCAGGAAGGAGCTCATGGGAAACAGTATCAGATGCTGCAGTAAAACAAAATAATTCACACGGAGAAGATATTATCTTAATTTAAGAATGAGAATATTCATCAGAAGAAATTTTTGCTCAAAGTTCCATAGGTAGTGAGAGAGTGAAACAGAGAGTACTGTTTTTACCTGGTGTCTGCACTGGCTTATCCTTTGCAAAAGAACATCCGGTTTTCTGGTATTTTAGCAAGTCACCCAAAGTAGAGGTATGTCTCAGTCTTCTTTGCATGTTGGCAAGGCCACTTACATCGTTTCCAGCCAGTGGGCTAAAGTATGAGTGATGTGAGACTATTGGCGGTTGTCTTTAAAAGAAGGAGGCCTCTGCACAGCAAAAGAAACAATCAACAACATGAAGTCTTCTTCCCAGAAGAAACTTATGGGATGGGAGAAAATATCTGCAAACTATGTATCAGATAAGGGGTTAGTGTCAGAAGATGTGAGGAACTCATAAAGTCAGTAACAAAGAGACAATTCATTAAAAAATGGGCAGAGGATCTTAACAGACATTTTTAGAGAAAACACAAATGGCCAACAGACACATGAAAAGATGCGCAGCATCCCTAATCATCAGGGAAATGCAATTCAAAAGCCCAATGAGACACCACCTCATACCTGTCCGCGTGACTATTATCAAAAAGGCAAGAGATAACAAGTGTTAGCAAGGATGTGGTTAAAGGCGAACCCTTGTACACTGCTGGTGGGAATGTAAAATGGTACAGTTGCCATAGAGAATATGGAAGTTCCTTAAAAAATTAAAAATAGATTTTTTCCAGCACTTCTGAGTATACACCCAAAAGGATTGAAATAAGGATTTCAAAGAAATATCTATATTCCTATGTTCATCACAACATTATTCACTATAACCAAGTTATACATGTAAACACATGTGTACATGTGTCCCAACTCACCAAATTGTATACACTAATTTTGTGCAGTTTTTTGTATACCAATTATATTTCAGTTAATCTGGGGGAAAAAAGAAGGGGATCCTCCAGTTCCTTTTCCAACTAGCTGGGATGCAGTTATCATGGCTACAGCTCAAATAAGCTCGTATTAGGGGTTTTCTGTCATATGCAGCTGAATCTAATACTAGCCTCTGAAGTGACAACTTGGAATTTGGCTGTAAGTTTCATGTGGTTCTTGCCGATATCAAGGTCGGTTCTCCTAACACAGTGATTTACCAACTCTGTTTTAAATGACCCCAAAGACAAATTGGAGTCCCTCTTGACCTGGTCCACCATCCCCAGCAGTGCCTCAGGCTCCTGTTTAATTCCATGTTTGGAGCTAGCTTGGTTTATGTTGTCATGGAAAATGCTGGCCTTTGCATTTTCTGGCATCTGGGAGGTGTGAAAATTCCGGGATGGTTTTGTGGAGTCGGAACACTGTGGTGGTTGAATCAAAGGCTATAGACCACAGTTGTTAGTCTGACCCTAAAAAAAATCAATATTTGAAAATACACTGAGTGGAAAGCAGTATGGGATTTTGTGGTAGGAAAGGGAGAAATGTAGATTACAGAAAGATTTAGTGGGACATAATGGAAGGAAGACTCCTCTCAAGTCAGTGCAGTGGGTACCAGACTTGTTTTATCTTTAAATAGTTGGGTGGTCCTTGACTGCCTTATAGTCCAGGTTCATCACTGTAAGACTCTTACACTTTTTATTATATTATATAAGCCATGGAAAAGCCTCAAGATAATGTACGTACATTTGGAAATATCACTGTATAGGACCTAGCAAAGGAAAGGGAAGTGTGTAAACCATTACTGCCATGACCTTGGCCTTCCAGTAGCTATGTTGAAGTGCCCCAGTTTATGTACAATTTATTCATGACAAATAGCCTATATTTTTCAAGTCAGCCATGCATGTCAGGAATATTCCCTCTGGACATAGAATTATTGAATTTAAACAAACACTTATTGGGCACCTATAATTGGTCAAACTAACAAGCATTTAGGTTGATTCAGACTATTGCCTACAACCTAATTAGTATTCCGATTTAACAAACTGTGCTAACTGGTCCCTGAAGGTTCATTAGTAAAAGTTTCCTTTGCTTCACAAATGCTCACTTAGAATTCCATACTTAAGAAATGCATGAATTAAACCACAACTTCATGTTCAAGAATGGTTCCTCCCCCAGATTTAGAGAATTTGTATTCCCTGATAAACTGTTTTGGACTATTTAAGCATCAAAGACCAGTATTCAGTAACACTTAGCCAGGATCAGGAGACATTTGTAAATACCATTAACGAAAGCATGAGGCTTTGATTAAAGAAACTTGGTTTGAGATGAAAGTAGTCAAGCTATATATGAATTTGCTTATTGTTTGTGGTTGATTCTCATGACCACATGCCCAAGTAATAGATGTATGTGTATTGTGCTAGAAGTGAATATTTTGTTCCTCTTTTTAGGTTCTGTAGTCATCAAAAACTAGTCAAAACTTATTATAAGGCCTTTGTGATGATACTTCAAGGTGAGTAGTGAGCAAGGCAAAATAAAGCAAATAATTCTCCTGCTAGAATTTCCAGTACCCTACTCTGCTATAACTTCTCTTGAAGTTTTTTTTTTCAAACTTTTTCATAGAGTACTACATGGAAATATCTTATGCATTTTTTGTTAATGACCTAAAGAATAGTCTTCATAATTTTTAATACATTAGAATGATTGGATACTTGTTCAAATATACCAATATTGACTCCACTCTTCCTGTTTTAAACCACACAAAAGCTGCTTCAGTATCAAATTAGCTGATGCCTAGAAAACTATTTCAAATTGTACCCATACTCTTTCCTTCTCTTAGTTTCTCAGTTATATTTGTATTCCGATACAATTTCCCCCCACCTCCCACTCATCCTATTGAGAACCTTTCCCTTTGTTAGGGAAAGAAAAATGTTGAGTCAGAGAGAGTTGTCTTAGGGTGATTTTGTTGAGTTAGGGTGATGATGTAAAGTGGAAATTACCTGTATTACCTATTGTAAAATATTTACACATATTCTGAGGTAAACAATAATGGTATGCTAAGTCAAGGTGTTTCTCTTGGGGGTCCATCATATACAGATTGGATTTTGAGCATATTTTAGAAATGAGTAACAGACCACGGTGAAGAGGGAGGGGAAGGCATCTGGTGTATTGCCAGAGGATGAAACAGATGAATCAGGGGTGAGGAATCACAAGTGTTCAGGATAGAGATGATGTTAGGGGAAAGAACTTACTTGCCACTTGCCAAATTTTCAGAAAATACCAGTTATGACAAACAGCTCCCACTTCTCACTCACACCTTCCCAAGGTCAGAAAGGTGATTGCATGATGAGACTGGACTCAGTCTCTCTCTCCCCCGTGGCCTTAGGTTAGCCACGCCACAGAACATGCCTTCTCCTCCTCTCCTCAGACTATGCCCCTGCCCTGCCTGGGACTGGCAGGCAATTCCAGGGGAAGGCAAAGCTAAGTCTTGTTCTATTATCTAGCTTTATTAGTAATAAGGCTGGTGTTGTATCCTTATCCCTTTGACTTCCGTGCATATTTCTCATCACGTGTGATCCTGGAGTTTAAAAGAAAGGCCATCTTCTATGACCTTTACATCTCAGTGCATGGTCTAATTGGAAAAGAAGCAGAAAATTAAGATAAACTTACTGTGTTTCTGAAACTGCTTTCATCATGTCCATTTCTGTTTATCTCCTCATATGAATTCTGGTCACTGCCGTAAAAAGTCTGTTTCTTTGACTTTTCAAGGCCTCCCATGTTTTACTCCTACTCTGCTTGAGCAACCTTGTTTCTCACTGTATGGAGCAGATCAATCACATGGCTTGCCATCCTCATGGCCCTTCCGAAAGGAAATGGCTGATCCTACCGAGGTGACAGTCTCAGGGAGCCACTTCTGTACCATGTGATCCCCGGTCGCAGCTGATTGGATTAGTGGTGTATGTGTGACCCCAAGGCAACCAATTGATAAGCTGGCCAGCAATGCGTCACATGGCCTTTTACAAAAATCTCTGCCCAAACAAGGCTGAAGATCATGAATTGTGCCAATTGATTGTCTTTCTCAGGGATTTGAAGGGGTAAAGAGTGAATCAGGCAATAGTCAACGGGAGCAAGATGGCTGGGAGCTGGAGGAGATGTGAACCTCAAGAGAAACAGAGAGAGACAGAGAAATTCGTGGTGTCAGGAGGGATGAATGGAGGGAACTTGCCTTTGAGGAACAGAAAACCTACGGTACGGTCTGTCTACACTGATTTCTTTGACCTCAGAGAGCATGTTGTTTTACACCGATTAGTAACACATTTGCACATAAAATCTGGAATCCTGATCATGGCCAGTGGATCCTGCATGTTCTGTTCATATCCTACCTTTTCTCAGCTCTTGCCTTTCCTCCATCCATGCCCTGTCTGTTGTCACATTGTCCTTGAAGCCTTTCAAAGGTACCAAGGTATTTCCCTCCTCTATGTTTTCATACAGATTTTTCTGTCTGTACGGATTGCTCTGCATCATCCCAGTAACTCCCTGCTCTGTTATTTTCCTGGCTGCTTCCTGTCATTTAAGTCTTGAGTGAAATGTCACTTCCATGGCTCCTCCCAACTGAGACACTACCCCTGTTTTATTCTTAGCACTTCACATGCCACTCTTTCATAGCATTAATCATATTTTTCAGTTACATTTTTATTTGCATATTTATTTGACAGCTGCTCCTCCCGTTAGTCTGGAAGCAACGTGGGGTAGAGATTATGTGCATTTTTGTTCACCAGTGTGTTCTTAGCATTTAGCTCAGCGCCTAGGACACTGTATATTCTTAATATCATTGAATGAATGAATGAATAGTAATGAATGAATGGTTCCCCCACTTCTGCTCTTTCCCATCTGACTCTCTCAAGTCCAGACATAAGACCCTTCACTCCTTTTTCTATCTTGGTATTTCTTTCTTTTCTAATCTTTTGTGTGGATAGTCTGACCGCTACAAGCACACTTGACATTTATTATTATATTATCTGTTATTCCTTAATTGTTTTATGTGTTCACTAGTATACACTAGTGTAAGCAGGGACAGCGGCCTATGCCATGTAACCCCTTCTTCTCCAAAGTGCCTAGCACAGTACCAGACTTTTTAGGAAAATTTAATGAATACTTGACGACCTAAAACAAAGTCCCTTTCACCAAAAGATTGAGATGCAGGGTGCCTTGAAGTTCTAGACTTACTTTTATTAGGAATAAAGCTTTTCAGGAGAAGGAACCATGCTTTCTATTGTCATTGTCCCACTAATTGAGAAGTAAAGGCCCACAGGTACTGAGCTCTGGAGTAAGCACTGGGGAAATTTTAAGGCCCATTTGCAAACATAGTTCTAAAATGTTTTTCAATTAAAACTTATACAGATGAGACTTGCTTTGTGTTTTGAGTACTAATAATCAGACTCATGGTTACCTTTGCATGAAAAAAGTCATTAAATGGTAAATGAGCCCTGCTCATTCATCTAAAAATTAGATTTTAGATTGACTAACATAAAATTCAAAATTATTATCCTTAGCTCTACTTTTAGAGTAGAACACTCTAATTTATTTTTATTTTCCTCTTTCATCTGTATCTCATCTCCAGATCTAGATTATAAAAATCTTTGAGAGTATATACCGTATATTCTTTCTTTAAAACAAGTAGTCTTTATTATTTCCATTTTACTTCTTATTAAAATAAAATTTATGTACAATAAAACTGTATATATTTAAAGTGTACACTTTGATGAGTTTTCATATATGCTTACACCCAAAACTATGACTGCAATCAAGATACCAAACATTTCTAACATATCTAGAAGTTTCTATGTGCCCCTTAAGTTCATTCCTGTGCCATGCAGTCACTGATCTATTTCTAGGGTTATAGGTAAATTTACATTTTAGAGACTTTTATAGAAATGGAAACATAAAGTATTACTCTTTTATCAACTGGATTTTTTTTACATGATAATTTTGAGTCATTCCATATTGATGCATATATTAGAAGATAGTACATTTTGGCTATTGAGTACCATTCCATTGTATGTTTATACCACATTTTGTTTATTTACTGCTGATGAACATTTGTGTTATTTCCAGTTTTAGAATATTACAAATGGGGGCGCCTGGGTGGCTCAGTCCGTTAAGCGTCCGACTCCAGCTTAAGTCATGATCTTGCAGTTTGTGAGCTGGAGCCCTGCTTCAGGCTCTGTGCTGACAGCTCAGAGCCTGGAGCCTGCTTTTGATTCTGTGTCTCCCCCTCTCTCTGCCCTTCCCATGCTCATGCTCTGTCTCTCTCTGTCTCTCGATAATAAATATTAAACATTAAAAAAAATTTAAAAAGTCACTGAAAAAAAGAATATTACAAATGAAGGTGCTATGAATATTTATGAACAAGCCTTTATGTGGACATATATTTTCAGATGGATTAGGGTTATAGGTGGTGTATGTTTAATTTTTAAAAAGTCTGTTTGGGTGCCTGGGTGGCTCAGTTGGTTGAAAGTTTGACTCTTGATTTGGGCTCAGGTCATTATCACAGGATCGTGGGATCGAGCCCCATGTTGGCCTCTATGCTGAGCATGGAACCTGCTTAAGATTCTCTCTCTCTCTGTCTCTGCCCCTCCCCACTCTCTAAAATAAAAAAATAAAAATAAAAAATAAAAAGACTGCCAAACTGTTTTCCAAAATGGTTATATCATTTAAAGTCCCAGTAGTTTATGAAGACACATTGCTCCCAACAATTGGTATTTCCAGTGTTTTTAATTCTAGCTATTTTCATGGGCGTTTAAAGATATATCATTGTTTTAATTTTTTCTTTCGATGACAAATGATGCTGGACATTTTTTCCATGTGCTTATCATTCATTTGTATATATTCCCCTGTGAAATGTCTGTCAAATCTTTTGAAAATTTGTCAACAGGCAAGTTGTAAGGGCTCTTTATATATTTTGGATTCAAAATTGATTTAATTTTTAAATATTTACATTTAGCTACTTGAGATGGAATTTTAGGTCATTGAGAATGGGTTGTATTTTTCTTTGTATTTTGAGTAATTCTGGAGTCTATCATGGCCATTCTGAAAATTTTGTTGCATAGACTCTGAGTTCTATTATATTCCTCTGAGGATTTTTTTTTTTTTTACCATCAATTAACCAAGTATGACATAAGCTGTCACTCTTTATGATTTTCTGTGGGCAGTGCTCTGAATCTTAGTTCAGTTCTTTAAGCCTTTCCTGTGTTCCTTTAAGTCTGTCATATGCATGGCTAAGGGCATTTTCACATGTAGAACTAGGGGGTTCACTCATCTTACTTTCTCCCTCTGGGAGTTTCCTTCTCACTTTCCAATGGCAGCTGTGGTTGCCCAGGCTCTTTCCTTGGCTCTTCCCTCAGGAAATATGGTGGTGCTTCTCTCAGAGTTTAAGCTTCCTGGGTGTCAGTGAAAGTCGGTAACTGCAGCCCAACTGTGGGGCAAAGCCACAGGAAAGCACCAAGCTTGCTTGTCAGTGCTGCACGTTTCTACTGCCCTCCACAATCTTTTGTTTACTCTTCAAAATCCTCAGCTTTGAATCCTTTTCCAGGGTCTGTAGTTGTTATGAGCAGGAGGATTGATCTATGAAGGAGTCTTGCCGGAAGTGGAACTCTGCCGTATAGTCTTTTATCTCTTTTATTCCTTGCTCTAATTGCTTTAGAGCCAGAGCAGGATTTAGAGATCAGGTCACTGTTTTCCTCTCTGCTTCTTTGCGAATATGTGAAGCCAAGACAAATGAAAGGACATACAGGCAACAAACAATAGTTGGAGGTTGGGGATGTGGTTGCGGGAGAGGCCAAAAGTGTCAAGGTTTTCCTGACCATCACAGAGTAGATATTTTGGGTCTTAAGTGGGTTGCCAATACATGGACTATATCTAATTTTTTTCTGTCCCCTAATAACAGATACCATTATTGAACATGGACTATGTGCCAGACACTGCACTTGGTGCTTTACATACATTATCTTTAATCTGTATGTGTGTAAGATTAAATATTTTTTTCAAATCTTTTCCCTTTGTTAGGGAGTGGGGTCTCAGGACGGCTAAACACAATGCAGTGTGCAATGTCACATAGTTTATAAGCAGTGGAGCTGGGGACACAAATCTTTTCATCTCTGGCACCAAAGCCCTGTCCCCTCCTCCTTCATTACTGTACCTCTTGGGTTCAAATTCTACACAAGTGTGTCTCTGCCTCTCTGTATTATTTTGACATAGGCAGCATTTACTTTTATTGACTTAGGGGGCTGTTGATGGTCCCTCCCAAAGATGTTACCATCTTTGCAGTAAGTTTCCAGATCTGCACAAAAACTGGGGCCTGAAGAAGAATTTTATTTGCATTACAAAGGGAAGCCCGGTCTCACTTCCCTAGGTAGTTCCCCCCTTTATCAAAAAGTACACTCCAGGTATTTGCTCACACAAGCCTTCAATAAATGCTTGTTGAAATGAATTGAGTCCTTGGGAAAATGTTTAGTGAGATCAAGTGAGTCATTGAAATAACCATGACAGTTCAAAATCATATAGAATTTAAAAGATCTAATAGCACCTTCAGTTGTGCCTTAACACATACATTGTAACAACTTGAAACTCATTAACTGCCTGTTCTCTGTCGTGTATGATCAATGGTCCAGTTTCACTTACAAGATTTTTTTTTCTTGCTCTGCTTCACAACAGAAGAAAGGGGGACTCATGGATATACATACTAAAGTCAGAGAAGTTTTATATATTCTTAAGAAATTTCTCAACATTTCTTAATTTCTTTCAGAGTTAAAAACACAGGGGTTTTGTTCCTGAATTCTTTTCTACACATAACATTATAGTTCTGTTTATGTCTGTGAACTTGGTTATTTTTAAAAAGGGTAGGGCTTTTTTCTTCCTATGACTCATTCAGTGTACGTTTCACAAACATTTATTTAGTACCTAACATGTGCCAGACAATATTCTGAGCCCTGGAGCCAAAGCAGTGAGGAAAATTAAAAACAAAAGCAAAAGCAAAAAAAAACAAAAAACAAAAAAAACAACAACAACCAAAAAAACCCACTATCGGCCACATTAGCTTACCTTCTAGTGGGGGAGATAGAGAATAGACTAATAAATTAATAAAATAAACAGAAAAGTAAATATATTCTATGTCAGTGTTGATAAGGGATGTAGAGAAAAAGAAGTCTGAGAAAGGAGATAGTCAGTGCTATTTTAAATAAGACAGAGAATACCTCTCATGGAGGATAATCTTTGTGCCAGAACCTAAAGAAGATGAGAGATCAGGCTCTGGGTTATCTAAGTAAAAAAACATTCCAAACAGCTTGAGAGTTTTTAACAGCTTGTTGTCTTCTTATAAGACCAATGGTTTGAGGACTCTGCATAGGGAGGAAGGAGCTGTGGGCACATTCAAGGTACAGCAATAGGCAGGTGGGGCCAGCGCATTGCAAGCAAGGGAGTTTAGGACAGGAAGAGTGAGGTCCCTACAGCACCGGGAGCACTGTTTCTAAGGAAGACTCCAGGGGGTGGGGTGGGGGATGGTGGAGGGTTGGCTTGAGCAGAGAAGGGAGATGGTCTGACTTTTGTTTCAGCAGGATATCTCTAAATAGAATAGACTCTAGGAGACCAAGATCAAAGGAACAAAATAATGGAGGCAATGAAATTAATTCAGAGGCAAGATCCTGAAGGATTGGATCAGGGTAGTGAAGGGGAAGGGGAGAGAAGTGGTCTCCCTCAGGACGCATTTGCAGAGGGAGCTGCAAGGCTTTGCTGAGTGGAATGTGAGAAAAGAGGAAGTCAAGAATGAATCCCACATTCTGAACCGAGCACCGCACCAGGAACAGTGTAGTTGTCATTAGCTGAGGTAAAGGCCTGGAGAAGACTATGTTACAAAAGAATAACAATATAGTTTGTTCATTTGCTTATTTAAAATGTTCTATTTATTTTTCAGAGAAAGAGAGAAAAGGAGAGAGTGTGCGCACCTGTGTGCACAAGTGAGGGAGGTGCAGAGAGAGAGGGAGACAGGATCTGAAGCAGGCTTGAACTCACAAACCGAACCGTCAGATCATGACCTGAGCTGATGTCAGGTGCTCAACTGACTGAGCCACCCAGGCGCCCCAAGAATATAGTTTTTACATGCGAAGTGTGAAATGTCCATCAGACACACAGTAGTAGGCAGTTGGATGCAAGAATCCAGAGTTTAGGGGACAGGTTGGACTAGAGGCCACAATTGTGTGTTATCAGAATACATATAATAATTAATACCATGAATATGGTCAAGATTACCATTGACCCCTGGAGTGCTGTAAAATTAAGAGATCTAGGAGATAAAAAACAATAGGAACAATAGGAACAGACAGGGAAGATATGGTCAGTGAAGTAGGAGGCAAACCAGGAAAGTAGCTTGTCCCGGAACCCAAAATAAGAAAATATATCAAGGAAGTGAGCAATCAATGCATCAGATGCTGCTAAGAGGTCAAATAAGATGACGAATAACAATGTGAAGGTCATTGGAGGTCATGACCACATTTAAAAAGTTTTATTAGAGTGGAATAGCCAAAAGACTGGTTGCAAAAATGTTTTAGAGATACTTGGAAGAGAGGAACAGCAAACAGAGTGTAGAGAATTCCTTTCAGGAATTTCCCTCTAAAAGAGAGGTAGAGAAACTGAGGGTAGCTGGAGGCGGGTATAGGGTCAAGAGTGTTTTTTGTTTTGTTTTGTTTTGTTTTAAATTTAATAAGATGGAGAAATTGTAAGATGTTTGCTTGGGTTCTCCTGGAAATGACCCAATAAAGAAGAAGAAATGATGCAGGAGACCCTGTGGAGAAATACTGACCAAAGCTGGGAAGGGGATGGAGGCTAGTATACAAGGGAGGGGCTGGCCTTAGATGAAGGATGGACAGCTTATCCAGACCCAAGAGAGGGAAGACCCGGCTCCCATGGCAGATAGACAATTGCATGTGGCATTTTCCTTCCAATTTCCAAAACTTCTGGTTGATATAAAGGAAGATTAAAATGCTTAAAACTATGTTGGCATATAACATAAAGGAATAATAAAAATTCTTGATCTTACTGGAAAATAGTAAAAGCTGGAAGGGATCAGCTTGTTCAGCATTTCATTTTTCATGATGAGAAAACTGAGGCCGGTAAGTTATTAGCTATTTGTTGGTAGAATTGATGCCAGAACTCATGGTTTCTATCTCATAATCCTGTTCTTGGCTCACTACATTGTGTTATTTGGTTACTTAGAAAGTTATCATCTCAATTGGTTACATAATATTTTAAATGGAATATTTCTCTGTGAAGACAAATAATATCAATAAATAATGTTACCAAGTAAGTATACAGTAACAGGAAACCATGAATTTCAGTCTTTTGTATTATTTCATCCAACCATTCTGACAATGGTAAGGTGTGCATGACTGTGACTAATTCTTCAGGTGAGGAAATGTAGTAGTTAAGTGACTTACCTAGGTCACTAATCTAAGGTTACAGAGCCACAGGTGAAAGAACCAGATCAGGAATCCAGGTTTCCTGACTCAAATCTAATATAGTCTCTAACACGTCATTTCTAGTAATGAAATATCAACTTATACTCCTGAATTACCCAAAGGGTTAAATTATTTTCCATATCTTCTATTAAGGTAGGGAAATAATGAAGTCACATGCAATTGAAGTAGTGTTTTAACTCTTTAGGAAATACATTTCAGTTGTCTTAAGATATTGCTCATTCAGGACTCCTTACTTCCCAGTGATAGATGAATGTCCATACATAGAAGAGAGAACTGATGGTCAGAAGGCAGCTGATGAAAATAAAACTTTTGGGGATGAGTGCCACTTAAACCTCAGACAACCTGGTAGAAGAGTCATTGGTTCTTTGAGATACAGAAATGTTTTTCATATTTCTTTGAGATCATTGGTGAGTAGAGAAGCTGATATTTGAGAGGCAAGATTTAAAAGAAGATACTGACTCATGTCACTTGCATGAGAGCAGGGAATCCAACCTGAAAATCTAGGTGAAATCAGGACCCATGGAAGACACTGCAAGATGTAATAAGCAAATGTAGGACCAGTCATAGTGCCAATGGAAGAAAGGACAAAGAAGGGCCAAAAATGTATCTCTGAAAGGACGCTCAGGGCAAGGTCCCACTCTGAGTAGGAACATGCAGAGTCAGGGAAACCAACACAGTGTTTTCAATTTGAAACAGAAGGATAAGAACAGTATATTACTGTTCATGTCACTATGAATTAACTAGATACTTTCAGGAGGTGGGAAAGGGAACTATGTAAGATATGAAGAGAACCCAAATCATTTGGCTTTTGACTTCTCTTATCTAGTCTTCATTTTTTATTAAAGCACTGACTACAAGGCAAGGTGAGTTTGAAGTATCCGCTCAATCCGAACAGCAACTCTCAACTTGTAGATGAGGCCATATAAGTAAAACTCAAACCTTTCTTGGTGTATCTCCAAGGTGGTAGCCCCATTATGACAATTCTCCTTTGAGGTCTATAGAGATTTGTAGTTAGAAGGAGACCTTCAATTACTGGAAAGATTTTATTGTCAACTTGTTACCTCTCACTTTCCAACTTATCCCCTAAGGTGTCTCTCACAAAAGCAAAAGAGTTCCAAGCCTTTCCCCAAGTCCTTCAACCATGAAAGAATGTGGAGAGTTACATAAGAAATGTTTACTAGCTGGGGGTGCCTGGGTGGCTCAGTTAGTTAAGCGCGGGACTTTTGATTTCAGTTCAGGTCTAATAGTGAGTTGATCTAATAGTGAGTTCAAGCTCCATGTCTGGCTCCACAGTGCAGAGTCTGCTTGGAATTCTCTCTCTCCCTCTCTCTGTCTGCTTCTCCCCTGTGCATGTGTGCACTCTTCAATTAAAAAAAGGGGGGCACTTGGGTAGCTCAGTTGGTTAAATGTGGAACTCTTGATTTCTGCTCAGGTCATGAACTCACAGTTCGTGAGTTAGAGCCCTGTGTTGGGCTCTGGTGATGACAGCGCAGAGCTTGCTTGGGATTCTCTGTCATTGTCTCTCTCTCTCTGCCCCTCCCCTGAGCATGCTCTCTCTCTCTCTCTCCCAAAATAAATAAACTAAAAAAACAACAACAACAACAATAAAAAGAAATGTTTACTAGCTGTATGGCCCTGAGCAAGTTACTTAACATCTCAACACTTAATCACTTCATTTTGGGCTGCTTCCCATCTCTCTAGGGCCATGCCTTAGTGACTGGGTCAAATTCAGCATCTATCTACTCTCTCTTCCCTGACTCTCATGTTTTGGATATAGGATCTTGTTTCATTTATGCAGTCTGATCATTCATTCATTCATTCACTCTTCATTTATTTAAATCAACAAATATTTTTCAAGCACCTTCTAGGTGATGGGCCTTTTGTTATGTTCAAGGTATACATTGGTGAATAAAATAGACAAGATTCTTCCAATGTTGAGAAGTTCCTGTGTTGGTGTGCTTGCATTTCTTCCTGGGAATCTTTGACTTCTGCAGAATTTTGGTGAGATTGCATCGAAATGAAAATAAATCCTGGTGCGTTTCAAGTCTCCATAGAGAATCTCAAGGAATCTAAATTTTCTTACAGGCACATTTCTGTAAAAAGTCAACTAAATGGCAAAGTCAAGTAAATAAGAATTAAAGGTGAAGGTGAAGCTAGTTAAATAAATGCATTTTTCTTAATAAATACATTTTAAGTCTTTTGTATTATTTTTGAGGTCTGAACATAAGGAAAGGTGCAAATTTTCAGTATTGCTTTGGATAAAGTGTGATACCATGGGAACTGTTTGAATTCATCTTGCACTGTCATTTGGTAGTTATCCCGGTGTGTGTGTGTGTGTGTGTGTGTGTGTGTGTGTGTGTGTGTGTTTTAAACATGTGATATCTAGGATCCTGAGAAGATAAGCAAAGCTCTATAGCTGTGCTTCTGAGGAGCGAGGAAAAGCAGGTTAGGAGAACATCTGGGGACAGAACACACAAACCTGTCACCAAAACTAAGCAACTATAGCACATATTTTTTTTTTTTGCAAGAACAGATTAATAAAAAACAAAAAGTCTTAAATATTGTATTGTTAAAACATGCACACGTGTGTGCACAAATACCCATACCCACCTACACACACACACACACACACACACACACACACACACACACACACATTAAAAATCAGTGTTACTTGGGTAAATAATAATTTCATTTTTAAAAGACCCCTAGTCATGGCACTATGCAATTACAATTTTAACGACGACAAACTTTAATTAACTAGCTGTGAAGGGCAAGCTGTTCTAAGCTACGTAAATATTATGTGTTAAACAGGACTTTCAAATGGAACTAGCCAACTTAATTCTAGTAATCAAGTTAATACCTAAGAGATTCATGGAATATTGTCCTTTCCTACATTTTATTAATGGTTTGTGGAAAACTCAGCCATATAAAATGTAGAACTGCTTCAAAATTACAGGCTACACTCTTAATTGGATGGAGAGAAAATAAATATCAAAAGACAAACTCTGGGAAACAGTGTATGTGATTGAAATATAGTTGCTTGGTGTGCATGTATTTTGATCATGTACTTTTTTCTTCATGCTCATCTTGATTCCTGTGTTTATTTTAAAAGTCTAGAATTTATACTCTGGGAATAGTATACTTGGAGTGGTGAATCTGACCTTAATGACTTACTAATGCAGAAGATCTTCTACTTTTTCCTTAAAATATAATCTATGTATTAATACTCTGGCATAACTCATTATGATACCACATTTAGTATGGTGCCAAGAATATAGTAGGTTCAATAAATATTTGTGAAGCTGGACTTTATTTTTCTAGTCTCCATCCAAGTAATTACTGTTCTTTATTTCCTTCCCCTTTCCCTGTCTGTGAAGTAAAGCCTATGTGTATTGTATCTACAGTGTCCTATAGGATACTCAAAACTCAACATATCCAAAGAGACATTCATCCTTGTTCATCCATCCATCTATGATTCATGTCATTAACATCTGCCCAATCATATAAGCTACAAACTTTGAAGCCATCCTTTCTTTGCTCTCTTTAAACAACTCTTGTCAATATATATCAAATTATGTCACTACTTCTCCATACCTCTGGCTGTTACCTTAGTCTAGTGCATCATATCTTTGTCTAGGTTGACACAACACGCTCCTGAATAGTCTACTTGACTTCTTTTTTCACCTACTATTTTCAGTCATTCTACACTCTGTTACTAGAGTTATTTTTCTAAGATACGATTTTCATCTCTTTCCTTTTGGTAATATTCTTAAGTATAAGATGGAGTCTAAACTCTTCAGTATAAGAGATGAGAAACTACATGGTCTACTTTAGTCTGTTTCCCTCTCATCAATGGCCACATTCTCCAACCCTTCCTTCAAGCTCCCTGAAATTCTTGAAGTCCTAGAAACATGCCATAAATATCTATGCATCTATTCTTTTACTCATAATGTTTTTTCTGTTCTTTTCTCAAGGCTTGGCTCAAAAAGTACCTTTTCTGAAGATTTTCTTCTCTGCTCCAGATAGGAATAAATATTATAGGTTCTCTTCTTTTTAAATTATTCCTTAACATCCTATGCTATTATTTGTTTAGTGTCTGAATCATCTACTAGATAGTGAATGTGGCTATAAGAAGGCTTCCAGTAATTCTTACCTCCACATACTCATGCCTATGTAGCTCCTCTCCTTGAGTGTGGGCTGGACTTTTTGACTCACTTCTGATGAATAGTGTGGCATCAGTACTGGGATTTGCCTTCTAAAATTTGATTATATAAAACTTTTGTTTCTGTCTTAGAAGCTTATCCCCTGTTGTTCTCTCACTTGCTTGCTCTGAGGGACACTAGCTACCTTATTGTGAGTTGCCCTATGGAGAGGTCCATGTGAGGAGAAACTGAGGGCAGTTTGTGGCAAACTGTCAGGGAGGGAGTGAGGCCTTAAGCCCAATAGCCTATGAGTAACTGAATCCTATCAGCAACCATGTGAGGGAGCTTGGAAAAAAGATTCTTTCCCAGCAGTAGAAAACCAGCACACTCTCTTTGATATCAACATATCTACTGCATCACACTGCCCTTCAAGACAGGTTTATTTTAGGTCTCCTACTATGTGCTACCCAGGTACTAAGCGAGAAAGTCATTCAATTAAGAAAAGACAGAGGTCCTTTCTTATTTTCTGGTTGTCTTTGTTTCCAAAGCTACTTCCTGTCTACTATAGGCATGCTGAGGTCTTCCCTATCCTATACAAATAAAGATGAAAAACCCTAAAACCCTTCCCTCAACAACTGATGCTTTCTCAAACTATCATTTTTCTTTTCAACTCATAAAGGGTCCTTCGAACAAAAAGATTGCCAGTATGACTTGGACACAGTACAAAAGGGAATGGTGAATGAAGTGGGGCCAGAGAAGACACAGTAAAATTCATACAGAGCATTATAGGTCATAATACAAAACTTGGTTTTATACCAAGTACAATGAGAAGACAGCATTATTAGTGGTAACTAAACAGCAGGTATATCTATTAGGCTACTATAGGCTTAGTGACTAGCCTAGCCGGTGAGCTTGTCAAGGCTCTTTTAAGATCTGGAAAAAAAATCGTTATCTTAAAAAGGAGAAAAAATAATTCCTGGAAAATCAGAATCAATAAAAGTATAAATAAGTTTCTACAGGATGTAATACCATGTCAAATAGTTAAGCACAATTCAGTCCAACTCTACCTAAATGCAAATACAATAAGTTTAAACCACAAGAACAAAATAAATTATCTGTAAGCAAACCCCAGTTTATAAAAGTTATAAAAACACTTAAAAATTTTTTTAAAAATATTTTACTATTTTATCTCTTTTTTTAGTGTTTATTATTATTATTTTTTTTTGAGAGGCATGCAGAGCATGAGCAGAGGAGGGGCAGAGAGAGAGTGAGACACAGAATCCGAAGTAGGCTCCAGGCTCTGAGCTGTCAGCATAGAGCCTGATGTGGGGCTTGAACTCACGAACTGTGAGATCATGACCTGAGCCAAAGTCAGACGCTCAATTGACTGTGCCACCCAGGCGCCCCTTAAAATTTTTTTAGAGAAACTATATTTAACATGCGATATGGGTGTGTTTTTGCATGTTTCAAGTAATATTTGGTGGGAACTTCCAAACTTTAGAATGCTGAGTGACCGAGAAGTTGTCGTAACAGACTTGGGCCTGTTTGCTACTATCTAAAAAGAGCAGCATGTATCAGAGGGCAAGAGTCAATCAGAAGGTGAATAATCTCATGTATATAACTATCAATAAATAATATCCTGGAATAGTAAAAATGCATATATATATATAATATTGGGTATTAAATATAAGATATTATATATATATATATTTCAGGTGGCTGGGTTTTTTAAATTTCTATACAAGAAGAATGGAATTAAGACTTCAGCTATAATATATATGCCACTAGTATATAATCCTGTCCCTTGAGTAAGGTTCAAGTTTATTTTCAATGTCATAACAAGATGTATCTGGCAGTTCTTAAACCTAGACCCAATAAATATTTACTTGATATTTCCCTTGACATGTGTCTGAAAATTTATTTCCTAGCTGTCTAGCAGACTGGGTTACTTTTTCCCTTTCTTAATTTTTATCTCATATTTACTTGATATATACAAAAACACATACACTCATATGTACACATACACACAAACATACATATAAACACACAATTATAAAGATCAGGCATCTCACATCTCCAAAGAAAATTGAAATAAGATTTTTGCTTTTTTCTTTATGTTTCCAATATAACCTGGAACACTGCCAGCCACACCAGAATTGGATACCATCTGTGAAATTAATTTGAATTTCACTAAGTTTAATTTGCTTGCCTCTAAATCATCCATGGCAACCCTCCAAATTTATTTTTCCAAGTTTAGACTCTAATTTTATTCCAAGATCTTTCTCCTGAGTATATTTTGGTCTTTCACTAGAGAACTGTCCATTTTAACCATTCCTATTTCTTATCTTCCCAGTGTTTGAGTTAGTAGTTTGTGTCTCAGACTAAGCTCTAATGTAGTTAAGAAGGAATGGTGTTTGTTAGTTCAGCAAAGAATCAAGGAAATTGTTCTCAAGTCATTTAAAAAAAACATTCAGTTTTAGAAATGTTCACCCTGATTTGGAAATTGTACATGGCAGGAAAGAGGGAGGGTGAGGAAGAACTCAGAGAAGCCTTTCTTAGACTTGTTATCCCAGAAGAACCCTTGAAATAATTTTCAGGTCTCAGGGAATGCCTGCATAAAATGATTATATCTTTAGCCCTCTATACATTGATATGATCTGTAAGTTGAACAATACAATAATCCAATTAAACTCTCCGTGCTCTTTTGGGTGTAAAAAGATACTTTCCTGTAGATCAGTTTATTTAACCATCTTCTGAGATTCTTTTTGTATGTTTCTTCCTTTTCACATGCTAATACTAGTCTAGTCAGTAGTGATGGAAGAAACATCAGTTCTTTTGGTTTCTGAATTCTTACTTGATTGTTTTTTAAGCCTCATCCAAGCAGGCTTGACAGTGTGATCACTAATTTTTACCACACAGTTGATGAGGAGCTATTGAATGTGATAGATGACATATACAAAAGTAGAGTTAGTTTCTACTTAAAACTAAAAAGAAAAAATCTTTGTAGTCAAACTTTCTTTTTTAATTTTTAATTAAAAAATTATTTTAGAGAGAAAGAGCACAAGTGAGGGAGAGGGTCAGAGAGATAGGAGAGAGAGAGAGAGAAAGAGAGAGAGAATCTTTAGCAGACTCTACACTCAGTGTAGAACCCAACATGGGGCTAGATCCCATGACCCTGGGATCATGACCTGTCCTGAAGTTAGGAGTCTGATGCTCAGCCAACTGAGCCACCCAGGAGCTACTGTAGCCAAACTTTGTTTACAAAAAGCCAGGTAGGTAAGTTCAGCTCACTTTTTTTTGAAATTATTCCCTTCTTTTAACAAAATTCTAAAACTCAGAAGGCAAAGAAAGCAAATTTCTGTTAAATAAATAACTTAAGTCAAAAAAGGGGCTTGATAGGCAACCAAAGAGAGACTTGGTAGATTTAATTTAACTGAAAGTTGCAAATAGATTTTAATAAATGTTATTTATGATATGAAATTTATAGGTAATGTCATTAATACATTGACGTATTTATACAAATAGTGGAGCCTTCTCAACTTTTGATACTGTATATGTCCTAGCATTTTACTCACTTGAATATATGTATAATATATATATATATAATATAATTATTACATATAATATATGCTGGCAAATACTTAGCAATTGTGTTGCCTTTATTTTTCTAGGCAGTAGTTTCTACTGCTAAATAACTTGGCTCCTGGGCCTTTTCACTGACGTTTATTTATTTATTTATTTATCCATGCATTCATTCATTCATTCATTCATGTTTTGAGATTCCAATAGCTCTTTAAAATAATTATCCTTCTTATTTGTCAAAAATATATGATTTGTATTTGTGTCTTTTTAACTTTGCTGCAATTCTAACTTTCTGGCCATAGATGAGGCACAAAAAATTGGACAACTTGGATTACTAGCCCATTTAAAATCACTGATAAGTAGCTTTCACTGTAATGCCTCTGTGTGTGTGTGTGGTTTACACTCTCAGTGAAATACTCGGAAGGTTGTAATTCTTCATCAGTAAATGTATCAGACTTGTTTGTAGGCCAAGGACTAGAATCCTTCTTTTCCATTTTATACATGCCCTAAAAACTCACCACATTGTATATCGGAGATGTTTCTAAAATAGTCTAGAAAACATAAGGGCATAAAAAATAATTAAATGAGAAAATCACCCAAAGTATCAAAACTTCTCAACACAATCGAGTCTGAATTACACAATTCATATTTTGCAACCCTCACAGCAACAGCAAAGTGGCAGGGGGCAGCTAAGCCATGGCATGTAAAAATTCCTTCTTTAGAGTAGAAATTTCTTATAAATCAGTTGATAGATAGTACATGATGGGAAGTTGGGGGTGATAAGCTGACACACTATTTGTCTCCTGTCCTTCCTTTTGTACAGTAAAATGCTCACCAGTTATCAATGACCTCCCTAATCCCACATCAAAAACCAAAAATCGATTCAAGCAAATGAATGTGAACCTACTATAAGCCTTGTTATGTAAGACTGAAAGACCTCTATCAAAATATACCTAACGGGGCCATTCAATCACTGTTTACCTCTCTAAGCATTGAGTGGCACATTATGTTTTAAAAAAATGTGTATGTGTATGTTTTTATTTTGGTCACAATCTGCTTTGGAACCCCTAGCCACTAATCTGAGAACCATAGGATTCCACAGAAACCCTGCTGAGAAATGCTGTATTACAATTAAATAGTCCCAGTCTTCCTTCTCTCTCTCTTCACCATGACTAAAAAGTCAAAGATTATTTTGTGTATCTACTGAAAATACAGTGCAACAATTGCCTTGTGATTTAGAGCTCGGGCCTGTTTAACCCCCAAGGTATTTGCATGAAAGAACCTAGACGTAGCAGACATGGAGGTGTGCAGCTCGTTCCCCTTTCAAGAAAGGACTCCCTGCTCTGCTGCAAAGGATGTGGTTAGCTGACGGTCTCCAGTTATTTGTTTCCTCTTGACCCATCTCAACCTTTGAGAAAGGTCTTGCTATTCTCAGGGAAGTCTCAGACCAATGGCTAGGCAAGGTGGTGGTATGAGGGCCTGACATATCGTGGGGGCTACTCCAGTGAGAAGTCTTTGCTCTGGAGTTCTCTTTTTGGCTGAGAGGGACTTGTGAGATCTGTATTGCAGCCTACTGGCTCCCCTGTCCCAATCTGCTTTCTTCATTTTCCTTTTATAGGAGTGTACTTTCTAAGAAACTATTTGCACTTCAAACTCCATTCACCCTTTCCCTCCTGGAAAATCCTAAATGGCACAGTTGTACCAGAAGCAGTCTGAAAAAGCAGGTGGCAAGATGGGACTTTGGAAATGAACCATTCATTGGCTAGCTAGTAATGAGGATCCTATCCCTCATAGATAGCCTGTAGGACAAGGTGGTGGTCCAGTTGTTGAAATGTTCACCCATGGTGACCTGGGAGGTTGAGCTGGGATGAGACATGTACTGGCCAGTGGAATCATTCAGGGTTTAAAATGTACCAAGAAATAATAAAGATCAAGACAATGGAATTGGATAATTATTACTAAATTGCATTGAGACTCTTTGTTAACTTATAAAGAAGCCCTCATATTATGCAGCGGCGGAGCAGAAAAAAGAGAAGGTCAAGCTCAAGATTTGATAGAGTGGCTGAACTTCAAAGATGATTTAATGTCCAAATGAGGCAGATCTGTTCTGTCAAAGTCAAGGCAAATTGGAAAAACTTAGAACCCTGCTCATGGGATGGGGGCATCTGACCTGAAGATTTGATTTCCCAGACTTACCTGATCTTCTGGTCTTGAAGAAGTTGCCCACTTCTCTCCTTAAGACCTCCCCACACCCATGCCCCACCAAGCCTATAACCAGAGTTCAGTAGCAGCATAATGCATCCAAGAATGAACTACATCTTATAAGGTAAAACAGAAACTGCACTCCGAAGGAGCTATAAGACCTAGCTAGCAGGGATCAACAGGGGATGGAATGAACCTATGTGCTGGAGGCTGAGGGTGCTTGATCCAGGGAGTCCAAACATAAGATTGGTTATCAGAGTTTATTGACTTGGGGCACTTGTTTGGGCTATAGGATTTAATACCCTGGCAAGGGCTCCAGGAGATGGCTAAGATGGCTTCTAGAGCCTAGATAAGGCAATGGTCCACACTGAGTAAGGTTGAAATACTTAACATTGCCTAGTGATACACACAAGAGGATGGAACTAAAAGACCAAATGATTGGGATATGCTGGAATGGCTATATTACATAAGGCAAAAAGAAGCACTCAATGTTCTTATGTTCCATAGTGGTGGGGGGGGGGAGGTCCCCAAATCAAACTTTGACTTAGGCCATTGGGAATTCACTGGTGAGAAGGACATCAGCATCACCATGGTGTTCAAAATGCTGCCTCTCTTTTGTGGACCAGAGCTGAAGGTACAAGAGACTGGGGATAATTGGGTTCCAACACAATAGAGGCCAGGAAAGAGTTATTAACACCAGACCTGGGAGATCATTGCTCTCCTAAAGCACAGATAAGATCAGAGTGGCAGCCAAGGGCATGTAATCCACAGAGAAAATGGCTTATAGTATGTTATTATATTCTGCCATGGGACAATAAATGGATTGCCAACACAACGAAAAGAAAACAAGAATTGATGAACAAGAGTCTGAGGTCAGTTGCTTAAATAAAGCCACATTCTCTTGCCCAGTTTCTGCATCTGAGCCAGTTTGCAGACTAGGATCCACTGACTTAAGAGGTGTGGGATCCCCAAGGGAAGCACTGTATTAAACAGTGATGAGGGGTGCCTGGGTGGCTCAGTCGGTTAAGCGTCTTACTTCGGCTCAGGTCATGATCTCATGGTTTGTGAGTTCAAGCCCTGCATCAGGCTCTGTGCTGACAGCTCAGAGCCTGGTCCCAGCTTCGGATTCTGTGTCTCCCTCTGTCCCTGACCCTCTTCTGCTCATATTCTATCTGTCTCTCTCTCTAAAAAAAACAAAAACAAAAACACAGTGATGGTTCCCACAGTCCTTCTCCAGAAGAGCCAATAGCCTGTTCCAGGGACTATATATTGGGGAAGGGATAATACCCAAACATACAGAGGCCTATTGGACACAACAAGTGTTCTGACACTGATATCATGTGACCTGATACATTACCATACCTCCTTTATTAGAGTTGGGCATTTGGGTGGCAGGAAATAAAAAGAGTCCTGGAATTCCAGCTATGGTCTCTGGATGCACCCATTGGTCATTTCCCCATTCCTTGAATAATTATTTGGAATTGACACTGTTGGCTTTTAAAATAATTCCCATGTTGCATCCTGGTTCTGTGAGACAGACGCTATCATAGTGGAGGAGGTCAAGCGGAAGCTTCTTAAACTGCCCTCCATGCTTTGGCCAGGACGGTCAGTGAAAAACAGCATCACATCCTGTGGACAGATGTTAGAAATTAATGCTACTTTTAAAAATCTAAAGGATTCAGTGGTGGTAGTTTATATCATATCTACATTTAATCCCATCTGCAAAACCAGGTGGATCCTGGAGAATGACTATAGACAACCACAAAATCAACCAGGTTGTAATCTGGTATATAGCTGCTATGTTTGATGTGGTTTAATTACTGTAGCAGATTATATCAGATACATGATATGAAGCTACCAATTTGACAAATATATTTTCTATTTAAATCAAGAAAATGGTAGGAAACAATTTCCCTTCATATGGAAAACAATAGTGTTTAATTTACTGTTTTGCCCCAAGACAAAACTCACTCAGTCCTGTTACAGTCAAAAGGGTTCCAGCCCATATGGACATCCTGCAGAATGTCACATTGATCCATTACACTGATGGCATCATGTCAATCAGGCAGAACGAGCAAGAAGGGGCCAGCATGCAGGGCAGGACATACTCTTCAGAGGGTAAGGGATAAATACTTGGAATACTCAGGGACTTGCCATCCACTGAAGACTTCAGGGGTCCCGGAGATAAGGGTGTGCTGCGTCACCTCTTTCCAAGTAAGTTGTGGCAGCTTGCATTCATCCTCATCTCAAAGGAAGCTCTTAAAGTACCTGGTCGTCCACTTCAGGGTTTGAAGGCAACACATTCTCTACCTAGGAATACTGCTCTGATCCTGATAGTGACAAGAGAGGCTGGCCACTTTGAATGAGACCTAGAGTGGGAGGGGGTCTGTAGTAGGTCCAGGTTGCAGCCGCCTGGGTAGCAGACCTTTTGGAACTCAGTGTGGCAGAGAGCACGTGGGGTGAGGAAGGGAGGTAAGGTAGCAAAGAAAGACAGGTGAATGAGCCAAACTCAGGGATTGAGAACCTTCAGTGCTCCTCTGAAGAATATATTCATTATCCTGTGGGCAATTGGGAGCCATTAATTTTTTTTTTGTTTGTTTTGTAAAAGAATAGCTTAGCATAGAAGTGTTATAGAAGTGTTGATAAGGTCCCATGTACAAGACGGACTAAAGAATGTTGGGTGTTCTCAAGAAGTTAATTGTACGATGCTATAGAATGTTCCTCTTCCTCCCTTTAACCTTGAGCATACTCATCCAAAACATTTATTTAAACTAGAACTTGGGAGGAGAAGAGACAAGAGAGTGAGATTTTGTGCATGACACATTCCATTTTGTCCCTGTTTGACTTGGGGCTAATTTTTTCTCGCTTATTAGTTTGCTGCAAAGCGGTTGTTTCATTCCCTGCTCTAGAAGACTGGGAAAGTCATTTCTATCAATGCCTTCATTACTACATAGATCCACTACAACCAAATTGCATGTCTTGGGGAATTCATTACAATGAGCTTCTACCTGTATTTTGTAAGTACTACATTGCGTATAAAGGACTCTTAAGTTCCTTGGAGAATAATGTTATTTATTCTTTGCAGCTCCTTTAGAATCTCTTAAAAGTGTTTGACTTCCAACAGACTGAAAACATTTTCTAGCAGGAAAAATAGTGAAACTGTTTCTAGTCATAAAACAATGAGACACTTGTAATAATCAAGCTAATCAAAGCAAATGAGGTCTTTTCATTTTACTTCCATGATCAAGATAATTGAGTTAATTCTTGATTTCACTTGCAATAATAAATATTTGTAGAATTCATATATTAGTCATATAATTCATAGTAACACAGTTTGCCAAATATGCTTTTAGACAACACACACGTACACACACACACACACACACACACACACACACACACACACCCCAGAAAGACAGAGAGAAAGAGAGAGAGAGAGAGAGAGGGAGAGATTTTGTTCTCCAAAATCTCTTTTTTCTTATAGTGAAATCTTGTATTGTATTGAACAGTATATAAACATAGGCCTGGGGTAACCTTATGGGTTGGTGGTGTTTCTTGTATTTTTATTAAGTGTTGGCAATTAGACTCCAGAATTTTCTTACAGGTTTCAATGTGTTTTGTTTCTCCTCGGAGTAAGGCCAAGTTAGTATTTGAGTAAGAGCTCCCTCCACTGGAGTCTGAGCTTTAAAACTTTTCTCCACTATCTGCCTTCCTTCAATAAGTTCCCCTTCCTGCATGCACCCCACCCAGCGCTGGCAGATTAAACCAACATGGCATTGAATAATGTCATTCAGAAAAGCTGCAAGTAAACCCATTTGTCATTCCAAGGAGGCTGAACTGGAGAGAAAAAGAAAAACTCCCTACAGCAACTTCTTCACTCTTGAATCCCGTCAGCCACACAGAATATGCTCTTGGAAGCTTGGAGCATAAACTGACTGTAATCATATGCCTTCAAGGCCTTAGCCCAGTTTTTTCATCAAATGCACCTTTTCATGAATTATTGCTTTCAAGAAGGAGCTGGAGATTTACAGTCCAAAAGTTCTACCCTAGGGTCACTATGCTTTCTTTAAGAAAGTTTACAAATTTGGGCTATCTTTCTAAAAAATAAAAACTCGGGATATTTAATATTGTATTAGGGTATTTTGGTTAATCAAATATTCTAGTTAATTCTGAACGACCGCTTTTGTCATACTTGGATTGCATATTTTCGATGAACTGGAATAAAATAAGATCAGATAATTAGCACAAGCTATATAGGCCATGTTCAACCATTCTTGTGAGGTCTTGGGTTCACCGTTATGAATATTCATTACTAGCTGTGTAACCTTTATCAACTTACATAAGCATTTCTAAGACGTTTCTTTATCTGAAAATGGGGCTGTTACCACATTACTTACCTCTGAGGTTTGTTCCAAACATTAAACGAAATAATGAATGTAAAAGTGCCTTGTAAACTATAAAACCCATTACAGGAGATATGGCTATGAAGTAGCGAGATAGATGTTTTCAGACTGGCTGAGCTTTATAATAAAATCTGTGAATGAGTATCATATGTGGAATTAATATCATTAATATAGAGACCCACTGCATGCCAAAGCTTGCTAGTGAGGACCAGCTAACCAAGTAACATCTGTCCTAATGGAGAACATTATCTTTTCACACAATAGAAATACGCCATTTTTTAAAACTGATGTTATTTTTCGAAACCCAGTTCTCCATTTGCAAAGAAGGAGAAAAAGTGAAATTTCATCTTGGAGGGCTTATTGTGGATTTCTTTTTTGAGCAAGCAAATATTTCTAGCTTATCATAGTTTGATAGTGTCAGTGAAATTTGAGTATTTTTGCATAAATTGCACTGTCAAAGTCAACATAAGCCAATTGATGCATACAGTCCTCCAAAAATAAATTAGATTGTGTGATCACAGTGCTGTCAGAATGTGCGTACATTCTTGCTATGTTCAGCTTTATCAGTATCTACTCCTGAGCACATTTCTCCCTTCCCGGGTCACAGATCCAATCACGTCAGTAGGAGCTCAGTAAATGTTGGTTGAAAGTAGTCATTATACTTACATATGGTAGAAATATCAAGCTCCCTGGAATAATGTTGAAATTAAATATTATAATTTTTTCAGACATTGAAAAAAAAATCAGAGGCAGCTTGCCCATGGACTGCCAAACTGTGCTTCAGATATTTTTCCATGGAGCGAGTGCTCCTTATCAAGTGGAAATCTTATATAATTGGCTCAGAAAATGTTTGCTGATGATTCTCATATTGAATTCTTCCAGGATTTGTTTATTATGACCAAAGAAGATGAGAAACAATGTCTTTAGAGGTTCAAGTTTTGTTGTAGTTATGTATTTATGAGAGCTGTATCTCATTATAGCCGTCATTGCCTTCTTACCTTGTCTTTTCTGATAAAGTTATGTGTTTCCTTCTTGTGTTCAAGTAATTCTTTGTATATTCTGTAACACATTGCATTAAAAAAATTCTTTCAAGGACTCAAGGACTTTGAGCTCTTTAAAGTTTTTTGTTTCTGTTTTTGTTTTTATTGTTAGTACCTAGCACAGTGCCCGGGTTTGCCACCATAGAGTATATCACTATTATACTGTTGTATAATAAGAAAGTAACAAAAGAAATACTTTCATTCTTTCTCCACCTTGTTAAGATCCTTGAGATATGACAAGGTGGCATCCTCAGAAAAATATTCTTAATCATAGGAGCAACTACTTGCTTGATTTAACATTTGCCTATAAAGTCTGCTAAAAAAAACAAAACAAAACAAAATAAAAAAAATCTCCGAACTTCCCAGGGGATAAAAGTAAATGATAATTTCTTGTTGTTGTTGTTGTTTAGGGCTGGAATATTTGAAGTGAGCAGCTGGGACTATATCCTCCTTGCACTTTGTTCATACATAGGGAGAAATGGACATTCTGAAAAGACATCTGTATTGTAAATCAAAATACATTGCCGAAATCAATGTTGAGTTGACATTCTGCTTGCAAATATTCTTTTGAGATTGGTTCTTGTAAATCTCTTTCCCATCTGGTTTTTATGTCTGCTTTGGGACTTGTATGCACATAGTTGTCTAGGATCTGCTCAGAATGTTGAAATAAAGTGCGTGGTTTTTAATAAAAGGTTAGCCAGGAGGGGAAGATACTGTCTTGGTCATATCTAAACTGCTTATATATCTTGTAGCTTGGCTTAACTTTTGGAAACTTTGCAAAGTGTTTTCTTAGAATAACAGAACTTATTGGAAGTCATGAAATAGTTCTACCCTGCAACTTATATCTTTGTAAAGAACATTTGCTGGGAGGATAATTTTTATTTTTAAACACAGGAAGAATGAGCACCAGAGAAGCGTTGGTGATTGCAATTTCCTCTTTTACTATAATTGCACTATTTCCATTAGATTAATGATGGAAAGGAACAATTGTTTATATAAGTTCCTTTCCTTATTGAAAGTTAGTTAATTTGAGACTATTTACCCTTATTACAAGGCAAATGTAAGTGATGACAAAGGAAAAAAAAATCAATCTGAAATGTGTCATGATAAAAGCCCGTGACTGGAACTTCACATCCAGAACCAATGTCCCTACTTGAGTTTTATGAGGGACTGGTGTTCTCAATGGACTTCTAAGTGAGAACATAACCACCGCTATCATCATATAACATTTACTCAACTGTAGTCTCTAATAGCAGGTCAGTGGTTAATCTCTACAAAGCAACCAATCTTGGATTCATGCAAGGAAAAAGAAATACCACCGTGGTATGAAGGTGGTCCTTATTCTTTGGTCTCTTATGTTCTATGGTGTGGGCATGTGTGTGCGCACGTGTGTGTGTGCATGCAGGAGCACACATTCACATGTGCACTTGTTTGTGTATCACGGCATCTTAAGGGTTGATGGGAAGAAGAGAAAGCACTGAAGAAGCTCTGTATAACTCTGAATAACCTCCTCACTGAGGAAAGAACTAAACAGATCCACCGGAGCTAGGAGCTTTCTCTTTGAGAATAAGGATAAGGCTTCTGACTTCCATTTGTCATTGGTGGGATTGGGTGGGGGAAGTTCTTTTTGATAAGTAACATGGAGTAAGAAATAATGGAAGGAATAAAGGGAATTGAAATATCCCCCCCCTTATAGACATTTGGGGACCATTGTTGTGTCCACTGGAGATATAAGAGAGTAAGTCAACTTCAGCATCTTCCTCCTTCCAGTAGAGTCCCTTCTTACTTGCATTTAATATCCAGCCCTCTCCACCCAAGCCCTCACAGCAATAACGAATCCGCAGCCTACTGTCACATATTAAAGTTTTAGACTTGATTTTAAAATAGAATGGGACAAACTATTTTGTAAAGTTGAATATTTTAAAATTCTCTATGGATTCCTCACTCACCACTAGGGATTTCACAATTATCCTAGAAACAAAATGGCTTTCATGCCTTGAAATCTCTTCTTTCTTTCTTTAGTATAGATTAGGAATCTTCAAACTTTGATATCTATAAGGGAGAGATGTTTCAATAGTATTTTTGTCTATATACACTTTTTACGTTCCTTGTAGACGTAAGGTTCTCACCTGCACTTAAACTGTAAGTCCCCTTATTATGATCTTCCAGGTCTCTCTCTCTGTATGTTTTTTCCTAAGAAGAGGTAAAACAGAAGAGGAAACTCTGTGAGGAACCAACCCACTTGCTGACCTGCTGGATAATCCAGGATACCATAAGGGCATTGGTCGGCTTACAAAATAAAAATTTAAGAACACTTAAGGGAGGAGGAGACCTAAAGGCCATGAGCCCGGCCTCTATTTCTAGAAGCAGTTTAACAGGATACCTGCTCTGTGTTAGTCTTCAGAAGGGATTTGATGGTTAATATCCTATGTAAGGCCATGTTCCTTTGTAACCTGACAGTACAGTCTCATTACTTACTACCTGTGGATGACTAATATTAGCTTTTTCCAAGTTCAGGAGTGAGTCTCAAGTGCAGTGGGCACTCCTTTCGTAAACCTAAACACAGTAAATATCACCAGTACACATTGTATTCCTTACAGTTAGGTCACAAAGTCCAATTACGCTTGGACTTTATAAAGCACACCTATTAGATGACCAGTTCTTACAGTTGGGACTCCCCAACATTACATAACATCAAGTTGAATGCACATCATGGGACTTTCCTTCCTAATTTTTAACCATTTCATCCAGATATCTTGTGAAGTACATGTTTCGTTGGAGTTACCACTGCATTCTAATTCTTCCTTATTATTCGCAAATCTGTCTGTAACTTTGTATTTTATTTACCCTTTTCCTACATTTCCATCTACCATTTCACATGGTGCTTTCTTTCACTTTCTCTAGTTCTTCATTAGAGAGTCACCTGCTCGTTGCCAATAATCTGTAACTAAAGACGTGGGTACCTGATATGAAATAAAAGTTTCTTATTATCAGTTGTATCCCCATTATCCGTTATAGGGAGAGTGCTAATGAATTTGTGTTGTAATGGAATAATGTTTAAATGTTTGTGAGTATGTGTGTATGTGTGGTATGCTTGTGCCATATGCAATAATGTGTCTCAGGTGACTTAATTAGTGATACTCTAAAAAAGATTCTGTGCCCATTGGTCTCAGGAATTTGAGATGGAGTTTGCACAAACAAGTCATTTTAATGCCAGCCACTTTCTCTTTCTATTACACTGTGATATAGCCCAATTATGATGGCTATAAAGACAATAAAGGCTAACTTAATATAGATCATGTCACTTCGAAGTGGTCCCCATCCAAGATAATTGAAACCTCTCTGGACGATTGGGAAGTACCATCATTTGTATAAATGATGTCAGTGCCTTACCACTCTTCAGAAACTGATTTATTTAAGTGCGTTTGTACAACAGAAATATATCCTCAAGTAAGGCAATGTAAAGACTTGATTGCAAACTGGATCTTTTTTTGATTCCTAAACACCTGAGTAAATAGGTAAGTATTCTGCCCATGTGAACCTCAAACATCTGGACAAATATGGAGATTGGTGAGAAATACTAAAAAGTAAGCAATACGGTGGTTGTGCTGTCTAACAATCAGCTTCAAAGCACAGAGATTGAGATCCAAGGAACGATCCAGCTATCACAACATTTATTTTGAGACAAACAGAATAATGGTGTGGAAAGGGACAAGAGGGAGAATTTATGGGTGTCTCATCAGGCACCTAGACAAACACCAAGAAAAACAAATGCAGAACAACTTTTTTAACATGCTTGTTTCACAGATCTGACTACTTCTATCAAGATTCTATTGGTAAAGATGAAAAGGGCATTTCCCGCCCGACTGATCTGTATATTAAGGGAAAGTAGAGCCCAATCTCTATAATAACCTCTGGAGAAGATCATTTGTCTTATGTCACAGAGCATGAGAAATAGGGGTAAGGGAAAGAAAGGAGAAGGTTGGAGAGGAAATCCCTTGATATTTTCTACCAGCATGCCCTATCAAGGTGATTAGGACTTTCTTTTTGTGTAAGAGTTGTTACACCCTTACTGAAATAGAAGTTAAGAACTAAGAACAGACACTCAATATATGAAAAATATGAATTCCAGTAATATTTGGATTCAAGTTGTGATGTATGTATGTACATTTGTGCTCACTAATGAACGACAGTGTGTGTACATAGTTACTGACCTGTAGAGTTTAAAGGTCATAAGATTAAAGGGAAATAATATATTTTCACAGAAAACATGATATTTACTAGTGAAACTTTGTAAGCATTCCCATTAAAGTCAGAACAGGACATTTGAATTTTATAAATATCTTGTCTGTATTATTTTGTGTTCTAGAAACTGTAGTCTGTGTTTCTGGATTCCTTATTCTGTGAAATGAGGTCATTATGCCTCTGCTCATACTTAGTTCTGCTAAAAGAAAATAATTTTTTATTTGGCCATTTCATATACAGAGACAAAAATTTAGTAAGTTGGATTGTCTAGAGCTTCAAAATCATATTAAAGCCTTTGGTCTTTGTAAGAGATGTACAGTATCTTTAAGATGTTAAGTAGGGTGAGAAATAATCAGATATTAATTCTAATACTATACTTGGCTTCTGGTAGAAAACATATTAGAACAAGATAAAAGTAAATGAAGAAGAACTGTGAGGAAGTTCTTTGGACATAGTGGTGGCTTGTTCTTGGGTGAGGGTGTGGAGATTTTGAGAAGTGAACAGTTGCGTGGCGTAGCTAAAAAGTAGCATGGACAGGAATCAGTGATGGGCTGTCTATGGGACAAAGGGACAAGAAGTTGCCCAGCATGCCCCCACATGTCTGACAGGAGCAACTGGATGAATGGCGTTGAAGAATAGTGGAGGAAAATATTCAAAATGGAGGTGGGTGTGTAGGAAGAAAAGGAGTTCAAGTTGGGGCATGTTTGATTTGAGGTTCCAGGTTCCAGTGAGACAGTCAAATGGAAATCTAGGATGGGAAACTGGTTTTGTGCCTCTAGAATCAGAATATTAAATATATTTGAAGTTTTAAAGAGCAAGATAGTAAATGACAGTGAAATAGGACACAAATAAGAAGTGATCATGAGCAAGAGTGAAGACACAAAGAGGGCCAAGACAAAGCAGAATTTCAACCTTTAAAAGGTAGATGGTATGTGAGAAGTTTCCAAAGAAGACTTAAGTGCAGTGGTGGAAAGGTAAAAGGAAAATAAGGAGAGCGTATAATTGTGGAATACGAGGGAAGAGAATATTTCTAGCAGGAGTAAGCTGATAAGAAATTGCCCAAGATTTGGAAGATGAACATTGGGTTTAGGAACATGGGAGTCTCCTGTGGCCTAAGCAAAAGCAGGCTATTTGGGTGATGGAAACAGATGCCAGAATGAAATAACCTGAGAGTAAATGCCATGTGTGCAAGTGAAGGCTGCTTGCAAGGACATTCTTTGGATAATAGTTGCTGTTAGAAGGAAAGAGAGGGGTTAGGAGCTTGAGGCGCATGCTTGAGTCAAGGAGGTTTTTACTGTTGTTATGCTGTTGTTGCTTTTTATTAATAAGGGAAACTGTAACACATCTTAATGATTATGGCAAGTGTCTAGCCATAGACAAGGTAGCAAGAATTTGAAGGTATTGTGACAGTGTAAAGAAAGAACAGAGGCAGCTGGGTAGGGACAGAGAGGCCAGAGGCAGAACAAAAAGCAAACCACACACACAGGACACACACACACACACACACACCACATATCAGATTTCTAAGAAATCTCTGGCAAGGGACATTTCTGAAGGACACAATTGTTTATCATAATAGACACTAAGTGTGCCAGAGAAAGTCCTATTTTCTTTACTTATATCAGTCTAATTCTCAGAGCACATTACAACAGAAGCTCCTACATCTTGCTCTTTGTTGCACTTCCCAGTGCCTAGAATTGTGCTCAGCACTCATAGGCCCTCAATAAATATTTGTTGATAACTGAATAGTTAGATAGTTAGATAGATAGTTCTGTTGTTTTCCTTTTGTGAATGAGGGAACGGATCATTAGAGAGGTTAACTAATTTGCCCAATCACAAAGGCAACAAGTAAGGACATCTAAGTTTGTACCCAATCAAGGGTCTTGAGTAACATGCTAAGTTGCCTCCCATTTTGAATCAGATTAGATCAAAAAATATTTCTTTTTAGATTTTTTGTGTTTTCACATGTTACCCCCATAATCCCAAGGGATTTTGAAGTATTAGACTCAAGCTTATTAGAGCTGTAAGAAAGTATTGACATTGACATCTGTCTAACAGTTTGATTACTTATGAAGAGAAGGCATTGCCAAGCTATCCAGGCCCTATTTCAAGAGCAGTCAGGAAGAAGACTTGCCTCATTTCCCTTCAAACCACTGACCGTCCTAAATTCAGACATCCTTCTGTCACATTCTCTCTTATGCTCAGATGTGGATATACTTAGTTCTTTTTCCTGTCTCAGTCCAGACCTAGAAGGTATCTTTGCCTACCTCTCTTAATTTGTGCCTATAATCATTACTGTCCTTGCTTTTTTCTTTTATCTCTTTCCATGTCTGCCCCAAGTACTAAATCCCAGCTTTTATTCAGCTTTTCAGGGAAGCTCACATCTCATGAAATTGTGAGAGCCCAGGAGCTCTAGAGAACTAGAGATACTGTCACACTGAGCAAATAGACTTGACGATCATCCTATACTTAAAAAAAATCTGAACTTTGAGAGGCATAATTGTAGCAGTTTTTGGTAAATGCAAATAGCCATTTCAGCAGGAAATGAAATGAGAGAAAAATAGTGCAAAATCCAAAGCAAAGGGTCAATGAAAGATGAGAAAGCCTGATAAAACAAAAAGGAAAATATTTCCTTTGGACATACTAGGGTTATTTCTGATGAGGAAGACTTGAAATTCTGAGCATGATTCATGGCTTATATAACTATGTTTAGGTACATTCTATAATAAAGTATGTTAGTGCTCACTCTCAAATGTGAGTTCAGACCTCAAATAATCATTTTTCATGTCGATAAGGGCGCATTAGAGAACTTCTTCAGGTATTGTTGTATACAGAGGTCTTTAACAGGCTTGACTCCAAATGACTCCCAAAGTCAAGACATTATGATTAGTCCAGGGGACCGTGTAAATAGTACTCTTACAAAAATCTTCATGACAAAGTCTTGTTTCTATCTGGATGTACTATGGGCTACTTTAAACCATGAAAATGAACTCTTGTTTATTTCCCTGTTGCGTTTACTCTGTGTTCCTAGAAACTTCTATTTTTTTTAATGTTTATTTATTTTTGAGAGAGAGAGACAGACAGACAGACAGACTGTGAGCAGGGGAGAGTCAGAGAGAGAGGGAGATGCAGAACCCAAAGTAGGCTCCAGGCTCTGAGCCGTCAGCACAAAGCCCGACGCGGGGCTTGAACTCGGGAACGGTGAGATCATGACCTGAGCCGAAGTTGGATGCTTAACCGACTGAGCCACCCAGGTGCCCCTAGAAACTTCTATTTTAATGGCCATGCCTCCTGCTCCTAGGTTATTACTATTGTGATGCTCACTGAATAACATTTTCGAGTGAAAGGGAGGGAAAAAAATGCTTAGTTTCACCATCCCCCACCTTTATTGAAATATAACTGATAAACAAAATTGTATATATTTAAGGTATCCAATGTGATGATGGGATATGCATTGTGAAATGATTAGTACAATCGAGTTAATTAACACATCTATCACCTGATACAGTTTTTGTTATTGTTTTCATTTTTCTGGTAGTGGTGGTGAGAACACTTAGGATTTACTCTTTCAGCAAATTTTTAGTATACAGTACAGCATTATTAACTATAGTCACCATATTGTATATTAGATCCCAATGACTTATTCATCTTGTCACTGAAACTTTGTACCCTTTGGTGAAAAAACTGCTTACTTTTAAGAAGTGTATTAATTCTTTATAGTTGCCAGATTAGAATTTACAAATTTTACAATCTGTGTGTTCCTGTGCTCCAATCCTCAATGACCAGATTATCTGAGAAAAGACTAAACTATATTCTTAATTAAGAGGTTTCAGGCTGGTTAAATGCCCAGAGCTGTACTGAAAGCTGTTATATGGCTTCTTTTCACTCATCTCTGATGTGGTCCAAAAGCAGTTCTTCCCCACTTGCAGTGCAAGTGGTCACCTAGGTCTAGCATAAGGATGGTGGCAGTTAAGAGTTTGATATCAGATTTGCCATGTGTTTTAGACAAGTGAATTAAACTTTCTGAGTGTGTGCTTTCATACTTTAAAATAAACAGAGGTGAGTAACATTCGTTTATTTCTTCAAATATTTATTGTATTCCTCTGTGGTCTAGACACTGTGCTTTTTTGTTTGAGATACAACATTGAACAAGATAGACAAGCGTCTCTGCCTTCATTGAACATACTGTATACTAGCTGAGATAAACAACCAGACAATAATAAAACAGTGAAATAGATGATACCAGTGGAGGCATAAGCTCTAAGATCATGTGCTGTCAAATTTATTAATCTTTTAGGTAGACTGATGATTATCTCCATTTCTTTGAATTTGTCATGCACTATCCATTGTCCTCATGTTTTTGAACATGTTTCTCTGTCCAGAATTGCATTTTTTCCTGTTCTTCACCTAGCTTATGTCTACCTGATCTCTAAGGTCCTGCTCAAGCATGACTTCTGAGAGAAACCTCTGAATTTTTTAGTCTGGTTTAGATGATCTTCCTTGAGTGCTCCTAGTCTTCATAAATATCCTTCAATCATAGTAGCCTGACCTTGTTTATTTACTTACCAATATCCACTATTAGAATTTGAACTCACTCAGTGCAGGTATGTCATTTTTTCTATCTCTATATTTCTGGAACTGTCTAATATTTGATCTGTAACAATTGCTGATCATACAAATATCAAATATTAATTGAATACCTACTAGGTGCCAGGAACTGTAAAGGAAGTTACTTTCATCCTGTTACTTACTTTATTTTCATAATAACCCTCTGTTATTATGGTTTTAATATTATTCTTCTTTAGAGCTGGAGAAATTGAGACTCACAGAAGCTCAGCAATTTGCTTAAGGTCATACAAAAAGAGAAAGCCAGAGTTTGAAGCTGTTTTTCCAGAGATTTCTTCCTTTTATTCTACCACTGAATGAACATCATGGATTTTATTGTATTAACGTGTGTGTGTGCTGTGAGGGAAATCATCTTCTCTAGGAAGGAACCCAAGGCTAATGGTTTTTATGCCATATTTGCATAAGCTGGTGTAAATCCACACTTGGATAATTTTGCTAAAGAGTAGGAGAAAAAAACAACACACTTCTTCAAGTGAACAGATGTCTACGCATAGATATCTCTGTGAGACAAGGTCATGTTACGCCCTAATATGCATACCTCTATAGGATATGTATATGTGTATGTGTGTGTGTGTGTGTGTGTGTGTATATATATATACACACATACATACATAGGATGGATATATATACACACATAAATATACACACATATATATCTTACAGAGGATATATATATACACACACATATATACATATATATACATACCCATATACATGTGTACATATATATATATATATATATATGTGTATATGCATAGGACACAGGACGCTAAGAAGAAACAGAGAAGGAGAGCAGGAGATCTGAAGTCCAGGGCCTCGGGGATATTAGAATTATAATTCTGAAACAGAGAAGAGATTATGCAGTTTTCATGAAAAGATTTGTAATTGTGACAGACCCAAATAAGGGATTTGGGAGACAAGCAATATTGACTCCAATGAGATGTATGGAGGTGGTTGGAGAACATTTTATGCCAACCAGAGAAGAGTTATATCTTCATTGAAAGCCAGAGGAAGTCCTAAATTCCCACTCGACTAGACTTTATAGAAGTCAATTCAAATATTGAAACAACACATATTTTCTTTGCTTTCAAATTTTCGCAACATAATCGGGTAGCCAGACAAA
Source organism: Paguma larvata (assembly GCA_030068075.1). Classification (NCBI taxonomy): domain Eukaryota; kingdom Metazoa; phylum Chordata; class Mammalia; order Carnivora; family Viverridae; genus Paguma; species Paguma larvata. The sequence goes on along the minus strand of CM057838.1, from coordinate 58,862,758 downwards.
ATCTTTGTGCTTTTTTTAGCCAGAGACAGTGGCATAAAATAGAGATATGAGTGTTTCTCCTATAATGCCAGTGTTTGCACTATTGAAAAACCTTACATTCTGCAAAATTGAACAATAAAAATAACAGGGCCTATGAGAAAAATAAAATGAGGGGAGACCACTCAAAACTGTGGAATTTGGAGGGTAGGGCACTAAGAAAACAAAACAATTACTATTAAAAAATATATATACATAGGCATCATTAACCCACTAATGGCATTCACACCCAATTTTAAAGTTGGTCCTTAGCAGCCTTAAATCCTAGACTTTGAGGTATAGATTTTTTCCAATATTAACAGTTTTTATCAAAACTAAAAATCTCATCTAATGGATAGTGTTTGTCATTAATCCATTGTTTTAATACAAGGAGTAACATCTTTTCAGTTTCTTTAATTGTGTTGGCAGCTTCACCAGCAAGCTTAACATCCTTGCACATCTAATGATATTCTTAAAGCACTAAAGGGAAGTGCTTTTGTCAATTTTTAAGCCTTTTTCTAAAGATTTCCATATATGCTTTTTCTTTAATTGTGCTTGCTCTGGATAACTTTAAAACATTAAGCTTCTGAGAAACAATTTATAAGAACCAGCATTACTTCTGAGTTATAAGAACATCTTTCCCTTTTTACCAGTCATATAGGGGATAATTTACATCAAAGAATGGGATGTTTTACAAGAACAGATCTTCCTAATTCATGTGATAGTAACTTTCCAACATCATGCAATGAATGCCAGATTAGTCTATATAAAACTGTCTCATTGACTGTATTCAGGACCTGTTTCATCTTAATCCATGCCAGTGTTTTCAGTAAAAACACAGTTAACAAGATTTTGCTTGTAGACTAGCAGTGTAGAGTAGACATGCATGGTGGAGGTGGGCTTTAAGGAAGGGCAGGGTGATACCTTGGGAAAGACAAAAGAAACAAAAAACACCTCTATCACCTTAACAAGTAGTTTTAACTGTACTGGTTGATTAGTTTTACATCAGATGACCATTTACCTCTTTGTTTCTTCTCCAGTTAAGTGTATCTTCCTTTCTTCATTTTCTCTCTTTCTTGCTTTCTTTCATTTTTTCATTCTTTCATTAATATTTTCTTCCATCTGTCTTTCCTTTCCCCCCTTTATTTACTACACATTAAATATCTAACATGTACCAGGAACCCTTCTGGTTTCCGGAGATGAAATGGTAAACAAAGGCAGGATGAAGAGTAGTGTGGGGAGGTAGGCATTAAACACATAATCACACAAATAAATGTAAACTAACAAGGTGATAAGTGTGACCAAGAAGAGGAGCTATAGAAGTATGTCAGAGAGCAAATACATCCTATAAGAATGTGTCAGTGGTCATGTGCACAGACCTTGCAGCCCTATCGAGGACAGTGTTTGTGAGGATCTGAAGGAGGGCCAGCATGGCTGGAGGATGAGGAGCTAGGAGGAACTTCAGGCGGAGCCAGATCAAGCAAGACCTGGGTGGCCTGAGCTGGAATGAAGAGTTTCATCTTTATCCCCGGTGAAACAAGAATTATTGAAATGTTTTAAACCAAGAGATGTAGGATATGATCAACTTGCGTTTTAAAAGTATGTCTCCGATCACAGTATAGTAGGATCACTATATAATTTTTGAGATTGTTGAGATAATTTTGCATCTTTAAAATATCCCTGTAAGGAAAAAGCAGTCCTTATATTTGCATTCTTATTTCCGGCTTGCTGGTAGAGAGACTGAGGCCAAAGGGAGAATCCTCCTTTGCTTATTCAGACTGTTCTGTTTCTCATATTTCTTCGAAGGGACATCAGTGTCACATGGGGTTACATCACAGATATGTAACAAAGCATATAGATATAATCATTTGACTTTTCTTTGAATAGAGGTCCTTGAGTCCCTCACTTTTCCTACTTTCAATACAGAAAACAGCTTCTACTCCCGCCCAAGCTCTCATTTATAAGCTACTTGTGTTTCAGGCTTATTTAGAGGTATTTTCAGGTTTTTTTCTGCCACATTGCACACACACATCTTCAGGGATTTATTACCAAAAAGGGAGGTTTGAAAAGATCACTAGAATTAGCAAAAGGATAAAAGGAAAAGAATTTGGAGTTTTGGCAGTAAACTATCTACCTGAGGCCACATTGCCTCATTCCCTTGGCAACCATACTTGCTATTAACAGTTTTCATAAATAATTCAAGCCTCCCACTTACACTCTCCATAATACCTCTTATGGAGACAACAACACAGTGTGTGTCTTTACTGAGGGGTTTCTGTTCATGCAAGTCACACTCCTACTCCTCCACCTTCATACAAACCATTAAGGCATAGTATTAAAACCTCCAGCAATGTGTTAGGTGTTGTTTAGGATCTAAAGGAAACACTGGATATTTCCTAGTTAATTTTACATTCAACTTGCCACCTAACCCTCTGCTCAAAACCTCCTTTAATGACCTGCTCTTTCTCTTCAAAAGTAGGATAGCTTTGAGAGAGGGCACCGTCTTAACAACGAATGGTTTCTCTACAAATAATGGTAACACTCTACTTGGCAAGTTCTGGCTGCTAGCAGTCCTGCTTGAGGTAAAATTATGAGAGGTGGAGCCTGGTCCAGAAGCAATAAATTGAAGGAGAGGGCACCAGCTGTAAATTTTTCACTTGTCTAATGTTTTTAGGGTCAAGAAGCAGAGTCACTGGTGGAGAGGAGTTTCAAAAGTATTTGAAACAAGAATTCTCCCTAGTCTTTTGTTATGATCGAATCTTCAAGATTCCCAGATGATAAATGGGCATAATGTAAACTCACCTAGGTCCAATCACTTTGAATCTAAACTGTGATCATAGATCATCTGATGATATTAAAAAAAAACAAACAACAAATGATTTATCAGGTTAGGGCTAAGATAGTTCTACATGGCAAACCAACAAACTTTCCTGGAATCAATTTCCTGACATTGAAATGTTCAGTAAGCAAAAAGTAATGAACTGACCTGGGTAGAAAACAAACAAGTTCAGGAACAGTTTACAATTTTGAAGTTCTTTTTCCTCCACTAAACACTCAATGACTTGGAAATTGACATGAGACAGAAAGAAAAGAGAGAGAGACAGAGAAAAAGGCATTAACAAAGGGAGAATGGGAAAAGAAAGCTCAAAAAAGTGAGAAACGTTGAGAGAGGAAACATCAAAGGGATGCTTCTTAAAGCAGTTGAGAATGTGAGGGACTGAGAACCATAGAAGACTACAGAATAATTTTGGATAGGGATCAACCAAGAGTGTTTATTAGTCTAAATACACTATTTATATTTATGGTATATTGTTTTGTAATCTATTTATAAATAGGAACTATTTAATCCTTTCTGGAATGAGATGTAGTATAAATAAATAATTAAAAACAAATCCCAAATGACTTACAATGCTACCATAAGATAGGGCATGTAAAACAAAGGATTTAAGAAATAACGTGTAGTGAGAAGAGGCATTCGAATGGAGCTTCTTATTCTAGAACTATATTTAGTTTTTGATTCATGTATTATAAGATAAAGGGAGAAGTGATCTAGTATTGTTGGATTAAAACTACAAGAACAACAACAATAAAAGTAATAAGCAGCACAAAACTTTATCAGAACATTAACACTTCTTTTCTGGTACTGAAAAATAATTATTTATACACGAGATAAAATAAAGGGTGATACTTTCATTATAATTTTCACAAAAGAAAAAAAGAATGAAAAAAAAGAAATTTATGAGTATTTTATGTTTACATAGTGGTTTATGATTTATCACATAATATAATTATTCACTTGATCTTCACAAACAACCCTATGATTTACATAAGGCACATGGCAATGATCATTTTCAGACAAAATTTAAAAGCTTACAGATAGAACATGGTAAAGTTGAGGGATAATGTACTGAAACTCAGGTCTTCTGACTCTTAATTCAACAACATTTCTTCTTTGAAAAAGCTAAAGGTAGACCATCATATCAGTGATTCTACTAGCTGGATTGCCTCTGAATTAACTGAAAGTTTGAAAAATACAACGTGTTTGGACTTACCCTAGATCTCCTGATATGAATCTCTGATATAGAGGTACAGGTATGTTTATTTGTAGAAATCTACAGGGATGGTTTTCATGCATATTAAAGGTTGAGATCTTCCTGAATTAAATCTTAAATCAGTAAAGACCTTGTTCATGAAACTTATATCATCCTGATATAATTATTATAACTATTTTTTTAAAACTCATATCATCCTGATGAGTTTTTTTTTAAATAGTTTTTTTTAATTTAAATCCAAGTTAGTTAACAAGTAGTGTAATAATGGTTTCAGGAGTAGAATTTAGTGATCCATCACTTACATATAGCACCCAGTGCTCATCCCAACAGTGCCCTCCTTAATGCCCATCACCCATTTAGCCCATCTCCCCCACCCAAAACCCCTCAGTTTGTTCTTTGTCTTTAAGAATCTCTTATGGTGCTTCCCTCTCTGTTTTATCTCATGTTCCCTTCTTTTCCCCTATATTCATCGGTTTTGTTTCTTAAATTCCACATGTAAGTGAAATCAGATGGCATTTGTCTATCTCTGACTTATTTTGCTTAGCATAATACATTCTAGTTCCATCCACATTGTCGCAAATGGAAAGATTTCATTCTTTTTGATTGCTGAGTCATATTCCATTATATACATATATAAGACATCTTCTTTATCCATTCTTCAGTTGATGAGCATTTGGGCTCTCTCCATTCTTTGGCTATTGTTGATAGTGCTGCAATAAACATTGGGGTGCATGTGTCCCTTTGAATCAGCATTTTTGTATTCTTCAGATAAATACCTAGTAGTACAATTGTTGGGTTGTAGAGTAGCTCTATTTTTAATTTTTTGAGGAATTTTTTAAGGAATTTTTAACCTCTATTTTTAATTTTGAGGAATTTTTTGAGGAACCATACTGTTTTCCAGAGTGGGTGCACCAGTTTGCATTCCTATCAACAGTGAAAAAGTTTTCCTCTTCTCCACATCCTTGCCAACATCTGCTTTTCCTGAGTTGTTAATTTCAGCCATTCTGATGAGTGTGAGGTGGTAGCTCATTGAGGCTTTGATTTGTTTTTCTCTGTGATGTTGAGCATCTTTTTATGTGTCTGTTAGTGATCTGGATATCTTCTTCAGAAAAGTGTCTATTCATGTCTTTTGCTCATTTCTTCACTAGGTTATTTTTATTTTGGGATGTTGAGTTTGATAAGTTCTTTATAGATTTTGGATACTAACCCTTTATCCAATATGTCATTTGCAAATATATTCTCCCATTTCATTAGTTGCCTTTTGCTTTTGTTGATTGTTTTCTTTTCTGTACATAAGTTTTGGGGATTGTTTTGTTTTGTTTTGTTTTATCTTGATGAGGTCCCAATAGTTCATTTTTGCTTTTGTTTCCCTTGCCTCCAGAGACATGACTAGTAAGAAGTTGCTGTGGCCGAGGTCAAAGAGGTTGTTGCCTGTTTCCTTCTCTAGGATTTTGATGGTTTCCTGTCTTACATTTAGATCTTTCACCCATTTTGAGTTTATTTTTGTGTATGGTGTAAGAAAATGATCCAGTTTCATTCTTCTGCATGTTGCTTTTCCAACAGTATTTGCTGAAGAGTGTCTTTTTTCCATTGGATATTCTTTTCTGCTTGGTTGAAGATTAGTTGGCCATACATTGGTGGGTGTATTTCGGGGTTCTCTATTCTATTCCATTGATTTATGTGTCTGTTTTTCTTTCAGGACCATACTATCTTGATGGTTACAGCTTGAAGTCTGGAGTTGTGATTCCTCCAAATCTGATTATCCTTTTCAGCATTATTTTGGCTATTTGGGGTCTTTTCTGGTTCCATACAAATTTTAGAATTGATTGTTTTAGCTCTGTGAAGAATGCTGGTGTTATTTTTTTTGATAGAGATTGCATCAAATATGTAGACTGCTTGAGGTAGTATCAGCATTTTAACAATATTTGTTCTTCAAATCCATGAGCATGAAATGTTTTTCCATTTTTTTGTGTCTTTTTCAATTTATTTCATAAGGTTTCTATAGTTTTCAGAATATAGATTTTCACCTCTTTGGTTAGGTTTATTGCTAGATATTTTGTTGTTTTTGGTGCAATTGTAAATGGGATCTATTCTGTGCTTTCTTTTCTGCTGCTTCATTATTAGTATATAGTAATGCAACTGATTTCCGTAAGTTGATTTTATATCCTGCAACTTTGCTGAATTCATGTATCAGTCCTAGAAGGTTTTTGGTGGGGTCTTTCAGGTTTTCCACATATAGTATCTTATCGTCTACAAGGAATGGAGATTTACTTCTTCCTTGCTCATTTGTATTCCTTTTATTTCTTTTGTTGTGTGATTGCTGCGGCTAGGACTTCCAACACTATGTTGAACAACAGTGGTGAGAGTGGACATCCTTGTAGTGTTACTGACTTTAGGGGGAAAGCTCTCAGTTTTTTCCCATTGAGGATGATATTAGTCCTGGGTCTTTCATATATGGCCTTTATGATCCTGAGTTATGTTCCTTCTATTCCTACTGTGTTGAGGGTTTTTATCCAGAAAGGATGCTGTATTTTGTCAAATGCTTTTTCTGCATCTATTGAGAGGATCATGTGGTTCTTATCCTTTTCTTTATTAATGTGATGTATCACATTGATTGATTTGAACCAGCTCTGCATCCTAGGAATAGGACTTAATCATGGTGAATAATTCTTTTAATGTATTGTTGGATTCTGTTTGCTAGTATCTTGTTGAGAATTTTTGTATCCGTGTTCATCAGAGAAATTGGTCTGTAATTCTCCTTCATAATGGGGTCTTTGGTTTCAGAATCAAGGTAATGCTGGCCTCATAGAATGAGATTGGAAGTTTTCATTTCAATTTTTTGAGATAGCTTCAAAAGAGTAGGTGTTAACTCTTTAAATGTTTTATAGAATTCCCCTTGGAAGCCATCTGGCTCTGGACTCTTGTTTCTTGGGTAGATTTTTAATTATTGATTCAATTTCTTTACTGGTTACGGGTATGTTCAAATTTTCTATTTCTTCTGGTTTCAGTTTTGGTAGTTTATATGTTTCTAAGGAATTTATCCGTTTCTTCCAGATTGTCCAATTTGTTGGAATATAATCGCTCATAATATTCTTATTATTGTTTATATTTCTGTGCTGTTGGTTGTGATCTCTACTCTTTCATTCATGATTTTATTATTTATTTATTTATTTTTCCTTTTTGATAAATCTGGCTAAAGGTTTATCAATTTTGTTAATTCTTTCAAAGAACCAGCTCCTAGTTTCATTGATCTGTTCTATTGTGTTTTTTAAAAATTATTTTGATGATGATTTCTGCTCTAATCTTTATTATTTTGCTTCTTTTGCTGATTTGGGACTTTATTTGCTGTTCTTTTTCCAGCACCTCTAGATGTAAAGGTGTGTTGTGTATTTGAGACATTTCTTCCCTCTTTAGGAAGGCCTGGATTGCCGAATGCTTCCATCTTATAACTTCCCTTCTGCATCCCAAAAGTTTTGGATTGTTGTGTTTTCATTTACAGAGGGCTTCCTTGTACTTTTAAATTTCTTCTTTAAATTCTTGGTTAACCCATTCATTCTTTAGTAGGATGTTCTTTAATTTCCAAGTATTTGTAGTCATTCCAAACTTTTCCTGTGGTTGATTTCAAGTTTCATAGCATCGTGATCAGAAAACACGCACGGTATGTTACTGATCTTTTTGTACTTGTTAAGGGCTGATTTGTGACCCAGTATGTGATCTATTCTGGATAATGTTCCATGTGCACTTGAAAAGAATGTATATTCTGCTTTAGGAAGAAATGTTCTGAATATATCTATTGTCTATCTGGTCCAGTGTGTCATTCAAAGCCATTGTTTTCTTGTTGATTTTCTGCTCAGATCATCTGTCCGTTGCTGTAAGTGCTGTGAGTTTCTTTATGCTTGTGATTAATTGATTTATATATTTGTGTGCTCTCAAGTTGGGGGCATAAATATTTACAATTTTTAGATTTTTCTTGATGTATATAACCCCTAATTATGATATAATGCCTTTCTTCATCTCTCATTACAGTCTTGGTTTTAGTCTAGTTTTTCTGTTATAAGTATGGCTACCCTGGCTATCTTTTGACATCTATAAGCATGATAGATGGTTCTCTATCCCCTTAATTTCAATCTGAACGTGTCTTTAGGTCTGAAATCAGTCTTTTGTAGGCAGAATTTTGGCGGGTCTTTTTTTTTTTTTAATACATTCTTAGACTTTGTGTCTTTGATTGGAGCATTTAGTCCATTTACATTCACAGTGATTATTGAAAGATATGAATTTAGTGCCATTGTATTGCCTGTACAGTTGTTTCTGGTGATGTTCTCTGGTCCTTTCTAGTCTTTTTTGCTTTTGATCTTTTTGTTGTTGTTGTTTTCTTCACTTAGAGAGTCCCCCTTAACATTTCTTGCAGAGCTGGCTTAGCAGTCACAAACTAGTTTTTGTTTGTCTGGGAAGCTCTTTATATCTCCTATTTTGAATGACAGCTTTGCTGAATAAAGAATTCTTAGCTGCATGTTTTTCTGATTCAGCACATTGAATATATTCTGCCACTCCTTTCTGTTCTGCCAAGTTTCTGTGGATAGATCTGCTGTGAATCTGATCTGTCTTCCCTTTTTGGTTAAGGACTTTTTTTCCCCTTGCTGCTTTCATGACTCTTTTCTTGTCTGTGTATTTTGTGAATTCGACTATGATATGCCTTGGTGATAGTTGTTTTTTTGTTGAATCAAATGGGATTTCTCTATGCTTTGTGGATTTTGATGTCTGTCTCCTTCCCCAGATTAGGAAAATTTTCAACTATAATTGGCTCACATAAATCTTCTGCCCATGTTTCTCTCTCTTCATCTTCTGGGATTTCTATGATATGAATGTTATTCCTCTTTTATAAGTCACTGAATTCTCTAAGTCTTGTATTGTGATCTTTTGGCTTTGTTTCCCTCTTTTTTTGTGCTTCATTTTTTTCCATAATTTTATCATCTGTACCACTGATTGACTGCTCTGCTTTGTCCATCCTTGCCTTCATGGCATTCATTTGAGATTGTAGCTTGGCTATAGCATTTTTAATTTTGACCTGATTAGCTGTTAGTTTTTTTTTCTCTGCAGAAAGGGATTCTCTGGTATCTTCTATCCAATATCTAAGTCATTCATTAATTATCTTTTCTCTTAAGAAATATCACATTTTGCTTGTTCATTTTGTCCCATGAAATGTTTAGTTGCATCATAGACATATGTTGAGGAGTCTTTAGATTCCATCACTTTCTTCCAAATAGCATTGATATTTTAATTTTAGCAGGCAACTAACTTGATTAGACTAAAACTGCCAACTATGCATTTGAAGGAGCAAATTCAAATCCCAGTTTAGTTCTTTTATTCTTTGTGGCTGATTACAGTCTGTCCCTCCCACCCCCTCCCCCATCCACATGATTCATGAGTGGCCAGAGACTTTTAGAGTAGACTGAACTGTTCCTCTACAATGCCCCAGCTTTCTCATTTTGAGGTTCCTCTCTTACTTTCCAGTAGTCATTATTGCCTTGAACTCCACCCTCTGGTTCTTCAAGATAGAAAAACTGTAAAATTTTTATAGAGCTTTAGCCAACTTAGGTTACCTACAAGATAAAAAGAAAAAGAAACCTTAAAATGGGATACACATCACATGAATCCCTTCTTGAAAGCATCAACTTTCCTTCAGAATCTATCTTCATTTGCTTATTCCCTGGGACTTTCAAGTAGTTGTTTTTTTTTTCCTTTTTATCCAGAATTTATAGTTATCTGCTGAGGATTTATTCTAGTAGAAGTATGCTTGCTTATATCATATGAGGAACTTCAGGTAGATTTAGTTTTACTTTTTTTTTTTAAGTTTGTTTATTTATTTTGAGGTGGGAGGGGCTGGGAGAGAGAGAGAGAGAACAAATCCCAGACAGGCTCCATGCTGTCAGTGCAGTACCCAACACTGGGCTCGGTCCCATGACCATGAGATCACAACCTGAACTGATACCAACAGTTAGTCCTTTAACCAACTGAACCACTCAGGCACCCCAGATTTAGTTTTGTTCCAGATTTATTTTTAATAACATTTTAGGCACACCATTTCAGGCACACAACTGTAAACTGACTCCTACTTCCAATTTTTGCCAAAGACTATCTTGAGACATCTGACTCTTAGGAGAAAGAGATTTAGGGACATTCCTATTGGATCTTCAAGTTCTACATCTGTATTAAACCCAATCACAAATAAGTTGGACTTAGCAGAAAGTACACAAAAGCAGCTATTATAATTATGTTCATAAGATATGAGTATATGCTCATAATGGAGAAATTAAAATCTCAGAAAAGAAAATGAGACTATAAATACAAACCCAATTCAGTCTCCAGAAATGAAAAAGATAATATCTGACATAAAAAAATTCATTGGTGGGTTTGACAGCAAAATGAAGATCACAGGGGAAAGAGTCAACGACAACAAAAAAGAGTTCTATCTAACAAGCCAAAAATAAGTTAAAATGGAATTCTAAAAAGATCAAATAAACTAAAATAGGCAGATAAAGGAAAACAGAGAAAAAAAGAGGGACAAAAATAAAACAAACAATAAAAAGACAAAAGCCCAACATAATCAATAATTACATTAAATATTAATAAACTAATACCCCAATTAAAAAGGCAGAGATATTTAGACTATATAAATAAGACCCAATGACATGCTTTCTAAGAGAGATACTTGAAATACCAAGACACAGTTAATTTTAAGTAAATGGAGACCAGAATACTGTACTAATATTATGTAAAATTAGACTTTCAGATGAATAGTATTACCAGACATAAAAAGGGAAATATCATAGACATAAAGGAATCAATTCATTAAGAAGACAAAAAATCATATACAGAATTTCAGAATACATGCAGCAGAATTAACAGAATTAAATGGAGAAGAAAACTTCACAAATCAGACTAGATTTTACTATTTTTCTCTGAGCAATTCTTAAAAGAAGTAAGCAACAAAGAAAAGGTTTAGAAGACCTGAATAACACTATTACCCATTTTCATCTAATTGATATTTATAGAACATTACAACAAAAATGAAGAATACACATTCTTTTCAAGTGCATATGCTATGTTTAAGGAGATCTATTTGGGGCCATAAAATATATCAAAAATTTTAAAATGTTGAAGTCATATGGAGTGTGCTCTCTGAATATAATGAAATTATACTAGAAATCAGTACCCAAAATCTATATCTGTATATCTATACCTAAATCTATCTAGATAGATATATATAATATATATAGATATATATATCTACTATTATATATGATATATGATATATATATATCTCAAAGACAAAATATTTGGAAATTAAATAACATGCTCTTAAGTAATTCATGGGAAATATTTTGAACTGTATTCCAATGAAAATATCACATATCAAATTTTGTGGGATGCAGCTAATTAGTGTCTACCATAGAACTTATAGTTTTTAATAATTATATCTAAAATTAGTTATCTAACTTTTCACCATAAGAAGCTAGATTTAAAAAGAGCAAATCTTGGGGCGCCTAGGTTGCTCAGTTGGTTAAGTGTCTGACTTCAGCTGAGATCATGATCTTATGGTTCATGAGTCTGAGCCCCACGTCGGGCTCTGTGCTGAAAGCCCCAAGCCTGGAGCCTGCTTTGGATTCTGTGTCTCCCTCTACCTCTCTGGCCCTCCCCTGCTCATGCTTTGTCTCTTTCTCTCTCTGTCTCTCTCTCTCAAAAATAAATAAAAAGAGCAAATCTCATATGTGTTTCCTTTTCTTGCTGCTTTCCAGTTACACAGTCTTTTCCAGACTTCATGTGTCTGCAAGACGGGTCTAGTCAATGAGATGTTAACAGAGGGATATGTGTTTCCAGTTGTAGAATCTGGTCCAAGTTTTTTTGCAAGTGACCCTCTGTGTTCTATCCCAATCTACTGCCTGGATATTGATGTTTTGGGTGATTCAGAAGGCTATATTTTGAAGATGGCAGAGATTCTGTCAGTGTGTATGACTACGATAATCAAACTTCTACTATCTCTGATCTTGAACTCCTTTTCTGACCTTTGCTGGAGTGAAAGACAAACTTAAGCCATTGTCAAGTCTGTGAGCCACTAGCTACATGTATCTTATAATTACTTCAGATTTAGCTAGTTGTAACCCAGGAGGTGAATTTTGAATTTTATCACATTTAATTTTAAATTTCCCTATGTGTTTCATAACAACCATATTAGCACAGATCCAGAAGCACGTGACTACATTTACTTCTTTGTTTGAAAAAAGTTTGGACTATGTTTTTGCCATCAGAACAGGAGCCTATATTTTATACATGGCATAGAATGTCCTTACCGATCCACCCTCCATGAACTTCCCCAGCATCCCATTTAACCATGCTTCACCTCACACACAGTGCCACATTCACTACCCAATTAGTAACACTGTTGTTCTAACCCATGCCCTTCCTCTCTGCTCTTCTTCCTGACATGCTTTTCTCTTTCATGGCCATTGGCAAATGGCCTCTCATCTTTCAAAATTTAGAGCTCATGTCACCTCCCCTATGAACACTTTTCTGACACATTCTAAGATAAATTGCTCATTTTTTTCCTTGTGGCACATTGCAACCTTCTAGATTTCTATTTTTCACCTGCAACACTTTATTCCATTTTTCAGTTATTGTATTTCTCTCTTCTATTATTAGACTGTAAACTTTTGAGAATGGAGTATGTCTACTTAATATTTGTTTCCGTAGCACTTAGGACAGCATCAATTATAATGTAAATCATAATAAAGGACACATGAATAGGAAATTTGGGAAACAGAATTCCATAATCATTCTCTACTATTCAGTTTCTTTGATTTGCATTAGCTCCCAGGATGTTAAGAACTGATTAAGGCTGGCTCAGTGTCTTCTATCCTGTATTTATATTCAGAAGGATCTACTTCTGATATTTTACCCTCAGTGAGCACATAATCAATGCTTACAGTTTAGAGAATGGAACCACAACTCCACATTCCATTTCTTTCTTGTTAATCTCAGACTACAAGCTGCAAAATGTTTGTTGTGAGAACCTGCTGATTTAGGTAAGAGTCCCTGATGTGACTAAAATGAATACTGGAAATTCAGTCAGTATCATACCAGATTCTGACATATATGGCATATGGTCAATATGTTGGATTGGGTCAATTTTATTGATAGATTTCATCTTGTTGCTGCCAAATGATCAAAATGAAAACAACACATTTTGAAGTTTATACAAAGACTTGAACTAAAAATTTTGGATACTTCAATAATATTCCCCATGGGTTGGTGTGATGGTGTACCTTTGAAAAAATGGAGCTCTTCATTGTATTCTTCTTTATTTAATAAATTTGAAGAATAGCTCAAACCTTTACCCTCTCTGTTGTTTCTATTTATTTCCATAGGTATGTGCTTCCACCTAAGATAATTTCTTATATGAAAATCAACTGGCAATTAATTCAGGTTTTCTCGTTTGTCTTCCTTTCAGCTTTAGTTCATTTTCATATTTTTTTTTGTCTTTGCTTTTGTTTTTGAAAGCTATTTCATGGTAAAGACTTCCAGGTTGGCAGCTCTTTTACTTTCAGCTCCTTAAAGAAACTTTCATAGTTTCTATTCAAATGTCTACTATCAATTTATTGTTCCTTCGAAGGTAATATGTCCCCCCCCCGCTGATCTTATTTGCTCTTTTGTTGGTGAATTAAAGTATTTTGACTGTATTATACCTATTTTATTTTTAATTATTTATTTTTTAAAAATTCTGCATGAAGTTTGTTGAATATCTTGAATTTGTGTGTTGTTGTCTTTCATCAGAGTTGGAGAATTTTCAGTCAACTTTCATTTCAATGTGACATTTTTTCCTCTTCTTCTGGGACTCCAATTACACATGTGTTAGACCTTTTGAGTATTTCTCCCACATGTCTCATGCATTCTTATGGTTCATTTCTTCAGTTTGGATTTTTTTTAGTGAATAGTTTCTTAATTCACTGATCTTGTGACACACAGTTTTCAGTTCTGTCTTTAATTACCTAATGAATTTTTAACTTATTATATGTTTAGATCTTCAATGCCAATGTGAATCATTTTCTCTGATACACCATTAAAATACTTTAACTTTTCATCCCTTTGCCCATCTTTTCTTTTATATTGTTAAACACATTAATCACAGTTATTTGAAGACATTGTCTGCTAATTCTAATGTCTGTAATACTTCTGAGTCTTTTCCATGGATTGCTTTCTCTCCTGATTAATATTTACAGTTTCCTCCTCTTTCACTTGTCTGGCAAAGTTTTATTTTACCTTCTGAACATTGTGGGTGATAAACTGTAGAGCCTCTAGATTATGTTATCATTTCCTAAAAAGAGTTATGTTTTCTTTTATTAAGCATTTTAATAATTGAATGTTACTTTGATTCTGCTGAGGGTTGCTTCAGGCTTCATCAGGTTGGAGCTGTTGCATGTGTGCTCTTACTCTTAGAGAGTAGCTCTTACTCTTTTTTTTTTCAACTTCATTAAGATATAATTGACATATAGCATTGTGCAAGTTTAAGGTGCATAACCTGTTGGCTAGATACACATATATTGCAAAACGATTGTCACTCTAGCATTTTTTAACACCTTCATCACATTATATAATTACTATTTCTTTTTTGGGGATGGGACATTTAAAATTTACTCTCAGAGCAACTTTTAAGTATGTAACACAGTATTGTTAACTATGATCACAATGCTGTACATTAGATCCCCAGAACCTATTTGTCTTATAACTGTAAGCTTGTGCCATTTGACAAAAATCTCTCCATTTTCCCTACCCCCTAATTTCTGGTAACCATTTTTTCTATTCTCTGTTTCTATGAGTCCAGCGTTTTTAGAGTCCACATACAAGTGACATCATACAGTATTTGTCTTTCTCTCTCTGACCTGTTTCACTTAGCATAATGTCCTCAAGTTGCATCTGTGTGGTTCCAAACAGCAGGGGATCCTTCTTTCTCATGGCCGAATAATATTCCATTGGATGTATTTACACTACATTTTCCTTATCTATTCACCCATTGATGGACACTCAAATTGCTTCCTTATCTTGGCTATTATGAATAGTACTGCAATGAATATGGGAGTGCAGATAGATCTTTGAGATCCTGTTTTCATTTCTTTCGGATATATATTCAGAAGTGGAATTGCTGGATCATATATATAGTAGTTCTATTTTTAATCTTTTGAGAAACCCCCATGATGTTTTCCATAGTGGCTGTACCAATTCGAATTTCTACCAAAAGTGCACAAGGATTATCTCTTCCACATATTCCAACACTTGTTATCTCTTATCTTTTTGATGATAGCTATTCTAAGAGTTGTGAGGTGATATCTCATTGTGGTTTTGATTTTAGTTTCCCTGATGACTAGTGAGCACCTTTTCATCTGCCTATTGACCACTTTTATGTCTTCTTTGGGAAAATGTCTATTTAGTTCTCTGTTCAGGTTTAGATCAGATTTTTTTTTTACTGTTGAGTTGTATATATTCCTTATATATTTTTGATATTAAACCCTTACTAGATACATGATTTACAAATATTTTCTCCCATTCTATTGTTTGCCTTTTCATTTTGTTGATTGTTTCTTTTGCTGTGCAGAAGCCTTTTAGTTTGATGTAGCCTCACTTACTAACTTTTGCTTTTTGTTCCTTGTGCTTTTGGTGTCAGCCAAAAAATTGTTGCCAAGACTGAGGCCAAGGAGTTTTCCCCCATGCTTTCTTCTAGGAATATTATGATTTCAGGTCTTCTGTTTAAGTCTTTAATCCATTTTGAGTTGATTTTTGTGTGTGGTGTATGAGAGAGGTCCAACTGCATTCTTCTGAATGTGATTAACCAGTATCCCATCACTATTTACTGAAGAGACTATCCTTTCCTCATCGAGTATTCTTGGCTTCCTTGTCAAATATTAGTTGACCATATATACTTGGCTATATTTCTGGGTTCTTGATTTTGTTCTGTATATCTCTGTATCTATTTTTATGCCAGTATCATATTGTTTTGATTATTGTTCCTGTTAGTATAGTTTGTAGTCAGGAAGTATGATGCCTCCAGATTTGTTCTTTATTCTCAGAATTGCTTTGACTATTTGGCATCTTTTGTGGTTCCATACACATTTTAGGATTTTTTTATATTTCTGTGAAAAATACCATTGGAGTATGAAATGAAACATGTGAAAAAGAAATAAAGAAAACAGTTCCAGTTTACAATGGAATAAAAAACAATAAAATAAATTTAAAAATTTAACCAATGAGGTGAATGTTCTCTACACCGAAAACTATAAGACTCTGATGAAAGAGATCGAGGAAGACAAATAAATGCAAAGATATCCAATGTTCCTGTATTAGAAGAATTAATATTATTAAAATGTCCATACTACCCACATCTATACTTATTTTCAATGGAATTCTGATCAAAATTCCAATGGTATTTTTTATAGAGTAGTCTTTTTCCCTAGTGCATGGTCGTTAGTCCTAGAACATGGTTCTTCCATAGTCTCACTTGAAAGCCTGAGATGTTTTCAAAGGTCTCTTTACTCAATTGGTCCTGAAATCCAACATCTTTTCAACACTCTACAGCTTCTGAGATTTCTGCAGACGTCTCCAGCCTCCCAGTAGTTTTCCTATGCTAGGATTTTGGGATACTTGTAAACATGCAGTTTGGGAATTAACCAAGAGTCCTAGGAAGAATGTTTAGATAGATTTTGGTGCTCCTTACTTGTGGATCCTTTCTATGTAATAACCTATCTCTAAACCCCTGTGTATTAGCAGCCTCAATTTTCAGTCTTTGTTTATGTAGCCTAGCAAGAATGCCCCTCTTGTTGGGCTTTATTTCTCTGTGCCATTGTTTAGAAAATGTCCTCAGGAAGAAAGTGAAGATAAATGTGGTACTCACCTTTGTGTTTCCCTTCTTTCAATGACCAGAGTCCTGTGTTGATCTTTAAACAATTCCTACAAACAGTTACTTTATGTATTTTGTCAACCTTTTATAGTTGCTTTTGGTAGATGGTAGGTTTGATACCAAATTCCTAAGGCCCTACTAATATCCTTTGTTTCCATGGCCATTCCTTGCTTATGCAAGGCCTTGTATTTTCCTTCTTATTTCTTAACATTTTCCCCATTCTCCTGAAGACTTATTTGCTTTCTCTAAAGAGCAAAAGAATTCTACCCATTTTTCTATGCATCAGTAACCTTAGGCAAGTTACTTACTCTTCCTGACTCTTACTTTATTCATCTAAAATGATGGGCATAATAGGTAATGTTTTTCATAAGGTGTTCCACATACTACCTATATCAGAGTTATCTGGCAAAGATTGTTAAAAATATAGCTCCCTAGGATCCTTTAAGATATTCTGAGACAGAATCATGACTGAATCGACACTGGGGATTTGTCTTTTTACTAAGTTGTATCGGTGATCCTTATGTAGATTAAATTTTGAGAACGCCATAATAGGGTTATTACAAAGGTTAAATTAGTCATATTTTATGAAACACTTGAAACATTAGTGCTTAATAAATACTAATTTTCATCTCACTATCTTTTATCCATACAATTTAGGAAAAATATTTTCCTAGATAGAATAGATGTGCCATTATTTGAAATATTTTGAAACTATTCATAGAATAGGATTATATACATTCAAATTATTGCTGCTATTAACTAAAATACTCCATGATCCAGCATTTTTTTTATTATCTACTAGAACACTCAATAAAAGAAAGTTCAGCTCTAAACTTTATGTGAAATATAGAACTGAAAAGTCTTTCTATAGTCAGAATCTGTCAAAATATTTCAGCCTTGTGAAATATTTTCTTCCTCAGAAAATCTTAAAGGGAAACTAAAATTCACCAGGAATATACACAATGTATGAAAAAAGGGAGCCGGATAAACTGCTGTTCTGACTTGTGTTCTATCAAAGTGAATTCTAGTAAAGGAAGAAAATATCAGAAACTGAGAGTACAGTGAGGTCCAGCTTCACAGTTCTGCACAAAGCTAATTGTCTTAATTGTTGTAAGTGATTTAGAGGTTCTTAGCATTCATTAAAATAAAATAAAAATGAATAACCCCCTAAGTAATATCCTCTTTGGGTTAATGACATGCAGAGTCAATTGTGTGCAGCATTTAACATGCATTTTTAGAAAATTGGCTTCCTTTTTAGAAATGGCATCCAAGACATAGCTGCAAGGCAATCACCATCAATTACCTGATTATTTCTGTTTTAGTTATAACAGAATTCTCACTGGAAATAGATTATACTGTTGAGGTATAATTAATCCTGCATCTCCTGCCCCAGTGTAAGTTTGGAGTCAGTTGAGAAAATTTGCTAGGAATAAGATGGACAGTCATCAAATTTCTAGAGACATATTTTTTTGTAAACATAGTTTACAAAAAGTTACTTGGATCTATGGCCACAACTGGGCTTTCTACTACCTTTACCCTGATTGGAACAACATAGTCAAAGGAGAATTTGGATCTGCCAAGTAGGTTCACTTGCCCAGAATTGTTGCCACATACCTGTTGAGGCTCAGTGGTGACTGAGAGAAGCAGGCCTACATACATGCATCTAGCAGAAATTTCTTGGTCCTGACCTATGTCATCTCAAAGGTGTAGGAGCAGAGGACAATTTACTCCTCATGGTCAGGGATATGAAAAAATAAAATGAGACAGCACTTGGGTCATGCATGCTTGGTTCATTTAAAAAATATTATGGCAAGAATTTTTACTTTAGGATCCAAGTAGGAAGTTGGGTTGTAAGGATAATACTTTATAATACTTAGGATTAGATATGAAGTTTCTTTTTAGGGTAGAATACTATACCTCCTTGTCTACCCCTCTGATTTCCTTAGATCTATCTGTTCTAATGCCTAGCAGAATTTAGAACACTTAAGAAAACTTAGAATAAATTAGTAATGCCAAATGGTATCATCAACATACACAAATGGTAATGCCTATATTATATCCCATATTTGGACAAGATTTAAATAAATATATATTTTATTTCTAAAGCCCTCTTATATGTACTATGTATTACATGTATAACCCAGATGTGAGCTTATCTTTGAGTCTAAAATGAAGTTTGTTTAAACCCCATCCAATTGCACAGTAGCAGAGATTCTGCATGTGTTTGTATGTGATTGGGTTGTGATGTTCGGGGAGCTATGTCTGCATCATTCTTGTCTCCTCTTGTATTGATATCTTATTTCTGATCAATCAGTTTACAGTATGGATTATTCTATTTTGCCATGGATGTTGTCTCCGTTCCATAATACACACATTGAATGCATCTTCTTTATCCCATTTCCACCGAAACTATGAAAATTAAAACATTCTCATGTGATATTTTAGTGGCTTCAATGGATGTTGTAGTGCAAGTTTGTGAAGTGGAGATGATTTATATAGTCATAAAAATAAATTAAGTTTAAAATTTGTTCTCCTTTACAAAACTAGTTTCTATCAACATTATCTCGTTTTTCTTCTCTCCTCCTTTCCCTTTTCTCTCTTTTCAGTGTCCTTAGGAATAAACTCTACCCACTCCCTGCCTCTGACTTTTCTACTTATTCATGCAGTTTTCTCCAGATCTCATTCTGAAACTCATCTTCAAAATCAAAACCATGGACTACCTCCTTGTGATCTTATTTCTCTGAGCCTATAATGCGAGTAGAGGGACAACAAGGATTTATATCCCCAATGATGTGAACTGTACCATAAGTAGACAGAAGTATACTTCACCTGTTTTGGTTTAAATATTAAGTATTTCTGAATTTATTATATATAAATTGGATATCTATAACTCTATTATAAAAGAGTTGTTAATTTATATTTGCACAAGATTAGCAATAGCTCTATAATTTGATAAATGTAATCACCAGCCCATAAAATCTTCATGGGAATATGATTGCTTATCTAGTTGTAATTACATTCCTGGCTTACATTGTTTGATATTGTGTATCAGATGCCTCACCCTTATGCGACAAAACAACAAAATTTCCATAGCCTACTTTATGATTCTTAACATTTCTACAACTGTAACTAGAATTATTTCTTTCTAAACATTTTTTTTAATGTTTATTTATTTTTGAGACAGAGAGAGACAGAGCATGAACAGGGGAGGTGCAGAGTGAGAGGGAAACACAGAATCCGAAGCAGGCTCCAGATTCTGAGCTGTCACCATAGAGCCTGATATGGGGCTTGAACTCACAAGTTGTGAGATCATGACCTGAGCTGAAGTTGGGTGCTTGACCTACTGAGCTACCCAGGTGCCTCGAATTATTTTCTTTTTTTAATTGAAGAATAATCTTCAATTTAATTTTAATTTTGGGGGAACCTCCATACTATTTTCCATAGTGGCAATTTACATGCCTACATAGAGTGTAGTTATTGTGTTAGTTTTAGGTGTATAACACAGTGATTTGATTTTGTAATGGTTACTATAATAAGTTATTATAATATAATAGTTACCATCCGTCACCATACAAAGTTGTTAAAATATTAATGACAATATTTCTTGTGATGTATCTTATATCCTCATGTTTGATTTATTTTATAACTGGAAGATTGTACCTCTTAATCCCTTTCACCTGTTTTATTCATCATCCTACTCCCATCCCCTCTGGCAACCATAAATTTGTTTTCTGTACTTATGAGTCTATTTCTGTTTCTGTTTTGTTGGTTTGTTTTATTTTTTAAATTTCACATATAAGTAAGATCATATGGTGTTTGTCCTTCTCTGTCTGACATTTCACTTAGCATTATGCCCTCTTGGTCCATCCATGTTGTTGCAAATGGCAAGATTTCACTCATTTGTATGGATCAGTAATGTTTAATTATACACACACCTGTGCACACACACGCACATGTGCGTGCGCGCGCACACACACACACACACACACATCTCCTTTATCCATTCGTCTATCAGTGGGCATTTAGGTTGTTTCCATGTCTTGGCTATTGTAAATAATACTGTGATGAACATATGTGTGCATAGGTTTTTTTGAATTAGTGTTGTTGTTTTCTTTGGATAAATACCTAGAAGTGGAATTGCTGGATCATATGATAGTTCTATTTTTAATTTTGGGGGAACCTCCATACTGTTTTCCTTAGTGGCAATTTACATGCCTACATAGAGTGTTTCAGAGCTCTCTTTTTTGTACTTCCTCACCAAACTTGTTATTTTTTATCTTTTTGATAACTATAGAATTAGTTTTATTTACATGGAAGTTGTTTTCAGACAGATGTGTATAAGGTAAATAAATTATGTGATCTTTTTACTAGAGTAAGTTTTGATCAGGAAGTAGGTGAGCATACCACAAGGACTCTGAATTCTTGAAAGGAAATGATGTCATTGAGGAAGAAGTGAGCTGAGGAAGAAGTTAAGAGTGATATGCCACATTTCTCCAACCATATAATTTGACCGAGAGCTGCCTTTGTCTAACTTGGTAGCATTTTGGGGATAAGTTTAACTCTAGTCCCTTTACTTCTTGATATTAGTTTTCAAATATAAATCTATGTTATTTTTTTACTCAGTTTTGATAAACACATTCTTTCAGTTTTGCATTTTGCAGTTTGATCCAAAATCAATAATTTGGTTGTGGACATAACAAACCACTTGGTAGCTTGGCATAGTAATTTGTTAAAGTACCTAGCAACTGCCTAGAAACAGCTTCCGTGTCTGAGAATGCAGATAGATAGTTCTTTTCTAATCCTACCCTATACTGAATAGAAAAACATGTTTCCTTTTGGTTGGGGGGAATATTAGTGTATTTATAACATACTTGAGCAAGTTTTAACTTCATAGTTGGTTAGCTGCATCTCTTTTTTTTAAATATATAGAGAGATTAGATGAGGAAAACAAAGAAACAACTTTGGAAATTTCTACCTTTCAATAAGATCTAGAAAAAAAACTTAATATTTTTCCATCAAATGTTGAGAACTAGTTTCAAAGCTACAAACTAGCAGCTAAAGAATAAGTAGCACAAATGCTTAAAATTTAGGACTAGTTTTAAAAGTGTTTCTAAGACTCCATTCCCCAAATAGGCGTGATGCTAAGAATCACCTGGGTGTTTATTAAATATACAGATTTGTGAGTTCTACCCCAGACTGCCTGAATCTGAGCCTCCAGCAAAAGGGCCCAGGAATCAGTGTGTTTAACAAGCATTCCAGCTGATTCTTAAACAAACAAACAAACAACAAAACAAAACAAAAACAAAACTTTATTTATTTGGGGGGAGTTAAGAATTTAGTTTTTTAATATATTTTATTGTCAAATTGGCTTACATATGACACCCAGTGTTCATCCCAACAAGTGCTCTCCTCAATGCCCATCACCTACTTTCCCCTCTCCCCCACGCCGCCATCCTCCCTTAGTTTGTTCTCTGTATTTAAGAATCTCTTATGATTTGCCTCCATCCCTCTCTGCTTGTAACTACTTTTTCCCCTTCCCTTCCCCTGTGGTCTTCTGTTATGTTTCTCAAGATCCACATATGAGAGAAAATATATGATATATGATATCTGTCTTTCTCTTTCTGACTTATTTCACTTAGCATAATACCCTCCAGTTCCATCTACATTGATGCAAATAACGCGATTTTATTCTTTTTCATCAGCAAGTAGTATTCCATTGTATATATAAACCACATCTTCTTTATCCATTCATCAGTTCATGGACATTTGGGCTCTGGCTATTGTTGATAGCACTGCTATAAACATTGGGGTGCATGTTCCCCTTCAAAACAGCACACCTGTATCCCTTGGGTGAATTCCTAGCAGTGCTATTGCTGGGTCATAGGGTAGTTCTATTTTTAATTTTTTGAGGAGCCTCCATACTGTTTTCTGAGCAGCTGCACCAGTTTGTATTCCCACCAACAGTGCAAGAGGGTTCTTGTTTCTCCACATCCTTGCCAGCATCTATAGTTTCCTGATCTGTTCATTTTAGCCACCCTGACCAGTGTGAGGTAGTATCTCAGTATGGCTTTGGGTTGTATTTCCCTGATGATGAGTAATGAGCTTTTTAAAGTAATCTCTGCACCCAATGTGGGGCTTGAACTTGCTACCCTGAGATCAAGTGTTGCAGGCTCTATCCACTGAGCCAGCTGGGAGCCCCCAAGCTAATTTTTATTATAAGGTAAATTTTTCATACACTTTAAGAGTGAGGGGAACAGTGCATAAGAATCTCTTGGGTGTGTTCCCCTCCCCCAAATAGATTGTCCCTTACCAAGATACTGATAGGTATTCTCTCATACCTAAGCAAACCACTGTTGCCATTTGGATATGTCATATCCCTCAATTGTTTTGGGAGATAAATCTAGGATGTTAGGATCTACTGAATAAGATTAGTATTAGAAAGAACTTGAAAAGAAAAAACACTAGAGACTAGAAAGGAAAATTATCGTCCATATTTTTATTTTTCATCATGTCTATTCTGAAGCATCACTGTTAAATTTAGTGTATGTTCATTGCTTCCCATTACTTTTTATTTATTAAAAAAATTTAATGTTATTTTGTATTTTGAAAGAGAGAAAGAGAGAGAAAGAAAGAGAGAGAAAGCACAAGCAAAGGGGCAAAGAGAGAGGGAGACACATTATCCGAAGCAGGCTCTAGGCTCTGAGTTGTCAGCACAGAGCCTGATGTGGGGCTTCAACTCAAGAACCATGATATCATGACCTGAGCCGAAGTCAGATGCTTAACCAACTGAGCCACCCAGATGCCTCTTTTCCCCATTACTTTTTTTAAAAAAAATGTTTATTTATTTTGAGAGAGAGAGAGAGAGAGAGAGAGAAAGAGTGTGTGTGTGTGTGTGTGTGTGTGTGTGTGTGTGTGTGTGTGTGTGAGTGGGGGAGGGGCAAAGACAGACAGACGGAGAGAGAGAGGGGGAGAGAGAGAGAGATTCCAAAGCAAGCTCTGCAGTGTCAGTGCAGAGCCCATCATAGGGCTCCTTCTCACCACTGTGAGATCATGACCTGAACCAAAATCAAGAGTCAGACACTTGACCAATGGAGCCACCCAGGTGTCCCTCCCCATTACTTTCTAAACCCTTTAAAAGTAGAGATTGGGGTGCCTGGGTGGCTCAGTTGGTAAAGCGTTCGGCTTCGGCTCAGGTCATGATCTCATGGTCTGTGAGTTCAAGCTCTGACGGCTCAGAGCCTGGAGCCTGCTTCCGATTCTGTGTCCCTCTCACTCTGCCCCTTTCCTGCTCATACTCTTTCTCTCTCTCTCTCTCTCTCTCTCTCTCTCTCTCTCTCAAGAATAAATAAAACATTAAAAAAAAAGTAGAGATAATTCTCTAGTCATCTCTACATCTCCAGCCCTAACCAAGGTTTGCTACATTTATTATTCAATAAGTGAATGATTTAATAAATACTAAAATTGCTATGTTAAACAGTTTTAATGAAAAAAATCTTTGGTACATAAGGATAGAATATTCTTGGCATACATTCATAAACAGCAAGCACAATCAAGTGAAGGCATTGCAGTATTGAGGCTCAAACTGCAAAAAGAAAGTCACCAGGTGACAGTTTTATGACAGTGGCTATACACATTTGATTCCATTGCTTAGACAAGTGAAAACTTCTCAGCTGGGTCTTTACTTCAAATTAACCTTAGTCTCCAGCAGCAGGAGCAATTATTTGGACCTACATTTAGAGACAGGAAAAGGAAAGAAATTCTTCTTTTATGCCTCATTAGGCTACAGAATAAGTAACACAATACAAATGTCTCTGAAAGGATTAATGATACAGCTCAAGATAGCTACTATTTGTTCTAATTGGAAATCCGATCATCATTTCCTCTGATCTTCGGATCTGGGGATGAACAAGGATCACAGCTGAACAGTAAGTAAAGAGGCAACTGGAGAGAGATGAAATCATCCTGAAGTTGGCTATTATCAGTGTGTCCAGCACTTCTTCCCAATTTTACACTTTTCTGGAAGCAGTAGCCACATGGCTACATGGTGCAATTCCAATATTACTGAGCAGTAAACTATTGTTCTGAAGACTATGAGTACTTTGGGCATATTAATAGACCCTTGCAAGGAACCATTTGGAGATAATGAGAACCTAAGCAGTTGTGTAGACTTTGGGTGAAATTGTTTTTGGCTGATGTGCTCCAATTCCTCGAAAAGTCTCCCTATTTAAGCCTGAGTGGCTCAGACGGTTAAGCAGCTGACTTCGGCTCAGGTCATGATCTCACTGTTCGTGGGTTCAAGCCCCACGTCAGCCTCTGGACCAACAGTTCAGAGCCTGGAGCCTGCTTTAGATTCTGTGTCTCCCTCTCTCTCTGCCCTTCTCCTGCTTGTGCTCTGTCTCTCTCTCAAAAATAAATAAACATTAAAAAAAAAAAGAAAAGAAAGGAAAGTCTCCCTATTTAGCAATATAATCAGAAGAACTTATTTGAGATGATCTATTATATTTCAGATATATATGTAAGAAGATATATATCACATCAGCCTGTTACATAGCATAGTGCTTAAGATTACTTCTGGGAGCTGATTGCCTAGGCTTGAAGCTTGGTCTTCTTCTGGCTGTATAACTCAGAGCAAGTGACTTAACTTCTCTGTGCCTCCATGTTCCCATCTGAAAAATGAGGGTTAGGATATTCCCTGCTTCACAGAATAATGTTGAGAGTTAAATGAGTTAATCTGTGCAAAGTGGTGAGTTGTCTGATTCATAGAGAATACTTTTCTATATATTGTTTCTTATTGATTCTCTGCACAGCACATAACACAGTAAGATATTTGTCCTCTTTGTTTACATTATTTGCGTCCTTGTTTCCTACATAATGTACTCCACTAGATGATAACCTCCATGAGAGCAAGGACTTTGCACTGATCACCACAATATCCCCAGAATTTGGACTCATGTCTGATGGAGAAGAGATGGTCAGTAAATACTTCTTGAATGAGTGTGTTAGGTGGAACCATGTGAAATGCAGATGTTTAGCCATTGTTGAACTACAAGATAGCGGTTTTGCAGGGTTCAAATGAATAGAACGAATGCTCTGGACTTGGGGACAATCAACTTTGACTCTCAGTGTAGCTAAGCCTCCTAATAGCTTGAGCAGATTTCTTCATTTTTCTAATTTATAGTTTGAGTATGATATATACCTGTCTCCAAGGGTTGTTATGGGAATAAAATAAATAATGTATATGGAAGTAACTTGCACACAGAAAACAAAACATTTTCTTTTTGGAAACAGAATAAATTCTAGAATTAATATACCACTTTAGAATTCCCAAAATGCATTTGCAAGTTTTATCTCATTTGCTCACTATAACAATATGAAGTTGTATAGATAAAAGAGTCTTATTGTGTATGGCTAATTATTCACTACGAGGGAATCCACTTAAAGCTGCAACGAGGATTTCACAGTGTGTAAGAGGAAAATGTTTCAACTGAGAATTTATCTTGAGAAATGTGGAAATAAAGTAATGAAAAATAGTATTTTTCTATATACATAATAATTTTGGTTATAATGACAGCTAGGGATAATTATTGAAAATAGCACTTTTTAAAAAAAAACATGATTTCTGGAAAAATGATGTGAGAGCACAATGCAACATCCTTTTAATGTTTAATTGACTTTCAAAGCAGGATCAAGAAGGTAACTTTTTAAAAATGTTCAAGGCTTTATCAGTTTTCCCAAGGACCTTTATTATTACTTTACTTTTGGAACCTTTCTCCTTCAGCATGCCTGCCTTGTTATAAACCTGACTTTTCTCTCTTCTGCAATTCTGAGCTGCCCAACTAGGCCAGATCCTTCTATGGTGGTGGCTTTTTGTATGATTTGCGCTGTTTGGCAGCACTACTCCCATTTATCGCTTGAAATTCTGAAGCTTTTCTGAGATTTATAGTTTTCCTTGGCAAAGAACTTGTGTTATATTTATAGACTAATGATCAAAGACATTGACTTAATGGTTAGAGATAGATACGAATCTTAAGAGAGAAGGGATGTGGAGAGCAGACTAATTTTATACATGATCAACTCATTAGACCATTAGAGAATATTTTCATGTTATGATGGCTTTTGCTTTCCTGTGCAGTCTCATTATTGTGCAGACTCAGATGATAAAATTGGGATAATGAGGAACTTGTATATTATTACTATCTTCATTTTATAGGTGATTAAAATGCAGCTCAGAGAAGTTTAGTGGCTTAAGGCAACACAGCAAGTTAAGTATGCTACCTTAATCCATGCTCCTTATGCAAAGGACCAACAGAATTGGGGTTAAGAGTAAATCTATTTCCTCTTGGTTGGTAGCAACTTGAATTCATGCTTTATTGTAATAAGAGAGAGTCTTTTCACAGGACCCATAAGTATGTATAGGTGTTAGGTTTTCTGAATGGTCTGAAGTTCCAGACTCAATTCTTTTCTTGCTCAGGTGATTTCGGTCTCCATAGAAAGTGAATGCAGATCCTGTGTCTGAGAATTTCTTCTTGAGAAGATTGAATGGAATAATGGAAAGAGCTTTGAGTGGAGAATCAAAATTTATGAGTTCTTTATCCATTCGTCAATTGATGGACACTTAGTCTCTCCATGATTTGGCTATTGTTGAAAGCGCTGCTATAAACATCGGGGTACGCGTGCCCCTATGCATCGGCACTCCTGTATCTCTTGGATAAATTCCTAGCAGTGCTATTGCTGGGTCATAAGGTAGTTCTATTTTCATTTTTTTGAGGAACCTCCACGCAGTTCTCCAGAGCGACTGCACCAGTTTGCACTCCCACCAACAGTGCAAGAGGGTTCCTGTTTCTCCACATCCTCGCCAGCATCTATAGTTTCCTGATTTGTTCATTTTAGCCACTCTGACTGGTGTGAGGTGGTATCTCAGTGTGATGAATGGATAAAGAAGATGTGGTATTGGGGTGCCTGGGCAGCTCAGTTGGTTAAGAAGATGTGGTATATATATACAATGGAATACATCACGGCAATGAGAAAGAATGAAATCTGGCCATGTGTGGCAACATGGATGGAACTGGAGGGTATTATGCTGAGTGAAATAAGTAGGTCAGAGAAAGACAGATACCATATGTTTCCATGCATAGGTGAACTTTGAGAGACTTAACAGAAAACCAGGGGGGAGGGTAAGAGGGGAAGGAAAAAAGACACAGAGAGGGAGGGAGACTAAACATAAGAGACCCTTAAATACCAAGAACAAACCAAAGATTGAGGGGGGCTACGGGAGGGGGGAGAGTGGGTGACGGGCACTGAGTAGGGCATGGGCTGGGATGAGCACTGGGTGTTGTTTGGAAACCAATTTGACAATAAAAAAATTAAAAAAAAATTATGAGCTCTAAGTTTGGCTCTGATGCTGATCAATTGTCAAAAATCAAATATGACCATGGACAAGGAGCTTTCTCATTCCAACTCTTGTTTTCCTTAACTCTAAGATAGAGATCCTGAACTCATTTATCACTAATATCCTTCCCATGTCAAGATTTCGCAGGTCTGCCTAATACCTGCAGTCCACTACAGGCCAGGCAGGCTAGCTCATGGTGATCTGTATTTGAACTGTAAGGTCTGACAGAGGCAGAATGTAACTCCAGATCTTTGCTTTCCTTCTTCTTATAATTCTCCCTATCCTTTCCTTTGAATCTCAGGTTTTCTAGCAGTCAGTGTATTGTAAGAACTTGGCCTTAAGTATCAGACATATCTGGGGTCAAATCTCAGCCCTATGATAGTAGAAAAGTCTCTGAGTTTTGCTTCATATATTTAAATTGGTATATTAGAGGAGTGTCTGGGTAACTCAGTCGGTTAAATATCTGACTCTTGATTTTGATTGAGTCCTACATGGAGCTCCACTAAGCGTGGAGCCTGCTTGAGATTCTAACTCTCCCTCTCTCTCTCCCCCTCCCCCATTTGCTCATGCACTCTCTCTTTCTCTCTTTTCAAATATATAAACATTTAAAAAATTGGTATATTAGACAAATTCTGGCCACTAGTAAATATTAAATTTGTTAATATATATAAGATATCTAGTACATAGGAGAAATTCACTAAATACTGGTTCCCCCTATCCTTCCCCACCTTCTCCAAACACAAAAGATATAAAATATATTTGCTTTAGGGACACCTGGATAGCTCAGTCAGTTAAGCACCTGACTCTTGATTTTGGCTCAGGTCATGATCTCATGGTTTGTGAGCCTACATTGGGCTCTGTGTTGACAGCGTGGAACCTGCTTAGGATTCCCTCTCTCTGTGCCCCTCCCCGGTTCATTCTCTCTCTCTTTCTATCTCCCCCTCACCCCTCTCAAAAATAAATAAATAAACATAAGAAATAACACCTTTGATTTAGGGCCACCACATTCCCTTCACTAGGAGAGCAAAGAAATGCAAATGGTTAAGAGAGAAAAAAAGGCTAATTATTAATTGAAATGGGGTTAGATACTGTTAAGCAATGCTTATTTAAAAGGGCAAGTTCTTCCCCCCCCCACCCCCCCACCCCCGGCTTAAACAATAGAAGTTTATTTCCTCACAGTTCTGGAGGCTGGGAGTCTGAGACCAAGAGGTGGGCAAGGTTGGTTTCTTCTGAGGCCTCTCTCCTTGGTTTGTAGATGGCCACCTCTGTGTCTTCATATGGTCTTGCTTCTCTGTGTTCTTGTGTCCTAATCTCTTCTTATAGGGACGTGAGTATTTTGGATTAGGGCCCACCCTAACAATCTCTTTTTATTTATTTATTTTTTTAATATATTTATGTTTTTATTTATTTATTTTTAATTTTATTTAAATCCAAGTTAGTTAACATATAGTGTAATAATGATTTCAGAAGTAGAATTTAGTGATTCATGACTTACATATAAAAGGGCAAATCTTGAGACTATTACCAGTTGTATGTATATCCACTTGGAAGTTTCTAAACAAAGCACTGACATGATTAATTCTAACTCATCATCTTTTTAGTAACCTTGGACTTCAGGCCATTGCTTGGCTCTCTTGCTAATCTCAGGAGGCTTGGTGTTCTTATTGACAGAGGCAATGTAGACACCTGCCTTTAAAAGATCTTAGTGTTCCACTTTTTTCAGACAGGCCAAACTGAGGATTCCCTCAGCTAGGTTAGATGTTGGTCCTCTTGTTGATATTCATGACTTTTCTAGACTTCCTGTGGGAGCCCAGTTTGTTTCTTTCCTATCATTCATTCATCTATCTATCTATCTATCTGTCTATCTATCTATCTGTGTTCTGTCAATCATCTATCATCTATCTATCTATCTATCTATCTATCTATCTATCTATCTATCTATCTATCTATCTGTGTTCTGTCAATCATCTATCATCTATCTACTTATCTACCCACTTATCTACCTACCTACCTACCTATCTACACCCATCTATGCCTATACTTAACACAGATGCCAAATATTTTTTTTTTATTTGGGACCTGTGTAGAAGGCTCACAAATGGGTTTTCAGAGTGAAAGTAAACCAATTATGTTAGCCATTTTATTCAGTTATCTTTCAGAGTATTGTAATTAAATTTGATTTAATGAATTCTTACCATGTGCATTTGCATATGATTTCTTTTAAGGAGGTCCAAACGAAATCATTCCTGTCCTCAGAACTCAAATTTCAGTTATTCATAAAATGCGAAGCTGTCCAGCAGAGGAAATTCAACATCAGTCTCCTAATGTGTCCTGTTCCACCTCATCTCTCTATGACTGTCATTCTGTGATTCTTGCAGCAATATAGCATAGTTCTCCAGGAAGGATATAGGTAGAAAGTCAGACAGGAGTTTTGGCTGTGATCCGACAATTGAGTGGTTTAGGAATCTGCTTGTCTTCAAGGTTTGAAATAAATGACCAGAAATCTAAAAGTGATCAAGAGTAGAAGGCAAGCAGCATTAAGGCTTGGAGAAGCAGACAGAGAAGAAGAGGTTAAATTGGAATAAAAGATGGGTTTTGTATACATTTAAGTCAAGATCCAGGAGACAGAGTACAAAGTCAGAAACTAATGTGGGTGGGAAGCTGTTTTAATTTAGGTGCATCTGACATCCATCTTTGCCACTATATCCTTTGTTGCTCACATGATTAGGGAATTTGGCCATACTCCTTAATAATGTTACAAAAGAATAGAAAGTAATTCCTGATGATGGCTATTTTTCCATTTGTTTTCTAACAAAGGTCAAATATCACCCAGAATATTTTAAATGGCCTTCTGAAGATAGGATCGTTTTCTTCTTCCTACATTAATGGACTTTAGTGTAAAACACTACAATGAGTGAGAGAGTTCAGAGAATAAAGACAGCATTTCTCTCTCTC
Organism: Paguma larvata; assembly: GCA_030068075.1. NCBI lineage: Eukaryota > Metazoa > Chordata > Mammalia > Carnivora > Viverridae > Paguma > Paguma larvata. The sequence continues at coordinate 58,831,404 of CM057838.1, read as the reverse complement.
TTGCATGCTGTAGTCCCTGGCATAGACCTGTAGGCCCTGGCTTATGGCAGATTCTCCATACACATTTTTTTGAATTGAGATGATTAGGTTCAGATTGTTTAAGAGCAAATCAGTTCAAGCCATTTCTGTTATGAAACAATGTGTTTTCCCTGTGCCATCACTTTCTGAGAGTTGGAAACTTTACCTGATCAATAATGACTCTTCTAAAACCCATTAGTCCAGAATCCCATAGAGCAACTTTTGGGGCTGCTGGGCACTGCACATCTGTCACTCCTCTTTGACAATCTGCAAGGTACGGCTGCAGCATCTGTAGAGAGTGGATTAGCAACTCTGTCCTATTTTGTGCGAGAATCCCCAAGGTAGAATGGAGGCTCAACACAGAGTCTGCACATGCTTAGCATGCTGGCTGGAATTAAACACCTCATTTGAAAACCAAGACACACAAGGAAGGAAATGGAACAAATCCCTTGCTTTCAAATGCATTGCAAATAGGACTGAGTGAGGCTTAAGTGTAGAATTCTGCCTGGATTGTTCTGAATCTATATGGTTCATCTCTTGCAAGCCAGTGGTTATTTTGATGTTTGAGACTAGGTAGAAATATCAAATGTATCAGCTATTTTATTCTTACATTCAACCTCCCATTCAGTCGTTTGCCAAATATCAGTTGGACACCTATTATGTGTTACAGATAAAGCAGAGAATAAGACAAATCCCCTATACTCATGGAGCTCACATTCCAGCAGAAATGAACAAATAAATATGTCACATAATGTCAGCAATGAATAACAATAACTCAGAGTAAGGCTGATATGGTGGTACCATAATGTCTGGTACCAGGCATTATGGTGACAGTGACAGATAATGGTCACAGATGGCTTTTCTTAGTAAGTGCCTTTTGGGCAGAGACATGAATAAAGTGAGGAAGGGGATCAAGTATATATACAGAGAAGAAGTTCCTTGTAAAAAAAAAAACATTCAAAGGCTCTGAGGTAGGAATATGCTTGGCATTCTGGGGGCAGCAATAATGTTGGTGAGATTACATAGAATTTTGTGGGAGAGGGTTATGGAGGATAGAATAAATCTAGAAATAGGCAACTCACAAAAAGGATGTTTGCTGGGGTAGTGGTTTTTGATTTTGTTGTAAGCGTGAATAAGAAAGCAATGGAGGACATAAGAAAGGAAAAATAAAATCTGATTTACACATTTAAAGATTATACTGTGTGGCAGGCAGAATAGTGGCCTTCCTAAAATGTCCATATTCTAATCTCTGGAACCTATGGCTATGTTACTTTACATGACAAAGAGAAATTCAAATTGGAGATGGAATTAAGGTTACTAATAAGCTAATCTTAAAATAGAGAGATTTGGGGCACTTGGGTAGCTCTGTTGGTTAAGTGACCGACTCTTGATTTCTACTCAGGACATGATCTTAATGGTTTGTGGGATCGAGCTCTGTGTCAGACTCTGTGCTGACAGTGTGGAGCCTGCTTGAGGTTCTCTCTCTCTCTCTCTCTCTCTCTCTCTCTCTCTCTCTCGCTTTCGCTCTCGCTCTCTCTTCCCTCCCCTGCTTACTCTCTCTCACAAAATAAATAAGTAAACTTAAAAAAAAAGGGAGATTACTTTGTTTACACAGGTTTTCCCAGTGTAATCCCAATGGTCCTTAAAAGTGGAAGACAAAGGTAGGAGACTAGATCAGAGTGATACTATGTGAGAACAACTCAGCCACCTTTCCTGGCTTTGAAGATGGTGGAATGTGCTCACAAGCTCCAGGGCATGGGCATTCTATGGAAGCAAAAGGGAAGGAAATGGATTCTCCATAAGAGCTTCCAAAAAGAAATATAGCTGAACAACACCTTGATGTTAGCCCAGTGAGATTTATGTTGGACATCTGACCTACAGAAGAGTAATACCATAAATTTATTTATATTGTTTAAGCCACTATGTTTGTGGTAACCTGTTACAGCAACAAGACTGTTAATACATTCTGGCTTCTGCATGGTGGAAGAAATATAAAATCTGAGAGTCAAAGTAGGGAGTCCGATTAGGTTGCAGCTGTGATTGTGTAGTCTAAAGGTGATGGTGGCTTAGACTGGAGTAGCTGCAGTGGGGGTGCTAGGAGGTTAGCAGACTTGGGATATATTTCCAAACCAACAGAAGTTGTCCTGAATAATTCCAAGGACTATGACTGGAGTCATTGAGTCTGAACAAACTGGGTGAGTGGTGGTGCCATTTACTGACATGAGAAAGAATAGGAGGAGATACACTTCAGGAGAAAAACAAAAGCTCTATTTTACAAATGTGAGTTTGAGTTCTCTTTCAGATATCCCAGTGTAGATGTTGATTTGGCAAGTGGACACATTAATATGAAACTCAGGAGAGATGGGTCAAGGCTAGAACTATAAATTTGGGATGGCAGAGCTGCAAAATAGAAAAGACTTTAATCTTAGGCATTGTGGTGCCACCATATTAACCTCAACTGCTTACACTTGAGAGGTTATGTGAGAAGGAAGGATGGTTTTATCTTGTTGAGACCGTTATTCTTCAGAGTCTTATAGTAATGGAACTTATAGCCTCACCAACCTCCCAAAATATTGCATCACTTCTGATTTAACATAACTTGAACTATTCAAATTGCCCCAGTGAAGCCCAGGGAACAGTAAAATTTCACTTATTTTGTCGCAGATTTGGGGATATAGCCATGAATATTTCCCAAACATGTGTTCTTGTCTATACTTTCCGGGGCCAACTGAGTGACAAAGACAACTGTGGTTTCTTTGGAGTGGTGCATGTAACCCTACCAGCACAGTTGAAAAGGGCTCATCACGATGTCATCCTTTGGAAAAGCCTGATAAAAAAAGATAGGGAGGATGTAGCACACGTCTTTTAGGAAACGATCTTGCAGTTGTACACATTTCTTCCGCTCATGTCTCATTGCTTAGAATTAAGTGTATGGTCCCATTTACTGACAAGAGGACTTTTAGTCTGATTGGCCATGTCTGTAGCTGGGATTTCAGAATTCTGTTACTAAAGGATGAAAGAGAAAGTAGATGTTGGGAGGCAATAGAAATTCTGATCCCAGTCTGTTCCTTTGGCCACCCTAATATTTTTTTGCATTCTTCTTGCTCCTGGAATACACTCACCCCTTCTTGTATGTGACACTTGAAGGTCACACACCAGTCATTATATCAGTTCAAAGCCCAATCTCTGCAGCTGATGCATACATAGCCTTTTCTGCCATGACAAGGTGTGGCTGCTTGTGGCCCAGTCAACTATATAACCTAAAAGACCAGGTATTTGATCCCTTAGCAATGTAGAACAGCAGATTAGGAGATGTACAGTGGCAATTAAAACAAACATAAAATCCCACAAATCTCCTGTTTAGAAAAAGGAAAAATCAGAACAATATAGCACTTACTTTATAACAATTATCAAATATTGCTGTAAAGGAATACCAAATACCAAAATACTCCTATATTAGTTTTGATAGAGCTGCTATAGCAAAATATTACAGACCGGATGCCTAAAACAACAAAAATTTCACAGTTCTGGAAGCTAAAAGTCCAAGATCAAGGTGTCAGTAGGTATGAATTTTTTTCTGAGTCCTCTCCTTGTCTTACACATGACTGCCTTCTCTCTGTGTCCTCACATGGCCTTTCTTCTGTGCATGCAATGTCTCTTTTGTGAGTCCAAATTTCTTCTTCATATAAGGATACCAGTCAGATTGGATTAGGGCCCACCCTAAGGGCTTCGTTTTCAACAAGGCTTTTAATAACCTTTTAAAAAGTCACATCAGCAAATATGGTCTCACTCTGAGGTATTGGAGGTTAGGATATCAACATATGAATTTTGGAGGGACACAACTGAGTCTATAACTCCTTTCCTTGGCAGTGGAGTCAATTCCTTCTTTAATTCATCTGGCATTCTGGTTCTGCTCACTAGGCAGAACTTTCTGAATTAAAGTCCTCTCTAACTCCCTATGGCCCAGATTAGAGTGAGATGGGATAGGAGAGGCAGGCATTCGCTTCAGGCACAAAAATTAAAGGGGCACAAAAATATTCAGTAATCAAGAGAATATTATTTTAGAAATGTGATATTTTAAGCAAACAAAATGAATGCAACAGATCCACAATGAACAAAATATCAATTTTTAATAAAGACAGGATCAATACAACTGATTTTTCCTTTTGCCTCAGGCTCCAATATGGCTTCCTATGGCGCTGTTACTGATCCTGTCATCATTAAAATTTTTGATATTTTATTCAATCAAGAACTTTTTGCACTAATTTTGATTGCTCAAAGTATTTCATGAAAAATACATTTTTCTTCATTATTGGCTTTTTTTGTAGCCCCTTAAATTTTGTACCTGAAGCTAGTGCCTTACTTGCTTCATGGTCATCCTGTTTCCTCCCCCAAACTCTGACCTTTCTTTTGGGAATTTTGCCTTGTCCGTTGTCATCTTTTGGTACACTTAAAGTGGATGCTGGAAAGGTTATCCTTCTTGGTGACCAAACCACATTATGCTGAGCAGGTTCAAAGGTTTATAGGTATTTTAGTGTGTAACAATCTCAGACTTTGCCCAACCAAGTTTCCATTCACTTAGTATCATAATCTCCTGAAAAACCTAGTCGATTTTTGGTCTTTTTGATTCCAATTAATCCCGTGGGACAATAACAACAGCCAATGGTCTCACATAACATACTCCTTAAGCGTGAAAATTCTAGTGTTTTGTTTCTTGCCCTCTACTCACCTCCACACTGATCTTTTCCTGCAAGGTATCTGAAATCATTAAAAGTAGACCCAGATAAGAAGGAAATATCCTTAGTCTGATTTGTGTCACAGTGTGTGTCCCTTCCTCCCATCATCTTGGCAGAGACTTACCAAGAGACTCTCTAGAAAATTCTGAGCTATACAGGCTTATGTCCTTCTTTGGAATCACCAGAGTATAGAAGCTATTACCTTTCCAACCCTGTGAAGATCCAGACACCTGGACCCTGTCCCAGGGCAATAAAAAGGAAAATGAAAGCAAAGCATCTTCCTAAGCAGGTTGACTCTCCCTCTGGCTCAAATTACTCTTGTATGGCTTTGTGGAAAATGGCAAGAAGTAGTCAACATGCACCAGTATTCTGAAAATTTTCAACATCTTCCTATAGTAGGATCAATTAGCTTGGGTTTTGATTTTCAAGTTATCACAGAAGACATTGTTATAAACAGAACAATAGCCTCTCAAAGATGTCTACCTCCTAGTCCTAGAAACCTGTGAATATGTTAACTCCCACAGCAAAGGAGAATAAAGGTAGCAGATGGAATTAAGGTTAATAATATGACTCTGAGAGAGGAAAATTATCCTGGATTCTCTGAATGCGCCCAACAGTTCTCAAGTGGAGATGACAGAGACAAAAGAAGTCAATGTGAGATTTGATGTGAGATTTGATTTGATATGACCTGAAAAATTTAACCAAATGTTTTGCCATTAGATTTTCAGCCTTAATTTTTTTGTCTGCCTAACCATTAAGCCAACATCATATATGTTCCATTGCATTACAGTTTCTGGATTCATTAGTACTTTGTTTCATGGTTCTGATGAGACCCAAAATAACTGTGGCTTAAATAAGATGGAACTTAATTTCTGGTTTACCTAAGTCTAAAGAGAGACATTTCAGGGATGATATGGCTGTTCCATGGATTATTAATGTAGATCTCTCTCTTATTCTTCTGCCAGTGCTAGGTATTGCTTCCTTCCACATAGACGAAGGAGATTCGTCATCACATTTTAGTTACTGGGATGAAGAAATAGGAATTGAAGGGCACACACTTTCTCTTTAGGGCAACAGTTTACAACCTGCACACATCACTAAAACTCACATCCTATTGGTTCAAAATTCATCTTACGCCACATTTAGCTGCAAGGGAGGATAGTAAGTGCAATATTTATTTTGGGTGGCCATATACCCAACTAATATTTGAAGATTTTATTCCTAAAGGAAAATAGAAAGGTAGAAATATTAATTCCTGCTACACACAGGAAGTGACAGGACATTGTGTAAAGGAGGGATTGGTTTACATGTGGATTCAAAGTAGGAAAAAAAAAATACTCAGAAAAAAAGTGACTTTAAAACTCTTCCCATGGGCAGTGACGTAGAATGGATTCACCACGGAACCTGCATTCCTGCAAAGATAGTATAAGCATAACATGTTTAAGTCAGAGACTGCTCTACAAAGGTGCACAGGCAAACAAATGTTCAAGTCAAGCAAAACTCTCATGTAAAGACTCAGACATGGTAAGGAGCTTCTACACCAAGGACAATCTAGAACAGACCTTGTGATAGAACAAGGTGGAACATAGAAAGGAGGCTCCAGATAACACTAGCCTACAGGCTCTTCCCTTAGCTACTGTGCTCAAAGAGTTACTATCAACTCCTGCAAAAGAGAAACCAAACTGTTGCCAGCATCCACTGTGTTATCATTTATAGATTAAACTGTAAATATTCTCATTCCAGAGTGTATATTTAGTCATTCTCAACAAATCCTTTTGTAATTTTTATACACATCCCAAGTTAACACCCCCCACATGGGTGTTACTGCATTTAGGTAGTTGGAATAGTTAGATCATATAGATTACAAACCAGATTCAGTTGTACTGAGTGGGAAAACTAGGTAGGCATCCCCCCTATAGAATTTTGATCAAATGTGTTACCCAGGGAGCTTAACCTTTCCAAGTCACTAAACAGTAGGGAAGTATCCTGGCAGGTTAGGTCATTGTGCTTTTTCACCCGTAGAAGTTCTGACATTTGTGCTAAATATCATTGGTTATTTGCTCACTATCCTATGAAATATCAACAATTCAAAAACATCTCAATGTCTTAGAACTTTTGTGATCTTCTTGGTTAATGCTCTTATGCCTTAGCTGAGGGAGGAAACTGGTGCCCAAAGAAAATAAATGAGTTATACTTAGTAACTAAACAATTAGCTATTGACATAATAATACATGGAGTTTTAGTATTCTGATTCTTACTTCACTGTTATATTCTTTGTGTTAAGCTTGCTTTTCTAGTTGATTCTTCTTTCTTTTTAATTTTTAAAATTACTGAAGTAATACATGAATTTATGGTCTTTTTAAACCTTACATTATAAAGTCCATACACTACTAATTTTAGTTCATTACTCTTGTCTTCAGAATTAACCACATAAGTGTTGAGTATCTTTTCCCTTAAATATATACATAACCATGTTTGTATATATTTTCGTAGAACACATAGAGTATTGCCTGTAGGTTTTTATTATTTAAATAAGATAATACTATACTATACTATATTTTTATATACTATAGTATATATAGTATAATACTATATATACTATAGTATATACCCATATATAATGTATTATACCCACTATAATACTATACTATATTTTTCTGCAATTTGCTTTTACTTTACTCAACAGTGTATTTTTATGATTTACCCATAATGATGCACAGATTCAGTTCTTTCATTTTAATTAATATATGGTATTCCATCATCCAAACAGACCACATTTAATGTATCTATCTTATTTATGTGTTTCCCTTCTAGTTCACATTTTGTTTATAATACTAACTACTAAAACTAATTAAATTTATGCATTCAATAGTTAAGATCTTTTTAATCACTCAGAAAGATCCTCTGAAAGAGAATTGCTATGGTCGGAATGTTTATGTCCCCTCAAAATTTGTATGTCGAAATCCTGAACCCCAAAGTGATGCTATTAGGAGATTGGACTTTTGGAAGATGCTTAGGTTATGACGGTAGAGCCCTCATGAATGATATTAGTGCCCTTATAAGAGAGGCTCCAAAAAGATCCCTAACCCTTCTACCCAGTGAGGACATAGCAAGAAAGTGCCAGCTATGGGCGAAGAAGAGGGTCCTCACCGGAACACACCCATGCTGGCAATTTGATATTGGATTTCCCAGCCTTTAGAAATGTGAGAAATAAATTTCCATTGTTTATAATCCACCCAGTCTATGGTATTTTGTTATAGCAGCTCAAACACACAAAGATGGGGATAAACTGCCATTTGGAATTATGGCCCCTGGAAGAAGAAGATTTGGATTTTTATTACTTGATTTTACATTAAACACATTAGCAGTCCTAGAGTCATAGATCATAGAATTAGGAGAAGCATCAGAAATCCTCCAGTTTGCCTTCCTCCTTTGCAAGAACAACAATAGATATGAAGAATTTAATCTGACTTTTCCCCCAAATTATAGAAGGACAATTGATGGTTTATGCCCTCTATTTATCTCTGTTTTGTGAGCCATTTTTAGTGCCATCTCCCAGGTTAAAATTCCTTGAGTCACCCTTGGCTTCTTCCCTGTGTATCTCCCAATTCACCCCCCCCCCCATTTATCATGTCACTCCTAGGAAACCTTCAGTGATTCAGATAAATTCTAGACTCCTCTCTTCCATGTCTACACAGAATCACTCCTCTATGATGTAAATCATCGCTCTATAATGTAAGCTCTATAATGGCAAAAACCAATTCTCCTTTCTTTTGTCCATGACAGATAAGTGTACTCTATGACAACACTCTTTCCTTCTCAGATGCATCCTTAGAATTATCAGTACAGTCCCAAGATCTTTATCAACACTGTCCTACAAAAAAAATCAAATTGGCAAGTGCCATGGAACCTACTTCTCATCCTTGATGTGCAACTTTGTCTGTTTCTAGGCCAGGCACTCATGGTTCCCTGGAATTGGTAGTTTATGGTTTATACATATCACTTAACTTTTACCTTTGCTTTGTTTTTATTATTCTTATCTGGCTTATCTCATGCACTTGAGCTGTTCAAAGGTCCCCCATCTTCAGGATCCAATTCAGTCCCCTCTTTTCCTTGAAGCCTGCTTTGACTGTTCCTGTCTACAGTCTTCATTCCTGCATTACATACCTTATATTAATGTTTAAATAACTTATGCATCTCATTCTTCTCCTAGATGCTCTTCATTTCCCCTGTCTTCCATAAAACATCTACCATAGTACTGAGAATCTAGTACAATCCAGTGGCTCATTGTGTAAGCAAATGACTATTGAGTAGGAAACATTAAGTAAGGGTAAAGCCTTGCATATGGAAATGTTTTGAAAGGACTGTGATGATAATTTGTCAAAAATTATTATCATATCCTGGCAAATGACTTCAGCATTTTAAAAAATGCACTATTTTAAATATTTCCATTCTCATAATAACAGTAATATATGTTTATTGTAGAATTCTCAGAAAAAGCACAGCACCTAGAGATAACTTCTGAGGGTACTTTGTTCTTCTATCCCCCTATCTCTGTCCCCCCACCCACCAGCAAGGCTATGTATCTTTATATTTATTTGCTTAGTTTTGAGACAATTCCAGAACAATCAGCAATTATAATTTTGTACCTTGCTATTTTGCAATTAATATTATATTAGCATCATTTTCTCCATTTAATAGTGAATTAAAAAGTTTGTTATGGCTACCTAATATTCCATTACATGAAGTATTTCATGATGTCTCCAATCACCTGTTATGGAAAATTTATGTATTTCTAGTTTTTCATTGCTACAAATTAATGAGCTAAGAATTATTGAGTACTCTCTCAATAATCCTGCTAAGTCTTTTATATTTAGTGACACTTTAAAGATCTATAACTGTCCTTTATTGGAGGTACTTTTATTGTACCCATTTTTTTACATGAGCAAACTAATGACCATACAGGTTGGGTTCTTTATCCAAAAGCCAGAATTCTAACCCAAGTTTATCTGGCTCAAGAACCAGTGTCAACCATTAAATATAATCATGACAAATTCACCTAATACAGAATTCTTTGTTCACATGTTTAATACTCTCTAATGAAAAAATAACAACAATACAATTACTAAATTAGGGGTCATGAATAGACATCCTATTATCAAATTGCTTTTCAAAAAGATTTATACTGATTTATACTCAATATATACAGTATCTGAGCCTTTCCTCTTTCTCTGAGAGAGACATGGAATCCTTGGTCATACATATCCACTATTAAACCTTTTAACTTAACTACTCAATTATAGTATCTATCATAATATATTTGTTTATTTATAATACTTCAGTCTGTCTTGCTATACTGTGAAATCTTTGAGAGCAAGACTGAGCCTCATTTGCCTTTTAATTTGCAATACCTACCACTGTGCTAGATACATAGTAGATTCTCAGTATGACTTTTGTCAAAAACATTAAAAATCCCAACATGCCTTGTAGTTTCCTGCGGCAGTTTTTTTTATTTTATTAATTTATTTTTTTAATATTTAAATAATTTATTTTCAAATTGGTTTCCATGTAACACCCAGTGTTCATCCCAACAAGTGCCCTCTTCAATGCCCGTTACCCCCTCTCCCCCCTCCCACAACTCCCTCACCCTCAGTTTGTTCTTAGTCTTTGAGAGTCTCTCATGTTTTGTCTCCCTCCCTCTCTGTGTCTTTTTTTCCTTTCCCCTCTTCCCCTCCCCCATGGTTTTTGCTTAGTCTCTCAAAATCCACCTATGTGTGGAAACATATGGTATCTGTCTTTTTCTGACTGACTTATTTCATTTAACATAATACCCTCCAGTTCCATCCACGTTGCTACACATAGCCAGATTTCATTTTTTCTCATTGCCACGTAGTATTCCATTATATATATGTCCGTGTGGCAGTTTGATGTACACAAGTATATGTCACTTCACTGTGCTTTCAGTCTCTCTGCTTCTTTAATATGCAGCTCATCTCTAGAAATTCTGGTTTTCTCACTGATCCTATGTGCCCTTCCACCTTTTTTCTCACACCACCTAATTCTTGACTCTCCAAAACCTAAACTATGACCTGTTTCATGAAGCCTTTGCTTTTACAATCTTCCTTTCCAGTGCTGGACTTTCACCTTCCAGATTCCTAGAAGATTGACTACTCATAATATATACTGTAGCAGCAGGTTTTATAAAATTTAGCGACTCATTATACAATTCCTTTAATCAAACTTAAATAATCTTAATGTCACTTATTCCTCATACTTCTTATTCCCTGCTTTCCTTGAACATATTTTAAGACCCTGGGCAATTCAACCTTTCTCCAAGCTTTGTGCAGTGGTCCAGTAGAAGTACTCAGAATTCCTCCAGACACTTGGGGATGGCCCAAGGGGCTGTTCTGTTCCCAGGCTTCTCTCTAGTTGTGTAGCTTCTGCCATCATGATATTTTGGAAGAAAGTTCAAGAGTCATTGATTTTTCCTAATATCTTATAATGAAAATGTTTCATCACAATGCAACTAGAAGTTCCTAGAATCCTATAGATGAGTTCAGAACATTTTGTCTTGAGAGTGGTTTACGGAGTTAATTAAATGGTTTCATTGGCCATCTACTAGAATCTTAATTACTAGTATCTTTGATCAACATAAGATCACTGAGTTTCCTGTGGCTGAAAAAATACTACCAGATAATGAAAACTAGCTGTGGTTGCACAAGCTCCTGTCCCCAAATGAGGCCACTCTATTTTGTTCACCCATCAGCTTCCATTGCAGTTTATGTGAATATTGTTTTTAGCACAGTCTGCACTTCATAGATGACCATATGCTTTTCTCCTTTTGGTATCAACACAGCTTTTAAAGTTAAAAATTCTTTGGCATATTAATATGCCCTAATAAATCAAGTACATATGTCTTTAAACCACAAACACAAATATTCCATTTGCCATTAAATTTGTTGATACATTTGATTTATCATATTTTCTATTTTACTGTCACTAGAACTTGCCAACTTGCCTTTTGAAATTGGCACTTATGGAAAATTAATATTTAATGTAGAAATTGAAGAGCCTGGAGGTTGGTGAAGAGAGGAAGCAGTGGGCTAGAGAGGAAAGGAAAATTTGAAACGAGACTACCTTTGCATGTATGGCAGTCTTCACATAGTGGGAATGAAGGAGGTACCACAGGAAATAAAAGGCACCACAAGAAGTGAGGGACTGAGGACAGGAGGAGCCAAAAATGGGAAAGAAGCATTAGATGTAATGGAAGAGTTCAGAAGAACTGGCAGGAAAAAGGAATGATGGAGAAACCCTTGGCAAAGATGAAGGTCACCACCAAAATAAGTCATTACCAGAGAAGAAGAAAAACACAGAATTTAAACAAGAGGCTCTACACCTCTCCAGCTTCCATACTCCACCTTTATTTTCAGTAGCTCTTAGTAATTGAACAATGACTTTCACAGCTAGAAAACTTTATTACATAGAGGGGAAGTGACTCAGGAATGAAACTGTTTACTGACTAGATAAATGCTGTGATTCCGGTAGGTGCTATGGCTCCTTTAATGAAAGATTGATTCCAGATTTTAGCAGAAAATAGCCTGGCAAAAGCAATAATGCTTCTTTGGGCTTGGCGTGAAACTCCACCACTTTTGTGGCTCCCTCTGTCTATTATATTTTGCCAGGCCAATTCCATGCTTAGTAAGAGAGGCAAGAAACTACTGTTTATGCAGGAGGGACTGTTCATGTTGGAAACAGAGAAGGGGAAATCGGAGGTTGTGATTTAAACACTTGTTTTTTGTTGTTGTTGTTTAATTCATTACAGTGAAGACTTATTGAACACCTAATAAGTGTCAAGTGCTGCACTAGATTCTAAGAATGAAGAACTCACTGATATTTAAGGAATCACCGTGGGTTAATTCGGGGATTGGCAAACTGTAGCCTGTGGACCTGATGTGCCCACTGCCTGTTTTTGTCAAGTTCATTGGACCATTCATTTGCATACTGTCTCTGGCTCCTTTTGTGTTACAGTGGCAGAGTTGAGTAATCAGAACAGGGACTAGATAGCCTGCAACAGTAAAATATGCTTATTATCTTGCTCTGTACAGAAAAAGTTTGCTGACTGGTAGATAAATACAGTTGTTATAGTGGAGTTATGTTGGAGTTCAATAAATTACAGGAGAAAGATCCAGGGATGTTAGTGAAAGCTTCAAAGAAGGGTTGATACGTGGCATTTGATTTCAGTTTTGAGAGACATAAAGGAGTTTCTGGGAATGAAGAAATAAGAGTAGCACTTTGGGAGCAGCAATGACAAAGATATTACTGTGAAATCACTTGTGAGTTTTAGAAATCTGCCCATTGCTTGTTCTGGCTGAAGCATAGGTTGGGGTGGGTGGCTAAGATTGGAGTTTGGGGGCTAGAGGGACCAGTAGGATCCAGATTCTATATAGAAGGACCTCATACTGAGAACTTCACATGCAAACATTCAGCATGGCAAGACACCCATATTAGTAGCACACAATCTCTACCCTCATGAAGCTCAGCCTCCAATAGGATGTATAAGCCATTAAATAAAACACATAACAGAATGAGATAAATGCTATAGAAAAGTCCAAACAAAACATAACGAGAATCCTTTTAGTATGGAGAAAACACATCTGATTGGAGAGATGAGAAAATTAATTTATATTAATGTTAATAGTGCACCTTGAAGGATGGCTGTAATTTTGGGGGGAGGTACAGAGGCAGTTGGGCACAAGCAGAGAAATTAGCCTATAGGCAAAAAAGAAATGTTAAGAGTTTGGAGATGTGTCTTAGCCCAGATTCCCTAGTAAATGAGATCTGAGGTCAAAGCTTTGCTGTAATATTTTATTTCGTAGAGTAATCCCAGGGAAGCAGAAGGCAGGGGTGAAAGGCAGTGAGGCAGAGATGGAGGGACAGCAAATATAAAGGGAACATTTCCCAGGCTGGCCACAGCTGCATAGAAAGCACAGCTGATTGCTGTGACTTTGGGGACAGCTTCCTAAAGCCTGGATTTATTTCCATGTTTCAGAACAGTCCACATGATAGAGTAGGTGAAAGAATGAGGGAAGAATTCCCCCGTCCCCTCCCTCTCTTTCTCTCCCTCCCCTTCCCCCATCTATCTCTTTCTCTGTCTTTCCTTTCTCTTTCATTTCATTGGTCAATTCACTCCTTTGGCCATTAACTTCCCTGTACTGCTGGGTTGTGCCACCCAGTCCTCTTAACTACTGGGAAAGTAAGAACCTCCATGTGTTCAGGGTGGCTTGACTGCCTGTGTGCCTGTTTCTCCTTGCCAGTCAGTGCCATAGCAGAACTCTGGTCTGTAGCAGCAGTGGTAGCAGCAGTAGCAGTGACCTGATTTCAAAATCTTGGGGACAGTGCAAAACTTTCCTAGGGCCACTGCAGCCAGAAAACATATAGGCAGATTTATGGTGGCACATAAGCTGAGTCCAATACAAAAAGCATTAAATTTCTTGTCTGGAATATAAGGTAGAGAGTTAATGGGAGAGAAGGCCAGAAAGGTTGGAATGCCTTCATGGAAGACACTGGTTATTGAGGGAGGAAGATAGGGAGCAGCAAATCTATAAGGTCACAGCCACCAAAGATGGCAACACCAATGATGTATGGGGTTGGGTTCTTTCTTTGTTGAGGCCAACACTGTCCCTTTAGAGAGACAGTATAGTAGTTAAAACAATGGTCCTGGAGCCAAAATGCCTGGATTCAAATCCTGGTTCTACCCTTCCCAGCTAATATGTCTCCATTTCCTTATCTTTGAGTGAGAACTATGATAGTTGCCTCTTAATAAGGTTGTTGAAAGGATAAAATGAAATAATATATGTGAGGTGCTTAGCATAATTATTTTCAGTGCTTATCTATATTACTTTAGGACAAAAATCTTAGTTGTAATCCTGAAATCCACAAATCACTGAAAACAGAAAGTTATTTTGTAACTCATTTGATGGCAAGGGCTCATCTGAGCTTATTAGAGTCTTTATGTATCAAACATAGTATCAAGGTTTGTTTGTTTTTGTCTTTATCTCATCATATGAACCTCATATGTTTCACGATGGAAATATTAATGTGTTTAGTTAAAGGGTGTTATTCCAGGCCCTGATGGGGTCGTTTTATGTCATTTGATCTGTGCACCACATTCCTACTTTTAAAAGCCCCAAATTTCCAAATTTTGAAACATAATTGCACAAGGATTTCAAATAAGGGATTATGCATTTGTATTATTCAAAGATTTGAAATGACAATGTAGGGGTTAACACTGATTCTTCCTATCCATCCTATAATAAAAATACATTAAAAATTCTTGGGAACCTTTGAATTGCTTTCAAAACATAACCCAGTGTGTGAACTTTTGAAAAATATGTTTCTATACATTTTTAATGAAAAAAGAAAAATTTGAACCATCTGCCCACCATTTTGCTCCATTCTCAACCCCCTGATGTAATAACCAGTAGTAACACTTTGGCCTAACACTTCACATATCCTGAAATATTTTCAAGGATAACCTATCAAGATAAACTACTTTTGGAATATGGTTTCCACCCAAACATGGAAGACTAGTAGTTTAATGAGAAACTCTTTCTTAAAACTGCATTGCATGTAACATTGTGTCAACTATACTTCAACTAAAAAAACCCAAAACTACATGACATTGGAGTAAACCTTAGCAGAAGATGGGGAGGGTGGGGAGGAGGGAAGAGAAAAAAAAATAGTTACAAACAGAGAGGGAGGGAGCCAAACCATAAGAGACTTTTTAATACAGGGAACAAACTGAGGGTTGATGGGGGGGGGGTAGGGGGTGGAGGAGAGGGGAAAATGGGTGTTGGGCATTGAAGAGGGCACTTGTTGGGATGAGTACTTGGTGTTGTATGTAAGCCAATTTGACAAAAAAAATATATTTAAAAAAATTCATTTATAAAAGTGCTTGATTTTTGTCCAAATGGACTATATTTTGGCATAAGATTTAATAACATTTCTTAAGTCTACATATATAGAACTGAAGGCTTTCTTTCAAAAAGACCATTAAAACTTGTCATTTTGGTTACATAACTTCTGTTTCTGCTCAAGAAAAAAATGAGACAAAGGAACCCTTTAAAATGTTGAGGTGCAAAATCAAAACCCGAAAACCTGGTGGTCAACTTTTGAATTCCTGTATTAGTTTCTACTTTACCTACCTCTAAGCCTAATGACATTGCTTATTGTCCATCTAAACTGTAGTTTCCGTATTGGATGCCAACTGTGTGGATTTCCCAGCCTCATCAAATGTCAGAAAGCATTTTGAAGTGAAACCTGGAGTGATTTCAGTCTAACTCCCTACACATGCCCCAAGGCTTCCAGGCTCTGGAATGATACTTACTTGCTATTTAGGGGTTTTACCTTTCATTTTTAAAAATCTCACAACTTTAAAAACCTGAATTTTATCTTTTAAAGAAGCGAACCATTTGATTATTTTCTATAAATTTACCATTGGCCAATTTCTGCAATTATCTTAGACTTACTCCTTGGTCATACATCAGGCATGTCTCAAAGGTATCTAACATTAATACTTCCAGGAAAATAGATGCCTTATAACTAAAAAACAAAACAAAACAAAAAAATGGGATATTATGAAGGGGAAGGCCATAGTAGGAGTGCGTCTTTAGAATGTTGCAGTTTCCTCCCACTTTGCAGTAGCATTTATGGTGCTATTTGGGAGTTCACTAAAGGAGTGAACTTGGTAAATCTAAACAATGTGAAAATTATTGATGGCATATGTTTGTGGCTGAGTGCAGCCTAATAGAGTATGTTATTTTGTTTCCTGTCTAAGTTCTTTGCTAAGAGACAAGGAATCAGGCAGATGGAGATTAAAAATGCCAGGATCATTACTGACGGATTTATAGGAAAATGAGGCTTACACAGAAGGAAATAATGGGGTTTTTAATGCTTAACTCCATTAATGTCCAGACTTAGTCACTCAGTGTCAGGTAGTGCTGGTCAACTGCAGCCTTCCACACACAAGGTCAGGGCGGCTACTGTGAAACTCACTGAATGACCCAGAACAGACTAGAGTGTATCTTCCTCAAATCCAGTAGATACAAAGAAAAGAAGGAAGGGGCTCAGCCATCATTGTCCAGTTTCTACTCCTAAATTTATGAATCAGATAATTTAATCCTTCTCCGAGGAGGAAAAGTTAGTGAGGGCATAGATAAAATCAAGAGTGTTATACTGATTATGTCCCTTTTCATGGAAACACGAGTCAAGGGTAAAGGCACTATCTTTCAATGAAACATGGTCTGATAGGTAAAGGGGATTTAGAGTATACTTATCATGATGAGCACTGAGTAATGTACAGACTTGTTGAATGACCATATTGTACACCTGAAACTAACATAACACTGTATGTTAATTATACTGGAGTTTAAAAGTGTAAAAAAATTTTTAAAAATACATGGACCTAATAAAATAATACAAGGGGTATGAACATCATTTACATCAGCATTCCTACTTCTGTCCTTCCCATCCAAGGACACATGTAGGGGGCCTAGAATCAAGCATTTATCTTCCATGGCAAAAATTTGAGGTATATTCACTGAAAAAAACATTATACTAATTGTCAGAGAATGCCACAGAGTAAACCTTTCCTCTTTTAGAAACGTAGCAATATACATCACTTGTGATGTATTTTAGAATATTTAGATCTCAAATTTCAGGGATAAAATTTTTGTTGGCAGTCTGTATACCACATACATTACTTTGTCAGGGTATCCTAATAGAGTCAGAGAACCTTAGCAAATTTGGCTCAGATGGTGAGCATGGAAGCTTTCACCAGGGCCATCAAAAAGGGCCCATCAAAAAGTGTAAGTATGTACACTTAATGGGAGAGGCACACACTTCAGTCTAAACTATCAGACTATACCTTACTCCCCATTTTGACCACAACTGTAGTGAAAAAAGTACCAAGGAGTCCGGTTTCTGCTCTTCTCAGGAAACACTCTTTTCTATTACGACACCAAAACCACATCAACAAAATCCCAAAGCAGAACATCAAACGCAATGGGAAATGGGCACACTTACATATGCTAGGTAATACCAGCATCCTCATTTGATTGAATCCTTTCTGGCACAATCCCTATCATAAATATGACACTATTGCCATGGAAGTTGGTTGCTCCTTTTTTCCTCCTGAAAAGAGTCTTTTGTTCCACTATAGAGGATAAGATAGAGGGAGGACACACAGAAGAGGGGACATGATAAAATTAGTAGATTTAAAGTACTAGCAATACCAATGCCAGTTTAACTGAAAATCACGAGTAGCATGTCTGAGAGCAATGGTAAATCCCAGAGAACTATCCTGATAAGAGAAGAAATCATTCTTTTCCAAGTTAGTTTTGCTCATTCAGATGGAGGGGACACATTAAATAACACACAATTACATATGACAGATCTCTCATTATAAGGTTATTGTTCTACATCTCAGTGTCATTCTTTCTTTTGCTTGATTCAGAAAGTGTATGCCCTATACGGTAAATCTCTACTTGGTTGCATAAGCAAAATTTCTGTTCTCTTAGTTAGGTGAAAATTATCCTGCTATAGTAGTACCACAAGCATATTATAGCTTCTTAGTAGATAACCTTCCAAATCTGACTACCAGAAATGCCATAGTCTTCTATAGCTTCCCATTTGTATTTCCTGGGGATAAAAAACAGATAATGAGTGTAAAGTATGTAGTCCAAGGCCTGATGTATACTATGCCCTTAATAAATAGAAGCTACAGAGCCCCATTTGCTAACCCCAGACTCATCTCAGATCCTGAGATAGTTCTGATGTTGGCATCCTTGCCCTCTCTTCCCCTATCTAATGGCCCTTGGAACTTAGTTTCATTTCTTAGACCCCAAGTCCAACTAAGATTGATGGCTTGTCACATGCCCTCTGAGTGACCTTACTTCCAACCTGAGTCAGGACCCCACGAACCAGGAATGAGAATCTGGAGAGCCCTTTATTTTACAGCCGTTTCTTTTCCTCTGTTTTATGAGTCCTAGCCATGGGTTCTTTATTTTTATTTCCTACTTCATGGTTTCTGTTTAGTTTTCCTGTTTAGCACCCCTGTTCAGCTTAGGGTATTTCTCTGAATTCTATCCAGCATCTTGCCTGGCTCTTGGAAGCCTTCTCTCTCAAAGCTGAATCCTAGTCTCCTCATATTTCTGCCTGAGAAGAGACATATACATGGACAAACTCAAAGCCAGCTGTTGTTCGCCTTTCCTAGATATTCTCCACCGCTGCAATCCTCGTTCCTGCATGCCGTTGGCCAGATGGGCACTGAAAATCATCTTAGCTCTTTGAAGCTTCTGTGTCTGAAATGCCCCTACTCACACCATCCTATATCCTGGTGACATTGATGCTACTGGAACCTGGTTTTCTACCTCCCCACAAAAGATGTGTCTGTGGCCCAATGTGCATCTCACCTTACCTCTCTGTGACAACACTAATTTTCCAGGCTGGGCTACAAACTGGCTCATCTCCCAAGTGCAGGGGATGGGACAAGAATAGAGAGGGGGTCATAAAGTTCATCACTCAAAAGTGTTTACGAGTTGCATCCTGGCCCCTCGAACTCAAATGAGCTGAGAAAGTGATCTTTCCTTTCTCTTTGTCTTTCTAGAATCACAATCCCTGCAACATTTTATTCATTAGATTTATTTTCCTTATTTTTTCTCAGCTCAGAACTTCTGTGCAAGATGGAATGAGAAAGTGACAAACCCCTTCAGGCCACAATCAGGAATTGTTTCAATTACCTCTTTTCTTGATGAAGCCCAGGGTATAGGTCCTGATGAAGCTATATCAGCACTTTTTCTGTTTTCCTTACAGAACAAATTGCCAGCAGGATTCCTGTTTATGAGGGTAGGAATTGCTTGTACAAATTTCCCATAAGGATTCTGACAGAAGCTTCTCTCTGCTAAAGCAAAGGGCTCCTTGTATCACTGATTTTGGGCATGCAGCCAGAATAAGTCTGAAATCCCTTATGCCTACCAAGATACCCTTCCCCCAAACTGTACAATCTGATTTGTTTGAGAAACACAATTCATTTTTGTAATTATCTCAGAAGGGAGAAGTCTAAGTCTGTGTAATTATGGTGTTCATGCATTTTGAGGATTTTCTTAAGGTTGGATGTCAGCAGGGTACCCAGGAAAAAGCTGAGTAGTAGATCTAAGTGTTGAGGCCTCAAGCAGAGTAGGGTGGAAGGGTCCTCATAACGACATTCTAAAGCCCAATTCCATACTGATCAGTGCATCTGTGAGAGGCTAGATAAACAGCAGCAGCAGCAATGGCAAAGACAGCCATCTCTCCTAGGCTAATCCACTTTGAACAAACGTGTGAAAGTGGAAGCCTCAGAGGTGGTATTATAAGTTAGAACAGTGACAGTTAGACTAATGAACTGTGCCACACAATATGAACGAACAATAATAATCATGACAACCTTTTATTAACCATTGAATAAATTGTTATGCATACATTACATCAGCAATATTTTTTCAAGTGTCTTCTAATTGCCAGACACCTTTCTAGGTACCAGAAATGCAGCAATGAATAGATAAAATAGATGGGTAGAAAACAGATAAAGTCATTGCCCTTATGGCTCAATCTAATACTCTTTAAATACCACCAAAGTACTTCTAAGTCTGAGTTTTATCCACTAAGCCATGGCACCTCCTTCTGGTTAAAACAAACAAAAAAACAAACAAACACGTGGCCACACACGCAAAAAATGTTAACAGTGGTTGTGTTTGTTTTCAATTGTGGAGAGCAAGGACATATCAGCCATTGGCTTAAAGCATTTGCTTCTTCCTTGCAGACAATACTAAATTCCAAGCCGGTGAGACTTTGGAGTAGTAGATCTGAGACTTTAATAGGTCTTAGACTTAACTGAGACTTTAATAGGTCTTCTCACTATTCTGTTAGGTTGGTTGGTCCTGAGTGATGTGGAATATGGTTAAGACTCCATAGGTTTCATGGTCATTGCTCCACTGTTACAACTTTTATGCTATAAAGTGTATCTCTTTGCCGGGCAACACTGTATGGGATCCCATGCCTACAAATCCAGCATTCTATAAGTTCTTAGAGGGCGATACTAGAGGAAGCACAGCAGGGAATGCTAAGACATATCTGGAATAAGTTCCAGTTCATTTAAAGACGAATTGAAACTCCTTTGAAGATGAAAGAGGTCTGATGTAAGCAGCTTGCCACAAAGTGACTGGCAGCTATTTTGGGGAGATGGTGCCCTATCAAGGGAGTCAGTGTTGATTTTTGCTGGCATTTTGGTCATGTCAGAGGCTAGGTTAGCCTAGATAAGAGGGACCCCAAACTCTGGGCCCATCCATAGCCTTTTTCTCTGCCAACATGGCTACTCAGTTCGTGGGCCCATTGACAATCACATGAGTGGTCAAGATAGAGGCTGGCTGACAACCACTGGATGGTGCATCATCTTGTCCACCCACTTAAGCACCTCCTCACAATGGAGGTCCTCTGGTGGACATTAACATAAAATAAATTTTTTTTTCCTCACTTTCATTGGTATATCTATATATCCTTGTCTCTGATCTAATCTTGCTCCTTTAGGCCCCTGACTGAGTACACAAGCCTTTCGCCAGTGCTCAAAGATCTGTGTAAGTTATTAACTCAAGTCATTTTTCAATTCATAAAAAGGGAATGGTCAAAGCACTCTTACACCGCTCCATTTAGAGGATTTACCTTATTGCAATTTTTTAGTATCTATCCTGAATGGGGCTGTTCTAAAGGACCAGTCTATTTTCAGCTCAAATCAACATAGTGGGGGAAAAAAAGACCTTGTGAGTCAGGTTTTTGTTCTTTTTTTTCTGCCTATACCATTTAGTTGCAGTTACATAGATGTAAACTGTGGAAGAAGCATCACTAATATGTTCAAGCACATCTTAGGTAGAGCTTACTTATATCTCTAGATCTGTTTGGACTTGATCCTAAATATACATTTTCTATTGTTCAGTATCTAGTAGGCTGTTGCTGTGCCCAATATTATAATTTGGAGAATATGATCATATCCATCTCATGTTTGATGGCTTCACTTACCTGGTAATCTGTTGTCGAGTGCTCAGTCTTTTTTTTTTTTTTAAGTTTATTTTTTTTGAGAGAGAGAAGGAAAAAGAGAGAGAGAAAGAGGGAGAGAGAGAGAGAGAAAGAGAAGGGGAGAGGCAGAGAGAGAGGGAGGAAGAGAATCCCAAGCAAGGGATTGAACTCACAAACCATAAGATCATGACTTGAGCTGAAATCCAGAATTGGATGCTTGACTGAGTTACCCATGTGCTTCTGTTGGGTGCTCAGTCTTTACCAGGACCCAGCAACACTCCAGGAGGTGCTTTTTAAATAGTAACCAGTTCTCAGCTGTGGAAGGGGTCTGTGCTGTGTCTCTCCTATTGGGGTTTGACAGAAGTTCCAGACAGCATCCTTATATATCACAGATAGTTCTAGAACCATTGGTTCTGCCAAATTATATGGCTCAAGTAGCAGAGAGGCTAGCACCAGAGCCAAGACCTGTTACAGGTCTCAGCCTGTATGAGGCTCAGCCCCATTCAAAACTGTCAGTCTTTCAAGTCATCAGATAAATGGATTAGAGAGCTATTTGAGAATTAGAGAACTATTCTCAAAATATAGTTACAAAATCCAAATAGGTGTAAAATATGCCATGCTTTCTTCTTAGCAGTAAAAGGTACAAAATACAAAAGTTGCACTCATCCTTAGATGTCTCAGCATGTCTTAGACCATTGGACCTCTAAACATTCACTAATGTGGTATGTAGTTAGTTCTTTCTGGGATTTATCTCCAATCCTCTGACATGTATTTGTCTTGCTAGGGTACCAGCAAGGGTACTACTTTCTGTTCACCAAGTCTAATATGCATCTCTTCAATATTGTGGACCAGTATAATTCCGGAGAAATGTCAAGGTTCATGTTGACTATGCTGTGACAGAGAGCTTGAGACTTAATACAGCCCTGGGAAAAAAAAAAATAAATGTATAATGCTATCCTCATCACATAAAAGGAAACTACTTTTGACCCTCTTTTCTGATAGAATTAGGGAAGAATACATTCACAAGATCAGTAGCCTCATACTCAGTACGAAAGTCTGTGTTTCTCTGTTTCACAAAGATTTCACATCCAGCACAGTAGGTGCATTGGGATGGCCATAACACTTGATGACGTTTATGAGTCTCCTGTCTTCCACCACGACGCATAGGCTTTATTTCTTCAGGGTCTATACAGGTGAATATAGATGAATTTAATAAGGATATATGGGGAGCACTATCCTTGCATCCTTTAAGTCTGATGATAGGGCTATTCTCCACATTTATCTTGGAATGGAGTATTTCTTATGCTTAAGTTTCTTGGCAAGGGGTAGAAGCAATCTCAGGAGTTTCCTGTAACTTTGACTTGTACTCCATAGGTCAGGAAATAATTAGTGCTCTTCCAGCTTTTAAGTGTATCTACCTCAGTTATACCCTAGAGAATTGGAAAATGAATCTGTGGACTCAATGAACCCTCTGTGGAATGGACTTATGTCAGAACTGCTCATCACCTGGCCTTTACTAGCTTCCATCTGGAGCTCCTGGATACTCATGGATACTTTATATCAGTATCAGCTTAGATCTTGTATTCAACTGTCCTTGAATGGTCTAAGTATTCCATTTCTTTTTGTATAGTTACTCTAATAAATCAATTTTAGAGAATATTATAGATATATATTCTTATAATGTATTATTCATTAAGAGAAACAAGCCTCTTCTTCAATTGATAACCTGTGGATAAGTGAACTAATTGAGATCTGGAATTTGAGTGAAGGACTACAGTTTTTCATTGTGTTGGCTGACATCAGCCATCTCTTGATTTGTTGTTGTTGTTGGGTGGTACAGAGGAGGTTACAACAAAGTTGAGTAATATCTTTGTTAGCCATCCATCTATTATGTCCCCTGGAACATACTAATGTATGAACCATTATCATAGAATCCTTCAGGTCAAGTCAGCTTGATTGATATCTTGGCCCTTCTGATAATAATAATCACATCTACTTGGCCTCTAATGGTTGAGTACCGTCATTTTCCCTTTACTATTCTGAAATCATTAGATCATTTAATAACACATTGATATTTAGCAGTCTAACACCAAGATAGCAATTCTACTACAATACCAACAGATAGAAGTCTCCACTGAGCTTCTAAAATCTACTCTTCATGGAGTCTTCATTGTGGCCTTGGTACAGGAGTATCTATCTATGGGCCCTTCCAGTGAATAGTCAGTTAGTGGGGTTTTCTGGTCTCACATAATAAATCCATTCTAACATTGTCACATTTCTTATTAGAGTTTTGGCTCCGTCTATTTTCTGTCTAGGCAGTTCTGGCATCTCCACCTCATTTACTGTGCACCATCATTGTGGACAATCTTCAAGGAATCCAACAGTGGATTAGAACTGGTTCCAGATCTCTTTGCCAGAGCAGCAAATCCTGAATCTTTGTTCAGCCTGTGCTGAGACAAGACCTAAGTTATTGTTCTTGGCAAAAAAGATTTGAGTGGTAGTGGATTTTGAAGAGAAAAAACCAATACTCTGCAAGGCATCTGTGTCAGTTAAGACCTTGTCAAGGTGGTTAGGCAATGGAAGTTGCTCTTTGCTAATAAGGGGGAATTCCTTTTGCCAGCATGGAGTGTATAGGAGAATCTCAAGGATTAAGATTCTCAGGCTCCTTCACTTACTGGTTGAGGGGTGCCCTCAGGTCATTAATTTTTCTTCACTTCCATACTCCACATGAGGAAAGAGCAGCATCCTCCTATTTGCCATACCACCGTGTCAGAGAAGACCCACAACAGTAAGTCAAAAATAGGTGGTATGTCCTATTGAGGACATGTTGCCAGTGAGTCAAAGACCATAAGAACCATTTGCTATAACCATAGTTGGAATCAGAAGTGAGGCCAAGAGAATGGGAGACAGTGCACAGAGGTGTCTGTAATAAATAGGAAGAATAGGAAAAAGAAGTGGAGGAAGAAGACTGGCTTACGTTAATTGTCCATGATAATACCTTTAGTACCTGGCAGAGAGTGGGAATTAAAAGCTAGTCTCTCTGACTCCAGATGTCATCTCTTAACCACTGTTACTTTTCTGGGCAACAGAAAACACAAGAATGAGTATTTTGACCCTCAAGTAGGAGGGCAGAACTCAGCTCAGCAGCCATCTGTGGATGTTTCACCTTTAGCTTCCAAAAATATATAGCTGCCTAGAAAGCTACTGATCCAAAGTCTCAGCGCCTTCTGGAAATTTAAAGCCTGATAAGCACTTATCCAATACGACAAAATTCCCTCAGGAGCTCCAAGACCTTTATAGCTTTCCCTAATCAAGCCTAAGTATTTGTTCTTTGAACACTAAACTTGCTACAGCTCCAGCGTCTTTTTTCTAAAGATTTTTTTCTGCCAGGACTTTCTTTCCCTGTCTCATTGTGTGGTGGACTTCTTCAAATATGAGCTCAAGTACTATCTCTCCAGAGAGGCTGTCTCTGACTACTTCAACAAAAGGAATACACACCACCCCTTTCCTCCATCGCCCTCCACTACATTACCCTAATCTTGTTCTTCATAGCACCATCAAAGGCTTTGAAAATTTGATATTTGTTTATAAGTTTATGGTTGGCTCCCTCTCTAGAATATAAACACCCTGTGGATGGGCACCCTATCTATTCTGTTTACCATTGTATCCCTTATTTTTAAGTTGTGCTGGGCATACTCCAGAAATATATGCTGGATGAACAAATGAAAGTCATGCAATAAACAATTGTTTTCTACTTAATGTCTATGTATGGCTTTCCAAGAATTACCAGATAACTTACAGACCATAGGGACATGATAGCACCAATGGGCCAGGGCCAGTATTACCAGAACACTGCACAGAATGCAGAACAGACTTTATACTCTACTACATGCATTTCTATCTAAACATGACAAAATATTGAGCAATTAGACTAATGATAATATTACCAAATGTACAGACAAAAATTCAGAAGCTTAATAAAGAACAGAAGCCTTTCAGCAATGTGATGCCAACTTTTCATTTATTCTTCCTCTGGGAAAGTGTTGAGGTGATATTGTCCATTAATAGGTGACATCATTGTCCTTGGTGCTAGGAATGAAATACAAAACTGAGCTGCTTGCTAAGAGGTTCAGAGTGTTCTTCTGTGACTTACTTTTTAAAACCATTCACACCTCCTTTGACATTCCAAGCAAGGCCTGGAATTATTGGTCCTTTTAGCCTTTCTTATTGGTTTTCTCTTCAATTCTTGATTTGACTTGACTTAGAACCTGCCTCCAGACCATGTGCTTCACGACTGCTTTTGAAATGGCATAGAAGTCTTTAATGAGGAGTTACTCCAAGCTTTGTAATCTAGCCAAAATCTCAATCCAGCTTCAGATGCTCAGTTTCATAAAACAGAAATGCAGCTTGTCCAGATAAAGAGATGCACATTTTAAATTTGTAACATCCATGTAGTGACTGGAATATTGAGGTTCAAGTTTGGAAGTGACCTTGTCTCATTAATGGTAAACTTGGGAAACTGAGTGATCATTGGGTTGTTGAGTAAACATCAAAACCAAAAAATGGAATATTGCCATTAGGGGGAATATTTCATTCAGGGTCAAAAGGACCAGAGTTCTAATCTAGACTGCTACTCATTAGCTACGTGAACTTGAATAGAGGACTTAACCTTTTGAGTTCTCAATTCCATCATCTATTAAAAGAACAGAGTAAAAATAGTATCTACTTTGTGAGGTTGTGAGGGTGAA
The DNA here is from genome assembly GCA_030068075.1 of Paguma larvata. Taxonomy (NCBI): domain Eukaryota; kingdom Metazoa; phylum Chordata; class Mammalia; order Carnivora; family Viverridae; genus Paguma; species Paguma larvata. The sequence continues at coordinate 58,804,799 of CM057838.1, read as the reverse complement.
CTGAACAAATGCACATAAAGCCCTTAGCACAGCATGTGGCCATGGAAAGCACTCGATAAAAGTTAGCTGTTGATGATACCAATAAAAATCCGCTTGGAATACCTTTCCCTGTGTCTCCATCAGGAACATTTTCTTTCATTCTTCAAGACTGTTCAAAATTGTTTTGCTCTGCTTCCTGCACAAGCGGCCTTAGTTGCCCTCTTTGCCGTGACACCATTGTTCATTTTTCTATACTACTGATGATATTATTATTCATGTCTATATTACAGGGACTAACCCATGATAGTTATTCAATAAATCCTGATTGAATGAACACATACCCTCTGCACATTACCCTTGACCTCACCTGAATCCAGCAGTGGCGCATTGTGAAGTGAGCTTTCTGAAGCTCTAAATTGTTAGAGAAATTACTATTTTATAGGAGCCAGAAGCACACAGAAAAACCTTCCCATTCAATGTCTGGACCAACTGTATTTGTCCCCCAGGCTTTGTGTGGGTAGGAAGAAATCTCAGTGCAAAACCCTAAAATCAAAGTTTTAACATTGCTAACATATTTTGGAAAATGCTGGCCCTGAAAGTAAAGACAGGATCTAGGGGTCACTCTTAGTAAATGCTTCTGCTCGAGATTTGAAAAGCAGTGACAGAAAAGTATCAATAATTCTAGTAGATAATGAAGACAAGTACTTTCTAAAATACCTGCTGCTAAAGTCAGCCCTTAGCTTATTCATTATAATGGTCTTAATATTTAATTTCGTTAGAAAACATCTCCTTCATCCTAAACTTACTCTTCTGGCGTGTCATTAGAGACTCACATGTTCAGAAATGCATAAAATTCCTCACCCCCCTCAATGCTCAGTGAAGAATGAGGGCTCTGTGACCCTTATGACCTTTCCAACTCTGAAATTCTATGATTCTGTGATTCATTCAACCAGATAAAATGTTACTGTTTTTCACAGTTCACACCAGGAAGAGAGAGGATGTCTTACCCATTCAGGTGTGAATTGTGCAAATAATTGTGTGAATTATGCTGTGTAAAAATCTTATTGGTTGGTTCAAAAAGAGATAGTATAGAACTCTCCAAATTGTGTAGTTATTTCGCCAAGAGGAGGATTCTAGAAGACCCCACGTCCAAAACCTCAGGGATTACTGAAGCCAAACTTCATTCCCCTGCATCATCTTGAGACAAAGTCTCTTTCAGTATTCTTGGCTAACCCGCTTTGTAAACTTCTCATTTCAATATCACTTTATCTCTCTTTAGACTATATATATTGCCTAGAAATAGCACCAAATAAATGATCAAGAGCAAATGAATCTGCTGGATCACTCTGGGCGCCCTCTCTCTCTCTCTCTCTCTCTCTCTCTCTCTCTTGGTCTCCCCTCTTTTTTTCTGAGAGATTTTATTTATGACAGTCTCCCTAAGAGTCATCTCATGAATCATCTTACTTCCTCTGAGAATATCTGCTCTCAGAGGCTGTGAACCCTCCAGGGAAAGTTGTTTCTGGCTGAGGTACAGGCTGAGCAAATCAGGAAAATGATTTAGCTTTAGCTGAGAAAGCACTATTTAAATGCAGCATAACCTCTTTCATTGCTATTGTGTTCAGGTATTGCCCTATTACATTCATTCACTTATTCATATCTTCATTTATTCTTTCACTCAATTTTTTCTACATTTACTTACTTTTGCAATCAGAGTTCAACATTAAACAACTCCAGGATATTTCTTACATTACTCAAATGTTACTTCATTTACCATTTTGCTTAAAACTGGGTACAAAAACTAAATGATGCATTTCTGCCTCTTAGATCTTTCCATACATTACACTAGTACTGTATTATGTTAAAGTATGGAATATATGTGCCTTTAATGGGGCCATTGTTAGGACCCCAACCTGGAGCATCTTACTATGTGCCAGGGACCTAGCTCAGCAGTTCTTATAGGATCTCCTTGATTTCCACAATAACCTTATGAGCAGTCATTATTATTCTTTGTTTCCTTATGACAGACTCTGGCAAGGCTAAGATCATGCCTTATTCCTCATCCTAGACTAGATGGCTATACCCAATGCCTGGCAAATACGAAATGCTTATTTATTTATAAATGCATTTATCAAAAATTATCACTAGCCCACTATGAACTATGTTAGCCTATGGGAATGAAGCTAAGTGCAAGGTGGACATGATCCCTGACTTTATAGAACTTACACTCTAGTAGAGGAGATAATGTTTGATGGATGAGTAAGAGGACATAGAGACTAAGGTTAAGAAGAATTAAGTAACTTCTAATTAGTAATAAAATTAAGATTCACAGCAAGGTCTATGCTCCTTCCATGATACCTCGTGTAGGACAATTTTAGGCAGAATACTTATCTTAAGGAGCTCACAGTCTAGAGAGAAGAGGTAGTGTGGGAGGGGAGAGGAAGGCAAATAACCAAACATTTACAATGTAAACTATTTGACACTTAGTGAATCCATGCTATATGCCAGGTACCGTTTGAATGACTTTCTGAATATTGACTCTTCTAAGTCTTATAACAATTTGGGAGACAGGTAGTATTTAGTCCCCAATTACAGATGATGAAAAGAGGTACTGAGAAATTATGTGAGTTTCTGAAGATCACTCAGCCAGTAAATGTTAGAATTTGAATCCAGGGAGCTTGATGCAATATTGTATGCTTTATCACCATATTACAGTACCCTTCTCAGTGTGACAGTATGCTAGGAGCTATGCTAGCCTCTTTGAATTCAAATACAAATAAGATATTCCCTGCACATTTATTTTTATCTTTAAAGTTTATTGAGATATACTCAGTATACACAAAGTTGCATATATTTAATATATACATTTTGATGAATTTGGATATGTGCATATACCCATGATACCACCACCACAAATAAGGTAATGAACATATCCATTGCCTTCAAAGGATTTCTTGTGTCCTCTTGCTGTGTGTGTGTGTGTGTGTGTATGTGTGTGTGCATGGGGGGGTAAGAACACTTAACATGAGATCTACCTTCTTAACAAGTTTTTAAGTATATATATAACATAGTGTTGAAAACAATAGGCACGGTGTTGTACAACAAACCTATAGAACTGTGACTCTACATTCCCTGCATAGCAAATATCATTTTATTCTCTAACTCTATGAATTTGACTGTTTTTGATACTGATTTAAGTGGAATTATACATTTTTGTCCTTTTGTGCCTCATTTTTTTTACTTAGCATAATGTCCATCCATGTTGTTGTAAATGGCAAGTTTCTTTCTTTTTTAAGGTTGATAAAAGGCTTTCAGTTAAAGCTTTTAATATTCCATTGTATGTGTATACCACATTTTCTTTATCTGTTCATCTCTCTATGGACATTTCAGTTGTCTCCAAGTCTTGGCTATAGTGAATATGCTGCAAATCTTGGCTATTGTAACCATGCTGAGCTTGAAGAGTACTCACTGGCTGTGGAGACTTAATCATTAGCCTCTACATTCACACATTTTTCATGATCTTGTATATGCTGAATATTTCCCCACTTCTTGACTTTGGATATATGACTTGCTTTGGCCAATGGCACATAGGTGGAAGAGACAGTGAGACACTTCCAATCATAGGCCCTAAGCATTACAGTGGGTTTCTGCTTGCTTTCTTGTGCCACTGCCTTCTCCATGGGAAGAACATGCCCAGGTTATCCCTGTGTTCCAAAGAGGAAGAGACACACTTAGAAAAAAAGTACCTGGCTGACAAGCAGCCTTACAGTTTGAACCAGAGCTACCCAGGTGAGCTGAGCTGAGCCTACCCTACATCAGCTGATCTCCAGCCCAGAAACAGATGCTTAAAGAAGTCCAGCTGAAATCAGCAAAATCATCCCGGCCAACCTACAGAAACATAAGCAGCAAATGACTATTAGGACATGTGCATTAGTTTTCTAGGGCTTCCATAACAAAATACTACAGCCTGGGTGGTTTAAACAACAAAAAATTATTTTCTCTCAGTTCTGGAAACTAGAAGTTGAATATCAAGATGTTGACCTTCTGAGGGTGGGGTCTCCCTCTTTTGCTTGCAAATGGCTGTCTTCTCACTGTGTCCTCATGTGGCACTTCCCCTGTGTGTACACATGTCTATGTTCTAATCTCATCTTCTTTTAAAGAACTAATATTGGAGTAGAGCCCACCCTTATGACCTTATTTTATTTTAAAACTTTTTTAAAGGCTCTATCTCCAAATATAGTCCCATCTGAGGTATTGGGGGCTAGGGCTTCAGCATACAGATTTTTGTGGGACACAATTAAGTCTATAACAATATACTTTTGAGATATTGTGTTCTTTGTTACACAGAAATAGCTAACTAATACAAGTGGGGAAGGCTAGTTTTATCTAATGAGCCAAAGTTACTTCTGGGCACAAAAATATAGTCTCTAATTCTTTTTTTCCCCAATATTGAAAGTTATTAAATTCTCTTTTAGTGGATAGTAGTAACCCAGACCAGGTTTCATGACAGGGAAGGGCAACAAGGCCTCAGAGCTATCATTATCATCACAGTAGGAAGGAATAAAATCGGTGTGCCCTAAACCAAGAAGGTTGGATAAAAGGAGAATAGTGGTTACGGATCTATAAGGCTGTCACCCAGCTATCCAGGTGACAGATAACGTGCCCTGAGGAAATAGCTGTTTGAGTACAGTTAAAAGCGAAGATGCTGAGAGGCCACATTAAATCTGGTATAAGGTGCTTATGCCTAGTGTAATGTTGAGGGAAAAACATGTTTGAGTTTCAAGTGCAGCATCAAGAGTGTCCATCCTTTGCTAATCACAAATGAGCTCTTCAGGGGATTCTTGGACACATGATGGAAAGGAAGCATTTGTGATGTGATAGAAAACCAGTATGGGCACTGGGAGTCTCGCAATTGTACTCTAACGGCATGTTTTTAAAGTCTGGCCCTTAGCCTAGCAGAATCAGTTTCGCCTGGGAACACGTTAGAGTGTTAGAAATACAGAATCTCAGGCCTCAAGCTGCTGAACTGGAATCTGCATTTTTAGCAAGATCCTGCAGAGATTTTTTTTTTAATTTTTTTAATGTTTTTATTTTTGAGAGAGAGAGGCAGAGAATGAGCAGTTGGAAGGGACAGAGAGAGAGGGAGACACAGAATTCAAAACAGGTTCTAGGCTCTGAGCTGTCAGCACAGAGCCCAACGCAGGGCTCGAACTTGTGAACTGCGAGATCATGACCTGAGCTGAAGTTGGACACTTAACCAGGTGCCCCAATCCTGAGGAGATTCTTAACACACCGTGAAGTTCGAAAAGCACTGCCAGAGAGGACAGTATTTTCAGGGGAGGGAGGTTGTTAAGGTAAATTGAATGGTACATTCAAATTTCCTAGTTACATTAGAATTCCCTTGCAAATGTTGTTTCATCCAGACACCTAATCAGGTTAACTACTGGTTTGCTGGTCAATTTTATGTGTCAGGTTGGTTTATGGACAGTCGTATTCAATCAAACACCAATCTAGGTGTTACTGTGAATAGAATTGGTAGATATGAGTTTTTTGAAAATGTTTCTCCTCATTGTCTGGCTTGATATGTTGCTATAGGGAAGTCTTCTTTCTGCCTATCTGATTGTCTTTCTTTTGTGTTTTTTAAAATAAATTTATGTATTTACTTTGAGGGAGAGATTGCATGCAAGTGGGGAAGGAGCATGAGGGAGAGGGAGAGCGAGAATCCCAACCAGGCCCCACAGTGCCAGTACAGAGCCCAGTGCAGGCCTGGATCCCACAAACTGTGAGATCATGACTTGGGCCAAAATCAAATGTCGGACACTTAATTGACTGAGCCACCCAGATGCCCCTAATTTTATTGTCTTTCCTTTATAAATGATATGGTTTTGTTTGTGTTTTTTCTGTGTCATTTGTTTTTGTGGCTTTAGGCTTTATTTTTAAAGTCTAATAGTTTTATTAATATATGTCTCAGATATGACTCACCCAGATCAGATCAATTTTCACTACACCATGTGTCATTTCAATACTTGGAAATAGGCCTTCCCTTATTTACAGAAAAATATTTTGGATTATGCTTTAAAATATTGTTCTATTACATTGTTTTGTTTTTCTTCTTCATAGACTCCAATTATAGGTATATTAGATCTTTGCCTATACCAAATACTTTCTCTTGGTTCTTTTTTTAATTTTATTTTCATTCTCTTGGCCATTTTTATTCTCTTGACTCTCTGAGTCATTTATATTTTAATGTAACATTTTCCAGCTTAGGCAATTTTTAATGTTTGTTCATTTCTAAGATGAATTTGACTTTTTCTACAATTTCTTTCCTGAGTTTGGTCATTTAACATTTTCCTGGTTTTTTGTTCATATTGGTTATGAGTTTTAATTTCTGATTTGAGGTATTTATTTCATATCTACAAGTTCTTATTTTCAGGTATTTAATTTGGGTGGGGATATATGTTACATATCTTCACCTTTTCTTTTACTTCATGATTAACATTTAAGGAGCTTTTTCAACAGCTGATATATTTCAATTTTTATTTTGTTTCTTTTTAGTCTAATTTTGTATGGATGCCATTTGCTTTTTCTGTTTGTTTTGAATGTCTAATTTTCCAGACCAGCAAAGGCAGTTGTATCCACCCAAAAATGAGTTTTGAGAGGTTGATGAGGTACCTTAGTTCAAGACTGCCCTCTTCTGTTGGCATAGTGAAGTATAGTTTCTCTAATTAATTTTGCTGTTTTGTGGGAGGATTTATATTTATTCTGCTTTGTGATATCCTCCCTCCCTCTCTCTCTCTCTCTCTCTCTCTCTCTCTCACACACACACACACACACACACACACACAAGACAATTTCCTACTTTTATTTCCTTTTTCCCTTCATCACCAGGTTCCAGGGGGCATATGTCCTTTTTGGCTGCTCCATTCCCCGTCCAGAAGTGTCACTTTGGGTCCTCCTTATATTCAAATCCCTTCTTTTTGAGGTAGAGCTCTGATCTACCAGATTTTAAATTTGTTCCTAGTGTCTTTCAACTCATGGCGGAGCTTTCATTGTGGGAGTTACTTTGGGGCAATTCTGTTTGGATTCTGTTCTCCCCATGGTCCCTGTTCCTCTTTCCTAACCCTCTTTGATATCTGTGCCTGCCTATTCTCCAATACTGGATTAAAAAATACTCCTAATTGTGTTTCAAGATCATAATTTTATATTTTTTCCATTGCTTACGTATGCAGAAGGTGTAGATTATGTGTGGTTTAAGTTGCTGCTCTTTATTTATCCAGATGAGTTTTGGGGGAATGATTTAGGAGTTCACCGTTATTCTTTGTCAAGCCAGAAAGACTAGATGATTAGAAGCAAAAGAATGTCAAAAGTAGGATTTGGAAAGATAAAACTTGTGGCAGAGATCAGAAATGTGTTTGACTATGCATTTGAACTTCTCAAATTAAAAAAAAAAAAAGCCTGCTTTCTTCTTTGCTCAGGTGCAAGCAATCCTCCAGGGCACCCACTCTTACTCACCACATCCATCTTAACCTCACCCTAGCTCACAGAGAGTGAGACAGAGAATTAATTACTGAGTTTTCATGAGTAACAGTGCTTCTGCTGTCCTTGTGTCTGACTGTGCAGTTTCTCAAGTGTATACTTTATTCTCTTCCCAAGCTAATATTGCCCCCAGTTTTCTCAGGCCCACTCAGAGAGTGAGTTTTTACTTCCTTTAAGTTTTTTCCTAAGTACCAGCTCTTTTTAAGAAGCCTTCTATGGCTCACCGCAAGCTAGATTAGGAGTCTTTCCTCTGTGCAACTAGAGCAAACCATACTCATCCCTATCAGTGAACCTGACATGTTGTTCTGCTTGTGAGTATGCCTCTACTATAAAGCATAGATGCTTCATGTTTCCTTCTTCATTTTTTTATTTCCCACTCTTTCACAGAGACTGACATTTACTAAATGCTTAAATAAACCAGAATAAAATATTCTGGTGCATTTCAGAATAGAGCAAAATGATGGATAAAGAAATGAATATAACTGCTCTTGAAGTGCTTATAGTCTGCATGGTCCCAGTCAATGGGAAGAGGTCTACCTAAGTCTTTTGTTGTGGTTGAAGGGTCACTGGTGTCTATAGAACCGTGTTCTAGCTTGTGTCCCTGGCTATGGGGCCACTTGGACATAAATAATGACCAGACCTCCCTCAGAGTCTGGAAGCATGGAACATTTTGCCGAGTGAGCATCCAGGTGACCTCCTTTCTATTATTCTTGTTCCAGCTGGGTCCCATTTGGGACACACAAATATGTATGTATGTCTTCTCTATATAAAGCTAAGTAGGAAGAGCAAATCTATCCCCAGAGTCTGAAGAAAGAAATTTTCTCTTCAAATAGAGGGAGAATAAAATCCACATAACCTAGTTTTCTACTCTCCTCACTTGATCTTTAATTGTATTTTAGAAGAGAGTATTTGGTAGTGAAAGATTAATTGGTTTTTTTGGTCCAAGATCATTTTAATTCTTGAATTCAGAGGTCTGTTTTTTCCCTCTTCTCTAGTGATACCTGAGACTTTAAGAGTCACCAAAGCACAGAATTTAGTACTCAAGGAGACCTTGTGATCTGCTACTCTTCTCATTTGATAGTCAAATAGACTTGCTCATAATTACAGAATGAATAGTAAAATCAGTCTCTTGAGTCATAGTTGTGTGTTCTTTCTGTATGTGTATATCTAAATCTAAAACTAATATAAATATATATTATACATTTATGCATTAAATATACATTATATCTAACTTATATTTTATTACATTGTTATTATTATATTTTAAATTATATTTAAAAATTAAACATATGTACATGTACATGTATCATCTCTGCTTCAAGCCAGGATGGTGGCCTCTCCTTTAAAACCCATAACATATTCTACTTGGCTAAAGAGTTCCAATGGGCAGTTTGAAAATCACTTTACTATATCATGTAGCCTTGATATTATAAATATAAATTCTCCCAGGCATCCTCCATCAAAGTTTAAGAAAGCTGGAAATTCTTCCTTTATTTTTCTCATGTAAAAGGAAATAAAACATGCTTTAAAAATGAAAATTAAGTAGGAGTTCTCCCAATTTTTTACAGGCCTTTCTGTCATTCTCCATCAGCTACAATTTTCTCTTCCAAATTTTCCATTTTGGAAGGCAGAGTTAATAACCAGTTGGGTCCTTTTGGAGAATTTGCTGTCTCAAAATACTACCTTCTACTCTTTTCTACCTAGGTCTTTTCATAAAGGGGCAACTCTATTTTCTTTGAACATAGACAGCAGTAATTCACAGTCTTGGTTTTGCCACACCCCAGGGTGTCTTCAGCTATAAAGCAGTGTCAAGAGATTGTCAAAACAAAATTAATTGAAATTGAAACAATAAATTCTTGCCATATAATATCTTTAGAAGGTGAAAGGGAGGGTGTGTCTCAGAACAGAGCAAAATGAGAGTGTCCCATAGGGTGGGGATTGTTGATCCAAAGGGAAGATGAAAAGCCTTTTTCTCTAAAATCATCCATGTTTTTAAAACCCTGCAGCTTTTAGAAGGAAAAAAAAAAACAAAAAACAAAAACAACCCAGAATTGTCAAAACAAGAAACCACATATTCTTACAAGTCAGGGCCCTCCACAGCATTTGTGACAGTTGGAACACCAACTAAAGTTTTTTTTAACACCAAATTTAACATACACAGGCATTTCAGATCTGTCACTAGAAGCAGGATGATGTCAGTGAGAAAATCTGGTGGTGTTTTGTTTTCACAAGTTTTTCAGGATCTGAAATGGAGCTGTTTGTTGAGCACGTCACCGCGGGGGGGGGGTAGGTAATAATTAGTGATCTGAGAAACAAGGCTTGTCATGAGGTTAAGAATCGAAAAATGCTTATTAACAAGTAGAAGGGCTGTCAAAGGGAAGAAGGCAGGGAGACAAACATAGTGCTTATCACTCCTGGAGGTTCCAGTTTTTTCAGAAGCTTTGGAATTCTGTTCTCTGGCCATGCATGTGGCATGACTGAAGCCAGAAAGTCACGCATTGAGTGGATGCCACTGAAATCATGGTTGAAACACATGTCATGGCACGGGCCATGTTTTCATCCCAACCCACTTGTGCATTACCTTTCAGACTAAGGGGGCTTCTCAAGTTTAAAGTTTTAATCGAAACATGTGTGAAAGCTCTATGCCAGCAAAGATGCTTTGAAATACATATGCAATAATGAGGTTTTTAGGAATCTTTCATTATTCTATGCCCATTTAATTCTCCGCATCATGTTAAGGAGCAGTGTTCCTCCCGATTAAATTTTCTTTGCACTAAAGTAGCATTTAATTGTTTTAAAATGGCTCTGTGTCTGTTAGTCTGGGGTCCTCATGAAGAATGTAGAGTTTCACATAATTTAGCTGGTATCTTTCCATGTAAGAGAGGGTCCCTCAATACCCATTTGCTCCTTTTCATTAGTAACAGAGTCTAAGTTTTATATTGGCAGCAACGATCATGGTTAAAAGAAGACATTTCCCAGATAATTTTTCACCTAAGTGTGGCCATGAAATTAAGTTCTTGCCACTGACATGCAAACAAAAAGGCGTATGACGATGAAGGCATTAACTCACAAATGTGCCCATTTAATTCACCTTTCTCCTCCCTGCAATCTGGTATTCGTTCTGATGGTTGGAGTTCTAGCAGCTGACATGATCCACGAAGTGGTTTTGACAGTGGAAAGCATACTCTAAGACAATGAAGCAGAAAGATAAGTGAAGGGTTGGTTTCTGACAATTTCATAGAATGACCATACTAGTCCTGGACTGCTAAACTCTGTGACTTCGAGTTATGTGAGAGAATGAAAACCTAATCTGTTTAAACAGTTATTTACGTTCTGGTACTGGCAGCTAAATGCAATTCTTAATTAATACCCTCCCTTGTATAAGCTCAGTGAAAGCAGAGCCACCAATCATTGGATCTATTCTCAGAAGTGTGGCCTTAATACAGCAAAGGATTGACAAATGAATGTAATTTATACATTTATAAAATGTGTCATTTAAGAATTCCTCCTATTAAATAATTTTTAAAATTCACCATCTGCCAGTTCCATTTGTCTCTGATGTGAGCCTTTCCTATGTAAAATTCCTGGTTTTGACATTAAGACATTGGTAATTCAATATTAGATTCAGATATTTACATATTTACTGATGAAACCCTCATAAGTATTTGTATTAGGGCCCTTAGTGTTAGGAATATATATAACCTTAGACCCATTTAAGCTGAAAGCGAATTTATTTGCTCATGTAGCTGGGAAACCCATGGTCACATGAGCTTTCAGCATGATGCGATCCAGGTGACCAAACTGTGTCACCAGGCCCAATGTCACCATCTTTTAGCTCTGTTTATTTTTGTGTTTTTGTTTTTCTTTAAGCCTATTGGATTCATTTTTTCCTGCTATAGAGAGATTCTCTGTATGATGGAAAAATTGGCCTTCAAAGCAGGCATCACTGTTGCTCATGTTGCTGAGGGCAGTAAGGCTGTCTGTCTCAAACTTAATTGGTCTTGAACGGGTTCTGTGCTCTTAGACTAGTCACTGGACAAATTTGGGTCACCAGGCCTATCCATTTTCATATACGGTCGTACCAGAACCACTTAGAGTGAGGAGACAGTAGACCAGCCCAACCTCCCCACTGAAGCCTCACAAAACACCGTTTTTGCCCTTCCGTGATCCTCTGTTTCCTCTAGGATGCTGGGATGCTATGGGTTTTTTTTTTAGCCCACTCACTGTAGGGCCAACAGAAACCCACTCAGCTACATATCACAGGACTCAAGAGAGAGTCCTATAGTTCATTAATTGACTTAATATCCTTAAAAAGTTACTTACTGTGGATGAAGACATTGGACTGGATATTCCTTAAGATCACTTCAGATGCTAAAATCTTACAACTATGACTTCTCTGGCTCTACACTTTCACCTAGGCCATGTGTCTTACTCTAGCAATGGTTTTACTCCTGCACATTTATATGTGTAAACTCCGACTTTGACAAATAGCCTGGTACCCTGCATCAATCTACAGTGATTCTAGGAAAGTTCTTTTGGTTATTTTCCTTTGCCATTTTTAGTACTTTCATCTGAGAAAAATGGTGCCCTCCTTTATAGCAAAACCTGTGTTTTCTAAATGAATCCAAATTAGACAGAAAAAGATAGTCATAAAGAATGAACCATTGCAGGAGATGAAAATAGGAGTATTGGCAGGTAGGGGAAGGGTCTAGATATGCTAAGGGCCTGGAGACACTTGAACAGTTACCACTCACCCCACTTTAGAGAGAGGGACATTCATTCATCCAAAGACACCAAATTTGAACATTATGCTTTTTGACATAATAAATGAAAAATTAATACTTATTGTACGCTCGTGCCAGATGCTATACTGTGTTCTATTACATAATTTTTATTTTTCATGACAACTCCACAGGGTAGGTTGTTTTGTTTTTGTGTTTTTTGTGTGTTTTTTTTGTGTGTGTGTAGATGGGAGAAGGAGGCCTTAAGTAAGTTAAGTGGCACAAGGTCAGTTAAGCAATAAACGGTAAAGGTGGATTACTATTCAGGGAATTTCATTCCAGAGTTTGGCCTCAATTCAGAATGACTTCACGGTTTGAAGTCTTTCTCATTACATTTCTTCTTTGTTCTCCTCTGCCCCTGGTTCCCTCCTCTGGAAAACAGTCCACCTCTGTCCCATTCAAAGGAAAACCTTGAGACACACACATAATCAAGAAAACTGGACTTGAAGTTCCTGAAAAAATGTGGTCTAAGGGTTCTCCAGCCAGCGGCAAGAAAAATGGGGTCTTGTTGATGGCTAACTGTTCTTTTTAGAATTTATTAATATTTATTTGGAAGCTATTATTTGGAAAGAAGGAGAAAAGAATGTATCCATGATGGTTGCACTCTCCTGTAAGGTCAGAAGTATCTCAGGTATGCATGCCAAATCACCCAATTAAAATAACACATACAAAAGGTCTGTTCCTTTGATAAGTGAAAAAATCGGTCTGATTTTTCACATTCTCCCCAAATCACTGTCTAAAGAAAAATTTTATAAATTAGAATATGTCCTCTGTTGCTGCTTCAAGTTATGATTGCATTAGCCCTAAATCTCATCTGGAAGTTTTGGAATTTTCCCAGATAGAATGCTTTGGAGAGTAACACCTAAGTCTTCACTAAAGGTCACATTTAAAAAATTTTTTAATTCCAGTATAGTTACACTGGCTTCTTGTATGCAACCTAGTGACTCAACAACCCTACACATCACTCAGTGCACATGACGGTAAGTACACTCCCATACCCTTCATGGACTTTACCCTAAAGGTGGAGGTTTCAGCCTTTCTTCTGCAGAGTAACACGTCCCTTCCCCTGCTGTGAATCCCATAATCTAGTTTCTTCTTTTTCATTTTCTCAGTTTCAAGACTGTCTCCTACCATCCCAGTTTTTCTCCTTTTTTCCATTTCTCCATTCTTTATTTAGGACATATATCACAGGGTGTCACAGTGATTTGTGTTTTTCCTTGGGGACTTGAGTAAGAGGGTTGACTTCTTGAACATCTTTCTATGCTGAGTGTCTAGCCCAGTGCCTCACATCTAGAAGGGACCAGTGTTTGTTGCACTGAAATGATTCTAGGACAAATCTTGCCTTCATACCAGAAAGAGTAGAGTAAGGTGTGAACAATGATGATGGTCATGGGTCAGAATTAAGAACTAATCTTAGGAACCATCTAAGGAGGAATGACTGCACTAATGTCAACAAATTATCAACTTGATTTAGCCGAGTTCCATTTATAAATCCATTTCCCCTGAGAGGAAATCTCACAAAGGTACTTCTTCCATGCTGTGGTTCATTTGGAAATGAGGTGGTGAGAGCAGAAGAAATTAAATTCCGTAGAAACATGGAGAATGGATTTTTAAAATTATTTTTGTTTGAAGTGATGTATTTGGCTCCTGAGTACAGAATTGAAAAGATGCAAGAGGGAGAATGAGCCAAACCACGGTGATTTTGAAATTTCAATTTAAACAATTCTTTAAGCATCATGTTGGGAACAACCATAACAATTTTCCCCCCACGTTATTTCAGGGCTTTGGAGTCTTGTCCCACATATGCAACTTTGTATCACGAAATCATATTTTAAAAAGTGTTCTCCAGGCTTCATATTACTTTGTGAATGTACTTGTGACTAATTTAAATGTCATGATAAAAGAAGTTTTCTGTTCTGTTTTATTTGGTTTTGCAAATGTCAAGTGCTATTACAATAAATACCAAGGAGTAACCAGTTTTTTAAAGTAATGTTACTTCTTGATCAAATGTGTTTTCTCTGATAATAACTTGCTTAATCAACTGAGTACTGTCTCTGCCAGTTTCTAAGTGATTAAACTTGGGTAAACAACTTCTCCATACGTCAGTTCTCTCGTTTATTCTTATGATGATAAAAATGAAAAAATATATGTAAAGCCTATGGCACAGTGCATTAGAAATTAAATATATGTCACTTTTTTTCTCTCATAAAAAGAAAAAAAATACTTGGAATGATTACTATGTTACTTCTCTCAGCCTTCTCTGTTACCAAATAATTCCTTTCAAATGTTCTTAAAAATCTGCACAACTGGGCTGCCTGGATGGCTCGGTTAGTTAAGCGTCCATCCCTAGATTTAAGCTTAGGGTCAAGATCTCACAGTTTGTGAGTTCGAGTCCTGCATCTAACTCTGTGCTGTCAGTGCAAAGCCCGCTTGGGAGTCTCTCTCTGTCCCTCCTCTGCTCATACTCGCACTTTCTCTTTCAAAATAAATAAATAAAGTTAAAAAAAATCTCCACAACCCTTATTATTCTATTCTATCCTAAACTGCCTTTCCCCCCTACTCATTGTGAAGTTGCATAATCAAAAAGAAATTAAGACCATTTTCAATCTTTACAATGATTCAGCTCTTCGTATTGTATTGAAATATAATAAATTGTACAGGTGGCCACATTGTAAGTGAGTTAATTAGTGTTGGCTAAAGTTACTGCATTTGAGAGAATTGAGCAAACCTTCTTTTTTCTAAATAATGATAAGAAGAAAATGTATTGTTTGAAGTCTACATTCAAGTCATTTAGGTAACTTTTCATGGTTCCTCCTAAATTGGGATTACAGAAGATCTAGAAAAGTGTTTTGAGACAAGTCCAGAAAAAGATGATCTTCCTAATCTCCTGATTCATATGGAAAGGGGCATGAGAATGTGTGTGGGTTTGTGTGTGTGTGCATATGTGTGTGTATGTGTGTGTGTGTGTGTGTGTCTGTAGACACATGTGTTTTAGGTTGGTGATGAAATCTACATACAACCCTTTTACCTAGTCAGAGCGTCTGTGGCAATGATAATGGTTTTATACCTTATTCTACCCCAAAGATGCTTCAGGTAGTCACCCGTGCTGTAGAGCTTATCAATAGGCACATTTAGTTCATCATTATGTTTGTTAGGATGTTGTAAAATAAAAGTAAAAACGCTCTGAGACACAACACTTTGGTGGGTAACATTGTGTTTCAAGTTCTTATATACAGTTTTTATGGCCCATCTTTGCCCATTTCTAGCCGTGAAATGATTTCTATGTCTTTGGCAATTTACTTGAAATTCAGGGAGTTGTTAGTGAACTTAACATTTATACTGAGTGCCAACCCTTCCTACAGGGAAATTAACATGGTGTCAGTTATTGCCATATCCCTAATGAAGAAGAAGGTAGTATGTGTCAAGGAATAAAAGCAATTAATAATATTAGCATTAATTGACTGATTGCCTTGTTCTAGGTTTTGCTTTAAGGTCCTTACATGTTTTATCTAACTGAATTACCAACAGCCCCTAATTAATATTATCCCATTTTAAAGATGATAAAATTAAGAGCAGAGAACTTAAATAATTTTCTCAGAGTTATATATAGTGATTAGTAGTAGAGTTATAATTAAAACCCAGATATTCTTACTTTACAGTCTGACTTCTTTTCTTTGGCAACATCAAATACTCTGTATATTTTTCACTGCAGAGATTGAAGGCTTATGTGTTAACTCAAGGGGTCAGTTAGATTTTCACAGGAAAAAATTCTCAGAGACCTCTATGACTTAGTCCCAACATAGCTTTCCAGACTTAGCTTGTTATAAATCTTTTATGATTGGATGCTCTATCCAAAGTGGGTTACCGACTTTGTCCTCACATCTGTCACCTTTTCATATCCATTCATTTTCTAATGCTTTTTACTCTATTTTTATGTTTTTGCTTTATTAATCTCTATCATTACAAACTCTACCCTTATCTCCAGCCCACTTTAAGGACAAATGTTCCTATGCATTCTTCTGGATCTTTATTTCCAAATGAAATCAATTTCTCCTATTCACTTTGGTTGGATTTCTCTTGAATGTGTGGCTTGTCCTTATTTGCACTCTTGTCTCATCCATTTTACTGGATTATAAATTCCTTAAAGCCAGTGCTGCCCCTTAGGTAGAATACGCACCTGATAACAATGTGTTGAATTGATCCTGAAAACCCTAGCTCTTGTGTTGGCAAATGAGCTTTGCAGGTCATGAGAGAGCCACAGATAACTTCACCCTCCCATTTCAATGCCTAGAAAACAAAACCAGATTCCAAACTTGATGGGGCCTGAGTGGCATAGCTTTGCTCTTGCTCAGGTACATTTCTCGGTGAAGAAAGGGCCATTTCCTTTCCCTGCAGCCTCGGGAATATAGTCTACTTTCTTCTCTTCTTTAATGCTGTCACCATTCATTCTATCCCTTGGGGTTCTTACTTCACCAAAAAAAAAGTGTCATCACCCTAGATATTATCTTTTCTGCTGCACCCAAAGACAAGCTCTCTGTATCTTTAACCCTTAATGGATTTCCTGTTTCTTATTATGGAGAATACAGGGGAGCACAAAAGAAAATGTAAAAGAAATTACAAAGCTAATGTTTGTTATCTGTTGCAACACCTCCCTCTCTCCGCCCTCCCCCCCCCCCATCACCCTGCCGTGGTCCCAATGCATTGTTTCTGTCTATTGCTGAATTAGAGATTTAAAGTTACCTTAGACTTTTCTCAACCTTTATTCTTAGGTGAATGATTCCAGAGAGAAATAATTGTGGCAGAGAGTAGATGTCTATTCAGATGCCCATCGAATCCAAGAAGATGGGATGGCATGGTAATTAGAAGCATGTCTTTGGGGTTATCAGACCTGTGTTTACATCTCAGTTCTGCTGCCTATGTAGCCATGTGACACTGGGGAATTTACTGAATGGCTCTAAGACTCAAGTTCCTCATCTGTAAAAAGAAGGTAATACTGCGCTTACATCTCAGGACTGTGGAAAGTTTAAATGAGAAATGAATGTAAAGGGCTCTGGGCAGGCATTCCTATTCTTCACCATTATCTAGTTTTCTATTTCTAAGCCCAGAGGAGGTTTGTCCTTTCCCACAGCCTTGAAACCAAGAGTGGTCAGACGACACAACCAGTGGAATAGGAATGTAAGTAATATGTGTCACTTCTGGTAGAAATATTTGATTACTGGTACCAGTCTTTCCAGTCTGTCTTTCCTGTACATAAGCACATATTGGTATGAGGTGCCATGGGGGTATAGAAGCCTGGAAAACTGAAAAGCCCAGAGAAGACTGTATGACCAGGAAATAAACCTTTGTTTCTTTAGCTTTTGGAGTTGTGGGTTTGATCTGTTATCGTAGCATAAATTAGTCTACCCTTATACAGTGCTTAATGAAGTCTAAGACAAACAGTGAAAAGCTGATAGTTTTAAAGGTGGGTGATTTGCATTCCCTGGGACCTCTAGATTGGGAATTGCCTATCTCAGTAAACCCCACATCCAGCTCTACATAAGAATATTTGCTCTCACTCAGCATTGGCATGCTTCCATGAAAACTATCCCTGACACAGCCCATCAGCATTGTATAGCATATTCTCATGTAACATTTACCTGCATAGAATTTCTTTATTTCAGTAAAATAACTGGAAACCTTTGAGGTAAACTTTTCTATAGGGCGACACAGTGCATTTCTCCTTTCACACAAAGATCATTAACACTCCTCTTTCCTATATCTATCCTGTCAGCATCATGCCATGCACTACCAAATTTAATCTTCTCTTTCTTTGTATGAAAAAGTCATTACGTGTCTACCTGCCACAAACATCCTTAGTAAATAACGTGTTTCATTCTTCTAATAGTTGAAGGTAATTGTTCAAAATCCCATAGAGTTCACAATTTATATAAGCCAGTGGATTTCATGACTGGAACTGGGTCGCTCTTTCCAGTGAGCAGTAAAGCTAAGGATGGTAATTCCGTAATCAAATGTGGTTTACAGGAAAAGAACTTGTCTACTTCCCAGTGTCGTGTTATAGGCCTGATCCTAGCAGTTTTGCGATGTGATTTTGATCACATTTCTTTCTCTTTTGAGCTCCCCGGAGTTTTTCCCTCATTGTCTTGTGAAAAGTCTTTAACATCATGTGGATATTAGCTTTTGACTCCTTGTATTTGTTGCAATCTTCCACACACACATGAAGACACCCTGTAATTTCCCTTATGATGATGCTTGTATTTTTGTAGATACAAATCTTGTTTCACATTGTGGTTTTCCCTCTGCTATCACACATAATCCAAGACAAGCTATTCAGCCTCTCTGAGTCTTTGTTGCTCCAACCATGAAATGAGAATAACAGCACTTAACTCACTATAGTGGGAGAATGGGGCAACATTGGAAATTAGCTGGTATATAGCAAGAGGGCAATGCATAACAGTTTCTCTTCTCTTTCTGAACTTCCATATTCCATATGGTCTAAAGACGATGATTACATACAAGTATTCAGTTAAAAAAAAGACTTTCTCATTTCAGAAAATTTAGGTAGAACCACCTGCCTCCTGCATAAATATTTCTCACTTTTCTGGTGCTTTGCAGTTTGCAGTTAGGATGTACATCAGCCAGAACTTTCCTACAACAAGATGTCATTCTCAAAGCAGTGCTATTATTATTGTAGTATTGCTACTAATAAAAATAGCCAACATATATATTTATTTAGCTTTTATTTTAGAGAGAAAGAGCACAAGCAGGGGGAGGGGACGAAGGGAGAGAGGGAGAGAGAATCCTAAGCAGGCTCCACTCTCAGCATGCAGCCTGATGTGGGGCTCAATCCTACAACCCTGGGATTGTGATCTAAGCCAAAATTAAGTAGGCCACTCAACTGACTAAGCCATTCGGGGACCTCCAAAATAGCCAGTATTTATTGAGCATATACTACTATGTACCATATAGACTTCTAAGTAAACCAATTTGAAAATAAACTATTATAATAAAAAAATAAAATAAAAAAATGTATTTACATATGTGATATATAGCATATATAGAATTGTCGAGAGATACAGATCATATTACACACACACACACACACACACACACGCACGCACGCACGCACATACACAATTCTATGAAACCAATATTATCTCCATTTATCAGTCTGGTTCCAGTCAGGAGAGTTATTTATTTCAACAGAGAAAATTTAATATAAGGTATCCTTGTCCATTGACTGGTAGATAAGTTTCAGAGGTTGGGAAAGCTTTTCATTTCCAATCTTATCTTCAGTTCTATGTTGTCTCTGACATTGTCCTCTTCTCTCTTCCTCCCCTTCTCCCTTTTTTCCTTCCTCCCCTCTTCTTCTTCTTCTTCTTCTTCTTCTTCTTCTTCTTCTTCTTCTTCTTCTTCTTTTTCTTTCAGTCTTCTCCTTGTATTTGTGTATCCTTTAATCAATTTGAATTTTTTGATACGAATTAATGGATGAATATACAGAAAACAGAATTTTGTCATTTTTTTCCCCAGAGATGCTCTATGTTTGCATGCTCACTGGAATTTAAAAAAACTGTTTATCTCACCTTAATCTTGACAATAAGATATTTTTCACATCTTGGATAATATTATTGGTAAATAAGTTATATCTCCTAATTTATATTACTTAGATTATTAGTTAAGCTAAACATTTTTTGTTATGTAGTTTCCATTTATCTCCTTTTGTCTGATAGATTTTTTTATCTTCTAATCCTGTAGATACTCTTCTTCTGAGATACTTGGTGGATTGTTCTTATGAATTTTTATGAGTTCTCAATATATTAGAAACACATATCCATATATCACAGTTGCAATTTTACACCCCATTTTTATTTCTCTTAAAATTGTGTTTCTGCAGTTTTTGCTATTGGGTTTGAGTCTTGGATCAGCCAAAGCAGTTGAAATTTCTCAAAAATCTATTGTTGATTTTAATGGAAGGATACAGAATAAGTTAGGGATCACCAAGCAGGTATTCAGCTTGCACTGAAGACTGTCAACATGGTGCTGACAGGTATGTTAACCATTCAGATATAGTTTCTAAGCTCTTGGTCTGTCACTGGGTGACATTTTACCATCTAAAGGGAAGCTTACATATGACTACGTGGCTTCATCTTTTAGAGTGATAACATAGCAACAGCTTTTGTTCGTCTGCAGGAACCAGAAACAGATTGAATTCTTGGCAAGATGTAAGAAAAGAGCTTTCACAAACTCAGCTGGTTATGGTGCTCCCTATGCTGTAAATGCTACTGGAAACAGACCCTGTCAGTGAGGCTTCCCACACTGTGAACAACATATCACCCAGTAACGACCATCTTCTCACAGGTCTGACAGAGAGAGCAGAACATGCCAGGTGAAGATACTAGGGAAAAGGGCATTAAACACTGCCAAATTGCTTTCTTTTCAAAATGGAACACTTAGGAGCAAGCAATAAAAAATAAGCAAACGTACATATCACTGCTTCATTTTTATTATGGAAGGTGAGCAAATTCACAACAAGGCTATCCACAAAATTGAGTATCTATTTCATTGTATGCCAAGATGTTGGCAGAGGTGAAAAAGGTAATTCTGATTCCAGATCAGGGTCAGGTCAGCTCTGAACAATAATGAAAGGTGAATTCAAGTTGGTTTGATTTCCTTATCAGTGACCCGTTTGATAATCTTGGATGCCTGTGTTATGCTCACTCAGGGGATGTTCCTTCTCAGTTTACAGTATATATCTACCCATCATCACCCATTCATTATCTAAGCATTTGCTATCTATCTTAAGTAGGTATTTGCTGTGCCAGGTATAGAAGCTTCAGTACAATAGGTGTCTTAAGAGTGCAACACTCAACTCAAACTGTTTCTCACAAATATTTATGACTCTCATAACTTGGAAGCAAAAGGAATGAAGTTTTCTTTAAGCAAGATAGAATTCTAGGATTAAATTACACCACTGGGATCCTCTCTTTCATTATTTTTCCTTCTCTTAGCTTGTCTACCCCTTTATAGGTTTTCATCTTAGGAACTTCCCCAGTACATGGCAGCAGAGAAGATTGCTTGGCAATTTCTGACTTACATAGGCCCTTCAAATTTTAATGACACACACTGTCTTCAAGTGGCCAAATCTTCAAAAAAGGGATGCAACAACTCTCAACTGTGGACAAAATGCAGAAATACCTGGAAGTACCAGGCAGTGAACAAAAGCAGGCAGACTCTGAAGAAGATAAGTCAAAACTTGCCAGAAGAGAACAGAATGGGATTAATATCCCATTATTTTAGCAGTTAGCCTGAAAGTTGGCTAAAGCCTAAAACCTTAATAGAAAACAGACTTTCTGGCCTAATGAACCAGAGGACAGAATTCGGGGGAGCCACAGCTGCCGGAAAGTAAAGGGATGGATAGTATCCAGGAAAAGAAAGAGCAAGAAAGAGAGCCCTGAATTTTGTAAATAAATTCTACCCAGTTCTCTAACCATGAAGGCACACATGTATGGGGCAGAATTAAAGCAGTTCAGCTACAGATAAAGGAACTGGACGGAGGTTAGAGCCCTTTCCCCCAAAACAGCTGCAACATGAATTCAACCAAGTTAATTGTCTATGAAGACAAACAAAATGCTCATTCTATAGTGGAATACAACAGAGTTACCTTCCAAGATATAATACAAAATTACTTGACATTTGAAAAACTAGGAATATATGATCCATTCTCAAAAAGAGAATAAATAATCTACTAAGTCCAACTGGATTTAGAACACATAGATTTTAAGGCAGCTATGTGTAATGACGAAAAGGAAAAAATATAAAGTATTAGGTGGGCTTGAAGAATGGAGATGACAAAGGAAAGAGTCTGAAGAAGAGAGAGCTTCAGGACCTGAGACACAATCCCAAAGTCTAGTGTATGCATAACTGGAATTGCAGAGGGTAAGAAAGATACAGTGGATCAGAAAAAAAATTGACACAAAAATGCAAGGAACAAACAAAATGAAAAATTGGACTATATCAAAATTAAAAGTTTTTGTATATCAAGGGACATTATCAAGAAAGTGAAAAGACAATGTATAGAATGAGAGAAAATACTTACAAATCATATATCTGTTAACAGTCTAGTATCTACAATATATAAATAACATAATCAACAATGAAAAGACAAATAACACAGTTTAAAAATGAGCAAATGCCTTTAATAGATATCTCTCCAAAGAAGTACAAAAGGCCAAACCCATATGAAAAGATGCTTAATATCTTTAGTTATTAGAGAAATGAAAATCAAAACCACAATGAAACACCATTTCACACCCACTAGGATGGGCTATTTTTAAAAAAGCAACAACGAAATAACCAGTGTTGGTGAGGATGTAGAGATATTGGAACCTATGCACATTGCTTGCGGGAATGTCAAATGGAGCAGCCACCGAGGAAAAGAATTAAAAAGAGGTATTCTAACAAATACCTGTACATTAATGCTCACAGAAGCACTAGTTAAAATAGCCAAAAGATGGAAATAACTGAAATATCCCCCAGTGGATAGAGAGGTAAACAAAGTGTGGTATAGCCACATAATAGAATATTATTCAGCCATACAAATGAAGTGCTGATACAAGCTGCAACATTAATGAACCTCAAAGTCATTACGCTAAGCTAAAGAAGCCAGACACGAAACGTCAGAAATTGTACAATTCATTTATATGAAATATCTAGGATAGATAAATCCATAAAGACAGAAAACAGATTAGTGGTTGTCAAGGACTGGATGGAGAGAAGGCTGAGGAGTAGTTGCTTAGTGAGTGCAGGATTGCCATTGGGGGGATGGATATTTTTTGAAGTAGAGAGAAGCGATGGTTGCACAACTTTGAGAGTATACTAAATACCATCAAATTGTTAAATAATTTACATTATGTGAATTTTACCTTGATATCATTTTGAAGAATGGATAGTGGACATTTTTTCAAATTTAGGCAAAGGCATAAATATGAACTTTCAACAAGTTCAGTGAACCTGGAGCAGAATAATTAAGAAGTAAACCACCCCTAGGAATCATATTCAAACTATTGAAAACAGAAGATGGAAAACCTTAAAAGCAGCTAGAGAAAAGCAATACACAATGTACGGGGAAGCAACAGTTCAAAGACTTCTGAATTCTCGTCAGAAACTAAGAAAGCCATAAGACATTGGGAAACATCTTTAAAGCTGAAAGAAAAACAAAATGGTCAACCCAGAAATCTACATCCCATAAAAATAACCTTTAAAAATAAAGGTAAAATAAAGACATTTTCAGATGCAATAAGACTAGGAATATTCATTGCCAGCAGATATAGACTCCAAAGGACGCTAGAAGTAATTCTTGAAACTGAAGGAAATGATACCTGAAAAGAAACTCAAATCTTTTATAATAAACAAAAAGCATTAGAAATGATCCTGCATATTTTTTCTTATTAATTTCTCTAAATTATATTTGTTGAAACCAAAAATTATAGCATTTTCTTATCAATTTTATAAAAGAAATATATATAATATATATGATAACTGAGCAAAAGAACAAAGGGGTGATAGATGGGTCTCTATAAGATTTTCACAGTTTACGTGAAAGGTGGATATTAACTCAGAGTAGGCTCTGAAAACTTAGGGATATATATTGTTATCTAAAATTTTTATTTATTTATTTTTAGGTTTATTTATTTGTTGAGAGAGAAGGAGTGAGGGAAGGGCAGAGAAGGAGAGAGAGAATCCCAAGCAGGTTCTGTGTTGCCAGCACAGGGCCAGATGTGGGGCTTGATCTCACCAACCTTGAAATCATGACCTGAGGTGAGATGTAGAGTCATGCACTTAACCTACTGAGCCACCCAGTCACCCTTGCATATGTATTGTAATTCACAGAGAACCAATTTTAAAAAGCAATAAAGAGGTATAATCAAAAAGCCAAAAGATAACTTGAAATGGAACTCTAATAAAATATTCAGATAATCCAAAAGGAGTCAAGAAATGAAGAACAAAGAGATAGAAATATGAAAAAAAAGAAAGCAAATAAAAAGATGGTAGACATATCAAGTCACATCAATATTAGCTATTATGAACTAAACTAAAGGCAGAAATTATCAGAAGAGGAAAAAAAAAGTAGTAACACCCCTCAGTTCAGATATACAGTATATAAAAGATGCAATTTATAAATAAGGAGATTCAAAATAAAGGGATAGAAAAAAATAATATACAATCAGCAAAGGATTGTTAGTAACTATATTCATATCAATGAAATAAGTACTTCAAGACAAAGGGGTAAAGAAGAGCATTCCATAATAACACAAGAGTCAGCTAATTATGAAGACATGACAACTGTAAGTGTGTATTCACTTAATAACAGAGCTTTAAAATAGACGAAGCAAATATTAACAAAATTAGGAGAGAGAGAAAATTTCAAATAATATTTGAGAATGTTAACACCTATCTCTTAGCAACTAATAAACAAGTAACAATAACAACGAAATCACTAAAAAGCTAGTTTCAGAAACACTATCAATTTCCTTGACCTAACTGATAATTTTAGTGAAATACACTAAAGGCATCCAGAATGCCTATTCTCTTGAAGTGCATGTGGCACATTCATTGAGATAGACTGTGTATTATACCACAAAATGAATTTTGACATATTTAAAATTATTGAGATTATGCAGCATATGTTCTCTGATAATTGAATTGAAGCAGAAAACAATCTAGGAAAACCGTGAATATTTGAAAATAAAACAACATTTCTAAGTTATCTATAGATCCATAAAGAAAACACAAAGAAAATTAAAAATCATTTGAACTGGATGATAATAAAAAGGCAACAAATTAAAATGCTCAAGATGCTTAAAAATAAATGTATAGCCTTAAGTGCCTATAGAAACTAAAGGTCTACAATTAAGTTTGACTTTAGGAAATAAGAAAAATAGAAGCAAAGTAAATGCAAAGAAGGAAGATTTTTAAATACATGTTAGAGTAAATGTCCATGAAGTAGAAATCAAACCAACAAAAGAGAAAATTAACTAAGTGAAAAGATGGTTCTTTGAAAACATTAATGAATTGATAAACTCCTAGCTAGATTGGAGAGAAAAAGAAGATCAAAAACATCATCTACTGATATGCTTTCAGAAATGACAGAGGAATAATCACTGTTATTTCTGCAGATATTAAGTAAAAAATAAGAGGATCCTATGAACCAACTTAGGTCACAATTTAGTTGAAACACACATTCCTTGAAAATAAAATATACCAAAACTAACACAAGATAAAACAGAAAATATCAGCAGTCTTGCATTTATTAAAGAAGCTGAATTTGTTGTCAACAATCTTCACATGAATAAAACTCCTGGCCCAGATTGTTCTTGAGTAAAGGCTACCAAACATTTAAGGAAGAATTATCACCAAATTTATGCAATACCTTTCAGAAAAAAGGAAAGAAGAGAATACTTCCAAACTTCTTTTGAAAACACGAATACCAAAACCTGGCAAAGAAATTGCAATACAAAACAAACATAAAAAAGTAAGTAAAACTACAGATTAATACCCCTCTTGAACATGGATGCAAATTTCATATTTGCAAATCAAATCTAGTCATACATGAAAATAATTATATATCATCAGCAAGTACGATTTATCTTGAGAATGCGAGGTTGGCATAGCATTTGAAAACCCCGTCAATTTAATTTACCACATTAATAAATATTAAGGAGAAAATCCATGTGACAATTTTAATTGATGCAGAGAAAGTATTTGATGAAATGAATTATTACTTATATATCGACCTTGGCACTCCTCTTAATCAAGGATGGTTAACCTTATATGTAGTCCCTTAGCACTTGGTGTGGAGAAGGGATGTTCAGGGAGGAGAGAACACAGAAAGGACAATCAGACCTGTTAGCACCTGTGGGTAGCTGCTATACCCTCCATGAGGGTGTTAGCACCACCCCAAGGTTCCCTGCCTCACTACAGGGGCTGGGCTAGTTGCTCTTCATCTGCTTTGTAGTTTAGTAATCTCAAGGCGATAGGGGAGAGAAAATAGTGCATGGAAAATTGTTTCCTTGCTCCATATCCAGATGTTCTGCATTGATTACTCCACCCAAAACAGATGCAAGGACCTAACCCATTATTTTTCCTTACTCCTGGTGTTTCTCTATTTTTTCTTATTGTGATAGATTTCTCAGTCTTCCTTTTGCTTCTGTGTCTCCTACAGGGCTGGATTCAGGAGGAGAGATGAGTAGCAACTTTTTCGTTGCCAACTTTCCATTTTACACAGCATATATCCTGATGTAGTTGCACTGCTCTGATCCCCTTCTCTTCAACTAAAAGACTTTCTCTTAATTTTTTTTATTTAAAACTTTTTTCCATTTTATTGAGATATCATTAACATGCAGCATTGTGTAATTTTATGGTGTACAGTATAGTGGTTTGAATTACATATACTGTGCAATGATTACAGCAATAAGTAGCAATAAGTTAGTTAATCTGCAGTAACTCTCTCTGTCCAGAATGAAGGTTCATAGTCCTTGAACAAGGTAAAATTCATGACTTTGTGAGCCATTCTTCTCCAGCATCTTCTGACCCTTCACAGTTATCTAAATTAGACTATTCAGAGTTTTACAAAAAGTTAGTGCACTTTCCCACCTCTGCATCTTCAAGCTCACACTCTCTTTTATCTAGAATATGTTTCCTGTTCTTTCTGTGGAAACCCTAGACTTGACACAAGCCCCACCTTGATGACACTTCCCATCATGCAACACAATGTAATGGAAAGAATGAGATCTTTGGAGTTCAGGACCTCAACATGGGCTCTAGCTCCAATGCGCTCTACTTCTCCCATTGTATACATAACTATAGATTGTGCATTTCACACTTCTCTTCTTCAATTTCCCTATTTGTAAATTAGTAAAAATACCACATACTTCATAGGGCGGCTATGAAGATTTTATGAGATGGTAGTTACTTCATGCTAAAAGGCTAGTGAAAAGTTCAGTCTCTGGCTCCACACTGTGTCTCCTCTCTTGTCTTGAGTCTCATCTGTTTTCCTCAGCCCAGTGGAATTTATCTCTTCTTTCAACCCAATCCCATAACATCTTCTTAATAGCAATTTTTAGGGAGTTTATCTCATTTAATCTGAGCTATAAGCCTGGGTACTAATTTAAATTTTATTTACCTCAGAAGTCGTTTTCTTCCTCAGAAAGATGGTTCAGGAGAGAGAACAATACTAGTACCTAAACAAGGGCTTTGTAGTCAAAATCACAGAGTTCGTGTCCCAGATTTACTAGTCACTAACTCTGTGGTTGGGAGAAGATTTCATAACCTCTCTGAGCCTCAGATTGTTCACATCTATAATAATTTCAGTCTTTAACTTATATAGCTGTTGCAACAATTAAGTGTGATAATATATCTATTTTTTTTTTATTTTTTTTAACTTTTTTTTTTTTTTTAACGTTTATTTATTTCTGAGAGACATAGAGACAGAGTATGAGCAGGGGAAGGGCAGAGGGAGAGGGAGACACAGAATCTGAAGAAGCAGGCTCCAGGCTCTGAGCTGTCAGCACAGAGCCCGACGCGGGGCTTGAACTCACAGACCACGAGATCATGACCTGAGCCAAAGTCGGCCGCTTAACCAACTGAGCCACCCAGGCGCCCCTAGTGTGATAATATATCTAAACCACTTAGCACAGTATCTGATATGAGAGCTCAGTGATGATAGTGATTATAAAGGCAGATAGAATTAATGCTTTTGAATACAGTGAGAATTGCCACCTCCCACGCCCCATGACCCTGTTCTCCCATGTCCAAATGGTTTCTCAAGCTGTAATAATCTTTAGCATTTTTTAGCACTCTGAGGTATTCCAGGTTTCTGGATTTTCTCTTAAATCCCTAAATCTCCTTGGTCGACTGGCAGAATCATATTGCTTTTGAACAGATGTTTTTTGTCCTGGTAGTGTAGGTTTCTCAATGTTTAAAGACTTCTCTTTATTTTCTTATGCAAGTCAATTTTCTTTTCCTCTTTTGCCCGTCACAAGGAGTTAGTGATAAACACGTCAGGTCTGGCATTGGGCCAGAGTTCCCAGGTGGGGTTTGACATATTTTTGGATTCGAAGACATTCTTTAATTTTCCCAGGCCCTTCTCCCAAGACTACTGATCCTGCAGCTCCATAATTGTTTATATATTTTCATCTCAGGTCTTAAGGTAACCTTTTGGTATGGCCCAAATCAGCTTCATACATTATTGAAATGCTCATACAGAGTCATCAGCATACACTGTCTGGTCTTGTGTCTCAGTTTTGTGGCCCATTTCTCACTAGGGGATCTGAAGTCAAGCTGATGAACACCATTTTAAATCCTTAAGGTCACTGCCTAATGATTCCAGGTGAAATGCATCTTCAAAATTTGTCCCTTTCTATCCAACTTCATGGCAAACTCCTCCCATGGCCCTTGCTCAATCCATATTCTAGATAGGATGTAAAACGATGATTAAAATTCAGCTTTAGAAGAAACCTCTTCTGCAGTGCCTGATTTCATGTTGTCAATGTTTTGTACCTGGCTTGGCTTCCTCGTTCTTCCTTTCTGTCATCTGCAGAGACTGTCAGGTACAAGTCACCATGCAGGCAGAATGAGATAAATTAGGAAGGCTTTATTGTCAATTTATCAGGAAGCTGCTGCAAGGCAGTCCCCTGAATTTCCTTGCTAAGCCTCTACTTTCCATTCTCAATTCACACTACAGTAATAATGCCTTGTAACTACATAATGGCACTCATCCTTCAATCTCCAGTGACATTGCCCACGGTTAATTGGCTCTTACAGCATCCCTGTAGGGTAAGCAAGCGTCATTACCACTGTCCCCAATTTGCCAATAATGGAGACACAGAGTGGTCAAGTGTCTCTTGGATGGCCATAAAGAGTGTCACTCAGAGAATTTCTTGACTGATCTGTTTGCCCCAATCACTGGGTTTCCCTGTAGCTCACAACTTTTGAGTGAAAGTCTACTAATCAGATAGTCTCTGAGCAAGCCCAGGGGGTGAGAATTTGAAGAATGGATGCTCCTTGGAGTCCCCTATCTACTTTCTCTTTACAGGAAAATACCCCAAGAGATAAGTTGTTGTTGTTGTTTTGCTTTTTTAAATTTATGGTTTTCTGTAGTTGAAAGCTTCAAAAAAGATGTAATCTCTCATTCTCAACTGTTGCTTTATTGTCAGAAGACCTGCTAAATGATCATGGGAAGGAGATACATTTATAATAACTGGGAAGGAGATTCATTCCTTCAGAGCCCAGAATGAAGTTTTACTTCTCTCCTGGTCTCTGCGGCTTCCCCACCATGGGATTCACTCCCTCCCCCCATCGCCCCCACTGCCCCAAACTCAGCCCAACTCGAGTCACCAGGAGCCTTTCTGCCACTCCATGCTGCCAGGACTCAGCATCGGGTTTTTCTGGTTATGGTCTCTTTGCCTGGGGGGACTTACCAAAATTTCATTGATTAAGTGAGGCTACGTTTGATTCTTCCAGGACACCAAGATACAAAGACCAGTTTGTGAGTTATCTATTCATTTGTAGAATTAATAAACATCTATCAAAAATCTCCTATATGCCAGACACTGTTATAAGTGTTGTGGAATAAGAATGAATACCACACACAGTGTCTGCCCTCATGAATCTTAAATTCTATTATTCCCCTGTTTCCTTTATTCCTTCATTCTGGCAATGCTGAGTAATATCAAGTAATCCCAGAATTACATTTTTATCCTTTGTAAAACATGGGGATTATCTCAACAATCCAAGTATAACAGGAAGATGGTATGTAGTGGGTTGAATGGTAACTCCCCAAAAGATATATCCATGTCCAGATTCCTAGAACCTATAAATGTTATCTTATTTGGAAAAAGGGTCTTTGCAGACATAATTAAGTATAGGATCTTGAGATGAGATCATCCTGGATTAACCAGGTAAGCCTTAAATCCAAGAGCAAAAGAGAAGCAGAGAAGGAGGCAATGTGAAGATGGAGGAAGAGATTGGACTTATGCAGTTACAAGTCAGAGTTCCAAAGATTACCAGAAGCTGCTAGAAGTTAGGAGAGAAATGTAAAATGGATTCTCTTTACAGATACTCCAGAAGAGTGTGGCCCTGCTGATACTTTCATTTGGAATTTCTGGCCTCCAGAACTGTAGGAGAATAAATATGTGGTGATTTATGCCACTCAGCTTGTGGTATTTTTACAATAGCCATAGGAAACCACTATAGCATGGTATTTTAGTCTTAGAAGATGGACACAGAAATGTTTTCCTTCAATCCATGCCCAATGGGCACGTCCAAGTGATTTCTTCGAAGTCAGAATCTTGACCGTTTTTACATGTCTCCTGAGGCTGACATGATGAGCCATCGTAACATCTGATCATAATTTCATTGTCTCCTTTGAAGGCAGTTCCTTTGTTTTTTTCCTAAGAGCAACATATAATTAGCAACCAAAATCTCAAAGTTATCAAGAAATATATATTCAGGGTGTCTGGTTGGCTTAGTTGGTTAAGTGTCTGACTCTAGATTTTAGCTCAGGTCATGATCTCACAGTTTGTGAATCTGAGCCCCATGTTGGGCTCTGCACTGTCAGTGCAGAGCCTGCTTGGGATTTTTCTCTCTGCCCCCACCCTGCTCATGTTCTTTTTCTCTTTTCCTCTCTCAAAATAAAAAAATAAACATTAAAAAAATTTTAATGCATATTCTTTTTGTTTGAAGACTTATAAATTGTTCTCTGGGAAATGTGCATACAGATTATATTATAAGGTATGTAGCAATAATAGGCAACACCCACAATGTGCCAATACCACTCATTTATTTTCCAAGAGAAGGCAGAAAATAAATATTCATATGACAAATGTTGGGGAGCTTCCATGTCTGTAAAGGAGGGCTTGTTCCTCAGTCTCCCAAAACACCCCGTTGTGGACTGAGAATCATCTGGTCTTGTTTCTAACTAAAACCTAAGCACCCCAAGGGTGGGGACATCTATGGGGCTTATCAGTGTACCCTCCCACATCTGGTATAGTTTTTGACTCTTGGTAGTAACAATGATACCTATAGCCAACCTTTATTGAATTCTTAATATTTCAGGATTGATTCTAACTGCTTTATATCTATTGACTAATTTGATTATCAGGGCAATCCTATGTAAGAAGTACTTATCTGATCCCTATTTTGCAATGAGAAAAGGGTACTGACAGGTTAATAAATACTTGTTTTATTCCCGATATGCATTATCTCACTGGTTGAATTTCTAAGAATCTCCAGTTACTAGTTTGTCTATTGCTTTTTACTTTCTCACTTTATAGACAAATTCTCCCCCACATAATTGTTTGTTTTTATCATTTTTATCGAGGCAAAATTTATACACAATAAAACGATCCAAATTTACTCATACAGTTTAATGAGGTTTGAGAAATGTGTTTGTTTTTTTCCAGCACAATAAAAATAAAAAATATTTTCATTACCTTTAATTTTTCCCTCATGCCTTTTTGCAATCAAGTTCTTTTTCCAACCCAATCCACTGAACTATTATCTGTATCTAAGGATTACTTTTGTATGAATAGGATCACACACTGTTGTTGTACCTAGGTAGATATGGTATTTTTTGAGAGTCATCTATGTTGTATGTATTAATAGTTTGTCTCTTTTAATTGCTGAATAATAGTTGTATGAAAACAAAACTTATCGTAAAAATTTATTTATTTATTTATTTGGTTTTTATTGAAGTATAATTGACATACAATATCCTACTAGTTTCATGTGTATGTACCACTTCTTGAGGCATATGTGTGTTGTTTCCAGCTTGTGGCTATTGTCAATAATGGTCCTGTGAACATTTTTGTGCAAACCTTTGTGTGGGTGTGTATTTACATTTTTATTGGAGTGGAAATTCTTTTTTTTAAATCTTTTTTTCTGGGGAGGAGAGAGAGAGTGAAAGTGGGGGAGAACCAGAGACAGAGGAATTGAGAGAGAGAGAGAGAGAGAGAGAGAGAGAATCCCAAGGAGGGTCTATGCTGAAAGAGCAGGCTCAATCCCACAACCCTGGGATCATGACCTGAGCTGAAATCAAGAGTTGGACACTTAACCAACTGAGCAACTCAGGCATCCCTGGAGTGGAACTTCTGATTCATGTAGTAAGTGTATTTTTAATTATAAAAGTAACTGCCAAGTTGTGTTTCAAAGTAGTTGTACCAGTTAACACTTCCATTGATAATGTATAACTGTTCAAGTTTCTCAACATCCTTGCCCACACCTGGTATTGTCAGTATTTTAAAACTTTATTCTAGTGTTACATCTTTGTGATTTCATTTGTATTCTTTGATGAATAATGATGTCGAACATTTTTCTTGTGCTTAATAGCCATTTGAATACCTCTTCTGTGAAGCGTATGGTCTACCTTTTGCCAACTTTTTGTTGGTTTGTTCATCTTATTACTGAGATGTAAACTTTCTTTAAATATTGTGAAAATGCTTTTTGTTAGATATTTCAATATATGTTGTAAATCCTCTCTCAGGCTTCAGCTTACCTTTTCATTTTCCGAACAGTTTTTTTTTTTTAAGAGAAGTTTCGATTTTGATGAAGTTCCAATTTATCGAACTTTTTTTATGGTGAGTAATTTTTGTAACAATAATTTAAAAATCTCACCTACCCAAAGGTCACAAAGGTATTCTCCTATGTTTTCTTCTAGAAATTATATAGTTTTAAAATTTTTACATTAAATAAATTTTAAGTTATTTTTTATCATTTAATTAAGGATTGCAATTCCTTTTGTCCTATATATTTAGTTGTTTCAGCACAACTTGTTGAAAAAGGTGTTCTTTTTCCATTGAATTACCTCATAAATGTTCTGCAAATCATTATTTTTTCTCTTTGATC
The DNA here is from genome assembly GCA_030068075.1 of Paguma larvata. Lineage (NCBI taxonomy): Eukaryota > Metazoa > Chordata > Mammalia > Carnivora > Viverridae > Paguma > Paguma larvata. Next base: position 58,771,608 of record CM057838.1, on the reverse strand, counting down.
TGTATTGCTACACTTATTTCCTTGCCATAGTCTTTTGACAATTATAGCTTTATGATGAAACTTGAAAATAGGATGTATAAGTCCTCCTACTTTGTCTCACTTTTTCAAATTGTTTTGGCTTTTCTATGATAGATCCTGATTTTCTGCTTCTTTACATGCCTAGTAATTTTTAATTTTTTTTAACATTTATTTATTTTTGAGAGAGAAACAGAGGGTGAATGGGAGAGAGGTAGGGAGAGAGACACAGAATTTGAAGGAGGATCCAGGCTCCAAGCCATCAGCACAGAGCCCAACGTGGCACTTGAACTCTTTTTGGTCAAGACTTAGTATTTTCTCAGCCCTGTGCAAACCAGATTGGCTGTCTGGTTTACAAATAGTGTTCACGTTAATTTTCCTTTTGCTGGGAATTATCTTGCTGTGCTATTCTTTGTCTAGTGTCAGAATATTGTTTTTTGTTTTTCTAAAATAACTTTGTCTAGTTTTCTAGTTATTGATGGTGGAATGGGTAATCTACTACCAGACTTTTCATCATGGGCAGAAGGAAAAGGGCTCAGTACATTTGTTGAACAAAGAAACTCAAGCCCCCATTTCATGATCTAGGATAAGCTTAACACTTTCTCCCAAATCCTTAAAGTTTTCTGGAGAGTCTGCTTATTACTTCTTTGTTCTTTCTCCACTAACATTCACTCCTGGGGAACTGAGTACTGATTAATAGAGCATTATCACACTACAACAGAGGACAAGTAGATACTTAAAATAGAATATTTGACATCAACAGTCTTGAAGATACTTAGCCATGCATAGTAGGGAATTTCTTACTGTATGTCTGCCTGCAGAGGTTCCCGTCTGAGCCACTCTTTGAGATCCATTCATTCTCCTTTTTAAATCCCTTTGTCTATATTCTTCCTGTACCCAATCCATAATTCCTAACTCCTATCTCTCAATCCACCAACTTCAATCTAAGAATTCTCATTACTTGATTAAGCAGAGCAATTTAGGTTTTTCTATTCAATCTTCTTCTAGAAGAGTGGTTTTCAATTCTGGCTGCTGATTAGAATCACCAAGAGGAAATTTTATGAATTCTGCTCTGTAGTCTTTATCTCTTTCCAACAAGATCAGAGTTTCCTGGTGAGCGCTGGGCATCTCTATTTCTATTTCTAAAGGTTCCCTGGTGATTCTGAAGTGCAGTCAGTTGAGAACCATAGCTGGAAATCTTCCTGTGAAGACTGTCTTTCTCAACTGAAAAGACCCTCACAGGTGTTTTCATCAACAAAATCACCATGTACTTCTTTTTTCCCACCCTGAAAAACATAAAGAATCAGCATAAAGTTTGGAATTTTTCTTCTCATTTATTATTTTAATCTTACCTTGTCCCAGATGAGCTATTCGAGTTAGATGTTGTCTTCTAATGTTCTCAAAATGAGAGAAAAGGAGTAAGAAAACATATTTCTTCCCCAAAAGTCATTTTTCCCTTATCCTTATAATCTTTATGTCTTTTAATGTTTGATGCATTTTAAAATTTAGACAGGTTAGGGTTTAGCATCTCAAATTCTGCCAGTTTTTAGTTAACTTCTAGTCTATAAAAGAATTTGATGTCATTATCCCATGGAAAAATTTTCTGAGGTGGACCAATCCTTGTTTTCCTCCCAAACCAGACAGGGAGTATCCATGTGTCTGTTTTAAATATCTACTTTTTTAGCCACATTCTTGGCCTGAGTATATGTTAGAGGGTGGGGTATAAAATTCTTGGGCTGCAGATTCTAAACCTTGACCCTTAACTTTCTTTATCTACACATTTTATTTTATTTCTAAGAGAAGAAAGTGTGAGTCTCCAGATATCTGTCTTGTCAAATTTTTGCACTATTTCAAAGGCTCCTTAAAGAAGTGTCAGTATTGGCAACAGTAGATAGACCATTCTTAAAGATTTATACCAAGGAATGCACGTTTCCTTCACTCTGTTTTGTCTATGAAGGGAGCCCATTTGGACCCTGGAATTAAACTGTCCACTAATTAGTTGATCATTGGAGATTCAGGGGAAAGTTGTTAATTGTTGTCAATATCCTTCTTAACTTTAGGACCTTTCATCTATCACCTGGTGGTAATACTTAAAAATTCTTAAAACACATAAGAAAGCTGAGCTTCAAAGAACCTAATTGACTTTGTCCTTAGCCTCTTATGTGGGTATTAGCGAAGCCACCGGATCTTGAAGCTCCCAGATAATATTCTTTCCACTCAAAATTGCGATTTATTTAACAGATATTTTTTGAAAGCTTAAATGTACTACAGTAGTTCTTAAACTTTGGTCCTCCTTCACAAAATGGCCACACATGCACAAAAGCACATGTATGACTTTTTATAATATTTTGCATGTACTTTCAGGGAGTTCTGTCATCAGGGAGCCCTCATTAATAACTCCTCTAGATGTAGGTTCAGGGAAAGAACAAAATATCTGGTAATTAGCATTGACTTTCTGAGAATGGTGGTGGAAAGGGCTACTTTTCCAACATCGTCACCTTAAGATCTAAGCAAATTTTCTTCCCAGGAAGGCAAAAATGTTTTTGTTTGCTGTTTTAACCTCAGCCAATTCCTTAAAAATTAGCCAGTCTAAAAATTAGCCCGCCTAGAAAAGCCAGCCAGCCACAGCCTGTCAGGATAATTCCTGGCTTAGATTTTGTACAACATTGCAGAATTTCTTTTTTGACCTTTATTGCCTTTTTAATGTTTGCACATTTTTCCTTCTTTTTCTTATTTTTTTAATAAAAAAGGCATTCTAATCTTACGTATTTTCTATTTTCAATGGAAAACTTTCCTCCAAGAACATGAGCCAATAAGAAATCTAAAAGACAAGATTAAGAGGCTCTTTCCCTCCACTGAACGCAAGAATAATAGTATGCCTCAGCAGATGTGTTTTGAAGTGAATTTGAGCATTTATCGCATCTTCCTTTCTTTCTCACAATGTATTAAACACTGTCCATGTGCCAAGAAAGGAGGTAGATTCTTACTGTTAAAGGTGAATAAGATATAGGGAGAAAATATTTTGGGAACACAGAGGACAGAACAACTAACAGGATAGCCCTCTGTAGCCCTTCTAGGCTAGAGCAAAGCAAAGTGGAACAACTACCCTGACCCTAATACTTCTGAGATCCCATGAGTCTGCAGTGACAGATGACCAGTGAATCCTGGATGCCAGCAGGAAGGGGAGGAAGTAACTCTATTAGTTGTTGTTACAGGTATCTGACTCTTACATATAATGGACACCTTGCCAAGAGAAAGTGGCTTCCCTAGCCCTTTTTTCCTTCATACCTAACCTCAAGCTAATTGTTGGCCCTTTGTATTTCATTCTTATTTAAGGCAACCTTTGAAGTTCCTCTTTTTTTTTTTTTTTGAATCAAGCACCACTGTGCAAATGCACAACCTTGAGAGTGAATGAGTGCTCCTTAAATTTTGCCCCTACGTCTGTCTCTGTTGTCTTATTTAGTCTTAGCCCTGCCTTGAATAAAAAAGTATAGAGGGATGGCCTTCCTCGTACACCCTATGGCTAAGGTTTACAGAGGACATGTGTATCTCCACTGAAGAAAGAACTGTTCCCCTTTTCTTCCTACAACGCCCTCTCACTCTGCTCACATCTTCATGGGCATTCCCACAAAAGAGCCTGAAAAGAGGCTAAGGTAGAACATGCTAGAAACGTGCCAGGATGGTTGTTGCTGACTCAACATTTGGTTTTGGCCATTGTGGTTTCCAAGTAGCATCTCAGACCCTTCTCTACCATTTGATATGAACATTGAGGTTTGCAACAAGTGCTATAAGAATTTCTTTTTCCACTCACTTCTTAAAAACTTCTTCCATCAATCTAAATATGGAATGTGACAGCCCTAGGTAAGACTTAGAAGCCTTTGATGCCCAGGTCCCCTATACCAGGTCAAGGCCCTTCAACTCCTAGAGAAATTTGTGGCCTCATTCAGAGAAAATTGCAGAGGTGATGGGGCCATTCCATGCTACCATTTCCCAAGGTCATTTATAGGTTAAAGAAAGTAATGCTTGGCCTAGAGGTGAGAAAGCTTATTGCAGGCCACGACTGTCATCACTACAGCTCATTATTCATCCACTTTTTAATTTTGCAAAGCTCTTTTACTTGCATTCTCTCATTTTATCCTCACAATAGAGCCTGATATAAATTATATTTATCTTTAGTTTACAGATGAGAAAACTGAGACAGAGAGTTAAAGCATCTTGCCCAAGAACACAAATAAGCAATAGTGTAGGAAGACTGTGGGCACAGATTTCTGAGCTAAATGTTTGTTCCTTCTCTGCCTCTGAGTGCTGCCTTTTGCGCTGCTGAGAAAGGGCATTTGCCGCAGAAACTTCCCTGATGTCCTTTACCCCTGACAAGTGGGAGCAGTAAGTTGACCTGCAACCACACTTATTTTGTCCATGGTGGTCTCCTTGGTGCTGATGAACCGAAGAGAAGATTATCTTCCATATTCTCAAGGAACGTGCAGGAGAATAAATGACCACCTTTTGTTTTTGACTCTTTACGTTCCATGAATTTATTTATTTATGTAGCATTTCATCATACGTGGGATTTTGCTGTTGAAGCTAGACTCATCTTTCCCACTGGGCTTCGTGTGTCTTGGGTCTGGGGACCACGTCCTGAAAGCTTATGCTTAGCACAGTAATGAAGCAAGGCAGGTGCCCATCAATAGGAACGCATCGATTGAAGGACTGAACAACACTAGCAGTAACAACAGTGGCAGGTGTTGACAATGTACTCATAGGGAGGTCCTGCTTCGGGACTTTTCAACATTCTGTCTAATTTCCCTAACTGTGTTTCCTGACTCCCTCATGCAGACAAAGGCTGTTTTCTGGTTCTCGCTGCAGACACTAAGGTACTTCCAGTCTGGTGGTGTGCATCCAGAGACACAGCTTGCTTCTGCTGATCAGAGACAGACAGGGCTTCCTTCGCTCTGGATCTAGTGTCTCCTCAGGGTGCCCACATTCCCCACTCTACAGGCAGGCTCTTGCTCTGCCATCAGTCCCAGGTCCAATCTTACCGCCCTCTCCTAGTCCTCATCCTTTATACATCCATTTCTGGCATTGTTGCCTCCCGGAGCGGGTCTGAAAGCCCTAAGGAAAGGAGGCCTGCCCCAGGAGTACCCAGTCACATCTTCAAAGAGTTCTAACAAAGGAAGGAATGTGAAGGGCAGAGAGGCGGGGTCATTGCCACTATTCTTCTCTTTGATTCCCTAAAATAGATTGTAAGTGTGGCTGCTCAGAATCTTTCCCTTGAGGCTCCCCCCTCTTTTTTTTTTTTTTTAATGCTATGCTTCTTACTTCTCAGCCTGAGATGTTTATGTGTTTGGAGCTGGGGAGAGGGCGCCGGTGGTAGGCTGGGAGTGGGGAGGAGGCAGACGTTGGAAAAGAGGCCAGGCAGGGCTGGCAGCCCCCTCCGGATTCTCACATCCTCTCCTCTGCTCGCGCTCTCCTACCCACGGGTGTGAAAACATCAAGGAAAATCGCTCCACTTCTAAGGAACTGCTGTCTGACAGTTCTAGAACCTGTAACCTTGGTTTCAGGTATTATTGGCACATTCTGTAATTTGTCCTCTGGGATGTGGATAATTAAAGGTTATGAGATTTGGGCAATTATCCAGCATCTTCCCTCCCAGCGCAGACAGCAAGTATCAAAACGCTGGCCGCGCTCGCCTCTGTGCCGTCAGCAGCCGCTTTCACACGGCTCACATCCTTCCATGCCATGCTTAATTGGGAATAAAAAGGGCCTTTCGCGCTCTCGTTCACCTCTCCGTGATTTTCTCACCTCCCTTTTTGTTTCCTGGGGGAGGCGTGTGAACGGACTCAGCCTTGCACTGGGCCAGCCCTTGCTGGCCCCTCAGTGCTGGCTGGCGTTGTTTCCCCGCTTTGCCACATAAATATTTTGCATTCAAGGAGCTGTGTGTGTGTGTGTGTGTGTGTGTGTGTGTGTGTGTGTACGCGCGCGCGCGCGCCGGCCTTTCCCAAACCTTTTTTGCTTTTGATTTAGGCAAGCTCCTCAGATACCCAGCTCTGAGCCCAGCCTTAGGATTTTATTCCTAGAGAGTGAAGCAGTAATCAGGTCTTCCGGGTCCTGCTGCCACAGTTCAGTCAGGCTCACTCCCCCGCGCCCCCTGGGGGAGCACTTTTGCCACACAGTCACCTGCAGACTTGTAAGTTCTTTTTACAAAGTGGGGCGCGATGCCTTACTTTTGCTGAAGACTGTGATTCCCTCACTCACCCATTTCCCGCGGGCTCTCTCCAGCCTCTGCGCAGGTGCATGAAAGCAAGTGTCTGTTCTGAGTACCTTACCCTTTAGCTGACTGTTTATTAAGCCTTATAGTGACCCGCACAGGCAGCTCTCTCCTCTTCTCTACCACCCTACTAGGTCAGGATATTTGCTCTCTCTGAGGAAATGGAAACTGAGTGGTAGAATTACTTACACAGGATCACATAGTAAAGTGTTGAGCTGGGAGTCAAATGCAGATTTACTCTGTCAACCATAGGATGACAGAGACAGAAGCAGCTGACATTTTCAATAATGACCCAAAAGATATGTTTCTCCTTGTATAGTGTGGTTGAAATTCACTCTCATGTCTCACTTGTGCAAAAACTATGTAACTTTTTCTTTTAAATACAGGTCTTATCTTGTTCTGAAATTCTCATTTCTGATATCTGTGTTCTGTGTGTGTGTGTGTGTGTGTCCGCATGTGTACACATGTGTTTGGAAGGTGAGACTGGGAGAGAATGCTTAAGAAAGGCAACTAGTCTCTTGGTTTAAAACATTCTCTCTGATGAAAAAGCATGTGCGCACATGCACACACACACACACACACACACACACACCCCTAATGGTGTCTGTGTGCTGGTCAGTGTTTAACAATCGGTTTCCTGATTTGTAGCATTGCCACTTCTACATTGTAAATACCCCACTGTGACCAATTTCAAGCCAGCCAACATGATGTTGCTGAATGTGGAGCTAAGAGATGCTTACAGTTGGTTTTCACTAGCCCGTGCAAACTGACTCCATAACCACTGTAAAGATATTATTCACACACACACACACACACATATGTACACATGTTACTACTAGAAACACATGTATATGTAAATATATGTGCATATATGCATAACACATGTAAATATATGTAAACACATATACCTATATAAAAATATATATGTATATACGTATATACATATAAATTTTTTTCCAGTGTGAAGTTGAAACTTCGTAACAGACTGTTCACACCTCTAAGGAATTCCCCTTCTATTTCCTCCTTCTAAAGATGTCATCTGGGTATAGACACGGGTTTAAGTACTTTCAAATGAGCAGAGAGACACCTGGCCTCCAGGGCAGGCATCTTTCTCTAGCTCAAGCCTGGCCTCCACAGAGAGGTCCCAGATTCTTCACAGACAGCGGAGTCCTCTGTTGGTGTCCCCAAAGTGCCACTCATTCCTGTAGCTGTTGGGTTTTACACTTGTATCCATCACTTACAGACAGGCATTCTGCCATTGTCTCCAGTTATAAGCTTCTTGCTTTCTGCACCTTTATTTTCATGGCCTTTTGGTCGACCCCAGAACTCCCAGATGCTTTCTCTACACAGTGCTACTGTGCATTGTAATCTGTAAGGTGCCCTCAGGACTTTCCTCAGCCATTGCTACTCTGGGTCAAATCCCAGCATCTGTCCGCATTTGAAGTGGTTCTAAAAAACGTTTTTACAACCTCTCAGGTTCAGGGAAATGGAACACAACACCCCCCCCCCACAACCAGAACCCACCTAGATTTTTTTTTGAGTCCCAGGCCCAAAGACAGAGAGGGGAAAGCGAGGCCCTTTCCACCTGATGCCACGCCCAAAGCTCTGCCCCTATCCTGACACCCGCAGCATTAGACTTGTCTCTGGAGTCATCTTCTGACTTCTTTCCCCCTCTGTGAGATGTTCCAGCGTCAGTTCTCCAGTGTCTGGCTCACTGCAATCTAAAATCCTTTCATCGCTCCAGAAAGCTTCATTTTTCTTTGGAAATGTAAAAGCACAGCTTTCAGTTTATTGGCTTAAATAATTTCATTCTGAAACCCAAACCCAATGTCTTTAAGTCTTGGTGGTGTTCCCTTCCCTCTGAATGGATAAATGGCATGACTGGGTGGGAAATGGCAGGGCAACTGATTTTACAACGGTTGGAAAATTCATCCATGTATTATTACTCAAGATATTGTGGAGTCTAATCATCATAAGAGCGGATTAGGACTGGTGTTTGAGAAACTGAGGGAAGGGCTAATGGTGAAAAAGTTACTTAGATGTTATTTAATTATACATAATGTACTGGAACTCCAGAACTGACAAGAGAGAGAATACTTATGAGCGTCCAAAATGGTTGGGTGGCAGCCGTAGGCTGGTTGGATTTCCAAGAGAAGAGAGTGCAATCCAAAACCCGAAAGCAAGGCACGCATCAGTTTATATGGTTAAATGATTAGATCACCTGTTGCCATCTGTCTGTACCCAGCGAACCCCTCCTCTCCTAGCAGCCCTGTATGTGACGCTTTGCTCATCTGTTTCTTCTGCTGGGCTGTGAGGGTGGCAGTCATGTCTTCTTCATCTTTATAATTGAGCATCGAAGAACTGTGCTGGACACACAAGCATTTGTCAAATGAATGTCTCCCACAACAAGACAACGCTGAGGTCATTCTGAACAATGTCTCACAAATTGTAAGAATTTAGAACAGAACCATCAATCCACAGTAAGGCAAGGAAGGAAAGGAACAGTTCCAGGATCAGCTCAATATAGACAAGGAAGGAAAATCTGCTGTGTGGTTCCCTTCAGATGACTGCCACTCACGAACTGCCTCTGGGCTCCCAAGACCTTGATTCTTTAATCTCCTGGAGTCCATTAGAGTGGCCATAAGGCAAAGCAAATGCTTCCTGTCTTGCTATGGAACGGATCAGGAAATTTCCTGCCCTTGATCAGAGCCAGCAGAGGTCTCCGGGTCTTGGGATGGGCTTTCAACACCCTGAAAGCACAACCCAACACTGAATTGAAAGCTGATCTTATCATTGCATATATTTACATAATCAATCCATTGGTGAACATATTTTTGTAAAAGGTTAAACCTAGTACTCCCTCCAAATACATGAAGTTCTAAGTATAATTTTATTTACATTTGTGTGTGTGTGTGTTTGCAACTGTGTGTTTAAGCGATTTTTTGCAACTTGGATTAAATTCAAGAGAGAATTTGTAATTTGGATAGTCTCAGGTGGGTTTGAGAGAGCCTGTCTTTCTCTCCAGCTGTCAGTAGGCGGAGCTCATGCTTCATGCATGGCTCCTGGGCTGCTGGGCCGCCTGGCTGCCTGTTGGAGGCTGGGTGGAGGGAAGAGGGAGATGGCTGAGGTGCAGTAAGAAAAGGGAGATGGTATGAAGCAGATCTGACATGGGAGGGACATTAAAAGAAAAAACAAAACAACTATTTTTCTCAAATGTCACCACTTTGGTGCATAGTGTTTTGAAAGATAGAAAATGTATGCCATTTAGAATAAATCTAAATAAATGTATGCCATTTAGAATAAATAAATAAATGTTATCCAACATCTACTCCTTTCTACTACCTTTTCCACACAGGAAAAAGCTTCTTCTGGAAAAGTGTAGTTTTTATTGGAATTACACATTTTTCTGAACTGTGTGTTGGAAGTTACTTTATTACATTTACCAAGGAAGCCTGGTAAATTTAACAGAATGTGCTTTTGAAGCCAGGAGGCTGGCAAGGAAGTAGCATCAGAGTTGGCTTTGATGAAAGTGGAGCCTTTGCCTGTGAAAAGGTTTCTGGGGAGAGGGGTCAGGGAGGAGCCTCGGCAGGGGGGATGTCCATGGGGAATGGAACACCATGTGTTATAATTCAGGTTATGAAGAGCAGGCATGTGTGTACACACACACAAATGTGTGTGTGTGTGTGTGTGTGTGTGTGTGTGTGTGTCTTCTCAACCAACAATTTAGGCCAGCTTGAAATTCACTGTAGAAACTCTGCCAACCAGTCCATATCCAGTCCCAAAAGAAAAATAAATAAAATTCATCAAAAGCTTGGAGAAATTTCTCAAGAGGAGAAGCATTGTCGCTGGCTTTTTTCACTGATTCAGGAGATGATGTCTCAGAAACAAAGAATAAAGGCTTTTTTAGAAATGGCATGTGGTAGTATTCTTTTTTTTCAATAGAGAGTTTCAGGCGCCACTTGTTAAAGGATCTACGCTTAAATATTTACTAAAATTCAGAAAGAAGTAGCTCATAATTCAAGCATTCTATTTCCCTCGTGTCTGAAGTTTACCTTAAAAGCAGAGGTTGCTGCTTTAATATATCTTTCAGCCAAACAGAAAAGGACCCACTCTATTTTTTTACTAAGATTTTTGCCAGCTGAGATTCTGTGCACCCGGGGGCCCTACCTGGTGCGCTAAGTGAACAGTTGGAGAGTAGCGCCATCTTGTGGCCTAGCTAGAAATTAAAAGGTGGCCAATAACACGGTCAACTTCTGAAATACCTGAGGTTTCTGAGTATTTGAGGCAAATTGAGTTAGAATCCTTCCTAACAGCCTCGCCGTGAGGTCCTAGGGCTGCTCTCAGCAACTGGGAACTACACTTGCACTTATGTGGATTAGTTTAGGTTTTCATCTTTAGTAAAGTTGAGCTTGTGCTATGAAGGGGACCTTTATGCTTTTTAAGGTCACTTTCTATTTAGTATGAGTGAGTTTAAAACTCCAGTGCTGACATTAAGTGTCCAAGTAGGAGGAACCTCCTGGGAAGTGAGAGGAGAATAAGCGTCTTTGAATTGGGAAGGAAGCCTGAAAGCTGACCAAAGAGAAAACCTTCTCAAATGCTGTAGGAGGAGCTCTTGCTTCACAGTCCACTTTATTTGGCCTATTTCTGAGATTTATTTTTCTTCTTCTTCTTTCTTTTTTTTTTTTACCTGAAAGCAGACCATAGGATTTTTCTTTGTTAAATGTCCTGAAACGGAAAGGATTACAAACCAATAGTGAAGAGTTGTTTTTAAGAGGTTCTATTTTTCAGATCTGTTTAACTGGTCCTATGATATTTATCATCATCATCCATAGGAGCTTTCTGGAACAGGCTACCTTCCTATGGAACCAACAAATATTTAGAAATCTTAGGGGAACACATGCTTTCTTGGTGGAGGGTGTGGGTAATATATATTCTAGTGTGTTCTACAGTATTACAGGTGAGTAGTCTTGAAGCCAGGAGCCTTATTTTTGATCAGTAAACAACATTTTTCTTAATAATTCCAATTTAAAAACAATTTTTTTGTTAACTATCAATGGTGATGAAAGTTAAGTAGACTTATCGTGGTGATCATTTTGCAATATATGTCAATATCGAATTGATATATCATATACCTGAGACTAATATATTATGTCAAATATATATCAAAAAGAGATTAAAAATGCATGAAATAAATGAAAGCCTTTATCTTCATTTAAAATATGTTCATATATAAAATATAGATGCATATGTGCATTCTTGGAGCTTTAAAAGACTAGGGGTTCAGCATTTGGGTCACTTGGAATCAGGTGAAACCCATTCAGATCTCAGCTCAGCTACTGACAAGCTACATAAATCTGGACAAATTGTGAAACTGTCCTGAACCTCAGCCTATAAAATCGGAGCAATATTACCAATCACAGAGGGCTTTTGTGATGATTAAGGGAGATAATACGAGTCAAACACTTAACACTGCTTCATTGTATGATGGAAATAGATAAATTTCCATCAGTTGCTGGTGTTGGTAACTTTCGTTCCTAAGGCAACTTCAACAGAGCCTGGCCCTAGAGGAGCCTCAGATATTCCTGATTCTATGTGAACCATCACAGAAGACAAATGGCATTTGCAGTTTGGTTGAGTTCTGGTGAATAGCTTTGCTTCGTTCTCACCAGGTAGGAATTTGGACCAATACGTTCTCTCTCCTACAAGGACATAGGTGCATGTTGAGAGCCAGTGGCCTTGAGCGGTGTTTTGGGAACCCAAGGCTTTGAGTGCAGCCTTTGTCCTTGAGTCGGGACCGCAGCCAGGTCGTGTGGGGAGGTTCAGAATGCCTTTGTAAAGTTTAATATAGCAAAACACAGTTTGCCTGCTGAGAACTTGTGGTAGGAGACATGCCTTGTACGTACACCATCCTCAGAATGTGGATAAATACCCAAGTGAAAATAAACTCATTGCTGGTGACGCTTGGGAGCGCCAGCCCTCCCTTAACAGCTGTGCCTTGTGTATCAGTTCATCCTCGCCCCCCCCCCCAATCAGGAACCATTGGATTCAGCGACGGACCGGTTGGTCCGCCGCAGGTGCACTCAAAAAGGACATCCTCTCGCAATCTCTTAATCTAGCACTTCCTAAACTTTTTGCACCACAACCCCCAGTGTGTGTTAGTATACTTGATGGTGTCCCACTGCTCTCTGGGCTCTGATGATATTTCTTCATTCTTTTACCTTTCTTTCTCTCAGACTTTCTGCTCCTCTTTCTTCTGCCAGTTCAAATGTGCTTGAGCCCCTCTACTGAATTTTTCATTTCATTTATTTTACTTTCCAGTTCTAAAATTTCTAGTTTTCTTTCACAATATCTGTCTCTTCACTGATATTCTCTGTTTGGTGAGGCATCATTCTCATACCTTTTAGAAACTCCTTTAGACATAGTTTCCTATAATTATTTGAACATATTTAAAATGCCTCATATAAAACTTCATGTAGTAGGCTGAATCATGGCTCCCAAAGATGTCAAGTCCTAATAACTGAGACCTGGAAATGTTACTTCATTTGGAAAAAAAAAAGACTTTACAGATGTGGCTAAGGATATTGAGAATGGGAGGTGGGTCACCTGCACTGTCCAGATGGGCCCTAAATATAATCACAAGTAATCTGATAAGAGAGAAGCAGAGAGAGACTTGACACCACATAGAGGAGAAAGTGATGTAAAGACAAGAGCAGAGATTGCTAATGACTTAATAGGAGAACAGTCTCCCTTCCAAGTGATCATGGGTGAAAATTTTACCAAACTTTTACCAAGTGACACAACACAGAATTCTCCAGATGTATAATCTGTTCTTTTTATGTCTTTTTCCTCACTATCCATCATCATTGACTGCTAAGTCAATGCCATATATGCTAGTTTGTTGTTGTCGTTTCATTTTTGGTGAAAGCACAATCACAAATCAGGAAAGGAATTTGTCTAATGGTTCACGTAATGCCAGATACAATAACAGAAAAACAACCTCCAACTGGTAGTTCCTTAACAAAAGAGCATTTATTTTTCACTCTTGAAATGGTTCAAAAAGAGTAGAGCTAGTCACATAGATCTCTTAGACAATTCTTTGGACAGTGAGCCAGGGCTCCAGGCTTACTCTGTTTTGTGGCTCTGTCATGCTCAGAGTTCTCCAAGTAATTGCCACTAAGTCAAAATATGGTTTAAATAAAAGGATGCATAATTATTCAGAAGGGAGTACATAATTACTCAGAAGAATTTTTTTTGACCCAACCAGGAAGTGATACCCATCTTAAGCCTCATTTCATTGATTTGATTGGCCAGAACTCAATGAGTTGGCTACTGAGAACTGCAAACTGGGGCGTGGGTGGGGAACTGAAATGTCATCTTGTTGAACATTCAATGGAATACAAAATGAGTTTCGGTGATCATGGTAGTACATACCGAGAAAACTATTTTTTCTTCATGAAAATCATTTTCTTCTTCATGGTATATTGGCACAAAATAAACTGTATATATTTAAATTGTATAAAATTATGAGTTTGAAATACATGTATACCTGTAAAACTGTCAACATGGTTAAGAGAATGAGTGTATCTATCACTTCACTATATTCCTTGGGTCCCTTTGTAATTCATTTCTTCCCCATTTCTCATAACCAGACAACTACAGATCTGCTTTCTGTCAGTATAGATTAGATTGCATTTTATAGAATTTCATATAGATGGGATAATAGAACATGCTATCTTTTGTCTGGTATTCTTTCATTCAGCAAATTATTTTGAGATTCATCCATGTTGCATGTATCAGTGGTTTGTTTTGTTTTGTATTGCTAAGTAATAGTGCATTATGTAGATATATCACAATTTGATTATCCATTCATTTGATTGAATGTTTAGGACATTTCCATTCTTTGCTATTGCATGTAAAGTTGTGATGAGCATTTGCGTACAACTTCTTTTGTGGACATTTGCTCTCATTCTCTTGAGTAAATACTCAGGGGTGGAATGGTTAGGTCATATGGAAGGTATACTTTTAACTTTTAAACCTATAGACACATATTTCCCAACTGTTTTACATTCATATCAACAATGCCTGAGAAGTCAGTTGCTCTGTATCTTCATCAGCATTTGGTATGGTCAGTCATTTTAGTTTGAGCCATTCTATGCCGATGTGTTAAATCACATCATTGTGGCCTCAATTTAGATTTACCTAATGAATACTGGTACTAGAGATATTTTCATGGCTATTTTGTCATCCATATATTATGTTGGTTAAATGACAGTTCATTCTTTTGCTATTTTTTATTGAATTGTTTCCCTTCTTATTATTTCTTATTATTGAGATATAAGAAACTTTCTTGCAAAAGAGTTGCAAGTCCTTAGGCAGATATATGTTTGGCAAATATCTTTGCCCATACTTGCCTTTTCATTTATATAACATGGACTCCTGAAGAGTAAACATACTTAATTTTGATGAAATCCTATTTATAGATGTTTGACTTTCATAGTTTATGGTTTTGATGGCCTACTTAATAAATCTTTACCAAGTTCAAAGTAAGATTTCCTTCTATGATTTCTTCTGGAAGTTTTATAGTTTTAGTTCTTATATTTAGGTTAATGACTCACTTTGGGGAAATTTTTATATAGTGGAGACAGGTAAGGGTTTAGGTTTAGCTATTTGCATCTGGCTTCCTAATTTTCCCAACATTATTTTGTCGAAAGGGTTATCCTTTCCCCCTTAATTAATTTAGCACATTGTCAGACATCAATTCACCATATATAAGAGGGTCTATTTCTAGACAGTATTATTTTTTAATTGTTACTTTCAAATTGGTTTACATATAACACCTAGGGTTCATCCCATGACGTGCCCTCTTTAATGCCCGTCACCCCCTCTCCCCCCTCCCTCACCCCCGTCACCCTCAGTTTGTTCTTAGTCTTTGAGAGTCTCTTATGTTTTATCTCCCTCCCTCTCTGTGTCTTTTTTTCCTTTCCCCTCTTCCTCCCCCCTACCCGGTTTTTGCTTAGTCTCTCAAAATCCACCTATTCGTGGAAACATATGGTAAATGTCTTTTTCTGACTGACTTATTTCACTTAACATAATACCCTCCAGTTCCATCCATGTTGCCACACATGGCCAGATTTCATTTTTTCTTGTTGCCACCTAGTAGTCCATTGTATATATGTACCACATCTTCTTTATCCATTCGTCATTTGATGGGCACTTGGTCTCTTTCCATGATTTGGCTATTGTCGAAAGTGCTGCTATTGGGGTACACATGCCCCTATGCATCAGCATTCCTGTGTCTCTTGGGTAGATTCCTAGCAGTGCTATTGCTGGGTCATAAGGTAGCTCTATTTTCATTTTTTTGAGGAACCTCCACACCATTTTCCAGAGTGGCTGCACTAGTTTGCATTCCCACCAACAGTGTAGGAGGGTGCCTGCTTCTCCACATCCCCGCCAGCATCTTAGACCCTTTATTATTTTAGTTAATCTAGTTTGTTTGCATTTGCACATCAATATTAGAAACAGCTTGCTAGTTGACACAGGCCTGCAAAAAGCCTGTTGCAATTTTGATTTGAGATTGCATTGAATCTGTCAATCAGTTTGGAGAGAAATCATGTCTTAATAATACTGAGGTTTCAAATCCATGAATATTTGGGTCTTTAATTTCCCATTCCAGTGTTTCATAATATTCAGTATATGGGCTCTACACATCTTTCGTCAAATTTATTCCAAGTATTTTGTATTTTCTGGTGCCATTGTAAATGATGTTGCATTTTAATTTCACTTTATGGTTGTTTCTAGTAATTAGAAATACAATTGATTTTTGTTTATTGAACTTCTATTTTAAAATCTTGCTAAATTCATTTTTTAGTACCAGTAGTTTTTTTTTGTGAAATCCTTAGGATTTTCCATACAGATAATCATGTCATTTGTGAATAATGACAGTTTTACTTTCAGATCTTTTCCTTGTCTTACTTAACTGGCTAGACCCTTCAGTACAATGGTAAGCAGAAATAGAGCAAATATCCTTTCTCGTCCTTTGTCTTGATTCTAGCCTTTTATCTGTCACCATTCTGTGTGATTTTAGTGTGGGTCTTTTGTAGAAGTCCTTTGTCAGGATAAGAAAGTTCCCTTCAATCCTACTTTGCTGAGATTTCTTATCCTTTTTTATTCTTTTATTTTTAACATGTTTATTTATTTATTTTTTAGAGAGAATGCACATGAGCAGGGAAGTGGCAGATGGGGCAGGGAATAGAGGATCCAAAGTGGGCTCTGTGCTGATAGCAGAGAGCCTGATGCAGGGCTCGAACTCACGGTCCATGAGATCATGACCTGAGCTGAAGCTGGATTCTTAACCTACTGAGTCACCCAGGCACCCCGTGATTTCTTACCCTAAATGGATGTTAGATTTGATTAAATGCTTTTTTTTTGCATTGAACTTATTTTATTATTTTTTCTTTTTCTACTCCCTGTGAATCACTTGATTACTTTTTCAAATGTGGAACTAATGAGAATATCTTTTTACTTTCAACCTCTTTGTGTCAATATATTTAAAGAGTATTACTTGAAGGCAGCATATTGTTGGATCTTGCATCTTTATCCAATCTGACAATGTCTGCTTTTTAATTGGCAGGTTCAGATGACTTCTATTTAATGTGATCATTGAGATGGTTAATTTATATATAACATTCTGCTATTTGTTTTCTATTTTTATCAATTGTTTTTCTTCTTGGCATCATTCCTCTTTCTGCCTTCTTTTCGGAATAACTGAATAATTTTTTAATTATCTCCTTGTTATCTTTGTTGGATTAATAGTTAAACTCTTAGTTTTGTTTTTTATAGTAGTTGTTTGAGGGTTTATTAGATACAATTTTATCTTATCACAGTCTATGTTCAAGTAATATTATACCACTTTATGTATAGCATAAGAAACAAGTTTATTTCCATTTTCCCTCTCAAGACCTTTGTGCGTTGTTGCTATGCATTTTACTTCTCTGTACATTATATATCCCACGATTCATTATTAGTTTTTATTTAAGCTGTCAGTCATCTTTTAGAGAGACTACAAATGAAAAAGAGTGTTTTCCCTGTACCCATGTGTTTATATATCTGGTTCCCCTCACCTTTGTGTAGATCCAGATTTCCATCTGGTATCAGGTTTCTTCTCCCTGAAGAACTTTCTTCAACATTTCTTGTATTGGAGGTCTACTGCTAATGAATTCTTTCAGATTTCATACTGTCTCAAATTTTTTTTACTTTACCTTCAGTTTTGAAAGACATTTTCCCTGGGAATAGAGCTCTAAGTTGAAACTTTTTTTCAGGTCTTTGAAGATGTCTCCCCACTATTGTCAATCCTACTTTCTTTCCAACAAGAACTATGCAGCCATTTTTCATTTTTATTTTCCTGTCTTTTTCCTGTTTCAAATATGTTCATTCTGTTATGAAGATTTTCCCTTAATCACTGATTTTAGTCATTGTCTTATGATGTCTTGAAGTCGTTTTATTGTATTTGGGGTTTATTGGGATTCTTGAATCTATAAGTTTATAGTTTTCATCCAATTTGGAAATATTTTGACCACGTTTCTTCAAATATTTTTCTAATACCCTCACTTCAGGGACTTCAATTTCCTGTATGTTTGGCATCTTGAAGTTGACCCACAGCTCACATTTTTTAATTTATTTTTTTCAGTTTTCTCTCTTTCATTTTGGATCATTTAAACTTCTGTGTATTTATCAAAAAATTTTCCTGCCTCATTTATCAGATGTTAATCCTATTCTTCATTACAGACATTTTACATTTCATCTTGAAAAGTTTAACATTCTGTTGTTTTATTCTACCTCCCTGAACATCTGTAATATCGACATAATAAATGTTTAATGTTAATACCATTGTGTATTATTTTTAGCATCTGCTTCATGAGTCCATTTTTATTGATTGATTTTTTTCTCCTCATGATGGGTCATATTTTCCTGCTTCTTTACCTGGTAATTTTTTTTATGATATGCCAGACACTGTGAATTTTACGTTGTCGATTGCTGGATAGTTTATATACCTTTAAGTATTCTTGATATTTGTTCGGGGATATAATTAAGTTACTTGAAACAGATTGATTTTTTTCAAGGCTTAAATTTAAGATGGGATTAGAGAAATATTTGATCAAGGACTGATTTTGCCCTAGTACTGAAGCAATGCTCTTTGGAATACTTTATGTGATGCCGCTATGCACTGACAAAGTTTTTCAACTCTGGCAAGGTAGGAACACAAACTCTTTTCTCTGCTATGTGTGAGCCCCACGGGCTCTTCCTTCTAATCCTTACTGCTGATCTTTTTCTGGTCTCAGGTAATTTCTTAATATGCATGCACCAGGCAGTAATCAACTGAAGACTCCAAAGAAGCCCTCTTCAGATCCCTAGGTCTCCCCACCTGGGCAGGTCTCTCCTCTCTGTGAAGCAGTCTCATCCCTGGTTGTTGTCTCTGTCATTTTGAGCCATCAGGGGTTTCCCAAATTCTCAAATCTGTCTTGACACCTCAGGGAGACTTTTGGACACCGTTTGGATTCCCCTCCCTGCAAACTAAAATGAGAACTATCTTCGTGCATTATGATAGGAAACAATAGTCTCACCTCTTTTGTTTCTCTTCTCTCCCTGATCGCTTTCCTGCACTGCCTGCTGTCCAGTTGTCTAGTGTCTGAAAACTGTTATTTCATGTCATGTTATTTTGTCTGTTTAGCTCTTCAAACTAACAGGGTAAATCGTTTCCTTCATACTCAATCATGACCAAAAATAGAAGTCCTTAGGTAGTTTGTGGATATTAATGTTGTGAGGAACACAATAGCTTGCAAGTAGCTCTAGAAAATGTCCCAGAGGGAACTACTGCATTTGACAATCCTGTCTTGCTCCTGGTATCCACCTGCAAATTGAGGTAAATACTCAGCAGCCAGCTTGTTCACTTTAATATCTACCCTCTCCAGGAGGTTCTATTCTATTTTGAATCTCAGTACATGATATAATGACTCGCCTTTTTGTTCGCATTTACAGCATGAAATCACCCTTGCCCAGCTTGAATTGGACTGAGTGCCAGCCCTTTGCTTGGGATCATTGCCTGGTTCGATTTGGCTATAAATATACCTAAAATACTGGTTTCACACCTGGTTATTTTGGCCATTATACTATAAGCAGATACAGTTTGCTCCTGGCTAAGTATTCTGGTGGCCACTTTTCACCGTAAAATGTCAATATGGTCATGCTTTATAGAGATGACCTTCATATGCATAATTGAATTTTTCTGGCATCGTGGAACTAGAACACATCTGCAAATCACAGCTGGCAACTGCTCTGGTTAATCTCAGGTGTAAGTACAGCGAGACCAAAGAATGTACATCCAAAAAGAAAAATATCCAAGACAAAACCCCCAAAACATAATGAGAACAAAGAGGATATAGAAATTCTAGTTTATGAATTCTCTTATTTACCCAGCATCTCCTTGAGTTAAATAGTAGACTATATACGAAATCCATCGTGGTGCAAACACAGAGTAATATTTACTATATTATATCTTGCATTCCACAAAACAAATGTGTACAATTGTGAAGAAAAATAGTTTTAAAATATCAACTGATGTGAGTTTATGGTTATTTTTCTTTGCATTGCTGGTTGCCCCTTGACTCTTGACCAGGCCACAGTTAGAATTTTGCATACTTAGTATTTCAAGGTAGTGATCATACACAAAAAAGAAAGAAAAGGAGAGTTTTTTCAGCATTTGAGTTCCAAAAGTCTAGGTCTCACATATGATAGAAAGGAAAACAGCAAATCTCCTAAGGTCTGATGATAAAATGTCCTCCACAGTTGAAGAAATGAAGACAGTTAGAAGCAAAACGTTTCGAATAGCTTTCTGGGCTCCTAACAGAGGGGGCATTACACTCTACCATATTCCATGTACAGTCTAGGAGGGAGAAGAAGGAATGGCAGAGGCCTCAGAAGGCCTATAGAATCCATATGCAAAAGGACCCATGCTTCCTTTTCTGAGAACCTCGACAGGTAATAAGAGCCTGTAGTGGAAATGCTGCTTCCAGACAGACATGTCCAAGACCAGCTCCAAGCTTCTTTCAGTTGAGAATAATCATCGGCTTCCAAAAGAAAGTCAGCCAAGAATGACTCAGACCTTGGATCCTTGCTGACATAGGCCAGAGACATTTCAGCAGAGACCTGCAAAGATCAATAGCCAGGAACAATGATGTCCACATTCTGTCTCCTGACACCTTGCACCTCTTCATCATGCCCTGTGATAAATCTACAAAACTTAAACGTGACCCTGGAGGGGGAAGAAACCCTGAAATGACCAGAAAAATTTTCTGCTACTCAGCAGAACAGGGGATTTTTAATAAAAGTAATAAAAAATAGGTCTCATCATAACAAAGTTACTTTTCTTACACACCTAAAGTGGGTAAGAAAAAGTGTAATAGAATCTTATGTGATACATTTAAGCTTACTATTTTCTGGGCCTCTTCTCTAATGTCAGCATTGTAAAAGATATTTATTCAGTAAGTCCTGGGCACATATGCAATTAGAAGAACTTAGAAGAGGAACATGAGATGATATATCTGTTATTTATAGCCTAAACCAATCGACCTCAAAACAACCATTGTTTATTGTCACCCAGATGTCTTTGTGTTGGATGGACTTTGGATATTCTAGGCTGGGCTTGGTTTGGTGGTTCTATAGATTGGCTGGTGCAGCCCTGTCTCATGTGTTTTTTATCTCCTTGGACCAGCAGGACAGCCAGTATGGTTTTCTGTGGTTAAGGTGGAGGTAGAAAGGCCAAGTAGAAACACTTAGGATCTCTTAAAGCTTAGTCCCAGAGTGGGCACATTGTCACATCTGCCCACATTTATTGATCAAAGCAAGTCATGTGATCAAAGCCCAAAGCAAGGAATAAGAAAGTACACTCCTTCCAAGATGTAGCCATGGCAATGGTGTAGATTCAGGAAAGGTGAAAATTTGGGACTGTTCAACTGACTACAGATGGGAATGAATAGTTTTTGAGTGCCTACTGGTGTGCCACTTTGCTAAGTGCTTTACATCTATGTACCTTCATCTGTAAAAATGGTAGTATTTTTACCTTGTTTTTAAGCAAATGAGGAAACTGAGGCTCATTTGAGAGGCCAAGTAACTTGTTCATTATGTGTAGTTAATCTGAGACTGAACTGAGATTCCAACCTATGTCAGTTGAAAACCAAAACCTGTGATTTGGAGCAACCATACTGTTGGCCAGGTCTCCGTTTTCCTGACATTCATCAAGACCTCTTTTTTCCCGAATGACCTTGACTCTAGATGATTAGATAGCTCTGAGGTTTCTTCTTTTCCTTCTTTCATGTGCAATCCTCTTTCTTTTCCTTTTTGACTTGCTAATTAATTCAATTACTTTTCCTTGACTCCTATTAGTAGGTAACACCATGATTAATACCATCTGGAAAACATTTATCTAAGTCTTGAGTGGAAAGTTTCACAGAACAGGAGATGTAAAAGGAGACCCTCAAGAGGAGCTATGCCTGCATAAGTGAAAAATTACAAGCCTTTGGATTATCTGCCAGGAGCTCTCCCTCCAGGTCTGGGAGCAGCACCTTTCCTGCGGCAGTGCCAGCTGTATTATTTACCACATGTTCAATAAAGTATGTGCCCTCTGAATAAAGTGGTGAGGGCAGAACCACTAGGCTTGCATAAACTAGCTTTCAACAGAATCTATTTTCCTCCAATTGTCTCAAGTGCCTTTTCTCTGGATAATCATGCTTCATACTTTTAGAATCCCAGATCCCAACAGCTGGAAGTAAAACTCCCCGTGTAACGAAAGAAAACATGTTGATACTTTTAATTGGTCCCCAAAGTGAAACCTAAGGAACAATTTATTGGTTGATGGATTTGAGGCTTTCAACTTAGCAGAGCTGGGATGGTAAAGATAAACACATTAGAAATTTGTGGCTAATTATTAGAGAGTTAATTTTATTTTATTCAAGATATAATAATCAAATGAAAATCAGTTTACTTGATAGCTGTAGAAGTTAATGATGCATCTACTTGTAGGTAAGCATGAGCACCTGCATTGTAGACCATGCTGTGGCTTTCTGCCAGTCCTGAATCCTCTGAAGGTCCTGAGCCCGTGGACTGAAATAAGCAAAGCCTCTATTCCTAGCTATACAACTCCATTGCTCAAGTGGAAAACATCTAGGGAGACTGAAGAGCTCTACAAGCACTGAGAGCCTGGCCATCAAAGACTCTGAGAACTTCAGGTACTATACACCTGTGGTATTAGTCAACAGTCGTTGCAAAAACACTGCACAAAAATCCATTCCCAAATCTCAATGGCTTATAACAACAAACATGGCAAGTACTCAAATATTCTTACTTGTGAATATGTAAATCAGTTTCTTGCTCCACAGGATTGCAGTCAGCTAGGCTGAGCTCTGCTTCAGATTCAAATTGAGGTTCATGTCAGTTTCTGTACCTTTCCTTCCAGAACCCAGGATCAAGAGGCACTAGCCACCTGGGTATGTCATTCCCATGGCAAAGCACAGGGACACCACAGGGCTGGAAGAAATTTGCTGTTTTTCAAAGCCTCATTTTGAATAGGTACATCACCTTTGCTCACATTCCTTTCGCCAGAGTAAATGACACAGCCTTATGTCAGTGGACCAGGAACATATATGCTGTACTTCAAGGGAGGGGGGAATGAATATTTGCTGGAAAAGAATCCCATAAAACATACTTTCATTTTCATTTTTATAGACTCTGACCTTTGTTCTCTTCTATACAATTTGGGGCAATTGAGAGTACACCAGTAGAGGT
Source organism: Paguma larvata (assembly GCA_030068075.1). Classification (NCBI taxonomy): domain Eukaryota; kingdom Metazoa; phylum Chordata; class Mammalia; order Carnivora; family Viverridae; genus Paguma; species Paguma larvata. The sequence continues at coordinate 58,748,492 of CM057838.1, read as the reverse complement.
AGATAGGCATTTAAAGTAACTCATGGAGGAATAAATAGAATGAGGAATGTGTAAATATCTTGTAAATTGTGAAATGTCATGCAATATTGCAAAAAGGAAATGATTTATTAGATACCTGTTAGGAGTACGAGCCATAGAATGTGAAGTGCTGAGAGTAAATGATTCATGGGAGTGATTCTAACTCCAAAGCCTGCTAGTCTACACTGTGTAAGGCATTAAAAGTATGGTTTTTGATAATGAGCATCCTAGTGGTAAGAGCTGTATGGTTATCTCCTTAGACAGGGATTTGCTTATCCAGTAACAAATATTTATTGGGATTTACTACATGCAAAGTATTTTTTGGTAGTGTTCAGGGTGAGTTCATGATTGTAGGGTTGGTTGAAGGATGAATGAAGAGGGATGTAAAGATGAATAAAATGTAATTTCTGCTTGAAGTAGTAGAAATAAAATGTGTTCACAAAGAACTATGACTTTTCCCTTCCTCCCTTCTTTTTCATCTCTCCTTCCTTTCTTCCTTCCATCCTTTCTAAACTATGATGGGGCATAATATAATGGCTAAGAGTGCATACTCTGAAGCCAGATTTCAAGGGTTGAATTATTAATGGGTTTATATCCCTAGGTAGGTCCTTTGACCTCTGTGTGCCTCAGTTTGCTTATCTGTAAAATGGAGAAAATAATTGTCGTAGAAGCTGTTGTCTCACCACATCCCCTTGACATTTACTTTTACATGCTTGAGAATGCTTGGTGTGGATTTTCTGTGAATCTCTGCCTGAGAACACTCTGTTTTCTACTCAGGGGAGTATGCTCAGCCCTCTCAGGGAATCCCTTGAAAGGAGCTCTCAATCAGTGAGAGACATGGGCTGGTGATAGGTACTTCATCTTCCTCAAATCTAGTTTGGGATGACTTTGAGGTTTATTCTGCTTATACCCACTTCTCGGTGAGATTAAACTCTATTTATATATTATGATATCTGACTTGATAACCCATATTTTATTCTCTTCTTTCCCCTCTATCATACTTTTCAACTCCCTATTGTATTTCCTGAGATCACTACTCAAACAGATCACTTGCACTAAGTCTTTGTTTCATGGACTGCTTCTGAAAAATCTAAACCAAGACAATAATTGTACCTACATTTTATGGTTATTAGGAGGATTCGATATGTTAACAAATATCTGAAACTCTTACACTGGTGTCTGGGACTTAGTAAGCATTATGTAGGTATTAGCTATTATCCTAATAAAATGAAAGTCCTATGAGGGCAAAATATTCCTTAAAAGGCACAGTTTTCAACTAAAATTTATAAACATACAAAGAAATAGGGAAGTATGGCCCACTCTTAGGAAAAAGGCAGTCTGCATAAACAGAATCTGAGGACCCTGGTTGGATTTATTGAAGATTAAAATACCTGTTTTAAAGATGTTCAAATAATTAAAAGAAAGCATAAACAAAGAATTAAAGGAAAATATAGTCTCGATGGCTGAATAGGTAGGAAATTTCAACGGAGAAATAGACCCTATAACAAGAATGAAATGGAAATGCTAGATCTGAAAAGTAAATGAAATAAAATGAAAAATTCACTAGGTGGGCTTAAGATTGGTTTGGAAATAGCAGTAGAGGAGTCAGCGAATTTGAAGATAAATCAACAGAAATTATTCTATCTAAAGAACAGAGAGAGGAAAAAAATAAAAATAACAACTTCATAAGCTTGTGGGACAACATCAAGGGTTACAACATACATATAATTGGATTCCACCAAGAGAGGAGAGAAAGGGGCAGAGAAATATTTAAAGAATTAATGACTCTAAACTTCTCCAGATTTTTCCAAGTTTGCATATTCACTAAGCTCACCAAAACACAAGCAGTAATAATACAAAGAAAATCATACTTAATTACCTCATGGTCAAACTGCTACAAGCCAAAGACAAAGAGAGAATCTTGATAGTAACAAGAGAAAATGATAATTACTTGCGGAGGAAAAACAATGTGATCAATGATGACTTCTTATTAGAAACAAAGGAGGCCAGAAGACATCATAATAAAATATTCATTATTGAGAGACAAAAACTGTTAGTCAAAAATTCTGTATACCAAAATATCCTTCAAAAATGAAAGAGAAGTAGATACTTTCATATATATAAAAAAGTGGGAATATTGATCAGCATAAGATCTGCCCTAAATGAAATGCAAAAGGAAATTCCTTAGGGTGAAGGGAAATGACACTGAAAGGTAATGCAAATCTATATGAAGGAAAGAAGAGCACCCAAAATGGTAAAGACGAGTGAGAAAATGAGAGAATATATACACATACACATTAAAAGATAAATGATTGGTTGAAGCAAAAATTATCACTATTGCAGGGATCATATATATTGATATAATATATTTAAACACTATAGCACAAAGAATGGTGGAAGTAAATAAAATTTTTCCACAAGGTGCTTATATTATATTGAGGTAATTCACTATGGGTTGAAGGGAAAAGAAAGAATAAATGATAAATTTCAAGAAAGTAAATAGAAACTTAGTGTCTATAGGACACATCTCTAGTAAGCAGTAAGAGGAGAATTCATAACATTAAATACCAAAATCAGAAAAAAAAAGAGACAAATACATGAAATATCCAACTGAAAAAGCAGAAAAGGAACAATTAAACAGAAAGCAAGGGGAGAAATTTTAAAAGATAAAAGCAGAAATGTATAACAAATGAGAAACAATACAGATTTTTTTTTAAAGGTTTACTTATTTTGAGAGAGAGAGAGTGCGTGAGTGGCAGGGGGCAGAGAGAGAGACAGAAGGAGAAAGAGAATCCCAAGCAGGGTCCCTGCTATCAACACAGAGGCAGAGGCAGGGCTCTGTCTCACCAACTGTGAGATCATGACCTGAGCCAGAGTCAAGAGTTGGAGGTTTAACTGACTTAGTCACCCAAGTGCCCCAACAATACAGTAGATTTAATAATAAAACACAAAGTTAGTTGTTTAGAAAATAAAAAAAATAGTCCACTTATGTTTGCTAATCTTTAAAAAAAAATTCTAATGGGTACATGTGAGCAGTTTTATTTATTTATTTATTTTTAGGTAGTCTCTATGCCCAATGTAGGACTCCAACTCATAACCCTGAGATTAAGAGTCTCATTGTCCACTGATTAAGTCAGCCAGGTGCCCCAGCATATGCTAATCTAATTGAAGAGGGAGTTAGGAAAAAAGAAAGATAATAAGGCAGAAAACTTGATTTCTGGTATAGAGGCAGAGGATATCCATTAGTCTAACCCTCCTGACCTCTCTGTCCCTTGGAGAGAGTGACTAATCTGGTGACTTTGGAAAGGGCAGAACTCATTGGACACCACTGGAGATGGCTAAAATCTAATCACCACTATGAAATTTAATAATCCAAGGAAGAGAATTAAACAAGGACCTTGCCCTTCTGGTTTGGTCTGTACTTCAGAAATTATCACCTAGCTTTCATGGATAAAGAAAAGTTCTCTACAGAATAATTTCCACAAGTAAATAGGAAGTAAAAGGATAAACTTATTATGTCATCATTTTACAAACCCAATGAAATAACTGATTCAGATAGTGGTAATCAGTCATTTTGCAAGTGCATTCAAATGGTGCTTCCCTGTGCCACACCATAAGCATCACCTAGGAATTTGATAGAAGTTAAAAGCTTTGGTCCCCAGACCAAACCTACTAAATCAGAAACTCAGGGGGTGGAGGTCAGCAAATATGTTAGGACAAACTCTCCAGACGATCTTGATGGATATTAAAGGTTGAGAGCTGTTTTGTGCCACACTGGTGCACATTGTTTAATTCTTCAGAGAAATCAAAGAGGATTAGGGCTGTTCCGAGGACATCCAAGTTTCCCATCCAAATCCTTGATTTTATTGCTTTTGTATTTTGGCCAGAGTGGAGGTTCGGAGATGACAGAAATGTCTTTGTATTTTGGAGGCTCACTAATGCTATTATGTTTCGTCTTCTGTTGGCTCAGACCCTTCAGGTAAGACTGTGTCTCAAACACAAGTGCAGAAAGGTCAGGAAGACCTTTTTAATCCAAATTTACTATTTAGACTATTAATAGTAATTTTTATATCTGAAGCTTCCCTAAGGAACTGGGACAAATTGAGTTAATCAAATTTTCTAGACTGCTTTGATTCCCTTACAGCCATATAAACCTGGCTCCTGTCATTTTGAGTTTCTGAGCTTTTATTTTTGTCAAGAATATTGGATAATATATTCATGTGCTTAAAAGCAGCTTGCAATCCTCTTGGCAAAATGACCTATATGTGATGTTACACCAACAATTCGTGCATTACTTTGAGGTTTTTATTTGCCTGTTACAGGGTGTACAGGTATTTTTAATTTGTTCACACTCTTGCAGGGCTGAGTTGGAATTCTGTGTCATTCCCTTTGTAGAAAACCAAAACTGCATGACATCAGGTACCAAATTAGTGCATTTTGATGATTAAGGTGCTATGGAGAAGATACTGTTTCTCTTTTGACATAGTTTTTTGAGGTGTGTGTTTCTCTTGTAGTCCTTTCTGTTCAAGGTCATGAGATACTAAAGTCTTCAAATACCTGCAGCTGAATTTCTCAGTCCATGTAAAGCAAGTCACAATAATATAATAATAGCATTTCTTCTCACCCTTTCCCAAGGGTGTGGCAGGAATTTCTGCCCATTACCCCAGTATTTCTCCCAAGTAGTTCTGAGAGTTTCCCAGCTGGTACATCATATGGGAGTGGTAAACCTTGTCCTCTTGGGTGCCCCGTGGCACCTGCCACTGATTTGCCTCGCAAGTCCTACCCCAGCTCCCTGTAGTGATGTCCTTCTGGGAAACTCGTCCCCAAACAGCAGCTGAGTGGATGGTGACTGTTCATGATAATCATGGAAGAAGTCAGAACAGCTGCCACTAATCTTTGCTGCTATAACTACACTGCGAAGGAGCCTTAATAAGGGTGGCATTCCCTACTGCTGCCCAGTGCCCGCATGGTTTGATACTCGCAGTGCATCATGATTATTTTGTTGAATTAGCTTTGTTTGATTGTTCTTGAGGATTCCCTGTCCGATATATTATAGGATACATATACTCTTCTATTGGAAGTACAGTAAAACCTTCGATTCTGAGGAACTTGTTCTGAGTGTTCCGCAAGACGACCAAACATTTCTTATGAACTTTAACTTGGTAAATGAATGATGTCTTGCAATACAAGTAGTATGTGATGCCGAATATCACATGATCAGAGCTCAGCCAATGGGTCTTGAAATTTGCTTTGATAGACAAGTGCTTCGGATTACAAACATGTTTCCAGAATAAATTATGCTTGCAAACTAAGGTTTTACTATATTTTTCTTTTTATTATTGAAGTATAGTTGACACATAGTTACTTTAGTTTTAGGTGTACAACACATTGATGCAACAACTATGTGTGTCATGCTGTACTCACAAGTGTAGTTATCATCTGTCAGCATACAAGGCTATTACATGCCATTGACTATATTCCCTATGCTGTGCCTTAGCTTTTTGGGTTTTTTACTGAACTTCCATTGTAGCCCACTTGACCTTAGAAGTTGTCTTGCGACTAGGGTGGGAAATTACCTGAGTGATAAATTTAATACCCATGATCTTACCTCCCTTCTGTTCTGGCCAGTTGTCTTAGATCCAAACTTATGTGTCAAATATCATGGTTTAGGATATGATTCTCAGACCCACTTCATGCTCAGATGTGTGTGAATGCTAGGATAAACATAGCCTGAGGGTAACATAGTTTTATCCCTGCTTTAGATAAGATAGGAGGTTAATATGATAAGCTTAAAGAATACTGGATCTGACTCCTTGGAAGCCAACTGAGAAAAAGAAAAAAAACAAACACTCTAAATGCAAGAGTGGGGAATAGCAGTGAAGTTCTATGGTCTCTAGAAACACATCTTCATTTATTTGTGCCTTCAACAAGTATTCACTAAGTGCTACAGGTTCTAGACCAGGAATTACAAATGGATTCCAACTTGTGTGCCAACTCTGATCAATTGGTGGTTACCGTCTGCAGCAGTCTGAGTCTACACGTGGGCCCAGCGAGAAAGCGTCGTGAGTGATTAGCGATGTCAGCCATGAAGGAAGGAATAGGTAGTGGTGGTGGCACTACCACGTATTTGCTATCCCTTTTCAGTCTCTGGAGATACAGCAATAAATAAGACACATGCATGTTCTTAAGTAGCTAAAATATTCTGACAGCAGGAATTCACAGGATTTAGACTTTTTTTTTTTTTTTTTTGGCTTATATTCCCTTTCCAAGAGATGTCCTCGGTCATTCAAGCCAGCTGTGCCCATCTTGGCATGTACTTGTGTTTGTCTCCTACTGAGTCCATGTTTTCATTTGAATCTACAGCATCTTTAGGCTATCGTAGCCTCATTTCTTGTGGTTAATGCACAAGACTAGTTCATCTCCTGCCCAGAGGAATTGGAAATGACATCACAAAGAAAAATTTCCCCCCAACTCAAGAAAAGCCTGTCCTGGAACAATCCAAAAAGTTCAGCTTCCTACAGTATGATACAATTTGACATCCTAATTAAAGTAACCATGGAGGAGGGTCAAAGAGGGAATGAAAGAAAGAGATTCACATTTCAAGTAGCATAGGAAAGCCCTTTGGTTGACTTGGCATGCAGATGAAAGAGACCTTGGCTCCCAAAGCTAATTACCTGCAGCATTAATTCAGGACATGACAGACAAATGATGCAGCTTTGTAAAAATGCCCCAAGATAGTCCGTTGAAGCTGGTTAGTAAAAGCAATGCTCGTGAGGAGGTCTGGGGAATACATACAGGGAGTTGTAATTTCTTGATATCTTGTCTAGTTTCCCAAAGAAATGTCCAGCACGTGAGTTCTATAAAAATTGATGAATCACTTGAAGCCAGATGCATCCTTTATTGAACCTGGCTCTTCCTTATTAAAGACAGTGATTATAACCAGAAAGAAGGAAATAATACTTAGAATGATCCGTCATTATTCCTATATACTGCTAATGAAGCACAAATACCTTTTTATTCAATAGGTATTGAGGTAATCAAATATTAAACCAAAGCGTCTTTTCAATTTCCTGATACGATTAATGATGGTGAATACAATATTCATTTAAAAGCAAGGTTCTCCTTCACCTCCACAATCAAAGTAATTAAAGCATCTGGGTTGCTTTTCTTTTGTTTCTTAATAAGGAAAAATAAAAGTCCTAGTTCTGCAGATGGCTAAGTTCCATATCGTGCTTCGTCTGCATTATAAGAAAAAGAGCCTTTGCTAATGAATATGTATTTCTGTCATCCCACTGTTTCTTCAGTGTAAACTTACTGTTTTATTTTTCTAACTTCTCTTCCTTTATTCCTGGCACAGTAACCCCCCCCCTCCCCTTTCTGGGAACTGTCCTTTCTTTGCCCCATTCCAACTCTGTGATTTTTTAGTAGGAATGCTCATATTCAGACATGACCCTCCTCCCCACTTCTCCCCATCGTAGTGTAAGGAGTGGCACCAGAGCCAGGAAGGGTCAGGGTTCCTTTGCTGATTGTTTAAAACTTGGACACAGAGGGAGACACAAGCTGTCTTTCCTTACTCCATGAAGTTCTTGGCAGGCATGTGTAAAGCAGGAAAGAGAGGAAGAAGAAAGCTGGAAAATGAAAGACTGGGAACAAAGTCCTGATTGAATCCTATTTTCGGCAGAATGCTAGCAATGTCCATTCTGGGGATCCAAATTCTCAATTCTTATGTGAGATGCTCTAATACTATTAATTCTTCATTTTGATTAAGCTAATTCAATTTGAATTTTGTTAGCAACGAGTCCAAAACTATTTAATTACAAACCAAGCATGCTAACAATTCACCTGGCATCAGTGATGCTGAGCTCTGGGGACAATTTCATCTAGCCACAGGGTGGACATTGACTATTAGGAATACCCTAAGGATTGGTGGTGATTAGGACTGTTCTGAGGGATAGTTAGGAACGCCTGGGAGGTCTGAGCAAATTTGCTCCAGGCAGAGCATCACAATTAGCATTCAAATGACCAAGGCCCAGACCCTGCTGTTTCAGGATTAATAGGGAGCCTCTAGCACAGGATTTGCACAGCCAAGAAATGCAATTATTAATCTCTTGCCTTCTATCCCTTCTCAGTTACTTGCTCTTCATGCCTGCCTCTACATTTGGCATCACTTATCAGCCTTGACATCCAAATCTCTGGTCAGCATCCCTTTGGCCAAGCCTTACCTTTCCCTGACTTCGAGTTTCCTGGGCAGATTCCACCCCCCACTCCCCCCACCCCCGCTCCATTGCATCTATAGCTAACTGACCTTTGTTCTAAAACTGCCCTGATCAATATAGTGGCTGCTAGCTATATGTGTCTATATACGCTTATATTTTTATTAACTGAAATTTTAAAAGATTAAAAATAGAGCTTTTCAGCCAGATTCAAGGACTCAATAGCCACAGGTGCCTAGTAGCTACTGTACTGGACATTTTTCGGCATGGCAGAAAGTCTGTTAGACAGCCCTATTCTATCAGGTAGTCCTTGATTGACCAGACCACCCTTGTTTGCCCTTTCAGCAGCTAGTGAGAGAAGATGCCGGCTAGAATAATGAAATATAGCAGTCAGAAGAGTCCTTATCTCTCCCAGGAATAGCAAATATGTTACAAGTGCCTCCATGCCTCTCCCGCCTGCCCTTGGCAGACATCACCGGTTAATCACAGCACCATTTCCTACTGAACCAAGATGGCTTTTGCAACCTTCCTGAGCACTATGCTCCTGGAAGCTTCTAACAAAAATGATCAGGCTGGGTATTTGAAATAAATCATTTAGAATCTGTTTCTAGTCCAGTCCCCTCTTTTAGCTACAGAGGAAATCAAGGTCCAGTGAAGCAAATGAGTAATAGAATCTATCCTAGATCTTAGGACTTCGGATTAAAAGCATCAGTATAGCATGTTGGCAGGCAAGTAAGTTCTAGAATTAGACTGCTGGGGTTCAAATCTCAGTTCTACCTTTTAATTTCTGTGTGGTCTTGAACTTACTGTTTCTGAGCTCCAGTTCCCTCATTTTTGAACTGAGAATTTTAGCAATAATACTTTCTTCATAAAATTGCTGTGGGGAGTAATGTGATAATTAGCGTAAGGTGCCTGGCATGCAGTAAGTGCCAAATAAATGATAGCGATTATCATTACTGTGTGGCACTTCAGGCCTCATTTATTATTCTCGGTGTATGGAAGAGGAAGCAGAAAATCAAAGAGACTGGAACACATGTAAGGTCACACAGCTTGTTCACTGCAGAATAGAGGTTTTCACCTAAGTATTTTTATTCCAAGTTCAGCACTCTGTCCACAATATCACATTCTGAAAGCAATTCCTGCTTTCTTAGATATTCTAACATTCTTTTTCACCCTTCCAGTGCAGGGTACTAAAAAATTCATGTATGTGTGTACTTACACAGCCCTTTGACACAGCTGACAGACATCCTGACAGAGAAGTTGATTGTGAACTTGTCTTGTTGGGACCTTCTTGTCTGAGTAAGCTCTTTTCACAATTTGTCCCTCGGCTAGTTAGAAATGAACAATGAAATCTGTATCACAGTGGGCTTTCTCCATAGGTTCCCAGGCCCATGAAAGTTGCAACTTACTAGATAATAGTAATGAAACTGCTGGTATTTGATAGTTTGACTTAACAAAAACTGCATTTTTCTAACCTAATAATTATTTTCAGTTTACAAATAAGGAAACAAGTCTCAGAGAATGTCCATAATTTGCCCAAAGACAAACAGCTGATAGGTGGTGAAATTGGAATTCAAACCTAAATTGCATGACTAGGTTAACCCCAGTTAGCCACCACTGCACCCCGGAAACTGGGCAGCCAGCCTTAGGATGTCACGGGGGAGGAGTGGAGTGGCTTGGTGTCCACAGAAAAATATCCCCATTTCTTTGAAAACCACCCCTGTTGCTGCAAAAGCAATTCAGACAATCATGCTTGACAGCCTGTGAGTTGAGATGCCATTTTTAATAAAACCATTTTAACCCACTTGTTAATTGCCAGCTGTTGTAACAGAGGAGCCCTAACCCTTTCCCATATTTGGACTTTGTTATTTAAGCAACATTTTTGTTCCTTTTGTATTTTTCTGAAAACCTTACCCAAACTCTATATTCTCCCTTAGAATTTCCTTCTGTCTTTCCTGCTTCGTGGCAGGTAGTAGAGGAGTAAGGCTATTTAAAGAATTTTTCCCACTAAGATGAATGGTCAGTTTACCTTTTTGAAAAGGAAGCTTTTGGGGTACCTGAGTGGCTCAGTCAGTTGAGCATCCAACTCTTGATTTTGACTCAGGTCATGAACCAGGGTTGTGGGATGGAGCCCTGTGTTGGGCTCCCTGCTAAGCCTGGAGCCCACCTGAGAGTCTCTTTCTTTCTCCCTTCCTCTGCCCCTCTCCCCTGCTCATGCATGCACTCTCTCTCTAAAATAAAAAAAAAAAATAGGAAGGGAAAGTATTTATTATTTTTAAGAATATTTATTTTTTAAAAGAGGAAACTTTCTCCAAGGAAGTGTTTTGTGAGTTTGAGTGATTTTAAAACTGAACATCATCAATCATCTTTTTTTGTCCAGAAAGAGAATGTAGATAATTTGTCCAGAATTCATACATCCTAACCTAGCTGAACGACAAGAAAAGGAGCATTTAGCTTGCTCTGTAAGTGTGGTTTCTATACTCAGTGCATGCGTCATCCCTCTGACAGTCAACCTAATAGTAGTTTTTTAGAAGACTCGGGCATGGTAAAATAGCTTATTTAATTTTTTTCTAATTGGCAAGTGAATTGATTGTATTTGATGTCAAACATTTGGATTAGCTGATTTTTTTTTTTTTAGAAACCTGCCTAGGGGCACCTGCGTAGCTCAGTCAGTTAAGCATCTGACTCTTGGTCTTGGCTCAGGTTATGATCTCACGGTTCATGAGTTTGAGCCCCAAGTCAGGCTCTGCACTGATGGCATGGAACCTGCTTGGGATTCTGTCTCTCCCTGTCTCTGCCCCTCCCCCACTTGTGCTCCCTGTTTCAAGATAAGCATTTTAAAAAAAGAAACGTTTCTATTTCTTAAACCTCAGTATAACAATTGCTATGTCTTACAAACACGGCCCATCCCCTTCACATGTTTACCTAAACAAACATCAAATGTTTTAACCCAAACTGTGGAGGAGACAGAAATCCTGTGAGAGGAATGGGTGAGTTTTGTCAATGTGAGTCAGCTGGTGTCAGGTTCCAGCCGAAGGTCACATTAGGATATTGAAAGCTGTGATATACATAAAATCAGGGCATTTAGAAAGAAGAAAACAATCTTCAAATAAGGTGCAGGATCTCTCCCTGTTTAGCTTTGCCCCATCACTTGCATTAGATGTTGGTCATTTCATTGGAGCATGACCTAAGTTATACATATAAATCTACTTTCTGAGAAGTTCTGTTTTTGTCAAGCTGATGGTGAAGACTGTTGTTGCTTTCTGTGGGGCCAGGCCAATTGCTGCTCTGCCGTCTGCAGGATCATTTCAGGACTGGTGTGTTCAGGCATTTGGTCCATGCAGATGAGATCTGTACCTTCACATGTTGATGTGATCTGTGCAGCTGGATCCAGCCCAATTCACTGCCCCAGAGCAAACAGGACTATTAATTTTTTAACAAATTACCTTAGGGACACCGTAAAACACACACACACACACACACACACACACACACACACACACACACCAGTAAGAACACCAGCCAGCTTCCCTTGGGGATGGGGTAGCTCGGAGCATATTCAACCATTGTCAGTCCTGGTCCCTGAGATGCTGTCCTTGTTAAATCTTGGCAGTGTCATCTTTGGGTATTTTGGCATTTATGTGTTGAGAGTAGCAGAGATGTTCTTGGCTTTTTCTTTCAGTTTTCAGATTCTCTAGTTCACTGTTGGGTAAAAATGATTTCTAGGCAGTGTTTGTAACACATTTAGAAACCTTTGGGAAAACTGGAAAAGAAAATTCAACTCACGATAAATTGGATAAATTAAATTAAAACCATTTCTTATTTTCTCAGTGAAATAAAAGCTAGCCTCAATTGCTATTTTCAGTTTGATGAACTTACAGTGGGACCGAAACCTTCAACCCTGTATTCTCTTGAACACAGGTCAAGATAATCTCTTCTCAAAAGTTCCCACATGGACAAAGGGAATAACATTCATAATTTGGATTTTGATGATACTTGGGTATTATTTTAAGTCTGGTTTTTTGGTTTGGTTCTGCCTTTGCTGGGTTTTCAGCACTGAAATCCATTTCTGTTGAACGTATTTTGGAAAATGTAAGGAAACCAGTAGATGGCAGAAGTGCACTGCCTAAAATCGGAATGGCGATGAAGTAGCACTCCTTAGCCAGGCTCTGGATTCTGCCTTTGAGGGGGTAGGGAAGAGGGTGCACCGATTATTGACCGATCCACTGACCCCTGTCTTCTTCTCTACTCCTTCAACTCTAATTGCAGTCCTGGGCGCTATTCTCCTATAGCTTCTCAAGCGCTCTGCCAGAGTGGTGGAGTCCAGCAAGCAGATCTGCAAACATGATGATGCAGCGTTAGTTTAGGGTGGCCTGGAAGTCTTCATACTTTCCCAGTGCTGTGGTCCTGGCAGTGTGTTTTAAGAAGGTCCCAAATATGCCCAGAATTAGGAATCCTAGCTTCTACTGGGAATAAGACAGTAGGTAAACAGGCTACTTTTAATAAACAGGAGTGCCTGCTTGGCTGTCGGTTAAGCATCTGATTCTTGATTTCAGCTCAGGTCATTATCTCAGGATTCAGTTTGTGAATTCGAGCCCTGCATTGTGCTCCTCCAACTGACAGTGCAGAATCTGCTTGGGATTCTCTCTCTCTCCTTCTTTGCCCCTCCCCCATTTGTTTCACGTGTGTGTGTGTGTGTATGCACTCTCTCTCTCTCAACTTTAAAAAATTAATAAATAGCCTCTGTTCTCTGCCAGACATGTTGTTCATTCATTTTCTCCTTCCTTAAATGTGTATTTAATTCCTACCATGAGGTAGTCATAAGGATATGACCATAAATAAGACATATCAGGCAGTGTAAGAAGCCTACAGTTTAGTTATGAGGGACATATAGGCCATGAATAGGCATTAAGCCAGGTAATAGTTGCTTCAATAAGGGTAAATATAGGACAGTAGAATCACAGCTGAGCTTTCTAGTGGGAGTGAAGTCTGAAGATCTCAAGGACAATTAGGAGTGATCCAGAAAGAGTCAGGAGAGGAAAATTCCAAGCTAGAGTCTAAACTAGAGATAAGAAGAATCTAACCCAACTAAGCTGGGAGAGAGTGTTGTCACCTGGGGACTTAAGAAGTCGATTGAAATCTAGGATGGAATAATAACAAAGGAAGAGCAGGGACGGTGGATCTTGTATGCCATATACCAAGAAGTTTGCTTTAGCTTGGATTTACTTTATCACTGAGATGCCATGAAAGGTTATATAAAAGGTAGTGTCCTGATTATGTCTGCTCTTTAGATGGGTCATGCTGGTGGCATTTACAGAATGGATTGGAATGAGGCAGGAGGTGGGGAAGTGAGGATGACCATTCCTTATAGTCACAACAAGGTCATGGCAAGGGGATAGAGAGAAGTGAGCAGATGGTTGATGAATTATTAGGAGGATAGAAAAGATATTTGGATACTTACTCTCTGTGTGGGGTGAGAGACCAAGAGACCCAGGAACAGCCCCTCAGCCTTAATCTGGGGTAACTTCAGAGACTGTGTTGCCATTAACCAAGTGTAGTACTGGGCAGAAAGTTAGCCCTGAACCCCAGTGATGTGTCAGAACCTAAAGAACATGAAACTGAAATGAGTTAGTATTTATTTGTCCATTCATTCATACAATTCATGGGTCATCTAGTTTTAAGACAATTTGCCGAGTCTTGTGTACAATATCAGCATGAACAAAAATGATGTTTTCCAATCTCCAAGGTGTATAGAGAACATCTGTTTCTTCTTAATATTTTTCTGGTCTTGTTTATTGCTTTGATTACACATTTGGATCATGGATATGTGTTGTATTAATTTTCAAAATTGTTTTTTATGTAAACCTCATCACTTTAACTAGAATAGAAGCTGCTTGGGGGTGGGTCAGCAACCAAGACGATGATGGTTTCACAAAATAATCTTGAAAATTCTTGTCAAATGAAATAAAATATAACTATAATTCCCAAACTACTTTTGACACGTAGTTTGAAACGCCATTAGTATTATGAGAATAGGAAAATAAGAAGCAAGCAAGAAAGATAATTAGGTTGAGTTTCCTCTCAACTTAATCTTTCTAGTGACACTCTTATAACACTGCAAATAAAACAAACAAGTTGAACAGAAAAGCAATTGAATAACTAGGTTCTGTAAGGTGAGGATTAAATATATCTTTGATAGTATTCTTAATATCTAGAAGACTTTAGTATAAAGACATATACAACAAATGATCCACCATTTGCAGGTTCAGGCTTGGAGATATTTTATTCTTTCAGCCAGTTAGACAAGCTTTTTTGTCCTTACTAAAGATATATTGAGCCTCTGTGAGTCAGCACTGATGATATAAGGGTATAGATGCAGTCCTTCTCAGGATGCTTAAGATATAGTGAGGACAACAGATCTTAGACAAGGAAACACAAGTGTATTCCTACAATAATATGAACCTGTGTTGATCTACTAATTTGGCTCCCTGTGACAGCACGTTAGTAGAGGAAATGTATAGTTATACTTATGAGACAGGGAAAAACTAACTGGGTCATAAGGACTTGAATCTATTGCCTTGGTCATCATTACAAAGCTAGAACACAGCTGTATTCATGGTCAAATGAAATAAGCACCGAATGACAAGAAACAGAGAGTCTTCTAGGTCCTTAGAAAGAGCCTCTGCATCAGAGGTGGCAAACACATTAGGCTTCATTTTATGTAAGAGCTCAAATTGATTGGAAGTAGCTTTCTGGTGTGCCATGCTGAGCAAGATTTAGTGGGGAAGAGGGATAGTTTTCAAATGAGCAATTGTGTAGGAAGGGAGAGTAGCGACACATGGAACATATTAGTGCATCCTTCACTACACTATGGCTTAATCAATACTATTGACATATTTAAAGAAAGCAAGCATGGAGAAGTTGAAACTCACCATCTAGAAACACAGGGATTAGAGAAGGAGCCAAGAGTAGGAATTGTTCATTTCTGAATCTGAGAGACACTGACATTCAGGTCTCTAAACAAGTGAATGCTGTCAAGGGTCAGCCATGTTTGATCAGGCTTCATCATGGTATCAGGACTCTTGAGAACCTCCTTTTCATTGCTCAAATCCTATGCACAGGAGGACCTTTTGATTCAGTGTCAAGCTTACCAATACCAAGAAGGAAGATCATTGATAAGAAGTTTGGGATCATTTGGGAAAGAGCTAAAATCTGGTTTCTGGAATTGTAAACCTGAGGCTTAGGCCCCTGGTTATGGTAAATTCATCCCCAAGTCATGCCCTCCTAAGGCTCCTTGTTAGTCAAGCCTGACCTGCTACATGCATTGCCTGGAAAGTGTCTTCCTTTTGACTTTGATGAAACTCATATGAAGTTTTATCAGTTAGCCAAGTAACTTAATTTGTAAAACTTATATGCAGAAAACTGATAACAAATTTTTCAAGAAATTCACACTTCTATGGATGAATACAAGCTTTAAAAATAAACAAATGTGACAATTAAATGAATTCAATTTCAATGATTTTTGGCAAGAAACTACTATTCACTTTCTCTTCTCACTGGCATCTTCCCCTGGTTTACTTGCAAATTCTGCAAAAATCTTTGTTCTTGAATGTATTTAAATGCAAATTTTAAGTTTACCCACACATTCTGTTAATGATGTGAAAGTTCTAATGTATTTTATTTCTCACTTAAAAGATGAAGTAAAATGCAAATATGAAGAACATTGAGGGAGTTTTCTTTCTGTCTTTTTAAAAATACCTCCAACAAGTGCCATCCTTCAGGTTGAAATACACAGAAAAAAAATGCCTAATAATAATTGCTGTTTGGCCTTGGCAGTTGGCATTGTATTTCTTGCAAATGAATATCTCAGAACTGAGTCACAGGAACTATTTGCCACATAAAAGTGCAAGTAAAGTAACTTCCTCCAAGCGAAAGAAAGGCTCGAAGACATTACAGACTCAATAAAACACTGATGTTCCAATGGCTCAGCAATCTGAGAAGTTCATTTGGAAGTAGTGCTAGAATGGAAAAGAAAGGAAGAGAAAAAGAGTTATGAGGGGAAGGTGGAAAGTAGGGGCAGAGAAGAAAAAAGGTCATAATCTGAACTTAAGCTGTGACAAGGTAGTGATGGTGTAGGCATTATGGAATATTTGACGGATGAAGATCTAAACTTTAAGCATCATGCTAAAAGGTTGAATCCATGGGTTAAGATTTTCCTCTGCCCCTCCCCTGCTCCTGCTCTGTCTCTCTCAAAATAAAGAAGCATTTAAAAAATTAAAGAAAAAAGATTTTCAAAGCACAATCCAAGCTACTCACATAAAAATAAAAGTTTCCTCCAGAGCAGTCATTAGAATGTTTAAGTGACTGATTGCTAAATAGCCACATCCCAATATGCAAGCAATGAGTCTTTGCCACTTTTCCCATCAAGAGCAGAATCAAAGCTCCTCTCATATTGACTCTGGACTTGGCCATATAACATGCTTTAGTAAATGAGACCTCCCATAGGAAGTTTGACCAGGGTTTGTACAATGGGCTGGCCCATAGGAACACTACTTTGAGACCTATACTATAGTCTAGTAGGATAAAAGGCTGTATTCGTTTCCTATTGCTGCTGTAACAAATTACCACAAATGCAGTTTCCTATTGCTGCTATAACAAATTACCACAAATGCAATGGCTTGAAACAACCAGAAACCTATTATCTTACAATCTCGAGGTCAGAAATTTAAAATGGGTCAGCAGGACTGAGTTCCTTCTGGAGGTTATAGGGCAGAATCCATTTCCTTGCCTTTTCTAGCTTCTAGAGACCACCTTCATTCCTTGGCTGGTTGTTCCTTTCTTACATCACCGTGACCACAGCTTCTGCTGTCATCCCTCCTTCTCTAACTCTGATTCTCCTGCCTGCCTCTTATAAGTACCCTTGTGATTTTATTGAGTCCCCCTGCATAATCTAAGATAATCTTCCCACTTAAGATCTTTAACTTAATCACATTTTCAAAATCCCTTTTGTCATGTAAGGTAACATATTAATATTCACATATTTTGAGGACTAGAGCATACACATCTTTTGAGGATCATTTTTCTGTCTACCACAAAGGCCAAATGAAAAAGAACCAGAAAGCTCTAACCCACAGCCAGCACCAAGGTACCAGATATGTGAGTGAAGCTGTCTTGATTCTTCTATCTCAGTCTAAAATGCAGTCATGTCAGTGAACCCAGCTAGGATCAACAAAAGAACCACCAGCCATTCCACAGAATTATAAGAAATGATAAATCATTGATTGTTAACTTCTTAAGTTTTTGAGTGGTAGGCCATGCAACCTCAAACTCTAATTTAATTAATTTATTTGTATAATAATTTAAATCAAGCTTCTGGAATCTGGAAATTTTACATCTTTATTGACAAAAATAAGGTTTTGCAGAGGAGACATAGTTTTATGACTTCCACAAATAGTTCTCTACGTATGAGAACTTATACCTTTCTTATGTTGTACCGTTTTCCAATCTACCTCTAAATATCATATTCTTTTTAAAAAGTTTAAGAAATGGAGAAGACTTTTAAATTCAGCATTCTCAGGTAAATGTCTGATTGTTTTCTTTAATGTTTACATCATTTTTTCTTGATATAATTTAAAATACTAAGACGTATCTGTGGCCATTATCAGTACCCTTAGAAATTGTTCCAATTTTTTTTGTTTCCTGAAACCATAAATTCTTGAAAATATCCCCTTATTCATCATAACTCTTGAACTCATAGAAGTCTGTACTCAGTTATCCTTGGTGTTTTCATATTCCTAAGACACTTATGGACTCCTCTGTTCCAATTAAATCATTATCTATCATCTGAAATTTGTTAAGCACTAATCTCTGGATTGGACTCTGTGGAGTGCCATACAAATCAAGTTAAAAAGGCAGAGCCACAGCTCTCCAAGAAGTTCCATAAAATTTAATTCATCAGGCTCATTGAGGGAACAATAAAAGGTCTCTTTGGTCCTTCATTAGTTCAAATGTGAAATACTTGATTTGCAACTCAAGTTCTTGACTTTGAAGATTTTTATTTTGCTTTCTAGGTCATCTCCTTTTTGGAACTTTATCTTAAATGTCAATCCCATTGTCTGGTCAACTAGGCAAAGCTGAGGTAGATGACTCTTAATTACATTTTCCTTTGTAGAGTGTTGGATGATAAACAAAAAGTTGGGTATGTGTTCTGTTTTCCAAAGTTTCTTGTTGGGTATAGGTGGCTGATCCATTCTTGTATCTTTATATCATATCTCTTCCCCTACCTGAGATTTATCCCTCTGTCATCATGTGGCTGTTTTCAAATATGTCTACAAATTATTTGCAACTATTCACAGTGAGAAGTGGGTTCCCTCTTGTCCCTTATATCTAAGTTGGCCTTAGTAACTTGCTTGTAAAGAATAGAATGCAATAGAAGCAAAGTTGCATATCTTTAGAGAAGTGATGTTACATAATTCTGAAAAGGCTTTGTGGCTCCTGCCTGGTTGATTCAGGACACTGTTTCTGGGGAAAGTCAGCCACCATCTGAGAACATCTGAGTCTACCATGCTGACAAGACTATGTGTAGATAATCTAGCCAGCAATTCTGGTTGAGCTTTCACTGGCTTTCAGCACCAACTGCCATTCAGGTGAGCACGTCCTCTTGGAGGACCTGCACAGTAGACCTTCTCCAGCCTATATTTGACTGCAACAACATGAGGGACTTCATGTGCCATCTGCTCAGATAAGCCCTTCCCAAATTCTTGACTGCAACATCACGAGTAAAATAAAATGACTGTTGTCTTACGCCACTGCATTACAAGGTAATTTGTTATGCACCTGTAGTAACTAGAATAGCCTTAAAAAGAAAATCTTGAGTAGGTGTCAATTTCCCTATCAAAGATGGCCTTGGGAGAAAACACTTAACTCATGTTCCAGGTTCAGGAACCTGTTCTCTGAGGGAGGCAACTTATTGAGAAGAAGCACTGAAACTGGGTATTAGGAAGTTAGGGTTCTAGATCAAGTATTGCCATCAAATTGCTGTTTGAGATTGATCAGATCATTATCTGTCTAGGATCTAGTATTCTCATCTGTAAAATAGGAAATTGGAACCAAATAACATGTATACTTTCTTTTATGCCTTAACATTTTATAATTCTAATGACTTTTGAGAACACTGAGATAGATAAACCAATAAGATGAATTGATATGTAATATCCCCTAGAAGAATGCAGCCAATTTCCAAGTGGTTTGGTTCACCTCAAAATTTGTAGGAAGTTCTTGTCCAAAAGTATTTAAAGGCTTGATTCTAGGTTTAGAAAATGATGATGTTATCTTAAAGATTTTTATTGAACTGAAAACAGTGAGCTTTTAAAAAATGACAGTAATTAGAGAAAGCTTTCCTAATTCCACTGACATTAACTTAAGAGAGGTGTTATATGTTATTTGAAATCACTTCAATGTAACATTTACTTAAATTATTTGTCACAGGAAACATGGTCATTCTTTTTCTTATAAAATATTTGAGCCCTCTGACTTACAGATTATTTCTGCTTTCTTTGGGACATGAATCTTCTTAGGGATTGGGATAACTTGAATGTGTGAATGGTGATTCACCCCCTCACTCTGGGGTTGTAGGAGAAAGGGGCCTTTTAATTTTTTATATTAGCTGTTTCTATACTATTTGTAATTATAACAAGTAGGAATTATTTTTATAATAAAAACAATAAAGATTTAAGTATATGTTCTTCAGATAAAGAGGTAAATGAAGATGATTTTTCATGATTTCATTCATTCTTATAAGTGTATGGTACTTCACATATAATTGAGGTTCCCCCCCTCCCTTACAGTATTATTGCTAAGAGAACACAGAAGATGTGATCATTAATTTTGAGTGGAGGAATCAGATAAGGCTTCTAAAGGAGGGGTGACATATAAGTTTGGCTAATAAATGGCAGAGCTAGGATTTAACCCAGTCTGAGTCAACCCAAGACTCAGGCTCTTAGCCTTGTACTATACTGTACTGTCTCCCTAGGCCCCCACTCTTAGCTACTGTCTGCATTTATCTGCAGGCCAGAACTAGCTTCATTCCTGGGCTTCTATGACTGTGGCAGGTAGGATTATACTACTACTAATATTTTAATACTAACAGTAAAACTACTACCCAACACTAATTAAGTACTCTCTAGAAGCTAGGTCTTTTATTAATAGGGAAATCATATAATTTATTATCCAAATACAGACATCTTTTTAAAAACAACCTTGTTGGGATATAATTGACATACAATAAACTGTACATGTTTAAGGTAGAGAATTTAATAAGTTTTACCCACGTATTCACCATAATTCAAATAGTGAACATTTTTATAACCACTGAAAGTTTCCTCATGCTTCTTTGTGATTTTTACTGACCGCTCACTTCTGTCTCCAGATAACTCCTGATCTACTTTTTGTCACTGTGGATTAGTTTTCATTTTCTGGAATTTTATACAGATGGAGTTATGCTGTGCTTACTCGTTTCTTTTTTTGATCTGGTTTTATGTATTCCCTCCAAGTTGTTTGTTATGTGTGCCAATAGTTCATTTCTTTATGTTGCTGGATCATATTCCGTTGAGTGTTAGAGTGTCCCAAGTTAATTCATCCACTCACCTGCTGATGGGTATTTGAATTCTTATCAGTTCTTGAATATTGCCAATAAAGCTACTATGAACATCATGTAAAAAAAAATTGACTTGAAATTTTATAGGCAGAGAAGGCTACATTCTCTTTAGCTTCCTGTATCCACCATTTCCATCTCCCTTTGGGTCTTAGCAGATGGCATTCTTCTTGCCTACAGCCCTCTTCTCTAAAATGTCTTATCTCTGCCTGCCTCTCATCATCTGACAATCTCCATCCTTCAGGTCTCTGTGTAGACCTCATTTCCTTCTAAAATCACCTCCCTGACTATCTTCAGTGGTTGGATACCCTTGCTTATATCCTTGCATAGATATATTTTGTATCCATACTTCCCTTATTATAGGACTTATCTCTGGGTATTGTAACTAGTACGTTACATATCAAAGTTTCTTCAGAATTTACATTGGCTGGTTAAATATTTGTTAAATGATTGACTAAATGAATGAATGAAGAGTAAAGAGTAGGATCAAGGAAAAGCACAAAAAGGAATTAAGAATCTTCTATAATTGATTGTGGTGATGGTTGCGCAAGTCTATGAATATACTAGTCATTGAATTGTACACATAAAGTGAGTGAATTTTGGTACGTTAACTATATCCCAATAAACCTGTTTATAAAGAGGGAATTGAAAAATAGTCATCCTGATGGAACCTAAAAATGAGGCTGGAAGCATTCCTTACCATTTCAGAACCAACTCTAAATGTTCTGGAAGATTGAATGATCAAACTCGACTCAACGTACCCTCAAGTTTCTTATCCCAATATTGTCTCCTTACTTGATTCATTTAGTTACTTATTCATTTTTGCCCAGCAATCTTCAGAGTATGTTAAGATTAGGTTTCTAACTGTTTTTGTGTAACTTTCCCGCTGTGAGTAGCAATCTAATATAGAATGGATAGCATAATAAACTAGGAGCAAAGAGGAGTTCATTCCATACTTGGAATCATTGCTCTCCAGGAGTCCTGATGCAAATCAGAACCCCTATTTCCTGCGTCATGAGAGATAAGTGAGGATTTACCATGATGATAAAACTGAGAAGGGCATTTGAGGCAGAGATAAAACCTGCAAAAAAAGGCATAAAGGCATTATTAATCATCAAGATCATCACTGGAGGATGTGTCCTATGGTGTGTATCTACAGGGGGTAGGGGCAGGAATATAAGACTACAGAGGTGTGTTGGTGTAAAATCTCTTTGCCCTACAAAGAACTTTGGATTTCATCCTATAGTCATGGGAGAGACAACATTCTTTTAAATTAGGTTTTTAAGAAGGAATGAAGGACCAAAAGCTCAGTGTGAGAATAAATATGATAATAGCCATGGACTCATTATGAAACCCTGGGAATAGAATGCAGTATAAATCAAAATAACATTTACTTGTCTAATTTGACCATGCCATTTAGATAGCTTCTCATTTAAGTTCAAACTTTCTTATGCCCATCTCCATTTCCTTTCCCACCTTCCCTAAAAGTCTCTGGTTCCAGGCATAGCTTTGAATGCGTGCTCTTCTTAAGTGCTCTCAAGAAGTCTTATTTTGTGTGTTTAGGATCAATAAGAGATGTGTACTCTTGGTTCTTCTCTTTTTGAAGGCTATCTTTTATCACCACAGAAGTTCCATCCTGAATTGAAGTTCATCCTAAACAATCTGTCTTGAAGGGAACAATGTTTAAACCACTCTGATTTTTATCTATTTAAGCCAGCTTGGTTTCAAAACTACTTGATTTCAACAGTTTGTTAGAGATATATTTCATATATGTCAGTAGGTTATTTGTGTGTGAGACAGTATATATGTGTACGTTTCTGTGGTGTGTGTGTGTGTGTGTGTGCATGAGGGTTGTATTCATTTTTCTTTTTTTTTTTTGCTGCATCACGAATTGCCACAAACTTAATGGCTTACAATAATACCCTTTATTAGCTCACGATTGTGAAGGTCAGAAATCCAGGCAGGCTCACCTGAGTTCTTTACTTAGGCTCTCACCAGACTGAATTCAAAGTAATCACACAGTCCAGGTTCTGACTAAAAGCCCCAGGGAAGAATCTACTTCCAAATTCATTCAGATTGTTGGCAGAATTCAGAACAAGGACATTCTCTTACATAACCACAGTGTAATTATCAAAATCAGGAAATTTAGTTTTGATCAAAATACTATTACATCATCCACAATAATATTCAAATTATATCATTTCTGCCAATAGGTCTATTACAGCTATTTCCTTCTCCAGGTCAGGATCCTATCCAGAATCACCCATTGAATTGAGTTGTCATGGCCCTTTAAATTCATTTAATCTGGAATATTTCCTCAGCCTTTGCCTTTCTTGACACTGATATAATTTAAAGACGAGTTATTTTTACAGAAATGTCCCTCGATTTTGATTTTTCTGATTTTTTTCTTGATTAAATTCAAGCTAAGTATTTTTGGCAGGAATACTAGACAGGCAATGTTGTGTACTCTTTGATTCATTTCATAAGTCATATGATGTCTGTTTGTCCCAATGTTGGCAATATTCACCTGGATCACTTGGTTATAGCAATGTCTTTAGGTTTCTATACTGCAAAATTTCTCTGTTCCCCTTTGTAAGTAATTTGTGGGGAATTACTTTGATCTATGTAAATATCTATTCCCCATCAAACTAATTTTAGCACTCCGTGATGATTTTTAAAAATTCTGTCATTTCTCTGTATTTATTACTTGGCATTCTACTGTAAAGAAAACTGACTTATTTATTTACATCAGTATGCACTCATAGATTCGTATTTTACTTAATGTGCTATAAATAGTTTATATCCTCATTTATATTGAGGCTCAATTTCACCCAGATTTGGCCACGGGGATTCTTTCAAGCTCACTCTCATGTCCTGTTGATACGTCCTCATCATCTTTGATTGCTTCCTTATTTTTTGGTACAGAAAAATGTTTCAGAATTGTCTTATATTTGAACCCCAGAATCAATCTTTTCTCCAAGGAGACCTGTTGCTTTTTAGAGTAGAATGTAATTTAGAAACCAATCACTAGGTATACTTACTGCTTCTGATGGTTATTACTTTTGTGACCTCTAAGCATATATAACATATATATATATATATATATATATATATGTTTCTTTCTGTCTTTCTTTCTTTTCTTTCTTTCTTTCTTTTTTTCTTTCTTTCTTTTTTTCTTCATTTCAACAAATTTGAATATCAGGTTTGTAGCTTTGCTTGTTTAATTATATAAGATAGGTAGGTATTGTTTTTCTACTTTACAGATGGGAGAAATAATCAGAAGGATTAGAAATACTTTTTTCATGTTTAGGGAGATTTATTTATTCATCAGTACTAAATATGTTGTTTGATAGACACTATTTTTTAGAACAGTTTTAGATTTACAGAAAAATTGTGAAGATTTGAGAGGATAATCCAGAGAGTTCCCTTGGGTTTCATTCCTATTTTCCCCTATTATTAATAACCTTCATTACAATGTACATGTTACAATTAATGAACCAACATGGATACATTATGTTAATTAAAATTAATGGTTTATTCAGGTTTCCTTTACCTAATGTTCTTTTTTATGTTTTAGGGTCCCGTCCAGGCTGTCCCATTACATTTAGTTGTCATGTCTTTCTGGCTCCTCTTGACTGTGACAGTTACGCAACCCTTCCTCATTTTTTATGATCTTGACAGTTTTGAGGAGTACTGGTCAGGTATGTTATAGGATGTTCCTTTGTTGGCATTTGTCTGATGTTTTGTTTTGTTTTAATTATTTTTTTTAAAGTTTATTATTTTTCTAGTACCAGTTAACTAGATTTTAATTGAAAAATTTAAAAACGCGAGTGCCTGGCTGGCTTAGTCAGCAGGACATACAGCTCTTGATCTCGGGGCCATGAGTTTGAGCCCCACATTGTGGGTAGAGAGTACTTGAATGCTCTCAGCTGGGAAGGGCAGAACAGGTTGGAACTTAGGTTTGCATGGTTATAAGTACTTCTTCTCCCACACGGATATTGAAGACCTCAGTCCAAGCAACATCTAACGCTTGAATGTGGTGCTTTGGAGAAGGCCCTGGAAGCCAAGGAGGAGTCCACTATTCTTCAGATATTCTTTCCTGACTTTTCCTTCATTTCCTTGTCTTTCTTCCCAGACGCTAGGGGATGATCCCCTTTTTTTCCTTCCTCTTGGTCCTCCTGTCTTTCTTCATTATCTAATGTTTTTCTTATAAATAGACTGGGATTGTGTTTTTTAGAGGAAGACCACAGAGACAAAATGACAGATTCATCACATCATATCAAGGGTACATACTAGCAATATGATTTTTCACTATTGATATTGACCTTGGCCATGTTGCAGAAGGACTATTTATCAGGTTTCTTCACAGTAAGTTTATCCCCCTGCCTCCTACCTAACTCCTTCTATACTGTACTCTTTCAAAGGAAGTCATTACCCATAGCCCACAATATTTTCTCTTTCCTTGAGGTTAAGTATCTACATAAATTATTTGGAACTCTCTCATGGGAGATTTGTCTCTTTTCCCTCATTTATGAATCATTCATTTATTTATATCAGGATGGTCTCATGGATATTTATTTTGTACTTTGGGTTATAATCCAATAATACTTTATTTTTTTGCTCAGATTGTTCTAGCTTGTTCCCTGGGAGCTCTTTCAGTTGGCTCCTCTGTCCCTTTGATGTACTCCTATAAATGTGGTTTTTTATCTGTTTGATTTTGAGCACTTCCTTATATTCTAGCCCTACTAGATGCTCCAAGATCATTTCATATATTTCCTGCCTCTGTAGACTTGCTTTTCATAATATTTGTTACTCTGAAGCTATATTCTGGGTAGGTTTGAGCAAATAAGTAATATATGGTGGGGAGTGGAAGCCAGGTTTCTCACTCTTGGAGAGGAGAGTTTGAAATATGGAAAGGTGCCCTATGGGCTTGGCTTAGAATTTAGCATTTCAGGATAAACTCATGATTTTAAATTTAGTGCTATCACTAGCAATACTTCTTGTCTCAAAGTCTGTTTTGTCTGATATTAAAATGGCTATTCCAGATTTCTAATACTTACTTGGTATATTTTTCCTGTCCTTTTATTTTCAAATTCTTTTTGTCTTTATATTCAAAGTGGATTTCTTATAGATGGAAATAGTTAGATCTTTTTCCTGGAAAATCTCTGCCCTTTAATTAAGTATTTGGTCCATTTATATTTTATATAATTATCGAATCTCATGCACTCTTTATTCTATCTCCCACCATCCTCGCTTGCAGCTCGCTCTTCTCAGGTATCCTGTCCTACAAATTCCAGCCACTTCAGAAACTGATAGTTCTAATATCTGACTCCTTAACATAGTGTAACTCCTACCCTACATGGGCTTCTTCTCCCTGTTTTGCAGGAGGTATAACCATGATTCCTATCTTGTGTGTTTCCCTTTTCATTGGAGTTGGATACTGTGCCGCTTGTTGTTCAATTCCTTAAAAAAAAAAGTTGTCTAACATATTTTATCTATTTTTCTTCTTTATTAATTTTTTTTATTTATAGTATTTTTTCCCTAGTGTGTGAGTGGTTTATGTGGTGTCTGTTATGGTGGTATATGTGTTGGGTGTATGCTGTTTCAGTGTTATGCGTTTGTGTGCAGTATTGTGATTGTTGGTATTTGTGTGATGTCTGGTGTGGTATTTGTGTGTATTTATAACTACTTATGTTGTGAACATAAGTCTAGTACAGCTACTCTGTTATGCCTAGAAGGAGAGGTACCCTCCAAATTGACCTTTTAAACTAAACACATTGATAAAAATACCATAGACTACAATATAGTCAGTTATTATGACTACCTTAAAACATAGTTTATGTTTGTTTCCTTTTTCAAAATTGTTTTCAGCTTTGTTGAGGTATGATTTACAAATAAACATTATATAAGTTTAAGGCATACAACATGATGTTTTGATATACATATGAATCATGAAATCATTTCCCCAATCAAACTGTTATAGAGGTTGTGCTTTGTAGATACTCGCAAATAATTTTTCCCTCTAAATTACCTAAATATCTTCACATGAGTTCTCTCACCTTTTCAGATAACTAAATTATAGCCAAACACAGGAAAAGAGAAACACATGTAGTAGTACAGGACATGGATATTGTGCAGGAACACAGAATTTACATGAGAATGGTGCTTCACTTTTTCCAACACCTTTCACATACCTCTCTGTTGAACTCTGTTGGTTACGAGTGACAGAAACCTAACTAAAGGTGAATTAAGCATTACAGAAAATTTGTTGGCTTTTATAATGAACATCCCAGGGTATATGGCTTTGGTTATATTATTGGAATCTGTCTCTCTCCATTTCTCAGCTTTCCTTCCCCTGTGCTGGTCGTGTTGGCTAACAGTTGGATGCCAGCAGCCTCTGGCTGACATTTTGCCAGTTTAACAAGCCCAGCAAAAGAGAGCTCCTTGGTCAGTCAACAAATGGTTATTGAGTACCTGATATGTATGGAATAGGGGACATGTACAATGGTGGCCTGGATAATTAATGTTTTCCCCCCAAACAGCTTATGTTCTGGTGATACAAGAGAAAATATAGAAGTGAATAAATAAAGTAATTTGGGTCACAGCAATGAACATGAAGAAGATAATAGAGGGAGTGTATATAATAATGTGGTGGAAAGTAAATATGATGGCTACCTTGTTTTATCATCCAGGAGATCCTAGTTTTATAAGAAGCATTTGACTTAGATATGCATTATTATTTTTAAAAATGTAGCCAGGTATGAAATAGAGAAAGAATATTGCAAGGGGAAAGCAGAACAAGTGCACAGCTTCTAAGATGGGAATTAGCATAGCTATGTTCAAGATACAGCGTAGTGACTGTGAAGAAATATCAGGTGATAAGATCAAAGAGGTAGGGAGGAGTTAAATCACAATGACTTTATGAGCCAAGGTAAGTTTGGATTTAATACTGGCTACAAGGAAAGTGATAAGAGGACAGCCAAGAAATATGATGTGATCTTCTATAGTAGTCATTCTGGAGAGCATGTGGAGGACTTCCCAGCAACAAACCAGGGTTGAGAGTTTTAGTCTGACTTGAGGGATATGACATCCCCAAATCAGTCACTGTGGCCAGCATCATGCAGTGCTCCAAGTGGCCCATCTCAGGCCATCCCAACTCCTGGGGTGGGGTGGTGAAGTCAACTCCATCTGAGTGAAATAAATGAAAAGTAGAGATGGAGGTGACCTTCTCACACTGAGGGGTTATTTTCAGAAGAAGAGTATATGGATGCTGGGTAGAAACAACAAAAACACATGTCCACTCCACTATCCAACATGAGTGAAACATTGTCACCAGTATTGAGAAAGTCTTGGAGCCCTGCTGTGTTCTGGGAGCTCTCATTCCTAATGTCAAGAGTTTGTCTCACCAGTCTGAGGGGTAAGATCCGAACATGGGGTAAGAGTCTGAACTCTAAACAATGTCCTAACATGGTGAGTAGAGGCTGGAATCCTTACATTTCTACAGCACAAATATTCTTTATGGGAAACTCAGGTGTGTATCAGTCTCTAAGGATTCAGTCCTTGAGTAACTTTGAGGAACTCAAATACGATAAATCACCAGTATTCCCTGGTATTCACCTGAGAATTCCGAGGGAAATAAACTGTGAAATAATGGCACTACCAGTAAGAATGCAGTATGTCCTTTATAAATAGCAATCTCCTCGAAGGTGGGAGGAAAAATTGCTAATGTTGCACCCATCAGGGAAAAATGGGGGGAAATGAGAGGAGATTCCAGATATTACAGATCATTGAATCTCATCTCATCATCTCAGTTCCAGGGAAAGTGATTGAGGGTTTAATTAAGTTTGGATAGTTGAATAAGTATAACCAGAAAGAGTTTCACTCACAGAGTTTCCATATAGCATTTGGATTTGTACAATACAACCTGTCTTAAGGGAAAAGCTGCTTCCTGGCTTGGAACTTTTATAAAACTACTCATAAAAAAGAATGTCTGGTTTCTTTTATGCAGTCTGTGCTGTTGTGGCTAAGCTAAAGCATGGATAATTCTGAACACTTTTTTTTTAATAAAGTATGATGACAGTGATTTTGGTTGTTACATCTGCTAAAGCTCCTTGTCTATTATTAGCTTGCATTTTCTGATGGTCAAAACAGGTAGTCATCATTTTTATCCACACTTACTGAATACTGATCTGTGCAAAAGTCCATGTTAGGTGCAGAGGCACGAAGAAGTATGCTCTTTATCTTTAAGAAATTTGGTGACAAAAATCACAGTAAGCCCAGCCATCCCGAAGGGAAAGAGTGGCTTGTATATTGGTAATCACACAGGTGTCCCTGGGGAGCTGGGAATTAATTTAATCTTTAAGAAACAAACCCTCTGATCTAAGAATAGGAGATAGGTAGGTGACTGGTGCTTTGTCATTCTTGATTTTCTTTGGTTTCCACATGCTCCTCTTGGATTAGCTTTTTTTATTGGGGACAATTTTAAATACTCTTTACATGTGCTCATCACACCCTACTTGATATTACTAGCCCAGGCCTCTCTTTAGCAGATGCATATTCCACTTCTTATTGCACATCTCCACCATAAAAAGCTTCATAGTACAGCCATTATGGAAAACAGTGTGGAGGTTCTTCAAAAAATTAAAAATAGAACCACCATATGACCCAGCAGTCTCTCTTTTGAGTATATATTTCAAGGAAATTAAATCAGTACCTCAAAGAGACATCTGCACTCAAATTATTCACAGCAGCCGAAATATGGAAACAATCTAAGTGTCCATATTGGATAATGGATAAAGAAGTTGTGATATATATACATATATATATTTAAAAAGAAATTCTACTATTTACAACAACAAGGAAGAACTTGGAGGATATTATACTAAGTGAAATAAGCCATAAGCAGAAAGAAAAAGTTGTATAGTCTCACTTATATGTAGAATCTAAAAATAGTCAAGTTCATAGAAGCAGAGGGTAGAATAGTGGTTACCAGAGTACCAGAGGGAGGAAGTAAGGGAAATGGGGAGATGTTGGTCAAAGGATAAAGTTACGTGGGATGAATAAGTTCTGGAGATCTAACATGCAGTATGGTGACTAAAGTTAATGTATACTGGACATTTGCCAAGAGAGTAGATCTCAGGTGCTCTCAGCACACACACATGCAACTAAGTGAGCACTAGAAAGAACAGACACATAAACAAATACTGTTCAAAAATTAAAGTCAAGATTAGTTCAGTAATCTTAAACATATACCCTTTTTAGTTTGAGCATTGGTATATATATACATATATGTGTGGATCATTTTGTTATTTAATAATGATGTTTCAGATTTTCCAGTAATTCTCTCTCTCTCTGTCTCTCCCCCTGCTCTCTCTCTCTCTCTCTCTCTCTCTCTCACACACACACACACACACACACACACACACACACAAATACACACACATTATTTAAATCCATCATAAGTTAAAATTTGCTAAAATAAGGTTGAATAATCACAAAGTACTTTGGAGAATAAAAACATTTCCTCTTGAACGGGCGTGTTCCTGAGAATACGAATCCTGACTAGGAAAACAAAAACACGATGAGATCCTATAATTAAAGCCAGTGTAGATAAAAATAAAAATTCATCTCACAGCCACCCATGCTTGAGCATAAATCAAGATGCAGTGAATTTAGGGACTGTAGCCAAGAAGCTAGTGATAAAAATCTGAGAATATTGATTATTCCAAGTACACTGAAAAATTGACTTAAGAAAATTAATTAAACACCACAAAAAGGCAAAAAAAAAAAAAAAAAAAAAAGCAAGCCTTAGAGTCTTTCCCAGAACTCATCTTATCTCAATCACTTTCTTTTAAGCTGTTGGAGAAGAGGCTCTTCAGATAAGTGCTAATGTTTACCTCAAAAGTTTCGCTTGTTGTCTCACTGCCTCCAGATCCACTTTGAAGATTGTTTTGAGGTCAAGTAAGGTTCTGCTAGCTCTTCTGAAGCATAAAAAAGGAAGAATGTTCTTCAGGTTGAACCAGCTTGCAGGTTATTAGTATTACCACTGAAAAATTGAAAAGGTTGATGATGAGCTTCCAAAATGGAATTAGTCTGCACAACTACAAAAACCAAATGTTCTTTATGTTCAGAAAGGGAGAAAAGCCATCATTTTTTTAAAAGACAGATTATAGCACAAAGTAGGCAAGGTACATTAGATCAGCAGTTAGTACGGTATTTCATCTTAGCACACCATTAAAGTGATTAAAAATCTCCCTACTCCAAGCCCTATCACACTCAATCTCAGCAGACATTACCTCTTACTTCATCCTAACAGTTAGTTGAAGCCATCAAGTTTAATCTCCCTTAACTGTTCTGCCTCCCCTCAAAACTTATGTATATCCACTTCTGTCTTTTAATCCTTTTCTTTCATTTCAGAGCCTGTGGGAAGGGACTACCACATAGGGCACTTATTTGGCCACTTGTGTACAGTCTGAAAAACAGTGGCTTTAAAAAGTTGGGTGGGTTCTTTCCCTGAATATCATTATGACTGGGAAAAGGCATTCTGGAGCTGCTGCAGAAGTTCTATAGTGGCAATAGTGGCCCAGGACAGTGGCCCAGGCCGCTTTGATCTTTCTGTTCCTCCTTGTTTAGCACTTGAGTCCATCCAAAGAGTTGCCTCATGATCAAAAAATGATCACTGTTGCTCTAGCCATCACATCCACATACTTGGAAATAGGAAAGAAGAAAGAAGAAGCCAAAAGGGCATTATTATAATCAACAATATTGTAATAACTTTGTATGGTGACAGATGGTAACTATACTTCTCATGGGGATCATTTATAATGTATGAAAATCACTATGATGCACACATGAAACTAATAAAATATTATATGTCAATTATACTTAAATTTTGTAAAAAGTATATCTTACACCTTAGATAGCCATCTTTCCAAGGAGATTTCCTACATGCAACAATTTCTGTTTATGTATTATTGGTCACCGTACATATAGCCAGTCCTGTATGCAAGGAAAGACAAGAGACAATTCTTCTACACCTTGGCACATCAGTACCTTCCCCAAACAAGGATTCTGTTTAAAAGGAAAAAGATGACAATGAATTTGAATAAGCAACTCACTCACTGCCATAGTATGTTAAGTCATTTTTAGTATCTTCAAATTTTCTCCTTGTTGAAATGCTACAAAAAGGGCAGTGAGGAAAAGAAGCTGAAGCTTTGGAGTCAGACAGATGTTCCAATCCTTAGTTCATCACTAATTAGCTCTTGGATCTTGCTCAAGTTATTTAAAATTTCCAAGCCTTAGTCTCTCTCTGTATAAAACAGAGATAAAAACCTATTGTGAACACCTATTTGGGGGAACTAATTAAGTGTAAAGAACTAGTGTAGTGCCTAGAACATAGTAAGTACTCAATCATTTGTAGATAGATAAATAGTGTTTCTACTCCCATATTTTCTAATTTATTTTGTGATAGCACTATTCATATAGATGACCTAGCTTGTCATCCTTAACTTCCCCCCCCCATCACCTCTCTCCTCATCCCACAAATTACCAAACCTCATATCTGAATAATCCTCCTATCTGGCCTTCATTCTCCAAACCCACTGGCCACTTCTCAAGCTACATTAACCTCTTATCTGAACTTATAAAAGAGCCTCCCAGTGTATCTTCCTGCTTCCCAGATTATCCCACTCAAGTATATCCTCCATGCATTTACCCAAGATAACCGACCAAAATGTAGAACTAACCGTGAGGCTGACTGATTAAAACTGTGGATAATACCTCATTCCCTACAGGATAGAGCCCAAGAACCATGCTAGTGACAACTTGGTACATTCCATCTTGTGTATATACATTTGTTCATGCCATTCCTGTTCCTGGTATATCCCTCTTCTCACCATTATGTACCTACATTACCATCTAGTGCCATCTATTATCCATTATAACTCAATGTGTCTATCACTGTCTCAGAAGCCTTCTTAATCCTGGTCTCAAGTAGGTACCTTTCTCTGAGTTCCTATAATACACTGAATGTTTACCATGAGCTGTAGGCTTTGTGCATTGTATTAAATTTAAGCAAATTCATTATGGTGGTAATTAGAGATACATCATGAATCTAACTCCCCTGCTAGTTTGAGCTCCTTGGAGGTAAAGACTTCTTTAAGAAGGAATTTCCAAAGTTCCTCTAGCTCCTATCTGTTAGTAAGAAGAACAAAGCCTAGAAGAAGCATGTGAAGCATTTTCTGTGGTGGCCTAAGCCATGGATTGCTGATATGTCTAGAAAGAAAATGTAATAGTGAAAGAGAGAAAAGCCCATCTTTTATAGCTCTAGTGGCTCATGGGAAATGAACAGCAGATGGACCTTAGGCAAGCATTCAGTCTCTGCAGTTTAAACATTTGCTGGAAGGAGGGTCATCTGATATTTTGAGGGAGATACTACCCTGACTTCTTTGAGTAACTTCAGTAAAGCTGTCACACAGATATTTGGGGTTTTGTATTTTTATGTCTTTTCAATTTTGTTCTCTTCCTTCTTGTGAAGCTGTAAGATCCTCCAAGGCAACCCCACCCCCACCCCACATCTCATAGTTCAGCGTCTGACTTATTGGTGCCAAAGAATAGTGGATTCTTTGCAATCACCATGCAAATCATCACCAAGCTACCAGGTAGAGTCTGTAAGATGAAAATACATCAACACTTGAGAGAAAAAGATGAAAAGTCCTTATTTAAACCTCCAGACTAACAAATGTTCATTGCCTTACAAAGAATTGTGGCCATGGTGGCATATGTGAGGAAAGACCACATTTAAACCTCACACAGACTGGCCTAAATATTACTGCAAAACTGTCTCAAATGTTGCATCCAAGAGCTTCAAGACTGACTGAGAATCAAAAGAGCTATTCATGCTAAGAG
Organism: Paguma larvata; assembly: GCA_030068075.1. NCBI lineage: Eukaryota > Metazoa > Chordata > Mammalia > Carnivora > Viverridae > Paguma > Paguma larvata. The sequence goes on along the minus strand of CM057838.1, from coordinate 58,714,703 downwards.
TTGCTGATGTGATTATGGGGACTGTGACTACACAGACCTTGTAATAAATAATTGATGGAAAAGCAGAATGAGGAAAACATATTTTGAGTGAATTGATTCCCTTTTTATTTGCTAAGTGTGAACTATATGCCAGGCACTGTGCTCAGATGAGGCTCGCAGAGATAAATGATGTTCAGTGCCTTCACATAGCTAATATTTATGGAACGCCATTCAAAATATTACATATGAATGAATTTATTAATATTAACAATAATGTTTTAATACAAGCAACAACTTCTATTACTGCTTTTCCCAAATGTTCAAAGTCATAAAGTTGGCAATATGTGAACCAAAACAACTGTTTTTGGAATTTGTGTTCTTCATCATTATGGTTTATAGCTAGTAATATAGTTATATGGTTATATGACTAGATGCATAGGGTTGGCATTAGAGAGACCTGAGAAAACACCAGAAGAAAATTTAGAATATTTTTTTAAGTTTATTTATTTATTTTTGAGAGAAAGAGACAGAGAGAGAGGAGAGGGAGAATCCCAAGCAAGCTTTATTTTTGAGAGAGAGAGGCAGAGAGAGAAGAGAGGGAGAATCCCAAGTAAGTGCACAGAGCCCGATGCTGGGCTCAGACTCACAAAACCATGAGATCATGACCTGAGCTGAAATCAATAGTCGGATGCCTAACCAACTGAGCCACCCAGGCACCCAGGAGAATATTGTTATATCTTGGAATGGAGAAGGACTTTCTAAGTGTGAACCACACCCAAAAGCTATAAAAGACAAAACTGGCGTATTTGATGTAGGACAAATAAAAACCTTTGTATTGTCAAAGAAGCCATATATAAACTTAATATATAAATGCCTGTCCGGGGAAAAATATTTGCTATGTACTTAACATATAAGGGGTTACTAATGTTTATAAAAATCCTAAAAATTCATAAACAAGGGGTGAGAAATATTTTGGAAAAGAAAAATCACAGAAGACAAAAGACAATGGCTAGTAAGACATGTAAAAAGATGCTTAATACAAATAATCAAAGCAATGCAATTCATTATTTGAGATAATTCCATTTAATTGGCAAATACTCAAATATGCGATAGGAAGTAGATTTGTACAAGGAGATGAATACGCATCCCTGTTTGACTCGGGCATAGCAAAGGCTTCAAATGGAATCTCAGGGATAGAGCAGAGCAATGGTTTGGAAATTCCAGGCATAGTTACTATTGAAAGAGCCATATTAATTTTTCTTTCTTCTTAACTTCCTTGATATTTTTCACTGATAAAACTAATGATAAACAAATGAGAAAGTTGGAGCAAAATATACAAATTTGGGGAAGTATTTGGGGAATCCACTGCTTTCTGTTCATCATGACGCGCTTTCTCTATGTGGTATGCCTTCATGGAGAGAATATATGGAACCATAGGTGTCTTTTTTTATTTTATTTTTATTCTTTGCAATGTTTTATTTCTACACAGAAAACATTTGCTGTCCCAAAAACCTAAATTAATCCAAAGTTCCTGAAAATCTCATAAATTGTGAGAAAAATGTGGGACTGACATTTGTTCATATTATTCTGATTAACAAAATCTCTTGAGTTTCTTGAAGGGAGATAAAAATTTCTTAATACGTTAGGTAGGGGCCTTAGAGCTATGTTTTTTTTGCTTTGTTTTGTTTTGTTTTTTGTTTTGTTTCTTTTTTTAGGAAGCAGGAAAAACCAGAGAATAGAAAAAGTTGGGCTCTGCAGAAAACTTAGAAAACTGCTCCACACAGATAAGTAATCACTATGTGATAAACACCGTGCGTGTCACAGACCAGCTCTTTAACAAGATTCATTTTCTGCTGACTCAGTCAGATACACCTAGTGGTAGAACTTCAAAAATAAAAAATGAAGAGAATTAAGACACGATCCTATTATCCTCCTGGGAGAACTGCTGACTTCACTGGCATCAATCCCCTAAAGACTTATGTAAATTCTCAATTGGGTAGCTAGAGTTCATTTTTTTCTTAGAAGTATTTTACTGAGATTCTCTGTGGATATCTTTCATCTTCTAACATTTTCTGGATGAGCACCCTCAAGAAGAATCAAATACTCTCATGGCTGTTATCCAGTTTGGCTTTCTTCAGAACTTAAAAAATAATAATAATGATAATTCTTTGGAAGATACATTAACTCTTTAAGAGCATACAGGTATCATTAGGCAATTACAATGATGGAAAAATTATCTGGGTGCAGGGTTAGAAAGACATGGCTGAGGCTTAACAGATGGGGTGTTTTAAGACCAGTTCTTCTCTTGAGTTGCTAAGGTGCTTGGGACACTCAGTTAAGTGCTGTGCCCCTCATATTTTTTCATTAGTCAGGAAGTTATATTTGATGAACTTTGAGATCTCTTCACACCTGAGATCTGAAATATGTGAGAAAATGAGCTCTAATAAAATATTCTAATATCCTAAAATATAAAATCTCATAGCTTAACTAGATGGTGCCTTTTAATTATTATATAGCATCAGTGATTTATTCTGTGAAACTATTGAAATTACCAAGTTTTATTCAAGGCACTTTTTCTGCTCCACTTTTTTCTTCTTATTATTCTAGTCATTATTTCTAATTATTTTGATCCTGGTCATAAATTCAACAGTTTGACATGCCAGAAAGATAATTTTTTGGCCAAAAAGGGAAAAAAAAGTTTTTTATATGATGCAGAATAACCTTGGTTATGCTGCAGAAACAAATTAACTCAATAAAATGATATCTTATTCAAAGTGTGGTTGGAGTCCTGTATCTCCAAGGCAGGCTTCTTCCTTACAGTACCTCAGGCATCCTGGCTGCCCCCATCCTGTGGCTCTTTTGTTTCAATGCAGGTTTTGTGTAATTGCTGCATTGGGGCAGGAGAGAGCTGGAAAGTCACTCACTGACTCTGGCTCTTAAAATGCTTTGGACTGGAAGTTAGATACATCACTTCTGCTCATAGTTCATTGGCCAAACTAGTCATGAGACACTGCCCAACTGGGAAGGGCTGAGAGTGTGAGGCCTGGGACAGGTAGGCGGTCAGTGAGCAGCATATCTCCTATCTCTTCCACACCTCTCTCTCTCTCTCTCTTTTTTTTCCTCCTCTACCATAACATCAAACTGGTCATGCATTATCCATCAATCCATTCATTTGTGTCACTAATTATCTGCAAGGTACTTACTAGATATTTTAGGTAACCTAGAGAGGAATAGGTTCCATTCCCTTCACCTAGACAAAGGAGGAAGGAACATACCAAGAGCTACACAGATGATATCTCATTCAATCTTTCCATTAATGCTAGTAAGGCATTGATACTTTCTCCATTTTTACAGATAAGAAAATGAGATCCAAAGCAATTAAGTAATTTGCCTAAGATCACCTGGTAAATATGTGACCAGACTATAATTCCTACCCTGGTCTGTTTGAATCCTGTGGCTTTGCTTTTTTTCCATCATAATCTCTGACTTGTCACTCTTCAGTTAGCTAACAGGAAAGACTGGTTTGACAGCTGCTCTGTTTCTTTACACATTAGAGTGGAAAATGGGACATTGAAGTCGTTAGAGGGAAACCTGTGGAGTCAAAATGCTCAGAGTTTTAAACTTACTAGTTTTGTTCTGAGCAAGGTGCTTATCTGGGTTTTAGTTTCTTTTTCTGACAACATATTATTGAGATAATTAAATGGAAAAATAATCCAATATAAAATGCTTAGCACATACTAAGCGCTCAGTGTCATTGTCATCATTGCTATTGTACCATGTTTTTAATTATCACCATCATTGTAATTCAAACTCTTGCCTAAGGTTCAGGGCAAGGGCCCTCTGCTTGTGATTCTGTGAACCTCAGTCATGACCCAGTTTCTTATGGGACTTTTTTCCTGGAGCCAAGACTCAGCCTGTTATTGCACAGGACATTGTTAACTTATTTTAGGTGTTCTAGTTCAAACCAAGAGTCTCAGTTGGCGTTTAAAGATGTTTTTTAAAAAATAAATCAGGACTTATTTTCTACCTTATCTGCTTTATCTCTACTGGCTTTTTAACATTCCTGTTAATTTCTAATTCACTCTTAAATTTTTATTCTTTTAAATAAATAAGAAATAATAATATTATAAGAAGATACATGCAGAGTTGAATCACAAGCATGAGAATTTTGGGGTCTTTCTTTCTCAATAGACTCACAAAGACTCTGAGAAACCTGATACTCTTTCAAGGATGTACCTTTGATCTCATCCTGTCCAACAACTGCCCTATCTCTGTCTGACCCACTTTCTGACCACTACCTCCTATACTTCCAGTAGACTTATACCAATACTCTACCAATTGAATCCAGATTCTATCAAAGCCTCTAATTCATGGACTTTACCACTTACTTGTATCAACCTTCTCATGTTTTCATGTCTCCTATGTAGCTTCCATTATTCATCATTGCCAACACACCCTTGAAACCCTTGAATTTCTTTACACCTCATTCCTCTCCTCCTACATTGTGCTCTCTTAGTAAAGCCTCAAGTCTAATTAAATCAAACTATTTACCTATTTTTGCCCTCATTCCAGGAGCAAAACATTTGTGGAGAAATGAGCAAGTTTGCTGATTGCTGTTTTCATCTAAAAATCATGATTTTGAATCACACAGGGATACCCAGTATTGCTGTTCAGTTTCACATCACTTTCCTAGCTTTTGCACTTTCCAAAATGACTGTTTTATAGCTTCTTTTCTCACTTCAAATCCTTACACCTCTACTTTCCACCATTACCTTATCAGCTAGTGACCTTACTTCATCATTGAAACTGAATAAAATCTACAAGAGAGGAACCTTTCCTTTTCCTGACTCCAAAACCTACAATGCCACCTGCATCTATTCCTACAACCCTTGTCTTCTCTTATCTCACTCTGGATGAAATGTCTTCATTCCCATCAAAGTCAAGCCCTCCACTCGTGCACTGAGTCCCATCCCCTATAGACTGTGCAAGGATAGTATGTCTAAAACTTTGCGCTTTCCTTCTGCATTCTCAATCTCTGACTGCCTCCTGAATCATTTCCATTCAAGATGCATACCTGTTGTAATGTCACCTATATTTGCTTTTGAATGTCCTTCTGAAAATTACACATTTTGTTGGTAGTTTCCTTTGATTTCTCCATGTGCAGATTTTCCACATGCCACATTGGACTATCTCTGACTTTTGATCACAAAGCCTTTCAAAGCCTCTGATTCCCTGTGTTAAATCCCTTTCTGCTTGAAAAATCTGGAATGATTTCTGCTTTCCTGTCCAAATCCTTACTGGCACATATGTCAAACTTCATTGCCTTATAACTTTTCTTGATGTCACCTTTCTTCTCAGAATGTTAACGTCTTTCTCCCTGATCTCTACATAGCTAGTTGTTTCCTTTTTGTGATTTTGATTTCAGCTACAGCAATACTTCCTCATCAGTCCACTTATCCCATCATCTTAATTTAATTTGTGATATATACTATTTAGAATTACATATTTTTCTTATTTATTTATTTGCTAGAAGATAAGCTTTCCTGTTCATCTATGAATTCTCAGTATCTAGAAGAGTGTTTAGCACCCAGCAGACCTAATAAACATTTATGGAATAAATGAATGAAAACCAGCCATCCTATAATATTTTTCTGTGTACCTAGGAATAACAGTGTTTGAAATTGTAGGTTCCTCTGAATAATTTTAAGGAAAATCTTGTGAGGACAAGAGACTGTTGTAAGTAATGTGAGAGATACAAAGTTGAATTAGATGAGCCAGCCAAGGAAATAAGAAACACGATCCATAGATAGATGGCCACAGTGTAAAGTAGAAAGTGTTTTCATTATACATATATTACAGCTACAGGAGTTCAAAAGGGATATGCTGCTTCCATCTGGAAAGATAAGGGAAGGTTTTCTGAAAGAGGTAATACTGGAATTGGACCTTGAAGGATAATTAGAACTTATACATGCAAATGGGTGGGAAGAGCATTCTACAGTGTTTTCAGTGGCTCCAAGTGGAGGTAAAGCAAATCAGAATACATGGAATTGTGGATAGTTTGGGGTGGCTATAAATTCAGGTGTGAAAAGCAGAGTGTGAGATTGTAGACTGAACTCAGAAAATAAAGACATCTCATGTAAATCCCCAGACAGACAGAGGAGCTACTGGTTTTCACTTAGAAACTACTTACTCATATACACATGTAGATTTTAAATTTATTTAAGGCAAGGATTAAGTTTGCTGTTAGAGAATAGCTCATTTATGCCAACAGCCTTGAGGCTTTTAGAATTCTGTTTATTACATTAGAAGCCACGCCATGTTTTACATTCTAAATGCTCTGTTTCAGATTCCATGTCGTGAATCTCTGCTCACTCCCTGAATGTGAAGTAGGCTGCATGCAAATGCACTGGTTCATAATGAGCTTTTAGCATCACTCCTCCTCTCTGAGGTTGAAAACGATGTACATTCTGCTTTTTAAGTCACGTCAGTAATCTTCCTGGAGAGACCAGAAGTTGATTAAACCTACTCTAAATCATCATAAGCCTGTTGAAAGACATTCTCCTCTTGAACTTCTGCTTTACTCTAAACAACCAAGCAATTGAATTTGAAACTGTCTCAGGGTGAAGTTAAAACAAGATATAAATCTTCCTTGATGTTCTTTAACATCTAATAATAAAGCGATTGTTGCTGTATTGTAGCTTTATTAGTTTCTTAGACACTCTCTTACTCACCACCAATAATCATCCTTCAAAAGTGCATTCTCCTGCCTTGTCTTGCTAAACAGAATGCCTTCCAAGGTTTTATTATAATGCTGCTCACTTAAAACCATTGTTCCAAGTTGGCTATTTGCTTAGAGTTACAGAGTTAGAACGGGGCAATGTATTTTGTTTCCTGGAAGCTCTTATGTCATGAATAGGAGTACTTATGTATACAGACAAAATTCACAGCAAACATTCACAGATTTTAAATTAACCACCAAAGATCAAGTGTTCACTTAAAAAAAAAAAAAGAAAACTTAATATATACTGTCATTGGGAGTCATAACACCAGTTTCCTTTTTCTTCTGTTGCAAGAAATAGGGCAGTCAATTATATATTCAAATACATGTATATTTTCTCACATAAAAATGTATATATTCATATGTCCATTTGGGGAAAGAAGGGAGAATCAAGACAAGTTGGCTATTTGTATATGTCATGCTGAGTTTCCTAAGTCCTGGGGAGAATTCTGAGAAGTCTTCAATGCCAAAGAACTGTAGTTTCCTCCTTGGAAGCAATGAAATGTGATTCATGATCTTAAAATGACCTTTTAGAGACATTTCTTTCATCACCTTTCCTTCTATGCCCTAGTTTAGCTGTACTGGATCTCTCAGGGTCTCCACTGTTCAGAAATTCTAAGAATTTTTTGATTCTTGCAAAACACAGTAATAACAGACAAGTTTAAAAGGAATCTATTAAAGTCATTTATTACAGAGAAGGCCTATTTCTGATTAATCCTACCAGGAGGAGGCTGACAAGATCATCAAAAGTGAAGGTCACTGTTTGGACTCCTATTTTTTTTATTTTTATTTTTTAATTAGTTTCCAACATTTAGTATCAAACCCAACTGGCCCACCTGACTCATTAATGTGTCTGGTCAAAGCAGCTCTTCCAGGTTTCAGTCCCTGTAATAATTCTTTCTCGTTTGTTGTTAAGGAACTACAATAAGTTGGATGTTCTGTTCCAAGTCACACAGCTGATTGATAACTACACAAAGAATTTATGGAGATGAGGAAATTTTAATATGTTTTATTCCATCATATTAATCCCCAAATTCACACATATCTCTACCATTTGACTTATATAACTGTGAGTTTGAATATCCATAAATTAGCAATAGGGTTTGGGTTAGGGAGAAGTGACTTCTTTAGTAATTGTCATTTGACATTTCTTCTCCCCAAAGGAGAAAGAGAAAGGCAACTAGCCTATTCTAATTTACCACAAGTCACATTCATTTTTTTTCTATTTTTTTTAAAATGTTTATTTTTGAGACAGAGAGAGACAGAGCATGAGTGGGGGAGGGGCAGAGAGAGAGAGGGAGACACAGAATCTGAAGCAGGCTCCAGGCTCTGAGCTGTCAGCACAGAGCCCGATGCGGGGCTCGAACTCACAGACTGCGAGATCATGACCTGAGCCGAAGTCGGACGCTCAACCGACTGAGCCACCCAGGCGCCCCCACAAGTCACATTCAAAGAATATTTATTAGAGAAACATAATGGGAGATATCCGAAATGCATAAACCATGGGGAAAGGGTCAAGTCAGCATAGCAAAGAGATGAACACAGATAACAGAGTAAATACTTTCTTACTTCAATCTCAATTATTTCAGCATTTAGGGAAATTGGGACAAGATTTGGCTTAAAAATGGAAAGTAACTTTAAAATTTCTACCGGCCCCTAGGCACTGTGACTGTGTTATCTTATTCACACAACAATCTCCTCCAGGAGGTGTTTTGTCGTCATCCCTACAGAAGGAGAGTTTGAGGTTCTGGAGAGGTGAAGAAATATCCCTAAGTCTACCCAAACAGCATGTGGCAAAGTTGGAATTGGAACCAGGTGTGATTCCAAAGTGTCTATTATTGACAGGAGACAACTTGCTTCTCTTTCTAAACTATTTTCTTAGATACAAATCTTGTGCAGTTGAAAGTGCAAATAAGTTTGCAAAGGAAATATTTTAAATGGCAATGAAACAAAGAGTGAGTCGAAGTGCAAAGTGCCCTGGAGAAGGTCTGTTCTGTGTTACCACGCAGTAATCTAATTTGAAACAGTTCTTGTGTACTCATGAAAGCAAATTCTCTTAGGACTTCTATTAGGAACAATTTTCTTAATTTGTGCTGGGAAGTAACAAAAGAACATTTCTTTGGTGTTGAATATTCCCTAATTCAAGCTCATCTGGAATATTCAGGTAGCCTTCAAATTTATGTAAGTTTAAGATTTCTCCCTGCAATATTGAAATGGTGATCTCACACGCGCGTGCGCACACACACGTTCCTAAGTTTCCCAAAGCATGCGCAAGTCACTCACAAAAAATAAGTAAATGCGACCCATTTCTTTATAGACAACAATACATTTCCCGCCTTAGGACTGCTGAAAATCTTTTCTTTGAAACTCCTTTGAGAGCTAAATCTCTCCAGACAGGCTGAGGAGGATTAGAGTGTATTCCTTTGGGTACAGCCTAGCAGGGTCAAAGGAAGATAAAGGGATTTTCAAACATGGTTCTGATGAAGAAGGCAGCCAGAATGAATGGTTGACGGACACGTAGCACCTAGCCCAGGACACTTCCAACCCCAATCAAACCCTAGAGGGGCTGCTTTTGCAGAGAGCTTCCTCCTTTCTCAGAGCTTGCTGAAATAAATCCTGGGCCCCTTTCAGAATAGATTTGAATGGTGAATTCCCCAGCTTGAAGATGGAGAAAGAGTAGGAAAGCTTTTCTTTTCCCATGAGGCAGCATCCCTATTTATAAGTGGTAATGAAATTGACACAGGTAAACTGATTATGCTAAGTATACTGGGTATACAGAACCTCTGAATACTGTTGCCTTTGCCTTCTCTTTTGGGTTTATATTGAAAGTTGTGATTATGGGGCTCAGAAACTCAAGTTCCAATCAGCGAGTAGTTTATTAACCTTTAATAAGTTGCCAATCTCTTTGTACCTCAGTATGAATGATGAAGTAATAGCTTTCTTAGTAAATTGTTTTGAGATTTCTTGTTAAAAGGATAAGTTTATAATGATTATAAAGCCCTTTTAGCAATGTTCTGAAAAGGGATTCCAACCTAAACCCTAACGGACAGAAACTGTTTATTTTTATCAGGAAATAAACTATTTTGAATTAACAAGGAACAAAACATACTTGGAATGAAATTTTTTAAATATTTTTTTAAAGTTTATTTTTATTTATTTTTGAGAGAGAGAGACAGAGAGCAAGCAGGGGAAGGGCAGAGAGAGAGGGAGACAGAATCCTGAGGAGTGACTCTGTGATGACAGAGCAGAGCCCGATATGGGGCTTGAACTCACAAACTGTGAGATCATGAGCTGAGCTGAAGTCCAGAGTCAGAGACCTAACCAACTGAGCCACCCAGGTGCCCCTGGAGTGTATTTTCTAATAAAAAATGATATGGAATCACATAAAAAAGAATGATGTACAAAAAAGGCGATATTTAGTTGTCGGGCAATTGCTGTAGGCTGGATTCTGGAGTTAAAGGTAGAAAAGATACCATCGCTGCCCTCAGGGCGCTCACAGTCTAGAAGGGCTGAGAGTCACATAAGCAAGTAGGTACACTGATAGGGACATGTCGCACACAGTGCCAACACACAAGACACAATCACCAATTGGTAGAACATGTTGGCCAGGTTTTCACTGCCAAATCAAAGAATTTTAGAACTGGCGGGGATCCTAGAAATGTTTAGTCCAACGCTTGCATTGTGTGCAAGAGGAGCAGGAGACCATGGGAAATTAAGGGATTTGATACAAATATGAAAACTCATGGCTCTTAACTTCCAGTCTGGCTCTTTCTTTATTATACAAATTAAAACCAAGTCAATCAGTCAGGTCTGTGAAATAAATATATATAATATATACAATATACATGTTGAAATATAATAATTATATATCATAAATATGTATAAAGTATTATGAATATAACATGTAGGTATATGTAGTTGTATATTTATATGAAATTATAGACAGCATATTATATAATATACTGTGCTTTACATATTATATGATAAATAACATATTAGTTTTATTTGCAATATACACATATTATGTATTATATATCAATGTTATTAATAAAATGAAATAAATATGCAAAAAATATTGCTCGGGAAACCCAGGTGATAACCCAGACTCCTCACTTTTTCCCCATCATTTTGGCCTCTCCTTCTTGCTGTTTAAGTCAGGTACTATCTTCCAATCCCAGCGTAAATGACAGCCCTCCCACGTAACCTCTCTCAGTGACCCTACGTCTCTTCTGGCTGTTAACAGTCATTCTTCAACACATACCATGAGATACAGAACTCCTAATGAGCCCCTTAATTGAGAAACAGTCCACGTGATCATTGAAAATGTGACCTTTAGAATCAGACAGTTGCAAGCGAGGGCCCACCCTGCCATTTTCTAGCTTTAAGAGTAAAGAGTGGTTTCCCTCACTTCTCTAAACCTGCTCATTTCCTTATCCATAAAATGATGATAAGAGTTGTATCTATTGCAGTGTGTCTTTGCAGGATTCCAGTGTCACGCGCACGCAGCGATTAGTAACACAGGCTTTCTGCCATTTTGTTTCCTTGCTCACTGTGACTGCTCAATAAATATTGTTAAGGCAAATCAATTTTTGTTTTCTTTTAAAATTTCTTTTATTTTCTCCCTCTTCAATCTTAGCCTTATTTCTAGAATATTGTCACCCAAAAGCAGATCATAAAAGCCATTTTAAATTATTTATATTCAACTTTAGGTCCTCTAAGAAAACAAACAGCCAGCTGTGTCAGATTTTGCCAACAGCATTCTCTTTCTTGTCAATACAGAGCAACAAAGGCAGCTTTGGAAGTTTGTAAAAGCAGTTCGTTTGTTTGTTTTCTGGTAACTCATCAGCAGCAATGAGAGAGAAGCAAATGTGTCAAATGGTAACATGAACAATCTAAATAAGTAAAAAACGTGGGGTCTTGAATTGTTTATGGCTGGAAACACACCAAGTGAGGGATGATTATCTGCCAAGAATGCCAAAATGACAAATTTCCTCGGAAATTTCCAGGTAGCAATTGAAGAAAAACAACTGCACACTGTTTGAGCCCAAATTATCTAATTGACCTAATTCCCCATCTTGATTCTGCAATAGATTCTGCTGTCCACCTCAGCTCAGTTTTTCACCACTATGGATTATTATTAAGATTAATTCTGGTTATATCCACCATTATATCTATACACACACACACACACATATGTATAAACATATATATGTATATAATATATATAATTATATATAATTATTAAGATTAATTCTGGTTATATCCACCATTATATACATATACACATATATATGTATATAATATATACAATTAACTATACCATTAACTATATATATATACACCATTAACTATATCACAGCTCTGACCCACCAGCTCAGTTTCTTCAACTCAGAGCACTGCGGTATGATCAAATGAGCACATCCTACTAGGTATGCCTTCAAATATATCCCAGATGTACCACCACACTAACCCCGCATGGGATGAAACCACTGTCGTCTCTGACCTGACCTCTTTCTCCTCTTGCCCACTATCATCTATTTGCCACCCAACAGCCAACATAATGACATTTAAAACATACAGATAAGCTCCCCATTATCTTCAGAATAAAATGTAAACTCATTACCATGACCTCCAAGGCCCTATCTGGTCAGGTCACTGATTTTCTATTTGAGTTTATCTCCTATCACTTTTTCCTTCATTTGTTTCTAGATGTTTCTCAAATGCGCCAATGGGAGTGAAAGGCTTTTGGCTTTCCTGGACTCTGCGCTTAGAAGATTATCTCCCTGTATTTTTGCATGACTCACATCTTTGATAATACAGTTGGGGTATAAGGAGGGGCCTGAGTTAGGTCATTTCTCTGAACTAAATGCCCTTTCCTGCACCCTTTTTTTCTTTACCCAGGTCTCTTTCCTCATTGCCACTTATTTTCTGCAACTAATTAGCGAGTTACCCATTGGTATTATCTGTGTCTTGACACTAGCCATAAGCTCTGTGAAGCTTCAGTACCCAGGCTTTGAAAAATGCCTAGCGTATAGTAGGTGCTCAAGAAATATTTTTTGAATGTATGAAGAATTTAAACTGTTTGTAATATTTATAAGGTTTTGTATAGTAGTTTTAATATTCATCAAGTTACAAATATATTTGTAAAGCACACAGTAGAGTGGTGGACATATAATACCCATGCAGATAAAGCGTTATCTGACAATTAGGCAATCTGAAATATCATGTGAGATCAGGGAAAATGTAGAATAAAATCCCACCAATGTAGGATGACCTTGAATGTCAGGCTAAGAAAAAAAATCTCCAGATGCCAGTATTTACAAAGGAGGCCACTGATGACTTCTCTGTTTATATTTATCCCTCTGTGGACTGGATTCCACATGGGCTATGCTGAATTCCACCCGGCAAATGCCTTTATGTTCTTAGATATTGACGAGGGGTTAAATCTAGTCACAGTCTGTTTACCTGCATCTGAGATGTAACAGGCTGTGGAACACAACTCCTACGCTAGAACTGAATAACGATGCTGGTAGGAGACCAGACTCTCAGACCATCTTCAAGCCCAAAGCAAGTTTGATCCTGCCACCCAGATCTTGTTTCATGCCAAGACTTCAGGGGTTTAGCATCGAAGCCATTTCAGGACAATGCGCACAGGCTCAGAAAATCAGTTTCTATCACTGAGGGTGAAAGAGTACATTTTTACCAATTGTGAGCCTGTGAACTACATTTCCTCTATTGCCACCATGTTGTGAAGCTGGTTAGACCTGACACACAGGCAGAGCTGTTATTTTAATTTGCATTTCTGGAAGACAACCCTGACCCAGATTTCCTTCTAGCAAAGAGTCCCTGTGAGGTTGTGGTTTTGGTGACTGCTCCTTTAAGCCCCCTGTATATAATAAGCTACATCTCAGCCTGAGACAGAGAAAAAGAACAGGTAGGGGGGAAAAAATGAAACTTGGCTTTGCCTCATGCTAACTCTGGAAACTAAATCTATTTGTTTCTTTGAAAAAAGTGTCTCCCAAGTCCTTGACAGAGTACTCAAAGTAGCCTTTATGTAAGTGCTGGAAGTTGCCTTTAGTCCAAGACCCAAGGACTGCAGTTCAGTGTGTGCAAGATCAAACGCAGGTGCAGCTGAGATGCAGTGTGGTTCAGCGAGTCACCCTGGGGGGAGAGCCAGGCAGAAGATTGTGGCGGAAAGCTTTTCGTATTTTAAAAGATATTGAAGTAACACTGCCAGGAGATGTGAAGTATTTAAGGGACCTCTTGGAAAATTCCTTCACTGCACAGAATGGTAGCGATAAGACGCAGAATAAGAATCATTCCTTCAGAGAAGTTCTGTTTTTGCCTTCACAACAGCCCTTGAGAACTCTGAGGTAAAAATAAACCTAACTAAAGTGTGAGATCCCACAGCTTCGTAAGGAGAGCTGGAAACATGACTCCAGCGACATAATTGCTCTGGTTTCATGTTCTTTTTGTTCATTAAGTATTTACTCAACTGCCTGTGATGTGCTCATATGTGATGAGAAGCAAAAATTGAATTTCCTTCATGAAATCTACCATCTAGTTTCAAAATGGTGAATGTGCTTTTGCTTTCATGCCTCAGCCGTGATAATGACTTGGAAATGTCACAGGATTCCTCTCCGGGCATGTTAGTGACTGGTGAATCTTATTTCTTTTTTCCCTGCTGTTATTATCATTTCTCTGAAACAACTTCTTCCTTGGCACTTGTAGGTGTTAAATTAAATGACTTCTTTCAGGAATCTTCCCTCCTTGCTCCAGTACACACTCATAGACCCTGGCATCCCTCATGGTGGAACGAACATGGCATGGGCATCAGACAGAGCCAGATCCAAACCTTGGTAGATCTTCAGAGACTACCACTTATATGCTATGTGACTTGGAATAATTTAGATTCAAGTGAATGCACCATTCTTCCAACGTATACATTCTCACTGGATCTGAATCTTGTCTGCATCTATGCTGGAATCATTTTTTAAAACAAACTTTCATTAAGTCCTTACTCTATGCAGGCAATGGAAGTACAAAGCTGTGTAAGACATATCTGACCATGAGAGAGCTGAATGTTATTCTTAATACAGAGATCATTACCATACAGTGTGATTAGTGGGCTCAACACTGACAGAAATTCATACTTTACAGTGTGGCATGGAGAGAAGAATAACTAATCCTATCATTAGTAGAGGACAGTGGGAAGTGCTGGGGCCAGGGAGAAGTAAGATCAGGATGGATTCTGCAAGGGACACCTGGGTGGCTCAGTTGGTTAAGTGTCTGACTACGGCTCAGATCATGTTTTCATGGTTCGTGGGTTCAAGCTCTGTGCTGGGTTTTGTGCTGACAGCTCAGAGCCTGTAGCCTGCTTCAGTTTCTGTGTCTCCTTCTCTCTCTGCTCCTCCCCCATCTGCTTGCTCACTCTCTCTCAAAAAGAACTAAACATTAAATTTTTTTTAAAAAAAAGGATAGATCAAGCAAGAATTTATCTTATGGAAGTGGAGAAGGATGTTCAAGACGGAAAGAACATTGTAGACCAAGACATTGGAGTTTGAGCAGCCTTATGTATTTGGGAAACAGCAAATATTTGAAATTGGTTATAGTGTTAACTTTCTCCAGCCACTATATTTATAATCATATACCTACAAGTCTGTACTTGTAAACTTATTTACTTATTCAACAAATAGTTTTGAGTATCTGCTCTGTGTTAGGCAATATCACAAGTTCAATCCTATTATTATAGCCAAATATCATAATTATAGTCATAATAAGAATAGTAATAGTAAAGATAAGTTTTCAGAGTTTTCCATAATGTTTCTGCCTGGGTGAATCTATTCTTGAGGTCAAAGCCCTTCTAGCACATTCTAGAATACATTCATTCTAGCACAATAAACAAATTTTGAAACAGCCCTGTGCCCATGTGTGCATTGATCAAAGAGTGAACTTAATAGGGAACTTCTTCAGAGGGTTTCACAGAAAAGGACAAAATAATTATCAAGTATTTTATAAAGGATAGAGTACTCAGTCATGGCAAAAAATTACATGCTTTTACAAGTAACAGAGCCCCTTCCATAGAGAACACTTCTAATCAGACTGTGGCATCTTTTCAAACAAGACACATCAAGGCCATAAGCCAAATATGTATGCTTTCCAGTTTTCCAGTGTGGTACAGAATCTCTGCAAACAAGGACCTAAAAGATTGTTTGTAGCTCTTTCTTAGCAGGAATGAACAGCTAAGGCATAACCCTCCCATGCCTGCAGTTTTGAGATGTTAATAACTCTTCAGGTCGTGTCAGCCTGACATTGCAGAGATGATGACTAATGATAAGTTATGCGCGTGCTAGGAAGATGGAAATGGCTTGTCACCATGGCAATGGTTATCATGATCTCACTTTGTTATTATTCACAACAGTGAATCACAGCCATCCCCCCTCCCTTCCTTACCCCTACCCCTACCCCAGCCCCATACACAAGATGTGCACCTATTCCTGCTGTGAGAATTTCTGTTAATTCATATTGTTAGCTGGCTCTTTATGTCTCAGAAGAATCTGTGTGGTAAGCACTTTTAGGGATGGATGTTTCTTTGTAGTTATCTATGAGTACAGAGTAGAAGATCGGTGCCTCTGGACCCCATGTATTCAAAGGGAAGTGAGTTGACCTGAGGGGTTATTTAACAAACACTGAGTAGAACTAGGAGAGAGCCATTAGCCTCAGCTATGGCCCAATGCCCAGCAACCAGTTTTGTCTCAGTAAGGTAAATCATCTCTGCCCACCTCTCTTGCACCCAAGCAGTCATGAGATTAGTTGTAAATAAAAAAGGCTCAAATACATGGACTATGTAACCCCACAGTACCAGCCAATTATCTTTAGCAAATAAAGCTTTAGTAGTCATCAAAGGTACTCCACATATACCTATTTTCCCTTAATTTATTCATTTAATTATTCATCCTCAACATTCATTTATTTATCACTTACCATGTGTTGAGCACTGTGTCAGTTTCTGAGCATGCAGTGATGGACTCTCCACATTCAAGTAGTATAAACTTTAGTATTAAAGAAGTTATATAAATGTACATCTGTACTAAAGAGGACCGTGCTATAATTGTTTTCAGCAAACATCAATTAATCCTTTACTATGTGCCAAATATATCAAGATAATATGGATGAACTTGAAAAGTCTTGTAGAAAATGTATTATAAAAGAAAGATATATTATAATAGGATGTTACAAGAATACTAATAAAAGTATATGAGATGTAAAATAGTCTCAATGGGTAGTTAGTATCTTTATCTAGAGATGACCAGAGAAGACTTCCTAAAGAGACAACACAATAATTAATATTAACAGAGGTTGAGGGATTCACTCCTGGCCTGTTGGGGTTGGGGTATTTCAGCACCTGAAAGGCCCCAATGCAGCAAACACTTGCATCTTTCACTCATCAGTTAAAATGGTGGGGAACACTAGACCTTGCTCATGAAGGCCAAAATATCTTGAATTATTTTCCTATAGCTGAAGGGGAAAGTGGGGTCTTAAAGATGAGGAGAGATGTGACCATAATTATGTTTATAAAAAGAATAGTATTTATGTATCCCATCCCCTTGACCATAGTAATTGGTCCACAGGTCAGATGTGGGCATGTGATCCAACTGAGAACAATAAGAGTACTTTCTGGGGTGATTTTATTCCGGAGCTAAGGGAGATATTTTCTCTTTCCTTTTGACTGATTAAGTTGGGTTGACAGAGCTGGGTTCTACAATGTCCACTGCCATACAGAGCAAGCTTGTCTTCAGTAAAAGAGAGTAAGGCTAAGAGAATGGCAGGAATGAGAGAAAGATGGGTGGAGAGAGTAAAAAGAGAGAGAAAGAAAGCAAATAAGTGAGTGATAGCTGAAATCATTCTAGTCCCTGGATCCTATTGAGTCTCAAGTCAGCTCCACCTCTGTCCATAAATTCTTATCTCTTCAAATGATTTGAGTTGTGTGTCTGTCACTCACAACTAAGGGTCCTGACTCACATAGAAAGGTTGGGCTTGACTGATGAGCAGAAATTTAGCAGCCAGCTGAGAATATAAAAGACATATGGGTCAGAAGGGCCAGCGTTTGTAAAAGCATGGTGCGTGTGATGTTACATGGCTAGGGCACAGGCTGTGAAGGAAAGGGGAATGGCAGGTGGTGAATATGAAGAGTTGGATAGGAATCAAGACACAAACGACCCTGCAGATCATACAAAGAGCTGGGATTTTATCCTGTAGATCAGTACTTCTCAAACTTTTTTGGCCAAAGAGCTATTTTTATTTAAAAATTTTTATTCCATCATAGGCCAATACATTTGTAAAGTACATTAAAATGAAATAGAGAAAAATAAGGAGATACAAGACACTAGTCATATCTTTAATTATGAGATTAAACTGGCATTAATCACTCTCATAACTACGCAGTTATTCTCAATTCCTGTACTTACCTTGCTGCAGACTGAAAATAAACAGGATGAATCTAAATCTGGTGTTTAGATCATACTAAGTAATGTGGCGGAGATGACCGAGAGCCAATGAAATGTTTCAAACAGAGGTGTTGAAGCAAAGCTGAGCTTCTTAGAATATGTTGAAAAACAAAATTCAACCAAGTAAATTTGAAGGTCTAATTGGCTTTATTAAATGATCCATGAATCAAGTAGTATCCTATCTTAGCAAATAGAGGGGAGCTCCTGAAGAGGTGTACACAATGGAAGGAAGGTTTTAAAGGAAGGGGGATGGAGCAAGAAGTTAAGACCAAATGAGAGGATTGTTTCCGTCAAGGTCACCTTCCCTTAGAGGGAAGGGCAGAGAGTCTTACCAAGCAGATTACTTCAATATACTTTGCAGAAGTAAAGAGGGTTTATGTGATAGATTACCTCATTGGTGCTGATCAGAAAATTTCTGACCCACAGATTAAGCCTATATTTCTGGGGGAGGTTGCAATTGATTAGATATTAAGCCCTAATTTGGTGACTTGGCCCAGCATAAGCGACTCTATCTTCGGACTGTGCTTTTCCTTTTTAACAACTGACTGTACCGAGTACCTAGGTAAACAAAGATGTCTTTAATGGTGTATTGCAAGCTCTGCTATGGATCATATTTTGTCCAAAATTTTTCTCAGAACCTTGTGTGAACATCTAGCAAGCATCCTGATAAAAGACCCATGACACCTGTTGTTAGATCTCACTAACATTTTCAATGATAGAGTTAGGATTTTATCTTTTTAACAATTAGAACTACTCAAGAATGAGATGAGATAACTTGTGAAATTGTGACTCTGTTCTTGACATGGGCAGTAGAAAGAGAAGAAAGAGACAGAAAGGAGAAGTGAGTATGTGTGTGTGCACATGTGTGTAGGTGCGTGCATGCGTGTGCTGGTCTGTATCTCTATTACCTGGTTATTTGAAACAGATCCTTCCCTTATGCCAGAACCAGTGCCTCAACATGGCTCCTCAATAGTACATTTTCATAAATATTATAGTTCATTCTGTGGTATATATTCTATGTTAAAAAATATTTCTGAAGGGCAAATAAATACCCCAAATCCCAAAGAGTAAAACAAAAATCTTTTTGGGAGTGAATTTTGAAGAGATATTTTCAAAACTCAGCAGGTGACAGGAAGAATTCTCCATAAGGTGTTATCAGATAACATCCCTCTTGTACAGGACTAATAATTCAGAGAAAATGATCCCTCTACCTGACTCCTCCTACTCCCAAACGCTGACTGATTTCCTCAGCCACAAGCCGTCAGGTATATTTTTGGAGTCATCTTTGAGGATGATCTTGATTGAGTTAATCAATCAATTTCCCACAGTGCTGATATTCTGACTTCCCACTGAAAGGTTTAGCAGGAAGGCACATAATTAAACTTCCTGCACACCAGCAAACTGCATTATTGCACTAGAATACACAATCTGCTTCTCAAAATTTTTCAGTTAGCAGAGTGTCTGGGAAGATTTTCATATATTGATAGCAAATATTCAAAATATTAGTCATAATAATAACCACAATCTACTTTATTTGGGTGTTTATCATGAACTAGACCATATGCTAAATATCTGAATGTGTTAGATATATTATCTGATTAAATTCTAACAGTAACTCTGTTAGGAATATTTTACTATCAGCTCTTTTCTACAGATAGAGAAACTCATATACACAGAAAGATTAAGTGTCTTGCCCAAGGTGAAAAGACTAAAATCTAAATAGAAATGCATTATAAATGATAAAACTTCCAAATCTTTAGAAGTATATAAGTGAATAAAGAAAATGAAACAATCTAATAGAAGGCAGAAAGAGGAAAAAAGTAAAGAAAAAACTCAAAATAAGAAATAAACTCACAAGAAATAAACCACACTGATCAGTAACAGTTATGAATATATGTAAAGAGCTATATATTCCTCTAAAGAGACACAATGAAATACAATGACTTCCCCCAATAGTGAAAGAATCTATTTAGAAATATACTTGAAAAACACTAACATAAATAATGCCTAAATGACTCTAGTAATGTCAGAGTATTACTCCAAGGCAAAGAAAATCAGTGTTAGGGATGAAGAGAATTACTATATAATAATTAAAGGAATAGTTCTGCAGAAATATATGTCAGCGTTTAACTTGTGTATGCTAATAGCATATACTCACAATATATATCAAGTGAATGTGAGAATTACAAGAAGAGATATATCCATAAATCCATAACCATAAAAAAAGATTTTTAAGACTCCTCTTTTTATAATATATAGATCAAGCGTACGAAAAATTAGTGAAGATATACAATTAAACAACAAAATAAATGTGATACAGATCTGAACAAAAAAAAAAACTTGAACAACAAAATGCATTAGATTGACTGATATCCAACATCTATAAAATACATATTATACTTGATTTTCTAGGATCATTTTCAAAAACTGACCAAAAATTAGTCAATGTAATTCTCAAAACGTCAAAGGACTCATATCATATAGATCACGTGCACTAAAAACAATGCAATAAAATTAGAAATCAATTGCAAAAGTATATTTGGAAATTTTCAAATGTACTAAGTAGCTCATGGGTTGTAGAAAATATAAATGATTACATGTCAAAACTTCCCAAATGCAGCTAAATTGGTATTTAGAAGGAAATTTACAGCTTTATATGCCTACTTTAGAAACTATGAAAGAGTTAAAATTAATGACCTAAGAGTGCAACTCAAGATGTTAGAAAATGAGCAACCAAATAACCCAAGAAAGTAGAAAAAGAAAAATAATGATGATGAGCATAAAATTGTGTAAAATTGCAAACAAAGACATGATGTAGGATTAGCAAAAGGAAATTTGTTTCAGTTTCTGGGGTAATAAAGTAGACATATCATAGACAAGCTTTATCTAGAAATTATAGGAAAGTTTCAGAAATAACATTTGGCATGAAAGGAGAATGTAACTGGAGATACAGAAGCAATAGGAAATCCATAACTGAATATTCTAAATTCCACTATGCTAATACATTTCATATATGTTTAAAAAATTTTTTAAGTACTCATTTATTTTTGAGAGAGAGAATGTGAGTGGATGAAGGGCAGAGAGAGAGAGAAACACACACACACAGTACTCAAAGCAGGCTCCAGGCTCTGAGCTATCAGCACAGAGCCTGACGTAGGGCTCGAACTCATGAACTGCGAGATCATGACCTGAGCCGAAGTCAGATGTTTAACCAACTGAGCCACCCGGGCACCTCTTTATATATATATTTAATTTTAAAAATTCATTTATTTTAATACATTTCAATATATAGAGAAACTGAGCCATTTTCTAGGAAAACTAAATTGAACAGAACTGATTTGATAAGGAAAAGAACACTTAATTTGATCTATATGTATTAAAGAAACTGAATAACTGATTACAAGGATTGTTATAATTAGTATAATTAGTTCAAAATTAGTGGGGAGATTTTACAGGAATTTTCATGGAATGATCAATTTCTGTTTTATAAAAATTATTCCAGAATAAAAAACAAGAAATGAATCTCCTTGTAGGAGGTTGAATAGTATCCACCCAAAGATATGTACATGTCCTAATCCCTGAAACCTGCAAATACTATCTGATAGAGAAAAAGAGTGACTATTACCTTATATGTACATGGCAAAAGATATGTTTAAAGATTTTGAGAGGAGGAGTTTATCCTGTTTTATCTGGTTATATATTCTTATAAGAGAGAGGCAGAAGGAGTTCAAGACAGGAGGAGGTAGCAGTGTGACCACAGACATAGGGATTGGGGTGATTTGACCACAAACCAAGGAACGCCTACGGCCACCAGAAGCTGAAAGAGACAAGAAACAGATTCTTCTCTAGAGCCAACACTCAGTTCATACTTATCTATAGCTATAAGAGAAAGAATTTATGTTGTTTTAAGCCACCAAGTTTGTGGTAATTTGTTATGGCAGTCACAGGAAACTAATATACCTCTCCATCCCATTTTATTATTTTTTTAAATATTTATTTACTTTTGAGAGAGAGAGAGAGAGGCAGAAAGAGAATCCTAAGCAGGCTCTGGGCTGTCAGTACAGAGGCCAACACAGGGCTCAAACTCACAAACCATGAGATCATGACCTGAGCCACCAAAATCAAGAGTTGGACTCTTAATTTAATGACTGAGCCACCCACGCGCCCCCATCCTATTTTAAAAGACCAGTACAATTTGATTTCTGGCCTCATTATTAACTGTAGGGAAACAAAAAGGTGTTCAGAAAACAAAGTTTTCATAAATGGCTGAGACGTGAATGGCATTTACATAGTCATAATATATACACACTGAATATTAAGGGTAACTAAAAGTGTGGTAAACTCATAATGAGAGAATCAGAGGATGCATAGGGATCATGAAGCATTACAGCTCTAGAGGAAGCGAAGTCCTTACTTCCTATAGTAATTCAATAGGATTAAAATTTCGCCTCTGAGGAATTGGGAAGAGGTAGGAAGATGGACATCATCTTTTGGGGTTTCCAGAGCCACTCAAGTTTTCAGCAGGGATGTGACTTAATCAGATTTGTGTTTTGAAGATCACTGCCAGCATCAGGTGGTGTACAATGGTGACCTGAACTACAATCATGTAGGAATAGATACAAACATGAAGGACGCTCAGGAATCTATCTACGGTAGTGGTTCGCAAAGTGCAGTCTCTAACTTGACAGCAGGTTGTGAGAATTTGTTAGAAATGCAAATTCTCAGGCCTTACCCCAGACACTCTAAGGCTGGGACCCAGCAATCTCTGCTTTAACAAGCCCACCTGGTGATTTTGATGCTAACATTTGACAGCCACTAAGTTATAGGAGTTTCATGATTGATTGGATGTGCAGGTTGAAGGAAAGGAAGGGAAATGAGGACAATGTCCAATTTCTGGCTTGAGCAACAGAGCAATAAAGGAGAAAATAAAATTCAAGATAAACAACATGCAAGTGGTTTGTAGGTAGAGTTGTATTTGTAGCCCACTGATACCTAGGCAGGGACCAGGTTAGTCTCAAGGAGTCTCTGAACAACAGTCTACCCTCAAAGCCCATGAGAGTGTTG
Organism: Paguma larvata; assembly: GCA_030068075.1. Lineage (NCBI taxonomy): Eukaryota > Metazoa > Chordata > Mammalia > Carnivora > Viverridae > Paguma > Paguma larvata. The sequence goes on along the minus strand of CM057838.1, from coordinate 58,691,375 downwards.
GAGGTTTTTCATCATCTTCCACATTTAACTTCCCCCGCTCTAACTCTTGTTGAAAGTCAGTTTTTGTTTTATCAATGAATAGCTATGAAACCAGAATTCTTTACAATTCCTATTCAAATGAGGGTTCTGACATGCTGCTGAGAAGCCACATGGGAAGGAGTTTAAAGAAGAGGAGCCTGTTAATGACAAAAGGAAGCAATCTTCATGAAATTGATCTTCCTTCTTTCAGTAGTCTGTCTTGGGCCTTTAAATGTGTCACATAAATATTTTCTGGCCCAGTAATTTCAGGGCATCAAAGAGAGAAACATATGAATAAATAATTTATTTGTTCTAGGGACTAGCCCAAGTTTTAGATAACATATCACTGAAATAATTATCATTTTTAAAGCCTGGTGAGATAAGGCACCTCTGAACAGATCACCTCATTCCTGGATGATTACCAAAACCTCCCCAAACCTGGCATCTTGCCACTTCATCCATTTTGCACACCAATGCCAGATTAATCTTCCTGAAGCACCTGGAACACAATGGCCTCAATAACTCAGGTATGGAGTCTCTTCCCTTCCTCCAAACACAATATTAAAATGGGTGAGAAATGTCATATGTCCTAATAATGCATAGAAGTATCCCCTCATGAAGACTCAGCAGGAAAAATAAAAAGAGAGAATTTAATTCCTAGCATTTTGTCTTTTGTTTGAAGAATCTGTTGGGAAAATCTAAAAATAGAAAGATTAGATAGAAAAGTGCTTTGAGCTTTGTAAATTCCTATGCAAGTGTAAGATGGCAAATGTGCACCCGGAAGGCATTTCTGCCTTGGGTGAATTGGGTAAGCACTTTGCAAAAATATTGAACAGATAATGTTGGAGTTGGGCTCTCCACGCAGAGGGGAAGAGCTGTCTCTAGAGAGGAAAGTATGCACCAGGCATGCAACATCTCAGGGCGTAGAGTGGAGTCATTCCTTTTGGGATGATTAAGGATCAGCATACTAATGACTCTCAAAGGACAGTATATGTAGCTTTGAGGGAGTCACCATTGGGTGGTCACCATCCCAGCAGACTTTTGGTGCTGCCTCAGTTTCCCAATGGTTTCTATCCAGCGACAATGGGCAGTGGTCTCTTGAGTGATGCTCACATCTAGATTTTATCACAGTCTACATTCCTCATATCCAGCCCTCTTGTCTCAGACCATTTCCACTCATACACATGGAGTCTGATCCAATCTCTTTAGCATTATTTCTTCCCTATCTTCTCCCTCATCTGGTGAATCTATTTTTTTCCTTCTTCCTAGCCAATGGGGTGGAAAGGTGGTTGTTTCTTGTTTTGTTTTGTTGTCTTGCTTTACCCAAAATGTTTTCCTCAAAACTTTTATCTATTTATTAAGTTTATTGTTTTTCCTTTAAGTTTTAGGTTTCTGAGAACTCAAAGGCAGAAAATATTCTTTTTTCTTCTGCTTTCGGTTATCACATTATTTTTTTGTTTTGGAACTGAGGTAAGCAGTTAGCTGAGATAAGCATAGTTTCTTGAATGAGAGGAAGGGAAAACTGGGAGAAAGAAATAGCTATAAAATGATGGTTAAGATTAAGCTGACCCATATGAAGTTGTAAATATTCTGTCCATTTTATGTACAAAATAACAATTTCAAATGTTTAAATATTTTTAAAACCCTTTGCTGCTACTTAAAGATATATTGAAAAGACTTTAGGGGCCCCTGGGTGGCTCAGTTGGTTAAGCATCCGACTTCAACTCAGGTCATGATCTCACGGTTCATGAGTTCAAGCCCTGCATCCAGCTCTGTGCTGACAGCTTGGAGCCTGCAGCCTGCTTTGGATTCTGTCTCACTCTCTCTGTGCCCCTCCCTCATTCTCTCTCTCTCTCATTCTCTCTCTCTCTCTCTCTCTCAAAAATAAATATTAAAATAATTTTAACAAACTTTACTACAGCTAAAGTCACTGTTTATAAAAATGCAATCCAACATGACACAAATTAAGAATTAAGATACCCCTAGTCTAAAGGGGGTTAATTAAGGTCAAATTAATCAAAAAGAGCTTTCTAGAAGAGGTGAACTTTACTGGTCTTAAAGTAGGGGTATGGGCTAACAAGGAAAATCAGATAGAACATGCTATAGGCAGGGATGGCTTTAGTGCCAATGAGTAGCTTCAAAGGTAAAGGGTTGTTGGTTCTAACTAACCCTGGCTTCCTTTCGCAGCACTGTGCCATAGCAGAAGGAGCAGTAGATGGAGAATCAGATCACCCGATTTTCTATCCCAAGGCTTGGAAAACTCATTAGGCTTCTTAGATCCATATTGCCATATCTATTGCAAAAAAGTGAAAATAACACCTCCTCAGCCTCTCTCACAGGGCTGTTGTCAGGATCATGTAAAGAGCTATAAAAAATGCAAGTAAATTTCTTTATTTATAGTAACTGCTTTTGAAGTCTCATTTAGGCACTGTGTGGCTTCATGCATATTATTGGTATCAAATTTGGAAAAGATGAAAATAAATTAAACTCATCTTCAGATGCCTAAGAAATGTCAATAACATTTCAATTATGAATGATAAAAGAGAGACATTAGCAAAACCTCAAGTTATTACCCCAGGCTCTGTCTTGATAAACATTCTTTCTGGTGCAAAAAAAAATGCTGATTTTTCTTACATATTTCTTCTTCTTCTTTTTCTCCTCCCCCTCCCCTCTTCTCCCCCTCCTTCTCCTTCTTTCTCCTCGTCCATCTCAATTTGTTGAGTATTACCTGAAGCCCAGTCTAGCTTAAGTACCTTATGCAACCTTCACATTTAATTATACATTATTCTTTTTTTGGTGTGTGCTCTGTTCTGTTAGCCAGTTTTGTGCTGAATATTTACTTCAAAACAAATTTGTGTAATATAAACTTGTGGAAATAATATATTTAATGGGGAAAAAGCAGCCTGTTTTAGACAATCCATCCATCAAAACTCTACACACACCCTGTGGGTTTCTCTGGTCAATGGACTTTTCAGGACTTTTAGCTGCCTCTGTAAACCTGACTTTCCACACCCTCAGGGGAGTTTGGCTTGAGCACTAGGCACAGGCCTGGCTGGCTTGGTCCAGGTCCCGTCCTCCACAGCTGTTCCATGATCACTTTGGGCATTCCTGCTGCTGTAAGGCTATCTCACAAAGCCCTGGACTCAACATTTCCCGTGTTATTTCTCTTCCCACCTTACTTAACCTTTCATATTAGTGACAATAACAGTCTCTAGGATGTTGAAGGCCCATCTGTGTGGGGCTAATTGATTTCCCTCCGTCACTCCATATTTATTTTTTTCCTTGCCTCCAGAAGCATGCTCTGAACCAAAGGCCATGCATGGCAGCAGCTCATGCTGGCAAAATCCTCCTCTTATTATTCCTTCCCTGGCAACAATTATTTATCCAGCTTGTCAAGTGACTGAGGACATCGCAGCGACCATCTGTTTCCCTCTGTCTGAATCCTTTAATGTAGTTAGACTCCATTTTCAGGAGCACCTCACTAATGCTGCTTGCATTTTTCTCCATTTGCGTGTGCTAGCTTTGGCGGTGTTTCTTCACTGGGGTTGGCATTTTCACTTCACGCTTGTTCATTCGATTAGCCTCCTTCTCTTGTGAATTAACTGCTTAGCTTCCAGCAAGCGGTGTCTTGGTTAGCTTTCCCTGAATCCTTGAAAGAGTCCCTTTCATCTCCTTTCATGTATGCTGATATCATCTCTTGGTTCTGTTGGTTTAACAGAACCTCCTAAGAATCTCAACTCCCCTTCTGTTCTCTTGCAGTGTCTTTGGTTCAGGGCTCATCTTTTCTTGCATCTTTGGAGGACTAAAACATCCTGTTCTCCTTATAGACAAGCCTCATTCCCTGCAAACCACAGCTGCCAAGTGTTTTTCCCCAAACGCATGGCTGTATTCATGGCACTCCTCTGCTAGAATTCCTCAGGAATTTTCCACTGGGCTCAGGCTAAGCCCATCCACCTTGGTCATGACACACAACCATCTTTTGAAATCTACCCTCTGTTTTTCTCTTTAGCAGCACATTGGGTTATGTCGTCATATTTTTTTCTCTTCACTCAAAAAGCCCTGGCGGCGGTTCTGAATTGGTAGTGGGGAGAACATTTGGCAATATCTGCAGACATCTTTAGTTGTCACAACTGAGGAGAATAGGGATACCACTGGAATCTACTGGGTAGAGGCCAGGGGTGCTGCCAAATGCACAAGGATAGCTACGCATGGCAAAGAATCCTTCAGCCAAAATGTCAATAGCACTGTAGGCTAAGAAACCCTATTCTAGCCAGACCAACCATTAGAGTTGTCTGAGTGCACCATGATCCTTGTTTCTCCATATCTTTGTCCAATGACCTCTCCTCTCCAATGCATCTCTCTCTGTCAGGATTTGCCTGTTAATGTCTAACCATTCTCCAAGGCTCAGTTCAGGAATCCCTTCATTTTGATTTCCTGACCATGCTTAATGTCTTGTGTCCCTCTTCTGAGGTTTTAGTCATCCAAAATTTCAAAATACACATACACACACACATCTTCTATGTACTATGATGTTAGGTTCTGGAATTAAAATAGTGAGCAAAATTAGCATGGTCATTGCATTAATGAAATCAATTATCTGGTGGGTAAGACAGAAAGTCATCAAATAAGTCTGCAAATAAGTGTGCTGCCTGAATCTGTGTGCCCACCTCCTCTCCGTGTCAAGTACTCATTGCTTTTATTTTAATTCTGATTAGTTTAATTTAATTTAATTCTAATTACTTTAATTTATTTTATTCAGGGTTCTCCTCTGGCTCTTCCATTGGCAAAGTTTTATTTTGTTTTGATTTGATTTTGTGTTAAAACTTCAGAACCTGTCTCAAACACATGACTAGAATCCAAATTTCTTAGCATTCTGTACCAGGCCATTCCCAATGGACCTTCCTATTTCCATCACCCCTTCCCAGCCTCTGCACCCATGATCCAATCATGTTATGACCACACCCTCATTCTCTTAATTTTTTCTTCTTCCATCAAGACCCGGTTCAAGTATCCCCCTCCTCTTCAGAAGTTCTCAAAACACAGAGTTAGTTCCTCTGTTTGTGGACACTCTGAATACATGGTAGGTATTTGTAAGTCAACACTCAGTCAAGAAAAATGGTGAAAAGCATCATGTCTGCAGGCTGACCGATCCAAAGTTACTTAATATTTCTAAGCTTTGATTTCATTATCTGAACAATAAAAATAAAAGAATAGTGACTACCATATAAGTTTCTGAAAATATTAAATAAAGTAATCCATGTGAAATGCCCGGCATAGTATTAAGGACTCAATAAATGTTAATGGTTATTACTATTTATAACCATAGTGTAGGCTATATAACTGATTCTGTGGCTTTGCCCTGGACTAACTGCTTTTTCCCTGAGGATAAGAACTGTATTTTATTCATCACTGTAGCCCAGAGACAAGAAAAGCCCAAATGGTAGACGCTTACTGCACGTTTGAGTCCAGGATGGGAACTCACGTGCAGTGGTCTGTCCTGTAGCAATTTAATACCAACATCAACTGAGCACTTACTGGGTACAGCAGGTGATGGTAAGCACTTTTCACAGATTGTCTCGCTTAATCCTCACAATTGCCCTATGAGATTGGTACCATTATTATAAGTTCCCGTTTTACAGAAAACTGGGGCACAGAGAGATAAAAGACCTGCCCAAGTACACACAATTAAATTCTCAGTCCATATTTAAATGCAGGGAGTTTAAATCATTACATAGTTACTAAAAAAGACTAAGTAAAGTCAATCCTTATTTCAAGAATTCATTGATGATGTAGTACAATGGACACTAAGAAGCTTTTTGACTAGAAACAGATGCTACAAAAATATCTACTTCTTTTTCAGAGTCACCAAAATTATTCCAGGCTTCCAGAAGCCACTCCCAGTGAGAGTCAGTGTGTAGGTTGTTGGTAAGGTGAAGAGTGGGAGGCATTTATCTTTGAACCCAAACCAGACACTTTCAAACAAGGCAACTGCACATTTGCCTTCTACATTCCAACATCTTATATAATAAACAATGTGGGAAATACGTAAACAGGAGCAGGAGAGAAGTAGAGAGATGAGCGCATCCCATCAGGAAAATTGAGAAAAAAATGGTTTATTCACACATGAATGAAGAAACATCCTGGTGGAGTCCCTAAACAGGGTTGCCATTGTCCCCTAATGATACAGGTCACCTAATTGCGAGGTTTTTACTGGGAGGTGGGGAAGAGAAGTATTCATGAAGTGTATAAAAGAAGCAGTCTCCACAGCATTTCGGTCACAGGTGGTTCCTCTAACAGGAGCTTGTGGAGTATAAGTCAGCAGTAAAGGGGACCCGGGGAGTTCTTAAGCTACCTGGGCTCCTAGGACACCTGTTTAAATTCTTAATTTTAGCCAAATGAGAATCATCCCTGCAGCAAAATAAGGGGAGCTACTTTCACACTTTGCTGTAAGAGAAAACTGTAATTAATCCTCTGAAAAGTCATTGGGATGTAAAACGTTCAGTATAGAGAGCAAATGTTATTAAAGCTCCAAGCTTTTCCCATGGATTAATGATGCTGCCACCTTATTCTAAGTCACAGCTGTGGGATCCAGACTGTGGGCTTGGGTTACAGATGATGTTATTATAATGAGGTCCTTCAGGTTGGCCTCGTTAGGGGGCTGAGTCTCTGACTCATGGAGTATCCCCAAAACTACCGAATAGTTGTGGAAGAGGGTAGCCTCAGTAATATGCCTATTTAATGGGCAGATATGTCTTATGTCCCTGTTAACTTTCTTTGCTCTCTACTCTCCCGACCAAGAGTAAAAGTCATAGAGACCCCTATACAGTGGAAACAGTGAGCTCTCATGAAGGGAGGGGAGAAGCAGGAAGAGATGGAAATAAACCATTTGGACTATGAAATTGAGAGAAACATTTCCCAAGAGCCTCAATTTCATTGATTTGTTGAGAAGAAGAAAGGAAGAGGAGACAAAAGGCAACCACCTGACCTACAAACAATCCAAGAAGAAAAACGGGTAAATTATTTGTGCAAGCTATTTGAATAAATGTATATCTTATGAATATATAATATTTTATTGCTCACAATGGGGAAGGGTAGTTCCTCAAAGACAAATTAGGTCACAGTTCATAATAAGGAGAAGACATGCTGGACAGACAAAAGAAGCAGATGTACCTTGCATGGATTATAATATATGGAATCATATATATCATTCAATATGCAACATTCAAGAAACAACAAAGAAAAACTAAATCTGATCCTGTATGTACACACAAATCTTTAAGTAATTAAATTATAATAAAATATCCTTACCATGGGAACTAACTGAACACAATTTGGTATTGTGGGTCCATCACACATACCAAAGTTTCTTAGATATTTGTTGAAATGATAAATGAATTTCTTAAATTATTAGTGACCACACCATGAGTTCTTTATTATAACTATATGCATTATATATTGCCTATTACATATTTAATTTTGCTAGCAAAGAACCAACAATAGTAAATGTTAATCATGTAATATATAGCATATGATATATATATAATTATAGGATATAGTACATCCATACTATATGGTTATATATATCATATAATTATATATGAAATTATACTAGCAAAGCACCAACAATAGAGATTTTAGGTTAATGGAATTCTCTAGTTAACAGGATTTTTGGTAAAAGAGGTTAATGTTTATTCTTGTCCAATGAAAGAAATGATGTAAAGATAAGTGCCTTCAATGAGTAAGGAATCTGGAAAAGTAAGTTTTACTTAAACACTTATTTCTTGATCCCAGTTACACATGAGAAATCAACTCCTTCAGTATCCATAGATTTACTTTTCCCTAGAAGCAGCACATTTCAATTCTAAACCTAATTATCCTCAGTAGTTCAGTCTTTGCTTTGGTTTCAGAGCTCATCTAGACAAGTGCTTTCTCTGGAATACATTTCTTCTCTTGTAAGTACGAATCAAATGAATCAGCAATCAGAACGACAGCCAGGGTATGATTAGCCAGAGTGTACTGGATAAACAGTGTTTTAATTCCCCACATGTTGACAAAATTTACAATATAGCAAATTACAAAATTCACTCTGGGTTATTCAGGGGAAATTAAAATTAAATACTGAGTACCATGACTTTACTGCCCTCCTGGCCAGACTTGAGCATCCAGATGGTATTCATTCATCGGTAGTATGTCATTGTGGGTCTCGTGGATCCCTTGACTGGGGACTGGGGACCTTGTACTGGCACCATCATTGGCACCTGGCTCCCATATTTATTCCAACAGTGCTCCTGTTGTGACCATAAGACCTGACGTGAGATATGATACTGCCACAAGCATCCGTATAGCACTCAGTCCCTGTGTAATACCTCCAGATTGAGGCAAAGACCAAGGGAGCTCACTGGATATAGTTGGTGGAACAGAACCAAGCATGTAATCAAATAGGCTCATCTGTCAGGAAGGAAGCAGTACTTGGAGAGAGGAAAGATCAAGAAGACAGGAGAGTAAGCTTGTGAGGCAAACAAGGGGAGGAAAAGGCAGAGGAGATTATAAACAAGAGCTGGGAGAGGGGGGAGACAAAGACCCATTTTATAAGGCATAGAGGGAAAGGTCTACTCTGAGAGGGAGAGACAGACACAGGGTGAAAGCATATTATTGACCATTTAAACCTATCCTGCCCTGCAGGAAGGAAGCCTGGGTGCTCCTTGGTGCACGTATGTGTGTTTGTGTGTGTGCATATGTGCACCAGCTTGCTTATAGAGTAGGCGATCTGGCTGGACTGCTGATTGGGCCCGGACTGGACTTGGCAGGTGAGGGTACAGTGAAAATAACAACAGGAAAGCCAAAGCAAAGAGCAGTATGTGTATGTTTCAGTAGAGATAAATGTAAGAGCCTGGGAGTGAGAAAGGCTCTAGTTTTAATTCTGCCATTAATGATTTGATTGGTAATGCCACCATTTATTAGGCATGCTCTTTCCTGACATCTAAGAGAGCTAAGGGTTTCACATATGCTCTCTTGTCTAAGCAGTGAGGTGAAGGACACGGAGGAAGGGAAATCTGGGACAGGGGTCAGAACTATCCACGAGCTTGACCTACATCACTTATTAGAGTCTGGGTTAAGATTCTTGTCTGACAAAAATAATTGGAACTATAAACATATTACGATCACTAACTAAACACCTGCTGAGACTGCCTTCTGCTCCTTAAGTCAATGCAGCACATAAAATACTTCCAACTAGTATCAATGAATGATACTGAAATTGTAGGTAGCTGAGGGGTCTCTGTCTAAAGTCTTTCTTCTTTCAAACAATTTTTTATATCATAGGAAAGAGGGTGATACACAAATATGTTAGGAGAGTGACATAAACACCAGAACACACATTTATAACTAATTTTTCTATTTTATTTATGAAGTCTGATGAAGAGAAAGTTGTGTTCTAGAAATATAAATGGCCAAATTGATGCACAAGCTATGATGGATAGTCCACAAAGTCTATGGTCCTTTTGCCAGAGAGGAGAAAGAGAATTCTTGAGAGTGAATAAGGGAGTCAGTGTGGGTATGAAAGGAAATATCACACTCATGCATGGCAGCTTTGGTCATACCCACTCTTTCCTAAATCTTACAAACAACTTCCTTAGCATAGCCACGAAATCCTGCCTGTTGCCAGAAGTCAAAGCCAACACAACAGTGGTGCCCACAGCAGGCACTGAACTATATCAATGCCATGTCTCTAAAATAGACTTACAAATGTAGCCCAGGGCAATTCCTGTCTCTTGGTGTAGGTGGGACTGCCCAGTAGGCAGAAGGCGGATAAAGGCAGTGAATGGAGACATGAAGAGGGAGAGCTCTGCTCCCCAAAATGTCTCTAGGCTACCCTGCAACTGATTACCACAGTCTCTGCATTCCCTTACACCACTGGCAAACATACACACACACACCCCTCAGTTATAGGAAAACTTAAAAAATAATGTTATCTCGGAGAGCCTGGGTGGCTCAGTTGGTTAAGTGTCTGACCTTGATTTGGGCTCGGGTCATGAGGCTCACATGGGTCTCTTCACTGACAGTGTGGAGCCTGTTTGGAATTCTCTCTCCCTCTCTCTTTGCTTCTCCCCCACTCACTCTCTCTCTCTCTCTTTCTCTCTTCTCTCTTTCTCTCTCTCATAAAGTAAATAAAAATTTAATAATAATGTTTCCCTTTACTGTAGGTTTTTTCTTTTTTAAAAATTTTTAAATGTTTATTTATTTTTGAGAGATAGAGAGGGACAAAGCATGAGTAGAGGAGGGGAAGAGAGAGAGGGAGACACAGAATCCAAAGCAGGCTCCAGGCTCTGAGCTGTCAGCACAGAGCCTGACATGGGGCTTGTGAGATCATAACCTGAGCTGAAGTCAGACGCTCAACCAACTGAGCCACCCAGGCACCCCTGTAGGTTTTCTTGAAGAAGAGACACAGCAAATCACAGAAGGGCTTCCTAAAATTTCCTGTGCCTATTTTCCTGAAGTCTTCACAGGCCATCACTCACAAATCTCTTCTCAGATCCTTCTGGGTCCACTCAAGGTGCTCACAGCATCACTGGGCTGTCCCCTCCAATTCCCTCATCGTCTGCCTCCTTCCAAAGTCCTGGCATTGGCAGCCACACTGCCAGCCTGCAGCTGTTTCCAGAACTCAGGAAATCTGGTCAGGTCTGATTGCTCATATTCCAGGGGCAGCCCCCTGGAATACTGTTGAATATAATTTTTAATCTCATTACAGAAGGAAAGGAAGAGGCTAAAAATGGAAACTGGTAGAACAAGACTGGGAATCCTGAGAGAATTAAGAAGTGAGAGGGACAAGATGGCTTAAGGTCAAAATGATATACATATTAATGGGTGTTTTAATGAGTGGTTCATTAGAAAATTGGGATAAGGCAAAGAAGGGACAGGGAGACCAATTAGGATATTTTACACATAAACTGAAGCAAAAAGGGCTAGACGAATTAATGTTTTACTTGTTTATGTTGAAACAGATTAAATGATTCAAATCTTACATTATATAAGATATCAACTGTAAATATTCATAATACACAATGGAGAAATTATATTTTAGCCATTAGTGGAATCAAAAAAGATGGCTCCACAATTTCCTGTCTTTGGAGAGAGATTTTCAAGAAACTAATAGAAGAATCTTAATGACACACTGGCTGCACTTTGCAGTGCAATGAGGGGGGGACCACATCTGCACTTAACTATTTCCTCCTTCCTCCCTCCCTCCCTCCCTCCCATCCTTGCTAAATAGAGATCAGATAGTGTCAAGGGGACTGGGTCACTTCATCTGCGTATTAACTGTTATATTAAGATTTGCTGCAAAAAGTTGGTCCTTTAAAGTTTTACCTCTAAAGAGGGGAAGGAATGAAATAAACGATCAGCTGAAGGACATTTTGGGAAGGGATCTTTTGAGCATTCGTTATTACTGTTTACAACGAATTGAAATCAGTTGTTCCAACGCCTCAACTCTACCTGGTTCAGTTTTGCTCTTGGGAATCCTTAATTTCTTCCTACTTCCGAGTCAACAAATAGGGTTCTGATTTGTTAGCTCTGTAAAAGGATCTATGAGGCCTCAATGAGGTAATTCAGTTTTCAAAACAGACTATGTTTTCACTGGAAGGTGGAAATGCTGGCACTCCCCTTCTGAAGAGAAGCAAGGATAGTCCAGAGTGATACTTTAGGCTGGGAATGAAGCAAGACACTCATTGAGGGAAAAGTTGGCCAGGCTAACAGTGCACAAAGCTGAGGGTAGTTTTCACTAATCAAGCGATCTGCAAAAGAGACATTATTCATCCTGTATCTTCTGCAACTCTCACGGGAAAGCCCAGCCAAACATCATCAAGTTTTCTGCTTTTACACCTGCTGTATCCTAGAATTCCTTTTCCCAGCATGATATACAATTAGATTACAAGAATTGAAAGCACTGGGAAAAGTCTTACAATTGAAATGTAACCTAGAGGAGTATGCCTTTGTACCTGAAAACCTTACACTAGTCATTTCTAAGGTTATTAGCTTTGAAGGCAGCTCTTGAATGATGTTTCTAATTATTCATTATAAATTGAAGAGGAATGACATTATCATATGAATCATAGGATAGACCAGGATGCAAAAGAGTGGGACACAGGATGGATCTGTTTAGATGGGAAATTAAAGGAGGGAGAAGTGAAAAAGGTACATGCTTCCAGAAGGGTGAGTTGGTGGAAAGAGCACTGAACCAGGAATCAGAGGTCTGAGGTTTGTGCTTTCTTTTGTTTCTTATTAACTGCATGGCCTGGATAAGTCATTTGGAATTTCAGGTTTCTCATTATAAAATTGGGATAATAGCATGTCCTGTAACAACCTCACAGGACCCCTGTGATTGTAACACAAGGTGATCAAGGGCAGTTCCAGGTTCTACGGAGTCTGCCGCTTACAGAATTGGGAGTGCCCTTGTTAAAAAAGAGGATTACTAACCTATAAAAACAAAATTAGGTATAAACGTGAAAATTTAGAATAAGAAAAGAAATCAAAATAGATTAAGAAAACTGTATATCCAGCTCAAGTTTATTTTAGCCAGATGTCAAAAATACTGCAAAAAAGTGCCCAGGAAGAGACACGTGAGAAAAGATAAAGAGCGATTTTAACAAATAGCAGTTAAAATACTGACTTCTGCAAATTTTACTAAAGTGCAGAGTATGGGAACGCATTGCCGGGTCTCAGAAGGGACTTGTGCCTGCCAGGGACCCAGAAGCCAAAGCTTCCTTCACTTTGTGGTAAATCAGTTTCTGAAATGATGCTTGTTAAAGGTCTTTGTGAACTGTGAAGTAATATATGAAACAGACAGTTTGCATTTTCTCCATTTCCAGAGCTGTTGCCTGATGGGAAGTCTACTTAACAGGCTGGGATTCTAATGCCATTACAGTAAAGTTGATACAAATTGGGGTTTAGATGATTTGTGTCAGAGCCACAATCTAGATTATTTGGTTAAAAGTGCATATTTACTTAAATTGCCTGGGTCAGAATATATACACCCAATCGCATTTATAAAGCAGGCTTTAGATTTATAAGTGATTCATATACAGTTTATAGAGCTTAAAATGCATACTTTTATTTGAGCCTTGGATCATCTATTGCTGTGCAAACAAATCACCCCAAAACAGCAATAATCCTGCATTATTTTTCCTGCTCTCCAAGGGTAGTTATTTGGGAGTGGTTTGGATAAGTAATTCTGGCATGGGGTCCTTCATGTTGTTACAGTTGGATTTGGGTTGGGACTGCAGTCATCCATAGGCTTAACTAAAGCTAGAGAATTTGCTTCCAAAGTGCTTTCACATAGTTGGCAAGTTGGTGCTGGCTGTTGGCCAGGAACCTGTATTTCTCCATGTGGGATTCTTTCCCAGGCTGCTTGACTATCCTCACAGTATGGTGGCTGCTTCCCTGAGGCAAGCAATCAAGAGAGGGAAAGAGCCAGTAGAATCATCTTGCCATTTAGGACCTAGCTAAATGGCAAGATGATTCAATATCACTTTTCTTGCATTCTATTGGTCTAGGAAATTAGAATTCAGTCCAGTGAAGAGAACTAAACTTTGTCTCTCAGTGGAGGATTATCAACATCACATTTAAGAAGAACACGTAGAATAGAATATATGTTGGTGCAACCATCTTTGGGCAAGATAGTGTGCTTACAAACCTCATACAAACTTGGGAGGTGGGTGGGGCAGACATTTTTATCTCTCTTCATCAGGAGGGAACACTTAAAAGCATTTTATCAAGAAGAAGCCTGATAGGCCTAGGTTCAAACCCACCCTTTTTAGCTTATTCCCTGAGTCATGCTGGGAAATGTTATTTAACCTCTCAGGATTTCTGTTGTCTTATTTTTAACTCTAGCACAATATGGTTGTCCTAAAGCTTAAATGAGGTAAGGTCTACAAAGGGACCAACATAGTGCGTTATGCATAGTAATTGTTTGATAGATAGTAGGTTCATTTTAGAGATGAGGAAACAGTGAACGAAATATTAAGTAATGACTCAGTAAATAATTTCTTAAGATCACAAACCATAAAAAATTAAATTATCAAGGGAAAATATATTAACCTGGAGTTCGATAGTTTCTTCAGTATAATTGAGCACTGAAAAATGCACTTACCTGGCAAATAAATGACCAATACATTGAGTTTGAATGTAATTTATATATGATTTGTTCAGATAGCTTAATTACAAATAGGAGCACTATTTTAGTTTAACTTCAAATAACCAACTGGAAAATTAAATTTCTCCCGGTTCCAGGTAGAACCAGAATTTCCTTTTGGCTGATAAATGTCATCCACATTATTGATGATGGAGGCACTGAACTTATGAATTACTTTTTAATTATTCAATTTGATAGGATATACAATATGTAAAATTAATAGGAGCCTGAGTCAGGAGCAAATTTCCATTTTTTCCCTCAGTTAACAGACTTAGTATAAACAATAATACAGCTGAGTTTAGCACACTGGAAAATGTGATCATATTTTTAAATTGTTATGCATATTAGCTAGTTGTATTCACTTTTTTGAATATTAAAGGTGATTAAAGGGCTTTGTTTACTTGGAATTATTTGGGCCATACCTACTGGGAGGTTGAGGGAAAGGGTTAGCAGAAAGTGTTTAATGCACTAAGCATAGGTATAATGTTTCCATAATTCATCAGCTCTACTTTGCACACCTTCCTGTGCATTTACAGAGACTGCATACATTATACAGTGATGGATGGGATGCTGATTAAATAAAATTTGCTGCTCTTGCTCAGAATACATTTTTTTCCACATTAATTTTAAAAATTCTAAATAGTGTCCTTAAAAATGACTGTTTATACCAGAATTGAACACCAGAGTTAACCAGAGTTATTAGGAATTTGACAAATACAAAGTTTGCTTACCCTTGACTTTTGCAAAGGGTGCGGCTTACTCTTCCCCATCAAGACTAAGAAATAGGGGCACCTGGATGGCTCAGTTGGTTGTGTCCGACTTTGGCCTAAGTCATGATCTCATGGTTTATGAGTTTGAGCCCTGCATCAGGTTCGTGCTGACTGCTCAGAGCCTGCAGCCTGCTTTGGATTCTGTGTCTCCTTCTCTCTCTGCTCCTCCCTCCTTCTCTCTCTCTCTCAAAAATAAATATTTTTAAAAATTTTTTTAAAAAGACTAAGGAACAAATCAACTTGAGATATAAAGCCCAATCTCAGACTTTCAGTAATTCTTGAGTTCTTCACAGTGTTCAAAACACTGTGAAGGATGCCCTTCACCCCTAAGGAAGTTAGTGATCCTTGGAAAGCTAACCTCTTCCGTCTCTCACCGGGAGAATCAATGGGTACCTTCATGTGTTAAAGTTTCTCAGAAATCAAGTAATAAAATCCACTTAGCTTTGTTTAACTCAGTGTTTCTGAAGCATGTTAGAATAGGGAGTTCTTTTTTGTTGTTTGTTTTTTCAAACAACTTTAACTGACAGCCTCATAGACTCTTATCCTCTCCCACTGCATGTATGTAATAACATTTTACCTAGCAAAGCTCCTACTGATGGATATTTTAGTTCCTGGCAAGCGTTTGCTATTTTAACCTGCCTCCATTTATAAATTGTAGTATGTGTCCATGTAGTACATGCCTTTAGATAGATTGTTAAAAATGGGATGTGTGGTATCGACCTGGTCTTGATGTATAAACCACAGATCAAGTTCCTGAGCATCACCATAGTTCTCCATGGAAACCTGAGGGTGGTCCTCTCCCCTCTGCAGGGGAAATCTTGTGGCTCCATAGTGACAATTAGGACAAGATGCCCTGACATTTGGGGACAGACAAAGCCCCATCTGCTGTGCTTCTCTGGAAGCCAGTTCTCTGCTTCATCCTGCTTCTTTTCTAGATCTGAATATCCATTTTCATCAAGTGTAAAGTCAGCCACAGAGGCAGCAGGTGAGCACCTCTGGCTTCTTGGCTGGGGAGACCTTGGGCTACTGTGCATGGTTACCCTAAATTGCACTCAGGAAGCTGAGTTAACTGCACAAGTCACCAGGTACACACTCTTCTGTGTTGCCCTCTGCTTAGTGCGTTCAATCCCCTTCTTATTCACTCTCTGCCATTGGCAGTTTTCAAAAAGAACAGTGCCTAGAGCACAGATAGTTACTCTCCAAAGTCCATCTGTTTGCTAGGACACTAGTTAGACATCTCTATTTAGTTTCTGGCCCCTGTATTCATTGGAGAATTTCTCAGCCAACATTTGGACCAAATGATTCATTTGCAGTTGGGAATCAGATATAGTCCTGTGTATAAACATCATCATTTGTGTATTTTGGAAAAACTCTGATTCCACCCAAATCTGATTATGACTGATATTTGTATAAACCCTGACCTAAGTACTTTACTTATTACTTTCCAGAGCAAACCTGCATTGTCTGTGCTGCTGTATCTGAACATCACTAACTAGTATTGTATTCACTCTTACATCCAGATGTCACTAGCTGACACCATTCCACCTTCTTGAAATGACTTCCATTCTTTCTCTCCTTTCCTCACCCCTGTACTCTTCCTCTCTACTTTCATAAACTTTGTCTTTTCTTCAGGACTTAGATCCTGTATAAAATCTTGCAGACTCCTCCCCTGCCCATCCTAATCCAGTAGGATCTGTCCCCATATTTTACTAGGTATCCACCATATTTAGACTTGTATTCCCATTTATCTTTTTTAAAGAAAAACTTCTGTGTGCTTTGTCTTCAACTGGACCATAAGCATCTTGAAGTCAGTGACTGTCTTTTCATCCTTTCCAGCTTAAGAAACATACATCCTCTATCATTTTCTAAATACTATAAGACAAAGGCATAATTGTGTATATTCAAGTCAGCATAGTACCTACTGAGTAACTCTCACCATCTCCTGTGGCTCACTTCATGAATATTTGGATTTTCTTTTAATATCACATATGGCAGGCACCCACTAAGCCACAGTACTTAGAGTTTTCTTTCATTTTTCTTATGGCAAATGCATTACTATCCTTAAAAACTATGTGTTTATATAGTTGGGAAATTGGAATGTCTTACTGCACATTTGTTTTTAAATTGTTTTAACATTTTATTTT
Source organism: Paguma larvata (assembly GCA_030068075.1). Taxonomy (NCBI): domain Eukaryota; kingdom Metazoa; phylum Chordata; class Mammalia; order Carnivora; family Viverridae; genus Paguma; species Paguma larvata. Next base: position 58,674,258 of record CM057838.1, on the reverse strand, counting down.
TATTTTTATTTTTATTTTTATTGAGAGACAGAGAGAGACAGAGCATGAGCAAGGGAAGGGCAGAGAGGGAGGAAGACACAGAATCCAAAGCAGGCTACAGGCTCCGAGCTATCAGCACAGGGCCCAACACAGGGCTCAAATCTATGAACCTTGAGATCGTGACCTGAGCCAAAGTCAGACACTCAACTGACTGAGCTAGCCAGGCGCTCCCCACTGCAAATATTTCTCACGATTTTAGAGAATGAGTGTGACAGGGGTTCCTGTTTTGGGTATTGACTTATGGTAAATAATTACAGAAGAAAGGTTATTTTTAAGCATTTATTGATATCCTACTATGTGCAAGAACTCCTCTTAGGTTCTGAAATCAATCCATGAATAACACAGACACAGTCTCTGCCCTCACGAAACAAATACCTTGAAGATCTTTTGCTCTTGGAAAACTATGAACCCAACCTTGAAAGCTGAGAGAGAAAAGAAATATGAGTAGCCATTTGGAATTCTGGGCATAAAATATATGCATCACCTATTTTATGCAGACATGCTAGTACGTGGTTGCATAAAATGGGGCTTTTTTATTATTCTTTTATGGATTGGCCATAGACTATGCAATACAAGTGGAACATAAAAGAATAATGGAAAAGACGAGACCTGACTAAATAAATCCCTTGAAAGCTTTTTTTTTAAAACACTCTGTCATGAGAATAAATTCCCCTTGCACCATTTTTTTTTTTTTGCTTCTGTTCTTTTCTAGGTCACCAGAAATGAAAATATATTAGGAGAATGGCATGTGCATTAAAAATCTTTGCAATATCTCCCAGTCAACACTAGACCTTTAAAGACCAAAAGGAAATATTCAAAATGAATACATTGGGGGAAGGGCATTGAATAGCATTTGAAAAACCTGAAAATAATCTCCCATTTGTCTAAGTTGGTGGCTATTACTATAACAAGGAATCGAAGGCAAACAAATGAGACAGTTTTTAGTGACAGTTTTCAGATTGTAATCGTGCATGTCATGAACACATAATAAGCATTAGATAATCCTCATGATAGGGGTTATGGGAATGTTCTGCAAAATAAATAAAATAAGGGGATGAGAGCAAGGCAACATTTGCTGTGAATTTGGGCTCATATATATGAAACAACAGGCTACAGATGTGTCATTTCCATAATATGATATGAAATAGCTTCTCATCGTTAGAAATTTCTGAGCCACGGTGAACGATAGATGAATGATTGGGAGGTAGAATCTGAATGCTCTATGATAAAAATGAGGTATTGATTTAGTGAGATTTTAATTTAGATTAGTTCACTTAGAAAAAGTAATAAATTGAAATGTACTCGACACAGCTCACATTCGAAATGACTTATCAGGATCCCAAAATGAAACCTTAGGCAAGCAATAATTTTAACTCTAGCACTCCCCCAAGTTACCCCACACTATATTACAGCATCTTTGCAAATAATTTGGACAAGAACGAGACAAGTAGTATATCTCTGAATGACAGGTGGGAGTTTGAGTTTCAATGCCAGAAGAAAAGATGGGAAAAGAACTGGAATTAAGTGTCTGGGGATAATAAATTAGGAAGACAAACATCTAAACTATTAGAAAAGTGATTTGGCATAAGCCATAGCATATATTTGCCTGATGCCTTGTTCACTTGAATGGTATCAGATGGTCAGGCAAAAAGCTTTATCTGTAGACAAATATAGAACTGGATCTTTTTTATTCATATCTGGATTCCTTGAGATTTTAATTTGTTGGTGTTCAACTTCTCTTTGAAAGAATTTTGCAATCTGTCTTTTTAATCTGTTATAGATGCAGCTGTATCAAAAAGTGCATGTAAATCTGCCAACACAAAGTTTGGTCTAAAGTAGGATAATAATAATAATAATAATAATAATAATAATAATAATTATGATAGCTAACAGTGTTTGAGCTCTTATTATAAGCTGGGCCCTGAGCCTGAGTAGCTTCTTATTATTATATTTAATGTGGAGTTCAGAAAGCATTATGTTCCCTTCTGTACAATCATGCCTCACTTTTGCATTTGGTTTTACATTTTCTATACTGAAATCATAACTATAGAACTAGAAAGTCTTTAATACTTTATTTGCATACTACTAATTGAAGACCCCAGTATCACTTTCTATGCATTTATTGTGCTCCATTGCTTTTTCTGCCAACTCATGTCATTTCCAGGATGAATATTTTGCTTGCATAGCACATGTATGCACATACTGCCCACTACACACACAGATGTTCTTACGCAACTTCCCAATTTAAGTAGCTTTTCCTCCTGACCCACTTTGGGGATATGATCTTTAAATTTTTTTTTTGCCAAGTGATCATTATTAAGTAATTTCCCCCTTGTACACAATTTGTAATATCCATCTCTGGAATTAATTGCCCTTAGTAAAGAATGACTTGGTTTCTGTGCTGGCTCTTTCAAATAGCTCAGCTTTCTAATCTCCACTTTAAAGAATTTCTCTTTTGTAGGTTCAATACTTACCTCCTTAAAAGTGAAGTTCTTTGTTAAAGGTTTAGCTTCTGTAGCATCATGGGATGCTTTGGGTGCCATTAAGCTTAATGAGTTAACGTTTTTTTTTCCAAAGTGTATATGAGGTGCCTACTGAAGATAACTTTAACAGGTCCTCTTGATTTATTACAAAGAAAGTCTCTTTCAACAAAAGCTTTCAGGCTGAACTTTCATTCTTGTCTAAGAGAAGCAAACTTTTGGTCTCAAGTGCTGCATAATACATCACATGCCGTTTCTGTATTCATGGGCTATTATATAACCAAGCTATCAGTTACATCAAAGCTTGTCTTCCTACATAAAGATGCATTGACAATAGATAAATCCCCTTTCTCTCCAATTGGGTTTTTTTTTTTCATAGAATTCCATTGAACAAGGATCACTTTTTCCCCTTTGAAATGAGATTTTAAATTTCACACATATTTATCAAGAAACAGTCAAAGCAGAATAGGTAATTTTTATCATAAAGTTTTTTTTTCCCCCATACAGTCTCTAAAAGGCAAACCCCATGGAACCATCAGAGGACCTTTTCAGAGGCAAGTCTTCAAAGCATTCCTTTAGCCCAGTGGTGCCCATCTCATAATGGAGACCCCTAAAGTCCTTCACATCCTACCCACCCTATTTGAAGCTTCTAAGGAAACTCCCCACCCAGAGGAAGAGGAGGCAGAAGCAAAGTCCCTGCATGAAAAAGGCAGGAAGAGTCCCTGACTGGTTGGTTAGAGATGACAGGAGCTTTAGCCCTGTGAAGCAGCTCTGTGGGGTCACTATCCTACTACCTGTGAAGACCCAGGAAGTCAGTGCCTTCAGGGCCCTAAAGGACCCTATAACCTTCATTTGTCCTCCACTTTGGTTCAGGCTCTATATTTCTAAAAAGTTATGACCTAGAATAAAGCCTCAGTTCTGAAAAACTTTGTCTATCACCTGTGAGATAACTGGACAAGGTCAGTATCGCACACAAGTTGCTATAGGACCTTGAGCAAGTTTCATATCTTCTCTGTGGCTCTCATTTGTGAAACAGGGCCAATGTATTCACTTCACAAATATCTTTTGACTGTTCGTTAAGTGTCAGAAATTGTTTTAAGTACTAAGAATACATCAGTGACCAGACCAAACCAAACAGCTCTACCCTAAATTAGCTTACATTCTAAGAGGATTTAGATAATTAAAACTTAAGTGAATAAAAGCTTCTGGGGCACCTGGCTGGCTCAGTCGGTAGAGCATGTGGCTCTTGATCTCAGAGTTGTAAGTTCAGGCCCCACGTTGGCTATAGAGATTACTTCCAAATAAAATCTTTAAAAAATGAATAAAAACTTTAAAAGTTCAAGTGAATAAAATATTATGGAACAGAGTAAAGTGGAAAAGGAGCCCAGAAATGTAGGTGGGAGTTGCAATTTTAAAAAGGAGAGCTTGGGAAGGTCTTTCTGAGACTGTGACATTTTATCAAAGATCAGAAGGAGATGAGAGGATGGGTCATGGGAACATCTGGGGCATGGCAAGGAAGTAAAAGAGTCAGATATGGGAGGATGGGTAAGTTTCAGGAAAAGCAAGGAGCCTGAGGTGGTTGGAGAAAATGGGAAACTGGGAGTCATATGAGGTAAAGTGGAAGAGCTGATGCAGGGACAGATTTTAGAGCTTGTCATCCATTGGACCATAGTGCCCTCTATGTTGAGTTCAATGGAAGGCTATTTCAAGCTTTTGAACAAAGCGATATGATTTTAGAGTTTAAAAGGCTCCCTCTGACCATTGGTTTGAGAAAAGAAGGGCTAAGAGTGAGTCGAGACAAAAGCAGGGAGACAGCTTAACAGGCCAACAGTGGTTATCTCAACAAGAGATGATGGTGGATGGTGGCTCAAGCCAGGAGGTAGTGAGAAATACTGAATTCTGGGTGGATTTTGAACATAGAATTAGTAGGGTTTATAGACAGTTAGGGGGTGAAGAACGACTTCAACTTGAGCAACGGGGCATATGAAGATGCTGTTTATTGAGTTAGAGAAATCTGTAGAAGCAGCAGTTAGTGGGGGTGTAAGACCGGAGTTTGGTTTTGTACATGTTGTTTGAAAGGCCAGGTAGACTTTCAAATGAAAATATTGAGTTGACATTTAGATAATGATGGTGCTTATTACTTTTGATGATTTTGAGGATTAAATGGGCTTTATCATGCAGCACTGATTACTTTTCTAATCACAGGTGCCACCACATCTTACCACCCACCCAGGACTAACTATTTTATGCTCAAACTATTTTATGCTCCTTCTCATTTCCATATCTTTGCATGTATAGTTTCCCACCTCAGGATGATCTTTCCTTGCTCACTCATTGACTTCGTTCAGCCCATTTCTTTTTTTTTTTCTTATTTTTATTTTTTTATTTTTAGGGAGAGAGAGCAAGCAGAGGGGAGAGGAAGAGGGAGAGAGAGAGAGAGAATCTTAAAGCGGGTTCCACACTGAACTCAAAGCCTCATGCTGGGCTTGATCCCACGATGCTGGGATCATGAGCTGAGCTGAAATCAAGAGTCACACGGTCAACCAACTGAATCCCTGAGGTGCCCCCATTCTCCCCATTTCTTATTAGCCAATACTTTAATTAGTTCTTTCCAGTCCCTCCCTTCTCTTATAATTCTGAAACCCAAAATTTATATTATTTAAAACAAAGCAAATATTACGACCCACAGCCAGCACTCCATGAGCTCTCTGAGTAAGAGATACTCTCTCCAGAGCACTCAGAGTCTTTCTGCAGCTTTAATGACAACCCTTATCATATTCATTATTAAATAATAAATAATTACTTGTCACTATACTTATTGATTTACACAAATCTCCCCTAACAGGCTATAAGCCCCATGGAAGACATAATTGTCTTCTTTCATAATAAATATTTAATATATATTTGTTAAAGAATGAGCACATGAATGGATGTTTTATATGATAGAAATAAAATGAGAAATCACTTGAAAAGAATTTTGATAATAAGAACATTTATTTTTGAAATGTTCTAAACAAATTAAGTTGATTTAAGAAGTGACAAATCTTGAGTGGTCATCTCTACTGAAGTTTTTCCTAACCCAATCTGTTTAGCCCTAGTGTCTGGCACAGTGCCTGGGCACTAAGGAGACATTTATTGGATGCTTGCTGAAAGAGGGACCAAAATGAACTCTAGAAATGACTCACAAAGGAAGATTCTATCTCCATGGTTTGTGTTAACTGTGGATGATTAGTCACTGGCTAAATTTCAGAACTTAAATTTCAACTACTTTGATAAAAAGTACCCTTCACAGTTATTTCTGTATTTCCATGAATAGAATCTGCCAAGTATTTCTGAAAGAGGGGTCTGGGGTATTCTGATGGATACTGAGCAAAAGCTACTGTCCTTCTTTAAATATGTCTTGCTCTCTCCCTTGGGCCATTCATCCACCTAGAACACACTTACCTTCCATTTCACCTCTAACTTCTACTCTAGGTTACTGATGTCTCTTCCCTCAGGAGTTCTTTCCTGATCCTCCAAGACACATGTAGTACCCTTTGTAACCATTCTCAGAGCACCCCACATATCTCTCTATTGAAGCAATGATCTGTCATTATTATAAATTCTTGTTCGGTTGCCTGTGTCTTCCCTTTGTTGTAATTTCAGCACATTTTACCCAAACACTGAAATACTGGAAGTGCACACTGAAGATTCATGAAAGTAAGTTTTGATTGATGAGGTTGATTGGAAAAACACTGGTGGACAGGGTTCTTTGGAAGAATTGACTTACATGGAGAGTCCTAGAAATCGAATGTTCTAGGCATCAGAAATCATACTTCATCTATCCTACAATTCAGTCTGGGTCAATCCCACTAATATTGTCCTGATAAAGTCACCATTGAGTCATGCTATTATGAAATTCCTTAAATCTCTTTTAAAAGATAGAGTTTGCCTTAATTAGAGTATGTGAAAGCCTAAACCATTTAGTCTCCCCTGTATAGCACTCCATTGTTTTCAGTGGTGAATAAGAATAACTGAAATTCAGATTTGACCATCTCATTGTCTCTACTAAAGGACACTTCATAATTTCTCCCACAAAATTTCAAGCATTCCTGGGTTGATTCCATTCAAACTAAATCTGTAAATAGATTGGACCATTTTTCTCTTTTACCCCCCTTTTATTAGATGGATGGTCATTCCAAACTATAATTTGGAGTGGAGTAGGGGAACCACAGTGGATTTAGTCAGATTCTTTTTTCTGAATATCTAGTTTCCAGAAATGTCCCTGGTCAAAACCTGTCTTTGTATCCCTTTGCTTCTTTGCCAAGATTCTTTGTGTTCACAGCAAACAATGTATGAAGTCCTTGAAACTACTGAACTCACATTAATTGTCAGAGCAATAGACTGAGTACGAATTGTAATTAGAGCACCACTGGAAAAAGAAATCCGTTATAAAACAATCCTAAATACACTTAACAGGCAGGTAATGTTCAATGCTTAATATAAAATAGGCAAGGTCATTGCCAAGTTGCATCCGTAAACTCATGGTTCATACAGAACATAAATCGCCTCAGACAAATGTCTTACAAACTGGGCTTTCAAAAGATAATGACCAAGCTAAAAATCCAAATTTCGACTGTTGAATAAAAATAAAATTTGATGGCAAAATTTCTTTCCCAAATTTTATTTGGTTCTCATACACTTCTTTTTATTAAAAAATATAATCTTTAGATTAGATTTGCAATAGCATTGCAAAACACACAACACATACATACATGCATGAGCGCGCGCACACACACACACACACACACACTCCACACATGCTAAAATCACTGAAGCTTTATATGGAACAAATAATCCAAAAATTAAATTCTAACTCCTGCATTAGCATAGATTAATACTGCCCTCTATACTTATGAAATTTTATTTTCAAGTTAGAGGTGATATTGTGTATATTAATTACATCTCAAGGATAAAAGAAATAGAAGAATTAGAGCTTTGTAGGAGTTATATTGTAAAACAGGAAATGACATGTGAAATTATTCAGTGAATCACCCCAACTTTGAAATATATGATCATGAGATCCAGAAATTTTTTGTAAAGTTTTTATTGTTTTGTGACAGACAGCAGTGACTTTTATGAAAAAGAAGACTATAGCTCAAAAGAAGTAAATAGTGATTAGATGAAATTAATTAAATGTGATTCCTCCACCCCACCCCCCCCCCCCCCCCGCAGTTGAAATAGTCCATGTAAGCTTTATCTCAGGTGTTTGGGAGACTAACCTGCTGCTTAGTTTGTCTGCTCACTGTTTCTCAGTCAAGCTTTATAATTTTGGGTTGTGAGCACATCTTTAGGAGACTCATTTGAGAAAATCCTATGAGGTCTGGATTTAGGATATGTCCCAAGAGATAGATTTGGTGTTTGCGTTCACCAAGTGCCTCTGTATTACTAACCTGGAACTTTTGTTAATTTTTACTTGAGTGTTTTCTTGAAAATGCAGGTAGTGTAAAGTCAAATCTCAAATGCATATGGTTACCAAATTTAAGAGAGACCCTCTTCTCTAAATTCCAGGTAAAAAATATACAACTTGCTTTAACTTCTTCTCATGATAGTGGTTGAATTATTTCTACTCTATTGGTTCAATCAGGTTGTGGCATTTTGTGGCCTAGTACCAATTCATTGTTTTGTGAAGGCTTGAAGGTCTTATCTCCTGTCCCCATGTGATTATTGAATCTTGTCTGTTTGAAACCTACCAAACTGCCCCAATTCCAGTCCCACAACAAGCGCAACTGTAGAATTTTCATTGTCTTCCTTGTAACCCCTGGAGATTTATCTTATTTATTTTGTGAGGTAACCATGCATTTTAAAATTTCTTTTCACCACCGTTTCTAGGTATTTTGTATAGGAAGATTTTCTGGTTGTGTATTCTACCACACTGCCAGAAATGGAAATTTAAACAAGTTCTTAACTGAAATAGTAACATGCCCTTGTAACAAAACTAAACAAACAAAAATATATTTAAAAAAGTTAAACTTGTTTCTCAACATTAAGTAATTTTCAAAATATGTCACTTGATATCAGAACATGATATAAAAAGAAACCTTTAGACACCAAACACTCTTGGAATGATTTGTCAAATACTTCAGGAAAATGTTTTGTTTTCTATCTACAAGTCCTATCAATTGCAAGAGAGAAGCGTGGACATATCCAACTGTATTTTGGGACTTGTCAATTTCTCCTTTTAGTTTTGTCAGTTTTTGCTGCATGTATTTTGAAGCATAATTATTTAGTACTCGAGTCTAGTTGGTGAATTGAGCCTTTTGTCATTATGTAACATACCTCTTTGTTACTCATAATGTTTTAACTCCAAAATCTAATTTAATATTACTATAACCTCTCCAGCTTTAAAAAAAAATTAGTATCTGCATGTTATATCTTTTTTTATTATTTTTACTTTCAAGCTACCTATATCACTGGTCCATCAAACTTTTTTCTTAAAGGGTCAGAAGGCAAATATTTTAGTTTGTAGTCCATGTGGTCTTTGTCACAACTACTCAGTTCTGGCATTGCAGCATGAAAGCAGTCATAAATAATATGTAAATGAATGTGTTAATGGCTGTGTTCTAATAAAATCTTATTTACTAGTATTGGTGACTTGCTCATGGACCATAGTTAACTGATCCATAATTTATATCTTTATGTTTGAAATTAATTTCTTGTATACAGCATATAGTTGGGTCATAACTTTTCAAGGGGTGGGATCTGAAAATTTTTTAAACAGGTTTATTTCAGAATAAACTGCACATATTTTAAGTGTATACTTTATTAAGTTTTGACATATACATAAACCAACCACCATAACCAAGACAATGAATATATTTTCATTCTCCAACTTTGTGCCTCTCACCTCTTCCTACCACCACCCACCTCCAGGCATCCACTTACCTTCTTGCTGTCACTATACATTAGTTTGTATTTTATATAATTTTATGGAAACTAAATCATATAGTAGGCATTCTTTTTGTCTGGATTCTTTCACTCACATGATTACTTTGAAGCTTATCCATATCAATGAGTATATCAATAGTCTATTCCATTTTATTCCTGAGAAACATTACATTGTATGAATAGTCTATAGATTATCCACACATCTATTAATGGATATTTGGATATTTCCCATTTAGGGCTAGTATAAAAGAACTACTATAAATATTTGTGAATAATAATTCTTTGTATGCATATATGATTTTATTTCTCTTGGGTAAATGACTGGGAGGGAAATGGTTTGATCCTGAAGTATATGTTTGTTTAAATTTTTAATAAACTGTGAAACTATTTTCCAAAGTGGTTATACCACCACCAAATTTAATGTAAATATTGATATTCTTAGGTTTTCATTTATCAACTTGCTATTTTTTTTCTATTAGTGTCACCTGTTTTTTCCTTCTTTTTCCCCTCTTTCTGCCCTTTTTTGGGTTAGGTGATAGCTTTGTGCTTCCATTTTATCTCCTTTTTTGATTTGTTAGCCATAATTCTTATTTTTATTAGACATAATTCTTTTTAGTAAATTTTTACAGGTATATAGTACACATCTTTAAGTTATGATAGTCTACCTTCAATTAATATTACATGATTTCACAGTATAGTATAGGACTGGCAGAATAGTATACGTCCATTTCCCTTCCAGATATTGTGTTTTTATTGTCATGAATTTACCTTTATATACATTATATTTCATAAAACATTATTTCTATTTTTGTTTAAACTATCGTGTGTAAGCAATCAGGAAAAAAATTACATATTTACCAGTGTATTTCCATTGATCTTCATTTCTTTGTGTAGATCTGTATCTCCATCTAGTATCATTTCCTTCTGTTGGAAGGATGTACTTAACATTTCTATAGTATAGGTCTGCTAGTGATACGTTTTTTCAGTTTTTCTATTTCCGATGAGTTTTTATTTAACTTTTTAAAAGATATCACTGGGTATAAAATTCTAGTTTAAAAACTTTGTTCTTTCAAAACATATATTGGCAAAAAATGAGCATTCTCTAATTGTTGGGTCCTGATTTCCATATATGTCTGTTAGATATAATTGTTAATTGAGTCATTCAAAAATTTTATTGTGTTTTAAGAATATTTCATCCATGGGGTGCCTGGGTGGCTGTTCTTTTACCATTATGGTAATGATTTTTAGTGCTTACCCATATATAGTCCTTGCCTTCTAAATACATTGGAATACTATACTTATGTGCCTTGTAGCAGTAAGGCAAGACCAAGGAACCAGTTTATACCAAAGAGGGTGAGAGAAGAAGTGAATGTCACTTCCAGGATGAAGCTTGTAGTTCACTGCATGAGACCTTCTGGTGCTTTCTTACTCTTCCATGACAACAAACACTATGTACTTCTGATGGAGCTGCCTCAAGATAACAGAGACTCTATCAGCCTGGGTTCCTGAGGGATTATGTGGAATTGAATACCACACTGAACTCACATATAAAATGTGAGCAAGCCATGTTAAACAACTAGGATTGGGTTCATTTTTACTGTAGCAAAACATATCCTGTCCAAATAATGTATGCAGTGGTACTCTATCCCTAATGATGCTTTCATCTAATAAATTTTTAACTGTATTTTGTGTTATTCATATAACTACATCAGCTTCCCTTTCATTAGTAATAACTTGGTGAGCCTTTTATTTGTCCTTTATTTTTATCCTGTTGTGTATTTTGTTTGTTTTGCTTTAACTATGTCTCTTGTCAACAGAATATAATAGGATTTCAATCCAATTTTTAATTACTTCAACAAGCATTACACATTAGTTAGCTTCTTCTAAATAGTAGGCTCTATTCTGGATGTGACAGATAAAGCAACAAACAAAACAGATTTTCTTTTCTCTAATGAAGCTATGACTCTCTTTTATAACTAGCTTGATTCACTGACATGTATTCCTGTTGCTGATGTATTTTTATTTATTATCTAATTCTTAAATTAGTGGGCTTTTTTTCTTTTTACTTCTTTTATTCCTTTCTGGCTACTAATGTATTAATCCAGTTGTTTTTTCTCCTTTATTCAGTTAGGTTATACATTTGATATCTGTTCTTCTGAGATTACCATTAAAATTTCAACACTCCCTCATGTTTGAAAAAATAGAAAGGAAATCACTATCATTATTCTTCCATGAACTATGTATGGTTATTAGAACATTTATAAACAAATTTCCTGTCCTATAATATCCTGTAATTGTTGTTTATTATTTTAATTTTCCTTTAGTTTTATTTAATCCAATTAGTCACTATTTTTTATTGTTTAATGAAGCCAGTGATCATTTAGACATCAGCCTTTCCATGTTATGTCTTTGTTCAACTTCCTTCTGCATTCCTCTCTGTTCTTGTCTGCAATTTCCTTTTTACTGAACTGTATTTTTTTTTCCACAAGGATCTTTGGGTGAAAAATTCCATCTTTTTCTGAAAATGTCATAATTGTACAGTTATAATTGAATAGGAAGTTGTCTGAATAAAATCTACTATTTGATTAAAATATATACAGTTACCACTTTATAGGCCTGAGGCTTTAACATTTCACAATATGTAGTTCAAGCTAACTGGATTATCAATTATTTTCCCTCAGCATCTAAGGTCTTTTGATCTTTGTTATCGATGAAATTTTGGGGTGATGGGAGTTCATGGTGTCTGGGGTTGACAGCCAAGAAAGAATTATTGAAGATGTTTTGATGCAAAAAAGGTGATCTTATTAAAGCATGGAGACAGGACCCATGGGCAGGAAGAGCTGCACTGGGGTTGTGACGGGTAACTCATTATATACCTACAGTTGGGAAGGAGGTCAGGAATAGAGTAAGTCTCCAAGGTATCTTGGAAGCAAGGTTTCCAGGTCCTTGAGGGGCTAGCTGTTGCTAGGGAAACACCATTTATTACCATTTAATAAAACCTCAGTCATGATACCCTTCAGATGTGTATTGGGGGGCCATAAGCTTGGAGTCTGATTGCCAGCATACATCTTAGAGCAGTTGGTCTAAAGGAAGTAAAACTTCAGGATCCTCAAGGTTGGGATAATGTTAAGCTAATGTTCTCTTTTGCCCCTAGCTCCTAGAGGGAGGTCACTGCCAGTTTCAAGGACTTGTCAATGGGCTGTAGGCAGTAAGGGAATTTAATTTTTTATTTCCCTTAGTTTCCCACATCACCATGGCAAGTACCCTTTCCTTTGTTCTTGGGTAGCCAGGAGTGTCCAAGAAATATCACACATATTTGACCTGAGGTGCGGGATGCTGTTAGCCTGTTATTTTGCCCTCAGCTTGCCTCACACTCCCTCATGTTTACTGCTGTTGAGAATAACAAATGAATACAATTTCAGTGTAATCGTTTTTGTTTATTAGAAGTAGTTTATTTTTCTCTGATTTTTAAAATTTTATTTATAATTCTTCAGTTTTGTTCTACTTTTGAATTTGTAGATTTTTTTTCATTAATTTCGAAAACTTGGCAGCTATTATCTCTTATGAATGTTATCATTGTCCCATAGTTTCTAGTGTTTCCATTTGAAATTCCTATTAGATATGTTTTGGACGTTCTCATTTCATCTCTTTTGTTTCTGAACAGTGCTTTCCTATTTTTCATCTCTTATTCATGATTCATTATTGATTTTTGCTCAGACACGTTTCTATTCATTAAGTCCATGTGTTTATCTGATGTTAAATATATCTATCGAATTTTTAGGTTCAGCGATTGTACCTTTTTACTCTTCAACATTTAGTTTATTTTTCTAAATCTTCTTATTCTTTTCCTATAATATTTTGTATGTGTTTGATGATTTTGATTCCTTTATTCAACTCTTACTCATCTTAAATGTAATTATTTTATTTTTTTTCAGATTGTCATTCTAATATTTCAAGTTTGAATGACACTAATTCTGCAGTTATTTTGTGTGTTGACTCCAATGCATGTGAATTATTTTCCCATATGTTCTCTTACAACAGGTTCATCTAACTGATCTCTTTTGTTATTGTTATTTTTAATTTTTATTTTTTTAAGTTTATTTACTTCGAGAAAGACAGAGACAGTGTTAGTGGGGGAAGGGCAGAGAGAGGGAGAGAGAGAGACTTCCAAGCAGGCTCTGCACTACCAGCGCAGAGACCCATGCGGGGCTCGAACTCACAAACCGTGAAATCATGACTTCAGCTGAAACCAAGAGTCGGACACTTAACTGACTGAGCCACCCAGGCACCCCTGTTATTGTTGCTTTAATGGAGTATACTTTGTGACATAGATTCTTGAAGAATTTGTTTTTCAAGAGGTAGTTTGCATTTGTTTTTGGAGGCACTTCCTGGAGCCAATTTTATGTCAAATTTTTGGGTTGGAATTCCAAACATAGGCAGTGTGAGTTCAAAACACACACCTGAATGAGGCATAAATCTGGAGTTTTAAATTCTTTCTTCCTACCATAGACCAGACAGAGACAGACAATAATCTTTGTTGTTTCTGTGTTCCAATAAGTAAATGCTTCCTATTAAAATCTTTAACAATTAGTGTAGGAGTTCTTCAAAGTTCCCAGAATCATGCAAAACTCCAACTCCTAGCTCTCTATATAGATCTGTCTATATCTGAGCCTTCATTGCCTATAACAACCAGGACACAAAACCCACTAAAAATGGGTTACTGATATCATATCTCCCTCTCCCCATGCTCATGTTGGAAATGCACCCTAGTATTTAGCTCTTCTCTTTTTCTCCTTTGAAACCTGGAAATTTCATATTAGTGTGTATGTGAACTCATGCATGTATTTAAAGAGTGTCACAGTTACTCAACATTTCCAGGTGTTTGTAATATATGTTTTCAAGTCTATACTTAGGACTTAAAAATATTGTGAAAGTGAAAGGAAATGAAGAAGAGAAAAGAGAGAAGAAAGGAAGAAGAGAGAAAGTAATAGTTTTATGGCAAAAGAATTAGAAAATAAACAGGCAATTAAGTTAGGAATAAAGACGTAAAGAGATTGTATGAGATTGCAACAAAAAGAACAATCGTTGCAAACTTGGAAGAGGCAAAGGTTTTGAAGGTAAAGCACAAAAGGCAGAAATAATAAGAGAAAAAAATAAGACGAAGAAAAAAATGTTAGAAATTTCTGCTCTTTGAAAGACAGCATTCCAAAAATGAAAACACAAGCCATTGACTAGAATATATTTGCAGTGCATATATGTCTGACCAAGGACTGGTATCTAGAATCTACAAAGAATTCCTACATCTTGGGGCACCTGGGTGGCTCAGCTGGTTGAAGGTATGACTTCGGAACAGGTCATGATCTCACGATTTATGGGTTTGAGCCCTCGTCAGGCTCTCTGCTGTCAGGTGGAGCCCACTTTGGATCCTGTGTCCCCCTCTCTTTCTGCCCCTTCCCCGCTTGCACTCTTTCTCTCTCAAAATAAATAAAATTTAAAAAATAATAATTCCTACATATCAAGAATAAGAAGACAAAAATGTGCACAGATTTGAACAGATTTCACAAAAAAGATAAATAAGCAAATGAAAAGATGCTCAATTATCATTAGTCATCAATAAAATGCTAATTAAAAGTAAATTGAGATACCACTATATACTGATTAAATGGATACAATGAAAAAGATTTAAAACACCATGATTTGGTAAGGCTGTATAACAACTACAATTTCCATTTATTGCTGATAGAAATGTGAAATTGAATACTCGCTTCGAAAAAGTAATGATTAGTGTCTTATATACCTACCATATGATCTGGCAATTATACTCCTAGGTTATTAGTGAGTAGAAATAAACACATGCCCACACAAAAATCGGTATTCAAATGTTAATGGCAGCTTTATTCAGAATAACCAAACAATAGTAACAACCTAAATGTTTGTCAACAGGTAAATGGCTAAAGAAATTGTGATATAAGTATTCAATGGCATAGCACTCAGCAATAAAATGAATAAACTATAGATACACACAATAACGCATATGAATCTAAAGAAACATACTGCTGAACAAAAGAAGCCAGAACAAAAGAATACATTCTATCTTCTTTTCATTTGTATGAAAATCTAAAACTAATGTATATGGCAGAAAAGCAGATCAATGGTTGCCTGGGGCCAGAAGTATAGGAAGTAGACTCCCTGTAAATCTGTATCAGGGAAGTTATTAGAGTAATAGAAATATTCTATGTCTTAAGCATAGTAGTGGTTGCATGGTCTATAGATTTTCCCAAGTTCCCTGGATTGCATAAGCCATTTGGGACCCAAAACAACCAGGATGAAAAAGAAAATCTCCTTGATACTGACAGATATTGGCTATCCCATAGTGGCTCCGGGGACACTCAGCACAAGATTTAATTGGATTTGGAAAAACAAAGCCATGTGATGTTTCATGTGCCTGAATATTGTGAAACAAATATCTGCTGCATAGCCTTGATTGATACCATCTTTCCTGAACCACGAAAGTGCTAATTCAAAAGCAGGATAAATACCCCACATAATCTTACTACATTCTCAGGACCATAAACTGTCTTAAAGCATGGCAATTGGCACCAAATTAGCAAAACTTATGGTACTTTCTGTGTTTTTCCCACTGTCTTCTTCAGAATAAAAGGGACTTTATAAATTTAAAATGGCATTATCGCGGTCATAGTATTAAAGTGTCATCCAGCTTCTCATGGTATTACAGTGAAGCAGCTTCGACCCTTTTCCTGTCAAAGGCATCAGTCCACCTCTAGAATCTGGCAGATTCTTCCATTTGGGGGCCTTATTATTTTTCTTCCATTACCAAAAATGCATCCCTCCATCATAGCCTTCTCTGGTATTTCATAGGTTTTGTCATGGAGACCACAGTGGCAGCTTGACGCCTGGTGTGTAAAATAACATTTCAGTATTCAGCCTTGCTTGGCAATGAGAACTGGCATTTCTAGGAGCTCCAATTCTCCAGAACCAGAGGCTTTTGCTGAGAGTGGATAAATCTATAGATGAAAAGAACCCTGATCACCCCTCTTCCTATCTATTTGACTGCACATTGTGTGGTTTTGATTTACAACCCACTCTCAAATTCCTGGTTTGATCGTATCTGTTACCTGTGGTTGTCAGCTGCAAGAATTGAACTTTATTTTCTTCACCACTCTTACGTACCTGTAGTGGATGAGAAATGGCCTTTTCTGTGCTTTCATTTTCACAGGCTGTCCCTAAAAGAGTTGACTGGGAGGTCCCTCAAAATGCATATATGTAGTACATACAAAGGTAGGGGGGGAAGGTGAGGGGGAACCCTAAAAGAAAAAATAATGAACAGACCTTGAGCACTAAAATAAAGAGAAATAAGAAAAATCTGCTGAAGTCATGTTCCTGTAGTTAGAAACAAAGGGCGTGAGATGAAGAACCGAAAACGGAATCTCAGCCTGCCTGGTCTCCCTGCCACTTTCTAAGTTAATTAATAACTCAGGAATGAATATCTTTCATATTTAAAGCAGTAATTGTAATTCCTACCCTACAATTTTGTTTTGAAAATTAAATCACAAAATGTGCAGTGCTTAGCACTTTGCAAGTACCTATTTCAGCTTTGTCCTGGTGGAAAGCAGACATTCAAGCCGAGTCACTGAGGACTGTCTAATAATGGGACTCTGTAAAGAGAAGGGTAAAGCCTAGGGAGTTAGTGAGATAGAATAGTACCACAGGGCTAGCAACAGCAAGGACACATTACCAGTCCTAGCAAGTGCGTGGTGGTTACCCGTGCTGAGTAGAATGGAGGCTTCTCTACTAGGACCTGGGGTATAGAGATCCAGTCAACCCATGGCAAACTGATAAACTAGCCTAGGATATCCTGCTCTTTTTCATTTTAACTTTTCTGTAAAGGGAAATCATATTTTATTTCTATTTTGAGCCAAAGAAATTTCTCCTAATTCACACCTAGGACACAGAAGTGTCTCTTTCTTTATTGGAATGCCATTTCGTTTACTTTCTGTTTAATTTCTAGGCCTGACTGTATTTCCCCTGCATTGCTACATGACTGTATAGTTCTAGTCTTTTTATTTTAAATGACAGGAGCTGTGTCTTTCTCATCTGCATATTCTCTTCAGTGCCTGACAAAATAGGTGCTCAATAATTTGAATTGGGGACATAAATTTGATTTGCCCAATGGCCTTCAAGTTATTTCATTGAAATGAAAAGATATTTCGTTCATGAAAAGATAAAGGCCACAGGCAAAAGAAGTGGAGATAAAGCTGGGAGTCACTCGCAAGAGATAATGTGAAGCAAGCTATCAATCAACTATTCATCAGATACTTACCGAACACTATTTTTGCATCAAATACTCTTTCCAGTTTCCTATAGGGCAGAAGAAGAATACTGGCAATCCATTCATTCATTTATTATTTTTACTAATATTTATTCCTATGATCAGCATAGGGAGCAGGAGGAAGAGCAGTGTCTGGTCTAGGTCAAGTGTGATATGGGCTTTATTTAAGCTGGTTAGGAGTAGAGAGAGAGAAAGAGTGCAATGAAATCACACAGCAGGTGCACCTGACCCAGGCTAGAAGGGCATGACAATTAAGACCAAAAAAGTAACACTTCTTGTGGAGCACAGCTCTCTCTGAGCATCCATGATTAAAAACTGAGGAAGAAAACCAACAACATTTATCATGGAGACAAACCAACCATAACCCTCATTAACTTAACACAGAAAAAAGGTAAAGAGAGGAAGCTTCTGGTGGTAATTCAGAAAGAAGCAGAGAGAGAAGAATGGCTGACATAAAAACAAACAAACACACTAACAAACAACAAAAACCTTCAAAGAGGCATAGTGAAATTTTCTGAGTGGGAATCAGAATGCATTTGAGAGCACTCAAAATGAGAATGTGCAAGCGTGCAAGAGGCAGAAATTTGGAATTGCCCAGGAGATGACCTAGGCAACGAATCCATTTCCAATATATGAGTCATTTTTAAGTACTGGAGACCCTGGTCACTAGTTGCTTTGATAAAAATTGTATCAGGAGAGGGTGTCCTTAAGCAAGATTTATGTGAAAACTAGGTTTTGACTGCAATTAAGTAATTAATGCTTAGAAACAACTAACCTGAGTCTGAGGGGCCCCCTCTCTGAGGAGAATAACTCCCTTATTTCTGAAGTGAAACAATATTAATAAATATCATGTTTGTTAATAAATATAGTGAGGACTGGGGTTTCCCATTTATTAGTTGGCAGAATGAAGTTAATTTTTCATCATCGAAGATGAAGCCACTCAAAGGGAACTACAAACACTCTGGTTCTGGCCTCATGGAGAGAATCAAATGAAAAGATTGGCTTGTTAGGGGAGGGCTAATGTCAGTAACCCCAGGAAGTAGCAAACAAAGGAATTAGCTTGTGTAGAACATTACCTCTGTGCCCCCAAATAGAGACTTCTAAGAAGTCAGCTGAGCCTTCTTCTATAAGAAGCAGGGTTTCTGGAAAAAGAAAAGGTTTTAGAGTCAGGCAGACACGGGTTTGAAATCTAACTCTGACACATTCGAGAGTTCTATAATCAGGGGAAATGACTATCTATCCCCCAGGGCTGCTGGAAACATTAAACGCAGTAAAATATTCGTTTAGTCCACTTCTACTTATTTAGTACCTGCTATGCACCTGGAACAAAAGAAAAATTTTAAGAGATGCTTATGGAGGTTTCAATTTCAATCAGATGCCTCACAAGTAAGCAAATGAATGGTATAATTACAGATGGTAGCTAGAGCCATGAAGAAAGGATGTGCTCAATAGTAATTGCTTCGGGATTGTGGGGCACCACTGTACATAGTGTAAGCTTAGCTGTGAAGAAGCAAATCATAGGAAAGAGTGAGGGCAAGCATATTCTGAGAAGAAAAAGCAGTAAATGCAAAAATGCCCTGAGGAAGAAAGAGCTTGCTACACTGAAAGAATTCAAAGGAAACCAGTGTGGCTGGAAAATGAGTGAGGCAGAGTGGTGTAAGATGAAGTTATTGAGGCAGACACTAATTGCCTCCTCTTCTGCCTTTGTTCACTCTTGACAATATCCTGATTTTGTTTGGAGTAGTAATAGATTACCTTGGATAAGAGTGACCATATGACAGTGCTGTGGCTAATGAGATGAAACCTAATTCTCTGTAACAGAGCCTTTCTTTCTGAAATAAAAACAGCAATAAGTACTCAAATGATAAGACGCTTGCTTTTGTTCTTTTATGCTTCTCTCTTCTTCCACCCTGGAGTAGCAATGCTGTGCCTGGAGATACAGCAACTATATTGTGGCCATAAGGACAAAAATCACTTGGTAAAAATAGTAGAGAAAAAAGAAGGAGCCTGGGCTCCTGGATGACTCTGTTGATCAGCTGCTTAGACTTCCTACTTTTGGAAAATTGTTATATGAGAAAAATTGATCCCCTCCTTTAATAACCCATTTTGTTGAGTTTTTTTTTTGTACTGAACATATAGCCAATCTTCCTAATTGATATAGTTGTATATGTCAACAGAATCCAGACCACGCAAAACCCCATAGAACATAGTAGAGTCTAGAATTTAAAGATTATAAGCAGATAGGCAAGAAAAAGGAAAAGCGTCCAAATCAGAAAGGAAGGCATAAAATTGTGTCTGTTGGCAGATGGCATTATCTTATTCACAGAAAACCCTGAAGACTGCACAACAAAAACAAAAACACCTGTTAGAACCGATAAACAAATCCATTAAAGTTGTAGGATAAAAAACCAACCTACAAAACTCAGTGGCATTTCTATATATTAAAAATGAACTATCCAAAAAAGAAGTTAAGAAAACAATCCCATTTACAATGGCATCAAAATGAGTAAAATACTTAGATAAATAAACTAGACCAAGGAGATGAAATATTTCTCCATTGAAAACTGCAATACATTAATGAAAGAAATTAAAGAAGACATAGTAAATGGAAAGACATCTCATGTTGATTGATTGGAAGAATTAATGTTATTAAAATATCCAAACTATCCAAAGAAATCTACAGATTCAATAATGTTCACATCAAAATTTAAATTTTTTGAACAGAAATAGAAAAGAATTCTAAAATTTATATGAAATGATAAAAGACATAAGACAAAGTAATAACTAAAGTGATCTTAAAGAGAGAAGAACATAGCTGGAGGCATTACACTTCCTGATTTCACAAAGCTATAGTTATGAAAGCAGTATGGTACTGGCATAAAAACAAACATATAGACCAATGGAACAAAACAGAAGGTCCAGAATTAAACTTATACATAAATGGGCAACTTATCTTCCACAAGAGTGCCAGAAAACACCAATGGGGAAAAGACAGTCTTTTCAACCAATAGTACTGGCAGAACTGGAAATCTCCATGCCAAAGACTGTGGACCCCCATCTCACACTATGTACAAAAAAATCATCTCAAAATGGTTTAAAAACCTAAAGGTAAGATCTGAAACTATAAAATTATTAGAAGAAAACAAAGGGAAAATCTTCATGCCATTGGTCTTGGTAATGATTTCATGAAGATGACACCAAAATCACAGGCAATAAGAACAAAAATAGACAAAGCAGGATTGCATCAAACAAAAATCTTCTGCACAGCAAAAGACACAAAGGGCAAATTGAAAAGGTAACCTATGGAATGAGAGAAAATATTTGTAAATCATGTATGAGATAAGGAGCTAAATTCCAAAATATATATGGGACTTCTATAATTCAATAACAAAAAGCAAATGACTGGATTAAAAAATAGGCAAAACACTTGAACAGACATTTAAAGAACACATACATATGGCCAGGAGGTATATGAAAAGGTGCTCAATATCACTAATCATCAGAGAAATGCAAATCAAAACCTGTCAGGATAGCTATTTTCATAATAACAAAAGATAACAAGTATTGGCAAGGGAGTGGAGAAAAGGGAACCCTTGTACACTGTTGATAAAAGTATCAATTCATACAGACACCTTGGAAAACAATATAAAGATCCTCAGAAACATACAAATAGAACTGCCATATGATCCAGCAATCCCACTTCTGGATATATATCCAAAAGAATTGAAATCAGGATCTCAAATAGATATCTGCACTCCCATGTTCACTACAGCACTTATTTACAATAGCCAAGATATGGAAACAATCTAAGTGTCTACTGATAGACAAATGGATAAAGAAAAAGTAGTATATACATACAGTGGAATGTTATTCAACCTGAAAGGAAATCCTACCATTTGCAACAACATGAATGGAGCTGGAAGATATTAAATAAGTTAATGCATGCAAGGTATCTGGAGTAACTCCCGATACATAATAAGCTCTAAATACATGTGAGATACCATTACTCATCATAACTGCACATGAGAAACTATAAAGAATTCACCCTACTTGATTTGGGGACACAGTCAGAGAAAATGTCACCCTTTGGAATTAAGCAAGTGAAAGAACTTGTGGTAAAAGTCATTGCCTCTCAGAGAAATAGCCCCATCTTAGGGATATGAGTTACCTAAAGTAGTCGGATTCATAGAACCAGAGAATAGAATGGTGGTTTCTAGGGGATGGGGTAGGGGTAAATGAAGAGTTGTTGTTTAATGGGTATAAAGTCACAGTTATACGAGATGAATAAATTTTATGGGCACCTGGGTTAAGCATCTGACTCTTGATTTTGGCTCAGGTCATGATCTAATGGTTCGTGAGATTGAGCCCTGTGTTGGGATTCTCTCCCTCCCTCTTGGCCCCTCCCCTGCTTGTGCACTCTCTCTCTTTCTCTCTCAAAATAAATGAAACATTTAAAAAAATGAATAAATTCTATAGATCTATTGTATAACACACTGTGTATAGTTAACAATAGGGTGTTGTGTGCTTAAAAACTGTGTATTAAGAGGGTAGATCTCATGTTAAGTGCTCTTGCCCCTGGTCCCTGGTTAAAAAAAAAAAAAAAAGGCAAGAGAATGCTAGAAATCTTTCCAAGATGATGAATATCTTTATTACCTTGATTTTGGTAATGTCATCACAAGTGCATGAGCATGTCCAAATATACATCCAAATGAATACAAATATGCGCAAATTTTGTATATTAGGTAAAATCAATGAGACTGAAAAAATAAAATTAATAATTATTTTTATTTTTATTTTTATTATTTTAATGTTTATTTATTTTTGACCGAGAGACAGAGTGTGAGCAGGGGAGGGGCAGAGAGAGGGAGACACAGAATCTGAAGTAGGTTCCAGGCTCTGAGCTGTCAGCACAGAGCCTGACTGTGGTACTTGAACTCACGAGCAGTGAGATCATGACCTGAGCCGAAGTCAGACACTCAACCGGCTGAGCCCCAAAAAGAAAAAAATTTTAATTAAAAAGAAATAAAACAACCAGTTATATTCAATAACACATTTTAGATTTTTAATACATTAATGCTACTATTAAATTGTTAATATATGTATATTTTATATTAGTTTAGAAAAAAAATCTTAGATCATGTTTCATACTACCACAAATATATTTTTTTCCTCTAAGCTCTCTCCATTCTCCTTTTCAAAGCAAAATCTCAGAAAATTACCAAAATGTACTTTGGGTCACCACTAGTGTATCATGGCTACATTAGGTGCCAATGATTAAACTGACACCATCTGGTCTGAAACAACTTATCTTTGCCTGATGTCAAAAGAGCAAAGACAGCAGAAGTCATATTTAGTGTGCTGGAAACTTCTAAGTGTCAATCCACAGAAGGCTGCTGAGGTTGAGAAAGCAGAATCCTAATATAGTCTCAAATAACTCATAGCCCTAGAATTGTCTGGGAAGCCTAAGAAATGAAAGAGAACACAGCTTGCAGTCTCAGGAGACTTTGCTTCCCAGTAGGTGAGAAGGAGGAAAGCTGGATCTCTCCTCTGACCCTTTGCACAGACAGCCCCCAAATGGGATTTGTACCACATGGAGCTAAGGGGGAACTTTAATCTCCATAGTTAAGATGTGAGGACTTTAGAATTTACATTGGGATTGTGGTCAGGCTGTAACAACTCCAAGCCTTAATGTAGTCTATAGCAGCTTCGGTTTCCCTGTTGTGGGTGGGTTATTGAAAAGGCTTCAAACATTATTTAGTTGAATTTTTAATAAATAACCTCTTTTGGTGTTTATTTTGTAATCGCATAGTGTCCCATTTTGGCATAAGAAATCTTTGACTTCCAAGAACTTAACTTTTGAATCATCAGATCATGTATCACTCTGAGCAGTCGGCCAGACATGCATTAACTTCCCCATGGGACTCTGATGGCCTGTGCTCCATCGTTAACATTTTTTGAGAGTGTCTAACTTTTGTGCACTGGGCAGAAATAAACACCAAATCATAGACAAATCTTAGATGGAGGTGGAGCACGTGTTAAACATTGCTCCTCCAAGTAGCTCATCTTTAAAGGTGTCAGGACTGAACGGTAGTTTTAGCTATTGGTAACCACATTCCTCTCTTGCCTCACATTCAGCACAGTAGGAAATAACTAAGTTTTGACAATCAGCTACCCTACTGACAATTTTATCTCTGTCTTATCTATAGGTCCTTCTCTTAATTTCTATACACTGGCTATGTCAATTAATATTGCCACAATATTGCAACTATGTGGATGGAACTACATGGATACAAAATATTGCATAACACATAGAGGGTATTACGCTAAGCGAAATTAGAGAAAGACAAATACCGTATTACTTCACTCACATGAGAACTTTAAGATACAAAACAGATGAACATAAGGGAAGGGAAGCAAAAATAACATAAAAACAGGGAGAGGGATGGAACATAAGAGATGCTTAAATATGGAGAACAAACAGAGGGTTACTAGAGGGATTGTGGGAGGGGTGATGGGCTAAATGGGTAAGGGGCATTAAGGAATCTACTCCTGAAGTCATTGTTGCACTATGTGCTAACTTGGATGTAAATTTAAAAAATAAATTAAAAAAAAAGAAAGAAAAATGATTAGGACATGTAGGCTGAAAAAAAAAACCCAAAAACAAAAAAACCACAATGCTATAGATTGAATGTTTTTGTCCCCCTCATCGCCAAAATTCTTATGTTAAAACCTAATCCCCAGTGTGATGTTATATTAGGTGGTGGGGCCTTTGGGAGGCGATTAGGTCATGAGC
Source organism: Paguma larvata (assembly GCA_030068075.1). Taxonomy (NCBI): domain Eukaryota; kingdom Metazoa; phylum Chordata; class Mammalia; order Carnivora; family Viverridae; genus Paguma; species Paguma larvata. The sequence continues at coordinate 58,649,669 of CM057838.1, read as the reverse complement.
TTCATGAATAGGATGGGAGCTAGTATATAAGAGGCCCAGGAAAACTCTCTCGCCCCTTCTGTCACGTGAGGACCCAGTGGAAAGGTAGCTCTTTGTGAACTAAACACCGAATCCTCCAGCACCTTGACCATGGACTTCCCAGCCTACAGGACTATTTGAAATAAATCTCTGTTGTTTATAAGCACCCCCACCCCCAAAAAAAAGATTGCCACAATAATGCTATGTAAAAATCATTCCAAAACTTAATACCTCAAAACAACAAGCACTGCTAATTCCCACAAGTCTATGGGTTATCTGGAAAATTTTCCTGTCTGGGTTTGGATGACCTTGGCTGGACTGACAGCAGAGTCAGTAGTTAGCTGGTGCATTGGCTGGGGACCTCTGGGCTAGAATAGTCTCTCTCATATGACTAGTGAGTGCTTCAACCGAGATGTCTAGGTTGACTATTCTGCTCCATGTGTCTCATCCTCTAGAATATTAGTCTAAAAAAAGGAGGAAGAAAGAGAGCAGAGGTCCACAAGCCCATTTAAGGCCTAAATTTGGAACTAGTTTCCTTCATTTCCACTACATTCTGTTGCCTAAGACAAGTCACAAATCAGTTTAATTTCAAGGCTTGTGGGGAAAGACTCCATCTCTTCATAGAGATACAGAATGAATTCATTGTAGAGGATAATGTTACCATAAATCATTGATATGTTGGTAAATCATTTACTGTTGGTAAAGTTATTCTTTTGTGCACTGGAAACCTTTACAATTATCTGTTATTTACAGATTGAAAATATTTTTCATTATTGAACTTTTAGCTTATTTTGACTTTCACGGTGACTTTCAAGAATGGACTTACAAATTCCCAAAGCTCAGGTTTGTTAGACTCCAGAGTGGAGCATCCTGATACTACTGAATAAGATTCAGATTGTGTACAATAGATTAGACTGCCAGCGTCGTAAGAGAATTAATTTCTAACCCAACCAGTAGCTTGTAGCTTTCAATTCCTGCATTTGAGCAGGAGTGCTCATAGTGATTTAAAGAAACAATCTAACCTAACTGGGCCCTTTCTTTGTTCTTGGTCTTCCCTTTCAATCTTTTATACGTATAAAATATACAGTGCATTTAAATATACTTAATTATATATATTAGAATGCATTTTTATATAAATAAATATAAATATAAAATATATTTATATTATAAATAAATATTTGTAATAAATAATTACATATGTAAATTTGAATGTTTAGGAAGAATATAAAGTTGTGTTTGTGGAAGACGGCTTCCAATCTCTGATCTTGAAAAGAGCTGTAGAAATATTATTTGTGAGTTACAAAATATATAAAGTAAATTTATAAAAACTATATAAACACATTTATATTAGACATCATATATGTACACACAACACATAACACATTTATGCACGTATATGTATGCATGTTTTGTTTGTATATATGTTATACTTGTATATATACATGTGTGTACATATATATCCATGTGTATATATATTTACATGTGTCATAAATACACCTCTGTAAATTACCTGCAATGGTTGCAAATAGTGCTAAATATAAGTTTTAGGTTGAAATTCTGCTGAGAAAAAAGTTACCTATAAGTGGAAGTAAAAGTCAGCATGGCAGTGGGTCCTAAGTCCTGAGAAGGTAAGCAGGAAAGACCCACAGGCAAATAAGGCAAATCTGACCCTAACCTAAATATAGCACCTGGAATAGGTATTAAAGACTTGGGTCAATTGCATTATCATCATACCCATGCCCAACAGTATAGATTAACATTCTAAACAGCAACAACAAAATAAAATAAAATTCCAAACAAGCCATCCAAGATGAAAAACATGTCTATGTTCCCCTTCCTGAATATTCCACAAGAAAGACCCCCCCCCTTTTTTTTCCTTTGGCTCATTTCCCTATGAGCCTGAGCTGCTGCTTGGACCTGCCTGTTCACCAGGAGGAAGGGCCTCCATCTGATAGCTACAAGAAGAAGAGTTTCTCAGAGGGCAGGGATAACACCCATCTCTAAAGAAGTTCATCATACCCTTGTGGCTCTTTTCCCCCAGCTCCAATAGCCCTACAACAAAATTGCCTGCTGCAAACAAATGGAGAGAGAGTGAGAGAGAGCATGTGCAAGCACATGCAAGCAGGGGAGGGGCAGAGAGAGAGGGAGAGAAAAAAATCTGAAGCAGGCTCCATGTCCAGCACAGAATCCATCCAGGGACTCAATCTCACAACTCTGAGATTATGACCTGAGCTGAAATCAAGAGCCAGATGCCTAGCCAACCAACTAAGGCACTCAGGTTCCCACCCCCCCCTTTTTTAACAAATGGTGATTTTAAAAATCAAACTCCAAACAGGAGCCTTTACATTTGTTCATAAAGATATATTATATGTGTGTTTATATACTTTATGAAATGAATTAGTGAGAACATGCAGTGTAAAATAAGAAACTCATCAAAATTTTGCTTCCTGCTGACTTGCTAGTTGGGGAAGCTGAGCTTTTTCGAAGTTTAAAAAGAAAACTAATTTGCAAAATAGATAGCAAGGGCTTCCATGTGATTCTCAAGTATAACTTTCGATTTACAAGTCTTTCATCTGTCCTCACTTTTTATCTGTCCTTCTTCCCTTCAACATTATTTGAACCACAGTGGTTCCATCAGCATGAAGATACTAAAAAATCGCCTGAAGTCTTCCCTAAGGGGTATAGAACCATCTATTCAGCTATTTTAATGTATTTTAATTGTAGAACAGTGTCTCTGGACACCTACCCTATGCCATATGGATTGGTGAAATTCAATTCAGCCTCAGGGTTAACTTGAAATAATAATAGTGGTACGATGAGTAGTAGTAAACTAAGAAGAATAGTAGCCTCCATGCTAATCATTTTATAGACATTGTCTCACTAAATCCTGTGATAACCTGTGAGATAGTTTTTTTAAAAGCTGAAGAAACTGGGTACAGTTTTCAAAAACCACATATCTAACACATCACAGAGACAGAATTGAACACAGGTCCATCTGACTCCAAAGTTCGTGCTCTTAACTACTTCTCCATATTGTTCCTAGTGAAACTAAAGCGTGCTGACTTGCGTGTCGCACAAGTACTATGCTGAAAGCACTGGGCCAAGATTATTGGTACTTTGTCTACAGATACTCAAGCCTAGCTTGTAAGGAAGCCACAGTATACAGAGCAGGCCAAAACACCAGTGAAGGATATGGATACAGTCAACTCGAAGCACCATAATGCAGCCTAGACCCTTTCTTGGCAGACACACTGGAGTATGTGGTAACTTAGGCTGACTCTCAGAAGAGAGCATTTGACAGCCACCAGAGCAAAGAAGCAGAGAACAGAGTGACAGGGGACACACAGCAATAGGTATAGCTGCTTATCAGGAATGTGGCACAGGGAGGTCAGGAGCTGTACTCCTAGCTTTGGGTATTATCAACACCCCTAAAAGTGTCAACTTCCAATCGAGTTCACACACATACTACACATACATTTGTAATAGTGAATACTTATTGTTGTACAGAATAACCAATCTTATTTTATGATTTTTAGTTAAGTAATATCTACATGCTTTATGTTAGATTCAATATGTTTCAGCCACAGGCTTCTGTCTTTGAGGATTATAGAATTTCGTGGGGAGATAGGCACAGGAACAGCTAATGGATCTATTTAAAAAACAGTCTAGAATTATCATTGTTGAGTATTTTTTAAAAACCATGTTGCTGAGTTAGGATTGACATGCAAATAGCTGTATATATTTAATGGATACAACTTGATGAGTTTGGAGATAAGTACACACCCATGAAACCACAGCCACAATCTATACTTTAAACTTATCTATTACCTCAAAATGTTTCTACAAAGACTTCTGAAATCAGGCCCATGTTGATAAACTGCAAACCAACCATAACCCATGCTAGGCTTGCATTTTTTCATTCCGTTCATTTATGCAATATTTCTTGAGCCTCTTATTAAATGGCAGTGACTGTGTTCATCACTCGCAAATACTTACATCCATATAGGATGGAGGAACAGATATTTTAAAAATGCAGAAAGTCTATGTTTAATTATAAATATGATTAGTGTTACAAAGGAGAAGTCCAAATGCTATGGGAAAGCAAGATAGGGGATCTAAGCCAGGCCTGTGTGTCATTTAAATCAGGACTTGAATGAGAATTTAGCACTTACTCTGTAAGGCGGAAGGTGGGACTCCTCCAAGCAGAGGATTAGAATATGCCAAGTCCCTGAAGGAGAAAGTTGGGACATCTGACGAATGGGAATGTGGCTGGAATAAGAACAGAAGGAAGAGAGCTGCCAGATAAGACTGTAGAGATGGGTCATGGGTGACCTTGTCAACTGTAGTTTGTATTTCAGATTTTATTCTAAGGGCACTGAGAAGTTACCTGAAGGATGTTAAGCAGGAGTGTGACATAATAATAACAAGCTGGAAATTCTTCTAAGTACTTTATATGTGTTAACTCTACAACCCTACCAGGCAGATAGTTTGAGCATTCCGCTTGTATAGATGAGAAAGTTTAGCCTTACAAAATTTTAATAACTGATGTTAGACAACCAGCAAAGAGCTGAACCAGGATTCACACCTGAGCAGTCTAGCTCCAGATCCCCAGAACTGCTACCTGACATTGCTTCTAATGATTAGCTTCGTGTTTCAGTGGAGAGTGGATTGATAAGCATGTTTCAAACATAAGTTATATCAGTTGGATTCATGAGTGAATGAAAGTAGACTAAGATTTCAAGGAGAAATCACTAGTCATCTATCTGCCTTGGGTATGTGCCGCTAGAGGAGGCCTTTTGACAAATGTGAACATCACTGGCAGAAGTACTTTCTGCACCTATAAGACATTTTGCACTTAAGAGGCTCTGCAAAAATGGGAAGCAGTCCATATTTCAGCAACTTCCATTAAACTGTCATATACCTTCCCTGCATTTCCTGCCTTATAGCAAGCCTTGGATTAATATCTTCTTTACTTAGTGGAAGTTTCCCCCCTCACCTGCCCAGCCATCCTGTGGGCTGCTCCTGATAGCACAGTCTAATTACTTTAATGTGAGATGAACAAGGTCAAACCAATATCTTGGGCTCTTGGGTGGTTGTGAATCATTTACCAACTACAGCCAGCCTTTAATGATGGCTAGAACGTAGTGAAATTTTTGACTTTTTCTTTCCCTCAAAAGACTTGTACAAGAGAGCAGTGATCACCTTCATATGCAAAGGTATCTTTTTGAAGTTCTAGATAAAACTCTGCCCCACTAAATCCTGAGTATGAGAAAAAAGGGGAATACAGTAGAAAAAGCTTATCATTTAATTTTGTTTTGTGTATTTTTGCATATGGAATGTTCAGAGACTATAGTCGTAGAAGTCTACATTAAGTGTGTAATAATTAAGCATTTTAAGCTGTCGAATGTGATTGTTTTTCAAAATTTATTTTTATCAATTTTTTTAAGTTTATTTATTTTTGAGAGAGAGAAACAGAGTGGAAAGTTGGGAGGAGGAACAGAGAGATAGGGAGACACAGAATCAGAAGCAGGCTCCAGGCTCTGAGCTGTCAGCACAGAGCCAGATGCAGGGCTCAAACCCACAAGCTGCATGATCATGACCTGAGCTGAAGTTGATTACTTAACCAACTGAGCCACCCAGGTGCCTCCAAAATTTATTTTTAAAATAAGTAATATATTCACAACACAAACACAATTTTCCACCCATTCCAGTAAAAAATATTTATATACATATAAAAATATAAAAATATTTACATATATGTAAAAGTCTACTTCCTCATTCTTTAAGTAGAATCAATTGAGGCATATTTAAGACCAATGAGTTTCCACAGACATTCAGTGTTTTCAGGACATAGCACGTGTGGGTTGCATTTACAGTTCTACAGCTAATGAACTTTGATAATATTTTGAGTTTTATCCAACAGCTAGGAAATTTTCTCTGAAGCTATGTGGCCATCACTGTCACCATTATTAGTACAATTGGCTTTCCCAAATAGGTAAGATTCATTTCTCCTTAGGGTAGTGGGTTCAAGAGCATTATTTCACTTAGAGTCAGCTTCCTCTAGCCCCATTCCTGTAATCTCAACTTCCTTTGCCCCTTTGGTGCCAAATGAGGGAATTGAAGACTCCCTTTGAACCCTCAAGTTATTTTTTTCATTTATGCATGTAGCCATAATGAAAAATAAGAAGTATAGAATAAAGTTTTAGAGCATGTGTTTGGAAATGACAGAAACCTGGATTTGAATCGTCATTCCCTATTACTTACTAGCTTTGGGCAAATCACTTCACCTCTCTGAGCTGTTTCCCATCTGTAAGGTGAAGGATATCATATATACATCATGAAGTTTGTCGAGGGTTAAATAGGAAAATGTATTTAATTTCTCATCTGGTACCTGACACCTGGCCAGCTACTATTATCATTATTATTGATACTATGTCAATAATATATTGCTATCATGATTATCATTTATAATAAGGAAAAAGTTGGACTCTATTCTCTCCCTCTAGCAGCCAGTTCAAGACAGTACCTTACCTCTGTCCAAGACTTTTGAAGGGATATGCCAGCTTGAGCTATTAATGCTATTTTGATTATTTAGTATTCACAAAGCACTGAGAAGGTATAGCATTTGTGGAGACAGCCTCTCCAGCTCTGAGTAGAGCGGGGAGCATAGACCTGGCTGGGTGAGTGACTGGGAACAGCACAGCCAAAAAAGACCATCTGGCCCAGAGCAATCAGGGCTCCCAGGAAACCTGTGGGGCCTCTGACTGAACCAAATTATTTGGCTTCTAATCAACTTAACATTAAAATTCTCTAAACCCTCCTGTCTAAGATGCTAATTTCTCATAAAGAGGCAAGTGATGTATAGGAGCCTGCATCAATCAGCCTGCTGCTTTTTTCTTCTGCCCCATCTCACTTCTGTCAGCTGAATTGATCCACTGGAAAATAGAGACTTTTCCCTTATAATAAATCAAAACCCTAATTTGAATAAACACCACTGCCAAACCCTCACTTAAAGAGGCCTAAACACATTTGGGAGTTTATGGCTTTGCCACTTCAACAATACCTCTCCTGGAATAGATGCTAGACTCCCTTTCTTGTTAGGAAAGTGGGCAGGCTTTTTTTAGACCAATAGTGCCTTCCAGAACCATGCAGTCCTTGACCTCCAACCCTTCCAAAAATTATTGGAAGGTCAAGAGTGTCCTGAATTCCAACATAACACCAGTACAGAAGCTTTCTCCTCCAACATGTTAATTAGTAACAGGATTTTATTCTAAGTCCTCTCTTTGCTTTCTTTACTTTATCATCTGCTTCAGCCAGGTAAATGGCTTCGTTCCAAGAAGTCTAACTGTGTCCACATTCCCCAACAAGCTAAGCAAGACCGTCCTATTAAAACCTTGTCTTATAAATTTGACTTACAGTGCTGGGGGAAACTTCAGATCGACCCTCTGCCTCATTTTCCATTGAATTACTTTAAGTTTCTCAGATATACTGTCAGGCATATAAAAGCTGCTCAGTCAATGTTTGCTGAACAGAGCACAATAGTTTCTACCAAAAGAATTATTTCACAGCTTAAATGGATATGTATTTGCAACCTCATTGTCAAGTGGTCTTACAAGAAGACCTCAATAAGCAATTCTCCACAATTCAGAGAAGCAAGTAGTCAGGGTGTATATGACTGTGTGTGTTTTAGTTATGTTGAAGGTCGGGGAGGGGAGAAGGGGTGGCTATATTCCCATGAAAAAAGGTAAATGTATATAATACAATTTCTACAAGGTAGTGCCATGCAGAAATCATCGAAGTTAGTAATAATGATAATAAGTGCTTATTATATGATAGTTTACAATCAACAATGTGCTTTTACCTGTGATTTCCCATTTGTTCTCCACAACAAGTGCAGTGGGTAAATAGGGTCAAGATTCTTATCCCCATTTTACTTGTAGTGACACAGCTCCAGAATCATCCATGAATGACTTATAATGATAGAATTGGCTCTGTTGACACCTGTCTTGTTATTCTTGCCACCCCCTATTCCCATCTGCTACCTGCACCCCACTTCCTTAAAGGGTCAGGCAAGGATTGATGACCCACTCCTATATTTTAATATAGGATATATAATATAATAAATAGAATATAATATAATAAATATAATATATTAATATAATATAATATAACATAATATAATAACTATAACATAATAATTATTTGTTCAACAAACAGTCCTGTGATTATTTGGATGCCAGGCATAAGGGGGGTTCTAGGGGAAGACAAAAAGCTAAATATGATAAAGATCACTGCTTTCAAGGGACTCACAGCCTAACTGGGAAAGTCAGATTTGTAAAGAAATATTCTTTATGGAATTTAATAAGCACCTACAAAGTGTTGGATAAGTAACGAAGGTGGAGGAGCTAAGTCTTCTGAGGGCGGAAGTCAGAGAGGCTTCAGAAAGAGGTGATCTTTGGCAAGGCTGAGAGGATGAATAGGAGTTTTTATTTTCTTCTAGTTTTGTTGCGATACAACTGATATATAACATTGTATAAACTTCAGGTATAACATAATGATTTGATAGACGTATATATTGCAAAATGATCATCACAGAAGTTTAGTTAACATCCATTACTCAGATAAAATTGTTTTTCTTATGATGAGAACTTTTAAGATATACTGTCTTAGTAGCTTTTAAATATATAATACAGTATTGTCAACTATAGTCACCACACTGTACATTACACCCCTGAAATGTATTTATTTTAGAACTTGAAGTTTGCAGAATATCAGTTTTTAAAACTTTTTTTAACATTTATTTATTTTTGAGAGAGAGACAGAGCGCAAGTGGGAGAGGGGCATAGAGAGAGACAGAGAGAGACAGAATCTGAAGTGGGCTCCAGGCTCTGAGCCTTCAGTACAGAGCCCGACGCAGGACTCGAACCCACAAACCGTGAGATCATGACCTGAGCCAAAGTCAGACACTTAACCGTCTGAGCCACCCAGACGCCCCGGAATATCAGTTTTTAAGAAGGAGAAGTGAAGAGAGGGTATTTTAGACATGGGAAGTAAGTCAGCGTGCAGAGTTATGAACCAGTATGGCCTACTTGGGAACAGACAAGAAGCTCAGTGAGCCACAAGTATAGGATGCTTGGGAAGAGTGATAGTAGATGAAACTGGAAAATGAAATCAGGCCAGATGAAGCCATACTGAAAAGGCTAGGTTTCAATCCTGCATGTAACGTATATTTTCAGAACTTAATTTTTAAAAAGGCACAAAGTTTGTAAATAAGTGTTGTACCTATGTACTTGGTTAATAAACTAAAATCCCTCCTCTGGAGGGAGGCCAAGATTGTCCCAGATCAAGTGTGGATAAAATATGGGTCTTGAAGTCCATGGTAAGGATCATCTAGGTACCATGGCTTTTCCCTGGTATCTGCGTGAAAGAAAAGGGGCAGCTTCTAGAGACCAAGAGGAGGAAGCCAGGACATCATAGCCAAAAAATAAAGATAGCTCAGGATGGGTTTATTTATCATTATCTTGTTTAAATGGTGGTGGAGAAGGACTCCAAGGAAGAGATTCATCTCAGGAACATGGAGATGTCATGGAGACATGATTTCAATGTCCCCCGTTCAGGTTGTGTGTAACTTGGAAATCAGTTTTCCTTTATTATGTCCAGTGCCTTCTCTCTTATCCCATACCCCATCCTCCACCCTATATTTCTTCTCTCTCCATCTGTTCTTCCAAATATTGTCAGATCCCACAAGTTTGAATTATAACTGCCTCACTCTTCTTGTTTGGAAACTCCTTCTTCCCTTCTATTTTTCTATTTCCTATTTATTTTTACCAATTCCTTAAAATAATAGTGTACTCAACAGAATTAATCTAATTTTTAAAGGTCCCCTGATATGGGTCAGAGATTTTTCATGGCATATTTTGATCATGTGATACTTCAAGTGAGTACATTAATCTTTCTTTTATTTATTTTTTCATTTTAGAGAGAGAGAGAACACAAGTGAGGGAGAGGGGCAGGAGGAAAGAGAGAGAGAATCCCAAACAGGTTCCACGCTTAGCATGGAGTCCAATGGAGAGCTTGATCCCAAGATTCTGGAATCATGACCTGAGCTGAAAGCAAGAGTCAGATTCTCAACCTACTAAGCCACCCAGGCACCTCCGTTAATCTTTTTTTTTTGTTTTTAAATAAATAACCCATGCCTTCTATGTCACTGCATCAGTGTTCTTATTAACAAGTTTATCTTTTAAAGCAGACTTCTAATTCACAGAAAGAGGATATTTTTTATGTTCTCAATCCATGCTATGTGCAGGTTACAGTGAGGACAGTCACATTAGTTATCTAACGATCACAACAACCTTGTGGTGTAAGTGTCACTATCCCCATTTTATTGTGAGAAACTTGGCTCTACTTCATGATGTAGCCAAAACCATGCAGTTAGAAAAATGTACTGAAATAGAACCAGGAGTGAATGAATCCAAAACTAGAATTTAAGTGCACATATTTAATGTTTAAAACAAAACATATGAAAGAATAAAGTGTATTACCATCTTAATTAATAACCATTAAAGTCTGTTGGACAAGAGTATATTACTCTGAATAAGGTAATTCACTGTTCTGTGTTAGGTCATATGCTAGGTGTTATTTTTCATCATAAATATGATAAATAGGGAGGGAAACAGATATAAACACAATAGACATGACACAAAGAGACAAAGGCAAAAGCACAAGCAGATACCTGGTTGAAAGGGTAGCACTGAAGATGGAATGATTGGCATTGGGTGGAATGTCAGGGAAAGCTTTCCAGACAGGGAACATCTGAATAGGTTCCCCCCAAAAAAGTAAACTATACATTTTGGTTCAAAAAACTAAAATTCATTGAGAACTTACTCTGAGTAGTGCATTGTGCTAAGTGCTTTAATCCTCACAACTCATTTAATCCTCGTAACTAACAAAATACAGTGGGTATTATTAAGCCATTTATCAGTGATGAAATGAAGGCTTAGGTAGGTTGAATAGCTTTCTCATGGTCAGACAGTCATTGTGTCGGTCAGGGTCCAATGAGACCACATTAGTTATTCTCTGTTATTTTATTTTCATATAAATATTTTAACGGAGTGAAGAACTGGAAGGCAAAAAGAGAATACTGAAATATCAAACACAGACCACCATAAGCAGCTGACAATTGTAGGACTTGGAAAATTAATAGAACTCAAACTTAGAGAAGGAAACCCCCATGAAACTAAAACTCTGTGCCTTGAGGTAGAGGCACTGAGAAGTTGATGCTGGTGTCTTAGCTTGGGGTGGCCATGGGGCAGCTGGGGTCTAGACCTCTGAGGAAGGAATATACCAAGCTGGTGCTTTGCTCTGAGTTTCTGTGATGAGACTGGTTCTGTGAGTGGTGGATAAAATGCACACTGGAAATACTGCTGCAACTGGAATGAACTGCCACAGCCAGGCTGAAGAAGCATTATTGGCTGATATGGATCAGGAGAAGATCAGGCAGGAGGCTAACAAAAAGAAAATCTTCTCTTCATCCCTGTGGGCTTCTGGTCTCCCTCCAGGGTCTCAGACCAGGGAGCAACCAGCAAAGCAGAAGTGTAGTTAACAGCATCCCTACCCCAGCATCATGAAGCCAAGTATAGACAGCTGGGAGCTGAGAGACAAAGGCTTAGCACAGCCAGCCTGCCATTCTCTCATCATTGTCCTCCCACAGTTCCCTGTCTCATTGACTATTTCACTCTTTCTTCTCTTGCTTTAAATCTCCAACACCTCCTCCATTGTCACACTCTATTGATGACCTTTCTTCCTCCTTCACTTAGAAAACGGAAGCAACCAGAAGAACATGCCAGGCTTCCTCCACCACATCTGCCCACCAACCTACAGAGCTCTGTTTTTATAGAATCTTGGGTTTGTAAATAAATTACCCATGCCCCCCCTAGAGCCAGTCACAACACTTGTGCAACAGAATCCTTCCCCTCCTGCTTATCCACGTACACCACTCTAGCAAATATCTCCTCTCTGAGTGAGTGACCATTAGTACAAATAATTCATGTGCTTACCTATATTTCCCAGGTTCCTTTCAGTTAGGTTGGGGTTAATTCTGGCTAGTGGACTCTAAGCAGCAATGAGATGTGTCAGTTTAAAGGCACTGCAAGTGACAAGTTTAAGATGTGGTTAAAAACCAGCATATCTCTCCTCTCTCTCTCCCTCTTTACCACAAAGGCTAAATGTTCCACATGGCAGCATTATAAGATGGCCTTCATTGCCATGACCTCCTATATAGCCATGTGGAGCCGACAAAATCACTACTTTTGTAACTGTAGCTCAGATTTATCTCCTGAAATTTAGACTCCTATAAACACTGCCTATATGACATCATCACTTTTTTGTTTATATAAAATTTTTAATGTTTATTTATTTTTGAGAGAGAGCATGAACAGGGGAGGAGCAGAGAGAGAGGGAGACACAGAATCTGAAGCAGGCTCCAGGCTTTGCACTGTCAACACAGAACCCCATGCGGGGTTCAAACTCACAAGCCATGAGATCATGACCTGAGCCAAAGTCAGACAATTAACCGGTTGAACAACCCAGGCGCCCCTTTCACTTTTTTGTTTAATAACCTGTCTAATTCCAGATCCCCAATCCTACCCCACCCCACCCTGTCACCTTACCCCACTCTCTTTTTCCTTTTGTTTTTTTTTCAGCTTTATTGAGGTGTAATCGACAAATAATAATTGTATATATTTAACATGTGCAAGTTGACTTTTTGACTATGTGAAAACATTACCACAATCAAGCCAATTAACATCTCCACCACTTTAGTAGTTACCGTTGTGTGTGTGTGTGTGTGTGTGTGTGTGTGCATGTGTGCCATATTTTCTTTATCCATTTATCTGTCAACAGACAATGTAGGTTGTTACCATATCTTGGCTATTTGATAGGGATGCACTAAACATGGGAGTGCAGATATCCCTTCAAGATACTGATTTCATTTCCTTTGGATATATACCCAGAAGTGGGATTGGGGTTCCTGGATAATATGGTTATTCTATTTTAACTTTTTGAGGATCTTCCACGCTGCTTTCCATAATGGCTGCACCAGTTTCATTCCCACCAAAAGTGTACAAGGGTTTCCTTTCCTCTACATCCCCACCATCACCTATCTTTTGTCTTTTTTAATAGTCATTCAAAAAGGTGTGAGGTGATGTCTCATGTTGTTTTGATTTCATTTCCCTGGTGATTAGTGAAGTTGAGCACCTTTTCAAATTCCTGTTGGCTATTTGCATGTCTTCTTTTAAGAAATGTCTATTCAAACCCTTTGCTCATTTTTCAATCATATTATTTGATTTTTGCTATGAGTTTGAGTTCTGTATATATTTTAGATATTAACCCTTTATCAGATTAATGGTTTGCAAATATTTTCTTTTATTCCATAGGTTGTCTCTTAATTATGCTGATTGTTTCCTTTTCTGTGCAGGAGCTTTTTAGTTTGATGTAATTAATCCCTCTCATCTATTTTGCTCTTGTTGCCTGTGATTTGGGGTTAATATCTAAAAAATCATTGCCCAGGCCAATATCAAGAAACTCTTCCCCTATGTTTTATTCAAATAGTTGTAGTGTTCTAGGCCTTACCTTTAAGTCTCCAATCCATTATGAGTTGATTTCTGTACATAGTGTGAGATAGGAGTCCAGTTTCATTCTTCTGCACTTGGATATCCAGTTTTCCCAAAACCATTTATTGAAGAGACTGTCCTTTCTCAATTACGTGTTCTTTGCACCCATGTCAAAGATCAGTTGGTTATAAATGCATGGATTTATTTTTTGAGATCTCTGTTCCATTGGTCTGTATGTCTGCGCTTATGCCAATACCATATTGTTTCAATTACTGTAGCTTTGTGATATATTTTGAAATCAGGAAGTGTGATGCCTATAGCTCTGTTCTTCTTGCTCAAGATTGCTTGGGCTTTTCAGGATCTTTTATGGTTCCATATGAACTTAGGATTGATTTTTCTATTTCTGTGAAAAAATGTCATTGAATCTGTAGATAGCTTTAGGTAGTATAAACATTTTAATGATACACAATCTCTGAACAGATGGTATCTTTCCATTTGTGTGTGTCTTCTTTAATTTCTTTCATCAATGTCATATTGTTTTCAGTGTGCAATTTTTTTCCCTTCTTGTTAATTTTTTTCCTAAGTGTTTAATCTTACCTGTTTCAGTACTAACATTCCAAGCTCATTTAACCCTCAAGTCATTGCCCAATATTTGCTATTGTACAATGAGACATACTGATATCTCAGTAACTGAAGAAAGAAGTGAAGTGCAAGTTCTGGAACAATCAGTAAGATTTCATCAGGAAATGTGACTAATTTCATGACTTGACTGCACCTGAGCAATACCTTTATGAAATATACTTTCCAAGGGAGAAGCAGTGCAGGTGTGTTTACTTCTCAGAGTTGATGTGTAGCATTTGAGTATTAATTTTTTTTGGACATTCAGGGTTTAGTTATGCAGTCATTTCTTAACTCATGATAGAAATGGAAGTCTTCTAGACTAACATAAACATATCTAGAGTAATATTGTACTCCCTGACCTTGTGTCTGACATGTACTTGACCAATAAATACTATTAAAATGAGTTGGAAAATGAATTACCTGAGTTAAAAAATTAATAAAAAGTCTCAGGGTAGGAGATTAGTCATATTCTTCAAAATCTGTATATTGAAATGTCTCTACTATTGTGCAAATGTTTATACTTAAGTAAAACATTCTCCATCATTGTGGTATAAGTGGTAAATTCTAGAGTGTTTAAAAGCTATGAAAATAATAATTATGATAGAGGAGGAGAAAACAAATGGGAAGAGGGGAAGGGGAAGGGAAAGAAAAGAAGGAGTAAGAGGAGGGGAATGGGGAAGAAGAGGAAGAGGAGGAGGAGGAGGAGGAGGAAAACAATTATATATCTTCATCAACTGTGTTTGATCATAGTGCCTCCCTCAGAATTTTATCTTTAGTCAGCATTAAAGATGACCTAATCTAAGACCTTAAAAAATCTTCTTTATGCCTTTATGTTTATAAAGGATTAGAGATTAAATGGAAAGAGAATCTGCTTCTTGTTTATGAATTCAGAGCTCATGGAGCCAAGAAAATGTGAACTGTCCTTTCCCCATCCAAATTCATACAAGGTGCTGAACTCTATGAGAAAGTGGAAACTAGGAAAAGACACTTAATCTGTCTAGGCCATTAATTATTCATAGAAAGTATTGCTCTAAAGAAATATCAACATAGGGTACTCATATTTTTTGACTATAGCCTTCTTTCATGTCAAAGACAAATGTGGAGTGGAGAATGGGACAGTAACAGAAATTACTGTTCATCATTTTCCTGTATATGCCAGATAAAACCCACTCTTCATCTCTAAAAAAATAAAAAAGGATGGAAAAGAAACCGGGCATTAGCTTCTTAAGTGCCTACAGATTCTCATTTGAAGAACACTGTTCAACTTTGAACAAGACCCCAAAGTCACATCTGATGCTGATTCTTTTGTACAAGTTAACTACCATGGTTTATAATCTCTTTGGTATGGTTGGTGCCCTTTCTTCTTCTGCAATACCCCCAAAACCTCCTAAACTCTACGATCTAGGGAAATAACACTTGAAGGGACCATTGGACTGTGTACAACAACCACATGGCTTCAATGGCTTCAAATAGGATAATTATGTTTTTAGCAAATGGGTATCCCTTTGAAGGAAGGAAATATAGGGCAATTATACTGAAACATTGTCTCCTAGGGCTTGATTGACACACCTGAAAGGGGAGCAATTCAGCTTGACGTCTCTCATGGCTTCCTGGCCTTTATGGGTGAAGAAGCACAAGTATGTTTGTTTTTTACGACTGCCAAAGTCTACCACTGTCTCTGACCACCATCCTTTTCCCCACTGGAATTTCATACCAATGATCAAGATGATTTCAACAGTGCTCCTGATTCTTAGATCATCTTGCATCTCCCTTAGACCAATCTATTTCCTCAATGGGTTCTATCCTCCAATAAAAGACTGAGAGTGGAAGAATATATTCTCATTACAGCCTTGATTGTTGTTATGAGAAACATTTTATGCCATGATTTTAGTGATAAAAAGATGATGACTTAACTCTCTCCTTTTCCTGATACTGTTTTAAACAACATACATTAACATTTTAAAATAGAATTCAAACAGGTGCCCAATAACAGAATGACAAACGTTAAGTGTGAAATCTGAAAGTTAAGAAACTGAGCCACATATGGTCGCCTTTTTTTTTTTTTTAAATATCCGCCTGTGCTGGACTGTTAAGTGGTTTTATCACTGTCACATCAAGCAGGACTTGTAAAACTTGGGATGGGGGTATTCAAAGACATTTGCTTGGTGCCTTTAATGATTTCTGTAATTAGTCATTTAAACAGATTGCCCTGTGATCCAAAACAGGGAATTCAGGGAGATGAGCTGAGAAAATCATTTCCTGAAGGTACTTTAAACCTAATTGTGGAAAATGAGTCTTGTCTCTGTGCAAGAATCTCTGGCTCATAGTTCACTGGGTGGAGCTATAGCTAGAGAGCCACATTCTCCAAGAATCTATAAGATGCATATGCCAGGTGGTTTTTTTGGTTTTTTTTTTTTTTTTTAGGACACCTGAGTGCTAAAGGTCTTTGTTAGCTCTGTAAAATTTAACAGATAAGGAAATGATGCCTACATGCTAATGACAATTTAGAAACCAAAAGGAGGAAATACACATGATTAGAGCAAGTTGTGGCTAGGAGAGAAAGAGAAACCAAGGAAAGGATACCTCCCAGGAGGAGGGGAAGAGGGCTGGGAGACCTGTGACTCTGCCTTCTTGAACTGGACAGCTGTATTTTGTTAATAAATATACTTTAAGTAACTAATTAGGCATTTACTTTAAAGATAAAAGTAGAAGTTTTCAGAGTGTGTCAGAAAAGGACTTAACTATTTTAATAATTCCATGCCTCCCTCACTAGGCAATGCTCTCAGTAGACGCCTTTATCTCAGCAAGCCTCAATTGCTCCATGAGAGAAAGGGCTGTTCAATTCTCACCAGTAAATCTGCCACTCGCTTGTGGGAGTTGTGTTGAAGACTCAAAGCCTTATAAAAGCCAGGATGATATAAATCTCTGTGTTAATGTACACATTCATATGCACTCCCTTTGTAAATAAAAATAAGTAAAAGTATTTAGTGAGTGTTAGCCACATGCTATGCACAAGTCCAATGTCTTTAAGTGTCCTAATTTATTAAATTCTCACACATCTGAATAGGGAGCTTTTACTGATCAGCAAACAGAGGGGCAGAGCATTTAAGTAACTAGCTTGAGGTCACAGAGCTAATAAAGGGAAGAGCTGAGATTCAAATTCAGTCAATCTAACTACAAATGCGATGTTCAAAGTGCAAACATTCTCTCCTTCATGTCCTTCAACATTCCCATTTCCCATCTGTAACCAAACATATGGAACACATCAATTTCTTTTATGGGCCCTAACATCACCATAGAGTCCTAGATAAATCTTGACTGGATGTTGGATGACAGAGAAGCATATTAAAGATGTGGAGGATGGCAGTGAAGTTGGCCTGATTTGAGTACTCTGAATAATAAAGCATTTTGCTTTGAATGACATGAAAGATGTTTTGGTAGGCAGAGAGAATGCAGTGGCATGAAGTAAAGAATTCTAGTACCCTATTCCAGTGATGTCAGTGGCCTAGAGTTCATGAGCCTGAACTCCAGGGAAGAGGCAAAGGGAGAGGCAGACTTTCAAAATTGATACATGGTGCATAAAGTCTCTCAATGTCATCCACCCTTTCATCTTCAGATCCTTAAAATCCCCATTGCAGATTGTCTTCCACTTTATCCTCAAAACATCTACCATCCAGACTTTTCATTCATCTACCATTCAAACTTGTCTAGTTGACAAAAGAAGTAGAATTTCAGGGAGATAGGAGAAATGGCTAGGGGCCATGGGGCAATTCCTTTGGTTGACATACAAATCCCCTATCTTATGAGTACCTGGTGTTCAGTGTGTTTCTGACATAAAAGATAAATGATATTTTAAAAAGAAAGCAGAGTGAACAATTACACCAGAACTTGTCTGTTTGCCAAGTCTTAAGGGCTCTATCCTACACAAAATATAAAAAAGCAAAACCATTCAATGCCTTTGAGACAGGAGATATGATTTGGCATGAACTATCCCTCCCATTTTGAGAGCCAGCTGAGGCAGGAGACATTAGGAACCTGAGTGCCTCTAATTTCTGGTTGCCTAAACGTGCTCAGTGAGGTGGGGGACAAGTCTATTTGTCTCCACTGAGCAGGGCGAGCCATCAGCAGAATGCTAAGTAGCTATTTCAGCAGTGCTGATTGATTTGCAGAGATAGCACAGATGTGACCTCCTCAGTCAAAGTCAATGTTTTCTTGGCCCTCAAATTTTCAGAAAAATACAAATGTAAATGAAAAATAATGACAGGACCCACAAAGGGCCCCAGAGTCTTTGTCTCGACAATTATTTAATGCCTGTTAGGTTTCCAGCACCCTGCTAGATGCTAACAATGACATAAAAATCATCAGAGACATAATTCTTGTTCTCTAAAATATTAATAATGGTAAAGTAGTAAAAATTATATAGTTTTAAAATCAGAGTTGCAAGTTTCCCTTGCCACATATATCGTCCTTTTCAAATTAAAACTTAATAGGTAAACATGAGTATGCCTTCCATAAAGTCTTCCCTTTGTGTAGAACGCCCTTTTCTTCATCTGTCTACTGAAACTCCAGATCTAATTCAAAGCCCAGCATGACTGTCACCTCAATGACTTGAAGCCTCAACAGCCATGCCACACAGCAATGCCCATCACTTTTTCTGTGCCCCAACCATGTGTTTGCAATTCAAGATTTTATGTAGGTATCCGGGTTATGTGTCTGAATTTCCATACTCAGTGACCTCCTTTGGTTGAAGTTCTTCTAGACCCTGGCTATTCTTTAGAACATATCTCTGTATATGTTAAAAAAAAAAAAAAGTACAGAAGTTTAAGTTCCAAATCAGACCCATTTACTCAGGATTTCCAGGATGTAGGCCTACGCATCTTTATTTTATTTTACTCTCTACAAGTGATAATGAGTAACAATCAGGGCTAAAGCATGGTATTATACAATCAAAGACTCAAAATGAGAGACTTTTGCCTTGCCATCTGGACTTGCCATTCTCTCCTGCTTCATGTCCTCCACGTTTGTTTGTTTTTTTAACTCACCTCTCATTTATTACCCTCAAGCCACAATGGCCACTTTCATTTCCTCCCATACATCAAGTGCTTTCTTCATGGTATCCACTCATGCTTTTGCTTCATCTAGAATGTGCTTCTTCTTACAATTCATTTGGTTATCACCTACTGTTCAGGTCTCAGCTTGGATGCTATTTCTTCAGAGAGGCTCTCCATCAACCTCCACCAATCTAAATCAGCCTCTCTTCTTTCATCACTTGCCACTATTTGTAGTACATTCTTCGTGTTTATTGATGGAATGCCTGTCTTCCCAGCAAAAGAAAAGAGCTCCATGAAGCCAAAGGCCATACTGACATAGTTCGCCAATACTCAGCTCACAGCCTGTATTGAATAATTATTTACTTTTTTAAAGTTTATTTATTTATTTTTGAGAGAGAGAGAAGGAGGAGCAGAGAGAAAGGGAGAGAGAATCCCAAGCAGGCTCCAGAATGTCAGCTCAGAGGGATCCATCTCATGGACAGTAAAATCATGATCTGAGTGTAGATCAAGAGTCAGATGCTTAACTGACTGAGCCACCCAGGTGCCCTGAAAAATTATTTCCGAATGAAGGAATAAATGACATTGGTTAAATTACTTAACTTCTGATAGCCTAATGACCTTATCGATATAATGATAGTATTAATTCCAACTTTCCAAAGTTGTCATTCAAATGAAATGAGATGACACTTCTAAATAGCCTACTATAATACCTGGACGAGAGTTGGTATTCTGTAAATATTATTTAAGACCTGGGAGTTCTTAATTCTTTGACTAAATTATTTTCCGTATGACCTGTAATAAGAACTCTGATGCTCTGTGCCTCCTTGTTTTATTATTAGGTCACCCCATGTGAAAACACTCAAAAAGCAGCAATTTCATAATTTTTCATTTGCCCAGGCCTTTTACACAGAGAAGTAAAATACCATTCAGTAGTTTCAGACATGTTAAAACATAATTTGTAAGTGAGAAGGAAAGAGGACATTTCTAGCCCATTTAGTGAATAGTGATGCTGATAGGGAGCAAAAAGATACTGCTCCAAACCTTATTATAAATTAGTGAGAGAATCAAGTTCTAGTGAGATGTTAAACTTCCAGAATCTCATTTAACTTCATTTAGCTCTTCCTGTTTTGCTTTTTTTCTCCTATTTTGGGAGAATTTTCTGACTTTACCTTGACACTGATTTCTAATAAGACTTTTTGAGTTCAATTTTACCTACTCATCCTCAGGATACATTACTGAAGGGAAATGAACTTTTTATTGCCTATGGTTACAAACAGCTATTATTTCAGCCCCAGTCAGGAATAGTCCATACACACATTCCTGTAATCGAACACAGCTACTGATGAGTTGATAATCCAATAGATTAATGAATCTATATGCATCTTCATTCATGGTGGATGGACCTAAATAGAGAAGGATAAGATGTGCACTGTACTGTATCACAAATTTCTCAAACTTCTTCCTTTGGTTCTTTATTTCTTATATTCTAGAAACTGCAGAGCGCTGTATAGTGGCCATCAAACTCTGGAAGCTGACTTTATGACTGAACTAGTCCCGGGGGTCTTCACAGAAAAAGCAGTCAGGGTCCTGGTCAGCTGGAGATTCCATCTGAATGGTGAGTGAGTGCACAGTAAAGCTATTGTTGAGGACTTTAACAATCTCTCTCCGAACAACCTGGCTGTCCCGGCTGTCTGCTGTTGAGAAAGAACCACAGTGAGATGGGCACTGAATGCACACGCATAGGTGACAGCTATATTTCCAGCCTCAAGTACTTTGTCTTTAATCTGGTGGGGAGGGCCACAGGCAGAGCACTCAGGAGAAGCCACTTTGGCTCTGACAATCAGCTATATCCACACAGACAAGACAGGGGGAAATTCTAGTGCAGCAAAGTATCCATCACTATGGAAATGCTTCCTGCCCACAGTTCTCTCGTGGGTCTGACACTCCTAGAAGATGAGCATGGAAGGAGAGATAAGGCCTGAAAAAAGCCAAGACAAAGCTCTAATTTTTTTATACAGCCCTTCCCACCAGTCCCCAGAGATCTCTGTGTTGCAGCCCTTGTATCTAATCAGCATTTATATCAAGACTAGTGATGAGAACCGGGAAGCATTTAGAGCTCCCCACAGACTCTTCTTTGAGCAGCATCCTCTCTGCCATCTTCTCTCCTGTCCCAAATGGTATCAGGAGGCTGTAAGTTTCCCTCCATAGTAACCTGATTGTTTACTAGATTCTTCCATCTGCAGTGAAATATTGGTGTAGCAGATGCTATAAATTACCTGTAGCCAAATCTGAGCCTCTCAGCAAAGAGGAGGATATCTGAGAAAGCATAGTCCGCAAATGCCTGTCACCAGTGTTCCTGTACGCTGCCTCTAAGTAACTTCTTGAATTATTTTTTAGCAGCCTAACATATCATTTGGCCTGAGCTGTCTCCTGAAGCAGTGAGAGGCTTCCTCCCCTCCCCTCCCCCACTGCCTATTTCCCCAGCCCTAGGACACAGAATGCACAAATCACATTCCACTTGAGAAAGTACTTTTTAGAATAAACTCAGAATCCTAAGAATTATCTCACGTGGCTACAGGATTTCTAACCATCCAGTGAGTAATCACCATTAATTCCTACTAGCACATCTTTTAACTTGTTAGAATCTTAAGGATGGGACCTAGGTCTCCTTCATTTTTTTTTAATATTCAGTGATAGGCAGAGCATCTTAGATATGGGAAACAATTCAATGAAGTTTGTTGTTGAGCTCATCCCATTATTTAATTCGTCGGGCACCGGGTCAAACAGGTGATATCTAATTTTCAGAGTTGAAGACCTTGAACTTTGGGTGGCATTTTAGCCGTTTGTTCTACCCGCTACTTTCTGCAGTCTGCCTCAAGGGATGTCCTGAGTATCACTGTTGCTATGATAACATGGCAAGGGCTTTTTTCAAAGGCCTTTGGCAATAGGAAACACTCTACAGTTGTTTTGACAGGCAACAGACACAAAGGGCAGCTGTACAAAAAGGAGGGAAATTATTGAGTTTACAGGGCAGGGACTGAATTTTGGCAGGGTGTCTACAAAACTCACTGACCTGCAGCAACATGAGCCGAGAGAATCACTTGGTTCATTGCTAGAGACCAGATGTGCAAGCTGTGCACTGATACCACTCCATCCACCGCTAAGATGAGCCCTTTCACGTCATTGTAATTCAGGTTCTTTGGCACACCTGACAAGAGGAAAGTGAGGGAGGCTGTTTGTTATTTAACTAAATACAGCTCATTAACATGGCTAAATGGGGCTGCAAAATTTTCCCCAGAATATTGTTTTGCTTCCCCTTTTCTGGTTTTTTACTTCAGATGTTTACAAATTAAATTCGCTGGACTCTTTCAAAGGGCTTAACATCAAAGAATTTACTACGCAATAACCAACAATAGTAAGCATTCTTGGTTTTCAGAGTGTGTCACTAAACTAACTGAGCTTTTTCCAATTATCTTTGCATACGCTCTACAAAGCAAAATGAGGGAACGTGGGATTTGGAATCAAATAATTCTGGATCAGCATTCTGACCACAACGACCATGAATTTACCCAAATCTTGGAACTTCTCTGATCCTTAGCACACCTGTAGTAAAATAGGGGTGATAAGAGAAATATGTACAGTATATTCTTTGAGAAGCAAATGGGAAAATATCTGTTCTTTGTACACTGGAATGCTATGTAAATAGTAGTTATCTAACTGGTCACTAACTAGACTGGGTTAATAGATGATCCTAACATTATAATACCATCTGTTTATAGAATTATTATTTATTTAGGTATATTAGTCAGAGTTTAATGTCTGGGTCATACGATGTCATCATTGCTTCTAAAGGAATGGTATGAGGCACACAAGAGGGGAGGGACCCTGGCATCCAATCAGCTATTCTTTTGGACTAAAGGATCTGGGGTTTTTCTAGCTTGAAGAAGTAAAGGCTAAGGGCAGAAGGATCACTTTTTTCAAATATTACAAGGATTGTCATTTGGGAAATGAGAGTATATGGAAGTGTTAAGGGTCCTTGCTTTGGCTAGAGAGAAGGCAAGCTAATGGGTGGTTAGGATTGTAAAACACATCAGTTTAACATAACTTTTTTTTTTTAAATCAATTCAACCAGCATAACAATGATAAAGCTATTTTTTTAATCAACTCAACCAGCATACCAATGATAAAACTATTTGATGCCAACTAATTTAATCCCTGCCAATTAACCCAAAGAGGATGAAAATATTATTAAGGATGACCACCTTTTAGCTTCTGCTTCAATCATATAGACACAACACAAACACCTGGTGTGTTGGTTAAAAATAAATATGCCTTACATTCATTCCAGTCCCTCTAAAGAAAATTTCTACTGATGAGGCTCCAAAATCAATACGTTTTCGATATGGTTGATATGGCTCTCCGACTTGAATACACATGAGTATCATCAGAGGAGATTTTAGAAATCCTGATCACCAGGTTACACCCAAGACCAATTAAATCAGACCCTCTGGGGATAAGATGAAGCATCAGTATTTTTATAGCTCATTTGGTGATTCTAACATACAACCAAGGGTGAGAACCATTGCACTAACATTTACCAGCCACTGGGGGGGCTCTACCTTGCAGTAGTTCTCAAGCTTGGCTGCGTGTTAAAACACATAAAGCCAGCCCCTACCCCATCAATTAAATTGGAATCTCTGGGTATGGGAGGCCTGGGCACAAGTATTTTTAAAAAGCTTCTTAAATGATTGTAATGAGCAGCTAGTCAAGAATAACTTTAATTTTTTTAACGTTTTTTTATTTTGGGGAGACAGACAGAGAGAGACAGAGTGCAAGCAGGGGAGGGGCAGAGAGGGAGGAGATACAGAATCTGAAGCAGGCTCTAAGCTATCAGCACAGAGCCTGAAGTGGGGCTCGAATTTACAAGCCATGAGATCATGACCTGAGCTGAAATCTGACACAACAGTCTGAGCCACCCAGGCACCCCAAGAATAACTTTAAAGGAATAAAGGAATAGGGAATCCTTAACCCTCCTTTTTCAAGATTTAAGAACCTTGCTCATGGAAACTTCCTCCATGAGGCTAATATTAAAATTCCGTAAAGTTCAAGTTTAGTTTAACCCCGCTTCATATTGTTTCATGGAGGTAACAAAGAGCTGGTTAACATGTTCTTTTACTCTGTGAGCTCAGGGCACTGGAAACAAATTAAAGGATTCTCAGATTAGCCACAGAATGGGCTCATGGGTGACATTGTTATACTGTAACATTGTTATATTATAATGATAATAATACACCTTTATTGAGAAACTGCCATATGTCAAGGTTTGTACTAAGTACTATATTCATAGTGATTATCTTAGTGGTTCTAAGAACTTTAAGAGCTAATTATCAATGTTATAATTCCTATTTAATTGGGGAGAGGAAATTGGGAATCAGAGAGGTTAAGAAGAATTGCTTAGGCTACATAGATAAGGGAGATAAGAGACGCTAAAGTCCAAGCTCAGTGTGAAATGTTATGCAAATAGTAGACTCAAAGTATTGCAACCCAAAGCTGACTAGTAGGCCTAATGTGTCACCTCTGAGGAGCTTCATGTGACCCTTCGAAGACCTTTTGTTATTCGTCTAGGACCCTTGAAATGAAATCACTATTCCACTACCCCCTTCTCTCTTGCCTCTATTTTCTCTTTACTTTTAAGGAGAACGTAAGTCCACTCTTAGTTGTTTTACTCTGTAAAATAATCAACAAGCAAGAAGATATGTTCCCACTGGCTTCAGTGCTTCATCATATACTAGAAACGTTTTTTTCCTGAGGGAGAGCCTGCATAAATATCAACACATCCAGGAAAATACCAAAATAGTGTTTAAAAAATAATTACCCAAGTTCATGGATATATGAAAAATCACTCAATATCTCTCCTAGTGAAGGAACTGCATATGGGGTCAATAAGATAAAATATTTCACCTATCATGTTAGAAAAGAATCAACATTTGGTAATACTCAGTGATGGTAAGGATGTGAGGAAATGGGCATTCTCAAACACTGTTGGGGGGAAGAAGTCGATATGGCATCTTTGGTAGAAATGGTACCATCTATCAAATTTTTAAATGCACATAACTTTTGAAATAGCAAAACCAGTTCTAGGAGCTATGCCACAGATATACAAGCTTGTGTATATATACACATACACACATGCACACGTATATGGAGAATTATAATTACATCATAATTTGTAATATCATCAATAAGCAAGTACATGCATACAGTGGAATATTTGTACCATGAAAAGGAATAGGGTGTATCTCTATATATGCTAATATGGAAAGACCTCCAAGTAAAGAAAGCAAAGTGCAGAACAAAATGTGTATCAATGCAAAATTCTGCTTGTATAAAAAAAGACATACACACATACACACATATATATAGACATAAACATATAGACATATATATATAGACACACATATATATATATAGACATATAGTGCACAGATATTTTGGGACAACTTATCGGTAGGTGTTACCCCTCAAGAATGGGACTGAAAATTCAAAGGTAAAAAAATGGAGAGACTTTTTATAATTTTATACCTTTCTATATTTTTATAAAACTTTATTAAGTACAAATATTATTGGATGCTAACCTAATTTGAAAACCTAGTTTAAAAATTAAGCATCTTCCATGTAGGCGTTACCTGCCAGCTTCAATAATTTGCTACACTTTCCGGGAGCACCTGGATGGCTCAGTCAGTTAAGCGGCTGACTCTTGATTTTGGCTCAGGTCATGATCGCACAATTCATGGGTTTGAGCACTATATCAGGCTCCATTGGGCTCACCAGCTTCAGATCCTCAGTCTCCCTCTCTCTGCCCCTTCCCTATTCGCTCTGGCTCTCCCTCTCTCTCTCTCTCTCTCTCTCTCTCTGTCTGCCTCAAAAATAAATAAATGTTTAAAAAGTTTTTTTATTTAGCTACATTTTCCTTAAATAAAAAGAGATAACCACCTGAGAAGCGCTATACTGAGAGACAGAGAGGGTGGAATATACTCCTCTCCAATGTATACCCATTTGCCTTTTGTCCACCCGTAAGTCAGCAAAGTTCCGTAATAGGAACAACGGCTGCAGCTCAGCGCCCGGCCGTCAGGAAAGAGAGGACATTCACTTGTTAGTAATGTTTGACTCCATCTGTGTTCACCATTGTCAACATCATTGTCCTCCAACAGTTATGGTGCCCGAGGGAACAAAGCCCTTAAATGTGTGCTCAGTAGTGAACACTAAGGAAATGTGGGCTTTTGTGAAGGCACCTGTGCTCTGAGCCTCTGTCTGCCTATGTCAAAATGTGCTGGACAAAAAAGAAAAGTTCAAGCCAATATCTAGATATTCTCGATCATCCAAACCTCTAATTCTGATGGGCTTTTCTAGGTTCCATTCTCAGGGCCTTCGTATAGTAACCCTTGAATAGTATGAAAAGGTCATTCTAATGCTTCTCAAAGTGTGGTCTGTGGACCAGCAGGATCAGCATCTTGTTAGAAATTCAGATTCTCAGGTGCTGCCCCAGACCTACTGGTTCAAGAACTATCTGGGTGGACCCAGCAATCTGTGTTTTAATGAACCCCAAGTAATTCTGATGCACTGAAGTTTGAGTGCTGGCCTGGTCTAACAAAGGTTTTAGGCAAGCCCTTCATAGTAGTTATAATGCTGCTTAAGAGATAGCTTATTCAATTTTTCTTAGGCCTTTTCCATATATCTAGGGAGAAATTTATAGTTTTGCAATATCTTCCCCAGTGCCTATCCTTAGTATTTGTACATATTATTTTTAGCGTATGCCATATTATTTAATAGTTGCTACAGGAAAAAGGAGAAGGCAATTCTTTTTATTTGTTCCCATGTGAATAAAAATCACAATATTTGTTTTCACAAAAATGCCTTATAAATTTATATTTTCCTTATAATGCAAATTAACAGTGAATTTGCCTTGATGCCATTCTCTTCTGTGATTATAGTGAAGAGAAAAACACTGATCCTGGAAATAATAATAAAATCGCTCCTACCTTCCATGAGTAAGATGAAGAAGTCCTTTAAGACAGTGATGGTGCTGCCCAAAACCAGGATGGAAAAGATGAATGTGCAGATTGGGTCAGCCATTTTATAGTCTGGCTAGAAAATATAGGGACTTCAATTAACCAAATTCAGGCCTTTCATGCAGAAAGTCTGATTAATAAAATGAGCAAACCTCCCTGCTCCTCTTTCTCTCTGTCACCCTTTCACCTCCCTGAAACTTGACATCCAACTCAGAGGCAAGACTTCCTGAAGACTTAATCCTTCTTTTAAGTTTTAAACTCTCAGTGACTGAAGAAATTTAAAAATTAAATTTAAGACATAAAGCAGAGTGACCGTGAGTGTTCTTTCCAAATGTCTGATTTGACTTTTCTCTTAATAGAAGTACAGAATATGTGATAAAAATATGCACATTTATATAATAGTCAATGTTTTTTCAGCCTTCCTTATGATGAGAGAAAGGGTATTACCTGCCTAGAGGTTGCGTATGACCAAGGTCCAGCTGGAGCTTGGTCTTGGCAGACTGGGGTTGTTTCCTTTCCCTCCTCAGGATGACACATATTCGAGACAGGCATCTCTGATTAAGTCCTAGGAGTATGAGTTGAGGCCTCATTCTTGCCCTGTCTCGTCACTGGAGCCATTAGCTCCAGAAGAGATACGTGTTCTTCTGCCCTTGATGAAGTTTTGTGCCACATAAGAGTCCAGCCTCATTACCTCTGAGAACCTCCCAAACTCCACTACCCAAGACAAGTTTGAATGATTTTGCCTTAAACTTAAAACCTTCAGTGAATATTTGCTCAATCGAATTAAGATATGTCTTTATAATTTTTATTTATGTGCTTTCACTTTTTCATAAAAATAATAAAGAGTCCCTGATAACTAGACAATCAAGAAGCAAACAACAGAGCTAAATGCTCTTCTTTTCCATTACCGCTATCTGCACCCCAACCCACTTCTGTTAGTTCTTGCTACAACAAATACAAATCTATAGTAAATGTTTGTTTAGCATCAGAGGTTCATCCAGGATCCATCCCAACTTTCCATTAACACCCTGATTGGGGGGGAGGGAGAATTATCTTTCCCCATTGGAGGTGATATTGGTGGGACAATCAATCAGGTGCTCTCTCTCCCCAGCCAAGCAGGTACAAGACCCAAGCTAGGTCTGGTGGACTCTCTTTTCTACAAATATGAATCTCCAGCAGAATGGCAAGAAATGGAAAAATATTGGTTGACTCACATTCATTTCTGCACTGGTGCCTGGGACAGAATTTGGATAGTTCCTGAAATCTAAGATACCTAATGTTGCCTTTATTTCTATCTTGACTTCTATCTAAGAGTACATCCAATAAATTTCAGCTAATAAATATATTTTTGCTTAAGTAAACTAGACATCCTTTCTGTTGCTTACAATCCAAGAATCCTAAGGTATCCATGGTTGATTGCTGTTCGTCTAACTCCATGACAAAAGGAACTACTTTCTGGAAAGACTGGCAGCCCTACAATTAGAGACATAGTTCTTGGGAGTTTGGAAAATCTAAGGTTTCAGGCTTTGAATGTTTGTTTGATTGTTTGTTTGTTTGCTTGCTTGTTTAAACCTTGCAAAGTAGTTGGTATAAGCAAATATAGGCTGGCCATCCTCATTTAAGTAAATATTGGCAGGTCAGCTTCTATTACCTAATCTATAAACTTACTACTGATGGTGGGTAAACTCAAACATACTCACCTTAAAGTAGATAATAAGCGCGCTGGTTAACACACTGATGCTCTGAAATAGATCTCCAAGGGCATGCACAAAAGCTGCTCTTACACTGGCATTGGCTTGCACTTCCTTGTGATTGTGTCCAGCGTGTCTCTGGTGCAGAATCACACTTAGTCTGAAAGAGAGAAGGATGTTCTTGGCACACACGAGATTAGCCATTGAAAACCTGTGGAGCATAAAGAAGCAGTTGACAAGAGCATGTATTATCCAAGATGGCAGATAGTGGAAATATCAATGCTGTAAAATGTACTATTACAGGACTGGTTTCGAAAACAAATGTATCATACAAGTTTTCAATTTTTACGCAAGGACAGACAACAAAGGTTCACCTGTTTTCTCTTCTATCTACCTAATGCTTCTCTGGTTCACATTAAAACTGGAAAGCATCACTTCCTAGATGAAACTATTTGACAATGAGGAGGCGAATTATCACTTATTGAGCATCTACTGAATGTTAGGCACTGAGCTAGGCTTAAAGTTGAGCTTTGGTGGGAGTTTAATTAAATGTACTGGTTTCAAATGCAAAAAGCAGAAAGGGGCAAAACAAAATAAGAAAATCTCATCCTTTGGATTTTTAAAAATATTTTATTTTACTTAATTTTGTTTATTTCTATGAGAATTTAAAATTTGAATAATTTTTCATGGCCAATGATATATTTATGTATATTGGCTATTAACAAAGGACTAAAATATATTAATATATAATATATATGTGTGTAAATATATATGTAATATATATATACAAATGTATATATAAAGGTATATATATAAACATCTATGTTTATACAGTCCTAAGAGTATGAGCTGTGGCCTCATTCTCTCTATATTATAACATATTGCAAAATTTAACATCTCCTATCCAAGACAAAGAAACCAGTATTAGGCACTATAAATTATGTACCTGATTTTATTTTGGAACAAAAGTTTTTAAAAAGTTTTGTTTAGTACCACACACCCCAGTCTTTTTGCTGGTGAAGTGTCTGTTAAATCTAAGGTCATAATCCACAAAGTGGAACGACTGCTATCCAGCAAGATTTGATCATTACATAATGTACCGTTTTTAGATGGTCAATGTTTGAGCAGAAATTCACTGTTAATTAATAATTACCACTTAAGAATCTTAATATGGCTGGCAGTTAACATACTTTCTTTCTTGATGTATCCATCTGTGCTCATCACATTGTCATCATTCTTTTACTCATTTTATTAAAAAAAACAAAAACAAAAACAAAAACGTAGGGACTCTGGTGTGCCAGCCACTGTTAAATGCTTGGGGTATAAAGGTGAATGAAACAGGCATTGTCCCTCTCCAGTGTAGCTTTAAATATGATGGAGATGGCAGAGATTTAAAAAGACACTCATAAATGGAAAATTCTCATTTTAGTAAGTCTACTAAGAACAGGTACTATAGATAATACAACAGAGAAGTCCGATTTAGTTAAACAAAGTAATCGAGTTGGATTTGAAAGGTCGTGTTAGACTTAAATTATAGGCTGGAAGGGAGGGAATATTTCAGGCAGAGAAAACTTAGCATACAATAGCCTTAAGGCTCTGTCAATAATCTTCATCCTAGAATCCCTTTGCAACTTCTGTTAGAACTTTCTGTCCTGATTTGGAGTCTACACGGAATTGATTTATTCCCAAATTATGGTTCTGATATTTCTGTATTCAGACAACACAGCATCTAGCAGCACTTGAAACCTATAATCCCAGTTCTGGGAGAAAACATTATAGTCACTCAGTATATTTATCTGTAAATAACTACCTACTTGGACAGGGAAGTCACCACTTTTCAATTCCTTTGTCTTTCTAAGGAGGAAAAGTACCCGCAATGTTACGATCAAAGTTCAAAAGCAGTTGCTGTAAAAAGAAAATTAGGATAGCATCTATTGAGAAAGTCAAACTCAATTATCAAGGTTCTAGGTTTATGGGGAAGTTAGCTAGCTGTATCCTTCATATTCATGTGGCATCGACACAACCTATGTGACATAGGACTCTTGGGAAATTATTAATATTTTCATTTTCCCTGCTGTCTTGCGGACAGACTGTTCTCCTTATGCAAAGATGATGTTATTGAGCCCCAGTCAGCAGCACATGCGCTCTGCCCTATTTGTCTCCTTGTGCTGATAGATTTGTATTGATCTCCACACACTTTTTCTCCCAGTGTCAATAGGAAACACATTTTCAAGTCAGCTGGATAGAAACAGGGATCTACTCAGTAATAGCCATCAAATACCACTCTTCTAATTGTTTTGCTCAGAGATTTCCAGCAACAGTTTGCACACTAAGAGGTGAGCAACTGAGGCAGGCACAAGGTATGGGTATTAGCTTGACCTGAGGAGCTTTTTCAAAATGTACACGTTCAGATTTTCCTCTAATACCAGAGATTTCATTGTGCCTTCCTTAAAAGATGCTGTTTAAAATGTGGTTCTTCACTTTCAGGTACAAGCCTACGTCATAGCATGTATCATGTTGCATTGCAAGATAGATAGACGATACACAGATAGTGTGTATGAGTCTCTTTTTGCTGCTATAACAAATTATTACAAAACTTCTATGGCTTAGAACAACATAACTGTATTATAGTTCTGGAGGTCAGAAGTCTAAATTGGGTGTGCAGGACTACATTCCTTCTGGAGATTCTAGGAAAGAATTCATTATCTTATCTTTTCCAGCTTCCAGAGATCACTTACTTTTCTTAGCTCCAGTATCCTCTCTCTGTCCTCAAAGCCAGCAGTACAGCATCTTCCCTTCACTCTGACCTCAAGTCAGATCTCATAGGGATCTTTCTGGTTACATTGGGGCTGTCTGGATAACCCAGGATAATCTCCCCATCTCAAGATCCATTCTGAACTTAATCACATTTGCCAAGTTCCTTTTACCATGTAGGTTAGCATCATCAGAAGTTCCAAGGATTAGAATATGGAAATCTTTTAGCCATTATTCTGTTCACCACAGATGATTGATGGGTAAGTAGGTAGGTGATACAGTTTTAAGTAGGGTTGTCCAGAATCAGGCTATCAAATTGGAAGGAGTAAATCAACCAAAAAAGACCAAAGGCCTGGCCTTAACAGCTCCCCCACCTCAATCATGAACAATCATGTAGCTTACTTGGGTGACAGCAGACCAATCTGGAAATGATCACATGTCCAGTAAGATATCACATGTCCCATAAGAATGAATTAAGACTGCCTGAATAAGAGAATGGGCCAAAGGGTGGAAACTAAAGAGAGAATTTAGCTAATACAGCTTAAGAAGTTTTCATGCAGTCACAATGATACAAAGATAAGATAGACTGTTTTTGTGAAAAACAAATTCCCTGTTATTCTGTTAAAATATATGACACTAATGACTATTTTATGGGGATGTTGCAACAGAGGATTCGAAAGTAGAAAGGGGACTGGAATAAATAAAATTTAATATCCCTTCCAATGCAGCACTCTGGGAACCAATATGATCATGTAACAAAAACTAAATAGGATGGAGCGCCTGGGTGGCTCAGTTGGTTAAGTGTCCAACTTCGGCTCAGGTCATGAACTCACGGTTCATGGATTTGACCCAGGTCAGGCTCTGTGTTGACAGGTCAAAGCCCAGAGGAGCCTGCTTTGGATTCTGTGTCTCCCTCTCTCTGCCCCTCCACCACTCACGCTCTGTCTCTCTGTCTCTCTCAAAAATAAATAACAGATTTTTAAAAATTAAAAAAAAAAAAAACGAATAGGAGTAAGTCATTTCCAATATGGAACCATCAATATGTATGAGAGTGCAGACTGGCTAGGAGCTCAATTCTGGGCCTCATGGATCTAGGTTCATATCCTGGCTCTGCACTACCTCGTTGGCAATTTATTCAATTCACCATCTTCACAAATGGAAAAATCAAGCAGAAACAAACATCACCAAAAACCCCACTATCCGTGTCCACACAGGGTTAAAGACAACATTTTATGGGCGATGTGTGGGGTGACTTACAGAATGTTGGCTGCCACCGCACAGCCTGAAACGATGGTCATTACAGTCGCCTGGATCTGGTAATCAGGGTACAGCAGGCGCTCACACGCCAGGTACACCAGCACACCAGTCACCACCCAGACGCACAGGATGGACAGCAGGGCACCAAGGATCTCTGGGGATTCAAGCACACAGACACCCATACACAAAGAATTTGTGAATCTCCTTAATCTCCCGAGAGCCAGTCCCCCTGCAAAAAGAGGCTCTAAACTAACTAGTTCACTCTGTGATTCACAAAGCAAAATTATGGATGGATTTTAGCACTAAGATGATTCACTTCAATGTTGCGTTCATAAAACACTAGCATCTGAGTTCATTATGCTCCATATTACTAAGTAATTTCTAGCAAATTTTTAAAGCATATTAATTGCTATCTGCCATTGCTGTTTTCCTCGGGGATTTTAATTTAAACAGGTGCTAAAATGACTGAAACTTATTAGGAGATGAAATAATGAGACACAGAGAGTAAAATGTATTTAGAAACTCTTAATTTCACCATAAAACATTTATAATTTGCCACTACCGGTACCTTGTATGGAGTAAAATAGTGACAAGGGAGGGCTTCAGAGGGTACTTGATGAAAAGGAGTTTCATTTGCCGACCCAACGTATTATAAACACAGGGGCAAGCTCAGAGTATGTCAACACTCTAACTGCAATTTAAGAGCAACTATATGGAAAAGAAGTATCAGAGTGGAGACACATATATTAATATTTAAAGATAAGATTGTGTTCAGTCTGCAGACTGAGTAAAGCACGTTTGCTCACTTAGGAGTTCCTTAACACCTCTCCCTGATCTTTAACTCAACCTTGCAGGGAGGTGCTAAGCGCCCTCGAGGGCCTAGAAATATTCTGAGAGTCAGCGGCCAGGGACCTTCCCTACTTTTGATCCTCTCCCTTTTAAAGCAGAACAGTGTAACATTTTGTTTCCCAGTGTGGGGCTATTGTATCCCAGACTTCAATCATTTACATTCAAGCTTCAGGATTTTTACCACATCCACACTCCACCTGTCTTATTAGCCACTTATTATTTTTTTAAAATTCACTTTTTATACTTAGATTCTTCCTAAACAAAGTCATCTATGAAATTACATGTTCGACAAGCTAGTTCATTTTCACCCGTATGTCTAATAGCAGTGCTGCCTAATATAGTAACCATCATCACATGTGGCTGTGTCCCTTTAAATTAAAAAATTAAAAATCTAGTTCTTCACAGTGGTCCAGTCAGTTAAGCGTCTGACTCTTGATTTCGGCTCAGGTCATGATCTCATGGTAGTGAGATTGAGCCCCACGTTGAGGTCTCTGCACCGAGCATGGAGCCTGCTTAAAATTCTCTCTCCCCGCCCCTACCCTTCTCCTGCTCACATGTAGGCATGCACTCTCTCTAAAAATAAAATAAATAAAATAATCCAATTCTTTAGTAACAGTAGCCACATTAATTGCTCTATGGCCACCTACTCTATATTATAGAACATTTTTCTTAAAGGAGAGAGTGCTACTGAACGGCCCTGGTTTTCTAGAGCATCAGTGCTTGTGAGCTTCCATCACAAAGATGAGAAAGTGCAAGCAGTATTCTAAATTCTGAGTTGTGCCTATGTTTATAAAATATTCTAGATTTACAAAAGAGCTTTGACCAATAGTATCAGAAAGGGGGAAGTACATGTAAAAATTTTTACAAATGACAGACGCTCAGCCAAAAATACATGTTTTCCAAGCGTAGCACTGTTCAGGGACTGAAAAGCATCTTCAGGTCACATTGTCACAAATTCTTTTTATTGATGTTTATTGTCTATCTTTCTCTGTTCCCCTCTCCCTCTCTCTGAATATTAAAGGAAAGGCAATTCAAAACACTTGCTATGATAAATTGTTTCGTGTGAAATAAGAACTTTCTACCATTCTAAGTTTGAAAAGTCACAGCCCACAATTGTCAGTGTGTAAGTTGTGGTCTGTGTCTAGAGGCACCTTCCAATGAAGGCTGGCCATGTCAGCATGTTGGCCACTCTTGCTCTGCCCTAAAATTCTCCTTTACATTCTATTCTCGACTTACCTGTGAGAAGTTCTTCAATCTCTCTAGCTCTCTTGGGATCTCTGTGTCTTACTCTGCAAAGTGGTAGAAGCTTTATCCCATCCTCCCTCCCAGATGCAGAGTAACTTGATGAATGATATCATGGCTGTTACCGTACACTGAGACCCTTGGGCTGGGGCAGCTGCCAAAGTAATACATGTATTCCTGTTGTTCCTTTGGAGTAGAGGTAGCACAATTAATCTGGCTTTTCGCCGAATCACCCTTGAAAACGCATGTTCCCACATACTCATCCTTTTTATCCTGAACACCAGATGTGCCTCTAAGGGGTTTCTGAACAAGGCTTTGCTTTGTCTCTTCTGTTTTTATCATGATTTGACTATGCGGCACTACTTTGCCATTAATGCTCAGTGGGCGAACTGTACCTGCCCGGTGCCATCCAAATGTCAGCTGCTTCGAGGGGGGCTTTGATGACAGCCACAAGGAGAAGAGACTGAGCAGGAAACTGGTCAGGTCAATTAAGAGGTGGGAAGCATCTGTGACGACAGCAAGACTCCCAGCAATGTGCCCACCTAGGGGATAAAGAACATTACATGGGATTAAGGGCCCCAGAATGCAACTAGATTCACATACGTATTAACCATAGTTAAT
Organism: Paguma larvata; assembly: GCA_030068075.1. NCBI lineage: Eukaryota > Metazoa > Chordata > Mammalia > Carnivora > Viverridae > Paguma > Paguma larvata. Next base: position 58,613,886 of record CM057838.1, on the reverse strand, counting down.
GAAACATACCGCACACTCACAAAACTTTATCAGAGGAAGGGTCTTAATGATGATTTAATCCACCTCTTCTTCTCAACTTTACAAAAAACTATACCCAGAGAATGGATAGGATTTGAACAAATAGAAATGAATTTCAAGGTTGCAGCCATTCTTGGGAGATCAAAGGTATAGAGATTGAAAGTGTGGGTCACATCACATTTAAAAAAATCACAGGTGGACTGGGACATAAGAGTTCAGAAGATACAAAAGGGTGAGGCTGGAGATGTGTGAGCTGGATTTGAAGAGTCTTACGCTTGAGGCTGAGGACTTGAACTTTTGCCTGTAACCCAGGAGTCACAGCCCACAGCTGTGTCTGTATTTGACTTGTAATTTTACCACAGTTTTTATCACTTCCTTCTGCTCTACTAATTTATATTATCCACCTTAGTTCAAGATCCCTATTATGAATAGTAGGGGGCAGTAAAGAAAAGGGCAGGAGCCTTACATTGGGGTCCTTGAGTATAACAATAATCCAGTAAAGCATAGGAAGAAAACCCAAGCCATGGTGGTCCCACCGTGCTTTTCTGTCTGTTGGTTTGCCTTCTCTACTGCCTTTGAGTTCTCCTTAGAGAAAAGACCTCCAGCCTCCAAAATACAAGTCAGAAGAAATTCTTGTCTCTTCCTTCCCAAACAGGGCTCGTTCTTTGAGAGAAGTCTTTATTGCTGTCTCTACATCTTCCCCAAAAAAGAGCTGTTGCTGACCGATTGTCTTCCCGGCAGCTGTTTATTGCCAGTGTACCACGAGGCAATGGACCCTATCAGTCAGGAGCCCCTCCATCATCAAACCCACCTGTCTCAGCTAATGATTTTTAAAAATTACAGATATGGCTCATAATTGCAATAATCCCCACAGACTACTGGCTCTAGCTGTAGTTAATAACTGGTTTGTCAAAGTTTAATGGTCTGAAGCGAAGTAGTCTTCAAGCTTGTTACTGAGCTGTCAGTGCAAAAAATCAGAATGATTCATTAGCCAAAAAGCAACATTTTGCTAACAAATCAGCTTTTCTTCCAATTACCCTCTAATGTTGCTCTATCTGCCAAACTTGGGTCTGATAATAAAGCTGTGTTAATAATGCATTATTTCTTGCTCAGAGAATTACTACATACAGATAAATAGTCGGCCGCAATCTCAGCAACAAGCAATGGTGATGATTCCATCTGCTGGGCTCCAATCATAGCCTATGTCAAGGAAATGAAGTCCTATAGGGGTTCTTCAAAAGGCTCAACTGAATCAGGAGGCAACTGGGAGAGAAAAAGGGCTTGTTTTGGAAGAAACATACTTGTACAGAGGCCTGGGAAGTGAGAACCATTTTGCGACCATCCTTGCTACTTATAAGAATAGTCCAGAAAACTGAGCAGTCGTGCTGAATCCTATGGAGAAAACTGTTTGTAAGAGGTAGTTTCTGACTGAAACTGTGTTTGCTTCTGAAAGCATGGGGTATTACCAACAATTAACACAGTCATCCAGCCAGTATTTATTGAGTTCTTGCTGTGCATGTACAGGGATGGGGTAAACAAAGATAAACAAAGTTAAACCAATCACAGTCTCTCCCTTCAGTGATCTCATTATTGACATTCTCTGTACTGTAGACATGTACAATGGAGGAACTTTCCACAGGACAGAGGGGTAAGAATGTGCTAGAAGGGAAGGGTTTTTCAGGAAGAGGTAAGAGCAGGAACAAGAACAGAGAGAAATGAAAGAAGATGGCACCTTTGTAGAATAGCAAGAGGTGTGGAGTATTGGAGGAATAACCAGAAATGAGAATGGAAAGGTGGGGGATCCTCTTGGGAAATTATGTCATGCTGAAGAATTTGAATGGTATTCTATGGGATAAGGATATGGGATATGGATATATGGATATGGGTATGGATATGGGATAAGGATATGGGATATGGGAATCTAGTGTGATATTGAGGCATAAGGTTGGGACATGCTCAGATCTATATTTAAGAGAGACATCTTTGCCAGCCATGTGGAGGCTGACCTGCAAGGAGAAGGAGCTGGAGGTTAAGACACAACAGTGATAGCCAAGAAAATGCCATGAAGGCATGAAGTAAGACAGGAGCACTCATTTATGGATTATGGCAAGGTGTAGAAAGCAATGCACTGATAAGATAGGAGAGGCACTAAGGACTACATTATGGAAACACACTCTTCTTGTGTGTTCCTGTGAGGTGACAGGACAAGAGGTGAGAGGGAGCCAATGGGCCTGGGTCTCATATTCACCTCAGCTCCAGAAAGTGTGCGTTACGTACACGTAACATCTTGTGTGGAGAACAGAGACATACTGACAGCATCGTAAGAAGCAAATGTCTCTCTGACAACATCAGCCTGTGTCCCATTACTGGATGATACCCCTGTATGCTATTCATATTTCTAAAATCATTAACTGTCTTATGAATGGCATTATCATACTATATAACATGGTATATCAAAGACACATGGAGTTATTATTTAACAAGTAATTAAAACACACCACAGTGTACATGGGTACATTTCTTTTTTTTTTTTAATTTTTTTAACGTTTATTTATTTTTGAGAGACAGAGAGACAGAGCATGAGCAGGGGAGGGGCAGAGAGAGAGGGAGACACAGAATCCGAAGCAGGCTCCAGGCTCTGAGCCATCAGCACAGAGCCTGATGCGGGACTCGAACTCACAGACCGTAAGATCATGACCTGAGCTGAAGTCGGCCGCTTAACTGACTGAGCCACCCAGGCGCCCTGTTTTGACATTTCTTAAATTTTTAATACCAAGAACCTCAAAAAATATAAGTAGCCTAAGGCTCTGAGACACCTTGCCTATAGTATGAAGCCAGCGGCCTTATCAGTAAAGCTTGTGGGTATCAACCCCCCCCCCCCAGCTATAGCTTTCTCTAAGAGAACTTTTGTACTCTGAAATACTTACTATCTTCCCCAGCCAGCTCCCAGCTGTTTTCCTATTTACAATCTCTGCATTCTCCATCACTCTTTACACTCTAAACAATCCTGCATCAGGGAGTCTCTCTCTGACCATCCTCAATTGCCTCCAGTAATAGCCATACTTGAGCTGATTTTGGTGAGGTCTCAGTGTCTGTACATCTGCCTTTTCAAATAGGGATACATGTGTACATGTGCACGTTAGGGTCTTTCCGTAAATAGTAATTTTCACAAGCAGTCAGAAAGAGTCCCAATTCAACAGGCTCAAAGGCTCGTGAGGAGTGGACACGCTAAGCTTGTAGCCTTTCTAAATTCCTTCCTCCAATCTGCTCCATGGCCAGTTCTTTCTCTAAATACAGCCCTATGACCTGGTTCTCCCCCGTTCTAAATGTCAGCTGATTCCACAAGGCCTATAGAATTAATCCGGATTCCCCATCCAGGCTTCACACTCTTTCTTGAATCCCCAACTCCCATTCTAGTTTTATTCTCCACTCACTGTGTTTTATCTTACATTGCTGACTTAGATAGATTCTTAGATAGGTTCAGTGGTCAATCATAAATGCCTAACTCAAACTAGCTTCAACAACAACAACCAAATGATAACTTCTTGGCTCAAATAACTGAGAACAAATCAGGGTGGGATTTGATCTAGTGCAGCCTAATCCTAAGGTTCAAATAATGTTTGGAGGGACTCTGCTCTGTCTCTAACTATTGTTATTTATTGTTCTACTGAAGACAGACTACTTGACCCTTAGCAAGAAAGGTTAGCCTCTGCAAGCTCAAGGTTTATGTCATTACAGCATAGTATTTGCCGAGGATAGAGAGAGTCCCCCCTCCCCTCACCATCTATCCTCCCTATAAAAAGACCCAGAGACTCTGAATAATCCAGGGTGGAATCTCATACCCAGCTTTGCCTGTGAGCATGAAGTTTTTGGTCCTGGAGGACCAGAAATGGCATTAGTACAGTGAGTAGGAGGAAGCTTCCTGAACAGGCAATATCTGACCACTACAGTGGCATCAAGAATCACTTGAATTGCTTTCTTTTTTTCTTTTAATTTTTTAAAATGTATATTTATTTATTTTTAAAATTTTGTTTATTTTTATTAATAATTTATTGTCAAATTGGTTTCCATATAACACCCAGTGATCATCCCAACAAGTGCCCTCCTCTGTGCCCGTCACCCACTCTCCCCCCTCCTATTTATTTTTGAGAGAGAGTCTGTGTGTGAGCGAGCAAGGGAGGGGCAGAGAGAGAGAGAGAGAGAGACAGAGACAGAGAATCTGAAGCAGGCTCCTTGCTGTCAGCACAAAGCCCAATGCAGGGTTCAAACCCAAGAACTGTGAGATCATGACCTCAGCCAAAATCAGATTCTCAACTGACTGGGCCACCCAGGTGCCCCTCACTTGAATTGCTTTCTAAGAATACAGATTTCCTGTCTTTTTGAGACCTACCCACTTAAAATCTTTCCAGGCAAGCCTGATATTTACTACCTCCTGGGCCACAGCAACAGTCAGGGACCTCTCTCTGAAAGGCCTTTTTTTTTATCTCCCTCTTTTAGCCACCCCTCAATTCCTACACGAATTTCAAGCCCTGTCTCAAATCCTGTATCTTGTATGAGGACCTCCTAGATTCTCAAAAGTAACCTGAGAATAACAATTGCTTTGTCTGACCTGATCAAGAATGGCTTTAGGGAGGAGGTGAGGTCTGATTGGGGTCTTGAATGATGAGCAGGGTTTTGATGATTGTGAGGAATGAGGACAGGCCTTTTCCATTGAAATAAAAAGACATAAGCAAAAGCTACAGAGACTTTAAGATGCAACGAGTATTTTGCTTAAGATGAATAAATAGCTGAAACAGAAGAGTCGTGTAGTGAAGCAGTAAAAGATTAATAGTCAGTTTGGCAGCCAGATGGTGGAATGACTTGAAAGTCAAAGTAAGAATCTTTCATTTTGTCCAGAGTGCCAGAGCTTTCGAACATACTGATCTCTTTTCACGTGGGGCAGCTGAGTGGGACCTCACACAGAGGAAGCCTCTGCAGCAGCCTCTTCCTTCTAGAACACCCTTATGGGTATGCCCCAGTCGTCAGTAAAATTTCCTGCACTCGCCAGGATGGGGAGAGGTGTGTGAAGCACTGAATTAGGCAAAGAGGAACCACTGAAGAAATTTGAAGCCAAAATTAACATGACGAGAGCAATATGTTAGGAAAATTAGCTCAAAATCAATGCAGCTCAAATTCCAAATGATTCTGTGAGTATCCATTTAATTCCTTTACTGACAACATCACTTTCTTCTGTCTAAACCGAAGCCAGATTACTCATAGATGAATTAATTATTAATGAGAGGGAAGAGGGAGATGGATTTGTTCATCCAAGCGAATAATTTTTCTTCCTTCCTCTCCTAGAAATAACATTTTAAAGCAGAATGCTGGAGTATAGGAAAGGTATGGGAGAAAAGTGAATTTAATGAATGGGAGACCATCTCATTTCAGACTGTGATCAGACATCAACTGGGGAGAAGATGCCATCTGTTCTCTACATCTACATGGATTCAGGGGAAAGCAGAGGAAGAAAGTAATGGAGAAAACAAGCCAGTTTATCTAACTGAGCTGTGTTTGCATGGGGTGGTGTCAGTACTTTTTCTGGAAAGCTATGAATTTCCAGAACATCACCTTTTAAAATCACACTTTTAAAAGTTTATTTATTTATTTTGACAGAGAAAGAGAAAGAGAAAGGGAGAGAGAGAGAGAGAGAAAGAAAACACCTATGTAATCTGGGGAGGAGCACAGAGAGAGGGAAAAAGAAAATCCCAAGCAGACTCTGCACCATCAACACAGAGCCCGACGCAGGGCTCAATCCCACAACTCTGGGACCATGACCTAAGCCAATATCAAGAGTCAGTCGTTGGGGCACCTGGGTGGCTCAGTTGGTTAAGTGGCCGACTTCAGCTCAGGTCATGATCTCACCATCTGTGAGTTCGAGCCCCGCATTGGGCTCCGTGCTGATGGCTCAGAGCCTGGAGCCTGCTTCAGATTCTGTGTCTCCCTCTCTCTCTGCCCCTCCCCTGCTCACACTCTGTCTCTATGTCTCTCAAAAATAAATAAAAAAATGTTAAAAAGAAAAAGTCAGTTGTTCAACCGACTGAGCCACCCAGGCACCCCTCAAATCACAGTTTGAATGGATTCTGTCTCTTAGATTTTCCATTTTTCCATCTCTTACATAAGCAATAGAATATTGTCCATAATCTTATGAATTTGAATAATTAAAAAAGAATACACCTCTTGCATAAGTGTCAGTGGCTTTTCCAAGTGAATTTTCTAATGGGAACTACTAAAAGTTAATTCTCTGCAACCTCATCAAGCTATTAAGTTGGTTCCTTCAAAAGACTTATTGTGGCTCTAGAAATTGTGTGGTATCAATTAATTTTATAATCTTTGACTAGAAAATTATTTGCCAGCCCTGGATTTGCCTTGGACAGGATGAGTCTAAGTTCTTTTCCAGTTTTCAAAAGTATAAAAGTCTGAGAAAGGGGCACCTGAATGGCTCAGTCGGGTAAGTGTCCAACTCTTACTTCCAGCTCAGGTCATGATCTCGTGGTTTGTGAGTTCGAGTCGTGTGCTGTGCTGACAGAATGGAGCCTGCTCTGGATTTTCTCTCTCTCCCTTTCTCTCGGCCCCTACCCACTCAGCACTTTATCTCTCAAAATAAATAAATAAATTTTTTAAAAAGTCTGAGGAAAAAAAAAGTGATGCCTGGGTGGTTCAGTTGGGTAAGCTTTGGCTTTGGCTCAGGTCATGATCTCATGAGTTCAAGCCTCAGTGTCAGCTCTTGTTGTCAGCGCAGAGCCCGCTTCAGATCCTCTGTTCCGTTGTCTTTCTGCCCCTCCCCAAATTGTGCCTCTCTCTCTCAAAAATAAATAAACATTTAAAAAACAAATTAAAGTCTGAATATGAGTACAAAGGCCATCAGACTCCAAGGGTTTAAGAAACCAATTAATTCTGACTGCTAGCTATGATAGTGCAAAAGACAAACAAAAAGTTAACAGGTTCTGTTTTCCTCCAGTCTCAAATTATCATTAATTTGGCCCTCCTTTTGTGTAATAGAAAATGAAGCAAAAAAATTGGTAAGTGTATAGCAGGTAATAGTGGTAATGGGATAGTAGTCATAGATTATGATACTGTATCCCTGGTAGGCTCTAGTATTCCTTTTACATTTTTCGAAAAACAAAAACAAAAACAAAAACAAAAATAATATATAAATTTAAATAATTTAAAATGAATAAACATCAAATGAAATAAATAATAAAGTCAAAACTTTAAGACTGAGAAGTACATAGCTAAACATAATTTTATTATTAATAAAAATACAGGATAAAAATAATCAGAGAAGGATATAAATCAAGATATTAAAATATGCGATAAGACTACAACCTTGAAGAAAAATGGAGGAAGTAACAAATATTTTTAAAGGCAAAATTATTAATTAAAAATAAAGGAAAAATTTAGATAATATGTTCAATAATTATATATCAATAAATTAGGCATCTTCCAAGTTAAATCAAGGAAAAGGAAATATAAAAACAATATTAAAATGAGAAAGTAGCTAGAATAAATAAGAAACTATTAATATGAAATTGTCATGTTCCATTGTATGATAATAAATTGGAAAATTTCAATGAGATGGCTGACTTTGGAAAACACAAAAGACCCAAACTTACTCATGAAGTTGAAATTTTGAGTACATCAATAAATGAGGAAGAAGCAATAAATAAAAGTCTCCAAAGCTAGACAATTTACCAGGGAGTTCTTAAAAAGGAAGAGATTATTGCATTGTTACAAAAATGGTTTCCATTTTCTTATAAAAAGTATCATTAAAACTAAACCTTTCATTTTAATATGTGTAACTCTAATTCAAAAACTTAGAAAAATAGCTCCACAGCAAAAAACTGTAGTTAAATTTCAATCACGAATAAAGATAAAAAAAATCCTAATGATAATGCGAGTGGCCCAGATGGAGCAATGCATTGAGAGAAGGGTACACCACAGTCCATTTGAAAGGTACTGAATGAGAGCATATGAACATGAGCCCCAGAATTCAGTCTGCCTGACCACTTACAAGGTGTGGTACTCGAGTAGAGACCTTTACTATTTGTGTTTCAAGTTCCTCATCTACATAGTGCAAGTAATAATAGGACCTACCTCTCAGGGATTTCGACAGGATTAAGTAAAGTAACAGGATAGAAAGCATTCACCACAGTTTCGGGCATATAGTAAGCATTAAATAAATATTAGTTATTATCATCATAACGCCAGAAATGCACATTGTTTTATATTAGGAAATCTCTGAATATAATACCAACATTGGTATAATACCAATACCACGTTGAACGACAATGTGTCAAAAAATTTTTAACAATATGTTTAAAAGAAAAGATACTTCATAGAAGTCAACAAGCATCCTCGATTATTTGTTTATCATCTAAAAACTAGGGGGAAAAGATCCCACTTCATTAACATAGTGAAAATACTTAAACTCTCAGGAAATATTTCACTTAATAGTTAAATAGTTAACCATAAGATTTGGTTTAGTATAATATATTATTTAACATGGTAAAAATATGAAACATATTTTGAAAAAAACATACTGAAAAAAAGAGAAATATAGGGTTTTTTTTGCACAAGAAAGTTTTATCTCCTGGGAGGGTAAAGATGGATGAGTGAGGAACAAGGAAAATGGGCTGAGATACATTTAGAAACAAAATAATTCAAATACACTGTTGAGTATAAAATGAACACGCAAAATGGAAAACTCTCCAGAATACAACAAGGAACCATCCAGAAAAGAGGACATGAGAAAAGGAAGACTCCACTCACCTCTGGGAATAATAAACCAAACATATCTAAATAACCCTAGCGAGAAATAGACTGTTCCTATACTGTAACAAACAAATTAGGAAACTAAATAAAATTGCAGAACATTGATGAGAGACAGAGTATTTTGATAAGTGGAGAAATGCCACATTCCTGTAGGAGAAAGCTGAGTACTTTTAAAAGATCTGTGTTTCCAAATCAACTGACATACCAGTAAAATCATAATTTGATTTTGGAGGGAACAGAATACAATGGTTACTGTGTTTTATTAGAATAATAAACAGAAATGAGTAGCCTTTTCCTTTTTGCTGTTAAACAGGAATAATGAAGAACAACAGACATTATAACATAAATGTACGTTAATTAAATATGTTACTACTGACAAGAGAATAGCAATACAGATCAATGAAACACGTCAGAACCAAACCTTGTTCTTTCTAAAATATCTATCAGTGATGAAAGAAACATCAAAAATCAATGGAAGGAGTAATTAATTATTCCATAAATAATGCTCAAAACTTTATTAACTATTTAGAAAAAGAATTCTTAGTCCTTAGAGCATATCTAATCTCACATTGATTTGAAATTACCTGCAAAAAATTGAACACAACAAAATGGTATTTGTCTCCTCGGTAGATAGGGACCAAAGCACTAAAATACTGAAAGAGCAATAAAAGAAATTAGCTCAAAATGGAATGTTTCATACAATTACATATATAAAAAATTAAAACTTATCCACATCAAACCAAAAATTAAAAAGTAAACGAAAACCGGAAAAGTACTTATAACTAATATATCAATATCCTAACAATATAAAGAGCTCTCAGAGGTCAACATAGAGCATTATAAATTATCTAAGAAACAAATGATCGGGAAACATTAAGAGGCAAGCAGGAAATGTATCAACAAGGTAAAATATAGATTACTAAGAAGCATGCAAAAACATTCTAATGGCAACAAAGAAATGAATATTAAAATAAAGCATATTCGCCTATACATTAATAAAGATTTTTAAAAGATTAAAATAAGTTTGGGGAACCAGGGTGGCTCAGTCAGTTAAGCATCCAACCTGATTTCAGCTCAGGTCATGGTCTCACAGTTCTTGGGATTGAGCCCCATGCCAGGCCCCACACTGACAGCACAGAGCCCGCTTGGGATTGTCTCTCTCCCTTTCTGTATGCTCCACCCCTGTTGCCACATGTTCTCTCTCTTTCTCTCTCAAAATAAATAAATAAACATTTTTTTAATTAAAAGATTAAGAGGTTCCTGAGTGGCTCAATCAGTGAAGGGTCTGACTCTTGGTTTCAGCTCAGGTCATGACCTCAGTTTGTAAGTTTGAGCCCCACATTTGGCTCCTCAGGGGCAGTATGGAGCCTGCTTAGAATTCTCATTCTCTCTCTCTCTCTCTCTCTTCTCCTTCTCCCTCTCTCTACCTCTCCTCAACCTGTTTTCTCTCTCTCAAAGTAAATAAATAAACTAAAAAAAATAAATAAAAAATTAAAATAAGTTCTGGTAAAGATTTGGACAGTCACTCTTACGTACAGCAGGCAGACATATGAATTGTTTTAAGCTTTCTGGGTAGCAGTTTGGCAATATGCATCAAGAAGTAATAAAAATATTTATACCCTGCAATCAATTTTTCCACTTTTAAGAGTTTCTTTCAAGGGATTAACCAGAAAGGCAGGCAGAGTTTTATTCACAAGTTTTTATTGCAGCATTGTCCATAGCAGGAAAAAAAAAAAAAAAAAAAACTCCTTAAATTTCTAACAATAGAGACATGGTTATGTAAATTACAGTGGAGTGTATTATAGAATATTGTTCAGGCAAAGAAATGTTTCTGAAGGATATTTGATGGCGTGGTCGAAAGCATTCAGTATGCCCTCGGTTATATTTTAAAAACTGAGTTATGAATAGAAAAATATATTGTATAAAAATACTCCACAGTGTTATTAGAGGTTATTACTCAAATGTGGGATGGTAATGAATTTTATTTTGTTTCCTAATATTTTCCTACTTATCTACGAGGAGCATATTCTTACTCCATACTTACAGAAAATATGAAATCTTTCTTAGGTAACCCTCCCACAATGATGTGGGGTTTTGTCTGTTTGCCTGTTTAATCAGAGAACTCTTTTTGAATCATACTCACCCACGGCCTCTGCAATCATGAAAACGAAGCATATTCCTGAAGCAGCACAGAGTTTCCACTTGGCATAGACTTGCTCGTTTGCTCTGTTCTCTGTGGCCTTGGAGCTGCTATGGCAGTGATAGATGGCTCCTGAGTCCAGCTCCTCTGGCTTCTCTCCAGGACATTGATTTTTATTCAAGGATTTCTGCTGGAGTTCCACACTATGGATGAGTTTGACAGAAGCAAGAAGTGAACATGGTTGCAAACAAATACCTCGCTGACAGCCCTACCCATTCTCAGAACGGATAGGACATTTGCTAACTAGGTAGGAAGTTCCAGTTCACGGCTCCTTCTACAAGGAATATCAAGTGTAAGGAACAAGCAAGAAATTTCCTTCCAAAGTCTCGACTACCAAAGGTTTAGTTTTTTATACAGCCAAGCTATACCAGTAGTCATTAAGAGATGTTAAAGGAACAGAAGAAACAAAGCAGACACAGTTTGATGCATTTCCTTATGTATTACTGCACTTCGAAGAGAATTTAGACCCTGTGTTACAAATTTTCAAAAGAGGGGTGTGCAGAGCAGTGTTAGATACCTGCGTATGAGCCAGCCTGATGATTCAAATACTATCACATGCCAAAACTCTTCCTTTCTTCCCCACACCAACGCTGTTAATAGATCACAGCACTTTCTCCTGCTGAGTCCATGTGGACCCCCACAATCCTTCTTACACAGCTTTGCAGACACTCTCTACCAATATATCAAAGCTATATTGGGAGTTGAACCTACTTATACTTCCTAAGGCAGACAGTATGTGTCAATTCTTCTTCAATATAAAGTATTGTTTACAGCCTGGAATAGAATTCTAGAATTTCATAGATGGAAATACTATAGCTACCATTCAGTCAATCCCACAGTTTGTTTGTTTTTTTAATATAATTTATTGTCAAACCGGCTAACATACAGTGTGTAAAGTGTGGTCTTGGTTTTTGGGGTAGATTCCCATGGTTCATCACTTACATACAACACTCAGGGCTCATCCCAACGAGTGCCCTCCTCAATTCCTATCAACCATTCTCCCCTCTCTCCCAACCCCCCATCCACCCTCAGTTTGTTCTCAGCCCACAAATTGTACCCCAGCCGATAGTTTCAGAGGCTGTGTGGTATGATGGGCAGTGACTGGGTGAGGGAAGGTGCGGCTACTTTAAATAGAGTGGTAGGGGTGCCTGGGTGGCTCAGTCGGTTGAGCATCTGACTTCAGCTCAGGTCATGATCTCACAGGTCTGTGGGTTCGAGCCCCGTGTCGTGGTCGGTGCTGACAGCTCAGAGCCTGAAACCTGCTTCAGATTCTGTGTCTCCCTCTCTCTGCCCCTCCCCTACTCACACTCCGTCTCTTTCTCTCAAAAATAAATAAACATGAAAAAAAATTTAAATAGAGTGGTAATGGGGAGGCACCTCTGCAGAGATACTGCCACAGTGAGTTCAAGGGTAACTGAGAGTAGACCTACATGAAAGAGAAACATCACAAGTGGAGGGTGTTTCTGGTGCAAGAGCACAAAGGCAAGAAACAGATCATCTCGTTCAAAAGCTTGCCTTGACAGAAAGGGAACTACCTACATGGCCACTGTGGCGTAAAGAAAGCGTAACATTGGATGACATAAGAGAAGTAGGCAGATGTTAGCTCATGCAGAACTCTGTGGGCCATTAAAAAGGATATGCTTTTCTTCAAATTCTACAGGGAGGAATTTGGAAAGTTTTGAGCAGGGAAATAACATTAGGTGGTTCACATTTCTAAAATGATCACTTTGGGTGATGCTTGGAAGGCTTGACTATAAAGAGGCAAAAAAACATGAGACCATGTTTGGCTGAAGCAGAGATGCTAAAAATTTGGACCAGTGCGGTGACAAAGTAAAATGGAAAGAAGTAGCCATATTTGAGGGATATTTGCGAGGTAGATTGCATAGGACAATCAATAACCTTAGTTAAGGGGGGATGAGAAGACGGAGGGGCTGGGGGATGGCTCATGGATTTCTGGTTACAACAGTTAGGATAAGGGCATGCTGGTTTCCAAGATGGGCTGAGTGGCTGGATATACAGCAAGGGGGCTGAGAATTTGGGCTCTTATATCCCATTGCTAAGTCGACTCCCAGCTTTGCCACTCACTAATTGTATGCCTGTAAGAAAATGACTTAACCTCTCTGTGCCTCAATTTCCTCGCTGCGAAATGGGGATAGTGATAACACCTCTCTCACAGGGTAGCTGTGAGAGTTTAGCTAATTCATAAAAATGCTTCAGAGTGTGTTTGAATGAGGTAAATGCACAAAAACAAATGTGAATTTTTAAGTTAGTCTACCATTTTCAAAAACCACATTTCATGGTTATCATTGCTCTTCAGAAAGAATGAAGCGAGTTTTACTGTGAAATAACTTTTAGGCTAAGCATTTTTATAACAGAGCTTGAATAAACAAAAAGCAAGCTTTTCTTTTGTTTCCCCTTTGTCCACATCTATCATTATAGATTCTACTCCAATGACAATAAAGCACACAAATCATCACTTTTGTGTTGACTGACCTTGGGAGTTGACCCTCAAATCCTAAGGAGAGAATAAATGTCCAAGAAGAAGAAAACATTTTTAAGTCCCTTAGCTGTTCCTGGCCTGTTTTCCCTTATCAACCACTTTGCTCTGTCTGAGTCCTAAGTATTCAGTGCCTGGGACCTTGTCTTGAATACAGTAAATATCAGTATATATTTGCTAAGATTATATTTGATGCAATGTTTGTGAAATATATGAGTGATGTGAAGAAGTGTTGTGAGGGGAAAGAGCTAGAGGGAGTGGGAAATAGAAATGTTTGCAGAATCAGATGTAATTTATTGTCCCAGAACAGGAATTCAATTATCCTCTCCTTTTTGAAACAGCTTTATTAAAGTATAATTCATATACTTCACATACGACCCACTTAATGTATACAACTTAATGGGTTTTAGCATATTTGCAGAGTTGTACGACCATCACCATAACAACTTAGAACATTTCCGTCATCCCAGGAGGAAACTTTGTACCCATTAGCACTAATTCCCCAGTCTCCCAATCTCCTTACATACAACCCTACCCTAAGCAACCACTAATTTGCTTTCTACCTCCATAAATTTGCCTATTCTGGACATTTCATATAAATGGAATCATACAACCCGTGGTTTCTATGAATGACTTCTTTCACTTAGCATAATGTTTTCAAGGTTTATCCATGTTTCAGCAGCTATCAATACATCAGTACTTTACTGCTTTTTATTTTCAAATAATACTCTGTTACATGGATATACAACCTTTTCCTTAATCATCTGATGGGTATTTAGGTGGTTTTTATTTGGGGTTTTTATTTTATTCATAATAATGAATAATACTGCTACAAAAATTTGTATATAGGCTTTTGTGGAAGTATGTTTTCATTTTTATTGAATAAATACCTAGCAGTAGAATTCCTGGTTCATAAGGAAACTCTATGTTTAACATCTTATAGAAATTGCCAGAATGTTTTCCATTGTACCATTATACATTCCCACACTCAATATTTGAGAGCTCTCATTTCTCTATATCCTCGCCAACACTTGTTTTTGGTTTTTTGACTACAACCATCCTAGTGGGTATGAGGTGCTATCTCGTTGTGGTCTTCACTTGCATTTCCCTGATGACTAATGACCTTGAACATCTTTATTACACATTTGTATGTTTTCTTGGAGAAATGTCTATCCAACGCCTATTTTTAAATTGGCCAATTTATCTTTTTATTATTGAATTATAATTGTCCTTTATATATTCCGATACATGTCCCTTATCACAAACATAATTTGTAAATATTTCCTCTCAATTTGTGGCTCATATATTCATTTTCTTCATTGAATTGTTTGCAGAACAAAAGAATTTAATTTTGATGCTCTGTAATTTATCTATTTTTTTTGTCACTTTTGTTTTTGGTGCCATATTAAGAAACCATAGCCTAACCCAAGATCATAAGGTTTTATTCCTGTGTTTTCTTTTAAGAGTTTTATAGTTTTAGCTCTCACATTTAGCTGAGTACCATTTGTTGTAGCTTTGTATTAACTTTTGAAATCAGGAAGTGATTTCAAAATGTTTTTTTTCTCAAGTGTGTTTCACTTTTTCTAGGCCCCTTTTGTTTCCATATGAATTGTAGGATTCGCTTGTCAATTTCTTCAAAAGGCAGCTGAGATTTTAGTACTGATTGCACTGAACCTCTACATTACTTTGGAGAATATTGCCATCTTAAAATTGTCTTTCAATACACAAACATGGGATATCTTTTCATTGACCTAATAAAGATCTAAATCTTCTTTAATTTCAGTGTTCTGTTATTTTCAGTGTACAAGTTTTGTACTTTGTAAAATTTATTCTTAAGTATTTTATTCTTTTTCGTGCTATTGTATATTGAATTGGTTTCTTAATTGTATCTTCAGATTAGTCATTGCTACCATATAAAAATACAATTTATTATTTGGATATTTATCTTGCCACCTGAAGCTTTACTGAATTTGTTCATTAGCTCTGAAGGTTTTTAGAGGATCCCTTAGGATTTTTATAGACTAGTTGATGTTGTCTGCACCCAGTGTTAATTTTATGTCTTCCTTTCCAATCTGGATACCTTTTATTCTCATTTTTATTTCTGTCTTGCCTGTTTTCCCTGGTTAGAACACTCAGTAAAATGCTGAGTAGAAGTGGTGACAATGGGCATCCTTGTCTTGTTCCTGATATTAGGCGAACACTTTCAGGCCTTTACCACTAAGTATAATGTTAGCTTCAGATTTTCCATAGATGTTTTTTATCATGTTGAAGAAATTCCCTCCTATTCCTTGTTTGGTGAACATCACCATAATGAAAGGTTGTAGAATTTTGTTAAATGCTTTTTCTGCATCTAATGAGATAATCATATTGTGGTTTTTGTCCTTTATTCTATTAATATGGTGTATTACTTTGATTATATTTCAAATGTTAAATCACGAATGCATTACTGGGATAAATATGACTTTGCCATGGTTTATAATTTTTTTATTTCTTGCTGTGTTTAGTTTGTTAGTATTGGGGGGAGGGATTTTTGAATCTATATTTATAAGGTATATTGACCCATAGTTTTATTCCTTGTGATAGCTTCTTGTTTTGCTAACAGTGAAATATTGAAATATAGAATGAATTGGAAAATGTTCATTCTTTTTTTATTTGTTGGAAGAATTTGTGAAGAATTGGTATTAATTATGCTTTTTATGTTTGGTAAAAACCACCAGTGGAGACAGCTGGGTTTCGGATTTTCCTTGCCTCAAATTTCCTTATTACTATTTCATTCTTTTTATTTATTATAGATCCACACAGATTTTCTATTTTCTCTTGAATTAGTTTGGTAGTTTGTATCTCTGTATAAATTTAACATTTAATTAATATTATATACATTTTATATATGCACTTTATATCAGTAAGAGAAAATACTTTATATCAGAAGAGTAAATACACTATCTTTTATAATTACCTTTATTGATGCTATTTGTTTTTTGTGTGTTGATTCAAGTTTATGGTGTCTTATTTTCAGCTTGAAAATTTTTCTTTACTATTTATTGAAGTGTGAGTCTACTAGCAAAAACATTTCTGTTTTTATTCACCTGGGAATATCTTCATTTCACCTTCATTTTAGAAGATAGTTTTGCCAGATATAAGGTGATTTATTGATAGTTAGCTCTTGTTGTCAGTTTCTTTTAGCCCTTTAAATATGTCATTCCAGCATCTTCCAGCTCCTTTGTTTTTGCTAGAAGTCAGCTGTTAATCTTACTGAGATGCTCTTAAACATGATGATTCTTAATTTCTCTCTTGCTGCTTTCAAGATTTTCTCTTTGTGTTTTGCTTTCAGTATTTTCACTATGATACATCAGAGTAGATCCATTTTTCCTTAATTCTTCTTAGAGTCTATTGACCATTGTGGATGTGTGGATTAATATTGTCACCAAATTTTGGGAAATTCCAACTATCATTTCTTTAAATGTTTTTCTCCTTTTTTTCCTCTCCTTCTCATACTCCTGATATCCTTATGTTAGGGCATTTAATGATTTGCTACATTTCCCTGAGGTTTTGTTACTTTTCTCTCCTTATTTTTTCTCTCTGTTCTTTATATTGCATATCTGTTGATCTATCCTCAAGTTCACTGATTCTTCTGCCAGCTCTTATCTACTGCTGAGCTCCTTTGACAATTTTTTTATTCTATTTACTGTCCCTTTCTCTTTTTTTAATATAATTTACTGTCAAGTTAGCTAACATACAGTGTGTACACTGTGCTCTTGGCTTTGGGAGTAGAATCCCATGGTTCATTGCTTACATACAACACCCAGGGCTCATCCCAACAAGTGCCCTCCTCAATGCCCATCACCCATTTTCCCCTTCCCTCCTGCCCCTCCATTATCCCTCAGTTTGTTCTCTGTATTTAAGAGTCTCTTATGGTTTGCCCTCCCTCTGTTTGAAACTATTTTTCCCCTTCTCTTCCCCCATGGTCTTCTTTTAGGTTTCTGAAGTTCCACACAATGAGTGAAAACATATGATATCTGTCTTTCTCTGACTGACTTATTTTACTTAGCATAATACCCTCCAGTTCCATCCACATTATTTCAAATGGCAAGATTTTATTCTTTCTCATTGCCAAGTAGTATTCTATTGTATGCGTATACCACATCTTCCTTATCCATTCACCAGTTGATGGACATTTGGGCTCTTTCCATAATTTGGCTATTGTTGATAGCACTGCGTTTTCAACTTCAGAATTTCCATTTGGTTCTTTTTTATATAATTTCTCTCCTTTTATTGACATTCTCTCTTTGATGAAACATTGCATCATACCTCTCTTTAATTCTTTAAACATGATTATTTCATTTAGTTCCTTAATCATATTTATAATGACTACTCTGAAATCTTTGAATGCTAAGTCCAAAATCTGGACCCTTTCAAAGGCAGTTTCTATTACCTGCTCCTTTATGGATTATTCTTCACTATTTCTTTGAAGGCCTTATAATATTTTGCCTAAAATTGGATGTTTTAGATAATACACTGTAGCAATTCTGGATATTGATCTCCTGTGGGCCTATTGTTGCTGCTTTTTACTTGTTTGCTTTTTTATTTGTTTAGGAATGACTTGTCTAATTAAGTGGAATCTATTTCCTCAGATGTTCCCTGCATGTACGGTTCTGTTATCATTTGCAAGAGGCTGCAGCCTTAGGCATGCACACAGTCATCTTGACCTCCTGCTCCCCACCCCAGCCCAGGGATGCTGATCTTTTTAATCATGTTTGCTGTGACTATCTCTTTCCATGGTCTCACTGTTAAGTTTCTGGATGCTCTGCCTAAATGAGTATCATATCTAATAGTTGACCTATTTAATCATTTATTGATTAGTGTTTTCAACAATGCCCTGAGGCATAAATTGCTCCACAATCCAATCCAATTAAAACTGGACCATGTGTTAGCCTGCTTAAGCTGCTATAACAAAACAACACAGGTTGGGTAGCTTAAACAACAGAAATTTATTTTCTCATGGTCTGAAAGTCCATGATTAAAGTACTGGAAAATTCAGTTTCTGGCAAAAGCTCTCTTCCTGGTCTATAGATAGCTACCTTGCTGCATACTCACACAGTGGAGAGAGAGAGAGAGAGAGAGAGAGAAAGAGAGAGAGAGAGAGATCTCTGGTGTCTCTTCCTCTTTTATGAGGACAGCAGTTCTACCATATCAGAGCTCCATCCTAATGACTTAATTTCATCTTAATCACCTTTTAAAGATCTTGTCTCCAGGATAGTCACATGGGAGTTCAAGCTTCAACATATGAATTTGGGGGATGGGAGGAGACACAAATATTCAGTCCATAGCAGGCTCCTTTATGGTGGGGGGGGGGGGCATTATTTGAGGCCATAGGAAGGAGAATGAAGACCAACCAAAAGCTGACACAAAGCTCCCAGACATGTAAGCAAAGCCATCTTGGATCTGGTGTCTGGTTCAGACACCAGCAGAATACAGCCCCATAAGCAAACCTCACTGACCTCATATGGAGACTTGAGGAAATCCTGACTCACAGAACTATGAATAATAAAATAATCGTTGAGGAAATCAAGGTCCATGTGACATCAGGAGGAAATAGATTAAGGATTCAGAGGGCACAAGATGAAAGTGTGTGTGCAGGAGATGTGGAGGAGGCAGAAGACACTAAATTCACAAACAGGAGGCATAGATCCAGATTCCAATTCTGTCATAATTAGACATCTGACCTTAAGAAAGGCACTTTTTCTCTTTGGCATTCAGGTTTCTAACTGATAAAATCAGGGATCAGGATAAATTATCTCTCCCAGGTTTAACTGCTTTTATATGAAAAGAAAATTAAAATGAGTTTGACAGTTTTTATCATCACCATATCCTGAAAACCATACCCACTTAGGAAGTGAAAGAGACCCTGTAACTATAAATGGTTGGCTTTATTTTTGTAACAGAGTGTTAATGGTCTATTTTAATGAGAAGGGAAATAGTGTTATTTTAATAACATAAAGATGCTTTATTAATAGTGTCCATAGTGTACAATTGGTTGTCTAAAATTTCTGCCTGACCTAACATGAGGTTTTGTTATTTATGGTCTTAATAAATCACATCTAATATTATTTTCTAAGAAAAATAATTTGTATAACGTGAGATAATAGATGTGCTAGAATCTATCATATATTTTAAAGCAAAATTTTAAATATCCTATAAAAAAGTCCCTTTACCATTGTTCAAACATATGATGCCACCAAACATAATGTTACAACTCTTTAGAATATTAATTTGGTTCCACAAAACAAACAAAAACATCACACACATCATGAATGGGTATATATTCTCTTAAACTCTGTTCCTAACATGAATTCATTTCAAATTTCCATTCATTCATCTATATGTACTAAGCATGTTTCTCTCTGCTCTTCATTCAGATTGAACTCCCCAAACACACCAAACTCTTATTCTTATATGTCTATGTTTTTTCTAGGCAATTATCTCAGTCTAGAAGATGTCCCCAAATCTTATTTTCTCTTTCTTTTTTTTTTTTTTGTTTCAAGTTTTTATTTAAACTCTAGCTAGTTGGCAAATACTGTAATATTGGTTTTAGGAGTAAAATTTAGTGATCCATCACATATATATAACACCCAATGCTCATCACAAATGCCCTCCTTAACACCCATCACCCATTTAGCCCTTCCCCCCACCCACTTCCCCTCCAGTAACCCTCAGTTTGTTCTCAATAGTTAAGAGTCTTTTATGATTTGCCTCCATCTTTCTTAACTCTATTTTCTATATGGCGTTTTCCTAACCTTACTCTCTAACTCCTTTTCACTTTACAGTTCTTACTCTAGCACTTCTGAAAAGCTTTCTCTGACCCCTAAAGTCTAGTTAATACCTTTTCTTCAAGATATTCTAATTAAACACCACCAGAATGACACTTAAATGATGTTTTGTAATTGCCTATTCCCTATATGCATTCCACATTAGACTCAAAATTTCAAGAGGACAGAATTCTGAGAGTAGGAATAATTCTACCTGTTAGATATCCAGGTGTATTTAATCAACTGTAGTGAAATAAGGAGAAAATGAATAAATATACTGCATTTAGTACTGTGGAGATATTAAATGGAACTAGAACTATATAGAACATAAATTCAGCTATGTTTATTATAGTTGTATACATTTGATTGTGTTATTTTATGATTTAAAAATAATTAATCTAAAGATCAATATAATCAAAGTTCTGTCACGTAGTTTAAAAGCTTAATTTTTTTTCTAAATATAATTTAATAAAATTTACCTAGAACTTTAAAACTGAAATAATTGAATAAAAGAAAGGTAAACAGTTTAGATCGCATATGCCTATTTTTTGGAAAATAAACTACAGATGAAAAATACATTAATAAACTCTATGCTTTGTGTACTTAGGATATTTGAGGAATTAAATGCTGAATTCTTCAGGATTTGAAATATATAAATCAGTCAATAGTTAACCAAATTTTACAAAATGCCTCTGAGTTGCATAGCAAAAGTTTTCAATTTTGAAGCAGTAGGATCTAAGGGTTTATTGAATAGTCAAGACAGAAAATTGTGAAGCAGAAACAGTTATCTGTTACCTGTCTAGGGTGAAGGCATACATTTTAGTGGCTTTGTCATTCACAAGATAAGTTCTTTCAAGAAACTCCATGGTGGTCAGATGAGAGCTTCTGCTCTTTGTTGTTGTGGTGGTTGCTCCTGTTAACCTCGCTGTCCAGTTTAGGAAGCAAAACAGTTTACAATCATTCACGTACTTTCCTTGGACTATCAGCTGGTCTCATTCTCTCACCCACAGAAACTCCTTTCCTACGGAGACCTGCGGTAGAATCAGGTGAAGCGTGCCTGTGTGTGTGTATCTGTGTGTGCGCGCAGGCCCACACTTCCCATGCTATCTGATTCCATTGTGCTTCCTCAAAGGTAGAAGAGCTCAAAGGTTTCCTGCTAATTGCTGATGTAGGTGTTTGATCTTCAGAACACACCTGAGTGAACTGCAGACACCTTTCTGTGCACTAGTCTCATGTTTTCCTCTTTTTTTTTTTCCTTTCCTTTTACTGAGGGGGACCTCTCTCTCTCAACCTAAAAGCATTTCTCCTGAGACTTATTTCCAAGATGACCTCTAAGCAGCCATCAGGATTTACTTCTTCTCTCCCAGGACCATTTGGGGATTTTACTACTGAAGGGAGGACATGGGTCATTAGTTACTGAAGTCTGTAATCTGAAACAGTTCCTGGTGCAGCAGCTTTGAAGCCCTTTTGACAGGCAGGAAAAGGGCAGACTCAGCTTCTAAATAAATAACAGCCTTCAATCATACCTACAGGAACTGGAATGGTCTGTATTCTCCCTGGCCAGGGTATCCTCTGCTGAGAATAAAAGACACACTCAAGGAAACTCTATCAGGCAAACAAATGACAACTCAGGAATGGCATCTTCTGAGTTAATCCCAATAGAACTTCAACCCCCAAACTCCTAGGAACTCACATTTTATTTCATTATAAAGCACTTCCCTTTCCAAGTAAGAGAAGTGACTGTAGCCCAAGGACAACAGCCCTTTGTGGTAGGTAGCATTTGTGTGGAGGCCAAAGAACATCCAAGACTGGTACAGATGCACATGAGGGGTGGGGGTGAGTGCAGATTGGATAAGAGGGCATAAATCTCCAACCTTTGAGTCCTCATTTCCTTCTTCTTCTGTCTACACTCACTTTTTAGTAAGAAAACTCAGAGTAGGGTAGTCATGGAATAGGCCAGTTGCCCAACATCTTGGCAATCTGCCCACCATACCAAGCAGAAATCTACCACAATGGCCTAATAAAATAAATATTGTCTCTGAAGAAGAACATGGGATTCAATGGTAGTTGCAGTAGCAGGGAGAGGAGAGTCATCTTTGGCTGATAGTGAGAGCATCAGGTCTTCTACTGCATCTTCAGTGAAGCTGTACATCTTTAAGATTTCAAACAGTCTCATCCATAACATAACTTCTAAGGTCTTTTTATATGACTCCATTGCCTAACCAATCATTAACTTGGTTCTGACAGATGGAAACCAGAGAAATGACTGTAGGAGGCCATTTTTCCTTACAGGAGAAATTCTGGGTCTAGGGTTAGTAGAATAATCCAAAGTATTTCTTTTTCATCTAACCTTACTCTTAACTTTACAAAATAATAGGTTATTCTGTGGATGCAAATCAGGAAACCAGAAAAGAATTACTAATCCATCTGTGCAACACATTGACACACTTTGCACCTTGAATCATTTTTGAGTTGCTTCTAGCACATATGAGAGAAACAGAATTCAAGTGAATGAATGTCAAAAGTGAATAGGCTGAGAGTCATTAAGGATAAATGCAAGGAAGAGAAGATAAGCAATATTCAAATGCAGGAAAAAGAATATTTAGCTTATCGATATCAATGGGGAAAAATAATCTGAAAGTTTGAGATTCTGTACCATGAGTTTTTGTCGCTAACACATACATTGATGAACAGACATATTTACACCTGTTCATGATTCTGTGAGCCCTGAGATGCACTCTAGGTTGTTCATGTGAGGCAAGAATAGGGCAAGGATATATGAGAAGGGTAGGGTAGAACTGATACGAGGTAGGGTAAGGTAGAGATGAGAAAAGAGGGAATGGGGACCCAAGCAAAGAAGGACAAGAAAAAAAAATACATTCTGTGATCTCTGCTATTTATTTATAAGTTGAAATATATAAACTTGCCATTTTTATAGACTTAATATAGGCTAAAATCAGCAATTTCAAATGATTTACTTAAATATATGTGCACACATATACACACCTACAAAATGTATATGTGTACATATGTGATACATTTAAAAACAAAAAATTAAATATGCATATTTTTTAAGTATTAAGAAATTATTTTCATAATATTTGTGAATTTCCAAGTGCTACCCTTGGAAATAACTACTCACCTGTAAACCAAAATTTCTGGTGTAAGTAGCTTAAGAGCAGCAAAAAGTGGATTACAGCAAATAAAACTTTTATGTTAAAAAAAAAGTAAGTTTTCACTGCTGTAAATTTAGATGTAAATTATGACTAAGAATTGCTCGCATGTCACATTCTGTGAAATATTCACCTGTGATAACTTTGTCATCTTATAAACTCATTTGAACTACACCATTGTCCCTTCCCCCCAGTATTCTGTCAGTACAATGTTTATAAAGAATTTCCCGTCCTCTCTGACTAACCTTTGGCCCATGGTATGCACCGCCCACCAAGGACCAATGGCCCTAACCAGACTCACAAAAGTCACAAAATATGTATTTGAAAAGCAACACAGATCAAAAAAAAAAAAAAAAATCCTTTCTCGTGTTGACAGTTTTGGTGGGCATGATGCTACTTATTCCAGTTTCCTAGGCAACCAGCTTCCGAACCATCCTGAATTACAGGTTGTCCTCTCCGCCCACTCACCATCACAAGCTTGTAGCAACTGAAGGGGCAAAACGCAATTTATAGCAGTTACCTCTGGGAATAAGTTTTCTGTCAGCTACAAGAACATCACTGACATGACCAAAGAACTGGTTCAGCTCCCCAGTGCTACTGTTGTTGGCAACAATTTCTTAATAGGATTTTACAAATAGTAGCTAATACTTGTTCAAAAATAATCTACGCATGTGTCTTACACATCATTTGATATTTTACTTGCAGAAAGGGTATATTTATATAAAACCTCCATGATCAACCCTGGACACTGAAGTACTGAGTTCTCAGGGTGCCTGGGTGGCTCAGTCGATAGAGCATCTGACCTCGGCTCAGGTCATGATCTCACAGTTCATGAGTTCAAGCCCGCTGTCGGGCTCTATGCTGACAGCTCAGAGCCTGGAGCCTGCTTCAGATTCTATGTCTCCCTCTCTCTCTGCCTCTCCTCAGCTCGCATTCTCTCTCTCTCGTTCGTCTCAAAAATAAATAAGCATTAAAGAAAATTTTTTTAAATAAAGTACTGAGTTCTTGAGATTTGCATTCCCAAAATTTCAACTCATATTTCAGAAACACTTCATATTGCCATTTTTCACATGTAACTGTCTTTTAAAAAGAGACATGAAAGTGTGCTTGTTTTAAAATAATAATGTGGATTTTCATTCTGTTTGGCTTTTTTTGTGTGTGTGTGGAAAGGATATAGTAAAGTGGTTTCATGCATGGGCTTTCAAATCAGATTGACTTAGTTTCAGCTTCTGCTTTGACCACTTCATACATGTGTGACCTTGAACAAGTTACCTGGCCTCTGCGGTTTTCAGCTTCTCATCTGTAAAACGGTGCACTAATAGAGTCCCTCTTCACAGAGTCCATACGAAGAGTAAAAAAGATAACGTGTATAAAAGTTCTTAGCATAGTATATGACATTTAATCAGTTTTGTACAGGAGTGAGTTGCCATGGACTTGACCATGTTTAAGTAAAATGTCTTGGCTGTCCCTGAAAAACTGGCCCCAGTCTTAGCAGAAGGCTAAGAATCACCCACAAACAGAAGAAATCATCAAGGATGTAGAATTTATTGCAAAGAAGACCTGGGGACTTGAACCTGTTGTCAGCTATATGACTTTGGCCAAATCCCTCAAACTCTCTAGGCTCAATGTTCTCAAATAATCTGTGATTTGTGATTTCCCAAATATATTTGTGCCTCCCTCATTCTACCCACTTAGCAGTCAAGTGCAATTCAGAATGTGTCCTCCTTAAAGAGGACACAACAGGAAGAAAATGAGAACTCAATCAGTGTAATCACCTACTGAAGATTCTGGACTTCTGTATTCCCACACAGACTATAAAGATATTATTTCTAAGCTACTAGAATTTCCTTAGCAAGGTGGTTTTATGGTTCTTACTACATTGTCGGTTTTTCAAAAGTTCCATCCGGGAATGTGAAAACAGAGACATTGAAATTTTAATTGGAGTGTATTTTAAAGAACATTGTGAAAATTTCATTTTAATATAAAGTAAACATGTATAAAACACAAACCATTTCCTTATATTTCATACTTTATGTTAGAATGGACTGAAAGCCATCTGAGTTTTATTTTCTTCTTGATAAATTGAGACTGTATAACTCTTTTGCCATTTTTCTTTTTAAAAAGATTGAGTTACAGAAATGTTTCAGTGCAAATGCAGTTTGTATTTGTTAAAAAAAGAAAAACTTGATAAAATATTGACACTAAAATAATAAAAGAAATACTTTAGCTTGATAAATAGCTAAATAGCAAATAAATAATACAAAAATAAACTAGCACTGTTTTGGTAGGGAGGAGTATTGGGACTAAGTGGTTAAAATGTTTATGAAATATATATTTTATTAATTAACCCACATGTCCCACAATTCATTTTACAATCAGTCTTCAGTCTTAAACTAATTAACCCTTAAATGCACCCTCCAAAATAGACATGGTCTATTTTGTCTTGCAAACTACAAAGTAGTTGTGGGCTGGTTTCACATTCTCACAACTGTATATGTCTCTCTTTTTTATTTTATTTACTTTGGCAAGCAAAAGAGGCTTCTAATGACCAAAGCCATGATTTTGAGGCATCAGAATAAGAAAAGTATAAGAACAAATAAGAAAGGGGAAATCATGATTATTTCAATAGTTGTAGAAAAAGCATTTGACAAAATAAAACATCTGTTTATGATTAAAAACTCCAAAAAAGCAGATATGGCGGGAGTGTATCTCAACATAACAAATGCCATATGTAATATGCCTGTTAATGATAAAAAGTTGAAAGCTATTCCTTTAAGATCAGGAGCAAGACAAGGATGCTCACTCTGTCACTTTCATTCAGGATAGTATTGGAAGTCCTAGCCAGAGCAATCAGGCAAGAAAAAAGAAATAAAAGGCATTTAAATTGTAAAGAAGAAGTAAAACTGTCACTATGTGCAGAGAATATGATATTATATATAGAAAATTCTAAAGATCCCAGAAAAAAACTAATAAACAAATTCGATAAAGTTGCAGAATACAGAATCACTACACAAAAATCTACTGTATTCCTATATAGCAAAAATGAACTATCAGAAAAATAAATTTAAAAAAGCAATTCCATTTATAATTTCATCAAAAAATTAAAATACCTAGGAATAAATATAACCAAGGAGGTGAGAGACCAATATATTGAAAACTACAAGACATTAATGAAAGAAATTGAAGGAGACACAAATAAATGAAAAAATATCCCAAGCTCATGGATTAGAAGAATTAATATTGCTAAAATGTCCGTACTACCCAGTGAATCTAGTCAATGTAATCACTATCAAAATCCAATGGCATTTTTCACAGAAATAGAACAAAATATCCTAAAATTTGTATGGAAGCACAAAAGACTCCAGGTAGCTAAAGGCACTTTGAGAAAGAACAAAGCTGGAGGCATAACATAATCTAATAGAGATTAGACTCTAATATAGATTTCAAACTGTATAAATCTATAGTTATTAAAATAGCATGGTATTGGCATAAAAACAGACACAGAGATGAGTAGAACAGAATAGAGAGCCCGGAATTAAACCCACACATAATGGTCAATTAATTTACAAAAAAGGAGCCAAGAATACACAATGGAGAAAAGACAATCTCTTCAATAAATTGTTCCGAGAAAACTGGATAGCCACATGCAAAGGAATGAAAGTGGACCACTATCTGACTCAATATATAAAATTAACTCAAAATAGATTAAAGACTTGAACAAAATATCTGCAACTATAAAACTCCTAGAAGAATATATAGGCAGTAAGCTCCTTGACATAGTCTTGGAGATGATTATTTGAATCTGACACCAAAAGCAAAAGCAACAAAGTAAAATGAACAAGTGGGACTACATCACACTTAAAACCTACTGCTCAGCAAAGAAAACCATTAGCAAAATGAAAAGGTAACCTACTGAATGGGAGAAGATATTTGCAAATCATGTATCTGATAGGGAGCTAATATCCAAAATATATAAAGAAATCATGCAATTCAATAGCAAAAAATAATCATCATCATCATTTAAAAAGGGGCAGAAAGTCTTAATAGACATTTTTCCTTGGAAGACTTACAGATGGCCAATAGGTACATGAAAATATTTTTTGTATCATTAATCATCAGGAAAATGCAAATCAAAGCCACAATGAAATATCACCTCACACCTATTATGATGGTTATTATCAAAAAGATTAGAAATATCAAATGTTGGCAAGAATGTAGAGAAAAGGGAACCCTTGTACACTGTTGATGGGAATGTAAATTGGTGGAGCCACCATTGAAAAAAGTAGGGAGGTTCCTCAAGAAACCTAACTAGAACTATGGTATGATCCAGCAATTCCACTTATAGGTGTTTATCCAAAGAAAATAGGAATATTCATTCAAAAAGATATATGAACCCCCATGTTCTTTACACCATTGTTTAAGATAGCCAAAATATGGAAAAAAAAAAACAAAAGTCCACCAATGGATGAATGCATAAAGAAATTATGGTATATGTATACAATGAAATATTATTCAACCATAAAAAGAAAAGAAGGAAATCTTGCCATTTGCAACAACATGGATGGTCCTCAAGGGCATTATGCTAAGTGAAATAAGTCAGACATAGAAAGATAAATACCATGTGATCTATCCCATATATAGAATCTAAAATATGTATATATAAGTATATACATAAGTATATATATAAGTATATATATACTATCTAAGTTCATAGACACAGAGAACTCTGGTAGGTGCCAGAGGTGGGAAAAATGGGTGAACTAATTTTATTTTTTAGTTTAAATAAATTTAAAAATTTTTTAAATGAAAGCACTCTTCAGTATTCCTCCTGTTATCACCTAGTTTCTTGGAAGCTACAAAGAAATTTAATTTCTTTTGAAAAATGGCAAAGAAAAGGCAATGATATTACCAATCATTTTGGCCTATGTTTATTGTCTAGGGATACCATTTGAGAAGGTCAGGGAACTAGCTTTCTAGTTAGATTGAAGATGAATTAGAGATAATTTAGAATGTTGATGGCAAAAATGGTATATATCCTATTAGATCAGCTTGAATAAGGTGATCATCAGTGTATGACAAAAAGTTCACTGGAAAAAAACAACCAGAAAGAAAAAAATGTAGTTGAAATACTTGGGAAAATACTTTTCAAACTATCATTTCAAACCTCTATGAGGCAGAGTATTATTATGTTCTTTGGGGGCTATCAGAGGGAAAAATATATCCATCAATTGACTGCCTTTTTCAAGAGATATAAATAAATTTTAAACAAACAAACAAACAAAATCAGAGCTTTAGCATGATTCAAAGTCTGATTTCACTTAGAAGGTATCAAATGATCGCTTTGAGGCAGGCATCTCACTAAGCTCTAGAGACCAGGAGAAAAAAGACACAGTCTCAAGACGCTTAAGTTAATATATATATGTGTGTGTATGCATTTGTTAATTCATTTAGCTAAACTCAGTGCCAAGCACTGATGGAATTAATGAACTTGACAGAATCTCTTCCCGAGAGTCATTACAGATAACAATTCACTGCAACAAATTTCTCTGACAGTAGGGAGATCAGGACTAACAGCTTTAATCCCGGTGGAGTGTACATGAAGGAAAGCACTCAAGGCTACCGGGTGGTGAGTTTGCAAGCTCTTGAGGATGCTGGTCCTTAAGAGCTCTGCATTGAGAGGAGGACCCTGGTGCATGACTGGCCAGGGACCTTGGTTTCCAGAAGGGTCACTTCTCTTTCGTCTCGACTGGTCATTTTCATCAATTTTTTTTTTCTTTCTCTTGCTGATTGCTTCTTGCATCTAGTGGAGACAGACAAAGTGTCACTTAGAGGTTATTTCTGCCCATCCATCCCAATGCTGTCAGGTATCTGGCAGATTAAATTTTGCAAAAGGTTTTTAGGAGAGTTTGTGATTATGTTATCTATCTGCATTTTGTTTTCCCTGGTCCTATCTCTACTCTGTTAGAAGCAAAGGCACAGAGTTTGGAACTACAGTCTCTAATTTTCTTTTTTTTTCCTAATGTTTATTTTTATTTTTGAGAAAGAGAGAGTGTGTGTGTGAGAGTGGGGAAAGGCAGAGAGAGAGGGAGATATTGAATCTGAAGCAGGCTCCAGGCTCTGAGCTGTCAGCACAGAGCCCAACACAGGGCTTGAGCTCACGAACCACAAGATCATGACATGAACCGAAGTCAGAATCTTAACCAACAGAGCCACCTAGGCACCCCAGCATAGTATCTAATTTTCAAGGAAAGAGCTTATGGATGATTGCTCCTCAGAGTGGCTAATGAGTATTTGTCTATGACACCACTTCAGAAGGCCAGTCTATCTCTCAGTTTACATAGAAAATTTCAACCAATCTAGGTTTTGTTCTGTTTCAGGCTTCAAGACAACAATCCCATTGGTCTCTTTTATCTAATCAATAGAATCTTATTTCTGTTGTTACTGCTTTTGGACATTTCTTGGATGTTTGACACTATTATCTGAGCATTTCTATTGTGGCTGACAAACACTTGTATTGGTCTATCTGTAAAAGTACTTCCCTATTTGAATCTTTAAAAAAAAAAAAAGGTAGACTTAATAAAAACTCTCGAGAAAGTCAGGATAGAAGGAACATACTTAGGCATCATAAAAGCCATTTATGAAAAGCCCACAGCTAATATCATCCTCAATGAAGAAAAACTGAGAGCCTTCCCCTTGAGATCAGGAACACGACAGGGATGTCCACTCTCACCACTGCTATTTAACATCGTGTTGGAAGTCCTAGCATCAGCAATCAGACAAGAAAGCAAAATAAAAGGCATCAGGATAGGCAAGGATGAAGTCAAACTTTCACTTTTTGCAGACAACATGATACTTTACATGGAAAACCCAACAGAATCCACCGAAAGCCTACTAGAACTGATCCATGAATTTGGCAAAGTTGCAGGATACAAAATCAACGTACAGAAATCGGTTGCATTCCTTTACACCAACAATGAAGCAATAGAAAGAGAAATAAGGAAGCAAATCCCATTCACAATTGCACCAAAAACCATCAAATACCTAGGAATAAACCTAACCAAAGATGTAAAAGACTTTTACGTGGAAAACTATAAAAAAACTTATGAAGGAAATTGAGGAAGACACAAGGAAATGGAAAAACATCCCATGCTCATGGATCGGAAGAATGAATATTGTTAAAATGGCAATACTACCTAAAGCAATCTACACATTCAATGCAATCCCAATCAAAATTGCCCCAGCATTCTTCTCAAAGCTAAAGCAAACAATCCTAAAATCTGTATGGAACCACAAAAGACCCAGAATAGCCAAAGTAATTCTGAAGAATAAAACCAAAGCGGAGGCATCACAATCCCAGATTTTAACCTCTACTGCAAAGCAGTAGTCATCAAGACAGCATGGTATTGGCACAAGAACAGACACATAGACCAATGGAATAGAATAGAGAACACAGAGATGGACCCACAAGCATATGGCCATCTAGCTTTGACAAAGAAGGAAAGAGTATCCGATGGAAAAAAGACAGCCTCTTTAACAAATGGTGCTGGGAAAACTGGACAGCAACATGCAGAAGAATGAAACTAGACCACTTCCTTACACCTCTCTCAAAAATAAACTCTAAATGGATGAAGGATCTGAATGTGAGACCGGAAATCATCAAAATCCTAGAGGGGAAAGCAGGAAAAAACCTCTTTGACCTGAGCCGAAGCAATTTCCTATGCGACACATCTCCAAAGACGAGGGAATTGAAAGCAAAAATGAACTATTGGGACCTCATCAAGATAAAAATCTTCTGCACGGCAATGGAAACAACCAACAAAACTAATAGACAACCAACGGAATGGGAAAGGATAATTGCAAATGACATATCGGATAAAGGACTAGTATCTAAAATCTATAAAGAACTCAATATCAAACTCCACACCTGAAAAACAAATAATCCAGTGAAGAAATGGGCGGAAGATATAAATAGACACTTCTCCAAAGAGGACATTCAGATGGCCAACAGACACATGAAACGATGCTCAAAGTCACTCATCATCAGGGAAACACAAATCAAAACCACACTGAGATACCACCTCACACCGGTTCGAGTGGCTAAAATGAAGAAGTCGGGAAACTATAGATGCTGGCGGGGATGTGGAGAAGCAGGCACCCTCCTACACTGTTGGTGGGAATGCAAACTGGTGCAGCCACTCTGGAAAATGGTGTGGAGGTTCCTCAAAAAAATGAAAACAGAGCTACCCTATGATCCAGCAATAGCACTGCTAGGAATCTACCCAAGGGACCCAGGAATGTTGATGCATAGGGGCACGTGTACCCCAGTGTTCATAGCAGCACTTTCGACAATAGCCAAATCATGGAAACAGACCAAGTGCCCATCAACTGACAAATGGATAAAGAAGATGTGGTACATATATACAATGGACTACTACGTGGCAATGAGAAAAAAAATGAAATCTGGTCATGTGTAGCAACATGGATGGAACTGGAAGGTATTATGTTAAGTGAAATAAGTCAGTCAGAAAAAGACAGATACCGTATGTTTCCACGAATAGGTGGACTTTGTGAGACTAAGCAAAAACCAGGGGGAGGGGAAGAGGGGAAAGAAAAAAAAAGACACAGAGAGGGAGGGAGATTAAACATAAGAGACTCTCAAAGACTAAGAACAAACTGAGGGTGAGGGAGGTGAGGGAGGGGGGAGAGGGGGTGACGGGCATTAAAGAGGGAACGTGTTGGGATGAACACTGGGTGTTATATGTAAACCAATTTGAAAATAAACTATTATAAAAAAATAAAATAAAAATAAAAGTCTGTAAAAAAAAAGGTAGATAAAAACATACTTTCTAATATTCCAGCTACTTGATCTATATATGCATAGAGCATCACTAAAACCTAAAGCACTGATTTCCTGAATTAAATAAGAGAGAGAGCCTCTTGTCATTATCTGGAATGCTACCATTTAATTTTTATAAGTACCATTTACTTTCCTTTAGTGAAAGGCCTTGAGGGGCCTTTCCTCTTATGAGAAGGATTTTCACACAAGTCCCCAGATGAATGCCAAGAGAGCAAAGACATAGCTCATCTTCTCCTCTGAATCTTGAAGTCTGGATTTATTTGACTCGAGGCTGACAAGCCTGCCTCTCAGGAGATCATCCAGAAGACAAGACAAAAGCTGCCTGGAAGCCTTCCCCTGAAAGACTGAGCCATTGCTTTTCACATCAAACCCAAATGCATCAAGGGACGGCAGGTGGGTTTTCTGCTTGGAAGCACAACCACAAGGCACTGCTAACTAATTCATCTCTTCTTTTGGTATTAGCAAATTGCATCCCGTGAGTCAACATTTTCAAATGCTGCTAATCCAATTGTAGTGGGTCTCTCCACCAGCATCAGGGTATGTGTTCTTTGAATTTGCATCAAGTGTACATAGGTGAGATCTCATATTACCTTTTGCAATCCTAAATTCCCGACTCCGTCAGCGGATATTAGTCAGTGAGCAGGTGATGGGAGCCTGCATTTCCCTCACAGTCAGCCAACTCCAAAAGAGAACAAAAGTGTGTATTTAATTGTAACACACAAATATATAATGCATTATTTTAAAATATTGCATTTGTAAAAGCTTATTTTAAGCTTTAAGTACCTAGGGTACTATTCACCTTTACCTTTCAGAATTTAAAAGTAAGATTTTTCTCTCAGTCTTCAATAGAATTGTGATAATTCATCATTCACAAAATAAAAATTTCATTTTAAACATTATTAATGCCCTGATTAAACTGCCCCAGAAACTAATATCCAAGGCACAGTGACAATGTCTTCATATTTTCAGCATTATTTATGCAACAAAAATCAATATGACAAAACACTATGAACAATTTTTGGTAGAAGTTGGTTAGTTAGAGTGAGGTTTGACATAACCTGTACTTCCTAGTCACAAGTTTGTTTCCAAGAAAGCTGGTAAGTAAGGAATGTCAGGTGCCCCTTGGCCATTTTCTACTGAAGGAAGCAGAAGGAGAAATCGATTCTATGATTAATGTAATGTCCCAATGAATACTAATTCTTCATTACTTCTCAGAATCATCATTATTACGGATGTTGCTGCCAGCAAATGAAGAATAGTTCTTTTTCGTCTGCTTTCTACCACATAGCCATTTCTACCTTATTAATAAAGACCAGCCCCCCAACTGAAGTATACTGATGAGTCCTAAGATTTGAACATTTTGGATTCATTGTCTGTTCATATATATCCTTTCCACTGTTGACTGGCAAGGGCATAGGTCTTTGAGTGTGCCACTCTAACCCCCCCGATCATTTGCTACTAATTCAAAGTCTTTGCTGAGTAGAAGTAGTTATTTATTTCTACCCAATGGCTTAGACAATATGGTATACTTCCACATATTAAACTCTTCTCTGAGGGTATTTCTCCTCAGAACTATAATATTTGACACCTGAGTCAGCTCCAGCCCCCATTTTATCTGATACTATTCAATAGAACCTGCTATCATGCTGAATGCACCCAGTCAGTAAATTTGGGGACCGCAAGATCTATGTCAGTTCCTTTTTCTGATTTTCAGTATGTCAATCAATAAATGAGTTTGCTTCTTTCTGTCCCAATTTCCTAACCAGAATACTTTGAATGACAGTACTGAACCACCTCAGAACACTCTTGTGAGTAAAAATAATCCTCTTCCTCCTACAAAGGTAACAAAACGACTTCCAAGTATTTAATATCATTAAATACTCACATTAAAATTTGAGAAGTTATTTATGGATAAAATAAACAAAATGGTAAATACCATTAAATAAAATTTATACATTTTTAGTTTAAAAAGTAAAATATATTCACAGAAAAATGAGTTTAAGATTCAAAAAGATAAGCAATGGACAATTTTTCTTCCACCTAAGATCATAGGCTAAGATCCAGGAAATAAATCAGTTTTAAGAAAAAACTGAATATCTTCATGCACAGTCCTTTGTGCATTTACGGATACACACACACACGCACGCACACACACACACACACACACACACACACACTCTTTTTCTTTTGCAATCCAACTCAATGTATATTTTAGAAATAACTTAAGAGCCTGTCAACAGTTAATTACGTATGTGTCATTTTTAATTACTAACAGACTGTATTTTCTACAACAGTGTTAGGTTTACAGAAGAAGTTTAAGTGGAAGGTACAGAAATTTCCCACATACGCCGTGTCTCCACACATGCATAGCCTCCACCATTATTAACACCAGGGACCAGATCGGTAGATTTGTTACAACTGATGAACCTACATCGACGCAACATTATCATCCAACGTCCATAGTTTACATTAGGGTTCACACTTGGTGCTGTACATTCCAGGGTTTGGACAAATGTATAATGACATGTATCTACCATTATAGTGTCATGCACAGTAGTTTTGCTGCCCTGAAGTTCACTCACACACAATTTCTTAAACAGATTGTCCGGTTTTTATGAGGCTGCTGTCTGGTGAATGTTAAAGTAGCATCGATAATGAAACTATTTTCTTTCCTTTTGCTCTTTCTGGGAGACTCCCAAACCTGTCCTCTACCTAGTGGACCACTAAGATTTGATGACTGTGGCCACCGTTCCATGACTCTCCCATGAGCCAGCAGCACATACGATTCCACATCCACCTCATAACTTGTTTACTAGCAAATTGTACAGGCTGAAATTCACAGAAGTCACTTTCATTGGGGAAGAAATGAAGAAGACAGCAAGAAGCTCTAGGAGAGAATTGAGCTACATTGCTTAACCCAGCAGTTGGTACATCAATCCATCCTCCTCTTCCTCTCAAGCCTTGATGACATTCTCGCTTCTACTAGCTAAGCTCTAAATTTATGCTAAGCTCTAGTAATTTAGACAGGCATAATTCCTGCTGTCTGAGAATTTATAATCTAAAGTCGAACTGCCTTTGAAAAGCAATCCATTTGGTACGGGTGACATATCATAGTAATCACAAACTATCATCACAAACTAGCACACATGTCACAGTACTGCCAACATATTTATACTTAAAGTATATAACATTCATTCACAAAACCTGAGCAAATAGAGAGGATAAAAGTGACTATCACCAACCCAGTTACCTTCAAATGCCAACACTAGAAATTAGAAACTCCTACCTTAGACCTGGCAAAGTTATTAGATCTGGGTTATTAGATCTGGCTCTGTCAATCAAAAACAATATTATGCATCACACATTATCTTACAGTTTCTCATAGCTTTAAAAAGAAAATCTCACTCTCCAGGGCCTGAAATTACAGACACTGCAGCTTTTAACATTGCCCTGTATAGTCAGGCAACTCAAACTGAAACATTTACTTTGTCATATGAATCCAAATATTTTCCTGCCTTTCAGGGAAATGTCACAAGAAGGTGAGTCCTTTCTGGCTTTGTCTAATTGTGAAAGTAATGACAGTGCACAAGAAATAGTATCTCTTCCAACACCCTAAGGGCAAAATTATCGCTCTACTTGCATATCTCTTTTATGGAGAGTTTCAGTTATTGCTCTTCAGCATAGTGTTTACAAACACCCAGCAACTTATTATTCAGTAGATGAGAAGCAATGGGAAGGCTACCAAAAAAAAAAGTAATTTAACTAGGACATTAGGTAATGTGAAAAGACTAATTAGAAGTGTGACTTGCCCATCATTTTCCCTAAGAACTTCCACATGAGACTTCTTTCTCCTAGGTTTCAAAAATAAATGCGGTACATATGATAAACAGACTTTAAAGTTGTTTATCTAAAATGAACACCTGGGAATGTAATAGTGGCCTTAATGTAATCAACAAAAGCAGACCACAGGTCCAGTGGCCTCTCTTCTAGAGAGTAGTATGTGTACGACTGATTGTGGATAGTTCCCACTGAACTGGTTACCTCATTTTTAAAATCAGCACTCAAAAAAGTAAGCTTCTCCCACCTGGAAATAGCCCTTTTAGACACCTTCCCAAAACTGCCTCTTCCTGGAACACTCCCTTCTCTCTCTGGCTTTGCACACGGATGCTACCTTCTCATCTCAAGGTCTCAGCTCAGATATCACCACCTCATAAAGCCCTTCTGTCAGATCTTCCTGTGAAAAGTAGTGTGGTCTCAGCCACAACCAGTTTCCCTCCACATTGCACTTTTCATTTCCTTCAGAAATCTTACCACTCTCTGTGTTGCCCTCATTATGTTTTTGATTCCAGTCTCATCCATTCCTATGAGAATGTAAACTCTTGGTGGAAAAGAATTCTGAAATTTCACACTGTTCTATCCTCAGTTCTCAGTATAGAGTATGTGATATATCATGGGTTAGTAATACAATGTGTTTTTTTAATGTTTTATTATTTATTTTTGAGAGTAAGAGAGACAGAGCACAAGCAGGGGAGGGACAGAGAGAGAGGGAGACACAGAATGTGAAGCAGGCTCCAGGCTCTGAACTGTCAGCATAGACCATGATGCAGGGCTCAAACTCCTGAATCATGAGACCATGACCTGAGCCAATGTTGACCACTCAATCGACTGAGCCAACCAGGTACCCCAGTAATACAATATTTTAATCAATGAATGAAGGAATGAATGGCTGACTGGCTGGCTGGCTAGCTGCCTGGTTGGATGGATGGATAGATTAGAACATACTGGTGAGAAATATTACATAGTGATCGAGGGTAAACTATTTGAAGTCATAGAGACTTTGGGTATCACTCTACTCACCAGATGGATCATCATAACCTTTCTCAATCTGTTTTCTTGTCTATAAAATACGAATAATTGGATTTTTCTCATAGGTTATGTGTGTGTATATATGTATGTAATCAAGAGTGAGCCAAGGGTGAAAGAGAAAGTTAAATTGCAGCCATTGGAAACTGTGAAATGGGACTGTAGGCATCACCATTCCAAAAAGAGATATATCTTATGAGAAAAAAATATATACACATACAGATATACATATATATAGTTATTAGATTAACTGCTATAGCATATAAGTTTATAACACATAAACTGAATAGTAACTGCTTAATAAATGAAGGGTATCCATACTAATACTTCATATATAAAGCTATCCTGTAATCAGGCAATTCTGACTGATCAAATATGAAAAAATCACAAAGTACTTTTAGATCTAGTTGTTAAGTCAACTTATAAGAAGAAAAAGCTATCATAGATTGGCCTTTTTGCCCTTAAAAAAATTTTTGAAGTTGGCAGGAGTATTAAGCTTGAAATTGCACTGCTAACTAGCATGTCTTAGCTTTATCTATGCTTCCTTGAAGGGGGAAAAAAAGGCAGTAATATGGAGGAGATCATGCAAGCTGACACATTATGGAAACAAAAAAGACAACTCTGACATTTACTAGTTAAAATATAACACAACTAAATGCTATTTTAATTATTTTTTTCTTCTTAAAATACAGAAACTTTATTGCCTACCTCTTTTACTAAACTTGCAGAGTATACTTCATTCTGGTTCTATTTAATCTTCTAAGTACATTTGGACAGCATATAACCATGTAAAACTATATGTGGAGAGAGCCAACTTATTATAGGACATGAGGAGTTCTGTATTGTTTTTCATTGGTGCAAAACTAATTGGCTTTTCCCAGTCATTGCACAAATATTTATTTTTCCATTTTATCATCCTTATAATTGCAGCTGAAATTAGAAGAGGGCACAACCACTTGGCAAGTCTTTGCATTTCCAAGCATCCTAGCCACATCAGTTTCCCAAGCCTCAAGTCCCTTGCTCTCCACAATGCCACCCATCGATGGCACCAGTTTCCCATGCAAATCTCTATTCATAACCACATTCGGTGATTTTTTTCCTTGTGCTAAAAAGAAATTCCTAAGATATTCATGTTTCCTAAGGCTCCAGAAGTAGGAATGAAAATTGGTGGCATAAATTCCTGGTTCCTCCGCTGATTGCACTGGAGTTACACAAGTCTGAGCTGGTGTCTCTTCATGTGAAGTGAAGAAGGAATGGTGAAAAGTATAAGAAAATGGAAAAATTAAAAAGAAAAGAACCACAAGCCATAAGATAAAGTAACATTTCCAGTTTGGGGCACTAGATTCAAATATGTCTATGTGTGCAACAAAGAACTTTCTTAAACACCCAGATTTCTTATCCTGCTAAGAATCTTAGATATATGCTGATATAACCAACTGGGGGTCTCCTGGCCCCCTAAGATATTTGGCTTTGACCCCACATTCAATGGCCTATGGAAATCCAAAATCTTCCCTTTATTCTGGCAGTTTTTTGGGAGAACGGAAAGGACACAGGAGAGGAAGATATCTGGCTCAAAGTTCTGCTTCCGTGTGAACTTCACTTCCATCTTCACTTAGCAACGTATTAAACCACAAAAGAAACTCTCCTCCATTTTTTTTCCACAGAAGAAATCTATGCACACAGTGCACTAATGAATGTAGAATATGTATTGAAGATGGAGGCCAAAGGTGAAGGAGGAAGTTAAATTGCAGCCATTGGAAATTATAAAATGGGACTGTAAGCACCACCATTCCAAAAAGATACTTCAGTCACTAACAAGATTAAAGATTTTCACCCATATTTCACTCATCTCATCTCAGTCTCTCCATCTTTCTGAGTTATCACTTCATTCTTTTCTGTTCTTTTATTCCTCTTAGAATCATAGTAATCATAGTAAATTCTTAAACTTATTACCTTCAGAGTAATTCGAGGATAATCTTCTGTTGCCATTTTATGTAGTTCTCTACCATCACATTAAAATGTTTATCAAAATATTTTCCGAAATGAGAAGAGTTCTTTCACTAAAAGGAATTCTAATGCTAGATTTTTGGTATCTTGACCTTCTTTTCCCTCATTTCATTAAGTAATACTATATATATGGCAATCATTCCTGCCATTCATTGATTTTCAATTGTCCTCTCTTTCTGGACACAGGGGAGAACTTCCCTGCCCTCTTGAAATTGGATGTGGTCATGTTGCTAATTACCAGTGGGTTAAGGATAAAAGTTACATAAATTACTTCCTGGTAATCAGATAGTAATCTGATGAGAAACATGTTGCTTTGTTTCTGTAAATATCTGAGATCTGTGGCTTGTTTGTTTTGTAGCATAATCTAGCTTCTTCTAACCCAGTATTCTTATCACAAAGGTTTGGCACAACCCCTCACTCCCTATGGCAAATGACTGCATTTTTTAAGACTAGGTTTTACTATCAGGGAATGAGCACATAAAACAAATTCTACCCTTTGACAATGTTCTCTGTAAGTCTCAAAGCCTGAAAAGGTACAATGTTGGGGGCATTTGCCCATCCATTCCTCTCCCCAGCTTTGCCTCTACTTGGACATTGCCTATAAAGGTACTATCAAATGAAACTAACTAGGCACTTGCTTCCTAATTGCAAACAAAAAGACGATAGAACGAAGTTTTCCCACAGCAAGTCAATATATTGGTTGTACTAGCTAATACCCAGTGCTGGTTCTGTATTCAATTTCTTCATCAGTAGTTTCCAGTATCTTCAGTGTCCTTTTTGTGGTTTGTACCATGATATCTGATAATGAATTGAGGAATTAAAATAAGCTACTATCTCATATGAGAAGTACATTAAGAATGACATGTTGTGTTCTGAAACTAGAATGTGATAGTATTTCACAACTGTGTAAATTTACTAAAAATCTTGAAGTATACCATAAAACAAGTGAATTTTATAGTAAGTAAATTATACCTTAAAATGCTACTAAAAATTACCAAATTAAATATGTGATTGCTTTAAATAAAGTATAAAATCAGAAGTCAACTATTGCCTGATGTTATGAAATTTTCATATTACCACAAACTTTCATTTCATCATTTCAGGAAGTATGATATGTCCTCAGATTATTAATGGCTAATAATAAAATTAGTTCAGGTTTCTAATTAATGTTACATTTAAAGGTTCCATCATGTTAGTTTGATATTGATAGACTATTTATGTAAATGTCATTGTTAGTCTCATTCTGATGTCTGTTTATGCCTTGCATAAAGTCAGGTAGATCCCATATTTAAAACATGAAGGCATCTAGTCAGGGGAGTAGACCTTTAGTCTCTGTATCATCTGAGTAAATGGGAAGCTTTAAATGTTGACACATTCTGTCTGTGGTCCTATATTAAAACTTAGGTCCAAGAGAAGATAATTAACTGCCTGGTGGTAAGTTGCAAATAGTGAAGGGGGAGCAGATGGACCTTGGCCTGAGGTACACCCTTTAAGGTGCGATAGAAGGTGGAGAAAGTTCCCATTAATTCATTCAGGTATAAATGTTTGCTGCATGCCTACTCTGTGCCAGGCAGTGTGCCCCGTGTAGAATCTGTAATGGTGAGTGAGCCTAACAGGTCCCTTTTCAAGGAGTATATATTCTTATGGTCTAAAGGAATGCCCAGTTCAGTGTCAGAGCCCATGAAAAGGTCAGTCATGATCTGAGGAGAAATCAACTCAAGAGTTTTCATATGAATATGGAATCCATGAAGTGGAATGGAGACTGGGGTCCTCTGTGGGAGGAAGGGCAGAGTGTGGCCATCAAGAAGGATGCTGAGGATGCCGCAAGGCTCTGTGGTCCTCACTTACAGGAAAGGAGCTTAGGGCTTCAGTGAGAGGTCAGGCAGCTCAGGAGTCTTCAGTGGACACCAGAGCTCAATCGTGGTGTGGAAGCTAATAAAGCTAATAATAAGTCTTATTAAATGAGAGTATGAGAATATTTAAAATTGCCTGCCTCTAGTGTGGGTTCACCTGGAGCCCACAGTGGACATCTGCCCTCAGATGCAGAGTTCTTGGAGACAACAAGTCCTGCTGATAGAAGCCATGATGAGTACAGCTGAGATTAAGGAGAGGCTGTATGGCAGTGGTTAAGGGGACAGTCCCCGAGAGCAGAAAACCTGGGTTTGAATCGCAGCTCTGCCATTCAGGAGCTAGGGAACTGGGCCCTAGCCCAGTAAAATGACAATGATTAGAATGGTACCTATGTCATTGGATTGCTGTAACATTAAAAGAGACAAAGTATGAACAGCACTTGGAAGACTGCCTACCTCTCCTCAAACTCAAGACATGTTACCTGTTATTAAAGGATGACTCTGCAGCTGCATATAGTTCTTTTAATCTCATTTTTCTACAGAGGATCCATCTATAAACCAATTAGAGTATGTCTACAGGCCATACAAAATCCAATCTTCTACAGGCCATACAAAAATCCAGTCTTGTCCCTGCTTCTAAAACTTAGTTACTAGTAAGTCATTAGCTTGAGTATAAACACCCAATAAAGCAGAGTTAGATGTAAATAACCTCTCTACTACCATGATTTCCATGTCTATGGAAGTCCACATACCAGAGACAATACTGTAGAAACACTTTACATTTATGTTAATATAGTACTGCACCTTCCTAGCCCCTGTAGCTTGCATCACCTCTCAAGATGCTGGGCTTCTCGAGAGCATTTTAGAAATGGGCTGTACAAGGTATTAACCTTGCATGATGGAACTTAGCCTTACTGAGCACACTTGTGACCAGGTGACATGATGCAGGATTGGGGAGGAGAGAGGGTTTGCAGTATAGAGGAAGGAAGAATAGCTGAATGTGTGGCCAGATACTAGGATAATTCTTAAGAGAATGTATTCTTCTCATACTCCCCTTAGCTTCCTCTTTGACTAAAGTGGGAGTGGTAAATGGACAAGGAGACTTTAGCAACCATAACCCTGCCATCTCCTTTTATTTCTCATTTACAAACTCAGTCTAAGTTACAAAGATGGGGAGGAGGAAACATGGACTAACTCCAAAGAATTCTAGCCCGGGTTGGTCTCAGATGTCTCCCTAACACTAAGTGGATGAACCATGGATATTGGAGACAACAGCAAAAGCTGTGAATTGTAGAACTCTGAGATTGTTGTTTAGACCTCAGCGCACAACTGCTAGTCTCCTAGTTGATCAGCACCACATCAGGCTTTGCTTAGCTTGTCAGCAGAACCTGCCTGGACCCTGTTACAGAGTACTCTTACTGATACAGATAATGAAAACTTAAATCTGTCCTTTCCAAACTACGACTTCTTTATTCCTTGGCCTGGAAGTGCCCAAAAGGGGACTGCCATATTTGATTTCTACCAACTCTGACTCCCCAAGGACACTAAGCCTGTGTCACAGGCTCAGAGTCATTTGCCTTTTCCAGTACCA
The DNA here is from genome assembly GCA_030068075.1 of Paguma larvata. Lineage (NCBI taxonomy): Eukaryota > Metazoa > Chordata > Mammalia > Carnivora > Viverridae > Paguma > Paguma larvata. The sequence continues at coordinate 58,571,213 of CM057838.1, read as the reverse complement.
CATCTTTGAATGAGTGTCAACTTTTAGTGAATTGTTTGCACAATTTTCTTCCTATTCACCGAAATTCTACTATTATATGACAGTAATGCAAAGATGAATGTCTCAAATTGTTGTTCAAATGATAAAATTAAACTAGATATGTTTAGAGAAATTTTACACTTAGGATAGCTGATCTTTTTTTAATATATTTGTGCAAAAAAAAAGATGAAAGGAGTCTTCTGTAAAATATCACTCCGAATCTACACTCGTTTTGAGTTGCTATAGACTTTCAAGTTCTGAAAATATGACTTATCTGGTCTGGTAATGCATTAAGAATGCTCTGTGGTTTAAAAAAAATGAGCTATTGATCTCAGAAGATTTTAATTTAGATTATTTCACTTAAAAGTGTAATAAATGGCAGGGCTCATGTTGAATCACTAAGACAGCAATTATTTTAAGAGTATCAGTCATCTGTGCTTCCATTTTAATCAAATCTCTTTATGGAGTTTTTAGACAGTATTTGAAATAACCACATAACCTGTCTGTGGAAAGGTGTTTTGAGTTGTATGTCAAAAGTTGAAGAGAAATTAGAAAGACAACTCTTAATTTTAAAAAACCAATAATGACAGATGGGCAGTTGCTTTTATTTTATTTGTGAGCAACTGTTGTTTTGTAAGGCGCTTTTTTTGTTGTTTTTGTTTTTTGTTTTTTGTGTTTTTTTTGAGAGTGAGAGAGATAAAAATGGTATATCATCAACTAGAAAAATAACCCAGACTATTTCTGAGTTAAATTTGCAAGGGCTAAAAGTCTTTCAAAAGTTAGGTTAAGAACAATTACATAATTTTGATGACCTCTAGGCAACGAATTCTTGGTCATGTTCGTAAGGAAAAGGCAAATATAATAAAAGAAAACATGAGACAGACCCTGCTGTTAGCATTAACTTGCAATTTTACCTGGGAAGCCAAATATTTAGTGTGAAAGACCTTTTACCTCTGACATTTTCAAGTTTCAATGAAGATTTCTTCCAGGCCTTCATCTCTGGAGCTGAGACCATAAGTCCTCCCTTAATCCTATAAAATTCATTTAGAATCATCTTTCCTGACATCTGTACATAAAGTAGTATAAAACATTACAATATAAATTGCATTTGAGGGATCCATCTGAAATTCTCTTTCACTGTTTAATAATTAAAAGTCGAAAACCTCTCTGTAGCTTTATGGCACTCTCTAACAAGAATAAATGTCTCGAGGGGCACCTGGGTGGCTCAGTCGGTTAAGCCGCAGACTTCAGCTCAGGTCATGATCTCACAGTCTGTGGGTTCGAGCCCTGCGTCGGGCTCTGTGCTGACAGCTCAGAGCCTGGAGCCTGCTTCGGATTCTGCGTCTCCCTCTCTCTCTGCCCTTCCCCTACTCATACTCTGTCTCTATGTCTCTCAAAAATAAATAAACATTAAAAAAAATTTAAAAAAAAGAATAAATTTCTCGAGAAAGCATCCTCTTCCCAAAGAGTGGAAGCCATTGGCATATTCTGCACAAATCACTTTAGTGAATAATAAATCCTGTCCTCTGGGATGTGACTCCATGGTTGAAGCCTTTATTGAGATGATGTTACATATTCAGTTCCTAAATTATCCACCTGTTTACAAGTGCATGAATTTAGCATAAGTGCCTCCATTTTTATGTTCTTAAAATGGAGAAGGGCAACAATACTCACTACACAGGGTTGTTGCAAGGATTAAATGAGTCAGTAGGAGTCAATATAGAGCCTGGCACACAGAGAACACTGGACACGTTGGCTATTATTATAATTGTTATAATTTGTGTTGTTATTCAGAAGAACCTTTTTGTTTTACAGAAATAAAATATTCATTGGAGGAGAAGGCTCTCTAGGAGGACAGAAACGATGGTAGCTACAAACTGTTTTCATTATTTGTCAAGTCATGCATTTCTAGAGTGTCACAGCATTAATTTTCAAGAGCATATAAACCACAAAGTAGTAGGGTGAGGGAGCAGAATTCTAAAACATTAAGATCTTGGGCAACCCTGTATATGTGGAGAAGAGCTACATGAGGTAGTTTCAGGAGTTCTGGGAAGGGCTCTTGCCAGAATATTTGTCTCCTATAACCCTGACTTAGGCTTGAATTCACTCACCCACATCTGAACACTTTCTACTAGTGAAATTATGACCTTTTCTAATATGCATACTTGGAGAATAGACAAATTAGAATTTTTTCCTATTTCCTAAGGACAACTGAGTGTAAACTAAATCACCAGACTTTTCCAATTTCAATGTAATAGCTACCTGAGGAGAGATTTGGATGATAGCAAGAAGAGAGTGACCTGGAGGATAGCCAGGCTACCCACCAGTTTATGAGGTATGCTGGGAGTAATGTGTAACTAAAAATTCTAATTTTAAATTTTTATACAAAAATCAAAGGAGACTTGAACATAATGCCCATAATTGTGTCATCTTGCATTCTGGTATGTTTTTGGAGCACTGAAGAGTGGACATACAGCTAGGACACTGGGAATTGCCCATAGTCTACCCTGTGTTACATCTAAGCCATAACCTTTATGAGCAGTACATCACACACATACCACTGACAAAAGAGCTCTTCTCCCCTCCATAAAATCTCTACAAACCTTCCCCAAGCCATTCACAATAAAAGCATACATTCAACATACAATATAAGCAAGAAGAATGTGCCCACTTTGCAAATGCAATTTCCAGATAAATCCTGAATTCTGCCCTTTCTATTAGCGTACTCCCAAGTACCTCCTGGATCAAAAATGTGGTACCCACCAATGGGTTTGCACTTGTGATTCCTCTGTTTGGAATGATCCTCTCAGATCTCAAAATGGCTGGTCCTTTCTCATCACTGAGGTCTCAGCATATCTCCCACTGCCTTAATGAGTGTTTACCCAAAGACTAGAATGGGCTCCCAGTGCTCATTCCTTTCATCACGTAACTTTTGAACTTTCTTTCCTCCACTTAATTGCTAACTGAAATGAACCTACTTCACATATCTCTTCGGATGGCCTCTGCCTCCCTCGCCCAAAAGTAATCTCAGGGACAGAAAGGACCTCGTTTGTCTTTTGCCTGACACATAGTAAGTGCTCAATGCCTACTTGTGAAGGGAAATAAAATCACAATCCTGAAAGAATAATTATTACATGAATGGGTACTGCTACTAAAAAACAACGCAAACCTGATGAAGGTAGCCAAGGGGATCCAGGGAGGGGAGTACACAAGGGAAGAACTACTTACCCAAAAGGAACAAAGAGAATTGGAACAGAAGATAATGCGAGAGGACAGAGCAGGAAGAATGGCAGACAGGGGACGATACTTGGCAGGATAACCCCTAGCCACTCATGAGTTTGCCTGATCACGTGCTAACTACAGCAGTTCCTCTTGCTGGCTTTCCATTTAGAGAAACAAAGAAGGCGATTATCTTGTAGAGCCTAAAATAGACTTCAGACCTCCTTATTCTCATTTCCAAGACTCCTCTGGGCCTCTCTGGCAGGCATTCTGGAGGGCTGATTTGGTCATTTTCATACAGCTATGGGGTGTGTCTCCTGCAGTCTCCATGTCTCACATGGTTGGGAATCTGCTGAATGAGGGGAAGTGGGCTCACTAAACAGCCAATTAATTCACTTTTTAAAATGATGCACTGTTTAATAGGAAGAATGGGGATTTAAAACTGGCAGGGGGTCAGCTTAGGCTTTGATGGGAGAATTTACTCTAAGTGATTACCCCACTGCTTCAGGGTTCAGTAATAAAACTTAATCCCTCCAGATTGATTTTCCACTTTCCATCATCATCTAATCCTTGCTATTCCACTGAGTATACTCCCTTGATGTTCAAAAGCTGTGTGGTGGAATCCAAATAGCAATTCAGAGGGGCAAGATGGGAGAGGGTATGAAATAGGAATGTGGGGGTTTGACAATGGTATTTGTATATTGTTTCTCTCATCCAAATCCTAATCTGATTTCCTCTAACAATTATTTCAAACTGCACATAAACAGTGTGACAGCACTTTCATGGAGAAACTGTGTAAACCTCAGGAGGAAGAAAGAGCTCAGGTTCCTAAGTGATATGTGTCTGAATTCTCTATGTTAATGGCTGATAAAACAGGGTGTTTACACCTGGAGCTAGGTCATCACTTTCCAGTGATCTATGATAGTTTTTGCCAACACCTGTAGATATCTCACGACCCAATGGCCTGAGAGTTTGCTAAAGGAGTAGATGATAAAAATGTAATCTGTAAATAATCTGTCATGTTCTTATTTTACAAATCTCTTGTATTTTACAAATATACCCATGTTTTTGCCTATTGTTGGAACCTCTCTTGGAGCACCTATACATATTGTATCATGAATTATAATTATTTTGCATATTACATCATCATCCTAAAATAAATACTCTGTGAAAGTGGGAACCAAACCTGCCATACCCCGGGGTTTTTCTCAGTAATAAAACTTAATTCCCAATAAGTTTTACAGAAATGAGCTGAATGTATAAAATGTCTACTACAACCATTTCTATACACATACAGCTAAAAAGCACTAGAACCTTGCTGTGTACTGGCACCTTAACAAAACTGTTATTCACTCTGAGTCCTAGAGATAAGAGTGTCTTAACATAGAATCATAATGCAGGAAATTGTTAAATCAGAATCAAACCCCAGTTCCTGGGCTTTGCAGCTAAGCACAATATACAGAAACCTCTCTAAACCTTAAATGTTATAATAGCGATGCCTTGCCTTTGGACAGCACTAACACTGTGCAACCATTTTCTCATCTGATGTTCACAATAGCACACAAGAGAGGAAGGGCAGATATTATTATCTTCATTTTGAAGGGAATGCATTGAGTCATAACATAGATAAGTGACTTACTTTAGTTGCATAGCAAGCATCAGAGCAGAAAGTTGCCAACCACTAGCACCTAAGTTTCTAGACTACTTGTTCATTCTTTTCCCACTAAACTACACTATGACACATGCCTTCTTAATGCTGTACTTTCATACTTCGTGTGCATACAAATTGCCTGAGGACCTTGTTAACACACAAATTCTTATTCAGTATGTCTGAAATTTTGGATTTCTAACAAATTCCTAAGGGATGCTGAAGCTTCTGGTCTTCAGACCACAAGTTGAGTTGTAAGGTTCTAGTGGGCTGTGACCATGCTATCCCATCTTTCTATCTCCACTGCTTGACACATAGTAGTAATCAACAAATATTTATTGACAATGAAATAATGAATGACCCACTTTTGGTATCTACAGTGCTGAATAGATAGTAAAATACTCAGGAAACAAGTTGTGAACTAATGAGTTAACCAATCACTCAGTGAAACAAAGAAAACACTCACTGTGAAGAACTCCACATGATCACTTGGTGGTAAAACAAAGACTTTCAGGGAAGGAGCATCCTTGGGGAACACCCCACTATTTGCCCTATGCTAACTCTTGAGTCCATAATAACACGTTTGCTTATGTATTTGTAGCCACCAGAATATATTCTTGACCCTATACATAATATGATGACTTTTTTCCAAGTACTTTTTGGGCTTTGAAGACATTGTCTCCATAATATTTCTGCCAAGGCTAAACAAAGTAAAACAATTTCAGCATTCTCATTTTTGCTCTGGGCAAAGAAGTGTGAGTTGTCCCAGTCTCTCCAGCAGAGCTGAAATTAGAACCCCAGATCTTGTCACTCAGCTGAGTCCGAAGGGGTTTTTCATATATACCAACATCTTTACCTGTGTGGTGAATGGGGTTTTGTACTTCAAATGAAATATTTAACTGTTCTGAACTGAGTAATGAAATAAAGGGCTTTTTGAAGAGTAAGGGATGAATATGATAGAGCTTGGTTAAAATTCTCTGAACAGTTGGTGAGATAGAACAATACAATCCACATTAAACCATTTCCCAGAAATCCTTTCAAGGTCTTGGGCACAAGATGCTCTGGCACTTGGAATCTGTCTCAGGTAAGCATGAAAGCATGTATCATGTATAACTTAACCCACGAATGATAACACCTTCACAAACTCCTAGCAGCTAGTACAGTTTTCAAGATGTGAGGTTGTGGGAGGACAATAACCAGAATAGATAGGGACAGGATGTCACCCCCTTTTTCACAGAGGGACACAGCCCATTTCACTGCTTGTTTCCTAGTCTCTGGAGCCTTCTTCTCACCCACTTGGGGTCTCTGGGCTCCACCTAAGGCACAGATTAGCCCCATTATCTGAGACCTCTCCAGATGTTGAGAGAGAAAGATATTTTGGAATTGAGAATCCCAAACTCTCCAGTTATAAAGAAAAACTTAAAACAAAACAAAAAAACCTCCACAAGAAGCAAAGCTGGTTTTCTGTGCAGCTACCTTAAACCATGTAATTAGGACTCAGTTTCCCTCCATCTCTCAGCTCTGTGTTCTTCCAGGTTGACTTCACTATCAGGAAGATGTCCCCTTTGGGTGGTAAGTTGGCCTCCCGCTCCTCCACAACCTCCCAGTGGAAAGAAAGTGCTTCTTTGACTAGATGTTCACAGAAAAATTCCAGGATTCATTCCATTTTGGTGAGGTTAGTCTACTTGCCCATGGCTAAATAAATCATCACCATTGCCAGAGAGTATGGTGTTCTGTTTAGTCAGGTTTAGTTGAGTGCCTCCCCTTAGGCTGGAGGGTAAAGCCTCAACTATAGCACAGTAACCAAGAATTTGGAAGGAGTAGTTCCCTAAAGGAAACTGGGAGTATTGTTACTAAAAGAAAAAAAAGGAAGAAACAGTAAGTGGGCAAGCAAGAGAGGTCTACTTTTAGTCTGATCTTACATTTTTTCTGCCTAAAAACAACAATAATAGTGGCTAGTAATGTTTATCAAATACTTACTTTGTGGGGCTTCTGGGTGGCTCAGTCAGTTAAGCATCTGACTTTGGCTCAGGTCATGATCTCAAAGTTTGGTGAGTTCAAGTCCCATTTTGGGCTTTCTGTTGTCAGCACAGAGCCTGTGTCATATCCTCTGTCCCCATCTCTCTGCCCCTCCCCTGCTCTCTTTCTCTCTCTCTCTCTCTCTCTCAAAAATAAATAAACATTAAAAAAATATACTTTGTGCCAGAATTTGTGCTAAAGGCATTACATGTCTAATTCTATCATTAAGCACCTATAAAGATGTGTTTTATCTTAGCTCTGTGTTTAGTTGAGACCGCTGGATCTCAGAGTTAAGGCGCTTTCCAAAGTAACATGACAATTATGGTAGATCCGAGATTAAAGTTCTGTTTGATTTCAGAGTCTAAACAATTAACCACTATACTCTGTCCTGCCTACATTTTCATGGACTTGTCTACAATGAATGCTTTCCTGTCTTATGACAAATCACTCAATATCTTCAGACTTTAGTATCCTCACCTGTAAAATGAGAAAGAGGATACTGGCCCCGATCTGCCTATCTCATTTGTCAGGGCAATTGTGAGGATTAGATGAGATGATGTGCATGTAGCCTTATGATTATGATTATTTCTTATTTAATTAGGCAAAATTGCAGATACAGGTATAAATTTGGATATAGAAATACTCACTCACACTTTTCCGCCAATTCGCTGACCCTCTCAGACACTCTGGGACTCCAAGTATTTTATCCCCCAAGGGTGAAGCTTTATTGTATGCCCAGTGTGTGACCTGGTATCCAGCCACCTCTTCCAGGTCCTTTACTCTCAGGTTTTCATACTCTTGTTCTGCAAGTCTGATGGCCACCCTGGGAGGACCTTCCCTTTCTCTGGGTCTACATCCCCAGGCGGTGCACCATGACATGTGGCAACCTTATGTCATTGCTTCTTCTCATTTTATCTTTTTGGCACTTACACCCACAGGACTGGAAAGAAATCCTCAGCTCTGTCATTCAGAATGAGCAAGTGACAGAATGCACAGTGTCAGACTTCAATTTCCACCTATTTGATGACTTTTTTTATTAAGCTAAGGTTCCTGAATTTTTATAAAATTCAGAGTGGAAAGAATTTGGACAAGTCTCAGTACTTCTCTCTGGGGCCATCCCAAACATCTATAGCAGCCATGTCTTCACTTATCTTCTTTAGAGAGGGTTTTTTTAATCAATATATTTTTATTCTAATAATCTTACCTGGTATACCTATCTTGTAAGGTATAATGGGAATTTAAAAATTCAGAAATGCTTTGCACTACAGTTTAGTTATTCAAAACAGAGAAGGCTTGGAAAAGTCAATAAAGAAAGGGTAGTTCTAAACCTCTTAATCACTATAATTGCTGAGCTGTCTCTTCTGTGAAGCATTTTCCTGACTGGTATCCAGGGTGGTAATTCCTCTTAGATCATCCCCTCAATAGAATGTCTTCCTTGAATTCTCAGTATTTGTCCTTAACAGCACTAAGGCTCTTTGTTAAAGACTTCTTACCTTGGTATACAAAGTTTAAAGCACATGAGACTGTTGAGATAGCAATTTTTCAACTTAATAACAGCATGTCTTCAGCAAACATAAATACAGATGTTGTAGTTTAAATGGGTGTTTCAGCATTGTCAGATAAGGGGCCATTCATTAAATACAAGTGAACAAACAACTCTCCAGCCAAAATATACTCAGGGCTCTTGGTGTTTATAAAATTTGGTTAGTAGCTTCTCTTGTTTTTTCCTATTTGTAGTGGATGAATTTAAAAGATGAACAGAACACTTCTTCCTGACCTGAGTGATCATGATATGATGGATGCGTGGGAAGATTTTCTCTGGAGCTAGAATTTAAGAACTTTGTCTCTACCATTCATCACCATCTTTTTCTTAGTCAAGCTACTTAATTTCTCTGAGCCTCAATTTTCTCCTTTATAGACTGGACAGCATTTTAACTTACCTCTTACTTTAATTTTTGGAGAACTATCCCTTTCCCATGCTAATGAAATTTACATGAGGCTGACCCCACACAAATGTCCATCAAGGTCAAGTGTGTGACATAAGCCTGGCCAATCAGTGGTCAATCCCTCTGGCCACTATGATTAATTCAAGTAGAAACACATGATGCAGAACAATCCAGTAAAACCCAACCTCAGGACTTTTACTGGAACCATCAGGCAAGACCATCCTCATTCCATAAGATATCTAGTTTAGGAGAATGAAAGCTAGAGCCACAGGATGCCACCTCGTGGAAAAGGCCTGCCAGAGATCAAAACTGATAAAGAGAAAAGAAAATTATCAAATAAATTGTGACACTGAATCCAGGAATTTAAGTCTGTTGAATCTTCAAATAGTCAACAACTCTGAGAAAGGACCCAAGACAGGATCACAATAGATGCTCACTCATCAATTTGTTAGAGGAGTAGATTAGAAATGCTATTCAACATCCTGAGAATTGGTTCATCTCCTTGCAGAGTCAAGTCAGAGGAACTAAAGGTCAAAGCTCCATTCTTATCCACTTAACATCCAGGAACCTCAGGAACTTTTGGAATCTTCTTACCGTCTTGAAGAAGCTATAGGTATGAGGCAGACTACATACCTGATCTTCACCTTGGCTTCATCCTCTGTGAAAGAGAGGTAATGGTGGTCCTCTTATTTTTTACTTTTTTAGGATAGTTGTGAGAATCTAATGACCCAATGAGGACAGGGATCATTCTCCATTTATCAGCTCAGTTTGGGCCCTGAGAGTATCACCTCTGAGCACTGTTCATTTCCTTGCTAAAATAACACTGGCAATTCACTCTCTGGAGCCATTTGCAGAAAGAGTCTCTGTACAAATAAAATTGGAAAAGTCTGAATATAGCATATTAGACCTGCTATGGCCATTGTTATATATCACTCTAAACACCATTCTGCTTATTCTTGTAATCTGGGAGCATTTGATTTTAATTTACTCATTTAAAAATTGCCTTCCTCCATGGATTTCTCATCCAGCAGTCCTTGTGCAGGCAAAACTCCCATTAACTTTAATAAAAGTTTTAAATATGAAATGTTGCTAGGAGGTGGCTGATATTTTATTCATACCACTGCTGATTGTTTTGAATGTTTTAACTGTTCCACTGACGCCCCCCAAGGCTGGTTAAGGAGGAAATGTCATTTTCTTCATCGAAATAAAACATTATACAAATAGAAAATAATGCCAAAAAATATTAAACAATAAATTCTCCTAGAACTTTTTTTCTCTAAAAATTCAAAGACCCTGTACATCCCTAATTATATATTTCAGAGGTAAACCAATTAATACCATGATGGTAAAGGTGAGATCATGAAGGAGAGATCATTTGAATGAACTCGGTTTTGCTGCACTTACTATAACTTTTGAAACTTTTCCATAAAAGCAAATAAAAATTATCATCCTAGCAAAAGTCACTGTCTTTGACTTTTAGTTGATTTTGTAATGACTTATCCTGTAGATTTTTTGATGTTAGTTATTGCTCTTTTTTAGCCGAACAGATTTGGAGCAGTTGCTTTTGTGGCTCAAATATCCAATCTAAATTTGGTTCTCTGATAGCAATGGATGGATGATTCACCTCTCATAGGAATGATGGAACTTGGATCGTTGTGTCAATCACAGATAGTGGATTGGACTTCTGGCCTCAAATAATAAAACTCTGCACCGAGAGATAGTATCATCTCCTTCCCTTAAATAACAATCCTCATTTCTAGCTGGTATAAGAATTTCATCTTCAATAATTGATCACTGTGACAGAAAATCAGTTGTTGGCAAAGCATGTTTAAAATTATATTATTCAATGATTCTCAACTCAGAGACACTTTCCATCTGCTCCTCAAATCTGAAGCACATAACAAGACACAGTTTCATTCATGCAATAACTGATTTCCATTTTTTTTAATTTACCTTATTTTAAAAAAGCAAAGGCAAACTTTCCTCTGAGTCCTGTGTGACCTATATTTTATATTTTGATGTTAAATTAAATACAGAGTCAACATGACATGCTGCTTTGGCATAGTGCAAAATGATATCAGGCTCATATTAACAAGGATGATATCCTGGCCAAGGTACGTTGTCTATAAATCTGTTTATTTTGCACAGTGGAAATGAAGAAAGAAGGATTCATAATATAAGAAAGTCAATCAGTAACCATGTGAGAAAGTCTTAGGATGCTCTGCTCACCCCATTTCTGTCACCTAGAGACTTATCAAAGAAGGTACTGTGTTCAAAGTTGTATTATGTGAGCCAAATTGCATTTTCCTCCAAAGAAAATACCGATGACTAAGGGTTATGCAGATAAAATGGTTTTCTTTTTTCGCTAAAGCATATGGGGTCATACTTGACTAGAGAGAACATCCCATCGGCATCACTGCAGAGGTGATAGGTGTATGACAAGCCAACTGGCTTCTGAAAGAGAAAATGCCAGATTAGTCTGCCATGATGCAGGCAAGATGTAATCATTCTGAAACCATGTGCATGGTTGAGTTTCATTTTTAGAGTTATTTGTTCATTGTAGAGTAAATGGGCTGGAGATTCTAAGGGGAAAATAAAATGGTCTAATTAGATGGGAAGGTTGTACAGACTAAGGGAATAAACAGTGAACTGAGAGTTAGCTGATGCAAGTTCTGGGTCCTGCACTGTTGCTAACAAGCTCTAACCTTCAGCATCTCATTTGACCTCTGTATTCTCATATATAAAGGAAGGTTGGCCAAATGACTCCAGAAGTCCCTTTTAATTCTAACATTCTCTGGAGCAATAATTGGAATCCAATTGATCTCTAGATCTTAATAAAAGAAACTCAGTAATTTAGAACTATCTTGTCTAATACAGTAGTCTCATTTGAATATTCAAATGGAAATATAAATTAGTTAAGATTAAGTGAAAATGAAAATCCAGTTCCTTGGTCATACTAGCTACACTTCAAGTGTTAAATAGCCACATGTGGCTAGCGGCTACTGTATTAAATAGTGCACATTATAAAACATTTCCATCATTGCAGAAAGCACTAATTTATAAAGACTGTTTTCCATCACCCAGAACCTGCTAGTATTCTATAAGTATTTGTGGAATGAATAGATGATAGAATGAGAGATGAATAAAGCCAATACCAATACCAGTTTAACAAAGAGCTATCACCAAAAAAAATATCAAAAAAATGATGATGTGCACTGAAAATAAAAATAAACCCCTCTTCTATTCTTACATTCTTGGTGAAGTCATACCCAAACCAACATGTGTTATTCTGCTTTTGCAATTTTAGAGGTAAGCTGGAAATGGAAAACAAATAGAGGCAGGCACCTAAAATGGTTAATTTTATGTGTCAGTTTGGATAGGCTGTATTACCCAGTTATTTAATCAAACACTAATCTAGCTGTTGCTGTGAAGATATTTTGCAAATCCGTTTAGCATCTACTGTCAGCTGATGTTAAGTAAAGGAGATTACACTCAGTAATATGGATGCTCCTTATACAATAAGCTGAAAGACCTTCAGCGTAAAAACTGAGATTTTCTGGAGAAGTTTTGCCTTGAAACTGCAACATAGAAACCCTCCCTAAGTTTCCTGTCCTGCAGATTTCAGATTTTCCAGCCACCACAATAGTAATTGTAATTGAACTAGTTCCTTAAAATAAAACATGCATCTATATATGTTATAAATTATTATTAAATAATGATATATGATTATTTAATATTTAACCCACTTCCTGGTACCAAAATCTATATCAGGGACCAGTGATATTTAGCCCTCGGGGATCCAATTTGTAATTATTTTGGTAAAATTTATAGAAAGTCTATCTGGTTGACATTCCGTATAAACTGGCAGCTCTCACAAGGTCCCGTTTATTTTTTACTGTGAAGCTTTTTTCAAGATACCCCAAATGATGACTTGTGGTGGCCAGGTACTCTTTCTTTTTGGTTGAACTTTCCTAGACTTAAGATGGGAAGCTCTTACTTCTCTGTCTCCTGTGATATGAATACACTCCTTTTTCCTTAACTGAAATATATATTTCTTATTGAGTAAAAAAGTATGAAATGAAAGCTAGGGTTCTGGTGTGAGATACTGCGTAATATTTGTGGAGTTACTCAATCACCTAACACCTCAGGGATGCCTGAGTGGCTCAGTTGTTTGAACACATGACTCTTGATTTCGGCTCAGGTCATGATCCCAGGGTCGTGGGATTGAGCCCCACATGGGGCTCTATGCTAAACATGGAACCTGCTTAAGATTCTTTCTCTCTCCCTTTGCCCCTCTCCCACACTCTTGCTCTCTCTCTCTCTCTCTCTCTAAACAACAAAAAACACTCAACACCTCATTTTAAAAGAAGGGAATGTGACATTTTAGCTGAGATTTGAACAAAAAGAAAGAGTCAGTCATTCAGTGATCTTAATGGGGAGAGAGAGGATGTGGGCAACTACTGACCCAGACAAAAGAATCAGCCGTTGCAAAGACTCTCTGGAGAGAACAAAGACTATTCAAGAAGAAAGCAAAAATGGTTTGGCTGGAGGCATCCCATACCTGAAAGTTTATGTAGAAAGATACATATCTTACACTTTATATTAAGCTGCTCCTACTTCTAGCATGGTGACTCAATTTGCTGATAAACTGATTCTCTCTACTAGAACTTTATCTTCAAGTATAACCTATTTTCTGATATTCCTAATCATATGCAATCATTTTCCACTAAATCTCTGTGCACCCAAGTTAATTTCACTTCCCACTTGGTGTCTCTGATTTCTAGCATTGTAATGGAAAGTTATTATGACAGACCCTCAAAAGCATTATACATTTTTACCTTTTACCCCAGATGCCAATTTTCTTTCCCATTCATTGCTCTGCTCAGAACTCCCTCCAATTCATCTCTTTCCTTTGCTGCTGAGCTAGCTAACAAAATGGAACAGCACTCTTTATAACAGTATTGCCAAAGACCATAGGGATAATCTCCTCAATATGCTGTGACTTGTTGTTTTGTGTGTGTGCCCCATCCCAGTCTGTTTATTTTCTGTCACTGAATCCCATTACAAACATAAATATGCTTTTCGGCCCGCTACTCCCATGTGATACTTGCAGCCAGCTTTCTAGGATTTTCCTTGCTCACTTACTGTCTGTTTCAGACATTGTCTCTGCAGGTGGTATTGCCCTTTTTTGAATTGCATCTCAACTTCAATTCTGTCCATACTTTCTGCTATTTTATGTCTGCAGGCATTTCTCAATTATTTTTATATTCAGTAGTGTCTTAAGGAATCCAGCCAACTGTGAGAACTTAATCCTAAATGAATAGACTCAGAAATTCTCAACTGTGATGTACCCAAGGCAAAATTCCACTAGAAAACCTACTTTTCCCAAGATGAGGTGGAAGCCAAAGGCAGAACATTTGAAAACAGTGTCCCAAATGCCTTGGCTCATGAGCCTGGAAGCCTGTGTTTGAGATAGGTCTCACTCTACATTCTATGAAGCTTTGAGCCAGCCACTTCCCCTCTCTGGTGCTGTTTCATCTTTTATAAAACAAGGATTAGAACTATTAGTGGTTTCCAAGCCTTCTTTTAGCACTAGAAACTTTTCTTAAAAGCACATTTATACATAATTCCAGTTGAACTCAGTGGACAAAAATGTCAGTGTTGGAATCTGGAGTTGAGTCCTCTCAGTCTTTCTACCTGCTCACACCCTTGATAGTCTTCCATGGATCTCTGGGAACCTTCAAAATACAATTTACAGACTCTCAGACTAGATGACTCTGTAGGTCCATTTCTACTCTTCGTGTCTATAAGTAATAAGTTGTACCCCCAGGGGAAAGGAATGTGCAGAAATGAATACAGGAGGAACTAAAAGATAGAGGATAGAAGAAGCCAACTAGTGTTAGTTGAGGATCTATTATGTCCAGGCATTGATAAGATTGAGAAGTGGTCACAGATCTTTACTAATAAAAGGAGATTCGGACAGATTTCCAGCAGAAGTTTATACTATTAACATACATCCATGCCAAAAGATAACTCAAACATCTCTGATATGAAACCAAAATTATATCTCAAATATAATTGATTTTCCACATCTTTTCTTCTTTGATTACAGTATACCACTCATCCCTCCCCACAAGAGCATCATCGAGCATTCAGTGTCCAAGTAGTATATTCAGTAGCAGCTTGTCCCTGACATAGGTTTGGGGCAAGGAGGAAGCCATATTCTTTCCCAAGAATCTGATTCCATATAAAGATAAAGGTTAAAGTAGGACAGATATTTATGTATTTCTTGTTAGTGTTTATTTATATCTATTTTTCAAATACTAGGTGCCAAATACTATTCTAAGAAACTTACACTCTTAATTTAATAACTTGGGCACATGCTTCTTGGAGCTGGAAGTGTGTCAGAGTATGGTTTACAGAAGCCTGGGAAAAGAATTTTTCATGACCCAAAGGTTCGATGAATCATAACTCAGGGGCAGGCTATTGGCATTAGAAGCATCCAGTTGTCCTAGGCCTAGATGGAACCAATTGTGTTCCACTTATCAACTAAAGCAGAAGTGTGAGATGATAGCAAATCAGATTCATTCCTCATTGCAACTCTAATCATTTGGAAGCAACAGCCTGGACATTTTGTAAGAATTATTCATCTAGTCTCAGCAAGAAGTGCCTCTACTGATGTAGCAATATCTGCCACACACAGCAATGAAGAAAGCAATGCTCTCCTAATGTATTCACCAAACCTACCACTTCTGCAGAGAAGGCAAGTTCTTCCTGGCCATGCCAAAGGGCAAAATTCAAACACCATCAGTGCAGAAGAGAGACTATAATATCAAGATTGCAGTCTCTCCTTTCCAGAATCCCCGGCCACAACTCTAACCATAACAGCTGGTGTAAGAAAAAAAAAATGAATGAATGAGCCCAAAAATGTGCAAAGTAAGAGTTGAGAGCTGTTTCTGTCTCTACAACAGCCTAATATGTCAGTTCATCATACCCTTAGGAGAAATGTCCCTGAACAATCTTCTCTCAACGAGGCCTGAACTCCTGTTCTGTGATATGGAGATTTTTATATACTTACCTTGTAGTACTAAGCACAGCTTGTAATTACTTAAATTTATGGTCTGTTGGAAATCTTACATGCCTCCCACCAGACGATGAACTGGGCTCCATGAAGGCTGAAACTGTTTCATCATTCATGTCCAGTATCCACCTCACTTCCCAGCAAGCAGCAGGCCCTCAATAAATATTGAATATGTGACTAAGTGAATGAATGAAGCAATAGAAATTTGGAAAAGCTTATTGACAGGTTTTGCCTGTCTTACTCTCCCATGGGGCATCATTTGTGCAATGTTGTTGTTTTCAAATGCACTTTGCAATTAACTCAGTTTGGGAGATGAGGAAAGTGGAATGAATGCCAAGTTTGTTTATATCAAGCAAGTACCATTCTACAAAAAAATAAGCACATTTTTCTAACAATAAATCCTGTCCTCAAAGTTTTACTCCCTAATGTTACTAAAAGTTATTTTAATAGGACAAAACAGTGGAGCAAATGAAGAGTAGTCCCCCTGCCTCCACCACTAACAATGATCAAACCTCAGAAGTGTATAAACCAATATAATTCCTGCATCTGATATAACAACTTTGAGAGCTATGGGTCATCAAGAAGTAATGGGAGAGACTCTCTCTCTCTCTCTCTCTTTCTCTCTCTCTCTCTCTCTCTCTCTCTCTCTCTCTCTCTCTCTCTCTCTCTCTCTTTCTCTCTCTCTCTCTCAATAAATACATAAATAAACTAAAAAAAAGTTTTTTAAGGGGTGCTTGGGTGTTTCAGTAGGTTAAGTGTCTGACTCTTGATTTTGGCTCAGGTCATGATCTAAAGGTTTGTGGGTTCGAGCCCCACATCAAGCTCTGTGCTGAGAGCATGGAGCCTGCTTGGGATTCTCTCTCTCTCTCTCTCTCTCTCTCTCTCTCTCTCTCTGCCCCACCCATGTGCTTGCTCACTCCTCTTTCAAAATAAATAAACTAAAAAAAAGAAAGAAAAAAAGAGCAATGGGAGAGAAATAGCTTAGAAGAAAGCTCTCTCAAGACCAGATAGTACTTGATAAGAATGGGGGTACAATCAGATAATTTGGTTGGAGATTCAAACCCCATCTCAACTCCCTGAATTTTCTTTTAAAATAACCTGCTAAAGTTATGGGTCTAGAAACCATCAAGTCATGATCTAAGAGGAGTCACGAACATAGTCATCACCAGATACTTTCATTCCAAGAAAAGGAGGATACCTAAGCATGTTTTACCTCGTGACTAAGGGTGGGAGATTAAAGGAGAAATAAAGTTATTTCTCAAACTCAAGGAAACTGAGTTCCATCCTTTTTTAAGAGCCTGATATTAAGAGCTTATTTCTATCAGCTTCTTGTAAGGATAGATTAGGGAGGACTGAACTGGGCTAATAGCCCACTCCTGATGCCTTTAGCTAACATAGGTGAGATCTGACACATCTTCTAGCAAAATACAAGCAATATTAGGAGCAGAATAAGCCAGATAACCTGTGAAAGACACCAGTATTCAAGTAAGTTGTTTCTCCTTCCAGTCCCAGATGAGGAGACACAACACAGATTCTACCAACAGAGTGCAGACTTGCTCGGGCAGCATCCATGGGGGTCTCAACTTGGTGTCTCCCAGGGACAACATGAGGATACCCCATAACATGATCCAAAGTCTCACCTGAAGAACACTTGTCTGTATTTCCCAAGTTCAGCTTCTTTCCCTGTCTTTCATAGGCTCAGCCCTGCTTCTCTGTCTAATCTATCTCTTTAGGTGTGGGCACGAACGGGCACTCAGGAAATATTTGTTACATGAATGAATATTTACATCATCATTCTAGTTATCTGAGCCAGCTACATATTTGCAAAATGAAAATGGAGAGTCTCATTTAAAAATCAGGCAAGAAAGTGTTGTTAAAGTACTAAGGTACAAAGCTTTCCCTTTTTTCCGTATCTTCTCTCTCAACTTGTCATGATGTGTTTTTATTTGGTGCTTCATGTTCTCAGCAAGAAAAATTAAAAATGGAAGTTTTTATTATGAACATTACTGTCTATGTCATTCAGTGAGTTTTAAATGCAAATATAAGAGCACTTAGTTCGTGTCTGGAATCACTGAAATTGCACAATTTGTACTTCATAGCTCATACAAGCATTTGTTTTTTATTCTTACCAGAACAGTGGAAACATCATACAAAACTAACTCAACTGTTTTTTTAACCCCTTATTATAATTCTTTTATTTTTATTTTATTTATTTTGAGAGAGAGATCATAAGTGGGAGAGGGGCAGAGAGGGAGAGAGAGCGGGGATGAGAGAGAGTAGGCTCTGTGTGTCTGTGCAAAACCCGATGTGGGACTAGATCTCATGAACTGTAAGATCATGACCTGAGCCAAAATCAAGAGTCAGATGTTTTACCAACTGAGCCACCCAGGCACCCTTCACTTCTTGTTATAATTCTACCAGTATTCTCTACCTTAGGCTCATAGATGATTAAGGATGAGTAAGAAAACAGAAAAGAAAGGGAACCATGGGTTGTCCTATCTCTCTTTTTCCTTCTAGGTTATCATTTCAGCATAAGTGATTGGCTAATACAACGAGATAAGTAAGCAAGAAAAGCTATAATAGGATTTCTTGGTCTTTTATGTCTCTTTGAACCCATAGCCTGTCCCTAAGAATCATAGTGAAGACCCTGTGAGCATTCACTCTAAGGCTCTCCAATGTACACAATATATTAGTGATTGGATCAGCCTTCAAACTACCACCCACATCTAGGTTCAACTGAATTGTTTTCAATAGCCCAGAGAAGTACCTTTATTTTATTACCTTGTAAGATGTGTCTATGTGGCTAGAGGTAAAGAGGAGAAAGACAATGAGGGAAATAACAACAAGATATTTCTGTAGTCAATTTTTATCCATCATATTTCTAGTCCCAAGGGCTTTAAACTGATTAAACACAAATAAAACTCCTAACCACTGTGGCTTTGTGCAGTTCTACAGGATTCATTTCCCTTACCACCAAGATAATTCAATTCAACAAATATTTATTGAATTTTACCATATGCTTGCTGTGTCAATGCCAAGAACAGCTAAGGAGGCAGGACAGAAGCCGAAAGCCAGCTGTAATTCAAGATTTTCTTCATAGGAACTACATGGATATTTAGCAAAATGGAATAAAAATCTTCTGAAAAATAAAAGAAAGATTCTGTACAGAAAACCAAGGACCCTATTTTCAGTGTGTGCACAATTGCACACTTCCTCACCCTGAAATTGGCTTTGTCAGTCTCTTTCAAGATAAATTACAGAAATAAAAGGGACTAGGGACATGTTAAGGAGCTTTAGCTTTCTGTCTCTTGAACTCATTGAAGCTAAAGATGCTCCATTAGGAATTGGTGGATGCAGATTCTGGACAGGCTGCTATGATTTACCTTGAGGGCAAGTGGTCAGGCTTCTGCTGAGCTAAAGGGACTCTGTTGACCTAACTGAAAAAAAAAAAAAAAAAAAAAGATGTTTTCAGATTAATGGTGAACCAAATCTGACTCTTCTGTGTTCTTGGAGTGAAGAAAGGATTTTAAAAGAAACAGTTCGTTCATCCATTCATCCTAGAAATATTTCTGAATAGCTTCTCTACATGTCAAGCATTGAGCTGGGTGTTGCAACAAAACTATAAATAAGACATTGATTGTTCCCAGATGCTACTCTCAGCCTAGTGGGAAAAAATTCACATAAAAGGCAAATACAATACAATGTGACAAGGATATAGAGCTAACTATGGGTGTTATGAGACATCTTAGATGCTTGTGCAAAATCCATCCCCCGCCATTCAATAGCTCCTAGCACAGGGTGGGTGCTTCATAAATATTCAGTGAATGCAAGAGTGAATAAGTGAAGACAAAGCTTCCCAGAGGAGTTCATAGGTAAAGTTAGCCTTTAAAAAATGTATTAGAAGTTATCAATATTGTTCCATGCAGAAGGTACAAGTGCAAAACCCCAGATGCAAAAGATAGCAAGGCATGTTCACGAAAGTCCAAAGAGATAACTGTGGCCAGACTGTAGGTAGGGCATGAGAAGGGGAGAGGTCCGTGCCTGCAGAAGTCAGCAAGAGTCAGGTGAGAAGGAGATTTAGATTTCATCTATGGGTATTGGACTCTATACAAAAGGAAATGTGAGCCCCTGAGAGGTTGGAAGCAGGAAAGGAATGTGATCAGAAATGTATTTTAGGAAACAATCTGGCTGTGGTATTGAGTATGGACTTTTAAAGCAGGAGCCCACCAGTGGATTGTATTGGCCAAAATGTTACAAGTGCTACAGCCCTCTTCCCATGAACTAGCCTGCTCTTTTCTGCGGTGAAGCCCTAGCAGGAGTACTCACCTTCTTTCTGCAGAATTAATCCTCCTAACTCTTCCTGGATTACTCACAGTTGTGAGTTCGCAGAAAGATCTAAAAAAGCTTCATAGGGGTGATCCTGGGGACTCTCAGGTTGCCAGTAAGGAACCAAGCAAACAGACCCATCCTTCCAACAAAATCTTTGTTTGGGAAATGGGGTGTCTGATTATAGTCAACCCTCTATTTTTTACATATGAAATATGAAGAACATTCTAAAAAGAGGTATGACTTGACTCAGTTCATGTACAAGGAAGAGAAAACAGTTCCAGACTGGTCAGGTTACCCATCATCTGTCATCCAAAATCCTCAAACTCTCTTGGTGTTACTTTGTTTTTTACACTTGCCCAACAAATACCTTAATCTTCTTTCTTATGTATCCACAAGAACATTTAAGTTGTCTTTGACACCCTCGTACAGTTATCCTACAGAAGCTCCTTATAACTAAGGGCACACATTTAGAGTTAGACCACCCAAGTTCAATTCCTGGATCTAACACTTATTAGCTATATGACCTTGAACAAGGTAACTCAACTCTCTGGCTCTCCATTCTCTCAACTGTAAAATGGGGATAATAATAGTTCTTGTCTGCTAGGGTTGTCCTGAGAAATTAGTCAATTCATAAGAACCCTTTAGAACAGTGCCAGCCACATAAGAAGGGCTCAATAAGTGAAAGTTATTATGCTGTTGATGGTATTTGTCCAATAAGATTCTCAGATTTTTCTCTGTTCCCCTTTTTGTACATATCCATCTGTCTCATAACACTTTAAAGATAGTTTTAAAATAAGTCGCTTCAGGTTTGAGTAACTCTAATTGTACTTCTCACGTTCAGAAACAACTTGCAATTCCATTTAATGTAGACATCAATAATGAAACCTCTAGAGGGTGAGTGATTTCTACAAATTTTATTCATTACAGAGAGTTGAGCAGGTATAATGGTGAGAAGAATTGGTTAGCAGATCGGAAAGAACATGGGTTTAAATCCTCTCTCTGCTGAGTACTATGAATAATAGAGTCATCTTATGGAATTTAACTAACCTCTGGTGTAAAATAGAATTGTTGTGAATATTTAATAATAAAATATACACAAACTTCCTGGCACATAGCAACTGCTCAATAAATACAAGTTATAATTATTTTTTAAACTTACTAAAGAGCCAAGGGGAAAATGAAGATTTTGGAGCCTAAGCCATTTCTCTTTCTTGGTTGTATACATATTTGTTCCTGAAACAGGATGAATTCCCAAAACCTCATCAAAGGAAAGATTTAAGAGGCGCCAGGGTGGCTCAGTTGGTTAAGCGTCCAACTCTTGATTTCAGCTCTGGTCTCACAATCTCACGAATTGTGAGATTGAGCCCCATGTCAGGCTCTGCACTGACAACACAGAGCCTGTTTGGGATTCTCTCTGTCTCTCTCTCCCCCATTCTCTCTCTCTCTCCCTCTCTCAAAATAAATAAATAAACTTTTTAAAAAAGGAAATATTTGAACTCTAAAAAAATTAATAATAAATATCCTTGGGGTTGATATCAGTTGTTTCACATAGCTCAGAGCCATTTTATCTAATATGAATCTTTACAATAGTATCAGGAAGAAGTCAAATACCCTTAATCTCAAAATTCCTAGGTTGTTATTTCACAAGGAGAAGAATCAAAGGCAAATTCACAAGGAGACTCTCTTCTTCATGAGTCCATGTGGCAAGATGTGCTTCATTTTAAGTAACTCATAGAGAAACCAGTTATGTCTCTGGTGGAAAGACTGTGTGAGAATCAGAGAATTTCATGAGCTTGAACTTCTCAATCTGCCCACTTTGGAGCAAATCATTCACACCTAGAAAAAGACTCAAATGCAGGGATTTACAAAACACAAGAAGGACCAAAGAGCCAAAAATTTCCCCTGGGAATGGTAGCTTCCTAAGTGGACAAGAATGGAATTTCTAGAGAATGCATCTTGGCTTGATCAAGGCTATATAAGGTAGACTGTTGCAGGGATACTTATTAGGTCAAAAGAGAAATGGTACATCACCTTGGTTCACACTAATGAAACTACAAGTCCTTCCCCATTTCTCTTTATGTGATGCAAGGGTCAAATTAGACATATAAAGTCATAATGTCCCACTGTACTGCTCAGAAATTCAGGAATCCATCCCTACAACAAAACTTCGAGAACAGTTATATGGTCTTTTGCCACACCCAGGCAAATGGGCCACCAGAATTCTCCTTGTGGATGACTGGGGAAGAAATTCTGACTGCCAGACTCCATAAGCATGAGGTATTATGATAAAATTGCTTTATTATTCCTCTCTTCTCCACTTGTCCCCTTCCCCAATAGATTTGGGAGAACCCTAGAGAAAAAGAGAGTCCAGCTATACTTCATTGCCCTGAAGTCTCATCTGTTAAATAGATCCACTTTGATACTCTCAGAGAAAATTACAGCCAAAAATATTTTAAGTCTTAGGGCAGAGTTAAGTATATAAAGATTCTATTACTTAGTATTTGTGTTCTTGTGCTGGGACTTACAAAGCCCAGTGGAACCATCTTGAAAGTGTCCTAAAGATAGAGACTTGGATGAGGCTGCAGGAGCCCACCAGAAACACCAAGGACAAGATTGACACTGTGAGTATATTTGTTAGTTAGGCAAAGTTAGGCTGTGATGGCAGATTAACCCCAAATATCAATGCTTAAAACAATAAAGGTTTATTTTTCACTCATGACACATGTCTACTTCAACCGTTGCCATTTTGTAGCTATACTATCTGGAACAGTTACCTCTCTAAATGGCAGAAGAGAGGTGTCTTGGTTGGGCCACCAGTGAGATGGATCAAGATGATTTCTGTGCAGAAAGGTTATCAGGGAGTAAACCTGGAATTAGCATCTACAAGAGAGACAGAAGTTGGTTGGGCAGAGAACTGTGATGAAATAACAACAAAGATCTTGGCCGATCGCATGGGATTCCTGGAGCTGGAATGGTTGTTTAGAGTTGTCTCACCTTAAGGCAAGGGGTCTACACCTTTATTACCCCTCACTGATCTTCTCCATTAATTAGGATTCCTGGATTCTACATTATTCTATACTATACTATACTATACTATACTACACTATACTATGGCATCTAATTCTTTTCAAATTGCATATTCTCATACTTCACATCATAATAAGTATCCATGCCTGGACACCTACTAATTGCCTCTTATTGGGTCTTTCAAATGGGTCTTCTTAGCCACCCACCTGATTCAATTTCTGGTACCTGAAACCCTGAAACCTTGGGACTCAGCCAAGACCACTAAACTGGAACAAAAAGAAACAGATACTTTCCTAACTTTAAAATTCATTGAAAGTATATTTTCTGTGATCAGCTATTTTTTTCTCTATTAATCACTTGATTCTCACTATCCTTGTATATACACATTACTTTTCATCATTAGAGAGGTATTACATACTTCATCTGGACAGTGCCATGTGCTTTAAGGACCTGGACCAATTATAATTAAAGCAAGATATGGATCACTGCATATATGGCATTAGTCCTTGGACACCTGATAGCTATTAACCTACTTTAATAATTGACTGAGACTATTGATTCTTTAAATATAGCTATATGTTTCTATCTTAGTGGAACCAATTATAGTTTATAAGCCTATTGAAGAACAGCTGACTTCTCAAAACTCTCTATCTCAGAGAGATGAGAAATCATGAATGACCACTAAAAGACCTCTAACCCCCCCGGATGACTGAGGCTGGACTACTGCTTGAGTCCAACTCAAATGTTCCATGAATATTTCCACTGAAATAGTACCTATAGATGGAGAGAGAGCATGTGAAAAGCAGGAAAAGCTATGGAACAAGTCATTCCTATTATTTCATTCGTTACTTCTTTGGGTCCAGGAGGAATTTGAGTCTGTCACCCATGATATAATCACTGTAACCAATATGCAGATGACTCTACAGTTAAAAAATCAGTGACTTTGGGGAAATATATTAAAGTAGGTATAATGAAACTGGATTAAATATTTGGGTAAAGACACTTTCTGCAAAGGCAAATATTTCTCAAACAAAACATAGTACCATGAATAAAATTTTAACAGAGTTTGTAAAATTCTATCACATATAAGTTTAAGAAGTTAAGATCATGGGTTTTGAAGCAAAATAGAAAGGAATTCGAGATTGCATCTTGTCTGTGCCACCTTCTGATTACGTTCCCTTGACTTTCGTTTCCTCACCTTTAAGATAAAGATAATGATACAGGGACGTATATAATGTATGCAAAGTGCCTAGCACAGGACCTAGGACAAATAAGATAAAAGTAATTGGAGTAATTGAAAGCAGTATGTTTTCAACTATAAGTATCAGAAATTTCAACTCAAGGTAGTCTAAATAATAAGGAATCGAAGTGGTTCCATAACTGGAAATCCAAAATTGAGGTAGGTTGCAGAGTTGACTTAATCCAGTAACTCCAGCTAACTCTGTTTCTTTGTAGATATCTTAATTCTGTCCCTTGCCATGTGCCAACTTCATCCTTGGGCTGGTAGCTAAAAGACCACCCAGTTGTGAGCCCCACGATATTCAGAAGAAAAGACTTGTATTTTTCTAAGATCTTTTCCAGAACCTGTAAACTTTTCTTCATGCTCCATTGGGTCAAATATCTGTGCCATTTCCTTGCTGCTGGGGGCATGTCCTGATCTGATTGGCTTAGCCCCGTGTTCCTAAACCAAGGAGAATGTTACCATGAGTAGCTTAAAATAACCAAAGATCACTACTACAGCTCAGTAGTTTCCCTGCGGCACAGGGGCTTCTTAGGGGAAGTGGTAGGTAATCTGGACAAAATCAGGAATCTGTTATGAAGGAAGTGGATAATAGATATTGTGTAGGTGACTGAAAATGACCAAGGAAGGGAATTCATAATTTGTGGAATTGAAGTCTTACTTAGACCTTTTAATGTACTAAGTAATATAATATAATATAATATAATAATATATAATAATATATAATATAAGATAATAATATATGTAATATAATGATCTTCACAACAGCCCTGTGAGGTGGGCTCTACGATGCCCACTTTGCACATGAGGAACTGGGTGTCAGAGAAAAAAGTGTCATGTATCACAAATCTAGAGACTCGTTAAGAGAGTTACACCTCTGTGACACGTTTCTTTTCTGTACAATGAGAATAGCAAAACACGTATCTCATAGGGTTTTGTGAGAATTAATTTGAGTTAATACATGTGACATGCTTGGAAGAGTGCCTGACATATAGTAAGCAAGTGGTAATCTCCCACATTGTTATAACTTCATTTCATAGAATCTAAGAGTCCATCAGTGGTAAGAAACTCTCTTATTTTCCATTATTACCACTGAGAGAGAAAGAAAGAAATGCTTCTGATTAAACTATAACCTAAGACACTCATCACTTATAATTTTATATTTATTGAAAGAATGCTTTTGGCTTAATTAAACATAGATTATTTTATCATAAATCAACTTTGTGCACGCATAAGGAAAATGGAAGTGAAAGAAATAGGTTAAGGTATTTCTAAAACTACTTCAAAACTCAGAGCCTTAATCTTCATCACTTTCAAACTTGGAGTCATCAATCAATATTCAACATATTCCACATAATAGCCTCTGTGCCAGAAAGAGTGTTGGTGATTAAGCCTTTCCTAAGATAACCCATAATATTATGAGAAGCCTTTACTGAGGGTCACACTAACATGATTTTGTGATTACGTAGAGTTAACTCCAGCTCTAGAAATATTGCCAATACTCAGAATAACAATTGGTTTCTAGTGGTTAAGGGTTCTCTTCTCCTGTTTCCAGGATTTCCTTCCATGCTGTTGCTACCCATTCAGCAAGTATTGATCCAGACACTATGAATGTATATATGGGCAATTCTAACCATGTCACAGCTGCTGCCTCCCTAAGACAGATTATAAAATGACATGAACAGAAAGATGCATCTCAGTTTCAGACAGTTTAAAATATGAAAGATGTGAATCTTGCAGTTTGATGAAATAAAATATTCTTATACTTATAATTATTTTTATTCTTATTCTTTTTTTATTATTGAAGTATAGTTGACATACGATGTAATACTAGTGTCAAGTGTACAACCTAGTGATTTGACAATTTTATCCACTATGCAGTGCTCAAAATGCTAAGTGTAGTCACTATCTGTCACCATACATTATTACATTAGTACTGACCACATTCTCTATGTTGCTTTGCTTTTCATCCCCATGACTTATTTATTTATAACGGGAAACTTGTACATTCCTATCCCTCTTTCATCCATCACACAACCATCTCCTCTCTAGCAAACACCAGTTCTCTGTATTTATAAGTCTGTCTGTTTCTGTTTCTGTTGTTGTTTGTTTGTTGTTTTGTTTTTTAGATTCTGAGTGTAAGTGAACTCTTGTATTTGTCTTTCTCTGTCTGACTTATTTAACTTGGCATAATACCCTCTAGGTCCATCCATGTTGTCATGAACAGCAAGGTTTCATTCTGTTTCAAGGCTGAATAATATTCCAGTGTGTGTGTGTGTGTGTGTGTGTGTGTGTGTGTTGTATATATATGTGTGTATATATGTATATACGCATGTGTATGTATATATCACATCCTCTTTATTCATTCATCAATCAGTGGGCGCTTCAGTTGCTTCTATATCTTGGCTATTGTAAATAATGCTGCATTAAACATAAGGGTGCATATATTTTTTTAAGTTAGTGTTTCCATTTTTTTTATATTTATTTATTCTTTTTTTTTTAATTTTTTTTAACATTTATTTATTTTTGAGAGACACAGAGACAGAGCATGAGCAGGGGAAGGGCAGAGAGAGAGAGAGGGAGACACAGAATCTATAGCAGGCTCCAGGCTCCGAGCTGTCAGCACAGAGCCCAACGCGGGGCTTGAACTCACAGACTGTGATATCATGACCTGAGCCGAAGTCGGCCGCTTAACCGACTGAGCCACCCAGGCGCCCCTATATTTATTTATTCTTGAGAGAGAGAGAGAGCACGGGTAGGGGAGAAGCAGAGAGAGTGAGGGAGATACAGAATTTGAAGCAGGCTCCAGGCTCCAAGCTGTCAGCACAGAGCCTAATGTGAGGCTCAAACCCACAAGCTATGAGATCATGACCTGAGCCGAAGTTGGACACTTAACTGACTGAGCCACCCAGTCACCCCCCATTTTCTTTGAATAAATAACCAACAGTGGGATTACTAGACTGTATTATATTTCTATTTTTTTTAATTGATTGAGGAACCTCCAAACTGTTTTCAAGAGTGGCTGCACTGGTTTGCATTCCCACCAACAATGCATGAGGGTTCCTTTTTCTCTGCATCCTCACCAACACTTGTTATTTCTTGTCTGTTTTATTCCAGTCATTCTGACATGTGTAAGGTGATATCTCATTATGGTTTTGATTTGCATTTCCCTAATGATTAATGATGTTGAGCATCTTTTCATTTTTCTGTTGGTCATCTGTATTTCTTCTTTGGAAAAATGTCTGTTCAAGCTCTCTGCCCATTTTTAATCATGTGATTTGGTTTTTGTTGTTGAATTGTATGAGTTCTTTGTGTATTTTGGATATTATCTCCTTATGGAGTATATCATTTGCAAATATCTTCTCCCATTCAATAGGTTGCCTTTTAACTTTATTGATTGTTTCCTTTGCTTTATTGATGGTTTCCTTTTTAGTTTGTATATTCCTAATAGTTTATTTTTGCTTTTGTTTTATCTGTCTCCAAAGACTAAAGGCCTTATAGTTAAACCCAAATCATATGTCAATAGCAACATAGTGTTAATCAAATAAACAAAAACTGAACACAAATTTTATTACACTTCATTATTATGGAGAAAATTAAATTCAAAGGAAAGAGACACCAAAAATGGTTCCACTGGAAAAGTATCATGTTTTATTGATTAGAAATAATAAACACAGAGATTTACTTTGGCAAGCCATCCTAAGAGACTCTTTTTCTTTTTTCTTTTTAGAATAGTGTAAACAATCAGAAACTTTGAGGTGCAAAAACATTGAAATGTCCATCTAAGGCCATCCCTTTGTCATCATAAGCAAAAGCCTTGACATCTGTATTTTTAACAAGCTCCTCAAGAGATACTGAGGCTTAACATGTGTAGAGTGAATAGACCACCAGTCACCAATACACCGCTAGGCAATTTACAAGAGCTCAGACAGGAGCCACTTAAAAGGGCACCCTTATAAGAAGAGTGTCTGTCTTGATGCTTAGATTCATAAAGAGTTGATGGAGAAGGAAAAATATTGCTTCTCACTTTTCCTTTTGAAGTTTGTTCTGTTACAAACAAAAACAAAAACTCCTTTCTGACTTACTGATTGCTAATTTAATGAAATAAAATAGGACTGTTTCTTTGGTCAAAAATTGGTATTAGTTAAGAATGCAGTCCCTTAAATGTAAAGACTCCTTTAGGAACCATAGGCAAAACACACCTGTGGGTCAAGTCTGACAGTTCACAGGTGGGATGATGGATGGTGCCAGTGTCTGTGAGACACAACCGCCAACATTTCAGGATGCATGAGGGATAGGCAAGTGGTCTCTTGAATGCTACCTCTTCTAAAAACTTTACAGAGTTCAAAAACATCTCAGTAGTTCTTTAAAAGCCTTATAATTAGCTATGTCAGCTAAGATGATTTAGAACAGTAGAACATATCCTACCAAGAGTTGTCACAAGAATACTACTTTCCTTTTTTAATGCCAAGATGTCCCTTCTAAAGATTTCACAAATGTCAAAGTTGCCTTTATTAATTTCTGCTGCACTTTGTTAATTTAGTTCATCAGTCAGTCAGCCAATCAGTCAACCAGTATCTTTACATTCCTACTCTTTGCCAGGCTCTATAATATGTGCTACCAAAAAGAAAAATGACTAAGACTTACCCCTCCTTTCTGAAGAGATCAGAGTCTAGTGGAAACAAATAAATACATAATGACAGGAAGAGAATATGATGTGTAGTTTGACAGAAAGAAGCAGAAGAAGCAAAGAAGTAACTGAACCCAAACTTAAAAACTGGAATAAATCTGTGTTGGAGGAAAGACATTTGCTATGGTTAATTACAGCCTGGTTCTCCCTGGAAGTTCTCAGTCTATTTTATTTTTCCTTTTCCTTAGGTAGAGAACAAGACAGAGCTTTGCAATTTTCTTCAGTCCTCTTGATGAGTAGCTGTATTTCTTAGAATTCACCGTAGTTTAACTTTTTGAAGTAACAAGAAAAGGCAGAGGGAACCAGTTTCATATCAAATTACATTTGTGGTTTTTTTGCCTTCCCAAAGGGGGGAAAAACAGTATCTCTTCCATTTCAGTAAATAGAGAAAAACAGACTTACTCCTCCTCTTGAGGCATTTATTTAACCAACAATGTTGCTTTGATAGGCCATGGTTGGGATGACCAACCTGGATGCTTTGATAGGCCGTGATTGGGATAAACTTTATTTAGCATGCCAGAACTTAGAAGTCAGCAGACTCTGGATGAAGAAGATCCAGAGATTTTTTTTGTACTATTTTATTTTGTAACTTTTTAAAGCTAGAAATTATTTCAGATTGAAAATTTTTAAATATACAAAAAAGGAAACAAAGGAAAAAAGAAGGTAGCAGGATTTTACCAGGAAGAGAAAGACAGTAAAAGGTAGTGACAGAGGGAACTCAAGGTAGGGCATAGAGACATGAAACCGCCTGGTGTATCCAGGCATGGAGTTGAAAAGGCTGGAATACAAGATATCCAAGGCATAGTGGATAGGAAATAGCATGAGCAAATATGACACTAAATAGACAAGATCAGAGAGGAACTTATATACCGTGCTAAGGTTTTTATTTGCATTTTGTAGGGTTCCAAACCCCAGTGAAGTGTTTGGAACAGGAAAGTGACTTGATTACATTTGCATTTTTAAAAGATCATTGGTGTCAATATGGAGATTTAATTGGAGGAAGATGAAGCTAAGGATAAGGAAACCAATAAGAAGACTATTTAAATAGTCCAGTAAAAGATTATGTGGAATTAGAAAATCATAAGACAGCCCAAATTATGATTCAAACATGATTAAAATTGCAGTTGAAACCACAGAGCACATATCACAATGACATTTTATAAGAAATCTCAATAGAAAGGAAAGTTTTTGGCATTCCAGCCCTTGAGACTGCAAAGCACTGAGCTAATCATGATTTGTTATAAAAAAAAAAATATGGAAGAAAGTAGAAAAATATTTGTAAATCCTTTACCACAAAAATATACTAAATAAAGAGAATTAGCCGCAGTGAAAAAAATTAAACCTATCGTACTCTATGTATTATTACTATAAAATTGAGATTCTGGCCAGTTTGCTAAAAGGGGACAAAAATTTCCTGTAATACTTTGCTTTCTAATCACTAAGATTTATATTTTTCTTCTTAATACAATCCTTAATTCTAGGTTACTGCAAGTTTGTTTTGCATGATTGTGATTAGATATATTTTACTCACTATATGTTTGTTTGCAGGAATTTGCACTTTCTACATTGTGTGGTAGAAAATTGAGTTTTCTCATTGAAATTATAATGTACACTGACTTCTTTCTGGGATGTCTCTACTATACAAGATTTATGAATTTGAAAGTGTTGATCCTTATTGTTGGCTTTTTCCCTATAGACATATTTGAGGATAAAAACTAATGCATAATTCCACAAGATTCATTCTAAACCAGGTCTGTTTAGACCTAAAATTCAGATGGTCATGGAAAGGAACAGATGGAGTTAGGTGATGTTTAGAGGGAGATAAATGGGTCCTACTCTTTATAAGATGATCAATGATGAAAGAGTGGAGGATACTTTACAGATTTCTGTCTTAAGTGATGAGCAATATAGCAGTGTCATTAACGAAAATGCAGAAGAAGGAACAGCTTCAAGAGATAAGTTATCACTTGAGATATATTAAATTGAATATGCCTGTAGTTACATTCAAAAGCATATTCAGCAGGTACTTGAAAATATGGATCTGAGCTCGGGAGAGATGCTGGAGTTGGCAATAAATATTTGAGGATTAACAATGTATTAATGACAGCAATTGTGACACTGATACCCATTGAAATAATAATCCTTTACATTTGTATAGCATGTGACAATTTTTTAAGCACAGTTAGCACATAATATCCCATCTGAGATAGGTAGTTCAAGGGCAGTTATTATACCAAAGACCAGATAGGTAAACAGTTGCCCAAATTCACAAGTCCACCCTAGACACAGATCCTCTAGCTTCTATTGTCCCATATTGACTTGATGAAGTAATTGTGTGCAAATCTGTGGGAAGGACTGTGGCAGTAAATACTGTGCTCTCCAACTTGGGTAAACCTAATCTTTCAGAAACAAATGTTGAATTCTCCATCACATTAAAATCGTAACAAATTAAGCGCACACAAACTTACACATTCTTCATTCTGAAAGTCCTGTAGGTATTTATTACCTTTCTCCCACAGTTGGGATCTGCTTCTTTCAGGTACTTCTGGAAGTTTCCCACCTCTTGTCATGGGGGAAAAAGGAGACTTGGAATTAACTAAGTGCTATATTGCCCTCTACTTGTTCTCCTGTGGAAAGAAGAATTCAGTTGTCCTATGTCATTTACCTTAATTCAAAAACACATATTGAGGACAGAATGAGTAAACTGTTGGGTCCAACATGTCATTCTTATGGACTCTTCACAGAAAGTTGATAGGGAATTTAGGTGGGCACAAAATCACAGAAGAGCAGTGTCATCCACTGTGCCGTTGAATTTGGTATCCAAGTTACTCAGACCAGAATGTTCGCTAACCTAAAATATATCTCTTATGGAGAAACTGATTAAAACTCATAAGTAAGAGGTTATTTATTTTCCAGAGGGAAAGAGTTTTGAATATTTGAGGTAAAATGGTATTGAATGAGATGAATAGGATTTCAGAAGAAATTTTTTAAAGGATGTGGCCTACATAAAGGCAAAAAGCAAGAACTATTTGTGGAGTGGAAAGAAGTAGTGAAGGACTCAGAAAAGGAAACAAAAGCAATGCTGCTAACAAAAAAAGTGCTGGTCTTGGAAGTAGTGTGCACTCAACCATGCAGAATTGCATCTACTTTAAAGTATAAAATGAACATTTTTCAAGCAGACCCACAATAGTGGCTATTGAAATGCAGCAAAATGATCCCCAAATCAAAGATATAAAGCAATCTCAGAAACTGAAATAAAGCTCCAGACACGACACTACTTTCAATCACACATAAATGTCAGACACCATATATTTTATACCCAAAGATAGCATTAAATTTAATGGGAATTTTACATGCACAAAGACTCTGGAGTTTGGATACATGAAATGAAGATTTGAATTGCTAATTTTCAAGAATGGGTCAGAAGGACTCCTATAAGCCTTGGAAAAGTAAGACTTGGGAGTTGAGCAATATTTCTTTGGTGGAGTAGATTGCATTTGGTGATTAGGATGTTCTCAGTTAGGCTTCCCTTTCTGTGTCCCTTTAACTTAGAGACTGACAAAGCATCTCATACAGATGGGTCTATAAAACATCTGGAAATAAATGAGAAAAATAAAATCAAAGGTAGGTGATGACAAAAAAAATGAAAGAAAACTGCAGGGAAGAGTAAGGCATTATAAAGAAGAGTCAGACAAAGGACTTGAAATAAGTAAAGAATATAAACAATTGGACAATATTTTTGTGTTGATCTGGGAAATATTATCCTTATTAAATATATGTAGACATTAAGAAAGAAATATTATCTCTCACAAAACAAAAAGAGGTAAGAATAAACATATTCTAATAGTCATTATCATTTGGGATAGACTTCTCTTAATGCATTCACTATGTCTGCATTTTCCAAATAAGCATGTTTATTTTTATGGGAAATGCCTTGTTTTAAATAGGCATGATTCCTTTTTAAGAAAAATCTTACAGTTCAAGCATGACCAGCATCTATAATAATGGTACATCCCCACAATTTAGGCCTACACAACATCCACATTGTTGAAAGAACTGAATACGAGTTAGAATATCTGGTTTCCAATTTCTATTACTAGCTGTGGAATTTGGGCAAATCACTTTCATTCTCTAAGCCCCCTAGTAGATGAAATCTAGGCGTTAATGGCCACCCACTTGGTTCACAGAGTAGGAAGAACAAATGATAAAATGTATTTTCAACTACAGTGACATCTAAAAAGTGCTAGTGTGATATAAACAATGCTAAAATGCACATTAGATCAATTTCTTCTACAAAAGTAACTTTGTAATAATCTTCACATTGTTTTTTAATAATGTACTATAATGTGTATTGTATACATAATGTATATTGTATAATGTATCATATACATTATATTATAGTACATTATTTATTATTCTTATCTTTAAAAATGCAAAAACACAGGAGCGCCTGGGTGGTTCAGTCAGTTAAGCATCTGACTTTGGCTCAGATTGTGATCTCACTGCTTGTGAGTTTGAATCCCCCATCAGGCTCTGTGCTGACAGCTCAGAGCCTGGAGCCTGTTTTGGAATCTGTGTTTCCCTCTCCCTCTGCCATTCCCCCGCTCACACTCTGTCTCTCTCTCTCAAAAATAAATAAACATTTAAAAAATTGTTTTTAATAAAAATGCAAAAACACAAAAATCACATATAAGAAAATGAAAGTTAACTATAAGTGTTACCATCTTAAAAAAAACCTCCAGTTAATGTTTTTAATATATATTTTTTATGGTGATATAGGAATGTTGTGTCAGGCAAAGACTAGGTAGGAAATTGAATTCTGAGAAGGAGGATTGAAATAAAGAGACTTAATCAAGGGGTTGTTTTCAGAAGTGTGGGCAGAGTTAAGTGTTAGATAGGGCATGGTGAGGCACACAGAGAATAGCAAGAACAGGAAGCTAATACAACCCCTTAGCCAAGGCCATGGAGAGAAAAATACAGCTACCTGACAGGAGCTGTAGTCACAGAGAGCCATAAATTGATACAAAAGAGGGAAGAAATCAAACACCAGATAACTTTCTTTGCCAACCCTCCAATCTTACACTAGTGCTTTCTGTTGGCCAAAACTAATTCTAAGTCCTCTGATGAAGAAGCTCCCAAAATATCATCTATAAGAGTCAGCCTCTTAGGGCACACGACAAAGCAATCAAGGATGGAAAGTCAATCTGATGGGAGTCTGGCAAGCAGAGAACAATTAGAATGTATATTAAAATGAAAAATAGTTATATTTAGTTAGTTTTATATATTAATTTTCCAGTTAACATTGTATCAATGACCATGTTTCCCTATTATTTAAAGTTTTTCCTGTAGCATAATTTTCTATGACCTCACAGCATTTTATCAACAGGATATATTACAATTTATTGGTGGAATAGAAATTATTTCTTTTTTTATCTTCCAAATATCCTATTTATATATCAATATTTTGTATTTATCTCAGAGTGATCTTATAAACAGATTTAGGATAACTGGATTAAATATATAAAGTTCTTGCTACATGTGCCAAATTCTCTTCCAGCAAATACATAAGAGTGCCCATTTTAGTACAAATTCACCAATACTAGGAATTTTTATATTTTTAATTTTATCATTTCAATTAGCAAAGAAAAAACTGTCCTATTTTAATTTGCATTTCTTTATTAGTAGTAATATTAAATATGTTTTCAATTTCACTATTTCTTCTATAGGAAACCAAGTTCCTGCCTTTTTCTGATTATTCTTTTATAAGGAATCATTTACAAGGACATTTGAAATAAGATGTTCTGCTATCGGTTTATTCTCTAGTTATTTTAGGTATATTTGTTTATATTGCCACAAATTATTTTCTACCTTTTTTTTAATCTTCAAGGCATAAGTTTTTAGGTGAAATTCCAATTTAAAAATCTTTGAAGCTTAGAATTCCTTATTGTTTTGTAAATGTAAAGTTATAATTTTGCTGCATCATCCACCATTGACATCTGAAATGAATTCTTTTAAATATAGGAAGACAGACTAGAATGAAGATGGGAAGATGATTTGCTAAAACAATTAAATGGTACTTTTTAATAACCTACTCTTCAGGTGAACAAAGATTTCATGGCAGATTGGAGGAAACATTGGCCACACTATTTTCTAACTACTCCCATCTAAAGGCGAAGCTTATTTCCCCACCTCTTAAATCTGGGCTGGCCTTGTGTCTTGCTTTGACCAGAAAAAAGAATGTGTCAGAAGTGATGTTATGGGGATTCTAGAGCCTGGGATTTAGGAGACTTTGCAGTTTCTGCTTTTGCCCTCTTGGACCACTATTCTGACCTAGCCACAGAAGGAAGCCTGTGCAGCCTAGCAGAGAACTGGGTGCTTTTGTCCATAGCCAGTACCAATAACCAGGCTTCTAGCTCATTCAGCCCTCCAGTTGAATGCAGCCATTTGAACAAGCTCAGGCAAAACCAGCAGTGGAACCACACAGCCAACCCACAGTATTGTGAGAAAAAATAAATCGTTGTTGTTTGAGCCACTAGAGTTTGTAGTGTACTGTTTCTCAGAAATTGTTAATAGATAAAGATCTCATAAAAGGATATGTCTCTGGAACCACTGACTGGTTTAAGTTTTATCCTACAATACAGATGCAGGAAACAATAGAACATGAAATCTTTCTCCTAGAAGTAAATGAAGAAACAGAATGTGAAAGAATCACATACAAGTTGATAAAAACCAAGATATGTTAGCTTTTGAGAGGAAGAGTTGATTAATAAAACTAAATTATATGTGTAAACCACATGAAAACAAAAGAGTAAATCCATGCCTGGGGCATGCGTGAGCTTCTTTGAATCCATCCTCCTTTGGAAAGACCACATTGCCAGTGTGCCCAGCCCTGGGCAACTGAGGTGCTTCAGGGCACAGGGCATAGCCACTGTGGAGAGACAAAGCTGGTAACCTTTGGGTGTTCCTAGCCCCATCATATTCTACAGCAGGAGTCTGAAGAATTCAAGAATTCTAAATTTACATCTTGCCTTCCAAGTTATAATGAGGGAATATTTACCAGGATAAGAAGGCAAAAATTTTAAGTTTATTAACTTGACTTAAAACTAAAACATTTAGTCTTGTGTTACCCTGGCCTCCACTGCATTCTTTTCCAGGGCTCCACAAGTGTTAGGATTAGTCCTAACCCTCTAAATTGGAGTCCACTGATCCCTAAGGACACATCAATATATTCTTTCCCATCACATGTTCACTTGTGATTATAATATTTTCATCATTTGAGTTTCAGTTGAACAAGTTTTGACTTAGCAGTTGCTATGTACTGAATAAAAGGTGGTGCATGATAATTACTGAAATAACTCGTTAGTTAAAAATAAATATCCCCAATATTTCAAATTTTGGAACACTATGAGATGGTATTGCAAAAGTTGATGTAACTTTAAGCAATTTTGTTTGCTTTTTATAGTCTCATTTCTAATTCCTTTTTAATAAGAATCCGAAATGCAGTTGAGATTGTAGCTATTCATTATAGTTTCCTTTTACTGTGTGTATTTCCTTGTGTGTGTGTGTGTGTGTGTGTGTGTGTGTGTGTGTTTTAATGGGTTTTCTTTGCTCTAGGAACTAGGAAAGTATTCTATAGCTAATTCTCTGAACCAAGAAAGTAGCAAAATTGTTGGCAAGAAAGGGAGGATTCAAGAGATACTTGAGAAGAAAGTTAGGCAAGTCTTGGAAACACAGTAAAAGATGATGGTTGAAGAGAAGAGAGAGGAAGAACCAAAAATGATGACCGAGCTTCTGGTTTAAAAGTTAGTAAGAAGGCTGGGGCGCCTGGGTGGCTCAGTTGGTTAAGCAGCTGACTTCAGCTCAGGTCATGATCTCACAGTCTGTGAGTTCGAGCCCGGCGTCGGGCTCTGTGCTGATGGCTCAGAGCCTGGAGCCTGCTTCGGATTCTGTGTATCCCTCTCTCTCTCTGACCTTCCCCTGCTCACACTCTGTCTCTGTGTCTCTCAAAAATAAATAAAAATGTTTAAAAAAATTTTTTTAAAGCGTTAATAAGAAGGTCATGTCACTCATTGAGATGGGGAACACCATGAGTAGGGAAACAATTGAGAAAATCAAAATACTAATTAAATGCCCAAATACTGCATGTGGAGAACAGATGAGGTGGCAGAAAGTGCCATCGCAGTATGACTCTTCTTCCAACTAATTAAAGCCATGATCAACCCCGTGTTAGAATAATCACCCTATTCGATTGCTTTTAGCACTTCTATTTGGATCTGAAGCCCGTTTCTTGCTTTTATTTTGCCTGGTATTCCATTTGACTAATAAAGTGCTCATCCTACAACACTACAGATTGACTTCTAGAACCCCTGTTGGAAACACTACGGGGAATGAAAACTGGGTTCGAGTCTGGCTGGCTGCTGTGCTTCCTATTAATGGATAGAAATGTAATATTCATTAAAAAGAATTCAGACTTCAATCGTTCTAATAATCATGACCTTCTTTCATCAATGCATAATAGAACAAAAAGATTGATTTTCATTAGGAGGATTTTCAACATTTTTTTTACTTCTTATATAAAAAATAAATCTGTTCAAAGTCTTATGAGGTCTGAGATATTTCTGATCTGCTCGGAAACAGTAGGCAAGTTTTTATAGAGTTGCTCTACTCTTCACCAGTGTAGCCAATTTAGAATATTCCATTATCTGGTGAAATTTAACAACCTAAAATTGCTTTCAATTAAAAGCCCCTCATTTCTCTCCTGCTTACTAAAATATTGTTTTTTAAAAGGACATTTAGTATGACTAGGACATTGCGTGCCTTCAAATTTTTCCTATAATAGGTTATGGGAGAAATGAGAAACAGGAGATAGTCATGAATAAAATTACTGCTCCGCCTGTATAGAGTCCCCCAAAGTTAGAAAATAACCACTTAACATTTTCTAAGTGTCCATAAAAGACTGAATATTTTCATCAGAATAAGACCTTGTCCATCAGCATCTGTATTTTCAGGGGGTCGAAAACATGTGAGTCCTCCAGAATGGATGTCCACTTTAGATTGTATAGACTTCCCTTGTGATACTAAAATGGATTCTTGTTAAACTTGAAAGCTAGTCTAGTTACAAACTCAGAAGGGCAGAATTAAAAGGACCCAAAGAAAGCACACAATTTGACTTGGTCAGTTAGAGCATCACATTCTCCTGGCCATAGCGATTGATCCAAGGATGGGCATATGACCCAAATCGGTGTGACACATGAAGACTGAGGCTGGGAGGAAATCAAACATTCTACCCTCTTCTGTTTATAAATATTCCAAGTGTAGTGAATGAATTATGTTTGTTGGTATGTACTAAAGTTTTACATATTGAATAAATGGATGAAAAATTGAGGCCTAGAGAGATTGTATAGTTTCCCCAAAGTCACAGAGAGATGAAGTGATAGTAAGGACTCTATTAAAAGAGATTTTTTCTTAAAAAGTGGCTGAAGCATGAAAATAACCTATTGATTTGTGTGACTAAAATCTAATAGAGGAGGCTTCAGACACAATGGATGCAAGAGCTCTAACGATGTCAAGGCTTGGCTTCTATTTATCACTCAGCTTTGTCTTTCCAGGTAATAGCTTCACCTTCAGGCTCCACAAGGTGATCACTAGAAGTCTAGGTCAACCTCTTCCTTATTGCCGAAAGTCCCAGAAGGGGCAGAAAAAAAAAAAAAAGCATGCAACTTTCTCAGGTGTCCTACCTAGCACAAGCCTCATTTGGTCTCACTGACACTGACTGGGTCATGTGACCAGTCTTCGATCAATTGTTCTGGCTGGGAGATTGTGATGTTCTGATTGGCCCACTCTATGTCACTCTCAGTTAGTGAGAGTCAACTCCATCTGAAACGTGGAAGAGAGTAGGATCAGAGTGGTTCCTGAGGGAGAATCATTCTGTTGACCAGAAAATGCTGGGTGGTTAAAAACTACAGATGCCCACTATAGCAGCCAAGCAGTGTCTGGATTACCACAATCACTTCAAGAAAGGAGCTATTTCCTCTACTCCGCCTTGCCTTATAATTAAAAATCTCTGAACAAGCTTTGAGAAAAAGAAAATAGCAAATCAACAAGCAGTGGATAGAATAAGGAGCCTCAGTGTGCTGAATACAAAAATAAGGTAACTTTCTAATCAGCTTGCTTATTCTTCTAAACCATTGAGCAACGGGTTATGAAAGCTAGGGTCTCCCTTCTTGCACTCCCTGTCCAGTGTTGATTTGGCTAGAGCCTCCTCACCACATTGCTATTCCACTCAATCTGAAGCTGAGAGCTGGACATCCCATAGGTCTATGAGAGATAGAAAGAAGATGTCCCCCCTTATCCCCAAGATAAAGCTTTCTTATGTTCTGTGTTATATGTTCCACTAACATACAAATTAACAGCTGAAAACAGTGACTAAAAGTCTATTGAGAGCAAATAGGGAGCTCAAATGAAGTATCATAATGGGGTGGTGGGATCCATCAGTGGCAAACTTCCTGGTTTTCTCAGTTTTACTGAGGAACCAGCCAGACCAGACTCTGCCAGTCATATTCATATTTATAACTGGAGGCAATGTGTTCCACTACGTCTTCTGCAACCTCTGCATCTGGACCCCAGATGATCCACACATGGGATCATTTGCTAACCTACTTCTTAAAGCTTGTATTAACAGTGCAGACAAAACTGAGCTCCTTTTCTTCCTTGTTGGTTTCAACATCCCTGGAGAAGGAACTGATTCCCCCAACTTGCATCATTTGTTTAACTGTAGCCTGAGAGTGAGGACATGGGAAACAAAGTGGCTTCTCCCATGGAGATAGTATAAATCAAGGGGAAGTGGGTCCAAAAACAATTGGGATGAGGAAAAAGCAGACAAAATAACAAGTGTCTAGGTCAGAGTGATTCCACTGCCTCTGGCTGGGTGCCTCTATTGCTGCTGCCTGTAGGAAACTTTAAGTCTTAGGTCAGGGCTATACCAAGGTATTCAGGGCCACCTGCAGGTGTATAATTTGGTACCCATTCATTTATTTACTATAAAAAGAAAAATATTTTGCACTAATATAAGTCATATTCTTCCTTTTTAAGTTCCAAATAAGGAATTTATTGCATGGATTTTAAACTCATTTCACTAATTTTTCTATCAGTAAAAACTCACAGATGTTAGACACATTCTTGCTTGTTTATGTTATATGTACATACATAAACATAAGATTTTTAAACTTTGTCTCCAGGTTTAACATCTTTCTCACTTACAGAAAATATCTTTCTTACTTTTCTGTAACTCATAGTCTCTGGTTAACTTTTACAATTTTTTTTTGAGCCAGATAACTTTTTAAGAGACAAGTTAAAGTTCTTAAAATATGAAAATAAACATAAAACATAATTAATGTAGTGAAGTCAAAATTAAACCTATATTCATATGTGAAAAGATATTGAGTTTCTTCCTTTTCCAGAGTTTATCTAATCTTCTTAACAATCCCTTAGCTTATTGGATAATAGAGAAAAAACTTACAATCAATTTTATCTATTAAATTTGGCCTAACTCAATGAAATAAACAATCTCTTTACGTGATCTAATCTTGTTCAGATAAAGTTCCTTCCCTTTTTGTATTTTTTTTCCCTCCTCTTGCTCCTCTCCAAGATGGCAGCTGATTATTGAGGGGATAGGGAAGAAGGGCCCATGTGGCCTCCCGGTGGCAGGGAGAGAAGGTATCATTTTCCTACACATAAATCCTTGTGTTCTTCTCTAGATACCTTGATCACTGAAATACTGTAGGATCATTTGGCTGCCTGGTGATGACTCATCCTTCTGGCATCAAATGAAAAAACCTGTGGAAGGTGCTCTTACTTTGATCAGTGTCCTATGACTACCCCTGCCCAACTGGCCCTTCCTTCATAATTGTTGATGTTGTGTATACCTCTAAGATCTCACTGCAATTCCTAGTTGATTCCCAGGCAGAATGGTCTTCTTAACAGTAGTCAGCTGAAGGCTCACTTTACATCTTTGTGACATCCCTCCTGCTAAACCCACCAACCAGTGCCATCGGCCACTTTCCACATCTCTCTGCACAACCTGTGAGAACTTCTTGACCTTCCACACTGTAGAGATGGAGTCCTCTCTCTGCATAAATGCCCTTCATCAAGGATTTTACCCTGAGATGGCCACCACAGGTTGGTATAGGAGGAGCCACCATGAAAGTTGGTCTCTTCTCCACCCTATCAGAGAGAAGTTAAAGGTATCTCTACTTCTGGATTTTCCCTCAACTCACCGAATACATCTTTGTGAGAATTTCAACCCCGAAGAAGAAATCAGGTCAAATATGTTGCAACTCCTATTTTGACTTACTTCCATTCCCTTGCTCTTTAAAAACAATTTTTTATTGGGGTGCCTGGGTGGCTTAGTTGATTAAGCATCTGACTTCGGGCGCAGGTCATGATCTCACAGTTCGTGGCTTTGACCTCTGCATCAGGCTCTCTGCTATCAGCACAGAACATGCTTCAGACCCTCTGTCTCCTTTTGTTAGACCCTCCCCCACTTGCACAAGCTTGCTCTCTCTCTCTCTCTCTCTCTCTCAAATAAATATTCAAAATATTTTATTAGGATATAGTTGGCACACCAATGTTATGTTAGTTTCAGTGTACAACATAGTGTACACCATCACTATCATCATATAACACTATTATAACATCATTGGCTATATTCCTTATGCTGTACCTTTTATTCCCATGACTTACTCATTCCATAAATAGAATTTATTTTTGTGTATGGTGTAAGAAAGTGGTCCAGTTTCATCCTTTTACATGTAGCTGTCCAGTTTTCCCAGCACCATTTACTGAAGATACAGTCTTTTTCCCTATCACATATTCTTGTCTCTTTTGTCAAAGATTAATTGACTATATAAGCATGAATTTATTTCTGGGATTTTTTATTCTGCTCTATTGATCTACATGTTTATTTCTGTGCCAGTACCATACTGTTTTGATTACTACAGGTTTGTTGTATATCTTGAAATCTGAAATTGTGATACCTCCAGCTTTTTCTTTCTCAAGATTATTTTGGCTATTCAGGGTCTTTTGTGGTTCCATGCAAATTTGGGGATTAATTGTTCTAGTTTTGAGAAAAATGCTGTTGGTATTTCGATAAGGATTGCACTGAATCTGTAGACTGCTTTCGGTTGTATGGACATTTTAACAGCATTAATTCTTCCAGTCCATGAGCATGGAATATTTTTCCACTCGTTTATGTCATCTTCCATTTCTTTCATCAGTGTTATATAGTTTTCAGAGTACAGGTCTTTCACCTCCTTGTTTAAGTTTATTCCTAGGTATTTTATTCTTTTTGGTGTAATTATAAATGAAATTGTTTTTTTTTAATTTCTCTTTCTGCTACTTCATTATTAGTGTACAGAAACACTACCAATTTTTGGATGTTAATTTTGTATCCTGCAACTTTACTGAATTCATATATTTCTTCTAGTAGCTTTTCGGTTGAGTCTAGGATTTTCTATGTAAAGTATTATGTCATCTGCAAATATGACAGTTTAACTTCTTTACCAGTATAGATGCCTCTTATTCTTCTTATTGTTTCTTTGCTGTGGCTAGGTGTTACATATCGTATTGAATAAAAGTGGTGAGTGTGGACATCTTTGTCTTGTTCCTGATCTTAAAGGGAAAGCTCCCAGTTTTTCACCATTAAGTATGTTGTTAGCTGTGGGTATTTCATATATGGCCTTTATTATGTTGAGGTATGTTTCTTCTAAACCCACTTGGTTGAGAGTTTTTATCATGAATGGTGTTGTATTTTGTCTAATGCTTTTTCTACATCCATTGAGATGATCATATGATTTTTATCCTTTGTTTTGTTTATGTGGTATATTATGTTGATTCATTTGCAAATATTAAACCATCCTTACATTCTGGAATAAATCTCACTTGATCATGGTGAATGGTCCTTTTAAAGTATTGTTGAATGGTTTGCCAATATTTTATTGAGAATTCTGCATCTATGTACATCAAGGATATTGGTCTATAGTTTTCTTTGTTATATCTTTGTCTGATTTTGATATTAGCATAATGCTGATCTCCTAAAATGTATTTGGAAGCTTTCCTTTATCTTCTATTTTTTGGAATAGTTTGAAGATGATACGTA
This sequence comes from Paguma larvata, assembly GCA_030068075.1. Taxonomy (NCBI): domain Eukaryota; kingdom Metazoa; phylum Chordata; class Mammalia; order Carnivora; family Viverridae; genus Paguma; species Paguma larvata. The sequence continues at coordinate 58,527,841 of CM057838.1, read as the reverse complement.
TTAACTTTTCTTTAAATGTTTGGTAGAATTCACCTGTGAATCCATTTGGTTCTGGACTTGAATTTTTGGGTAATTTTTTGATTACTCACCCAATTTTGTTACTACTAATTAGTCCATTCAATTTTCTATTTCTTTCTGATTCAGTCTTGGAAGATAATACGTTTCTAGGAATTTTTCCATTTCTTCTACATTGTCCAATTTGTTAGCATATAATTTTTTGTAGTATTCCTTCATAATCCTTTGTATTTCTGAGGTGTCAGTTGTTACTTCTGTCCTGTTTCTGATTTTTTTATCTGTGTCCTTTATTCTTTTTTCTTGATGAGTCTGGCTAAAGGTTTATCAATTTTGTTTATCTTTTCAAAGAACCAGCTCTTGGTTTCATTGACTTTTTTCTATTTATTTTTAGTCTCTCTGTCATTTATTTCTGCTCTGATCTTGATTATTTCCTTCCTTCTAGTCATCTTGGGATTTAGTTGTCCTTCTTTTTCTAGTTCTTTTAGGTGAGAGGTTAGATTGTTTATTTTATATGTTTCTTTTTTCTTGAGGTATGTCCTATATCACTATATATTTCCCTCTCAGAACTGCTTTCACCACATCCCAAGAATTTTAGACCATTGTGTTTTCATTTTCATTAGTCTCCGTGTACTTTATCTTTTATTTTTCTTTGGTTATTTCATTGGCTTCAATGTTTGCATTGTTTCCAGATTTTTTTCTTGTGATTGAATTCTAATTTCATACATGGTCAAAACAGATGTATGGTATGATTTCAGTCTTTTTTTTTCTATTTTTATTTTATTTATTTACTAATTTTTATATTTATATTTTTTTTTTAATTCTCAAGTTAGTCGACATACAGTGTAGTCTTGGCTTCAGGAATAAGATCCAGTATTCATTACTTACATGTAACACCCAGTGCTCATCCCAACAACTGCCCTCCTTAATGCCTATCACCCATTTCCCCCACCCCCGATCCCCATCAACCCTCAGTTTGTTCTCTGTATTTAAGAGTCTTTTATGGCTTGCCTCCCTCTCCATTTATATCATATTTTTCCTTCCCTTTCCGTATGATCATCTGGTAAGTTTCTCAAATTCCACATATGAGTGAAATCATGTGATATCTGTCTTTCTCTGACTGACTAAGTTCAGTTAGTACAATACCCTCCAGTTCCATCCACATTGTTGCAAATGGCAAAATTTCATTCTTTTTCATTGCTGAGTAGTATTCTATTGTGTGTATATACCACATCTTCTTAATCAATTTGTCCCTTGATGGACATTTGGGCTCTTTCCGTAATTTGGCTATTGTTGATAGTGCTGCTGTAAACATTGGGGTACATGTGCCCCTTCACGATTTCAATCTACTTAAACATACTGAGGCTTGTTTTGTGTCCTAACATGTGATCTATCATGAAGAATGTTCCATGTTTTGTGCAATGACATTTGGTCTAATATGTCATTCAAAGACATTGTTTTCATATTGATTTTCTGCCTAGATTATCTTCCATTGATGTAAATAGGGTGTTAAAGTCTCCTGTAAAATTGTATTACCATCAATCTCTCTCTCTCTGTTTGGTAATATTTGCTTTATATATTTAGGTGCTCCAATATTGGGTGCATAGATATTTATAATTTTTATATCTTCTTGTTGGATTGATCTCTTTATCATTACATATGCTCATTTTTGTCTCTTGGTTTTTTTAACTTTATTTATTTATTCTGAGAGAGAAAGAGATCATGAGCAGGGGAAGGGCAGAGAAAGAGAGAGACAGAGACAGAGACAGAGACAGAGAGAATCCCAAGAAGGCTCCACATTGTCAGCACAGAGCCTGATGCGGGGCTCTGACCCATGAACCACGAGATCATGACCTGAGCCAAAACCAAGAGTTGGATGCACAACCAACTGAGCCACCCAGGTGCCCCTACAGTGTTTGTTTTAAAGTCTGTTTTGTCTGGTATAAGTATTACTACCCCTGCTTTTTTTTCTTTCATTTTTTTTAAATGTTTTTCTATCCCTTCACTTTCAGCCTATATGTGTCTTTAAATCTGAGGTGAGTCTCTTATAGGCAATAAGACCTATCTAGGTCTCTTTTTTTTTTTATCCATTCTTCCACCTTATTTCTTTTGGTTAGAGCATTTAGGCCATTTACATTTAAAATATTAATAAGTATGTACTTATTTCCATTTTGTTACTTGTGGAGATTTTTTTGTTTCTTTTGTAGTTCTCTGTTCCTGTCTTCTCTTATTCTCTTTTTTTGTAATTGATGAGTTTCTGTAGCATTACATTTGGCTTTCTTTCTCTTTATTTTTTGTGTATCCATTATGGGTTTGTGGTTTATGATTACCATGAGGCTCATATATAAAATCCTAAGCATACAGCCGTCTATTTTAAGTTGATAGTCATTCAAGTTCAAACATATTCTAAAAAAACAAACAAATAAAGCTTCTTTCTTTTGTCTTTACTCCCTGTTCCACATTTTAATGATGCTGTCATGATTTGCATCTTTTTATTCATAATTTGCTAATGTCTAATTATGCCTTTTATTTTCCACTTAAAGAAGTGTCTTTAGAATTTCTTATGAGGCTGGTATAGAGACATTCCCTTCTTCTTTTGATAATCAACTGAAAATTGAACAAATTAGGATTTCTATAGCCTCTTCCTTTCAAACCAGAACTCTCTCCTCATTAGATCCTTTTCCTTACCAAAGTAGAATTTTCTATCTTTCTTTCTCTGAGCTATAATGTCAGATGGCTACCAGGGAATGAGAGATATGAGAATGAGGAATAAAAAAAGCACAATTTAAATTTTCGAGATATTATCTCATATACATTTATGTGTTTGCATCAGAGAAGGGTCACTGCTCTCAAGGATGCCTTTTTTTTTTTTTTCATTTGAAGTTTCATCTACTTTGGAAGGAATTGGCCTGATTTATATTTTGCCTGTTCTACGAGGAGTCACATATGGAGTACTGGATAAAAGAGGCCATGCCACATTTCTGATTTATGTCTATGGTATTTTCATGTCCTTTTGTAAATGGACGCCAAAGGAAAGTCCTCTGGCTGACCCTCCTTTACTCCAGCTTTGCCTAGATCATAACTTCTCTGATACAAGAGATTTAGCAATTGCTAAAGAAAAAAATAGACTTTCTCCCTACTGTAGTAAAATGAATTGCTAAAAGGAAGCATTTTAGAAAGAAAGTGAGCAGCCATCCAAAGCATTTCTGACAAGAAAAAAAATACTAACAGATTTGTCTATTGATGGAATGCTCTGGCCCCTGATTATAATCTGGCTTGTGTTGGTCTCTGAACACTTCCCATGAATTCACACTGATGGGCATGAAATGATTAAGCATTACATCATGATCACCTATTGCTTGAAGACCTCTAATCGTCCTACACAGAAAAGGTCCCACACCTTGCAAATGGAGGGACTGAGTGCTGTCTCACCTCCCTCCACAGTTTCCTGGTTCTGACTCTAGCCTCATGACCACACCCGTGTGCCACTGTGCACACAATCTTCTTCTCTCCCATATCATTCCTGCCACCATTCTGCTAACTACCTGTCCTATATCAGACCAAGATGCTAAGCCTAGTTGCCTGGTCCTAGTTGTCCAGTGGTTTACTCTCAACATCTGCCTGCCTGATTTTGCTTGGTTCACTTTGTGGAAGGCCCTGCTCTTTCCCAAGCTAAGCCTTCTTTTTAATGACTTCTATTTCTGGTGCTCATCTGACTGGTTTCAAGCACACAGGGAAAAGTGTGAAGACAAGTGGGGGTCAAGGGCAAGAAATAGCCCAGTTCCATTCTCATAACATAAAACCCTGCCACAGTATTCACACCATCTTGTAATGGTGTTCATGTTTGCTCTGGTATTCTATACCATTTCTAGTGTTCCATACCAAGCACTCCAGTCTTGACTTGGCAGTATAATTAAAAAGTATAAATTTCAACTAACAATGCATCCATTCAGTCAATGAAATACCCACAGATTCAAACTGTTTATGGATAGGTTAACTCATCCTGTTGGATATCCAAACTCCTGAAAAGGTAACTCGCATATAAAATAATTTTACATCTTATTTTATTTCACTGCATCACATGAAATAGGGTCTTAGAAGCTCCACAATAGGGTGCGATTTTCTGCCTTCATGGATGAGCCAGTAAATTTGGTTGGAAGAGTAACAAACCTTTCTGCAGACTCTTCCACATAGCAGTGGGCCTGATCCTTTTTCTTTCTATCCATGATACCCTGTTCTTTCTGGTCTACCCATAGCCTTTGTCCCTCATTTGGGTCTCCTCTTGTCTCTCTTACGTGGCTATATCACATGATTCCAAGCTCAGTCCTGCTCAGATGAGTCTCAAGGACTACACAAATGAAATGCCATTTGCTGATACTGCCTTCCAGATCACAGACAAAGCTGGTGGTTGAACAAATACCCAGGTTCTGCCAAGCATCTTCATGCCCCAGTGCAGCCCACACCTTAGGCAGTTCAGATCTTGGCTTATGACTTATAAAGAATTGTGCTGCTTATTACAACCTAGAAGAAGGTCATTATCCAAGGGTCTTTTTAATATTTTGCTATTATTTAAAAATGGAAATAATATTAGTTCCATGTTTATAGTAGGACATGCCTAGGATATATTTTATGGACTGCTCAATGACTTCTGAGGTTATCTTTATTTTAAACATGTTTGTATTTATAGGATTTGTTTCCAGGGTAAAGATAAAAAGGCCAGAACTTGACCTCTGAATTTTCTATAATGTACCACTTATCAGTTATAAAAAAGTTTATCTTGGTAGGTTAGCACACATCTTACTCATGGTGTATGCTGGCATATGTGCTCACATGTACGTGTGTGTGTGTGTGTGCATATCCTGGTCTCCCAAATACATGGTAATGGGTGATGGGTAGTGAGATGATTTCTGGTTTCATTCTTTGGACTTTAATCACTGAAAATCCATCCTGGAGTTATAGTGAGTGTTTCTGAAAAAGGACTTTAATCATAAAAAACATGATCTGATTTAATTGACCTGAAAGCTCATCAATTTCTGCTGTTCCATCTATTGATTAATAACAAAACAATACTAGCTATCTGTGAGCAAAGGAACAGACTTGCTTAGTAAATCATGGTAAGTAACAGTACCAAAGAAATCTTCTAATTCTTTACAAACCCAAAACCCCTCAACTGTCACTCAAAAATAGGGAAGAAAAAAAAGAATAAAAGGCCGGCATAGAGAAAGGAATATGAACATGAAGTTCATTTGAAATATTTTTGTTCCCAAAATATATTTTGAACTAAGAGAATGAAAATAAAGTGGTGAGAGACTAAGCTACCTGGGGAAAATAAAACTACTCAGTGGTTTGATAAAGAAACAAGAATATTTTCCTTTAAAAAATTTCCTTCCACAGTTCTTGGCAGCTGGAAAACACACGTGATAAAACAAAGACATAACTGAGCCAACAGGGGATTTAAGTCTAATCAGATTTAGGAAAAGCCAAATTGTCTCTGGAGTGGAGACAGGGAAGGAAGAAGTTTTATAGAGCACAATGGGAGAACATTATTTACTTCTCTCTGGAACATTGATGAGCTACCAGGTAATGAAATTTTTATTGCAATATTTACTACAAACTGGCTTTATTTCCTGCATCTATTTTAGCTTTGTTGAGTATCTCTGCTGCCTTATCTTGTTTGGCATTGTGGTCTTTACGGTCTCTCCCATGCCATCCTCTCCTCCATTATTTCTCTTCCAACCAGCACTATTACTACTCTCTTGTCCTTTCCTTTGTTCATCATGTTTCTTAAGATGAAACTCTGAAATATTTCCCTGACTTTCTAGGCTGTTCCCACTCTTTCTTGCTTTCTTGCTCTCAGCATCTGAGCTTGACATAGACCCATTTTCTGTGTATATCAGAATAGAACCACCTCTCCATCCCTATCTCCCACCACCACTGCTGGATAGTGAGCTCTGGGCTCTGGAACAGCATCTCTAGCTACTACTCTGATTTCAAACTGCATGTCCTGCTGACACTTTCAGTTCAACATATCCAAAATCAAACTCATTATCTCCCTCTCAAACCAGCTCCTCTTCCTAATTTCCCTGCTTCCATTAAGCCGGCATCTACAGCTTGAAGCGTTTATTCAACTCCCACATTCAATCAATCGCTTCTGCACGGATTCTCATGCCTGTTCCTTCCTTCTCATCCCTTCTGCCCCCACACTAGTTCAGAGCCTCATCACTCTTTGCCTGGCCTACTGGGAAAACTACCCCATTGATCTCTCTGCCTCCACCCACTCCAGTCCATCCTACACACAGCTATCTGATTAATCATCCTGAAATACAGCACCAATCTCCTTGTCCACCCCCAGTTATAAAACTTTAAAACACCTCACTGTCTTTGGAATTAAGCACAAACACTTCATCCTGCTACTCAAGTAACTTTACAATGGAACTTCAACCCATCTATTTAGATTTATTCATCACCGCTATTGTCCAACTAAATCTACGTGACAAGGAAGAAATCAAGAAAGATCCAGAATTAGGCTTTTGCCTAGAAGTTTAGGCATGCATTATTATTCATGGATAGGGGTTTGGGAATGTCAGGAAGTGGCCCAAAGGCAAAGAGGATTGTCCAAGACAAGACCTGCCAATTTCATAGTTCTTTCCACAGCTCATTACTCTGTAAATAGTAGACGCTCCATGAATTCTTGCTAAGCAACTTGCTTTTACTGCATTTTAAGCTAGGATTTTACGTTTGGACAAATCTCAACCAAAGAGCAGATGTTTTCTTATGCTTTTCTAAATCAGTGTGGCTTATTATTCTCCGTTTTCTGTTAATATAAACTCTGCTACAAATACGTTCCCCAGGCTAGGACTCAGCTATATTTTTGATGGGAAGGAAGGAACAACTTTCACTGCAGCCAGATTTTTTTCTTTCATCTCTCAGCTAGTAATGCATCCATCCAGTCAATGAGAAGTCTGCAGAATCAGATTGCATGTTAGTAATGCTGTTGAATATTTAGATTCCTATAAATATGATTCTAATACAATGACAACAACAACAATAAATTCCCAGGGTTGTAAGTGTTCTGCAACATGAAAAAAAAATTTTTAGAGACTTTATAGACTTTTCTCTGAGCAACTATTTTTTTAATTAGGCAAGGAAGGTATAATGGAGGGATTGGCATATTTGTCTATAAAAGGATAATTTAGTAAATGTTTTAAGCTTGTGGGACACATAATCTTTGTCTCATCCACTCAATTCTACCTTTATGGTATAAGAACAGCCACAGAGAGTCTATAAAGGTATGGGGTGTCTGTGTTCTAATAAAATGTTCGTTATGGACACTGAAATTTGAATTTCATCTAATTTTTATGTGTTGCAAAATATTGTTCTTCTGACTTTTTTTTTTTTTGGCCGTTTAAGAGTGTGAAAACATATTCCTATCTTATGAGCCATACAAAAAAAGGAAGTGGGCTGGATTTGGCTCATGGGCCATAGAACTCCTAGTATGGTGCTATCCTCATGCTATAGATGAGATTCTGTAGCTCAAAAGTTTAAATAATTTGTCTGAAATTGCTCAATATGGTATCAGAATAATTAGTGAACCTCTAGTCCACATCATCTGACCAGAATTCTGGTTTCCTCACTCTAAAACAATGGCTCCCTGCATTTAACAACATCTGAGTGGCCGCTCATTCCTCCAAGCAATGAGCACTGCATCCAACATGAGGAAGAGTATCTGAAACAAGACAAATAACCACGAAATTTCATCTTCCCCAAAGGTTCATGAGCAGTCTCTGACACTTCCCCTTGAACTAAAGAACTCCTGTTTGGGTTTGTATTGACAAGGACTCTCTCCTTATCCAGGCTTTAGTCTGGTTCCTCTAAACCTTCTTCCTTACTAGGCTTCATTATTAGCCTGTAGTCTGCTGTGCCTAGTCTTAGAAAGCAATTATTATTATTATTATTATTATTATTATTATTATTATTATTATAAGAAGGACGAGGAGGAGGAAGAAGATGGAGAAAAAGGAGGAGGAGGAGGCGGAGGAGAAAGAAGAAGAAGAAGAAGGGATCATGTTGTGCTATGCACAGGACTTACCTATTCTCTTGGGATGAGGATAGTGCTCCCAAGGGAGGGCAAACACACAGATCCATGCCCTACAAAATGGACTAGGTGGTAAAGCACCACAGTACAGAGCCCTGACTTTGGCCAGAAGATTGTCCCCTCAAAATTACCACTATGGTGGTAGAAAGTAACCATTAAAGGGAGCAGCAGCAGGGGTGACTGGGAGAGTGCTCACCAGTTAATATCATGTTGGGTAATAGTGATAGTGACCAAAGGAGGAGATTGGGAGACTAGGATTCCAGAAACACCCTGATCCTGAAGGGTTTTTCTACACAGTATAGATTTTATTGCCCTTGTTAATATGTTACACTATAATGTGAAAGCATCCTTTGGTAACATGAGGAAGTTATTGATATTCTTCACTTGAGAGCTTATGTCAACAGAAATTAGGCTCTCTGGAAAGGAATGGACTCCCAGACTGTAGACTCCTCACATACGAAGAATTAATTTCTTGACATGTCTTGCTTGGTCCCCAGATTACTACCAGTTATGATCATGGAATTATAAAAATCAGAACTAGTCAGATCACCAGAAAAAGCATCTAGATTTTTCAAGTCTACAGATCTCCCTTCATTTGTTTCAGTCTTAATTTTAGAGTATTTTTCTTGACTCAATTTAGATGGTGGCACTACTGCCACTAACTCATTTTATTAACCACTCCTACTTTGGGCTGAAGCCCTTTAGAGGGCGTGTCACTAGGACCATCCCTGCTTAGCAGATGTCTAAGAAGTATATTGTTTTCTTCTTCATAGCACTTAACTGTTCCTACTCCACATTTCAGAGCTTTTGGTGAAGATCCCATCTTTCAAGAAATTATTCAAATATGAAAAATAATCTACCCAAAACAGGTTTCCCTAGATTATACTCTCAGCTTTTTCTGTTTTAAAGACTTTACCTACCTACTAATAGCAAATTCATGTCAAGTAACATGGGTATAAATTTTTAAAGGTCAGGAAATTAGTTCTAAACAATAAATATCTTAGAGATATTCAGTGACCCATATTAGGATAGTGCACTATTGTATGTTCGTAGAGACTGGCAATATTACTTTAATAAGGAAAAATGCTTGAATGTGTTCCAAGAAAGAAGAAGGGGATTTAGGTGACAGGGTTATGTGTATGTGTCCCTGAGTCTGGGAATGGAGAGGAGTGGAGATGGTGTGATCCTCCTGTAGTGTCCACAAGGTCCTCTATCAACCTTGAGTTTGCTTTTATCTGTGTCTCTCTGGACCTAAATGTTATCAACTCATTGGGAAAACTGAGGCAGTTGCTAGAATCCCCTGACCTTTTATTTCTGGCTTAGATCTGACAAGAGATTGGTTTTCCCATGTATTGACCCTTCGTCTTTTCTCTTGGTCAGAGTTTTATACTTGACTTTCATCTGCCCCAACTCACACTTGGATCCAAAGCCTGTCCTCCTCTGGACAGGCCCACTCCTCACTCTCAGTTGCAGAAGGGTCTGGTCAGATTCCTGTCTTCCATTGCACTCATTGGTTCCCTCTTTATCTAAGAATTCGCAACCTTCTATCAGGTAACTGAGGTTTGAATATTTTTGTCCGTCTAACTTAGACTATATTAGGCCCTGAGGACGGGCACCAGTCTTTCCGAGTGGATACTATAATCATTCAATAAATAAAAATTGTAAAAAGCTTTCAGTTGCATTGTGCTTATATTCCCCAGTCTGATGAGTTGCTGGTGATACTTACAGGAAAAGGGAAATACTGGCATTCTGCCTGTTTGAAGGAAAATTGAAGCAACAGGTAGGAAGTCAACACAATAGGGCTTTAGAATATACGTGAATTAATTGACCTGTATTTTAACAATACATGTGGAAGTCCTCCACTCTGCTTCCTAATATCTTAGGACTCCATGCTCTATGCCCTCACTGAAGGATGTTTATATGCACAGTTTATACACACACTTTCATTATATTAGTTTTTTTCCTATTATTACGTTTTCCTATTATTTACGTTTTTTTTCCTATTATTTCATCACACCATGTGAGATATTCAAATAATCACAATAAGTTCTGTTGAACAGGAACTCAAATGATGACATTAGGATAAGAATACACAGAATCCAGGAAGGAAATACCAATTGAAGAAATAACAAACAAGGAATGTAGATTTTAAGTGACGTTTGGAATCTAAATCAAAATGACATCCTAAAGGATTTGGAGAGGGGACACTGCTGGTCCTGTGATTGCTGTTGCTCATATTAGAAGTCATGCTATGCAGCCCAGCAACTGCTGCTGTCTTTGGGGGAGCCAATTTAGGATTTGCTTCGGTAGCTGTAATTTAAGAATAAGGGCATTGGGATTTGAGGCTGAGCACTCCACAAGCATAAAACCAAGGAGATTTCTATCCGCATTGCAGAACCTATGCACTCTCACCACAGCTTTTCTATTCTCTGTCATCTTTTTGCAATTAGAGAACAGACCAAGTAGAAGGAAATGATCACCTACTAGGCCCATCTGAAAATTATCAGTTCTGAGCCCCTGTGTTAGCTCTCTGAGCTTTTCTCCCTGGAGAGGGACTGGTAACCGGGCATTTCCAAGCACTGATTGAAGCTCATTATCACCAAAGTGGTTCTGTAGTTCAATTATATGCACCCCATTTCACAGATGGCCAAATTAAGGTCCAGTGAGGTTAAGTAGCTGGTACAGTCTCATAGCAACTGAATTTCAAAGTCCTTGAACTGAATATTAAGGTCTTCCTTTTTCATCCCAGAAGCCATTTTCTCTCTCTCATCAAAATATTTTGAGAGAATCAGAGTTAAGTAAAAAAGGTGGGATGAGTCTTAGGGCTCTGAATAAAGTGCCCTGCAGAATCCGTGTGGGATTTGGTAGCTAATGCTTTTTATCAAACTATTGAAAACAGACTCTTACGACTCTGGCTAGTTTCGGGATAAAACTCTTTCCATTATCCTCTGCGATCATTTACCATTTTCATGATATACCTCGTATCTAAATAATATTTCATATAGCTCTGACAATATTAACCCTTTCCCTCCATTATTCTAGTCTCACCATGATGAAGGAGAAGACATTTCTTATCAGTCACAGCTTAGAAACTTGTCGAGTGCTGTTCAGTGCAGTAAGGCAGGGATTTTGGTGTCCCTCTGTCTGCTTGAACATTGAGGATGATGAAGAGAATACTATTAAAAATTTCACATCATTTGCTCTTATCAGTTACCTCACCTCAAAAATAAGGTTCCAGCCACATTTGTGAGGTTCCACAGAGTTGTCTGAAGATTAAATTTGATGGTATACAAACGTGATTTTGCAGCACTAAGTTAAATCTGGCAAATGCTAAGTGTCTGTTCAATGTTAGCTATTACTTTTTTTGTTAAAAAATATCCATACCTATAATGAATCTTTAGTGTAATATGGTAGAAAGAGAATAAAATTAGAGTTAATGCATAGGCTGAGGTTCTAGTTGTGGATCTACCATTGATGGCTCATTTGTGTGTCTCCAAAAGACCTCCTTCATCTCTCTCACATGGGTTCCAATACTTGTTCAGTCTCCTCAAACTCATAGGAAGAATCAAATATGCGCACAGCTTTCAAGTACATTTTAAAACATTAAAAATCTATACATGCAAGTGTGAGTAATTATTCCAGTCAGTCTCATCACTAAGTCACTGCTTTTGATAACAATGAGTTCATTGCCTTCAAAATGGAACTGTGTGTGTCATGGTAGGAAGAATGTAGCAAACTTTGGCTTCAGAATTAAAATGGAGTTCAATCCCAGTTCTACTACTGATTTGTTTTTGAGGCCTTGAAAAAATAATTGACATCTTGTCCTTGATTTCCACACTTATTCACAGGGTCTAAGAAAGCATTTTATAATACAGGTTCCCATAAAAGCTGGGTTAAGGATGAGACTCAGCCATCCCAGAATATAGATATAGGCAAAACTACCTCTGCTTTCTTTCTGCATCCTCTATTTACATAAGACAGAGAGAAAACTTGAATCCAGTCCATAACTTGGTCTTCAATATATGTAGACATGATTCTCTGACTGGATCCATATGGATGGAAGTCAGATTATAGGAAATGAATATTGGTAAAGAGAAGAATCTTAGTAAGTGAAGAAGAATCACTACCAAGTACAACTAACCACTAAGTAAAAGAGGCTTAACACACCCTTTATTCTCCTGAAATGAAATTCAGAACTAATAGAACCAGTCTATATACATAATGTTTTAAGTCATTAATGGCTTAACTATAACGTGAAGGATAAATAAAAAGGAAAGTAATTTATAATAAAATCATTTGCACTTCAGAAAATAAATGCTGGGAAATGGTAACACTGGGAAATTACATAAAATAAGCAGAAGTTGATGCCTTTGTATAAAATCCCAGCAGTACAACCCAGTGGACTCATGAATCTATAATGTTGGCATCCCACCCATCATCAGCAGTGCTGCCATTGGTGATGCGATTTTCTGAAATAAACAACTGATGATGTTCTGAACAAGATGAAATGTAACGTTTTCTCAATTTATACAGTAGTTGCATTCATAGAAAATTCAGTGTGTGTAAAATCTATACCCCCAAAAAGTATTATACTGCTAAAAAAAAAAACATATTTTGTTCCTAGGCTTAGGTAATGATAGTCTTTCTTCATCTAATAAATGTCTAGGTGGACATTCTGAAGTTAGTGGGAACAGTTCGATTCACTGGGGGCAGAACTGTCCCACACATCACAGGATTTCTAGTATTGCTGTCCCAGTTCACAAAGAGCTTCCCTGGTCATTGTCATGGCCAAAACAGTCCCTTAGACTTCAAAAACACTCCGTAGGGGCCGGCACCATACCCGCTGAGAACTAGTGACCCATAAACTATAGTAATCAAGTAACTTCATAATCTGCCCCTCTCTCTTGGGTCCTGTTTCATCCTAGAAATCCTAAACCTAAATGTCTTTCTGTCTCTAGTTTTAAATCAGAGTCTCCTTTTAGATTATACTCTGACCACACTGAGATTCATATTTGCCGGGAATACTATGCCTTTTCTCTGAATCTTCTACCTACAATTATCTGTTAATACCAGAACCCAACTCATCCATAATTTTAGACCCATTTCATAAAGAAGACTGAGTAAATGAATGCAGGCAACTCACCCAAAGTCGTGCCACAACCTGTCTGCCGAAATTGCCTAAAATCTTTCTTTCAGGTCTGACCACTGAACCCTTTTTCTTCCCTCTTCCCTCATAGCCCTGTGACTTCATTACCCTTTTAAAGGGGTGGGTGGGAGAGCAAGTAACACTTCAATTGTTATTTTGCTCTGTGTTAAGAACTCCTCTAGGAAGAAATCAGTGGTGGAGGAGGAGACTTCTCAAATGGGTTTCCATCCATCCAAGCTCTCGCCCTCCCTCCCTCATTTACGTGATTAATTACAACCTAGCTGCCGGCCACCACCAGGGCTGCTGCTCCACTGAGAGTCTGTCACTGAACCTGCTCTAGTTTTGGAGTGGATGATGAACACAACCGCAAGCTTGACAAAGCAGGGCTGGGCCAAAGACTCATTCAGCCCAGGGACAAGCCGTGCACTATGCTTCCTGTCTCCCTCCTTTGCAAAGATGTGGCAGGGAGTGTAATAAAAAGTAATGATGTGGAAGAGAGCATGCTGTTTCCTTCCAAGGGTCAAGTCAGTACAATTTGTGCAAAGTCCTGACATTTTCACTCTCTTTTAGTACAAGAATTACTGGGCTAAAAAAATACAGTGCCCCCTCCCCCACTAACAAAAAGAAAAAGAAATAAAGGCACAAACCGGGTCACTTGAAACGCTTTAAAATAGATCCTTTATGAACCATCCCAATATATCATGAAGATTGCTTTTCAGGGTGAGAGAGGCAGCTTGTGGGGACTGCCACACAGTGCCACCTCTGTGAGTGACAATGGACTTGCTCTTGTTAATCACTGTGGGCCATTCTCATGAGCAGCTATATATCAGCTTTCACTTTTGGAAAAGCCATTTTCTAATGGGGCAGGTGGGTTCTTGCTTATTCTGATAAAGAGACCAATCATTTCATGAAGTGATTCAAAGGATTTATTCAGTGTTTTCAGAAGGAGAAGGGCACAGTGCCCACTTAGGAACACACATCAGGCCTGTAGGTAAAGATGATGGCAGTTTATAAAAACACTTTCAACGCTTCCAAATGACTGATGTATTCCTGAGGGCTCTGAAAATGATAAGTGGAACTTTGCAGTCTCCAAATTGTAATGATTGTGGCTGGGACCTCCTTAGTTAGAAAGTGTGTCTTTTAAAGGCTCAACCACAGGGCTTGTTCAGATATTATCATCACCTAGATGGTAGTCCAGCGTCTGAATGCCAACAGAACATGCTATTTGCAACATTAGGAAAGTTAAATAATCTCTCCACTTATTTTCATAGCTTCATCAGGTTATTGGGAGAATTTTATAAGTTACAAATGGCTGACATGTGGACAACACTCTATAGTAATGATGAGGAAAGCTAAGACACCACTAGAGGCTGACTGATGTAGGGCAGACACAATAGACAGATGGCTCTGTACATTTTCATTTGAGGAATATAAAGAAGCCTTACCTACCCCAAAATCTCCCTAGTTTGGGTCGTCATTATCATTGATAGTGTTATTAGCTTACACTTGCTTAGTGACTTCTAGTTTTCAAAGCCCTCATTTTAATCTTATTTAACTCACCCTAAAATTCTATGGACTTATCTGTTGCGATACTGCTAGGTAAAAATCTCCCATCTTTAAAGTAAGGCATATGTTTCTAAAATCCCCTCTTTTAAATTTTTAGTAAGAGCAACGTTGGTGAAATTTAACATCGGCCATGAAGGCAGCACATTATGATCAAGATGTATTTCTGTGTTTACGATGCTCATGCTCACCCTATAAAAGAAATGGAACTGAGATTGTTTTTTAATCCAACAGGGAATGTTCCAAGGGCAATGATCTTAGAATAACACAGTCTTATTTTTAGCTATGAACATTATGTTTTTAGGCTGAAGATTTATTGCATTCATTCATTCAAGAAATACTTGTTGAGCACCCATGCCAGGCACTCTGCCAGGCAGTAGGGACACAATGGTCAACATTTCTGTTCAAATATCCACAATATATTGTACCATTCTACTAAACCAGACAGAAAAAGGAAGTTAAGAAAAATAAGGTCAGGCTGTTTCAAAGATATTGAAAATAAACATAATCAGGATCTAGTGATAAATGAAGCAATTCGACAGAAGGATGAGATACAAAGTGTTACCATAATAGATACAGAAAGATGCATTTTTGAACAATTATGGCAATTAAAGCATTTGAAATAAAATGGCAGGGATATAGGAGAGGAACATGAGAAAAGAACATATCTTGTTGCTGTTCTAGTCCTCTCTCTTCTCCCCACAACCCCTGACCCAGCCAGCCAATCCTTGTTCCAATGGTCATCCATTTACTGGCCTCCTGACCTCAGATCTGATGAACACATGCATTCCATCCATTCTTTCCAGCTTAGTCAATGACACTGAACATATGCGATATGGCCATCCTTGGGAAGAGTGACCTGCCAAGGTCAGATGAGCCCTGCAGATCTGTGGCCAGCAGATCCACTGTCAGATCATGAACTTTTTTATTATTTGGCTGTAAAGGTAAGTAAGGACTATATACAGTACTTTTCAGGGTCATCCTACGTATTTGACACGTCAGTTACCCTGAGACCGTGCCAAATCACAATCCTCAGAAAGGCTCTGAAGAGAGCGTTTTTAAGTTTCTTGTCCTAAGTGACAGCCCTGCATTAGTTTGAAGCCAGTTCTCTCTTCTGCTAAACATAGAGGGGTACTGCGTTAGAGATAGTGTGCCCCAGACTTCTGCTTACTGTGAACCTTGTTAAGGGCTAGGATTGCTGAGAATTCTGTTTTGATTGCTGTTTGCTGTGAACACTGTGAAACTTTTCTTGGGGTGCTGTGAGGCCTGTTTAGTTTGCTATGTATTAGACTAAGTTGCTGTGTGTTAAATCTTGTTAGGTATTAGATTTAGAGACTTAGGAATGCACTAGACTCCTGACCCGTTTGCTGTGATTGCTGTGAACCCTGTTTGCTGTGTTAGAGAATTGCCATGTTGTGAAAGTATAGTGCTGTTAGGGCTAAGGCCACTCCATTTTGGTTTAAGTTCCATCTTAGAGTAGTTCTGGGCCCCAAGTTCCAGGAAAACAAGTCACCCTGGACTCTGCCTCGGGTTCCAGGAAACAGAGTAGCCAAAAGGCCGGACCCAGATTAGCAGACCCTGCCACTACCCCGGGTGGGACTGGACCCTGATTAGCAGACCCTGCCTCCTCCTTGAGTTCCAGGGAAACCACAGGAGGTCAGATTCCTAGAATAGCCCCTAGCAAAACTAATCAGTGTTCAGCCCAGTGTTTTGACCATTTGAATCTGCGTGGGACCACTAAACTAAGCCAATCCATAGCTAGCCCGCGCCCGCCAAATATGAAATACTCAATCAGAAACTAGCCCGCGAAAATGCCAATCAATCAATTCAAAGCATCCCCATTCCCGCCCAAAAAGTGTACTCGAACCCTGATAAAAAGCTCGTGTAAACCTGGCTCAGGGCTCTTGCCACTGCCCCGCTGCGTCAGGGAGGTGCAAGAGTCAGAGCTCGAGCTTCGAATAAAGACCCTTTGCGTTTGCATCAGTCCTGGCTCCCCAGCGGTCTTCTTGGGATCCAGAATTTGGGCACAACAGGCTCTAGTTCCTAAACCTCCTGGACCATGTTAGACACAAAGACATGTTTACAAATATTTGTATCCCATTGCCTCTAGTTTCGGGAGGAATTAGGGATAGAGCTTGAGCTTTGGATCCAATCCAAGACCTGTCACTCAATAGCCTTGTGGTCTCAAGCAGATAATTTACCTAGCTGGGCCTTGGATTCCTCATCTATAAAGCAGAGAAATCTCTGCTACCCTCATAAGACCATCATGAAGATTAAATAGGTGATCCTTGGGAGAGCGCTTTTACCAGGACTTGGCATTCAGGAGTTTGCCGGATATGTGTATAGTACCCATCCCACCACATCCCCTCCAGGGAAACTGGCTCGCTACAGCCCCTACTATCTAATGTCCATATTGGTGATCTGAGACCCCACCTGCTACTCATCTGCAAGGACCTAGTCACCTGACCCAAAAGCAGGCAATGCATAGGCTAGTCAGCAGCCATGACCAATTGGCCTGGCTCAAAAACAAATTAGGAAGTTGGGCTGATGAAATTCCCTTCTTTGGAATTTAGATTTAGAAAAAAGGAAGGCTGAAATAGTTAACAAGGAAGAAGACAAAGGTAAAAGGAAGCTAAATGTTTTGGTGGTATGACAAGGCAAAATTATAGGTCAATATAACTTATGAGCAAAGCAGAAAACACAGAGTGGAGGCCAAGAAAGGCAGCTGTAGAAATAGGAGAACAAACCAGACATGCAAAAAAAGAGAAGGACTTTGAGGAAAGGACACAACTTTCTCTCAGTTCTCAAGCTTTCTGATCTATTTCTGGTCTATCGGAATCATTAAAAGAATACATCTTTTTATTGAGATAACTCGGGCGGAACGAAAGAGGTCTGATGAGGCCCTTGATAAATGTTAGTCCTCTTGTCTTATTTACTTATCTTTTTAGTTATTTGTCCCATCATTTATTTACTCAGGCACCCATTCATTAATTTATTAAGTTAAATAATTTTGACCACCTACTCTGTGCCAGATACATCCTATCGCTATATTTGTACTAAGAGCTGAACTTGTATCTTGCAAGAATGATAGATTATATTTATCTAGGCATTGGCAAAAGAGATGAAAAACACATAGGAGTGACTGGAATAGTGAGGGTGATATTTGGCGAATTAATGGAAGGCTCATTGAACTGCTCAATGAAGGAATTGCCCTCTCTAATTCTGAGCAGCTCGGCCCAGCTAGTTCAAGCATCAGCCCCAGAGCCCAGAGCAAACAACCAGGCTAAATCGCTCCTTTTATGCCTCTCCCAACATGCCCGACCTCACAGGGTGCAGGGGAGAGAACTGCATATCTCTGCCTGATCCTGCCTTCTGTGGCTCACAAAATGGGTTTCTTTTTCCCCTGCTCATTCCCAAGACTTTCTCGTATACCATCATCTGTCACAGGATGTTGACAGCTCAGAATAAACCAGCTTTAATTCTATGGATTATTTTCCTCTGTCATCTTGAAAAAAAAAAAAAAGAAAGTGTAAAAAAAAGGAAAAGAAGTCTGCTCTCCTTGAAGGAGGGTAAAGAACCAGAGGCATAAAAAGACAATGTCAGGGATCTTGGGGCAATCAGCTTGTCTGAAGAGTTCTGTAAGCCCGGGTTCATATTAGTGTCCAAATGTCAAACAAACAAACAGATGGCTTGTCTCTTAGATGTTTGTTAGTTTCACGGCTCTGCGCTGGCCGTGTTTTAAAAGCGCTGCTGCTGAGAACAGAGTATACATCATGCTTCTACAGTGCAGATGCCTGGAGCCAGCCCATCTAGGTCAAGGACCCCAACCTGGTTCTTCAGAAAGGGGAGCAGGAATAGGCAGTCTGTTTTCAGTATTTCCAGAGCCTGACAGATACTGCCTACGTATCCACAATAAGACAGAACAAGCTGCCAAAGCATCCAACCTCTTCAGTTCTGGCTGGGATGGTATTAGCTCAGGCTGGTTGTGTTTGTCACGTCCCAGTAATCAGTAATGTGACTTGGCAATTAGGGGCCTCTCTGATTCATACCAAATAGGCAATAAGCTCAGTTGTTTGATTAAATAAAGATAATTTGTTGCATAGGTGAAAATCTTTCAAATACTGGATGGAGATGATGAAAGGTGAGGTTGGCAGGGAGACAGATGGAAATATTCTCCCAAGACTTTATTACAAGAGCATTCAGCTTTTCTGCACTAAGGCCGTGAAAAGTACCCTCAAGGGGTTCCTTCAGTGGAAACACTCAGACTTTCCTGGAGGGGAAGAATGAGGTTAACGGTTCAAACTCTTACCCTCCAGCCTGTTTTAAAAGGTCAAATCGTAGCACCATCAAGGCTGGGCTGGGTCCCAATCAGGTTGCTGAAAGGATGAATCTTTTTCAAGAGGAAAGAGGGTGAAGAAGGAAATATTGTCAGTAGGGAAATGTATTCCTGGCAGGCCACAAAGTGTTAAATCCCCTGTTCGATTCTCTGCCTCATATTGTTTAATGCATCTTGCTGATGGAGCCATCAGGCCCAGGCAGCAAGAGCAGGCAATTACCAGCTGGTCCTGAGGTGGAGGG
This sequence comes from Paguma larvata, assembly GCA_030068075.1. Lineage (NCBI taxonomy): Eukaryota > Metazoa > Chordata > Mammalia > Carnivora > Viverridae > Paguma > Paguma larvata. Next base: position 58,508,447 of record CM057838.1, on the reverse strand, counting down.
AGCCTGCCCAACAGTAGATGGCAGCACAAGCCTGTGTTTGAAGCAGAGGCTCCCTAGGCAGCAGCATCCCACCCACCCCAAGAGGTTTTTAATCCCCTTGAATTTTAACCAATTGTGTTGCATCTTTGTCTCCAAAATGACAGAAATAGGTTTCCTCTTTCTCTATAATTGATTTTAAGTTTCCTTTTGTTCTAGCTCTGCTAAAAAGAGGAAAGAGCCCTATTTCAAGGGTTGACCTGCTTGAGACTTCTATTAAGTGGGCCAAATAATCATACCCCAAAGATGAACCTGTTCCGTGCAAACTACTCAGGAGCAACGCTTGTGCCGGTTAACCCACTGACACGCCTCCAGGGAGCAGTCATCTGCCCTGGGGATGTTCTGGCCCTCTATTCCAAACCCCAATTGTTTGTTAAACAAGAATCATCTGCTGCTACTATCCCCTCAGGACTGCTTGGCATATTTTAAAAGGGGATAAATTTGCTCTTTGGCTTCAAGGCCCCATTACTAGATTCTCAATTGCCTTTTTTCAAGTAATAATATCACCTATTGAGGAAAAACATCCTCAAGTGTGCATTCAGTTATTTGTCCAATAAATAAACAATATTACCATTCTCACAGTCTTCCTTCCACGACTGCCTGTTGCTTATGACAGCAGCCCTCCAAACAATGAAAAGTCCCCAGCCAGGGCTCTCTCCGGCTTCCGGAGAGGGTGTGTGAATGTGGCTACACTCTGCTTCAAGCACTTTTCCGCATCTCTTCACTTGGTTAAGGTCACTAAGTTCTCAGGTTCTCAGTCTGTACTTTCTTTGGTAGGTCTGTCAATCATCAAGGTCAAGTCCAGATAAGATACCTCCCACATACTGAACTTGCATCATTATCATCTTTTTAACATCATATAATAGCTACGCCTTGATGAATCAGTATCTTCCCCCTCCCCAAAGAATATAAGCTTCTCAAGTATAATGATTTACTTTGCCCAATAGTCTGTAGTATGGCGGCACTTGAATTAAATAATTGTAGAACTAAAAACATGGTGAAACTTGTAAAACTTACTTTTTCTTTCTACGTATGTTTTAAGAAATATTTTTATTTTGGTGACTGATTTTCAGCCTTTACATTTATTCTCTTACCTCCTAATTTTGTATACGTGTATGTAAATTTAATTATATATGCAATGCAGTGCAAAGTCTAGCCTGCCTGCAATTACTTTAGGAGCATCTGCTGTGACCTTTATCCTTCTGTGGTGAATTAAGAACAATTGTGTTGTGGTGCTTGCTTTAAAAGATATAGTCTCCGCGGGCGTCTGGCTAGGGGGCAGATCTCCGTGGTATCACCTAATTTTGCCAGTTTAAAATTACAGGCAGCATTTAAAAAGCAATAAACTTTAAAATTGATAATAATAATGCGACTGACATCTAATGTGTGGACTTAAAAGTCTCAGCGGCGTAAGTATTTTTTACCCTACTTTGCCGCAGGGGAGAGTCAATTGTTCACCTTCCTAAAATGATTGCCATTAAAAAGAAACAAAAGGCATACATCTTAGACGAAGCTCTCAGCCTTGGGCTCTGGGCCCTACAGTGGAGGTGGGATAGATTACTTTGGTCTGGATCCTAAGCCTGGATCCATTCCCTGTGGATGGGAATGTTCTTCTAGAACTTTGATGCTTCTGGTGGATACGTCAGATGTAAGAAGATAAATGGGCCTTGAGAATCGAGCAATTAAGGATAAAGATCCTGACTGCTGGACTTGGTAACTCGGTTTAGCAGACACCGTGTGAACTGGTGGGGGCCGGCGAGGTGGGGAGTGGGGGCTGGGGATGATCCTCAGTGTGTTTGTGGCTTAGGCCCCTAGTGCCCATGGGCTCCACACTGCAGCTGCCTGCTGGGTGACTCCGAGGAACGAAAGGTGGGTTCTGTTCATTGTTTGGTGTTTTCTTATTTGAGCGAAGGTCTCCACAGCACGCTGGCCTGAGATACAAAATACCCTCTTGTATGAAAGAGCACACGGTATGTGCTGCCGGCTTGCCTTCAGTTGGATTTGAGTTGTGCTCACAGTTTCAAACACAGCGGGGCTGTCACGGAAGCCATGGGACTAGAGCATCAGTGTCCCTGCCCTTGGGATGCAGCTTGAGTGAGCGTGGAGAGGGGAGAAAAAAGATTATTTTGCTAGCTCTGCCGTGTGGCAAGGCATTGTATTTTTCAATTTAAAAATGACGTAGTCAACTCTGAGGTATCTGAGACTCGCTGGGGTGTGGTGGCAGTGTTTGAACCACGGAGGCAGGGACTTAGGTTTGAATATTTCTCTGCCGACTTTGTGAGACCTCGGGCAAAACATTTAGCCTTCAATTTCCTTATCAGCAAAACCGATAAATATGCCTTGCTTACAAGATGAGAGGAGGGTTTTAAAAATAATGAAAGTGCACGTCCATGATTGGATGAGTCCTGAAAGCACCACGTTAAGTTCAAGAAGTCAGTCAACAGAAGTCACATTTTCTATGGTTTCTTTTATAGTGTGTATCCAGACACGCCTGGGCGACTCAGTTAAGCGTCCGACTTCAGCTCAGGTCCTGATCTCACAGTTTGTGAGTTCATGCAGAGCCTGGAGCCTGCTTTGGATTCTGTGTCTCCCTCTCTCTCTGCCCCTCCCCCGTTCACACTCTGTCTCTTTCTGTCAAAAATAAACATTAAGGGGCGCCTGGGGGGCTCAGTAGGTTAATCGGCCAACTTCGGCTCAGGTCATGATCTCACAGTCTGTGAGTTCAAGCCCCGCGTCAGGCTCTGTGCTGACAGCTCAGAGCCTGGAGCCTGCTTCAGATTCTGTATCTCCCTCTCTCTCTGCCCTTCCCTTGCTCATGCTCTGTCTCTATGTCTCTCAAAGATAAAATAAAAACATTTAAAAAATTTAGAAAAGAAAAAAGAAAATATGGAGAATTGTGTAAGTCATGAAGTCATTGGAGTGTGTCATGGTATCATCTGAATTATGGGTTTCTGTAGGGGAAAATTGTCTGAGTACCACAGCTTACAGGGTCAAGTTTAAATACCCTTCTTGTCAGTTGAGTTATTCTAAAACCTGGCCTTATTTTACCTACAACCTTTCTTGTCCAGTTGGTACTCTGCTTCTCCATCAGGTATGTCACTCACTTTTCCAGACCTATTCACTTTTGTGACTTATTCTGACCACCTGATTTAGGATGACGTCCCTGCTATCTCTACTCTTGCAGTTCCCGCTTAGCCATGCAAATGTGCTCAAGTCCTCTCTCTCTTAAGAAGTTTCTCCCCACCTTTGAAACCCATACTGATTCCCTAACTCTAAAATTTTTTTAATGTTTATCCACTTTTGAGAGAGAGACAGAGACAGAGAGAGACAGAGCACGAGTGGGGGAGGAGAAGAGAGAGAAGGGGACGCAGAATCTGAAGTAGGCTCCAGGCTCTGAGCTGTCAGTACAAAGCCCAGTGCGGGGCTTCAACCCATGATCTGTGAGATCATGACCTGAGCTGAAGTCAAACACTTAACCCACTGAGCCACCCAGGTGCCCCTTGATTCCTCATCTCTAAAAGCCTACCCTTGAGAGGGTCTGTATCCAGGGACCATGACTTCTGAAATCAAAATCACAACCAGGTTAAAATGGACAATGCTAGGGAAACAGGCTTTATGCTAACCGAAAGTATAAACTTTACATTCTGTTTTTTCTCTAATTATTTCCAGTTTACAAGCATATTCTTTCCAATCAAAACGTAAGGTACTCAAAGAAACCTTTATGTTATACGTCTCTGATATCTTGCAAAGTTCCTGATGTGATCCTAGGAAAAGAGTAAACACTTATTTCATGAATTGGTTTGTATAGAGCGGGTCACTCCATAAGCTACTGATTAATAATACAAAAATAATACTAAAGAATCTATTTCACCTATTCCTACTCCCAGTCTCATCATAAGAGTTGGACCTAAGAATCCAAGAAGACTTTGGGCTAGCACTTTAACAAGGATTCAGTGTTTCCCTGAGGGCAACACTCAAAACAGGACTTTATTTTTGTTCTTTTAATGTTTATTTATTTTTGAGAGACAGTGTGTGAGCTGGGGAGGGACAGAGGATCTGAAGCAGTCTCCGTACTGACAGGAGAAAGCCCGATGTGGGGCTCAAACTCACAAACTATGAGATCATGACTTGAGCTGGAGTCGGACGCTTAAGGAACTGAGCCACCCAGGTGCCCAGAAAGCAGGACTTTAAAAGCAAGGAATGAAACCGCACTGGATTCTGGGGATCCAGACCAGACAACCAAGAGAATATTATTCCCCATCTCCACCCATCTCATAAATACATACACAGGAGAGTCTGCAAAATCCGTCTGATTTAGGCATTGGCCAAATAACCCTGCCTGTTAGTGGGATAGTCACTTAATTCTGCTCCATTTCCTGAGCATTCAACCAGAGGAAGATGTAAAGTGCTATGCCTGTGTTTCTAGATAGCTCACAAATTAAAAACCAGAAGGTTTTCTGCAGTTTCCAAAGCGAAACCAGAAAAACTGAAAGATGACTGATAGGATTAATACATTTATTGGCATTAGGACATTGTTATTTTATTGCCAGTATCAGAGTGACATCATTTTTCATAAAGGCACCATAATTGCCTTTGAATGTCATAAAAGGTGAAATTCATTCTCATGGAAATTGAAGAGAACGTCGCTAAGCTTTAGTCAAAAGGGGACTAAATGATACAGATGATAAAATGTACTGGCTTTAAATTTCTGTCCATAAACCAGGAGTGAAACTACAGAGAATTAGGCTCCAGATGAAGACTGTAATATCCTCAAATTAGTTTAGGCATCCCTCTAATCTCATTTTTTCATGGTGTAGAACTATTCATTGGGAAATCTGTTTTCCTTCATTGGCCAATATTTCAGCTGTCTACTGCCCGAGTGAAAATACCGAAAGGGGAAGGGGAGGGAGATGCTAACGGAAGTAAATCTTATTGGGAATGGCATAAGCAGCCCACTTCCCACTAAGGCACAGAAGACCAAAGATATAAAGCAACCAGTGTGTAAAAGTCCTGGGCTCAAAATATTTAGGCTCCCCTGTCAGAAATTCTTAAAGGCAAATCCTAGAATCCATCACTTACAAATCCTTTTCCAACCAGCCGAAGTGATAAAGTCCGGACAAGGGTTTAGAAAGTCCTTGCTACTATGTTATACATAGGAAACATCAAAGTGTTTTCCTTCCCCTACCCTCCCTCAACATGAACCCCACCAGAAATTCCTCCCGCTGCCAAGAGCCTTGGAAAAGCTTTACATTATTAATTTCTCCATGGATTCATCGTGTTTTGGAAGCCTCACCAGAAGCTGGGTGCAGAGTTTGAGGGCAATAAAACAGTCAGGACTAATGGCAAACCTTTCAGTTTGGCACCATGGAATGTAGCGTGCATCTGTGCCTTCCTCTCTGTGTGGCTGGAAATTTCTCAAATCTGGTCCTCAGTTTATGTTACTCAGGCAAATAGTCCTTTAGTTACCCTATGGTAGAAAGCCTTTAAGAAGAAGACAACATCATGGGCCAGTGATTCTCACTCATTAAGAGTGATTCTCTTAATGTGTATAGATAGCACTTGGCAATCTTGCTAAATGAATATTCTGATTCAGCAGGTCTGTGTCTAGGGCCTGAGACTCTGCATTTCTAATAGGCTCCCGGATACTGCTGCTGATGCTGGTTTGTGGACCATACTTTGAAATGAAAGGGGTTAGCTCACCTTCTAAACCATACCAGGCTTCCTGCATGTAGCCAGTGTTTGCATTTGGCTTTATTAAAACAAATTTGAAATTAGTCCAGTTCACAACGTTTGTAAAAATAAAATCCAGTTCATTTCCATTTGGGGCCAGTATGGACAAGGAACTAAAGTAGGTATTAATTAACCCAGGGAATGAGGTGGGTAGGCAAGGAAGAATCCTTCCATCTTTTACTTAAGCATTTTTCATCTTCACTTTACAATTGTATATTTTGCTTCCTTGTTGAAAGTAGCCAGTGCCAATTTTATCTTGCCGTTTTATTAAAAAGCACATCTTCGCTAAGTAAAAACCAGTCCCAGAAATGTCACTGTAGCCCATGTGCATCAGTACAAGGATTAGACCGAGCTGAGCTTTGCATGGCCTGTTTTATTTTGCTCACCCAAAAAGAATCTCATGTTCAGTTCCAACGCAGATGTCATTTGGGGTTACATTTTATAGAAATTCCAGTAATTAAACTCACTAAACTATGACCAGCTGGTGTTAACCCTCCTGTTAGGTCACAAATTGCTTCCTTCTCTTGTATGAGAAGATATGTAAGAGCTCCTCTGTTCTGAATTAGTTACAAGTTCTCAGGGAAATGACCTCAGAAGACACAGCTCCACGCGCAGAGGGACCAGCGAGGGATCTGTGTGTGTCTGTGTGTGCGCTGTCCATGGGCATATGTACATACACGGGCCACATGAGATAGAAAAAAACAGTAAGGCCTGAATTTCAGAAATACTAGCATCATTTCCTAAGGGAGGCATCTTCCCTCCCATCCCGATTCCTGGGCAGGGGAAGGTAGGGCAGGGATAACAAAGTAGTTTACCAAAACACTTAGAAAGGTTCAGAGAAGGTCAGAAGAAATCCAAAGTCCATTTTAAAAAATGGTGTTGTAAGGGCGCCCCAGTGGCTCAGTTGGTTAAGCATCTGATTCTTGATTTCAGCTCAGGTTATGATCTCACAGTTCGTTAGATTGAGCCTCCGTGCTGACAGTGCAGAGCCTGTGTGAGATTCTTTCTCTCCTTCTCTCTCTGACCCTCTCCTGCTCACACACGCCCTCTTTCTCTCTCTCTCTCAAAATAAACTTTAAAGAAACTGGCATGGTAGACTCCGCCCTCTGCATCCTAGACAATATTTAAAAATTAGAACTGTTTACCGAGCACCACCAAATATTCCCACCAGTCATACACGTAAGGAAGAGCCAAGGGCTTAGTAAAATGAATGTATTCATTCAGCTACTGTTTACTGATGCCTTCCACTAGGAATACCATTATCATAAAAGGACTACATGGGTAAGAAAGAAACATTGTTCAGGGCCTCAACAATGTCTTCTTCTGTACTCAGGAATTGAAGCTTAGGGGACACATGAGTTACAGACAGTTGTATTGCATGTCTGTATGAGATAGCGGTAGATCTTAATGTGACAACAGGTGTCAAAAAAGATTCATAAGGGGCGCCTGGGTGGCTCAGTCAGTTAAGCGTACAACTTCAGCTCAGGTCATGAAATCACGGTCCCTGAGTTCGAGGCCCACATCAGGCTCTGTGCTGACACCTCAGAGCCTGGAGCCTGCTTCAGATTCTGTGTCTCCCTCTCTCGCTGCCCCAGCCCTGCTCATGTTCTGTCTCTCTCTCTCTCTCGAAAATAAATAAACATTAAAAAAATTTTTTTAAATAGATTCATGTGTAAATTGGAACTTGCACTCCCTAGAGTGTGTAAAAGAAAGAAGTAGCAGAGCTGATAAATATTTTCCCACTGGGATGTTTGTATCTAATAAAGACAAAAATAAAATGCACATGCATGAGATAAATATATATACATATATATGTATGAGATGCATATATATGTTTCTCACATATTTATTCTTTATTTTTATTTTCACTAATGGTTTGAGGTCAGGTCAGAGGTGAGATTCTCCCAAGAGTATTTCTGGATCACTCCCCCAAATCTCTCCTTTGCACTTCTAGCATGTCCATCTGCTATTTAGCTAGCACGATCTTCCCTTTATCAGTGGCAGTTTCATACTCGACAACCAGACACAAAGGTCCTAAGGCCAGCGATGATGTTTAACCCTTCCTCAGAGATCCCTACGAACCACCAGGGCAAAGTCCTTGTGAAGTGCTTGCAATGACCACATACAGTCACCTAATTAGTGTTATGGGGAAATTGTATCAAGGCATACAGAAAATGGGAAAAGAAGATAATTCAGGTCACTTGAGACACAGTTGCTTAAGGTTGGCAAGGGTGTAGAGCCTCAGGCGTCCTCCAAAATGAAGGATAACATAACCTCACCTTTCTGCAATGCAGCCTTACAAGACTCGTTGCTAGTTCTTATGCCTTTTAATACTTTCACTTCTAGGATTTTTTTTTACAGTTATGGCCATGTATGCAATGATCTGTGGACAAGGATATTCATTGTAGCATTGTTTTTGGTAGCATAATACTGAAAATTTACATTAGTATAGGAATGATTAAATGAGTTCTGGCATGTTCATCCAATAAAATACCATGCAATCAAGGGAGAAAAAAAGGAAATGATCTCCAAGACACACTGTTAAATTGGAAGAAATCAAGGTACATAGCAGTAGACATCATTGATACATTTCAAAAGGAATGTATATGCATATAACTCTAAGTGCATAGAATCCTTTGTAAAAGATGTACAATAAACTAGAAACAACAATTGCCTCTCATAAGGGAAATTTAGGAATTAGAGAGCTTAAATTATCTTGTAGACCTTTCTGAATAGTTTGCATGGTGTTTCCCCTGTATCCACATTGGTTTTTAAGATAAGTTTTATAGAATTATTGCTCAGGAGAATAGAACATCTTTAGGGTATTTTAGACACCACAACAGGAGCCACGTGGGGCTGCAAATATTCCTGCAACGGCCTGGTCGCCATTTCTTTGTTCTGCCTCAGGATGGCAGTCTAGTTCTTCCATACTTTCGTTACTCCTGTGAAAATTTAATTTGGATTTCCTCTCAATGTTCTCTGACTTCATCTGCAACGTCTGAGTCCACAGTGAATTCAATTATTAAGGAGCTACTTCCCCAGAAGGAAGGCTTTGATTTTATTATATTTAATCCACCTGATCTTTTTCTTTCTTTCCTTTCTTTTAAACTCTTGCCAGCGCAATTCTGCCTCCCCCACTGCAGAATGCACAAGCAAAAGTGGGGTTTTCGCCTTCCCAGCTGGATGGGTGGTCAGTTTCCAGGATCTTCCCATGGCTAAGGCATACCATTTAGACACTTATTCTAGATGTCGATGCCTTATTTTCTCTTTATTCTAAGTGGCACTTTTATTTTTATTCCCTTCTGAACCATATTCCTTCGGTTCCAAATATTCTATACCCATTATGGTATTTTTCCCCCAATAGAATATTTTCTTCCAACAAAATTTTGCGTGACTCTCCATAGGGTCAGTGAGGGCTTCTCTGGGTTAAGGGTTTGGGAGGAAATGCTGACCCACACGCATGGTTTTTCTCCCCACTGCACACATGCTCCACTCCCCTCTTTCCCCCACCCTATGGAAAATTTTGAAGTGTCACCAAGGGATCCCTAAGTTTCCACAGTAGAGTTTGAAAGCCTCTATCTAGAGCAAGGAAACCCAACAATAAGGGAAACTCAAGCTCAAGTAGAAAAAAAAAAAGGGCAAAGTATTATGGTGAGCTAGGAAAAAAATGTAGCTCCAGGATTCAAGTCTTCTTGTCTGAGCTACAGAAAACACCTCGAAACATTTTGTGAACCAGCCTTCCAGGAAAACAGTGGCACATTAGTTAAAAGGCAGCTGAACAGGTTACTGCCTGCTGGAAAACCCATTATTTTTTTAAAGTGAAAATAAAAGGGGTTTTAATTTTTTATGATTCCAGGAAAATATGTTATCAAAGGATTGTTGTCCTGACAGTAAAATTTTTTTTCTTTCAATTTATGTGCTAGAAATAACTATTGACAGGCTGTCCATCTCCAGTCCTAGGCAGGGTTAAGGCAGCCATGGGGTTCTATCCTTTCAATGGACAGCCCCCTTCTGAGCTAGAAATATTTAGCAGAAAGCACCGAGGCCTCAGAGCCTAGCTAAACTCATGAGCCCATGAACTTGGGCACACTACTTAGCCACATTGAGCCTCTGTTTCCCCCTTACAAAATGAGGCTAATGTTTGCAGGAAGCTTGGGATAATAGTCAGGGGCAGAGGGTCTGAAATCCAAATCCCAGGCCCAACACCTTTTAGGTGTGTTATGTTGTGTAAGTCTTAACCACCCTGTGTCTTAGTTTCCCCATCTGCAAAGTAAGCCAAACACTAGTACCTACCTCAGAGTTGTTTTAAAAATTCAATCAATTATTTTTGTAAATGATTTAATAAGTACTACATAAAAATTTGTTAGATATCACCGCATAGTAGTAACATTATCTAGTGATATTTAAGTTATACCAAAAATTAACTAGAAGAGGAAATAGTAAGTGCTCTCAATCAGATCTGGAGTTAAGATGTGTTACAAATGTATGGGTCTCATAATAAGTCCTTCTATCCTCTGTGATATGACGTTTTTAGTATTATTCATGTACCTACATTACTTCAATATTTTTGAAATACTTTAAAAAATTAAGTTCGCAGTCCTAGATATGAGATATTGGTTAAATTACTTAATCCTACTGAATGTGTTCCTTCTCCCATAAAATTAGGACAATAACCTCATTCATTGTTTGCTCCCTTCCTAGCTCTTTATTTCTGGAAGGAAGCACTGTTTCTGGAGCATATAGGATAGCTAGCCATATGCCCTTGGAAAGTAATGTCATCTTTCTCACCCTATTTTCATCAGGATGGGACTAGATCTCTGAAGTTCTTTTTCGCAGCCAAGCTAGAGCTTGATATTTTGTTACCTTTTTTAGCTTAGAAAAATACAACGTATTATCTTACAGGTCTGTAGATTTAAAATCCAACACAGGTCTCATCAGGCGAAAACCAAGGTGAAGGTAGAGCTGTGTTCATTTCCGGAAGCACTGGGGGAGAATTCATTTCTTGCCTTTTCCTGCTTCCAAAGGCTGCCCTCATTTCTTGCTTCTGACCTTCCTGCCTCTTCAAAGCCAGTGTCAGCTGATGCGGTCCTTTCATACCATCTCAGTCTGACCTCATCTTCCACTTTTTTTTTTTTGTCTTTAGACTTCCCCATCCACCCCCACACCCTATTTATTTGATGGAGGTGAAATCATACAATATAAAATTAACCATTTTAAAATGAGCCCTTGTAGTGGCATTTGGTGCAATCACACTGTTTTGCCATCGCCACCACTGGCTGTTACCAGATGTTTCATCATCCCAAAAGGAAATCCCACACTAAATGAACTGTTGCTCCCCACATGCTGCTCTCTCTACCCTATGACAACCATCAGTCTGGTTTCTGTCTCTGTGGATTTACCTATTCTGAATATTTCCTATAAATGGAATCATACAGTTTGTGGTGTTTTGTGTCTGTCTAGCTTCTTTGACTTAATGGTTTTGAGGTTCATCCATGTTTTAGCATGTATCTGCACTTAATTCCTTTTTAGGGTTGAGTAATATTCCATTGTGTGATAGACCATAATTTGTTCATCCCCTGGTAGACATTTGGGCTGTTTCACCTTTCAGCTACTGTAAATAGTGCTATTGTGAACATGTTTGCACATGTATTTGAATGCCTATTTTTATTTTATTTTATTGTTTGATAGACACCAAGGAGTAGAATTGTTGGGTTGCATGGCAATTCTACATTTAAATTTTTAAGGAACCACCAAACCATTTTCCACAGCAGCCGAGCCAAGTTACCCCTGACTTTAATACATCTTCAGAGAGCAAGAGTCCCTCCCTTTCGTGTAGCCGGCTTCTGGTCCTACCACCCACAATCACGGACGTTCTTCTGACATGTACTCACACAGAAAGCCCAACTAAACAATATCCTACATGTGCAAACAGCCAGAAATTCCTGAGAGATTGATAAGGTTTTCTAAGGAGATTTAGACCTTTAGAAACTTTGATAGAGCTGCTCTATACAGACACATGCTCGAAATATGTTAGGTGTTTTGAAAGTGTGAGAAATAGTGTAAGGTCAAATGAGCCAGCTGGCTTGTAGAAGTTGAAAAACAAAACAGTGACAATTTCACAGTCTTTAAAAAATCTTTCTTCACATCAGCCCTTTTATTCATTTAGCAAAAACATATTAACTGCCTGCTATTTACATAGCATTGTGCACTGATTAAATAGCATGATCCCTGTTACCAGAGAACTCATGATGTAAATAGGAAAGCAGATGGTAAGCAGATAATTAAGTAACAATGTGACATGTGCTAAGAACAGAGTGTGGACAAAGTGTTACCAGAGTGCAGATGGAGGAGTTTATCATGCTATGAAGCTGAAAAAAGGCTTGACGGGAAAAGAGATTTTCAACTTGACCAAAAAGCAGATATAGGAATGTGGTCATCAGACATGGGCTGAGGCGTAGGTGCTAAGATCAAAGGCTTGGAAGTTACACAATTGCAGAACTTAGGGGATCCTTAAATAATCAAGTGCATCTAGAAATAATGGGTGTGTGAGGGGGAGTATGACAGGGTGAAACTGAAAAGTAAATGTTTTTCTTAGTACCAGGCAACAATGAAGTGCCCATCACCAGCCTGTGGTTATCCCCTTGGAAAGCAGCCTGCTCCTGACAGCAGAAGTCCTCTGGAGTATCAGTAGCCCACACTGGCTTATCACCGCACATGTAGGAACATAGGACCTACTTCTGGGGGCATCGTTTATAAGGTTTCAAGACCTTGCAATGGTGTTTTCTCTGAATTTCTGAATGCATTTGTCAAAATCATAGAAAATTCCATAGTAGAATATGAAAAACGTATATATAAGTTTTGGAATTAAACAGGCTGCGGTGACTGCTTTCCTTGTCTGTAAAATGGGTCTCATGAAAATATTTGCCTTGTAGAGTTTTGAGAGGATTAAATGATCACCATGTGCATACAGTTACTCATACAGTACAAGCACATAGTGGCATTTATAGATGTATTATTATTATTATTATTCTTAATAAGACACGTTAGGGATTCAAACTGGTTTGGAACCTGGGAGAAACTATATAATTCAACTTTCTCTGGGTCAGTTATGGCCTCAGAAACTTTATCATTGAAATCCTCAGAAGATCTAGGTTTTTTTCTTAGGAAGCTTAAGGAGAAAAACCTTGATTTCTTGTTCTTTGTGGGGGCCAAAATAGATTGTTTCTCTTGAGAGGTCTCTAAGAAGTATTCTCAGCTGAGAAAGCGCGTATCACTGCGGTGACATTTCCTCTGTCTCTTGGACATTTCCCTGAAAAAAGGTCAAGAGTGACTAAGGGAGAGAACTCAAGCTTTTAATAAGAGTGGTTTCCCATGGGTTAACAGAATTTCAGACGTATTATGTTAGTATTTGCTATTCAAGGACTCGCAGCTTTTTAGACTTTTACGTCGCGGGCTCTCTGAATAACTCAGCAAAAGTGAAACCTGCCTTGATGGCATTCTATCCTCAGGTGAATTTAAATTTTAAAAAATGGAGATTATTCTGACACAGCTTAAAGGCTCTTCTTTGAAATCTGTCACATGTAACAACTGTGTCCAGGCAGAATTTATTCCTTTCAGTATGACAAAAAAGAAGACAATCCAAAGAGATATAGTGCACATGCTGAGCCTGCCTTGGCTTTACTCAAAAAAGAACTGGTAAGAACATTGGAAATATTACTAAATTTACGTAAAGAGAAATACGGGAGGCAACATAAGCAGGGAGCCATACCTGGGATGTAGGAAACACATCTGGTCAATAATTAACAATCAGTTTAGGGAAGCAGAAAATACCGTATGTATTTTTTTTACACGAAGAACATCTTTTCCTAATAAAAGATTTTTTTTAACAAAAGCAAGAAATCCCAACATTGTGACTAATTTTCGTAAAATCTGACAACTTATTAGCCATTAGCAATTTATTGATGTGTAACTGTATTTCCTCTGATAAACCAATGAACAATTCAGGACCATTTCTTCATTTGCTCTCTGGCTGTTTCTCAGCTATTCTTAAGACTATAATCTGCAAGAAATGTGCTCTGAAAATGTCTAAGACCTGCTCTTATTGATGCGTTTTCACCACACTTACAAATGAGGCATAAGTTCTTTAGTTTAAAAACCAAACAAACCTCGCAACCTTTTGGAACTTCCATACTTTAAATCTTGCCATTATATTTGGAAAATCATCCCTTTTATCTTTTTAACTATTGGTTTCCAAGTGACTGCTCCAAGAGCGAATCTTTCTTCAATGTCAAATACTCTGACATTGGTCTGCATTGTTTTGAACCTGTTCACAGTGTCAGATGAATCCAAACGAACAAGAAAACTTTGTACAGAAGAAAACCTGTGTCTTCGAATTGGCTTCCTGTTTGATTCCAATAATTTACTTGTTTATAATTATCTTTCTATTGCACTGGCTGTTTGTCTTTACGTGAGAGACACTGATCTTCATTAGCCATCATGGCAAGCAAAGGGAATATTACAACTATTGATCCACTACCAAAGCACCTGGGGGATGCGGGGGTGTTTTAATTATGGGTTGATGAATTAAAAAGCATTCATTTTAGTTTTCAAAGCAAGTCAAAATGATCCAAACAAAATAGTTTCTGTGGTTGTCTTTCTGTTGTTGTTGTTGAGATTTGCTGTGATGTCCTAACCTTGAAGATTTATCCCTGAAACTAAATTTCTGATTATACTGTAATTCTCTTTTATAGATAGATAGATAGATAGATAGATAGATAGATAGATAGATAAAACAAACTCTGAGGCACCTGGCTGGCTCAGTCGGTTAAGTGTCCAACTCTTGATTTCGGCTCAGGTCACAATCTTCTGGTTCATGAGTTCGAGCCCCATGTCAAGCTCTGTGCTGACAGCTTGGAGTCTGTTTGGGCTTTTCTCCCTCCCTCTCTCTCTCTCAAAATAAACATTTTTTAAAAAGTCTATTCACCAGAAGCCACTGAAATCTCACAAGAAGAAGGTGAATAGGTTACCAGAATAGAGTGAGAGAATTTCCTATGATAATTTCAAGAGCCTGAATATCAAAAGTTGGTGATATGTGAGCCCTCTGACCAATAGAAAGGTTCACAGTAATTAAGATAATTAAATCCTTGGAATAGCACTATCTCTCAATAAATGGAGAAAACAGTGAGTAATCCTGGCAGGGCCAAAACACCGTACTTTGGATGTATAAGTTCAGCACTGTGGGCCAAGGACACCAAACCCATTTTGAAAATGTTGGAAGTAGAAATTTTGTCCTTACTTGGCCTTGCTGTGTGGTATCTCTTTAAATTAATGCATTTTCCGGAGTGCATAGGTGGCTCAGTGGGTTAAGCATCTGACTTCAGCTCAGGTCATGATCTCACAATTCCCGAGCCTGTGCCCCATGTCGGGCTCTGTGCTGACAGCTTAGACCTTGGAGCCTGCTTCAGATTCTGTCTCTCTCTCTCTCTCTCTCTCTCTGCCCCTACCCTGCTCATGCTCTGTCTCTATCTCTCAAAAATAAATAAACATTAAAAAAATTTTTTTAATTAATGCATTTTCCCACCAATGTTGATTTCTTTTGCAGTAGGTTGTGTGTGATAAGATCAAATAATAGTGGACGTTATTTGCTCACTAGGAAGTAATATGTCACTAGCGCAAATGAAAAGTTGTCCTGATTATCTTTCTGGTAAGTTGAGACTATCTCAACTTGTCCTTAACAACGTCTTTCACTATTATTTTAGACCAAGTTATCAATAATTGGATAACCTGTATCTATGAGTTATATTTTTCTGTATTATTTACAAACATATATATCATATACAGTTTTCTTTTTTTTAATTTTATAATGTTTGTTTATTTTTGAGAGAGAGAAGACAGAGCATGAGTGGGGGAGGGATGTAGAGAGAGGGAAACACAGATTCCGAAGCAGGCTTCATGCTCCGAGCTGTCAGCACAGAGCCCGATGAGGAGCTTGAACCCACGAACTGTGATATCATGACCAGAGCCAAAGTTGGACACTCAACCAACTAAGCCACCCAGGTGCCCCTACAGTTTCTTTATATGTGTCTATGACTATACATACTTATGTGTGCATCTTGATCATATGTATATCCTATGTAATCCTTCCACCTGATGATTTAAGCTAAAAAGAAAGGATTAAGTGGCTCACTGACCTAAGGTTATTCCTAAGTTCAACTTTGGAAGAATTGGGTTTTTCTTTACTTCAAAAAAAGGACATCTCTCCTTATAATAGTCTTCCTAACTTAGTACTAGTTACAAAAATAAGAAACTGAATGTATTAGGGAGATACAGAGATCCTTATATGTCAGAAAATCCTAAGAAGGCATTAAAGCTGGCTCACTTTTTCCTGGTTTTTAGCTTTATTGGGGGAATAATCGATATACAAAGGAAAATGTACACATTTCATATATTCATCTTGACAAGGTTGGATGTATGCACATATCCATGATTCCCAATGCCAAGGTTCCCAGTACTATCCAGCAACCTTCTGGGATCCTGTCACTGTTCCCAAAGGTGGGGGGGGGGGGGTTAGTGTCATGTTTGTACTTCTCAAGGCTTTTCTGAACCAGTTCATCACATTTTTGTTATGTTCTTACTTCCAGCCAGTGGTAGAAGTTGTTCCTTACATAAAGGATTTGAAATTTTCTGAAGTCTTTTTTTTTTTTTTTTTGGTATCACTATCTAAATTCTTCATCTTAACTTGTATTTTTGTGCCTACTAATAGGTTAGCAAGTATTAGTGATTTTGATATGAGGTCAGATAAAAATCCTTGCCCTCCAGTGGATAACCATTTCCTTGAAAATTAATCTGCTTCCTCTGAGGAGCCTGGGTGGCTCAGTTGGTTAAGCATCTGACTCTTGATTTCAGCTCAAGTCATGATCTTGGTTATGAGATTGAGTGTGGAGCCTGCTTGGGTTTCTCTCTCTCCCTCCCTCTCTCTCTCTCTCTCTCTCTCTGTCCCTCCCTTTCAACCTCCCTCTTTCTCAAAAATAAACATTTTTTAAAATTAAAATAATATTAAATTAAGTTAATCTCTTTCTTCACCTTTCTTTTCCTCTAGCACCAAGGTGTCAAACAGTAACCAACTAACAGCATCCTTCAAGGCCAAAATTTCTTCCTAAGGAAGTTAAATTCCTTGGGAAAAAGGGAAAAAACACAACAATTTGCCAGATACTGTTTAAAATTCTTTGCAAATGTCTTATTTAAACATGGGTAATCCTATCAAGTATTTTATACATGAACAAACAGGCTCAGAGATCTTGAGTGCCCTACCGAAGGCCACACTGTAAAAAGCTCATTTAGGATTTGACCTGTTCTATGTTAACTCCAAAGACAGTGGTAAAATCGGGGTGGAATGGGAGGAAAAATCTATTCAGAAATAGAGAAGTGAGAATTTTATTCTCTTGTTCCTAAAATAGAAGTGATTGGTAGGACTCACAGTGACTTGGGAGAGTGTAGTTAGCATGCGACGCAGGACCCTGCCAGGCTTCAGGACTGTCCTCTCACGTGCTGTCATTGGTTTCTTCACTCATCACTGATTTATTCAGCACCTAGTGAGAGCCCAGCTCTGTGACAGTCACCAAGATAGCACAGTGAACAAGAGGGCTACTCAGGAAAACCGAACAATTAAGTAATAAACAAAAATACAGACAGAAATGAACAAAAATAGAAACAAAATATTTGAGTGATCTGGGTTTCTCTGAGATGTCGACACCTCTCAGAATAGAAAAGACAGCTGTAGGAAGAATTTTCTAGGCAGAGAGAATAGCAAATGAAAAGGCCCTAATGCAAGAAAGAGCTTGATTTGGAAGAAATCGGACAGCAGGCCGCTAAGCCTCACGAGCACCCACTTAGGTGATAGGAAGTAGGGCTGGAGTGGTAGATGGGGGCTGACCAAGCGGGGTCTTCCAGCAAATATGAGAGTGTCATTCCTGTCCCTATATTCTACTTTCTTCCTTCTGTTACTAGCCAAGTACAAAGCTTTTTTTTTTTTTTTTTTTTTTTTTTTTTTGGACAATGCCCTCAATCAGGAAACATGCTGTACTTTAATCCCAACACCTTCTGCAGAACATAACCCTCAGTAACAGCTGTGAGTGCTACTCAGGGATAATGCCGACCCACTTCGGGGCATCTTCTCCCTTCCTCACAACCAGAATATTAGTGTCGTCTAGTGGCTGAGTGCCTGGGTCCTGGTATCAGTTGTACCTGGGCACAAATCAAAGTTCAGCTGCCTCACTCCGTGTGTGACCTCAGGCAAGTCATCTCATCTCTCCAGATCCCAATTTCTTCATTTCAAAAAAAAAAAATAGAACACCTATCTCGCTGCATTCATTTTGTGAAAATTAAGCAAGGTTTACACGTGTAGACTGCGCAGCACAGGGCCTGGCAGGTGGTGAGTGCCCAGTGTTGCACATATTCTAACTACCCCCGCCCCCAAGTCTGCAGAGAGGGGAAGGTGAGAATCAGAGAGATAAAGCAACTTGTCTAAGATCCCATACTTAGGAGAGGCTAAAACTCAAAATTTGGCTACTTCATCGAAGTGCTTTTTTCCTGTGGTAGAGACCGCAGTGGATCAGTGCAAAGGGAAAGGAGGTTAATAAACCTGTCTCTGCCCTGAGGGAGATGGTATCATGTACAGCGAGAGGAAGGTCAATTTCTGGGAGCCTGGGATTTGTTTGGGCATTGATCTAAAAACTCTTACACAAAAATTTCTTAAGGGCATACTTGCTTTCCATTAAGCATTTCTCTTTGCTGTTTCTGCTGAGCAAAAGAAGGGGGGGAAATGCATCCCGCCCCCCGCTTTCTTAAAAGGAAAAAACAAATGGAAGTTTGATGAAATTGGGTGGGTGTTCTTGACTTATCTTTATCCATCACCCTAAAATGTGCCCACATGGAAGATAAATAGTGTTATTACATGGAATGCTTAGTCAAGTTCCAAAAATGCTGACAAGTCACTAATCCCAATAAAATATATGGAAGTTAATTATAACTGAAGCACGCAGAAGTCAGCTAGGAGATCACAATCAACAAGATTCACTGAATGAACACTTTGTTCTTCCTGTGAAGGAGACACAGTTCTCTCTCCTTGTGCCCGTCTGCATCTTCCTCCTGCCTTGTCTGCGTACCTCCTAAAATGTTACTCCATGCTGTGAACAAGCGTGCTGTAACCCTGGGAAGGCAAGGCAACGTTCTCAATGGCTCATGACAGGGGACATTCTGAAAGCCCAGAGGCTGCAGATAGCCTGGTGCTATCTTTGTAACCTTAAGCTTGAGGCCATTTGCTGCCATTTCTTCTCCCAAGAATAGTATCCATCAGGCATTTGGCATTGTAGCATCTTTCCCTGAAATGTGATTAGCTTACAAGGTCACCAGAAGTTCAGGCAGGTGCCTGTTGCTAGTGAAGCCTTATTGGTCAGATTTCAAAGCTGCGGTTCTTGTAAAAAGGCAACTTAATTTTCTGCCCTAGAGAGATTGGATCAATTAGCCCCGAAGCAAAGAAAAGTACGGCGAAGAGAATGTAAATGGAACTGGAAGTAGGTATTTGGGCTTCTGCTGCCCATTGCCTGTGGCTGTCTGGAGAGAGAATAGTGATGTCACTGGCCCTAACTCACCATCAATTCATTTGTTCACTCACTCAAAATATATTTTCTTATGTGGTTGACTGTGCACAGGATATGATCTTCTTAAGATGTATCCCAGAGAACATAAGTCGTTCAAGAAATTCACTCAGAAATTTGTTTTTGTGATTTTAAAAATAAATTTGGAAATGCCGACTACTCTGGTCTCCTCCAAAGACTCACATTGTGTGAGAGTTCTGAGAAGTTCTGCATTCAGACACACACCAGTTTTGTTTATCCCACATTTCTCAAACTTACTTGATCCCTCTCCCCCTCTGCGACCAAACCTATTAACAACTCCTGGTACTGCTGTTTCATGAAGCAAGCTTTCGTAAAGGCTGTATACAACTCTTTATCTAATCAGCCCCAAATTATTATTTTTTAAAGTAGTCTCTACGCTCCCCATGGGACTTGAACTCATGACCCTGAGATCGAGTCTTATGCTTTACTGACCGCGCCAGTCAGGCACCCCCTAAAATATTTTTTAAACTTCCTGAATTTCATATTAAATCCATTGCTTTCCTGCTTAAGCTAAGTACTAAAAGATGAATACCTAAATTCTTTGGAATTTGGTAGGAAAATTAAAATCCTGTGTTCCCTTGCCTGCGTTTAAGAGTAATGATAGGCAGGGGCCTGCGGGCAGGGTTTGGATTTGGGTACCATATGGACTGTGGCATCTCGCTCCCTACCTGTGAGCCAGGCCAGAACAAGCCATTCTGAAAGATGAGTCTTACATGTGCAATGACCTCTCGGCAAATGCCCTATCAGCGCATGCTTACTAGATATATTTGGGGTCATGAAATTGAACACACACCCATGAATCCTCCCCTCAGAGAAGTCACAGTCTAGCATGGAGATAATGCGTGCACAATAAGGATTATGTCACAGGATGGCAAAGATAACTGCCATAAGGAAGGGGCAGGTGAAGAGCAATGAGTGATCTGAGGAAGAAATTACACCTAACTTGGATAGGAAAGAGATCATAGAAAACCTCGTGAGGAAAAAAAAGTATTTAACACAAGACCTTGTAAGGTAGGTATGTATATTTCAAAGTCGGAAGGCATTTGATTTATAAGAAATCAAAGAATTACTTGAAAATCCAAAAGAAAAATCAAATATATCAGAATAAAAACATGTCAGCACAGAGCCTGATATGGGGCTCGAACTCACAAACCGTGAAATAATGACCTGAGCTGAAGTCAGATGCTCAATTGACTGAGCCACCCAGGTGCCCCAAGAGAGGCAATCATTCATTAAATTTGCCAACAAACCAAACTAGTAGTCTCTATCAAAAGAAAAAAAACTCAAAGCCACCTGGAAGCACTTTGCAAATTTTTCAGGTTAGCCAGAATGATAACGTTTCTGTTTTCTGTGATAGTAAATGAAACCAGCTCCTTTGGTTAACCGTACGGTCCAGTAGGGTTCTCTTGTTTATAAGAGGGACATTAAAAGCAATTTGTTCTAACCCTCTTCTTCCCCTGTTCTGATGTTTGAATCTTGCGTATAACATTCCTTGCACAGAGGCTGATTGGCCATTGCCTTTCCATCATCTTGTACCCAGCCTGTCTTCTTATCTGCCTGGCCCCTATAAGTGCTTGAGACCTTAGCCTTCTGAATAAGACCTGAAAACTCTGGTATCTCTGGAAGTCCTTTGAAGACGTGTGCTGGATCTACCTTAAGGACCTCACCTCCTTTCTTAGCCCCTGCCAGTCATCTCATAGGCTTTAGCATTTCCTCAAACAATCTAGTCAACAAAGAGCATTTTTATATCAATCAATTAAATTTTAAAAGAATATGTTGAGCTTCAACTATTTCCAGGCATTGTGCTGATTATTAGGAAAATAAAATGGAGTAAAAGGGATCCTGCTTTCTAAGGCCTCAAAGTCTATATGTTAATTCTTGTATTTGTCTAGATCGAGGGTCTGAAAACTTTTTCTTAAAGACCAGAAAGAAAATATTTTAAAGCAAAACCAATGCTAATATGTAGGTAGTTAAGTGACCATTTAAAGCTTCACCATGTTACAATGTAAAGGCATTGCTTAACCTGGTAAGCCACAAAACAAATGAAAAATAAGTGGCTTTCAAGATTTGGCCCAAAGGCCAAACAAAGTTCATGAACTTGTGGTCTCGACCTGCGCCGCCCAAGACAGCGACCCCTAGCCACCTGGGGCTGCTGAGTACTTGAGAAGTGGTAAATCCAAACTGAGTTGTGCTATATATAAGTGTCAAATACACCCAGGAGTTTAAAAACTTTGTATGAAAAACAAGAATGTAAAGTATCTCCATACTTTTTCATCTAATTATGTGTTAAAAAATAGGTGTTTGGATATATTGTGCTAAAACATATAATTAAAATTAATTTCACCTATTTCTTTTCACTTTTTAAAATATGGCTGCCAGAAATCTTACAACCGTGCAAGTGGCTCACGTTATGTTTCTATTGGACAGCGCTGATCTAGATAACGTCTCTGTTGGGTGGGAAGCCATAGTCCAAAATGAATTCATTTAAAACAACAACAAAACAAAACAAACACTTCTTCTCTTCTGTATTCCCCCATGCAACCAAGAATCTTTTAGCTAAGTCTTCCCTCAGGAAGCCAATCAGATTTAGTCTTCTATCACTCGGTCACTAAAGTATCATGTTGCTTTATTTTCTTCATAAGTATTGCTGAAATTTTCGTATTTGTTTATTTCCTTCCTCACTCTGCCTCCCTGAGCTAGATGTCATTTCCACCAGAGAAAGCCTTTTCCCACCCATTTCACTGTAGTCTTGGGTCAAGTTGGCACTAACCTTTGCCTGGCTTCCCTTGGGTCTACAACCATGTCAGACACAGAGTAGGTATTAAGTGAATATTTTTTTGAATGAAAGAACTATAAACATGGAAAATAAAAAAGAAGATGCTTTGAGGAAACTGAGAGAAAAACTAAGTGGCAGAGTGAAGAAGCGGTCTGGTGGTTTTGTTTATTCAAGTATAAGTAACACTCAGTGCTCTATTAGTTTCAGGTGTTCGGTACAGTGATTCAGCAATTCCATGTATGACTCAGTGCTCATCATAAGTGCCCTCTTTAATCCCCATCACCTATTTCACCCATCCCCCTACCCACCTCCCTTCTGGTAACCAGCAGTTTGTTCTCTATAGTAAAGAGTCTTTTTTGTTTGTCTCCTTTTATCTTTGTTCATTTGTTTTGTTTCTTAAATTCCACATATGAGTAAAATTATGTGGCATTTTTCTTCTCTTATTTCACTTAGCATTATGCTCCCTAGATCCATCCGTGTTGTTGCAAATGGCAAGCTCTCCTTTTTTGTAGATGAGTAATATTCCACTGTGTGTGTGCATGCATGCGTATGTGCACACGTGTGTGTGTTCTGAATATTAGTAATTCACCAGAGCCAGCACATTCGATTTTATGTGGGAGAACTTTATTAATTATAAGGGAAAGGGAATACAAGGAATTAAAGAATTACAGTAAACATAAAAAGGGAGAGGAGTATAGAGAAGAACAAAGAAGGTTTAATCAGGTACTTAAAACATCCAACCTTCCGGCTGGGGAAGCCCCAAGGAAAGCAGCCAGGTTTGAGTGCCGATTCAGGGTCCTGGCTGGAGTGTCCTCTCTGCAGGTGAGATTTCCAACTAGCTATTCCTGTCAGGGCACTATATATGTGACCCATGTGTGATTTATGGTTAGTCAATAAGTTTGCCTAAGTGCAGTCCTGAGCAAGCTGTTTTTTCTCTGTTTCTCTCGTCATATCTCACGATCTTGGAAGCCTGGGCATCTGTATATTTCTCTTCCTTGATCCAGTCCAGGGGGCCAGACTGGTCTGGTACAAGGAGGTGAGGCAAGTTAAACCCTCTTATCATCAGGAGCAGAAGGGCCAGTTCTAATCCCAAGGCCAAATACAGAGTACAGCTAACTAAGCCCTCCATGACTGTGTATGTGCACCTCTGGGCAGAAATGCATGACAAGTCACACAAACAGCCTCTCTACAGAACAGCGTGTACCACACCTTCTTTATCCACCCATCTATCGATGGACACTTGGGTTCCTTCCATAATTTGGTTATTGTGAATAATGCTGCAATAAACTTAGTGCATGCATATAGCTTTTCAAATTAGTGTTTTCATTCTAGTATTATTTAGTAGCTTCAGACACCGAAGCAAAGAGTTTACAAGCAGCTTGATATTAGAACACAAGATAAATCTAGCCCAAGGCACTGACTCTTATTACTCTGTTCCTTAGCAATAATAATAATATTAATATTAGTGTTCTGTTGCATTTACTTGATGCCAGGCAGAATTCTAAGTGCTTTTTGTATATTAATTAATTTAATCTCTAAACAACTCTACAAGAGTTCATTACCTTCATTTCATTGTAAGTAATGACTATAATAAATAATTTATCAAAACTAAATAATTGAGGCATAGGAAGTGAAGTGACTTACCCAAGGTCACTCATCTTGTATGTTTCAGAGCCAGAATATCCACCGAGGCATTCTGATTCTCTTTGTCAAGCGGCTCTACATTAAACCTCACTAATTTTCCCCTCATTTTATTAGCTATTCTATTCTGAACATACTTGAAGAATATTACATGGCATAGATTAGGAATACCTTTTTAAAATCTATTTTGAAAGTTGATGGGAGTATTACTATAACAATGAACTTAAAACAAATGGAGAAAAAAAGCATAGCTGCTTTTCATTCTGTCTTAAGGATCCGTTCTCATAACAGGAAGAAAATGAGACAAATATTTTCTGTTCAGCCTTAAGTGTACTGATACATTTTAATCTCTTGCCTTGTATACTCATCAGAGCAATTTTACCATTGGTCGTAAATGTTCTATGTAAATATATGTGCAACTCGTACTGTCTGCAGGTATTCCCTATTAAAATGATGGATAGATCTGTTTTCAGTGACAAAACAGGCCACCAAAAGTGGAAACTAAACTGGCAGCTGTCGAGGCATATTTGAACAGGAGAAACCAGAAACTTGGGAGAGTCATTCGTTTGCACCTACCTCAGCGTCAACATTCCGCTGAGAACTGCCTTGCCCCCTGCCCCTCTCTTCCCCCACTCAGTTGAGGTAACTTGATTTTCCTGTTTCTGTGTGGCCCAGCACATCCACAATCTGATATCATGTCTGATTTTCAGAAGAAAGCATATGTGAAACCCCTTAATTCAAAAGGCCTTTGGTTAAATATCAATTTCCATTTGCCGTTGGTATCCGTTCATTCAATGAATATTGACTGAACATTTGATGTGCGTTACACTAGATGGGTTTCCCAGATTCTTATTCCCCAAACTATTCCCTGGGAACCTACCCCCCCCCTTTTTTTTTCTTCAGTATTCCAGAATGGATTTCTGGGTTCTGCTGCCTGGTCTAGACAGACAGCCTTGGGTAGCTTCTCCAGGATTGGTTTGCCTCATTTAAGATGGTCTGTACTCCTGGTATTAGCTCCCTTCTCTTGCTGATATCTGCTCTTGATGCTTGTTATTCAAGTGCATTCACTGCTGCTTCTCCTTCCTCTTCTCCCAGGTCAACTAAGCCCTTGTACCTGAGGTTGACCTACTAAACAAACACTTCTGCTCACTGGTTCAATGTAAACTCCAAGGTTACCCCAAATGTATTAGTTTCTACAACACCAGTGAAATAACATGTAATACCAATTAGAATCATTTGAAGAGAAGAATGAGGCTTAAAATCATCTTCTGTGTTTATTGTGTTTAATGCTTATTTATTTATTTGAGGGAAGGGAGAGCATGAGTGGGGAGAGGCAGAGAGAGAGGGAGAGAGAGAGAATCCCACCATTAGTGTGGAGCCTAACATGAACTCCAACTCATGAACCATGAGATTATGACCTGAGCCAAAGACAGATGTTTAGCTGACTGAGCCACCCAGGTACCTCTCATCTTCTGTATTTAATACTTCCTACTTAATCCAAATTATTCTACTTTAGGCGTGTGTCTCAAGAAACAGTAACCTTAAGAGAGGTACCACAAGAAAAAGTGTTCTGTGCAGGAAACCCCATAACCTACATTCCCTTCTGGTTTCACAAACTGGTTTGACACAGGACCCTTACTTTTTTTTTTTTATAATACTCATTAATGTCCCATTGAACCCAGTTTGGGAAATGCAAGTTTCCCAAAAGGAGACAAATATGAACCAGGTAGATATTCCACCTTTGAAGGAACTTGACCATGGCATGGAGCATAAAGATGCACAGCACGAAACAAGAGCAAAAAAAGCACAGATGTGTGTGTGTGTGTGTGTGTGTGTGTGTGTGTGTGTGTGCGCAGAGGGAAAGAAATATGTATGGGCTGATTGGTGCGTTTCATTGTGAGGTAACTGGCCTTTTGTTGGAATGATGATGTTAAAGTTTGTGTCCTGAAGCCACACCCAGTCTGGGACATATAGTCAGGGAGAGGGAGTTTGTAAGAAATTTTATGGTTGATAGATCCTCATTTCTCCTTATACATGCTCCTCACATCTCTGCATTAGCTCTCTTCACTAGCTTCTCGTCCCTTTTATGTCCCCTAAGAAGAATTTCCAGCTTTATCCAAAGTCTAGCTCCACCTCGGCATCTATATGGTCATAATACTAAACATTTATTTTGTAACCCATCCTCTTACAGACACTTGTTTCACATCAAGCCTTAAAGAAACCTAAAAGACCATCTTGTACTCTTATTTTATAGGTTCAGCACAGTTATGTGACTTGGTCGTATGTAAACAGCTAGATTGTGGCAGGTGAGGGAGCAGGATCAAGTACACGAACTGCCAGCCACAGAGCTGTACTGGTTACTAGGAGCCCATAAACTATCCTCTCCCATGAGTTCCCTCCACAGAGTTCCCTCAGCAAAGGGAAGTGCCTCACCCGAGGTTATGCCCCCTTGATTAAGATACCACGATCCAGTCACCTTGCCTTAATTCGGAAGAATGCAAAGAACTGCCCATGGCATTTTATGACGCTTCCGTTGCAACTGCATCACACCTTAAACTTCACACTTTGCCCAGTTCTACTTCCCCACTTCCGTACATGTGTTGTTCCCAAGCACACCCCTGGGAAAGCTCATATATGCAAACCCCATCTCACCTTCTCTTTTCAGAGAGGCAACATAAAACAAGTTCAAAGCCTGTGCTATTGACCTTTATCATAAACTACCTCTTCAGATCAAGTCTGTTGACTTTGCCCGCTTCACTCCAAAGAGATACTGTGAAATGTATCATGGAGTTTTGAAAATGAACAATTTCCCAACAGGGGGTGAAAAAAATGTTCCCATGACAGCCTCAAAAAGGTAACATAATTTTATGTGAATTGTGGGCCCTGTCATCAATTTTTCGAGGTAAATATTTTATGTTCTCTATTACAGAGCTGAGCAGAAGGCCTCCATCATATTGGTTTACTCTTTCCTGTCTTCCTGGCAAATTAAACTGTTTGATGAACAGCCTGCATTTAGCAGCTTCTCCTTCATGGAGTTTTACAACATCTAGTTTGCCTGCACATCAGAAACTATTTAGATACAAATTGTTTCCCTGAAGAGTAACCCTGGAGTCCTGCACTCTCAGGTCACTGGGACTCTGTTAATATTCATTGAGTCCTATTATGATAAATAGGCACAAAGTTGCCATTCTCTAATCTTACGAAATCTGAATTGCAACAGAAATCACATACGAAGGACAGGAAAAGAGAGCACTTTGTCCATCTAGCCCTTGAAGCCTACTTCAAGTACATCTACTCTTCCTAAAATTTTCAGAAAATAATCATTTATTTTTCCTTCTCTCTCAGTATTTTTCAATAGGAAAGATGGATGATTTCTGGATTCCAGAAAGAGTCCCATGATCTTCCAAACCTCTCCCTCATTGACTTGAGTATATTTGCAATTTCACCATTAGAAATTCTTCTCTCTAGTGTCAGTCAAAGGTGGGCAAGGCAAGAGCAACCCCCTATATGATTTTAGTCCATTGCAGCTCAGTATAACTGTGACTAAGTTTACCAGCAACTTTCTAAACAGGGGATTTTGATGATATGGGGTAAAGGAAAGGGGTAGGGAACCAGCATTAGTTAGAGCAGTTATTTGTTAAAGATACTTGACAGAAATAATCTCATTTGATCCGCGGCTAACCCTGTACTATCCCTATATTATTCTTTCCTTATTGGTGAGGAAACTTAGTTTTAAAGAAGTGGTAAATTGTCCAATATTGTATAACTAGAAAGTATCAGACATGGGCTCCAGATGTGGCCTGCCTAACTTAACTGCACCATCCACTAAAAACATTTGGCTTATTTTTAAGGGGAGAAGAACATGTCATCAAAGTAGAAAAGTGAAGAACAAATAGGAACTGAGACATAAATGAATACTTGTCTTCATAAGTATCATTGTACGAGGCTCTGGGTCTACTACACAATGCATGTCATGAAGTTGAAGGGGCCCTGGGGTAAAGGACTCCTTCCCAACAAACAGACAAATAGTCCCCATGAAGTAGAAAAGCCACCTCTTCTGCAAACAAAGCCAGAAACATCTATAAATTCATTGAAACCTCTAGTGTCAGAGATAGTCTCTTCTGGATTATAGGTTCTTGGGCATTTGATACATGAGTCTTCCCAGTAGTTTCCACAGCCCACACTCAGAGTTGGGCTTCCCTGATTGGGACTTTGGAGACAGGTGCAGAGGGAAGTAATCTAAACGTATCTGACACAAGTGCTCCTCTTAGTAGGTCTCACTATGTGGCTATAGTAGCTTCATTCCCAAATAAAATAGCAGTTTGAGATTATTTACTGTGATAGCTATCCATAGTACCTCTTTCTACAACACCAACAACATTTAAGAGTTTGACATAGGAAATTTATTTTGAGGCACAACTTTAATTCTCCAAGTACAATAGGGTCTTTATTAGTTTAGACAAAGTTGACCCAAGATCAAAAAAATTGATACAAGGATGTATAATTCATTAATCACAATTCAGGTACTAACCTTTTCTCACCTCGGAATGCCAGACATGGAGCTCACATAGTATTATGCTGATTAAGAACATGGGTTTTGCAATCAGATATCCTTTGATTCCAGTCTCAGTTCTACTATTTACTAGTGTATGGCCTTAGCAAGTTACTTAATCTCTCTGTGCCTTAGTTTTTATAAGGATAAATGGAGATCAATGAGTGGCCACAGAGCTGCCTGAGAGTCAGGTATGTAAAACTCCATGTTTTCTCTCTAATTCTCCCAACAAAAGCATGAATTTGAAGGAAGGAGTTGAAAGACATTTATCATGAGGTTTTGCTCATCTTCCAGGTAAGCACATGGCTATTCAGAAGGAAAATACATAGTTTGGCTAAGGAATACTAAAATCACTTGGTTCACCTGACTTCCAGCAAAAATCCAGGATGTTTAACTAAAGTGCATGTTTCCAACTCTGAAATCTCAGTTTACATCTCCCCAAAATAATCTATTTTAAAAAAACAAGGTGAGAGGAATACAGATTTTTGTTTTTATGAAGCTAAAAAGCATATACATATAATTTATCAGGAAACGAATGCCTCCAAAACCTATCTCACAACACATAAACAAAAATAATCTTGTATTCTAGAAAGCAAAGGGTTTTTAATCCTCTATTTCTCTCTTACTTGTAGCAACATGATATGCAACAGTTTATCTACCTGTGGGTCCATTTTTCACGTAAGACATATTGCCTCTAAGACCCTGCACTAGAGCATAGACTTTAGAATTCAAATTGTGTAACTCAAATCTCAGTTTTACCACTAACTGTCTGCGTGATGTTCCTTAGCATCTCTGGGCTTCAAGGTTCTCATCGTTAACCTGGGGAGGTTAACTCCCAGTTACAGCAGAGCTGGCAAACTGTTGAGTCAGCAGCCATTTTTCTACACTTCTTCTCAGACAGAAGAGCTCTCCACCAAATAAAGAGGCCAAATGTGCGAGATGCTGGTTTCACTGGCTTCTCTCATAATTGGGAAGAAATATGTCTTCCAAAATGTAAGAGGAAGTCTGAAAATGTCTTCTGAAGAATAGGTTTCCCCTTTGCTAAAATGAAAGAAATACATAAGAAGAAAGAAACATCTTCCCTCCCTCCCTGCTTTGGGAATAGCAGGGTGGGAGCATGAGGCTTGAAGATGCTGCAGCCATCTTGCAGCCATGAGGGGGAAGTGAATAGAATCACACTGAAGTAGACTCAGAAGCCCTAGCAATGTTGAACTGCTAAACCAACTCTGTAACTACCTTCCCTAGGACTTTGAATTTTTAAAAAGTTATAATAATAATAAGCGACAATGACTTAAGCCACCTTTGGTTATATTTTCTTTTAATTGCAACACAAACATCCTGACTTCTATACTACTATCTCAGAATTCCTGGGGGAAATAAGTAAGGCATCCTAAGTGGAAGCTCAAAGATTAGTAGCACCTCTTGGTAACACTACCTTTGAAACTGTTGCTTTTCTTATAAAGCCAATTCCACTCTTCACAATAGTTCACCTAGCAACTCAACTACCTACTAGCTAATTATTTAACTTGCCTGAATCTAAATTTGTTCACCTTTAAGTTGCAGTTAGTAACACTCACTTCATGGAAATGCTCCCAGAAATATGTAAATTGGATGCAGCATCCATCACGGCAAAGTGAAATGATAAATCCTGATCAAGACTCTTCGAATCACGAAATGGGTGACGTTATATTGGAAAACTGCTCAAACTGGTTCTTTGCCGTATGTGAGGATTTGGGTGAATTAGACAACTTAGCAACTTCTCCTCCTTGAAGAAGGAGAAAAAATGCTGTCGATAACACGTAAATGTTTCAAAGAGAATGCCTCTAGGTAGAAATGTAAAATTGTGTAGCTGCTTTGGAAAACAGTCTAGCCATGCCTCAAAAGATTAAGCATAGAATTACCATATGACTCAGCAATTCCACATCTAGTTACGTACTCTGAAAACATGTATTAAACCAATACTTGTACACGTATATTCACAGCTACACTATGCACAATAGCCAAAATCATCTAAATTTTCATGAATTGATGAATGGGTAAACAACATGTGGTATATCCATACGATAGAATTTGGGTAAACCACATGTGGTATATCCATACAATACAATTTCATACAATGGCATCAAGTGCTGATGCCTGTTACAACATGGATGAACCCTGAAAATATTATGCTAAGTGAAAGAAGTCAGTCACAAAACACCATATTGTATGATTCTATTTATATGAAATGTCCAGAATGGGAAAATCTGTAGAAACAGAATGTAGATTAATGGTTGCCTGGGGTCGGGAGTAAGGGGCAGAATGGGGCATGAGAGCTAATGAGTATGAGGTTTATTTTTGGATGATAAAAATGTTCTAAAATTGATCGCAGTAATGGTGACACCACTCTGTCACCGTTGTACACTTTAGGTGGATAAATTGTATGATATGGGAGTTATATGTTAATAACGATTATTTTTACAAAGTGGGGGGGGGTGACTCTCAATATCCAAGGATTTGGAGGCCTTCTGAAAAATAGATCAACCTTGAATATTTTTACAAAAATGCCCATTTATAACCAAGTTGCTAAAGGCAAATGGTTTTGGGTGCTATTACATGATTTATCCAGTAAAATAACAGCAAAAATAGAACTAAAAATATTTGGTACATTCTTCATCCTAATACATAACCTTTACTGTATTAAATGTGAGATAGAGCACCCTTATTCACATAATTTTTGGCTCTCTGTTGAAAGATAACATTCCGACCAAACCTTTTGATGATTGAATGATTGATTAACTCTTCTCCATGAAATGTTTGTACCTTGTGAAGAGGATTTGCTTTCAAAGCTCCTTTTCTGGTGCCAGTAAATCTTTGGATATGAAGGAGTTTCTATCCACTGAGATGGGGAATTGCTTGTGGGTGTCATCAAAAGCTCCTTTACATTTGATGACTCATGTCAGAGAGCTCAAAGATCCCAGGAGGAATGACTTTCTAACATGTGTTATATACCCTCAGCTTAGTACGTATTTCTCAGGACTTTCTCAAAGACCAGATATTATAGCAGAGCTGTCTTGAAGAGGACTGAAGAAGATCCACTGAAAATGTATCCTCTAGCCCCTTGTCTAGACAGGTTTATTCTACAATACCTATATGACATTTTTAATAACATCCCTTAGCTGTGATAGGAATTGCAGCACGAAATCTCTGAAAGAACAAAACTGAGAACATGTGCATAGATTGTAAAGGTAATTTAAATGGCCTCTGTGACCATGCCCTTGAACTGGATATGGGTGTTTATACCCAGGATGGGAGGTACATAAACAGAGAATAGGAATGAAACACTACTGAGTTTAGCTGGAGTTTAAATCCCACAAGCCATTTTAATTGTCAGTATTGCCCACCATGTGTCTGTCTTAAACAAGATATATAGTTGTCTCTTCAAACATATCTGTGTAAAGCCATGTTGGCTAAAAGTGGGTCTTTAAACATGCAAATTCCAGAATTTTGACTTTAATGAAGGCATTCTTCTAAAAGGACCAAAAATTAAGAAAGGAAAGAAAAGACTTGCAGAAAATGGCAAGAAAAGGCAGAGATGCCAAAATTCTTCCATTTGGCCTAGTTGACAGTGCCTAATTGCAGCACTCTGCCATGAATTATTATAAATAAATTAATAGGGAAAAATAGGTCAAACTTTTGAGAATTAATATTTCTCATCACTGCTTATCCTACCAAGGTTCTAAAGAGCCTGGAGGTTAAGGAAAATGCTGGTTATTTTCACTGATCAAAATCCTACTCTTCCTTTAAGACGCAGATCAAACATCATCCCTTCCATGAAGCTCTGATTGTCCATGACTAAGAATGGGTTTTCCCCTATTTCCAAGTCCCATAGTGCCAACTTTCTCTATACTACATTTAAAAAATCAGCAGAATATAAAGTGTATCTCAATAGACTATACATCCATGCCACTTGAGTTAAATGACCTAATTTTGCCTTTCACATTAAATAATAACAATAATGATAACACACATTGAAACCTTAGAATATACAAAGCCTTCTATGTAATATAGATTTTCTAATCCTCACAACAACCTACAAGGTAGTTACGATTATGCTCCATTGTAAAGCTGAGGAAAATGGGTAGTTAAATAATTTATGGTAGCACATTTAATAAGTTAGTCTTCAAGCTTCAACAAGTATCCATATTCCAATTCATTATCCTACCTTTTTCTCTTCACCCACCACTTAAGAGGTACTCAGTAAATAAGGGCGCCTGGGAGGCTCAGTCAGTTAAGCATCTGACTCGATTTCGGCTCAGGTCATGATCATGAGTTCGAGCCCAGCATCGGGCTCTGCACTGACAGCACGGGCTCGGCTTGGGGTTCTCTCCCTCTCTCTTTCTACCCCTCCCCTTCTCATTCATGCGCGCTCTCTCTCTCACTCTCAAAATAAATAAAAATAAAGCATTTTTTTAAAAAAAACAGGTACTCATAAATAGTAGTTCTTATTACATTCATGGTGACAATACCAATTTGTTTGCTCATTAAACATATAGGCCCTGATGAGAAATTTTAAAGACTATATTAAACACTGTGATCTTAGAGGGTCTGGGATTTACATCTATTGTAGGCAGTCTGGACTTTGAAGTTTAGAATCAGCAGCAAAAGAGCTGCAGCAGAAAGTATCAAAGGCTATAAAATTCTATAAGATTACATATTTGTCATTTCTCTTTTCTTCGTGATGAAAATACGGCCACTCTTCATAGACATCAAAGACTTTTGATTATCACTTACTGTATGAAATCAAATTTGATTAATATGAGCATACCAAAACATTTCAAAATATTGCAATTTCACAATTAATGGATGTTTTAAAAATACCATGTATTAATGGCAGCATTTACTGAAACCTCATTGAAAGTCCCTTATTTTTATTCTAGATAATTTTTTAAATTTAAAGATGGGTTGAAAGAACTTCAGTTTTATGGCCATTTCAAAGCTGGTCAAGAATTCTGGAACTTTATTTTGAATAACCACTTAGGTCTGGAATACAACTTTTCAGCTCTCTTTTAAAGTCCTTGGGGTAAGGTTTGGATGTCAATTCAATGCATGTAATTTGTAACAGAAAGAGTTCCTTTGAGGGCTACAAACTACTTGAGCTTAGCATCCTGGAGTTTATATATCTTATCTTGCTCTTGGCAATAGTCTAAGAAGACTAGCGTCTAAAAAAATAGTAAATGTGATCAAATTAGGAATTGACTCGGATGAAGCTAAACCTTCTCAGTTAACAGCTACTTGCCTTAGATAATAATCCAGTAAATTAGACCAGCGGACAGACTTTTTTTACTAATAATGGGATGGAACATTTGATGCGTGGAAGCAATGTAATATAGTGACAGGAGCAAAGACTTTAGAAGAAAGCAGACAGGAGTCTGCACCCTGGTTTGGTACGTATTGGGGCAGCTAATTAACATGCAACAGTTATTTATTGAGAGCTCAGCTAGTTCTGGCCACTGTTTTAGGTACAAGGTTCTAAGAACTACTCTCTAAGGTTCTGTTTCCTCATATAAAATAATTAAAGGAAAATATAAGCAAAGCGCCTAGCAGAGTTCCTGGAATACAGCAGGTGGCAGAAAGTAGCCGATATGCTATTAGTGTTTCTATGGCAACAGAGGTTGTCTGAAGGAATCTGACCTTCACGATTTGATTTTATTTCTTCTCCATCTCCCAAGCAATGTGGCTAAAGCTCAATTTTATCATTTCAGAAATATGATCTTAGTCCAATTTTAAAACATAAATGTTCACATGAAAAAGGAAAAATTGATTTAGCTACCTGAATATATTTCACAATGCCATTAATTACCAACCTTTTGGAAAGAGGCAGCTACTTGACATGTTGCGACAATATTGTATCAGGATACTTTTAGTTGCAATTAAGAGAAAAACTTTGCTCAGATAACCTAAGCAAAAAAGAAAATGTATTAGCTCATATAACTGAGAAGTAGAGAGTTCAGGCTTCAGGTACAACTTGATCCAGTTGCTTGATGATTTTACCAATGACTCAGTTTCTTCCATTTCTACAGTCTGCCTTGAATGATATCAACCTCACAAAAGATGCCACTTTTCATCTCAATAAAGTTATCAGCTGCACAAACCTATATGCTTTCTCCTTCACTCCATGAGCAAAGATAAGCTCCTTTACAAAAAAGTCCCAGCAAAATTTCCTTACCTTATTAGTTTAAATTGGATCATCAGTCTAGCCCTAAAATGACACCCATGACCAAGAATTTGGTCTGATTGTCTTAGGCCAGTCAGAGGCCACACCTGACACAGAAAAAGTGAAATTGCTCTCATACATATTACATAGCTGAGACATTAAAGAATAAGAAATCTAAGAAATTAACAAAAATGAAGGGAAAAATGGATTCTGGAGAAGGAATCAACACATGTTCTACATTAGCTAAGAGTAAATACTTATTCTATGCCAGGTACAGTATACTAAGCACTATACTTTATCACATATCATTCTCACAATGAGCCCATTATCATCTCCATTTTATATAAAATAAATAGGGGCGCCTGGATGGCTCAGTCGGTTAAGCGGCCGACTTCGGCTCAGGTCATGATCTCACGGTCTGTGAGTTCGAGCCCCACGTCGGGCTCTGTGCTGACGGCTCAGAGCCTGGAGCCTGCTTCAGATTCTGTGTCTCCCTCTCTCTCTGCCCTTCCCCTGCTCATGCTCTGTCTCTATGTCTGTCAACAATAAATAAACGTTAAAAAAAAGAAATTAATAAAAAAAATCTATTTATATAAAATAAACAAAGCCTCGAGGATAAATAACCTACGAAGTTTACACAGTTACTGAGTGGTGGAGTCAGTCATCTGACTCTAAAGTCTGCGATACTTTTAAACCACTGGGAACAATTTCTGGCACAGGGCACCCAACCAATATCAGCTTTGAGGAATAATCACTAGACTACTTTACTTTCTAAACCAATACAGTGATTTTTCCCCCATTTTTTCATCTTCAATTGGAACATTAGAATGTTGTATAAATAGAGCCAAAGAATTTGGATGAATATGCTACATTATAATTATTTTCATTTTTCAAGTCAACAGATATCGTGATCTAGGCAAAAGGCTAAAAGCACTGGAGGAGATAAAATATTTGCTCCTCATTTTAAATTTACATTTTATACATTTCTATAATTCTTCAGAATTGACAATGCAGTAGTGCAGGGATTAGCTTGATTTGATCCTTACAACAAACCTGGTCAGAATCCTTGTACACCTGAACCAGACTGCCAAGGGTCAGGGCCCAAGTATGAGTGGACTATCTAAAACTCTTTACAGGTTTGAAGGTGTGCTCAGCCTGGGTCCAGACCACTGAGTCATGGTAGTTTGTGCAGCTTCCCCCACTACGGCCCACCGCCACCTCACTGGCCCTACTCCTGACTCTAAGACCAGTGCTAATTTTAAGAAATGACAACTGCTGGGGCCCCTGGATGGCTCAGTCAGTTAAGCGTCAGACTTCGGCTCAGATCATGATCTCATGGTTCATGAGTTTGAGCCCTGCATCGGGCTCTATGCTA
Organism: Paguma larvata; assembly: GCA_030068075.1. Taxonomy (NCBI): domain Eukaryota; kingdom Metazoa; phylum Chordata; class Mammalia; order Carnivora; family Viverridae; genus Paguma; species Paguma larvata. The sequence goes on along the minus strand of CM057838.1, from coordinate 58,472,465 downwards.
ACATCTCAGAGCCTGGAGCCTGCTTCAGATTCTGTGTCTCCTTCTCTCTTCCACTCCCCTGCTCATGCCCTGTCTCTCTCTGTCTCTAAAAAATAAATAAAAACGTTTAAAAATATAAAAATAAATTTTAAAAAAGAAAGAAATGACAACTGCTACGCATAACACAAAAGTCAGAGCCAGCGCTGGTTGGGTCCGAGTCATAGCACTTCAAATAGAACAAGTTCACGCAGCTTGAAATAAATGGAAGGAGGTATTCTTGGTGCTTTCCTGCTTCTTTCCTCAGTAGGTGTAAGCATGCCCCCCAAAGGACCACATTTTCTACCAAGGATCTTCCAGAGACCGAAGTATCCAGGACGATCTTAGCTCATAGAGCAGAAATCTTCCCAGGAACTACTCTTTCATGGACAGAAAACTTTTGGGAAAATATTTCTGTCCTTATATTCTCTCTGCAGCTAATAAAGTTCTCTATAATGATTTTCATATCCATCTATTATTTTTTCATTTCTGCTTGCTTTGTTTCATAATTTATTTTCCTTTTTATGGATATGAAACCTTAATTTATCTCTGAGCATCCTAAACATGCTAATTTTAAAGTCTGTATCAATATAAACTATCATAGGATTTATAGGGTAAAATGTGGGAAACTTCATTTATTAATGAGATAAACAAACAAAGCCTGTACCAGGCACTGCTGTATAATTAATTGCATCCGAACTTAATTTATGTCCCAATAGTTGATTTTGTTGGTTGTTTCTCATAAAGCTAATTTTATTCATATGTGTCTGGATTCATGTTTTCAGGCTTATTTTGAAAGCAAGTTTTTTGGTCTGGGTTTGGATTTGGGGTCTATTTCTCTAAGATCTGCATGTAAACACACTCCACTGACCTTCCGTGTATTTGTCTCTTGCTCTTGCTTTCTGTACTCGTCTGTCTCATGTCCCTACGTGCCTCCCTCCATGGTTGTCTCAACATGCCCCCAGTTCAGAACCAGGTCTTCCAAGGGTTGGGAGGTTTGGGACATGTATTAGTTTCCTAGGGCTTCTGTAATAATTACCACAAGCACAGTCCTTCAAACAACAGAAATTTATTCTCTCACAGTTCTGGACACCAAACGCCTGATTTCAAGGTGTTAGGCCGATGCTCTTTCTGAATGCTTTAGAAATGAATCTTTCCTTGCCTCTTCCTAGCATCTGGTGGCTTCACTTAGTGCCAGTTGTATCACTCCAATTTCTGTCTCTCTCCTTACATGGCCTTCTCTTCTGTGTGTCTCCGTGTGTTCTCCTCTTCTTATAAGGACATCTTGGTCATTGGGTTTAGGAACTACCCTAACTCCAGGATGATTTCATCTCAACATCCTTACCTAATTATATCTGTAAAGACCTTAATCCCAAGTAAGGTCATATTCTGAGGTTCTGGATGGCTATGCATTTGAGGGAAGAGGGATCTTATTCAACCCACTACAGATCATGGGCCCTATGACTACATTGAGGAGAATAAAGACACCCAGCAACCAAGCTATTGGATGGTTTCATTCAGCTCCCAGTCACAAGGCCGTTTCTAGGTATCGTGACCCAGACAGTAATGAACAGCATTTTCTCCAATCCTTTTTTTTTTTTTAATGTTGTGGAAGGGATGCCTGTGTCATGGAGAGGACCCTCAGAGAGAACCTTTTCCCTTGAAGAAGACACATTCCCAGCCATCATTGCCAGTTGAGAACACAGTATACATGTACTCAAGCCTAACACCTGTTCAGGTTTCTGTTCCATTTGCAGTTCTTGAAGATGTTTGCCTTGTTTTTGAACCTAGCTATGTTTGCTAAGCTTTCCTTGTTTACATTTTATCTTCATTGCTAAATGTTTGGGTACCTCAAAGCATCAGTTTACTACATCATCTTGATGGGTTTCCCCTTCAATGTTTTTTTGATACAACTATGTAAATCAAACAAAATAAGCATTTCACTTTGCAACCTCTGCTTAGCTCAGGTGTCCCAACTTTGGCATGTCTTCTCAAATACCACAGTCAGACCGAGCAGACCTCTCTGCTGTATGTTCAGCTCCTTTGCGGCAGTGGTCTACCATTTCCATGGGCTTATCTCGTGTCTGGACTATGAACCACTTGAGAGCGGACACCCTATTTTTCATCATTATGTCCCTAATATCTAGCACAATACATGGTTCCCAGTAGCCTCTTATTTACACACTGATTGAATGAATGAGCAGAGAGTGACACCAATAATTTCATGCGTCTTGGGTTCATTTCATCACATTTCTGCCCTTTTCCTCATTCCAAAGAAATTCCTCCAGTAAATATTCCTCACTTCCAAACCCACCTGGGGTGGTTTGCTATGTACCCTGACAAAAATAAAATTTCAAAGTCCTATTTTTAAATCAATTTCACTTGGCAATTAGGTTTTGGTAAATAAATTTCATTTCCCTGTTCTGGTTTTAATTCGATGCAAAAACAGCTCAGAAACAATTTACCTTTTTTAAACGGCTTTAATTTTCTAATGGCTAAACCGTTATAACTGTTCATCATGCCCCCTGTAAATAATCTAGCAGCTGTGAACATTCTATACATCCAACAAAGAAGCATTTTTAATAGAGGACAGGGAAAATGTTGTAAATAATGAGAGTTGTTGTAAAAATTAATGTTTTTGCATTTTACGGTTCATCCGCAATGAATTATAGATTACATTTTAAAGCGTGCTCTGGGATCCCATCTCAGAAAAACTATCGCCAGAATAACAGGCAAATTGTTCAGTTCTTCATCTTGTAACCCACTGCCCTCTGGTTGGTCACGCATCTGGAAGTGGATGGGAAGGGTAGGAAGGAGCATTATGAAGCCAATTTCACACCTTTAGACTTCTGTTTCTCGCAGTTCAGTATGCAAACAAGTTTTCAGAAACTGTGCTCAAGTATCATTCTGGTCATGAGCACCTTTTGAGACACAAACACTACATATTTTCTTTGCTAAATTGGATTGTGAAGGGTGAACTGATGCTTAAGGACACTTCCACCTTGAAGCACTCCAGGCTTTTATGTTAAATCATTTTCTATTTAGGAAATAGCACAGATACTGGAGTTTTGGAGTTGGGCCATGTTTCCGTTTGATTTGCAGTTTTCTGCTGATAAGAATGTTCGGAAGGCCTTTCCAGATACCCCAGAGTAAGGGCCATGGTACATGCAAAACAACAAACTCTCAAGGCTCCATGGCTGCCGAACAAATGCACAGCTGCAACGTGTCTCTCAAGACTGTGTCTCACAGGACAGCGTGCATGGGGGTTGCCTGTGCACTCTTGTGTCAGTGTGGTGGCCTGAGACCTCCTCAGGGTCAAGGTGCAGTTGCCTTCTCTGACCGGGGAGAGAGGAGAGAGAGAAAGGGAGACAGAGACAGAGGGAGTTGGGAGCAGACAGGATCACCACGGCAGATGGTCCAGGACTGAAAGTCTGAGGCACTAAATTCTCACCCAGCTCACTGTCAGAGCCTCAGTTTCCTCCATGAAATGAGAGCTTTAGACAAGAGGGTTTTGAAGATCCTTCTCAGAACTAACATTTTGTGAGTCTACAAAGTATTCACAATCCATTTTACTTATTAGAAACTCTTCTGTTGTGAGGATGTGAAGGCCTGGACACAGTGATGCCCTCCCACCCCATGCCTCCGGTGCTCCCAGTGAGCAGTGTATCAGCACTGTCACCCTAGGCTCTAGTCACAGTGTGGGTCTTAACCAGAGGGGCACATAGCAGTCACCAAAGGAGCTTTCTAGAGAGACGTATCCCATGGCCTGCATTTCCAGATTCAAAATCACCAGGGAAGAAGAGAGAGCTTTGGTGTTATTGTAAATGTGAGTTTGCTATATACCGCCAGTGGAGAGTCACATCTAAGTGAAATGAAGTCTTTGCGCCATTGAGATGTCACTGTGAATTGACTAAATAAAGGTAGAAATTTGGCCCTTAGTGGCCTCTTTGGGTACTTACCTAGCTTAAGAGCCCTTCGTGTCTAAAACCCATGGTTCTTTCTAATAAATTCTCAGCATTTCAGAAGCTCACCATAACCAAGCATCTCCCAACACTTTATAAACATGTATTAAACCTCACTCTGAGGCAGAAAAATTCATCATAGCCATCGCAGAGAAAGGCAGAATCAATTTAGAGGCCGAGGTCTCTCTCCCAGGCAGCTCTGTATCTGGTGCACTCCTGGGTGGGTTGTCACCAACATCTGAAGAGGCATTAGCCTGACTTTCCAAGTACTTACTAATTACAGATGGGAACACACATCCATAAATGAAAGAAAGAAGAGAAAGAGAAAATCAGTAGCTTAACATTAACTGTACTACATTTTTGCAGTCTCGTTCCATGATCAAGTTTATAATTCATTTAAAGAAATCCCTTCTTATACAAGCTAAGGCATATCCACATTATTTTCCATGGCTTCAAATAGGGAGTATTCATCTTAAATTTTGAGGATCTACTTTGCTTTGGGTAAGGACGGTAGGGGACTTCTTACTGAAATATGATGTACAAACAGAAGAATTTATAAATTCTAAATTTGCCATTCGGTTTATTCTTCTAAAGTAATCCATCTGTGTAATTAATTCTAATAAAGTGATCCTTCCTGGATCAAGATATAGAATATTTCTGGGAGCCTAGAAGCCTCTATCTTCATACTTCCTGGAATCACCCTTCCACATAGCATTAGTTTTTGGTCTGTGTTAACATGAACAAATAGAATCCTGAAGAATCTTAGGCTGTCCTGTGCCTGTTTTCTTCCAGCTGACAAGATGTTTATGAGCTTCATCCATGTTGAAATGTGTAGCTGTGTAGCTATAATTTATTTTTCATTGCGGTATAGTATTCTGTGACTAGATCACAGTGTATCTGTCCATTTGGCTCTGCCCAAACATCTGGGTTGTTTCTATCATGAGCAATGATGCTATGAACATTCTTCTTCATTTCTTTCAATGCACATATGTACTCATATTTGTTGGGTCTATATATAAATTGATATAAAATGGTCTTGGCATCCACATACATTCAGATTTGGTAGATTGTTGGGAGCCGTTTTGGGCTCACAGGTTGAGACCCCTTCCCGTGTGGAAAAGGTTGAAGCAAAAGCTCGCCAGCCAAACTGGCGCCTAATCTTACAACTACTCTCCTTGGCCTAAGGAATGTAATTCTCTTTTGTTTTACCGCATTTAGATAAAAGGGAAGGACCTGGAGCAGGATGCTTTGATGGATTACATCTGAATGAGAGTAGCCTGACCACCTTAAAGCTGCATCTTGAGGATGGGTTGCACAGATTGATAGCAGTTATGAGCTGGCTGAATATTGGTGTGATTTGTGTAAATGTTAGGCTATTATTATGTAAATTCACTCATTCATGGGCAAAGGACAAGCATGGGAATTCTGTCCTTGCCAGATGGGTTGTACCTCCCCCATTGTAATTGGAAGAATAGGCAATGACTCCTGGCCTGTTTATAGATAATTAACATAGGCAGGCCTAGGTAACTTCCTGTTCTCTCCCCCAGCCTTAAATTTATATGCTAACTAACTTGAAAACAACTTGCAATATTGAGGAAATCTCCACTTTACTGATAAAACACATTATTGTTCAAACTATACTTACTGATGGGCTGTCACTCATTGCTGTAATGTAACTCATTACTCTTAAATAAAGACACTGAGGCCGGCAGGGCAGAGACGCCAGAGATGCCAGAAATCCCAGGGCTGCCTGCTTGGTCATCAGACTCCATCTCTCTCATGGCTCTCTCATTTCATTTCACCTGACCGTTTGTCCTTTGTGACCCCTAGATTCGCCGGAACAAGGACCCCAGCAGTCGATAGTACCAACAGTTTCCCAAAGTGGTTACAACCAATCAACTTACATTCCTACAGGCAATTTATGAGAGGGCCTCCTGCTCAATATTCTATTTTTTTTTCCCTTGAATCATCCGTGAATTTAGTTATATATTTTTTTCTTTAGAAGTCTGGAAAATTCACCAGTGAAGCTATCTGGGCCTGAAGTTGGTTTTTTTTTTTTTTTTTTTGCTTGCATTAAATCTAAAAATTTCAAATTCGTTATTATACTTTTATAATATATTCTTATTATCTTGATTATCTTCTGTAGGCCCTCTACTAATGCCCCTTCTTATTCCTGCTATTCTAACTTTTCATTATTTTTAAAATATATATGGTTTTATTGAGATATAATTGACATATGACATCATATTTATTTCAGGTATAAACATAATGATTTGATATTTGTATATATTGCAAAGTGCCCATCACAGTACATGTATTTAACATCTGTCACCACACATAATTATTATTTTTTTCTTATGGTAAGAACTTTTAAGATCTACTCTCTTAGCAACTTTCAAATACACAGTACAGTGTTGTGACCTATACTTACCATGCTGTACATTATATCCTATGACATTTATTTTATAACAGGATGTTTCTACCTTTGGACTATCACCCATTTTCCCCAACCCCCACCCTTGAACCATCTGTTTTCTGTATCTATTAGTTCTGGGTTTTTTGAGTTTGGGAAGTTTAGTTCCATGTACAAGTAAGATCATATTGTGTTTGTCTTTCTCTGTCTAGCTTATTTCACTTAGCATAATGCCCTCAACAATCCATGTTATCACAGATAAAAATGATTTCGTTATTTTTTATGGCTGAATAATATTCCATTGGTATTTATATACCACAATTTCTTTACCGGTTCATCCATGGATGGACACTTAGGTTGTTTCCATACGTTGGCTATTATAAATAAAGCTGCAATGAACATGGGTGTGCATATATTTTTTCAAGTTAGTGTTTTCGTTTCTTTAATTGTTTTAGGAATCTTCAGACTGTTTTCCACAGTGGCTGCACCAGTTTGCATTCCTACCAGCAGTGCACAAGGGCTTCCTTTCCTGTACATCCTCCCAACGTTTGTAATCTTTTCTCTTTTTTGACAATAGCCCTTCTGACAAGTGATATCTCATTGTGGTTTTGATTTACATTCCCCTGATGGTTAGGCTAATTAATTTTTTTCTTATCAGTCAATTATTAACTTAATAAGATTTTCTGGTAACTAAATTTTGACTTTGTTTCCTCTGTCGTGTGCCTGTTATCTATTTCATTTATTTCTGCTCTAAGTTATTATATTCCATACTTATTTGTATCTTATTTGTCTTTTGTTTTCTAATTTCTTGAGTTGGATAATGTATCACTAGTTTTAATCTTTCTTCTTTTCTTCTTGTGTACATTGAAGGCTATTAATTTCCCTCCATCACTGCTATAGCTGCATTCTACAAGTTTTGATACATTAGTGTGCATAATTATTCAATTGAAACTATTTTATCATTTTCATTTTTTGAACCATGAATGGTTTAAAAGTGTGTTTCTTAATGTCTAAACATTCGGATATATTTATACTTTCTAGTTTTGAAATATAACTTAATTTCAAACTTGACAGAGGACATATGCTGCTGACTTAAATTATTCAAAATGTGATGAGACTTGCTCTATATCCCAGAGTGTGATATTTTTCTAAATAACCCATGTGCACTTGAAAACAATGTATATACTGCAGTTTTAGCTATAGCGTTAGTTATACCATTTTATGTATTTTGATTTTCAAGTCTATTAATTATATCGCCCATATCTTCTATGTCTTTACTGATTTTCTGTCTGCATATTCTATCAGTGAGAGAGAAATGTATTAAAAATCTGCAACTATAATTATAGAGTTACCTCTCTTTTGGGTAATTTTTTACTTTATAGATTTTGAGGTTATGGTATTAGGTGCATTTACACTTAACATTGTTCCACTTTCCTGTTGAGTCAACCCTTTATCATCATGAAATATATTTTATTATCTCCTATATTGCTCTGCCTTAAAGTCTACTTCGATACAAATATAAACATACCAGATTTCTTCTGGATAGTATGGTATATGTTTTTCTATGCTTTTAAACTCAACCTATGTCTTAATTTCATATGTGATTTTTGTAAACTAAATGTTTGTTTTTTCTTTTCTGTTCCTTTCTTTTACTCAAGTATGATAATTTTCATTTTTAATTGGTGTGTTTTAGTCCATATCATTTAGTTTTGTTACTGATATAGTTGAGGTTATTGTCGGTTATTTTGATATTTTCCCTCTGTTCCATCTGCTCTTTGTTTCTTTAGTCTTCCTTTCTGCATTCTATGTATTAATCAAGTCTTTTTAATATTCTACTGTGTCTCATGTCTCACCTATTAGTTACTTTGTTATACTTTGTAATATCTAAAAATTACAATATGCCTCCTTAACCTATTATAGCATACTTTAAATTGTTACCTTTCCTACTTGCCCAAACAACACAAAAATGTACAGAGTTTACATCCATTTTTCTCTTAGGTTCTTTGTGCCATTATTGTCATATATTTTACTTTTACTGATGTTATGAATTGCAAAAGACTTTGCTTTATTCTTTCAACCAGTCAATATTCATTAGAATTACTCACATATTACCTTTTATGACATTCTTCATTCCTTTTTGTGCTCTCATGCTTCCATCTGGGATCATTTTCCTTGAGTAGAAAGAATTCTGTTTCTGGAACTGTGGGTCTGCTGGTGACAATGTCTTCCAGCTTCAATTTGTCTGAAATGGTGTGTATTTTGCTTTCATTTTTTCAGTAATATTTTGCTAGGTATGGCAGTTGAGGTTGATTTTTCTAGCACTTACAGATGTCATTCTATTGTTTTCTGGTTTCCATTATTTCCATTGTGAATATATTTTTTCTCTGACTGCTTTTAAGATTTTCTCTTTTCAGATACATCATTTGCAAATATCTTCATTCAATAGGTTGCCTTTTTGTTATGTTGAAAGCATGCTTTAGTGTGCAAACTCTTTTTATTTGGTGTAATCCCAATAGTTTAATTTTGCTTTCTTTTTCTTGCCAAAGGAAACATATCTAGAAAAATGTTTCTACAGGCAGTGTCAAAGAAATTATTGCCTGTGTTTTCTTCTAGGAATTTTATGTTTTCAGGTCTCACATTTAGACCTTTAATAATTTTGAGTTTATTTTTGTATGTGGTATAAGAAAGTAGTCCAGTTTCATTCTTTTGCAAATAATATATCTGATAAGCAGTTAATATCCAAAATATGTAAATAAGTTATACAACTCAACACACACACACAAAAACAAATAATCCAATTAAAAATGGGCAGAGGACATCAATAGACATTTTGCCAAAGAAGACATATAAATGGCCAATAGACATATGAAAAGATGCTCAACATCACTAATCATCAGGGAAATGCAGATCAAAACCACTCTGAAATATCACCTCACATCTGTCACAATGACAAAAAAAAAAGAAAGAAAAGATAAACAAATGAAAAACAAGAAATAACAAGTGTCGACAAAGATGTAGAGAAAAAGGAACCCTCATGCACTTTTGGTGGAATGCAAACTGGTGCAGCCACCATGGAAAACAATATAGATGTTCCTCAAAAAATTAAAAAATAGAATTGTCATATGATCTAGTAATTCTACTACTGGATATTTACCCAAAGAAAATGAAAACACTACTTCAAAAAGATATATGCACCCCTATGTTTATTACATTATTTGCAATAACCAAGATATGGAAACAACTTGAGTGTTCATTGATAGATGAATGGATAAAGAGAAAGTAATATATATATATATATATATATATATATTATACACACGCACACACAGGACACCCATACATGTATGCAGTGGAATATTACTCTGCCATAAAAACAAATAAGATTTTACCATTTGCAACAACATATATAGATCTAAACACTATAATGCTAAATGAGATAAGTTAGATAAAGATAAATACCATATGATCTCACTCATATATGGGATTTAAGAAACAAAACAAATGAACAAAGAAAAAAAGAGACAAAAAGAAAAAAACAGACTCCTAAATACAGAGAACAAACTGATAGTTGCCAGAGGGGAGGGCGGCATTAACTAGGTAAAGGGGATTTAAAAGTACTCTTATCGTGATGAGCACTGAGAAATGTATAGAATTGTTGAGTCATTATATTGTACATCTGAAACTAATATAACACCTATATGTTCATTATACTTGCATTAAAAAAAAAGGGTTTTCTCTTTGTCTTTGAATTTTAGCAGTTGGACTCTAGTTTGCCAGGTGCGGTTTTTTCTTTGTTTTTGTTTTGTTTTGTTTTGTTTTGTTTTGCTTGGCATTTACTCAGGTTCATAAATTAGTGGAGTAAAATCTTCTTATCAGATTTGGGAAATTCTTGGTCGATATTTCTTCAAGTATGGTTTCCGATTCATTTTATCTCCCTCCTCTTTGGGGGGCTATCAATTGCTATGTAGGCCTTTTGATTGTGTTCTTTCATTTCATGTTCTATTTTTTATTCTTTCTTGCCTTGTCTCTCAAACTGAGTATTTCCTATTGACATGTATTTGAGTTTATGAGTCTTATGTTATATTCAGTCTACTTTAAACTTATTCGATCAGTTCTGATTTCAGATACTGTGCTTTGCAGTTCTAAAAGGTCCATCTGATTCTTTTTTCTATAGATTCTGAATATCTGTTAATATTCTCTATATTTCCATGTATTTTCCATCTTCTATGTTTTAATAATAATTGTGGTCATTCTAACTTGTTTGAATGCTAACTCTAACATCTAGATTATCTCTGGGGTCTGGTTCTATCTTTTCTCTAAATTATTGATCACTTTGCATGCTTTTTTGCATGTCAGCAATTTGTTTAGGCATGGTACATGCGTTATTTGAACTATGTTTTCTTCATCTCAAGAAAGTTAAATTTGTTCTGGGGGACAGTAAAATGACAAGTAAGTCACTTTGATCGCTTTTGGGTTGTGTAAGTGTGTCTTAGGTTTTAGTTTTTGCCCACATTCACAAGGCATCGTCCTTACTCCTAAAAGGTAGTCTTTCTGTTGTATCAACTGAATTCCAAGGTCTTTCTAGAATTTCTCCACTCTTTCTAGATTTCAACTCCAAACTCTCTTCCAGCACTGTGTAGCCTCGGAAATATTTGCTCAGACCTTAAACCTCATAACTATTCTCTGCTAAGCTCTAGGAGCTAAACACTATGCCTGTAGTTTAGGAATAAGCCAAGGATTCAAGGGGATTATTTACTCAGAATTAGGTGACTTTTCCCCCTAATAACTTGGTTGCCTTTTCTCTGGGACCATGCTCCCAAATCTCAGACTCCTCAGCCATCTAGAATTTCTTTTTTTTTTTAATGTCAAATTGGTTTCCATACAACACCCAGTGCTCATCCCAACAAGTGCTCTCCTCTGTGCCCATCACCCACTCTCTGTCTCCTTCATGTAGCAAGACCACGATTCTCTGCTTAGTCTCCATTTTCTTGCTCTGAAAATTGGACACTTGCCATCAGAGAGAAAGCACCAGGAGTGTGGGGATTATGTCTTATGCTTTCCTTCTCTTAAGGTTTAAAGCTCTGGGTACTGGTTGCTGCCCAATGACTGCAAATTGTTATTTTATGTATTTTGTGCATCTCTTACACATGTTTGTAACAACAGAGTAAGTCCAGTACCAGGTAAAAGAAGTCTCCTCTTCTTATGTGTTAAGCTCTTAGCCTCCTCTCTGCTTAGTTTCTAAGCTTCCTGTCCCATAGATGCAGCCCTTTGTAACTATAAGATGCCTCATGGGGAAACTGCATACAAACTTTCAGGCTCATTTTTTGGGGGACTGCCTTGGTCATCCTGCTCTCCCAATTTTGTCTCCCCCATCCATAAGACTGCCCCAAGCTCTAGGACACCACCCTTTCTTAGCATCCAAGCCTCATATTGCATAGAGACAAATGCTATGAGGGGATAAAATCATGACAGACTGAGGGCTTATGGCATACATTCTTTCTGCATTGACTCTTAGCCCCATACTTCTGGTCACGATCTGGTCACTTCCAGACATCAGCTGTTTCCTTTGTTTTGTGCTTCAATTCAACTTTGATAGTTGTTCTCAAGCAGAAGTCTTAGTCAGATACAAGTTACTCTGTCGTTGCAAAAATCCTTCATTTGGATTTTCATTTTAACTTTCTACCAAAACCATTTTCTAGTTCTGGTCCTTAAGTTAAAATAAGCTGAAACCAAATCAAGGGAAGAGATGCCGTGACTGGTTTTTCTAAGTTTTGTCGCCTTGTTATTTTTGAATCCCCTCCTACATAATTTATACTGAGCTGCACCTATAATATAGTTCATTGATGCAAGTAATTTCAGTGCATTTTAGTCAAATAAATCTCCCCAGTGAAATATTCCTAGTTAATAACTAACACATAAAAAGCCAGAAGTATTTGCCAGAACCATAAATTTTAAGTCAATTTTATAGCTGTTGAAGAGCAGGTTGTCATCCCAGGTTGTAGGCCCCGCACTGCCCAGTCTTCAGGGCCACAGGACACTTACTGTGGAACTAAATGGCACTTGATAAGCATCTTCAAATGTGGCTCTCATGTTATCCTTTTTTTCACATTAGCAGTAGACCCTCGCATGATTCCCTCTGACTATAAATAAGAGGGAATATATTTTTCTAGTCAGGAAAAGTAATTTAAACTTCAATATTATGAATGTGTACCAACTAATATCAGCAGGAAAATAAAAGATAAACGGGCTGAATTTACATATCTATTGTTAAGCCAAATCTTTTATTTGGTTTAAAGATTAAGATTCACAACTGATGTCATAAATGATAAACGTGTGTCTGAGTTCTGCAAGTAAATTGGAAGAAAACAGAAAATAAAGTAGTTCGGAATATCATATGAAAATGCAGGCAGACATCAAAAAAAGATACATTCTTGATAGAAGATAGTGGACTTAGTATTTGAAAGTAGAGGAAGTGCGAGGAAAATGCTGACTCTTCCGGTACTCCATTTATAAAGAGAAAAAGAAGAAGAAAAATTCTAACTACTGTGAGGTGAGGAAGACTCAAAATTAGAATGGTAAATATTAACTAAACAGGTCACCGGTCGCACCCACCTCACACGTTTCTCCTCAGAAATATTCTGAAGCCTAGACTTCAGACCTATAGTATTTGAACAAATTTTTAGGGCACACACACATATGTACACACACCATAAAAGAATACATACAGCTCATTAACAAATTTTATGTACTTGTTTGATTTTTAATAAAATTTTTTATTGTGGAATGATTATAGATTTACAGCAAAGTTGCAAAGATAACAAAAAGTTCCTCACTTGGGGTATCTCTCACCAAGCTTACCATATTGTTAGCATCTTACATTGTCACAGTACATTTTCCAAAACCAAAAAGCCAACATAGTACATTGCTATTAACTAAACTTCAGGCTATATTTTATTTCACTGATTTTCCCCTAACATTCTTTTTCTCTTTCGGGATGCCACACTGCATTTAACTGTGGTGTCACCTTAGGCTCATCTTGGTGCGGACAGTTTCTCAGTCTTTCCTTGTTTCGTGTGACTTTGACAGTGTTGAGAAGTATTAGTCAGATATGTTGTAGAATGCCCCCTTAATTTGGGTTTGCCTGATGGTTTCCCATGATGAAACTTGGAGTTATAGGGTTTGGAGAGGAATACTACAGACACGAAGCACCCTTATCACATATCAAAGAGTCTATGCCATCAACCGGATTTATCATGGGGGACGTTGACCCTGAGCAGTTGGTTAGGAAGGGCTTGCCAGTTTCCTCCACTGGAGAGTTACATATATATTTCTCACTCTGTCTGCTATTCTTTGGAAGCCATCCTCAAGGGGAATGGGAGAAATTAGGCTCTTTCTCTTTAAAGGGGCAACAAATGACTTCAAAAACTAGATCTTAGGAATAAGCATGAAAGAACAAAAACAAACAAACAAACAAACAAAAACAAAACAAAACAAAACAAAAAAAAACCCACCTCTTTCACTTAGTGTTTTATAACAACCCAAAACCAACTTATAGTATATGTTATTGCAGAATCCAAGAGAACAAAATCCTAAATGCCATAGTTTTAACCTCAGGAATCAGAAATTAATTTCTAGTTCTTGCTATTCAAAATTGAATGACTGGGTAGATGGCCTAGTCCTAAAATGGCAAATGCATGAGCCTACTGTCTCCACCTCATGGCAGACATCACTGCCTAGTGAGGAATCTTTTCCAATTCTATCCAATGTAGCTTTGGAGCTCTTTCATTATTAACTGTGCTGGTAGTTGATGTGTAAATAGAAGCCTAACATCTTTTCCTTTCTTTCCTGCAGTGAAGAACACTGCTACAAACTCTACCTACATGCTTCAGCAAATGATTTAGCATTATTCAATGGTCTTTCTTGAGGAGCTAGAATTGCATAGGATATTCAGAGTTACTTGGGTGTCTTTATGCACTCCCTCCTCCATGTTTAATGCAGCAAAAATATACTATAATTCTAGGAAATCAGCAAAGGTGACCCTGCTTGGTATCTACTTTTTATGCATTCAAAATTTTTTCGAATATCTGCTTTCTTCAGTGACTTGTGTTAGGCTCTCGAGAAGACACAAAGTCTCCTGGGATAGTGCTGTTTCCCTCAAAAAATTTATACCTACAGAAGGAGACATCTGCATAAATTGGAGAATGCAGCAAAAAGTGTGTATAAATTGGAGAGAGTATTACAAGCACTAGGAAGAAGGGGATCACTTCCCTCTAAGATAATCCAAAGGAAGCAGCACAAAATGCAAGTTTAGTTCCCAGTGCAAGCCTGGGTTTATCCATTCATTCTACAAATATTTATCAAATTCCAAGCATATGCCAGTGGCTTCACTGGAGACTGGGGATTGTAGTACGATAATAACAACAATACTATCAATAATTACTTTTAATTAGAGGTTTCTCTGTGCTGCATGAACAAAATTACAGGCATCGCCTTTGACAAGTGTTCTGAGAGGAGCACACATAAGATGCTAAGGGAGCACAGAGGAAAATCATCTAAAAAAGAATTTATGAGCAAGAAAGGCAAAAACTCTAGCAGGTTTCCTAGAGGAGTGACTCTTTGGCCAAGTTTTAAAGGATGAGAGGCGATAACTCTGTGAATGGGACCAGAACACCACTTCAGAGAGGGAAGAGCTTGGGGGAAGGCCTCCAAAGGCAGAGGCTCCATGGTATACCCTGAAAGAGATTTGGTGTGATAAAAGGAAAGGATGCTCCCCATGCAAAATGGCACTGGAGAGCTGGGCAGTGTATAGAAAGAAGAATGATGATGAAGACCCATGCTTCATAGTACTTAACCCACCAGCTGACTGTGTAGTATGATATAACAGTATTAAAAATGGAGGTTACACTAAAATATCTTTTAGTCACCTGCCGTGAGTTCCTTTGGATCACAATATTGCCTCCAGAATGCCCCTTGAATACGTTTCCCATTGAGATCATCCATCAACATGTCTGCATGTATGAGTTTGTCAGAGTAAGAGTGAGCAAGGCAGAGAGCTGGTGGGGCCAGACAAGGGACAGAAAGATCCCAATGATGAGGAACATGGTCCTAGGGTGTAAATCTAAGACATGGACCTCAGCCCTAACTTAGTAAAGTGCCAGATGGGTACAGGTCAGTTTAAGTGTGCAGAAACAGAGCACCCACCAAAAAAAACAAGTTTTTTTTTTTAATTTAAAAAAATAAAAATATTAGATCAAAGTTCACTTAGCTCACAGGAAATGGATTTTTTTTTATTCATTCATTCATTCATTTTGAAAGATGGTGGTGAGATGCCTGGATATGATGCTAATGAAACAGCTAATGGAACTTCTTATTGGTATTGACTTGAAAGAGGAATATAGTAGACTTCATAGACGTGGGATTTAATTTTTCTAAGTCCAGACCAGTAGATGTTTATTTCAATCCTCTATTCTTCACAGAACCTCCTGCCCATTATTAAAAAAGCATTTCAGAAAGATATTCTACGGAAGAAGTTTCCATACCATGACTTGAATAGAAACTGGATCCTCTATCTTGGGCAATACTTATCCCATTTGTAACTCTAAGAGTTGATTTTGATCCTACACCAATGTGCTGATGTCAGTGGGATATCATATAATGTCTTTTTCTTAGAGACATATTTGTTTTCACATACAAGGACTAAACAGTGATAATATAAGTCTGTAAAAGACTGGGTAACACCTTGCTTTATCATCTCTCCTTAGAAAATGTAGGGTGGTAAGGTAAGAAGAATAAAAATATATGAAGTAGAGCAGTTTGATTTTTTCAGGTCTATACTTAGTCTTCATTTTAAAAATAGAAAATACTCATTCATAAGGACCTTCCTTACAAGTTATAGTGAAAATCTACCTCAACCATCTGTCTACTTATAAAATCCCTGTCTGCCTGCCCTGCCCTTCCCACCCCCCACCACCCGCTCCAGCTTGCACCATGTTTGCTGATGGCTGAGAAGGCAATCATTGCTTGTTAGGCAACTTTCTTGACTGGGGTATGACTGATTAATTCTCTTTGAACACCATACAAGATGAGCTGCTAATTTTGTTTGTTTTTAGGCCTATCTTCTGACTTAGTGATTGATTCCCACTGCAAATCATCAATGGAAATTAAGTGTTTTGATTCAGCTCTTAATTTGAATTTTAATTAAGTTTTCGATCCAGCTTCTGAAGTGTTCAATAAGCAGAATTCCCCTTTGTATCTAATCACCTGCTCATCAGTATGGGATTTAAGCATATCCTCCTCTGTCTTGGCCTGACTCCCTGCCTAGGAGTCTTTGGAGACTCTTCCTGGATACCAAGGATTTGTTTACTCTGTTTCCTCCCCACCCACATTTCAGATTGTGAGTCAGTAGACAAAGTCTTCATATCCCTGGTGCCCTAGGTCTATGCCAGTTAGATGGTAAATGAATAGTAGTTAAGTAAACAGATGAGTGGATTGGTGAGTGGATGACTAAACCATGAGAAAAACTAAGAAGAAACTATCTATCAGATATTACTCTGTTTACAAACAACCTTCCCTCACTCTACAACTACTAGAGTGAGACTTCTGGAACTATGTGGTGGGTGGGATATTTCCTACTGACGATGTGTTGACAAATCTCGTTGGCTCCCTCATAGCACAACAAAGCAGAAAGTTGCTGGCTTTCCAGAGTGTAAAACCCATCTCTGTTGGCTTTATTTGTACATTCTTTCTATTATTTTATAAAACTTTCACCAGCACACATTCCAAAGAATTTGAATTTTATAGTTAAAACTGTTCCTTAGCAATCACACACACACACACACAGACACACACGCACAGTCTCTTAAATCTATTTAGAATTCAGAAAAAGCTGAGAGCATTTTTTACTTTTCAAATAGGCAAAGAATAAAAAATTGATTAATTTCCAGAGTAGGTGAGGATAATGGGACATTGGCACTTCCATACATTGTTAGCAGGAGTATATTTTGATGCTCCATTTTTAAAGGACAGTTTGCCAATGCTATCAAAATTGTCAAAGCACATACCCTGTAATTTAAGAATTTTACATACAGGAATTTATTCTTCATAAATACTTGTACAATTATATGTACAAGAAAATTTATTGCAACATTACTTAGCATAGCAAATAAAACTCCTATAAACAACTTAATTGTCTATTATTAGGAGAAAGATCATATAAATTTTGGTTTATCCCCTGCAGCTGTCAAAAATAATGAGAATGATCTTGATGTACTGCTGCAGAGAGATACATCAAGTAGAAAATATTAAGTGTTATAAAACAGTACATACGCGATAATCCCCTTCGGGTTTAAAGAAAGATAGTTGTATGTGTGTGTGCTTTTAAATGTCTAGAGAAATTCTAGAAAGATGCACAAGAAAAAATTAACAACAGATACCTCAGGAAATAAAATGAGCAGTAGTAAAGGCCACTTTTTCTTCAAATTTTACCTTTCTGCATTTGAAATTCTTTAACGGGCATGTGTTACTTTTGTAAATTAAAAACAAATTAGTAAAGAAAGACTTCTGTCTAAAAATAATACATGGGTTTATTTTATAAGTTTGGGGTGGAGAAGGCTTTTCTAAGACCCAGAAACCATAAATGAAAAGATCAACAGATTTGACCATGTAAGTCTATTTTAAAATTTTAGTGCCAAAGTGGAAAAAAAACCCAAAAACATTAAAAGGTACCACCTGGGACTGGGTGAAGGGTTTTTAGAGTTAATACCAAGGGTATAATTCATAAGAGAAAAAAAAGATAAATTGGATTATATTGAGACTAAAAACATCCTTTGTGAAAGACCCAATGAAGAGAATGAAAAGATTAGCTATAGACTTGGAGAAAACATCTGCAAAAAACAAAGAAGAAGAAAAAAAGCAAACACTCTGCTATCAGACTTGCTCACATTGTATCTTTGGTTTGCAACACTACTGATCATCTCATTTAGGTTAGGAGCCTGCTAAGAAGAGGTCATAGTTCTCGTTATATTTATAAAGCATCAAGCATAGTGATGCTCAAAACAATGCTAGTGGTTCATGGCTGATCCTTTTCTATTTGTTGCTTCTGCTTTTTGTTTAATGATGCAAATGCTATTCAGAAATTCCTCCCACCCTCTCAAACAAACCTTTAATGGTAACACAAATTTTAAGTATCTGTTCCCCATTCAGTTGGTCAACAGGCATGCTATTGTGAATAACAGCAAACTCTGACTGAGAACATACAATATGCAAGCTACGGTGCTGACTTTATATCTGTAACCAGTATGTTGAAAGACTTGGACTTCCATGTCGAGAACTAGTTAGAGTACAGCCTCCATTGGTGTAAAAAAAGTGACCAAAATAGAGTGACTGCAATGAGAAGGTTATATTTCTTGTTCAGGACAATGAAGAGGGGGGCAGGCCAAAGCTCGCAGGACAGCTCCACCAGCCTCAAACTACGGAATCCAAGGTTCTTCAGAAAGAAGCCACTTCCCATCAAGCAGAGGAAGACAGGGAAGATTCATGGCAAGCAACTTATCTTTCAGGATGGCAGATAGAAATACAACCACCAAAATTGAAAAAACTAAGCTGAATTTATCTCTTGTCAGGCAAAGAGAGCCACAGTACTCAAAACCAAGTTCGGTGAGTTAAAAACGAAAGGGTAGACCTAATGTATTTTGCCTCAATAGGGCAAGATTCTGAAGGAATCATTTGATTGGTTAAGAAGAGGATTGTTAATCTCTTTCAGGATGGGTCCTTTCTTAGATTTAAAACAAAAAAGCATGGGAAGAGTTCTCCGAAGTCCAAAATGGCATTGCAAGCCCATTGGCATGCACATTTGTCCTCATGTCCAACTAAAACTCAAGGGGCGGGGAGTGGGGAGGGGCAGTTATTATTAAAAGGAAGACAGGGAGACTGGCTGCTGAGGAACAAGTATCGATGCCTTCCACATTGTGCCTTCCTCACTACCGAAGTATCCATGATCACCCTTCTTTCAATTCACAGAATACCCTCTCTTTCTCCTAAGGAAATAATTCGAAACTCTGTTCAATTTCTGCCTCCAGCCCAGCCCCCAGAATCTCTAGGCGATATACGGTAATCTGCATCATGTCTGAGGGTGGCTTCCATTGGTTCAGTGACTTTAACTAGTAGACAAGTGACTTGCACCTCCCCGCTTTCCAGGCCTCCACAATCCAGTGTACAGTGGTAGGGCAGGAACAACAGGTGCACAGTAGAAACTCCCATCTAGAAAAGAAAAGAGGGGGGAACACTGTGGAGTTGATTTTTCATGTTTTGTTTTGTTTTACATTCTAGGGTCCCTAGCACTGATGACACCCTACTAAGCAGGGATTGTGAAGACCTCCTCTCTGGCAGGGGAGTAGATAACCTAGATTGTGCTCTTTGGAAATGGCTCTCCTGTCTACTGCTCTCTGTGACCCTGGCTTTTTTCTCTGGAAGAGTCTTTCTTAGCCACTTTCTGTGGCCCCATCTGAAGATGTTGGAGGGTATGCCCTACAGGATGACTCATCTTCTGCTTTTACAAAGCTTGAGAGCTCGATGGATTCTTTAGGGATGAGAAAATGCACAGGCCTTTGTAAGTCAGTCTTGTGATTTCTTGCTCCTCAAACTCAGAAATCTGCCTGCCTCTTGTTTTTTAGTTAGTCCCATGCAGGGCCGCGCTGGGTCTGGCTCACACCGGCTTGCAAGAACATACCATGTACATCTCTTCCCAAATCCACACAATCATTCGGTCACATCATATTAGTAGCTTAAAATAGACTGTGGCAGGAATATTTACCCCATGAAAATCAGCAGACACTAAAAATCAAGGCTTTTTTAAACATAGAAGTGGTCATTAAATATTTTTCAGCTGGTTTCATGTGGAAGTAATCATACCCAAATTTCTTCTGAAAAACCTTCCTAAGTCTGCTCCTCCCCCTTCTGTATTAAGTTCTAGCTCAGCCCATCTTCCTCTCCCTTATTTCAACAACTACAGGAAGTACTGACTCCAGAGACCAGAACTACCTCCCACTAGTTGAACAGTCTCAGTGAGACACCCTCAAGAAAGCCTGTGAATGAATCTTATCTCCTGGTCTTTTAGGTAGAGATAAAGTTGGCTTTTCCAACTTTGCAGGCCCCAAATTTCTAGGCCTTTAATCTGGATGCAGACCAAGGGCTGAGAAAGCTTCCTTAGCACAGGTCCATTTTCTTTCATCTCCACTAACAAATTGGCCAATTCTGACCTGAGCTCCTTTCTTTCTGAAATCTTTGCTAACCGCAGCAAGAAGCAGTCAATACACAGAGTCTACCTCTTTCTAATCACTCCCCTAAAGTTAAATGGTCTTCCCTCCATGTCGATACAGGTGACAGTTTTACCAAACATATTCCAAAAGCATTACAGGAAGGTCATGAGCCTTCCAGCCTTAATATGTTTCTTGGTCACCTTCTACCTGACCACTAAAACAGGATACATATTTTAGGTGTTTGTTATGATAGCAACATAGTTTCAGATACTAATTTCTATAGGAAGCAGGGTACAGGTTAAGCTTTACAGCAAAGACACCAAAATATACAATGTCTTAAATACGGTTCATTTTTCTTACAATATAATGTCCCAGACCTGAGCAGTCAGTCTAATGCTGGTCGCCTAGTCTTATATCCAAATTGTTTCATTAGTTGCCATTTCCCATCCAAAAGGAAAAGAAGGTTTAAATAAAACAGATTGTTTTTAAGACAGTGACCTAGAAGCTGCAGAAAGCACGTGTGCCCATACTCATTTGCCCAAACTTAGTTATATGCCCACATTGAACTGCAATGAGAGCTGGAAAATGTAGTAACTGGTGGGCATCTATCTCAGCTCAAAATTAGGGGGCTTATTACTCGTAAGAAAAACAACCGGGATGGAAAACTGTAAACTATTAATGGTCACTATACAGGCCTAAATAGAAAACAAGGTATTGTTTTAATAAGTCAGCAACTGAATACCAGTTCTAGGGACTAGCTCTTCTCTGACTACTTGGGCAGTCCTATGATTTTCTGGTCACTCTCAAATATTAAAAAGTTTCCTGGTCTCTTTGACCCTCCAAAATATTCTCAGTTCACTAATTCATAGATCTAGTTAACCATAATGACTAAAACTCAGACACCCTTCAAAAGTTAAAGTGTTTCTTCTCCAGGGAGCTCAGGTCCGCTGAACGTGAGAAACCTACATTGAGAAAAGAGTGCATGGTTGACTTCTTTTTCTTTTCCTCGTGGTCCCAACCATCTTAACCAGCTCAAAAATGGCAGTCTCTATTTCTTCTGTGGTTGAAGTCATTCACCTGTTGACTCACTTCCCTGCCTCAGTTCAACAAAAGTTCACAGACTCTCCTTCACTTATTTTGTGGGAAGCCTGCAGAAAGCAGGTCCTGGACCTCTAACTCCCAAGACTGGTGCCTTGGACAGGCTTTTTAGCAAATCTGTAAGTTGTCCTCCAGTCACCTGAATCCCGTGCCACCAGGAGTAGGAAGAATGTTGCATATTTCTGATGGGTAGAAGATGAGGTATAAATGTGTAATTTGACATGTTTCATGGGAGGGAGGAGAAAGTAAAAACTTTTTAGAAAAGTAACTGTGCAAGTGGCTCTTCCTCACTCAGCCATGCTTGTGCGGTGTCTGAAGTGAGCAGTTACAGGATTTGAGGTGGTTTTTCACTAGGCCAATTGCTTATGGTAGAAAGATTGTTTTAGTTTAAACATTTATTTGCATGAATATCTCAGGTTTACAGATGTCTCTCCTTATCTAATAAATTTCTGAGGTGCTATTCAAAGGAAATCCAGGCTAAGCTTTCAAGAAGACCCTGCAATAGAGGGAGAGGTGTAAACAACACAGTTTGCACTATAGAACCATCATCGTTATGGCAATGAGGGCGTGTGCATTGTTACTGTTGGAGTGCTATTTGGGCAATTGCCTATTTGATTATTCCTCAAAATAGAGTGTGAAGCAGTACGAGAATGTAATGCTCATTGTCTAAGGAAACAAGCCCATGGGGGAAAGAAAGACTAATGTTCATTATCAGAAACCAACATCTTTCTGAATTCGATTCTTTGAAAACATAGAAAAATATTCCAAAAAGACAAACTGCTTTGCCTGAAAGCTGTTGAAATAGGGAATATCAGCAAAGGTCTCAAAAAAAGGAAACAAAGTTAATGGCTTATGCCGTAATGTGAGCTGTCATATCTTTCTCCTTATCCTATCTTCTAGTCCTCTCCAAAGACTGATGACTATAGGACAAAAGAAGAAAGTGATATTGAATTATGTAGAGGAGGTCAGTTGATTGAGAGATGTGGGAAATTTATATACATCCCCCTCTACTACAGCTACTTTAATCTCATTTGTGTTTTCTAGAGGGAATACCTCTACAAATTTACTATCCTTTTGATATAACCAGTGATAACAATAGCTAACACGTGTGTGTCAACTTTTGTTCTAAGTAAATATATATACACACACAACCTCATTTCATTTTCTTATTAATCCTGTGAGAGGTGGTAGATAATATTATCCCAATTTTCCAATTGTGCAAACAAGCACAGAAAGGTTAGGTAACTTGCGTAAGCTCTTAAAGCGAGTAACACCAGAGGTAGGATAAAACCCAGGCTAACCGTCTATGCTTTTACTGACCATCCAATACAGCCTCTCTGGCAACAGCAACAGTTATTATGGTAGGTTATATTATTGTTCTGACTATTCAGTCCCTCTTCCTATAAGAGAATTAAATGTACTCATTCATTGCCATAAGATTTAGTGTCTTGGGGGAAGAAGTACACCTCCCTTCCCCATTAATGGCAGGGTTGGTCACATGACTGACTTTGGCCAATGAAAGATCAGTCTGCCAAGTTCTCACAGACCCTTACACGCATCATGTATTTCCTCCAGGTCACTCAATCTCTCTCTTGCTCGCTCTCTCTCGCTCGCTCTCTCTCTCTCTGCTATAAATAAGACAGGTCCTACATAGATGTGGCTTCATCTAACTTGGAGCTCTTCACATATAACAGAGACTAGAATAAATGTTTGTTATCTTAATCCCCTGAAATTTGGGGGTTGTTACTGCAACACAGCTGATTAATATAATTAGCATTTCCTGAGTGCCAATAGGAGTAGAAATGAATTCTCTGGTCTTGCAAATGTAATACATTGTTGTTCAGCGTTCACAAGGCTGATTAGTATGTATCTGAATAAGCCAAGCATCTTTTATTAGCATCTTTTATTACGTCTTTTATTAGGAAAATATTATTATCTTCACTTTATAAAGGGAAAAACTAATCTCAGCGTAAGTGTCTTGACCAAAATCACAGCATTAGTATTGCAAAGCCATCCCGACCCTTATCGATATTTGTGATTTCAGACCACAAGTCTTTCTCATGATAGCACATCGCATCTCCTTCTCGGAAAGAGAAGATCTCAGAAAACCCATATTACCTGCAGAGAGTTTGTGACACTGGAGTCTGAAAACTCAGAACTTCCAGCCTACAACCAGCCTGAGCTGGAAGTACCCCTAAGTTGCTGGGTCTATCATAGCATTTGTTCTCTTTACTAACTTGAGAAACTCAAGTTGTAAGTTATATTGTTTAGAAAGAACTCTCGCTTCCAATTCTACCTGGTTATGCTTTATAAACCTATATGCCACCATGAAAAAACCACTATATACTTTAACAATATTATCATTTTCATTTATAGACTTTATTTAGGTACATACTTCTTACCCCTGTGAATACTGAAAGACAAAGTATTACCTTTTGAAGATGATAAAATCCAATTGAACCTGATGGCTCAAAGTTATAGAAGTGAAATGTACCTTGACCAACATAGAAATCAGAAAGTACCACACTCTTAACTATCAATTTCCTGAGTGGACAATCTCTATGGCAACATGGAGGAAAATGTATGATTGGACAAACCTGCTTCATGGAGTATAGACTAGTGCAAATTAAATTAATTCCCCAGGCAATTTAAAAATCATATGGGAAATTTTTTATGCTAACCTTTCATTACTTCCTCTCTTCTCTTCCATCTCCTTTTTCAATATAAGCTAAATTGGAACCACCAAGGTTTTAATGGGTTTTGTTTGTGTTTTTAAATTTACAAGACTGAGAAATCTTGAAAATATATTCACTCTACATTTTTAAAAGTCTGTTCTTTGATCCTCAGGGATTTTTATTTAAGTCACAATAATCTCTTGGTCCTTTATATAATGCACACCTTTACTTTTATCCTGTGACAATGACAAGTTACAGTTATTCATTACTCATGACGATATAAAAGTAGCAGACTGAACCGTTAGAAACATTCAAGGGGTGAGAATAGATTACTGCAAATTATCTTGAATCTCCCTTTGGTGAATGAGTAAGGGACTCATTTCATTCAAATAATTGGTCCTCATAGTTAGGCGCACATGTGGGAGATGGGAAGCCAGCCACAAAGTGTCTTCTGGGCCTTAGTTTCATTGTCTTCATGGCACTGGCAGGCCTTTGTTGTCATTGTTTTGTACCCAAGTAACATCCTCTCCTCTTATTTCCTGGCAGTTTTCTTCCATAATTGGGCAAGTATTTTTTAAGAATCTGATGTCACCCTGGGAACATTGATATACTTATTCCTATTTTATAAAGTAGGTTACCCAAGGCCAAATTCATCAGAATCTGTATTTCCTTATAATTCATCGATCCTTGAAAACCTAAACTGTGACAGGCTGAGAGGCTGCCTATGACTGTGAATGCTGGAGAAGGAGGAGGAGGTCCTCATTAAATATATGACAGACTAGTAGCATTGCCTTTAAGATGAAACATATTTCCAGGGTGATAGCCTCATCCACTGCTTCTGCCCGTAGGGCTAGATAAATTTGGGGTGAGGGGAGGAGCAAAGGGACTGGAAACTCCAACTGTCACCTCAAGTAAGCCTGAGAAAGATACACACAATCAAGGGGGAGTAGAGAGATGTCAACTGTAGCAAGGTGGAGTCCAGGAAAAAAAGTTAATATCTATATAAGTAGCCATTGAACTAGAGCAAGCCAGAGCCAAAGCTGATCCCCTAGGTTCTCCACTGAAAAGTAAAGATGTTAAAAGCCCAAACCCTCAGTGTCTTCCTTCTCTTCTGCACACACTCTCCGTGGATTCCCAGTCATTCGTATCAAGCCCTCAGCTGCACCCTCGGTTCACTTCACCTTATTAAGAATTGAAACAAAGCACAAGAGACTCTTAATGATAGAGAACCAATTGAGTGTTGATGGAGGGAGGTGGGTGAGGGATGGGCTAGACGGGTGATGGGTATTAAGGATGAGCACTGGGTGTGGTATGGAAGTGATGACTCACAGAATTCTCCTCCTGAAACCAATATTGCACTATACGTTAGCTAACTAAAATTTAAATTAATAAAAAGAATCAAAAACATTCTTAAGGAAGAACATCTAATAAGGAGATTTCATCGTAGTAAAAAGATGGTGAGTGACAAGAATTATTCAGGCATCTTTCTGCTCAAGTTTCACATAAAAAGACTAAAATGTTACTTAAGACAAAATTGACTTGAGCCAGTGAGTTTTTTCTTTATTCCCTCTTTATTTCAATAGCAGACACTGCTGGGAGGAGCGGGGTTGGGGAGGGGGGAGAGAAAGGAAAGGGAAAGTTCCAGAAACAACTGTTTTAGAAGAAGTTGTAGCTTGAAGTCAGAGAGAATCAGCGAAAGGTAAGCCTCTTAAAATCTGGGGAAGGTGTGAAACTCACAGGGATGGGCAATACAGTCAAATTCATTCAAAGCCCAAAGAACAGAGTAACTTCAGCTGACATCTAGGTGCAGGCAGATAAATTCAACACATCTTTTAAATAATCTAATGTATATCTTGACTTGGAGAAGCAAATTTAAAATTTTTTAATATTTATTATTATGTTTACTTTTTTTCTTATTTTGTTAGAAGGTTACTAGAGTATTAGCAAGATCTCAGAGTTTGGAATAAGCCATCCTTCAGTTTGCATTTTAGTTTTGACAATTATTTATCCTTTGGAGACCCTGTTTCTTCATTTCTAAAATAAACATAAAAGTACTATCCACTTCGCATGGTTGTTATAAAGATCTAAAATAAGAAGCATAAAATACATAACACATAGTAGGTACTAAAGAACTTCATTCTTTGAAATCCTGTTCAATGTTTACTGAGTTAACATACGTAAAGTACGTGAAGCATCTTACCCAACAAAGTGCTTGAGTAGGTTATAGAAAGATTTCATGTAGGGGCACCTGTGTGGTTCAATCAGTTAAGCATCCAACACTTGCTTTTGGCTCAGGTCATGATCTCACAGTTCGTGAGTTCAAGCCCTGCATCTGGCTATACACTGATAGGGATGATCTCACAGTCTGTGAGTTTGAGCCCCGCATGAACCTTACATTAGGCTCTATGGAGCCTGCTTGGGCTTCTCTCTCTCTTTTTCTCTCTCTGCCCCTCCTGCTTTCTCTCTCTAAAAATAAATAAATAAACTTTAGAAAAAAAATAAGGATTTTGTGAGTGTCAGGCAATTTTGAAATTGAGGAAGTAAAATATAAACAGAGGGACTGAGATCTTATTCTGGTTTCTGTGCCTGCCGTGTGACACCATGGCCCATTATACACATCTCGGGTTGATTCAGGTCTAGGAAACAGATTTTTCTCAGACATTCTGGCATCCAGGAACCCAGACACTCTGAGAAGAGGTGCTACATACTTGGCTAAGTTGATGAGCTTCCCAAAAGCACCAGGTGAGCCAAATAAGGAATAGGAGCTCTATGTCCCCCTTCACAAGAGTTTTTAAAACACTGTCTAGAGCCACAAAAATAGTTCTGTTCTTCACTTGGTTATCTCTCAGAAAACATTACTAAAGTCTGCTACAATGCAGCAATCATCATTGACTCAGCCGTGCTTTTGCTTCTGCTCTGAATTAACAGCAATCTTGGGTTTCAGTTCATTAGAATGTTCTGAATAGAGATAAATTAATTAATGGATTTAACAACCGGAATCAACGTGCCCATACTTCAAAAGGATTGCACTTTCTTTATGCCTCCAATATCTCATTAGGAAAAACAGGTCAAATGGAGGCAAACTAATTCAACTCAATTTGTCTCCTTTCAGCTCCGGGTCTTCCAAGATTGTAAAAGCTCACACCTATAGAGATCGAATTTCATGTAAATTTATTGAACTATCAAACTCCTTGCAAACTACACTGTAATGAATGCCTGAGTACATAATATGTTTAATTTATATAAAGGCTGCTTTCGGAAGGCCTTTAACAGTTTCACAAAGATTATTAGTCCTCAGAACAGTCTTTTGAAGTTGGGAGACAGAATAAATTACCAAGACACAGGGTAGCCTTGAAAGAAATAGTTTTCTCATTAAAAGTAAGCTCAGTAAAATGGTACAGCTACTGTGGCAAGCACTTTGCAATTCCATAATACGCTAAATATACAATTACCATGTGTCTCAGAAATTCCATTCTTGCTTATATGCTCCAAAGACCTGAAAGCAGGTGTCCAAAAAAAAAACAAAACAAAACAAAACAAAAAAACAACCACAACCTCATACATGGATATTCATAGCAGAACCATTCTCTATAGCCAAAAAGTGGACCCAAATTTCCATCAGCAAACAAAAGTGGTATATCCATACAATGGAATATTATTCAGCCATAAAGGAACTGAATATAGCATATGTTTATATACACTAAATCATTACAAAACTTTCAAGTTATTATGCTAAGTGAAAGAAGCCACACACAGAAAGCCACATATTGTATGATTCTATTTATATGAAATATCCAAAACTTGCAAATCCATAGATACAGAAAGCAGACTAACGGTTTCCAGGGCTTGTGGGGTAGGGGAAATGAGATCTGACTTCTCAATGGGTATGGGTTTCATTTTAAGGCAGTGAAAATGTTCCAGAACTAGATAGGATGGCTGTACAACATTGTGAATGTACTAAACATCACTAATGGTCAGCTTTATGTGTATTCTACCCAATTTTTTTAAAAGACCTTTTTTGAGTAAGTTTGATTCTCATGTTTCCACAGGCCCCCTGAAATCTTTGGGGGAATTTTAGACAGCCTCATGGTTCCTTTCAGATCTGGTGTTCCAGAGAAATAAATGAAACCCAATTTAAGTTATTCTAGTTCCATGAAGTAAGCTTTCTCTTTCTAGGCCTGAAGATCTCATAAGTGTTTTTTTTTAATGTTTATTTATTTTTGAGAGACAGAGACAGTGAGTAGAAGAGAGACAGGGAAAGAGCAGGACACAGAATCTGAAGCAGGCTCCAGGCTCTGAGCTGTCAGCACTGAGCCCAACGAGAGGCTCAAACTCACAAACCACAAGATCATGACCTGAGCCAGTCAAATGTTCAACCGACTGAGCCACCCAGGAGCTCCCAAGATCTCCTAAGTCCTTGACCTCTCCCACTCCTGATCCAATTTAGATAATACCTAAATATAGGCATTATACAGAGCCTATATTAATACTACCACATATGTCATAACTATTTGCTGGCTCATCTCCCTTCCCCACCAGACTCTACATTCCTTGAGTCTTGTGTCTTTTTCTGTGGTCCTTGCACTTTGCCTTGGTGCACAGGAGAGGTATCAGAAATTACTCTACCTCGTGCATTAAATGACAACCATACACTGCTGCCAAATTATTAAACTGGTAATGCACCAAATAATCCTCCATAGAACAGTATGTTAGTTTCCCTTCCAATGAACTGAAACCAGATCTTTGCAGGGCAGTCTATATAAGAAAAGCAATGCCTTTAGACATGCCCGTGGTTATACTATTTCCTACCTGGTAATTAAATGTGTCAAGAGCAACATGAGATTTTCATGACTTTAGTTGATCTCTCTTTGACTTTTAATTCTTTGAAAATGAATCAACTACTGGCTAAATATCATAAACTCAAACTACTCTCAGGCTATTGATGCTCATAAAATGTCATGACTTTAATGGCATGACTAGAGCAGGCATCAATAAGGACAGTTTTGTGAAGGTTTAGGGAGTATAAAAACTATGATGGCGTAAAATCTACATGAATGTCTTGACATCACTGTAGACTGAGAAGGTTAAAATGGAGGTGGGGGGGGGAGGAGATTACTGAAAAGAATTATGATAACTACTTTTTTAATATGGAGGAGGCATAGCTTTTATTGGTATAACCAAAGATTGTCCAACACACAAAAAAATTGTCCTTATTTTTAGTTACTGCTCTGTAAGCCCTACTGTTCAACTATCCTAAAGCCAAAAGTCATCATTTCCGGCCAGCCTTCATTGAACCTAATTGCCTTATGGTTAATGAGCCAATAAAATGAGTTAACTTATTCATTTCCTAGACACCTATATTGCAAACAATTCATCTTCAATGGTACACCAGAAATAGAGTAGATTCTCTTTTTGTTTTTATTGTTGTTAACTGTCACTCGATATTCAACCCATTACTTGCAAATACTCAAGATTTAATATTTCAAGTACTGATCTTACCCTAGTGTCAACTGTTCGCCCTGTTTTATTTTTCTTCATCTCACTTTTTCATCTGTATCTTATTTTCTGCCTTTACATTGTATATATTTTTGTAGGTTGACATAAATCCTTTTAAAACAAGTTGTTTCTTACATATAAATAGAGGAATCTCAACAATGTCTTAAATGAATGAGTAAATAAACAACTATACTTAATCCTTTTTTCTCCCTTTCTTTCCCTTTCTCCCTTTCTTTCTTTCTTTCTTTCCTTCTCTTTATCTCTTTCCCTCTCTCTTTTTTCTTCCTTCTTCCCTTCCTTCCTTCCTTCCTTCCTCCCTCCTTTTCTTTATTCTCTATTAAGGACACTGAGGAAATCTTAGGGATATTCATTATTTAAGATAGGAGAGCCACAAAGAGCAGAAGCATAAAGCAACTCACAACAATATACAAGTACTAAGATCTTCCACATTCTTTAAGACAAAAATCAAAAAGGAGCTTTTCCTAACTTTAAATTTTCTTTAAAGTTGTGGAAACCTGCATTTCCCTCAGTTCCTCAAATATGATTGTTTCAACTTCTGTATAACTTCCAGATTCTGCCCTCTGAGTTTCCTAAACAGTTTCCTATTTACTAAAGTAGACAGAAATTATGAGCACATGTAGTATCTCAAAATACTTACTTGATTGTCTTAATGAACATATAGAGTTGTTTTTTAAATAACTGATATATGACTAAAAGGGATAATTCACTGTCCCTTAATACTATGTTGTGTGTGGAGACCTGTCTGTGGCCGTCTACAGAAAGGAATCATTTGCCCTTATACTAAAATTGGCGATTTTAGTATAAAATTTAGTAAAGTGGAGGGATTTGAAAGATCAGGTATAGGAGAACTCAAATTCTCCTTTGTTGTACTATGAAAGCTTCATGTCTAAAATCAACAAAAGAAAGAAGCATGCTCACAGTATTCAGAAGGGCAAAGAACTGAAAGTGGTTTCCTTTGGGGCAGTATGGGGTTGCAATAGGCAACTGACAGTTTTTGTATATGACTTCATTATATTTTAGGTTTTATTTACATGTACTACTATAATAAAAGTTAAATTTCAAAATATCATTAATAACTACCCTTATTCCTAAAAATGAAGTCTGAAACCCACAGGAGATGACGAAAGACCTGTCATCTATAGCCACCTCCACTAAACTGCTCCAGCCATGCTGCTTGACTCCTTACCCCTTCCTTCTAAGCTCCAATTATAATGAGCTTTATACACCTCCTCTTACTAGATGATGACTTTGCTCATCTGTGGGACTTTCCATGAGCAGTTGTTTCTGCCTAAAACTTTCTGCTCCTCCTCTTCCTTTCCCAGCCTTCTCTTGGCTATGCTTCTGGAAGCTTTTCCTCTCCCATCACATCTAGGTTAAATATGCTTCCTATTTACTCACTCCCTTGGCACACTGATTTTTCCCCTCCCACAGCTGGTATCATCTTCTAGTATATCTTCCTGACTTACCTGCCCCTCATCTAGAGTGTAAGTGAGAAGGAGAACCCCATGTTTTGTGTTTATTGTCCTATATTCAGCACCAGCAAGATGTTTATTTCAAAGTGGGATGCTCAGCACATACCTAGAATAATGCCTGATACCTACCAGACAACAATAAATTTGAAAGACAGGAAAAAAGGAAGAGAAGGAGGGAGAGAGAGAAAGAAAAAGAAAGAGAGAGAGAAACAACGAATGTTTAGACTTTTAGATTCATGTTGTTAATTGAACTTAAAGCAAAATGATAAGGTATAGAGAATTTAAATTTAGTATCTTTTTTCTTTTTTTTTCTATTCCCTTCCCTTCTTTAATTGTTCACTATAGACACTCTGAAACTCAGTGTTTTCACATCACCACCTATGCTAATCACATCAAAGAATCGGTGACAACATTGTGTTGAGGGTGATTGTTAAAGCACTAGATTAAGCAATAATGCTTAACCCAAAGAATCTTAAAGACCATTTTGATCTCAATTCCTCACTCTACACATGAGGAAGTTGAAGCCCAGAGACATCAATGAGTCACCAGATATCACGCAGCAAGTTCAGCTCTGAACTGACCCATACCTGGGTCTTCTGACTCTCCACGTCACACTTTTTCAAGAAGGTAACACTGCCCACATGGGGAGGGTGACATCATGGGAATCAGGCTGAGGATGATATTTCCAAGATCAGCCAGGCAAAGTTTCTTGCTGCCCCCCAAATTTCAACAGCATCAATCAATACCTACCTCAGAGAGTGGTTGTGCATTGAATAAGCTCTTGACCATGACAGCACCCAGTAGATTGTAAAGTGCAGAGTACTTGATTTGCTAGAAGGCTTGAAATAAACTAGAAACCATAATGTCGTTGCAAGAGCTGGTAGACTCCAGAGGATGTTGGTCATGGTCTCAGCAACCTGACAATCCCACCTTGAAATACTTCGAAATTTCTTTGCATGACAATTCCTAACTGAATCCTGTAGAAGTTTAGAGACTAGCATCTTCAATACTAGTTTAGATGCAATTTTTGCAGACTTGATTCCAGGCTATTTTTTGAAAGATTGCTAAACTTCTCTGATATAAAAATTTAAGTGCTGATGAACAGTTTACTGTGTTTTTGCTGCTAGTTCACTCCTGAGACACTTTAAGAAATTATTGCATCCCCACTTTCTTCAATTGCAGAAAACGAAAATGGCTTCTCTGACAGAATTAGGTAGTAGGTTCCATAGGCATTTGGATATCCTTAACGGAGTTAAAATTTTTTTTAGAGTTTATATGAGCAAAAATCGATTTGAATCGGGCAGAATCCAATCTAGCAAATAGAAAGGAACTCGGAGGAGCTATATAAAATGAAAGCCTTTTATAGGCAGAAGGCAATGTGAACAAGGAAATTATACTGGGCAAAAAAAGCGGATTGGTTATTGCAAAATCACTTTCTTTTCAGAGTTGGCAGAGGTCTATCAGGCTGATTACCTAATAGTGCTGATCAGACAATTTCTGACTCACTGGTTTAAGATTCCATTTCTGGGAGAGCGAAAACCATAAGTCTCAGTTTGGTGACTTTGGGCTTAGTATAGTTTGCTTGTTGCCTTTTTTTTTTTTTTTTTTTTTTGGTCTGTTTGTTTTTGCTTTTTTGTTTTGTTTTTTTGTTTTGTTTTTTTGTTTTTTGAGAGAATGAGAGAGTGCAAGTGGAGGAAGGGCAGAGAAAGAGGAAAGAGAATCCCAAGCAGGCTTCTTTCAGCGCAGAGCCTGCTGCAGGGTTCGATCTCACAAAGTGTGATCATGACCCCGGGCCAAAATCAAGTCAGACACTTACCTGACTGAGCCACCCAGGAGCTGCATTGTCTTGTTTTTAACAGTGTGAAAATGAGGAAATGTTTTCGACAGTCAGAACATTCATTGTGGAGTTCTAGAGTCGCCACAGGATTCCACAGGCATGTTACTCTCAGACAAGTCTCCCCCAATATACTCCAACTGGTCTCTTATTTCGTAAGATGGGTTCTCACTAAAGGCATGTGTGAGACACTTAAGCACCCAGATGATGTCTCTAGAGTCCTTTGCCCATGTCTAGTGATATCCACGGTTGCAATGAGACCAACACATCATCCTGAACTTTATCCCAGGAGGTTAAGTGTGTCAGTTAGAATGCTCCAGGTGTGAGAAATTGAATGCCCAAATGAAAATGGCTTAAACAATTGAATCCTATCCTGCTGCCTCACAGGTCAAGACTAACCATAGGTAGACAATCTGAGGGTTGTCTCAGGAGTTCAATGATGCCATCAGAGACACAGCTTCTCTTCCTCTTTCTATCTTCCCATCCTCAACGTGTCCATATATCTCCCACATTAGTCACAGGGTGGCTGCAGCAGGTGCAAGCTTTACAACCTCATGTGACAACGTTCCTAAGCAAGAAAGGAAGAAGGAGGAGAGCTTACCTCCTGTCTTTCCTTTTGTAAGAAAAACATGTTTCTCAGAAAACCCCCAGCAGGGGCGCCTGGGTGGCTCAGTCGGTTAAGCGGCCGACTTCGGCTCAGGTCACGATCTCACGGTCTGTGAGTTCGAGCCCCGCATCGGGCTCTGTGCTGATGGTTCATCAGAGCCTGGAGCCTGCTTCGGATTCTGTGTCTCCCTCTCTCTCTGCCCTTCCTCTGCTCATGCTCTATCTCTATGTCTCTCAAAAATAAATAAATGTTAAAAAAAATTTAAAAAAAAAAAAAAAAAAAAGAAAACCCCCAGCAAACTTCCCCCTTATGTCTTATTGGATAAAACTGAATTCCATAGCCACCCTGAGCCCCCAGGGGTCTGTGGAAAGTGAAGCTGGCATTCTCAGTCTCTGTCTTGGAATTGGGCTCTTCCAATAGGCAGGAAGGATGAGCAAAACGTTTATTGGGTAGGCTGTTATAATAATAGACACTACTTGAGAGTGTTCTAATACTTCATGCGAATTAATCCATCAGATCTTCACAACCAGCCCATGAGAGTAGGTGTAATTATTACCATTTTACAGAGAAGTAAACTCAACTCGGAGATCATAACAGAGCAAAGCAGTGAAGCCAAGATTCGAACTCCATCGTCTGACTCCAGAGACTGCTCTCCAAACTACACATGACACTGCTCTCAGCCTACAGTGTCCACCACAGCAGGCAATCTCCCGGGCTGCTTCTAAAATCTAACACATAAAAGGTCTGCGCAGTGACTGTCTCCCTCTGAAGTGCAAATGTGACATTTCCCCTGGCTGCAGTCGCGTATGGGTGAGAAGAGCAGAGAGGCTTCCCAGAGTGACAAGAATTGCTTCCTGTCATCATCAAGGCTGCAATAGCGGGGCTGTGATCAGGGCAAGGGCTAGGGCCCGGAGAGTCCACTTCATGGCCAGGGCCACTAATAGAGTCCGTGACCCACCGTGCTACCAGAGGTATCAGAAAGCCTGAGTGAGTGAAGGTGAGTGATTGAAGGTGAGTGATTGAAGAGTCCAGTTCCCACAGGCAGGATTAGAATAGAATAGTTTGTAGAAGTTTGAGGAATGTTTTACAGGCCACCTCCACTCTTTCATTCTTGAATGTGACGAATGAGGCCCATATAGAGCAGAGTTATTTGTCTAAGAGCACCCAGCTATTTTATGCAGAATGTGAGGCAGAAAATGATGGCTTTTTTCCAGGCAGACACAGACAACTTGGAGGCATGTCCTCAAGGAAGCTTCCTTTGACTGACTCTTGTAAAAAGCATCCCCATACTTCATACATGCTTCTGTTACAATTTCTGTTCTACATGCCTAGAACCATGGTGAGGATTAACTAAGCTAATACACATGCAGTTCTTGGCATCAGGCCTGACACAGGTGTGGTGGCTCATATCACTGCTGGTTTCATTACCATCCATGGTTCCTCCTGCACTGGCCTCAGCAGGGAAAGATGGTGCCGCCCTAACTCCTCAGGAAGAGGTAGAGTCTCCTGACC
Organism: Paguma larvata; assembly: GCA_030068075.1. Taxonomy (NCBI): domain Eukaryota; kingdom Metazoa; phylum Chordata; class Mammalia; order Carnivora; family Viverridae; genus Paguma; species Paguma larvata. Next base: position 58,437,105 of record CM057838.1, on the reverse strand, counting down.
CTCAGCATTCACCAGAGCCAGGATCCGGAAGCAGCAGTGCCCATCTCAAAGTTTATCCCAGCACTTGTTTCAGGTGAAACAAGAGGCTGCCAGACCCAGAGTGCGGCAGGGTAGGAAAGGTTCACTCTAAACCTACGTGTATCTCTAATCCTCCCATGACCCTCATTAATCACGTGACCGAGAGGCAGGAGAAATGGCGGTGGTGGCCACAGCAGCCCCGAGAGCACCGAGAGAAAGCAGCTGGTACTGGAGAGCCTCGTGCCAGGCTCAGGGCCTGGAGGGACTGCGGCACTGATTACAGCGGTAAATAAACAGAGCTGATGGCTGCACCAGGGGCCGTACCCTGCCAGGGAAGGGGCTGGGGGAACCGGGATTCTTGTAATTACACTTGGTGTAGGCTCAGCCATCATGGGTTTACTGTGCTCTGTCCCCAGATGGGAGCTCCAGAAACACCTGTTACAGCAGACGTCATTTGGCAGGCCAAACGAAACACGGATTCATCCAGGCCACCTGTAAAGGGATGTAATGCCTAACAACCTGTGCGATGCTCCTAATTGTCATAATTAATTTGGCACCTTTTCACTGGTAGGTGCTAACCAAGTATCATATTGTATTGGGAAAGCCCATTTCCCACTAATATGGTTTCTCCCTCCTTAATTAAAGCTGTGAGAAATTGTGTCATTTGAAAAAATTTAACACCACATTTTCCTCAATAAACTGTTTTGTTTTTTTCTTAAGTTTCTCTTCTTCTGGCCCTCTCTCTTAACTATTGGTATGAACATCTTACTTTCCTGGGCTTATCCACTTACTTCTTCCCTGTTGCATAATTTAGGCTATAATTATTTTCTCATTTTACCTTCCAGCTGGCAGTAGTTTGGTCCCTTTCCACTTCGTATTTCCTTAAAATGCCGCACTGTTGCCCTAGCTTATTTAAACACTCTGGAAAGCCAGGAATTGTAGCCGTTGTAGGCACATTTCCGCATTTCTCTGAAAAGTGTCCCTGCTGTCTTTCCATGTGCCACAGCGGGCAGGACCAGAATCCAGCAAGCTAACAACAAACAGCTGAGTGCCACTGTAAAGAAAAAATATTAAAACAATCTGGTTTCTGCTACTTTAAAGCAAACAAAAACCAAGTCATGTCATATGAGAGAATTCACTTTATGAGGGGAAACAAAGCAAAAACATGAAAAAACAGTAGTGTCCCACAAATCGGGCTCTCCGTATGGACAGCTGGTATCACAGGCCGGGTCCACTGGTTATGGGCTCCCCCAAACCAGAGGCTTTTGAAACAAAGTTTCTTATTCTGTTTCTGCATCTGTCTCTCCTAAAAGACACAGCTATGCAAAGCTTATCAGTAGAAGACTGGGGGAGAGGGGAGGAGGGAAGGGGAAGTAGTGACCAAAAACTTTACAATAAACTGATCAGCACTTTTATGTCTGGAAAAGTGGAAAACAGGGATCTATTTTTTTAGAAGCTCTTCTTTGGGGCTCCTGGGTGGCTCAGTTAGTAAATGTCCAACTTCAGCTCAGGTCATGATCTCACAGTTAGTGAGTATGAGCCCTGCATCAGGCTCTGTGCTGACAGCTCAGAGCCTGGAGCCTGCTTCAGATTCTGTGTCTCCCTCTCTTCCTGCCCCTCTTCTGCTCATGCTCTCTCTCTCCCTCTCTCTCAAAATTAAACTTTAAAGAAGTTCTTCTTTAAGTTTCTTTTGATTCCCAATAGAGTACATTATCAGTATAATTATTCACATGAAAACTAATCAGTATCAGCCTTTCGGTATTCTATAAGGAATTGAGCTCATAAAATGAATCCTCTTGAATATTTTCTAAATGCAAAATCACAATTTATTAGTATTGACCTTAAAAATGTACTTGAGAATGACTGCTCCAACATTTTTTAAATTAGAATATTTTTCAAAGAACAGATCACAAGGAATTCCACTAACTCTTTCCTCAGGATTTCTATAACTTTGAGGGAGAGACATATAGAAAATCTATTTTATAAATGCGACTTAAGAAATCAGTCTGTATATTTGTCAGCCAAGAGCTCATATGCAGAACTTCTCAAGAAATCCAGAGATCAGATATCAGGATGCTACCCACTGCTCGTTGACAATGTCCTGTAAGTTGAACATAGTAATACCTCAGTTTTACAGAGTCAAGAAATAAAGTACCAAAGGCTTGAATAATTTAGGCCTAGTGGAAAAAAAATAAAAGTTAAGGACAAATGAAATGTGCTCCAGATAACCCTCAAATCCTCACACACATAAAACAACTTGTGTTTATTTTAAGAGAAAAACCATGTCCATTCTGTTCTCCTTTCTCTTCAACAACTTTTATTAATTAAATAATAAAATTATATATTCTAAATTAATTTTTGTTTTTGCAGATAATGACCACTATGAATACCACTTAGATCTGCAACATTTTTTATTAACTTTATTTTTTGCACTGTAGAGGCAATACTTTTAGGGAAAAGATAGATATTCTAATTCAACATGAATCCTCTTAACTTCTAAAAACTTAACAAAGAAATTGTGTTAGGAATCTTTGGGGTGCAAGCCATAAAAATCCAACTCAACTGACTTAGGCAAAAGGAGATTTTATTAGGAGGATATCATAGTATTTTCATGTAGCCAATGAGAGCGAGGGCTGGGATTTTATGCAGCTTAATCCCAGAGACAAGCTCTTTCCCTCACTTTTGTGCACTCTGGTTCAGTTTCAACCTCCTTCACTAGAGCTGGCACTTTCTCACATGGTGGTCACCAGCAGCTTCCAAGCCCTCAGCCCACAGCCTCTCCCATCAGCCAATACTCATCCACTTCTTTTGTTCTACTTCAAAAGCTCCTCGGACACGCTGATCAATCTGCCTTGATCTGTGTGACTCTATCCAGGGAGGAGGGGCATCTGTATTGGCAGACTCTACCCTAATGGCATGGTTAGAATCTACGTGGAGGTAATCCTCAAATAAAAAAGGGGCAGGGGAAGATACCGAAAGCTAACTGGACAGACACACCAAGAAATAATCACGTAAAACGAAAACTTGCACAGATTCTAAAAGTTCAGGTAATGATAGAAAGTTGAGGTGGCACAAGACAGAATTCTAGAATGCTAGAAATTGGCCTTAGGCATCCTTCAATATATATTTTTTCACTTCTATTTCCCAGTCAAAACTATGAATATATAACTTTTAGACTTGATAACACACCATTTTCTCTCTCCTTTCTTCTTAATGCTTTCTGTCACTTCCCTGAGGCATCTAAGTTTTTGGTCTACGAATTGCCCCTAAGATCTTATGCAAGGCATCCACAATGCTACCGACAGAATTGTTTTGGAGTTGTCTGTGTTACTTTTAGAATTCAGAGCTTCAAGTGTGCATTTTCTTCTTCCAGGTTCACAACGTTTTCCTCAGAGCTTTGAGATTCACATGCAACTTCCAGTTCATGCTCCTTTTTCGACTGCAGCATTTTCATGTTTAAATCCAGGAAAGTTCTGGCTAGCTGTTGGTTTTGGAAATGCATTTCCAGCTAAAAGTTAGAAAAAGAATAAGGATTTTTATTAGCCTGAGATAACGGATCAAATGAAACCACTCTCTGCACAAGAAAAGTAAGGACTTTGTAGGAAAGGAAAATAAGATATCAAGAAAGATGTATTTCTCATCTTATTTTCCATTTCTGACTGTTTGGCCTGGCTATAAAACTGACTTGCTATGCGACGAGGTAAAATCCAGATATACAAATGGCTTCTGAAATGGCCTTGAAATGAAAACAAAAATAGCTGACGCACAAAGCTGTCCCTATGAAAAATTCCTGTGCATGGAAGGCTGTTCTCAAGCAATGGTGTGTGATCTGCAATGAAATCATTTATCTTTATGAGCTTTCTGAGCTGCAGGATAACTGCCCAGGGCCACCTGAGCTCTCAGGACCTGGGCCCATTTGCTTGGTTACTTGTCATTTCAAGTTTTTAGGATTTTAAATGGCCTCCCTGCCGAGCAAAACCACTTAACGACACCTGAGAGCCACATGTACAGTTATATGTACTTATATAATCTAACAGTTTTCACTCTAGAGTGAAATCTGTTATACGGCAAGACTGATTTATACCCGCCTCCAGTGGGGGTTTATGAAGGTCCTCGTGTTAAAAAATAAATCTCTAGGGCAGTTTACCTAAAAGACTGCCCAACAAAGCTTAGTCCAACATAATCTTTATTTTGTGGTTGAAAACTAATAATTAAATGTTTGCAAATTTCTTCAATTATGGCCTTGTTTAATAGAGGAGGACACTGTTCTCGGCTTAAAACCCTTCAGCAACTCACCAACAGAATCCCTCCCGGAGGAATCAGGGTATTCCATTAGTAAAAAGCAGACACTGGTCCCGTTCCTGCCCCCCCCCCAATATGCAAAGTAAAGTCATTGAATAAAAATTTTTTTTTTCAGTTTTCCTCGGCCACATTTTTTTTCTTTCTTCAGCACCTGGAACCCCTTTTCTGACAGGGAGAGAAGTCGCTAAGAAAAAAGTAAATGAACGTACAGCACACAACAAGACGCACAGAAAGCCCCTGCCCCTCGTCTACAGGGAGCTTCAATTCTCCAGTGTGGCACAGGGGCTCCGCAGTCCTGCCCTAGTTTTCCAGCTTCATTTCCGGGCACTTGTCTCCACACCGGCCCCCACTTCAGCTGGTCAAAAGTGCATTTGGGATTTTATTTGGTTTTGGTTTTGGTACAGTTTCCAAGGTCTATAATAATAATTATCATAATAGTAAGAGCCACCAAATAGTGTCTAAGTTCTAGGTGCTTACAGAACATTATCCCGAATATTTCTTACAGCAATCCTACGAGGTTGTTATCTCTATTTTACATACGAGTTAACTAAACCCAAAGTTGCTCATTACCTTCCTAAAGTCCTAGGGCCAGCAGGAATTAGAAGAGCATGTAAATGTTAATGCTAGGATTTGAACCCTCATCTGTTTAGAATTTTATTCTCCACCTCCTCCCCGCCCCCACCGGGAGCTTTCTATATGGCAGAAAAATATAGAACAAGTTGGAGAGGTTGGTTACTGGGGTCTTGGGTGTGTCACTAGTAGACTCCCCCCACACGGCAGGTGCCAGCACCCCTGGTCCCGCAGGCCCTCTTCGCTCCCGGATGCCGCTAGGAAGTGGGGGCGTGAGCACGGAGTCTGGACGCGAGCCGGCAGCCGGAAAGACCGACGGCCAGTGCCCAGCTCGCCCTCGCTGCGCATTCTCATCTCTTCCTCTCCGGGAAAAACTCCCCGCGGACTCGCAAGCCCTCAAATGGACCACACGGCTCTGGCGTCCGGGGAGAGGAGGAAGGCGACGGTGTCCCCGAGAGCCGGCCGCCGCCGACGTGCGCTCTCACCAGCTTGGCTCGCAACCCGGCTCGCGCGCTCTAGACGCGCCGGGCTCTGCGGCGCCGCGGTCGCCTGCGCCTGCGCCTCCGCTTCCGCCCGAGGGCGCCCTCGCCTCACAGCCAGCTGAAGGCGCGCGCCAGCCGCCGCCTGAGGTCTTCCAGCAGCTGGCTGGCGACGGGGGCCTCCTCCTGGCCGTCCGTGCCCTTGCTACCCCCCGGGAAGCCGCGCGCCAGGGCAAGAGGCTGGGGGCCAAAGCCCGACACTGACTGGGATTCCGTGGGGTCCCCGGGAAGTCGCCTTTCTGCGGCGGCCGGAGTCCTCGGGACCCATTTCGGAGGCTCCGGGGCCTATTCCAGCCATGTGTTGCTAACCTTTGGTTTCCAAGTTCGAGAGTTAGGGCGGGTGAGAGCGGGGACCGGGGTAACTAACAAAACCGACAGGATCCCTGCCAAGTAGGACACCGCTGTCGCTCAGCCACTCGGAGGCGCTTCCGTTCTCCCAAACTCATCTCTGGCCTTTTTCCCATCTTTAGCAACAATCGGAGGAGGTATTTCCAGTAACTCCGAGAAGAGGTTTCAACTGGATCGCTTTTTCTTGTTCCTTGGAGTGTCTAAGAGGAAGACTTTTATCTCTCTAGGTAGGTGGAAGTTGAGGTTCAGGTGGAAGGTTGGGACCAAACGTGGAAGAATATCTTGTCACAAAGTCGGCCCCAGTTGCTTTGATTATTGAATACTCCGTTCCTTTAAAATATGTTTTTCTGACTTTTCTACCGTCGGTTAGGCGCTGTGCCTGGTGTTGGGGATTTAAAGTCTAATTAGGCCCCTAACCTCTCCACAGGTGTTGCTCACAGTCAGGGGAACTGGTCTCTGTGAGTTAGAAAGAATAGCCTTTCCACCTGCCCAGCAGTACAGAAAGCACTCGATATTCAGGAACTCTGCTCCTTTTCCATTTGACTCCTTTCTGCCACTTTTCCGAAGCTTATGAAGGGACTGAAATGAACCATGAAAATTCCTCTTACCCCAACATGTGTTGTCTTATAATTCCCAATTCAGTGTAATCGTATGCCAATATGACTTGTATATCCTTTTTCAATGAGTAGAATCAACTGCCTTGTTTTGATCTAATGGAGAATTTCTAAAAAGGAATAAACAGTCAAAACTTTTGTGTTTTCATGAGTACAATCTCCCCATTTCCCTCCAAAAAAATGTGGCAGTGATGTTCATACAGTACTTTTACCCTAGTTACTCATTTGTTGGGTAAAGATCTGTAAGTCCCCTACAACGATCTAAGTTCCTGGTAGGCATCGAAGGCAATAACAACTAATTTTTATTAGTGGTTACTATGTGCCAGGCACTTTTCACATACTAATCCATTTATTCTTCGCAATAGTCCTGTGAGGTCGGTACTGTTAGTTTCAGGTACTAATCCATTTATTCTTCACAATAGTCCTGTGAGGTCGGTACTGTTAGTTTCTGCATTTTACTGATGAGGCATCTAAGGCAGAGGTTAAGCTGTGTGCCAAAGATCGCAGCGCTGGTTAAGTGGTCTCGTGGGGACTTGCACCTAGGAAGTCGGCTTTGTGCTGTAAACCACTGGACCATACCTAGGTATACACACTGCCTCCTCAAGAGGAAAAAGTATTTGCTCAATTTGTATGTTGCATGAAGTGTTCAAACACTCTATGCTCATAAAATTCAGCTCTACTAAAGTGGCTTAAGGCTTGACTAGATAAGGAGGAATTCAGATTACCAGGCCTCTGCAGCTAATTTGCCAGATTCAACATCTTACAATAGTTTACAACCTAAGCACAAATACCTATCGCTGTAGGTTGTTTCATAAAGACTCTCTAGAACCATATGAAGATGGATTCTATTGGTGGAAATTATGAAAATCCTTAAGGTCTGTGAGGAACTGACAGGGTATATAAATTCAGGGTATTTTCGTTTGGTGGGTTTTTTGTTTGTTTTGGTGATGGGGATGGGGCTTGAAAATAAGCACTCAGTCAATGTGCAGTGTAAATGTTTAAAATCATTTCGTAAATGTTTCTGCCATGATTTTTACTTCTGTTTCCAGATCATTTACTTCAACAAGAACGTCAGGTAAGTTTGACTTAATTCAACAGTGAATGGGGCCTGTTTGTTCGGTGTTAAGTATTGTACCATGTGAGGGAGATTAAAAAGATGAATAAGACACAGATTTTGCCCTCCAGAAGCTAAAACCTGGAGGAGCAAATTCATTCATTCATTCATTCATTCATTCATTCAGCAATATTTACTCGATGTCTTCTTATATACCAAGTATCATACAAGGTGCTCAGGCTGCAAAGGTAAACCAGAAAGACAAAATGGTGTTGGTTTTTTCGTTGTTTTAAATTTTATTTAATTACTTTTTTTAAATTTACATCCAAGTTAGTATATAGTGCAACAATGATTTCAAGAGTAGATTCCTTGATGCCCCTTACCCATTTAGCCCATCCCCTTTCCCACAACCTCTCCAGTAACCGTCTGTTTGTTCTCCATATTTAAGAGTCTTTTATGTTTTTGTCCCCCTGTTTTTATATTATTTTTGTTTCTCTTCCCTTATGTTCCTCTGTTTTGTATCTTGAAGTCCTCATATGAGTGAAGTCATATGATATTAGACAAAATGGTGTTTTAAAATAGACTGGTGTTATCAAAAATTAATAATTTCCTTCTATAGATTGACTTTTCAGCTGTGGTGCATCTTGAATTTACAATTTTTTTTAATAGAATGAAGCATTGGTGAATTAGAGTGACTATAACACATAGAGACATTTGAGCTAGGCAGTGTAGTTATCCATTGCTGTATTACAATTCACCCCCAAATTTATTGTCTTAAAACAACAATAAATGTTTATTATCACTTACATTTTCTGTGAGCAAGAATTTGAGAACAGCTAAGGTTATTATCTGAGACTTTCGTAACATGGTAGTCAAATGTTACCAAAACTGTGGTCATTTGAAGCTGGATGTGATTGGGGCTGGTGGATCTATGTGGAAGATGTATCACTCACATGGCAGGCTTGGTGCTGATGGTGAGCAGGTAACCTCAGTTCCTCTCCTTGGGAACCCTTTTCTGGAACTACTTGAGTGTCCTCATACTGTAGTGCCCATCCTCCCTTAGAACAAGACGGAGAAAGAGATCAAGAGTAAGCCAGATAGAAGCTCTTTGTTTTCTGAACCACATTTTTATGACTTAGTCTTGGAAGTTACACAGATTCACTTCCACCACATTTGGTTTTATTAGAATAAAGTCTCTAAGTCTGGACTACTGTCAAATGGAGGGGAATTAGACTCCACCTTTTCAAGTGTGGAGTCCCCAAAACTTTGCAGATATATTTTTAATCTTCCATGGGAAAAACATGATATATTACTTATATGCAAATAATGATTCAAATGACTGCTGACTTCCTGTTAGAAAACCTGAAAGCTAGAAGATATTAGGACAGTATTTTGAGATTCAGAAAGGAAAAATTTGGGCCACCTGTGTGACTCTGTCGGTTGAGCATCCAACTCTTAATTTCAGCTCAGGTCATGATACCAGGATCGTGGGATTGAGCCCTGTCTCGGGCTTCATGCTGAGTATGGAGCCTGCTTTAGATTCTCTCTCTCTCCCCCACTGCCCCTCTCCCCTGCTCATGCTCTCCCTCTCTCTCTCTCTTTCTAAAACGAAAAAGAGTAAAAAAAGGAAAACTTTAACAGATATTTCTATATCCAGCAAAAATATCCTTCAAAGACAAAATTAACATGTTTTGATGTAGCAGAAAATTAAGAAAATTTGTCACCAGTCTAACTGAAGGAAACACCCTATTCTGAAGTAAAAGGATAGGAGAGGGAAACTTAGACCTTTAGAAAGGAATGAGGAGTATAAGAAATTATAAATATCTAGGAATGAAAATTCCTTTTTTAAAATATATGACTTTAATCTCTACACCCAGTGTGGGCCTCAGACTTATGACCCCAAGATCAAGAGTCACATGCTCCATCAACTGAGCTAGCCAGCCAAATTATGGAAATAGCCCAAGTGTTCATCAATTGATGAATGGATAAAGAAGATGTGAGATATATATACATATATATGTAAATGTATATATACATTTTATTCACATATATATGTATATATTACATATATACAATGTACATATATACATATACATATTTTTATTTACATATATATGTATACATGTATATATACATTTTTATTTACATATATATGTATATATATTACATATATATACACATATATACATACATTGTATGTATATACATACATGTATATATACATTTTTATTTACATATATATTACATATATACAATGTACATATATGTATATATGTACATACAATGTACGTATATACATATACTATATATACATTATTTACATATATATGTATATATATTGCACATATATATACACATATATATACATACACATATGTGTATATATACACATACACACAATGGAATATTACTTAGCCATAAAAAATGAAATCTTGCCATTTGCAACAAAGTAGATAGAGCTAGAGAGTATTATGCTAAGTGAAATAAGTCAGTGAGAAAGACACAAATACCATATGATTTCACTCATATGTGGAATTTAAGAAACAAAACAAATGGCAAGGGGAAAACAAGAGAGAGGGGGGCAAACCAAGAAATAGACTCTTAATTATAGAGAACAAACTGATGGTTACCCCTTGAGGATAAATGGGGCTATGTATTTTATGTGAAGTGGTATGGTATTGACCCTAAGTGCACTGTAAAAATTAAGGGTATGTATTTTAAAGCCTAGAGCAATCACTAAAAAATAGTGCAAAGAGTTATAGCTAAAATACTGATAGAATGAGTATCTGTGTGGAAAAAAAAATCAACAGAAAAACTTCTGGAACTAAGAAGCAGTTACATCAAGTTGGCATAATACAAGTAGAATATACAAAAGCTAATCACTTTTCTATATACCAGCAGCGAACAAGTGGAATTTTAAATGTAAAGTAAAGCACATAGTACCACTTACATTAGCACCAAAAAAAGAGAAATATGTATAAATCTAACAAAATATGTACAAGATCTATATGAGAAAACATACAAAACTGAAAAAATCAATAGTTAGCTAAATAAATGGAGATATTCCATGTTCATGGACAGAAATACTCAATATTGACAAGATGTCAGTTCTTCCTAACTTTACTTATAGATTCACTGCAATACCAATCAAAATCTCAACAAATTATTTTGTGCAAATCAACAAAATGATTCTAAAGTTTATACAGAAATTCAAAATACCCAGAATAGCAACATAATATTATAGAGGAGCATAAATTGAAGACTTATACTACCTGCCTATAAAGCTGGCAGTAATCAAGAGAGTGTGGTATTGACAAAAGAATGGACATATACATCAGTGGGACAGAACAGAGAGCCCATAAATATACCCACATAAATATAGGCAACTGATCTTTGACAAAAGAGGAAAGACAATACAATGGAGAAAATACCGTGTTTTCAATAAATAATCCTGGAACAACTGGACATCCATATGCAAAAAAACAAAACAAAACAAAACAAAACAAAACAAAAAAAACCGAATCTAGACATAGACTTACAATCTTCACAAAAATTAATTCAAAATGGATCATAGACCTAAATGTAAAATGCAAAATTATACTACTTTTAGAAGATAAAAGAAAATTTAGATGACTATGGATATGGTGATGACTTTTTAGATATAATACCAAAGACACAATCCATAAAAGAAATACTAACCTGAACGTCTTTAAAATTAAAGAAACGTCTGCTTTGTGAAACACACTGTCAACAATGAGAAGACAAGCCACAGGCTAGGAGAAAATATTTGCAAAAGAATGTATCTGATAAAAGCCTGTTATCCAAAATATGCAAATTACTCTTAACATTCAACAATAAGAATGAATAACCCAGTTAAAGAAGTGGGTAAAAGCACAAAAACAGACACTCAGATCAATGGAACAGAATAGAGAACCCAGAAATAGACCCCCAAATATGGCCAACTCATCTTTGACAAAGCAGGAAAGAATACCCAATGGAATAAAGACAGTCTCTTCAGCAAGTGGTGCTGGGAAAACTGGACAGCGACATGCAGAATAATGAACCTGGACCACTGTCTTACACCATACACAAAAATAAATTCAAAATGGATGAAAAGACCTAAATGTAAGACAGGAAGCCATCAAAATCCTCGAGGAGAAAGCAGGCCAAAACCTTTTTGACCTCAGATGCAGCAACTTCTTACTCAACACATATCCAGAGGCAAGGGATACACAAGCAAAAACGAACTACTGTGACCTCATCAAAATAAAAAGTTTCTGTACAGTGAAGGAAAGAATCAGCAAAACTGAAAGGCATCTGACGGAATGGGAGAAGATATTTGCAAATGACATGCCAGATAAAGGGTAAGTATCCAAAATCTATAAATAACTTATCAAATTCAAATACTCAAATACACCCAAAAAACAAATAATCCAGTGAAGAAATGGTCCAAAGACATGAACAGACACTTCTCCAAAGAAGACATCCAGATGGCCAATAGACACATGAAATGATGCTCAACATCACCATCATCAGAGAAATGCAAATCAAAACCACAGTGAGATACCACCTCACACCAGTCAGAATGGCTAACATTAATAACTCAGGCAACAACAGATGCTGGTGAGGATGCAGTGAAAGAGGATCTCTTTTACATTGCTGGTGGGAATGGAGACTGGTGCAGCCACTCTGGAAAACGGTATGGAGGTTCCTCAAAAAATTAAATAGAACTACCCTACAACCCAGCAATTGCACTATTAGGTATTTATCCAAGGGACACAGGTATGCTGTTGCGAACAGACACATGCCCCCCAAAGTTTATAGCAGCACTATCAACAATAGCCAAAGTATGGAAAAAGCCCAGTGTCCATCGATGGATGAATGCATAAAGAAGACGTGGTATATATGTACAACAGAGTATTACTCGGCAATCAAAAAGAACGAAATCTTGCCATATGCAACTATGCAGATGGAACTAGAGGGTATCATGCTAAGCAAAATTAGAGAAAGACAAATATATTACTTCACTCATATGAGGACTTTAAGAAACAAAGCGGATGAACATAAGGGAAAGGAACCAAAAATAATAGAAAAACAGGGAGGGGGACAAAAACATAAGAGACTTGTAAATACGGAGAACAGACAGAGTTACAGGAGGACTAGTGGAAGGCGGGGATGAGTTAAATGATTAAGGGGCATTAAGGAATCTACTCTTGAAATCATTGTTGCACTATATGCTAACTAACTTGGATGTAAAATTTTTTTAAAAATTAATAAATAAATAAAAATAAACTAAAAAAAAAAATAAGTGGGTAAACTACCTGGACACCTCATCAAAGATACACAGGAAACAAGCATATAAAAAGATGCTCATCACATGTCATTATAGAATTGCAAATATGATATATCATTACACAGTGATTAGAATGGCCAAAATCTAAAACACTGACACCAAATGCTGACAAGGATTTGGAACAATAGGAACTCTCACTCATTGATGCTGGGAATGCAAAATGGTAAAGACACTTTGGAAAATAGTTTTCTTACAAAATTAAGTGTACTCTTGCCAAATGATCCACCAATCATGCTCCTTGGTATTTGAATGAAGGAGTTAAAAACATGTCCACACAAAAACTTGAACACAAGTATTTACAGCAGGTTTCTTCATAATTGCCAAGATTGGCCAACAGCCAAGATATCCTTTATTAGGTAGATGGTAAGTTGTGGTACAACCAGGAATGGAATATTATTCAGCTAAAAAGAAATGAGCTATCAACCCATGAAAAGACATAGAGGAACCTAAAGTGCATATTGCTAATTGAAAGAATTCAATCTGAAAAGGGTGCATACTGTATAATTCCAATTGTACGACATTCTGGAAAATGACAGTGAAAAAGATCAGTGGTTGCAGGAGTTGGAGGGGGAGGGATGAATAGGCAGAGCACATTGATTTTTAGGGCAGTGAAACTATTCTGTATGATACTTCAATGGTGGATGTGTGTCAGTATACATTTGTCAAAACTCATAGAATATAGAACACCAAGAGTGAATCCTAATAAAAACTATGGGTTTTGGGTGATAATGATGTGTCAGTATACACATTTGTATATGTACAGTTGTAACAAATGTACCACTTTGGTGAAAGATGTCGATAGTGGGGAATTTATGTGGGTGGGGACAGGCAGGGGTCCTGGAGACTCTCTGTACTTTCAGTTTAATTTGTGAATCTAAAACTGCTCTAAAAATAAAGTCTGTTTTTTTTTAAGCCAGTAGGTAAACTACAGTGATTTTCTGAAAACATTAAATTAATCCAAATGAGGTAGGAAAGGAGGTAAAGAGAATCAAAACACAAAGGGAACAAACCTAAAACAACTAGTAAAATGATCTAAGTTAGATCATATAAAAATTACATTAAATATTAATGTAAGAAATATTCCAACTAAAAGGTAGAGATGTTCAACTATATTAAACAAAAGCAAGAACGAAATACATTCTTCCTAAAAGAGATGCAGTTTGTTTTTTAATTAATTAATTTTTACAGGAAAGATGCACTTTAGATACAAAGATACAACTTCTGTGTCTTGTAGAGGTAGAGTAACATGAACTAGATTTATCCTCTATTCTGAAACAACTAAGAAATACAAAATATATGATAGAACAGACTTTAAGACACTGGATATCAGTCATTGAAGGACAGTGGCCTCTGAATGAATTTTTTCTCAGCATCCTTCTCAGCTTTGCTTACTGATTCCTCTCATCTTTGAGTTTTTTATATTTGGAATGCCTCATGTTCTCTCTCACCTCTTCTATCCTTGCTACAAAGTGATTTCATCTTGTTTTATGGCTTTTATTACTATCTATATGGTATGCCAACATCTCAAAATTTTATCTTCAGGTCAGATCTCTCTTCTAACTTTATCTTTACCCTTAGATTTTCAACTTAATATGTCTCACTCTTAGATCTTGGTTCCCCACATCCCTTATTTATCTTCTCATTTCAGTCCCCCATCCCAGAATGGAAATTCCATTCTGTCAGTTGCTCAGAATACAAAATTTGGAATCACCCACAATCTGATTCTCCCTCTTTCACCCTAAATGCAGTTCATCAACATGGCTGTACTTTATGGTAGATCCAAAATCAAAGAGTGGCTAACTGCTACCATTCTAGACTAATCTTCCCACTCCCTATTATCTAGACTATTGACATAGAGTCTTACTCTGCATAACTGCCCTTTTTTTTTCTTCCCTACCTTGTTCTCTTTGAAGCAGATCATGCCACTTCCTTCACAATTTTCAGTGTATTCCCATCTTACTCAGAATAAAGTCCAGTGTTCTGCCATAGCCAACCAGGTTCTTCCTAATTCACCGCATATGGCATTTCTTCCATTTCTCTGATCTCATCTCTTTCCTCTCTTTCCTTCACTTGCTCCACCCCAGCCACCTGGTCTCTATGCTGTTCTCATCTCAGGGCTTTTGAATTTGTTCTTCCTTATGCCTAGAATTCTCTTTTCCCAGTTATGTTGATGGCTAGTTCCCTTACTGTGTTCAGGCCTCTGCCCAAATGTTGCCTCATCAGAGAGGCTTTCCCTGACCTAGTATACATACATGCCTCCATTTCTGTCATTCTTTGTGTCTTTATCCTGCTTTTTATTTCTTAACACACCAACTGTCACATATTTATTTGTTTCCTATTATTTGTTAATAGGACATAATCTCCATGAGAACAGATATTTTCTTGTTAACTACTATATCCCCCATGCCTACAATGGTACCTGGCACTTAGTAGGTACTACATAGACTTTTGTTAAGTGAATGAAAAAGAGAGAGGGAAAGAGAAAGAAGACAGCAGAACATTGGGGAAGGAAGAAGGGAAAACAGGAGGAAGGTGCTGACTAGGCAAGCACCTGAAGTAAACATGTGTAGGTTAATGCAATTCTCTGCAGTGACTCCAAAATGGCAAGTCAGGCTTGCTTGAAAAGAGCACAGTATCCTCTAATGAAAAGAAAAAGAACTGGCCTTAAAGCATATTTTATCAGTGTACTTTTACAAAGTGGATCACTTGATTCATTGAGAGGTAATGACATCAACCCCAAATGCAACAAGCTGGCAGTCCCTGAATCCAGCAGTCTCGGCCGACTTTATGAAACCATGTAATATCTGGAATCATGTGGTCTGTATGTCCCTTTTTTTCTTTTGCTTCTTAAGGACAGTGTCTGTATCTTCCTCACCTTTTTATCATCTCTAGAAACTAGCACAATGTTAGCATAAAAGATACACTTAAATATTGGTTAAACTAATTGATTGATGCAGCAGGGGCAATTAACATTAATAGAGCATTTCTTAAGCATTAGATATGGACACAAATGCAAGTACAGATGCAGATATATATGTGTGTACACACACACAAATAAATATAGATGCAGCATAGGTACAGATATGGCACAGATACAGATAGGTATACAATTTATTTAATCTTCACGAAAATTCTGTATTATATTGTTTTGCTTTCAGATGGAAATCTGAGGTTCAAAGAAAGTAAGAAACTTGCCTAAGGTCATATAGTAGACAAGGGAAGAGCTGAGGTAGGATTTGACTCCAGATCTAGGTGACGCCAAGGTTATGCTCCTTTCCTTATACCACATCAAGCAATATACAGTTGCAGAATCCTTAAAATTCAGCTAAAGGAGGTTAAAACTTAAAGTTTTGCTTATTCCAGTTACCTAGACCAATTCTTCCCTAGCTCTACTCCTAATTCTCACAGAAGAGTACCGAAACAAAAGCCTGAAACTCCTTACACAAAGCCTAATTATCTCTCTACATCTTCTTACATAAATTCATCAGTTAATATCTACCTTTGTTGCAATCATTTCTATCTTTTTTTCCTGCCTGTTCACCTTTCCCTAGGAAAGCTAGTCCCCAGTTCTTTTATGTGTGCTTAGCAGTGCCTTGGGAACCTTAGATGTATTTCCACTTCTTTGCTTCCTCTTCAACCATCCATTGACAATTATTCTCTTGAGCAATGGGCCCTAAGTTTTCCCACTGCAAACAGAAAGTCTCTGAGTGCTCTGTGCAAAGAGAAAAAAATACTTCTCTAGGCTTCAGAGAGAGGAGATTTTCCTCATAAGTCTTAAAACAAATACTTGTAATTTTTTCACTGAACCGTTTAGTGGCTTCAGCCATTTGAAAATCTTTGGGGGAACATGGTCGTTTTGTCTTGCAGCTAACAAATGGCTGCCAAAAATGCCTTATTGGCTATGAAATGTCCAAAATGTAGCCATTGTCTTTCTAAGACAGTTTTCTGGAACTCTGAAGTCAAAATGCTGGTTTCAAATCCCAGTTTCACATGTTGCTAACCATGTGACTTTGTATAAGCTGTCTGGGTTGATTTGTTCACATGTAAAATGAGAATAATCTTTTCTTTCTCACTTGGTTGCTGAGTAGATTAAAGCACCCAAGAGTGCACTGAACCCAATAAGACCTTCTTAAATGTGGTTCTTCCATCTGACACAAGGGATATGATTGGGGTTCTTACCATAGGCATATGTTTCTGAACATTGCGTCAATGAACATCACAGTACTATGTAATCTAAAAGACCCAGGAGAATTGGTGTTAGGCTTGTGAGGGAAACTGAATGAGGTCTGACCTACAGCAGTGAAATTGAGTTGGACAATGCCCATTCCAGTGGTTTGGATGACCATTTTAAATCGTCAGTGATCATATGGGACAAATTTAACCATGCCCATCACATCTTCTAACTGTCTATGGTAAGTTGTGTCACTGGTCAAAATGTTCTCTATCTCTTATGATAGGAAGATTATATTTCTCCACTCCACTGACCTCAGGCTTGGCCATAGGATTTGCTTAACCCAGTAAACTGTGAGCAGAAGGGACATATGCAGTTTCCCAGTGACACCTTTGGTGCCATCACACAATCCACCTTTTCTTTTCCATCAGTGTCTTAGGCAGGCAGTTCCTTCATCCTGGGTCCTGAAATGAAGATACCATCAAGCAGAGTGGAAGCCGGCCTGTCATGAGTACATAGCTTGATTGAGAAATAAACATACAAAGTAACTCAAGGAGGTTAGGGTGTTTGCTTTCTTGAAAGCCCTGATACCAGATTCTCATTTTGATTTATTTCCTTTTCTGAAAGTAGTATGTAAAAGTAAGCATCCAGAGGACTGAGTTCCATCTAGTAAATAGATGTTTTCCTGAATAGTTTCTGTAGAGATGTACAGAAGCTTATTTGCCTCAAACAAGAAGAATCTAGTTGTTGTAAGGTACAAAACACTTCTAGTATCTGTCCAAATACATTTGCTCTTTTATTAGAGGAATTTAAACGGCTTATGAAAGTCATGTATGAAATATAGATAACAGTAACTTTTTTATTGACAGAGAATATATTAAAGCTCATATGCAGGATACTGTATAATTTTAGACTGTCAGTTTATAGTCTGAAAAGAATATCACAACTTCATTTCTATAGCAAGTATAAAAAGAGATATGTTTCTTTTAATATAGCATTGACTGTTTATCTTGTCTTCGTGCTCTGTATCTTGAAGACATTTCAATTACAGCCTTTTTCTAAGATTCAACTAAACATGACACCAGAAAAGCATAGAAACTAGAAAACTTAAGGCACTTTTCTGTAGGGTCTTTTGTGTCCTGTGACATTCAAGAGTTTTGAGACATATAATAAATGTCAAATTTGCCCAAACAGCTTTAATAAATACGTTTATATATTAGAATAAGATACACAAGTTAACTATTTTCTTTGGCAATTCCAACTCTAAGAATAGTTATAAGTACTCAAGAAGCAGTATCTGCTGGAAAACATTGTTACCTCATTTTAAGATTTAAGTTTCTTTTCAGTAAAATCAAAATATTATGCAATCATGATAAACGTTTGTTGAACGGTACTTAGTGCAATGCATCATTCAAAGAACACCCAGGCAGGGAAGTATGTTAATAAGTGCATTCCTTTTGTAACTGATGACACAACTTTGATTGAAATGGTGGTAATTAACAGAAGTGGTTTTAGTATTTGAGGTAGGCAGCCTTTAAATTGGTCTCTTGGAAAGGGATGTCATTTCTAAAATTAGGTTACAAAAAGAGTGAATATTATCTCACTCCTTTCTTGCTTGTTTGTTCTAAAGAAAGCCAGCTGTTGTTCAGTGAGCTGATCTATGGAGAGGCCCATGTAGGAAGGAATAGAGGGAGGCCCTGGTCAGGAGCCACTGAGAAACTGAAGTCTTCAGTCCAATAGCCATGAGGGACTGAATCTTGGCACAACCCTGTGCATGAGCTTGAACGAGCATCCTCCCCCAGTAAAGCCTTCAAATGACACTGCAACTCCACCCAACACCTTGACTGCCAAATCCCTGAACACAGAAATTTTGAGATAGTAAATATTTGTTATTTTAAGCTTGTAAAATTTAACTTTTTTAATTAAAAACTTTATTGAGATGTGATTGACATACAAAAAATCGAACATGTTTAATGTGTACAACTTGATGAGTTTGGACTTAAGTATACACTCATGAGACCATCAGCACAATCCATGCCATAAACATAACCATCACCTCCAAAAATTTACTCCTTTCCTCTTTTATTATTATTATTTGTGATAAAAACACTTACCATACAATTTACTCTCAGCCAAATTTTAAGTGTACAATATAGGACTGTTAACTATAGGCTGTATACTGTACAGTAGATCTTGAGAATGTATTCATCTTATATAAATGAAACTTTGCATGCTTTGACTAATACCCCATTGCCCACTCCTCTAGCCCCTTAACACCAACATTCTACACTCTGTTTTTGAGTTTGACTATTTTAGATTCCTCATATAAGTGGTATTATGTATAATATGTCCTTCTGTCTCTGGTTTACTTCACTTAGCATCATGTCCTCCAAGTTCATCTGTGGTAGGTTCATCTGTGTGTCACAAATGGCAGGATTTTCTTCCCATGGCTGAATAATATTCCACTGTATGTGTGTGTGTATGTGTGTGTACTACATTTTCTTTATCCGTCTCTCTGTTAATGGGCATAAAGTTTGCTACCATGTCTTGCTATTGTGAATAATGCTGCAGTGAACATGGGAGTGCAGATACCACTTTCAGATCCTGATTTAAATTCCTGTGTGTATATACCCAGAAGTGGGATTGCAGATAATATGGTATTCTATTCTTAATTTTTTGAGGAACCTCC
This sequence comes from Paguma larvata, assembly GCA_030068075.1. Classification (NCBI taxonomy): domain Eukaryota; kingdom Metazoa; phylum Chordata; class Mammalia; order Carnivora; family Viverridae; genus Paguma; species Paguma larvata. Next base: position 58,417,447 of record CM057838.1, on the reverse strand, counting down.
ATTACTGTTTTTCCATAATGGCTATAACAATTTACATACCCACCAACAGAGTACAAGGGTTCCTTTTTTGCAACATTCTTGCCAACACTTGTTATCTTTGTTTTTATTTTGTTTTGATAATAGCCATCCTAACAGGTGTGAAGTTTTATCTCATTGTGGTTTGGGTTTGTATTTCCCTGAGGATTAGTGATGTTGAGCACCTTTTCATATACTTGTTGGTCATTTGAATGTCTATTCACTTCCTTTGTTTATTTTTTAATTAGGCTATTTTGGCTTCTGCTATTGAATTGTATAAGTTCCTTATATTTTTTCAATATTAATCCTCTGTCAGATGTATAGTTTGCAAATATTTTCTCTGATTCCATAGATCGTCTTTACATAGTGTTGATTGTTTTCTTTGCTGTACAGAAGCTTTTCAGTTTGATGTAATCCCATTTGTCTATTTTTGGTTTTCTTGCCAATGTTTCTGGTGTAATATCCAAGAAATCATTGCCAAGACCAATGTCAAGAAGCTTTGCCCCTATGTTTTCTTCTATGAGTTTTGCGGTTTCAGGTCTAACACTTAAATCTTTAATCTATTTTGAATTAATTCTTGTGCGTGGTGTAAGATAAGGGTCCAATTTTATTCTTTCACATGTGGATATCCAGTTTTCCCAACGCCATTTATTGCAGAAACTATCCTTTCTCCTTTATGTATTCTTGGCACCCTTGTTGAAGACAAGCTGTTAATTATATATACATGTTTATTTATAAAAGCTCTCTATCTGATCCATCAACATATGTATCTGTTTTTATGCCAGTACCATACTGTTCTGATTATGTAGCTTTATAATATGTTTCGATATCAGGAAGTATGCTTCCAACTTTGTCGTTCTTGCTCAAAATTTCTTTCACTAATTTGGGTCTTTTGTGATTTAATATGAATGTTAGGAATTTTTTTCTTTTTCTCTAAAAAATGCTGTTGAGATTTTTGTTTCATTTTTTTTAAATTCTGGTTAATTAACATACAGTATAATACCAGTTTCAAGTGTACAGTATAGTGATTTAAGCACTTCCATACAATACCTAGTGCTCATCACACAGCAAGTGGTCTCCTTAATCCCTGTCACCTGGCTTAGCCATCCCCCCACCCACATTCCTTCTGGTAATCATTAGTTTGTTCTCTATAGTTGAGAGCCTGTTTTTTGGTTTGCCTTTCTTCTCTTTTTTTCCCCTGTTTTGTTTTGTTTCTTAAACTCCACATATGAGTGAAATCACATAGAATTTGTTTTTCTCTGACTTATTTAGCTTAGCATAATACTTTCTAGCTCTATCCACATTGTTGCAAATGGCAAGATTTCATTCTTTTTTATGACTGAATAATATTCCATCGTATATATATACATACCACATCTTCTTTATCCATTCATCAGTTGATGGACATTTGGGCTCTTTCCACAATTTGGCTAGTGTAGAAAATACTGCTGTAAACATCAGGATGCATTTATCCCTTTGAATGAGAATTTTTGTATTCTTTTGGTGAATATCTAGGAGTGCAATTGCCACATGGTAAACTTGTTCTATTTGTAACTTTTTGAGGAATCTCTATACTATTTTTCCAGAGTAGGTGGACCAGTTTGCATCCCACCAACAGTACAAGAGGGTTCCCTTTCTCCATAGCCTTACCAGCACCTATTGTTTCTTGTATTGTTGATTTTATACATTCTGACAGGTGTGAGGTGATATCTCATTGTAGTTTTGATTTGTATTTCCCTGATGATAAGTGATATTTAGCATCTTTTCATGTGTCTGTTGGCCATCTGTATGTCTTCTTTAGAAAAACGTCTATTCATGCCCACTTTTAAATTGCATTATTTGTTTTTTGAGTGTTGAGTTTTATAAGTTCTTTATGTATTTTGGATACTAACTCTTTATTGGATATGTCATTTGCAAATATCTTCTCTCATTCTGTAGACTGCCTTTTAGTTTTGTTGATGGTCTCTTTTGCTGTGTAGAAGCTTTTTATCTTAATGCAGTCCCAATAGTTTATTTTTGTTTTTGTTTCCTTTGCCTCCAGAGACACACATAGAAAAAAGTTGCTACAGCCAATGTCAAAGATTGACATTGTTCTCCTCTAAGATTTTTATAGTTAGCAATGAAGTCTCACATTTAGGTCTTTCATCCATTTCAAATTTATTTTTGTGTATGGTATGAGAAAGTTGTCCAATTTCATTCTTTTGTATGTTGCTTTCTAGTTTTCCAAAAACCATTTGTTGAAAAGGCTTTTTCCCATTACATTTTTTTTGGCTTTGTTGATGATTAATTGCCCATATAGTTGTGGGTGCCGTTGGGATTTTGGTAAACATCACATTGATCATTTTAGGTTTTATGAACTTCTTTAACATACTGATTCTTCCAATCTATAAACAAAGAATGTCTTTCCATTTATTTCTCTGTGCTTTAATATTTTTATCAGTGTTTTATCCTTTTAAGTGTACAGATATTTTACCTCCTGAGTTTAGTTTATTGCTAACTATTTTTTATGCTATTGTAAATGGGAGTGTCTTCCAAATTTCTTTTTCAGATCATTGTTACTGTATAGAAATGCAACTGATCTTCATATGTGGATTTTGTATCCTGAAACTTTGCTGAATTCATTTATTAATTCAAATAGTATTTTGTGTGTTTATGGAGTCTTTAGAGTTTCTACATATAAGGTCATGTCATGTACAAACAAATAATTTTACTTGTTCCTTTGCAGTTTGGATAATTTTCTTTCTTTTACTCACCTAATATCTCTGGCTAGGACTTCCAGTATGATGTTGAATAGAAGTGGTGAAACTAGTAATCCCTGCCCTGTTCCATATCCTATAGGAAAGTGATCAGCTTTTCACCATTGAGTATCATGTTAGCTGTGGACATTTATTTTTGGCCTTTATTATGTTTAGAACAGTTCTTCCTAAACTTGGTTTGTTAAGAGCTTTTATCATGGAAAGGTTTTAAATTTTGTCAGGCTTTTTCTGCATCTGTTGAAATGATCCTGTAATTTTTATGCTTCATTCTATGAATGTGGCACATCATATTGATTGATTTGCATATATTGAACCATCCATGCTTCCCAGGGAGAAATCTACTTGGCTGTAGTATATAATCCTTCTAGTATGCTCTTTAATTCCCCTTGCTAATATTTTGTTGAGGATTTTTGTATCCAGTTTCATCAGAAATATTGGACTATAATTTTCTTTTCATGTGGTGTCTTTCTCTGGGTTTGACATCAGGGTGATTCTGACCTCATAAAATGAGTTCGGAAGTGTTCCCTTCTATATTTTGCAAGAGTTTAAGAAGGATTGGTGTGCTTCTTTAAACATTTAGTAGAATTCATCTGTAGAGCCATATGATCCTGGGCTTTTCTTTGTTGGGAGGTTTTTGATTACTAATTCAATCTCCATGTTTATTATTGGTCTGTTTTGGTTTTCTGTTTCTTCTTGATTCAGTCTTGATATGTTGTATGTTTCTAGGAATTTATCTATTTCTCCTAGGTTGTCCAATTTGTTGGCATATAATTGTTCATAATATTTGCTTATGATCTTTTTTATATCTGTGGTATTGGTTATGAAGTTTCTTCTTCCATTTCTGGTTAATTTATTTGAGTCTTCTCTTATTTTTCTTAGTCTAGTTAAGAGTGTGTTGAACTTATCTTTTAAAGAAAGTAAATCTCAGTTCTGTTGATTTTTTTTCTATTCTCTTTCATTTTTCTGCTTTAATCCTTATTATTTCCTTCTTTATGTTAAATTTGGGCTTGATTTGTTCTTTTTCTAGTTGCTTGGGGTAAAAGAGTTATTTCAATCTTTTTTAATGTAGGCATTTATCACTATCAGATTCCTTCTTAGAACTTATTTTGCTACATTTTTCAAGTTTGTGTATATTGTGTTGAAATATTTTCTAATTTCCTTTTTGATTTCTTCTTCGACCCATTGGGTATTCAATAGTATGTTAATTTCTATGTGTTTGTGAGATTTTCCATTTTCATATTGTTTTTTTTTTTATTTGTAGTTTCAATCCATCGTGGTCATAAAAGATGCTTGAAATTATTTTGTTCATGTATTACTTTCCCATTTTCATTTATCTGTTTTTTCTTGTGGCTCACTGAGCTTCTTTAAGAATTTAGTTTGAGAGTCACTTGGGTGGCTCAGTTGTTTAAGCATCCAACTCTTGATTTTGGTTCAGGTCATGAGACTGAGCCCCATCTCAGGCTCCACACTGGGCAGGGAGCCTGCTTATGATTCTCTCTCCCTCTGCCCCGCCCTGCTCATTTATTTTCTCTCTCTCTCTCAAAAGATAAATAACAAGAGTTTATTTAATTCTTTGTCAGATAGTTTGTAGATCTCAATCTCTTGAGGGTTGGTTACTGAGACTTTATTTTGTTTCGTTGGTGGTGTCATGTTTCTCTGATTCTTCATGATACTTGTAGCCTTGCATGGGTATTTGCACATTTAAAGGAGTAATCACCATTTCCAGTCTTTACTGACTGGCTTTGGCAAGAAAAATTCCTTCACTGGTCAGACAAGCCATAGATTCTAAATGGGCCAGTTGGCATGGTGTAAAGTTAAGCAAGCTGCCAGGGACCACAGGCTAACTGCTGAAAATTTCACATCAATTGTTGAAAGCCTCTGCCCTTTGTTTTTGTTCTTAGCTAACCCCAGTTTAACCTGGCCACCCAATTCCCTCCATGTTCTGGGTGAGGAGTGACAGAAGTGTAGTACTCAGGTAGCGCCCTAAAATTCTAGAGAAGTTAGACACTCACGTTGCCGTCTTTTTCCCCCATGGGAGAATTCATATGCTGAGGGGATCTCACTTGGCACTCTGCTGTGCTGGCTTGAGAGAAAAGTGATATAGGTAAAGTGAAACTGTTCTTCTTATCCTTTTGAATGCATCTTTTCTCATTTCTGTCTTTCACTAGGGTGCTGTAACCTCTTATTTGGATTCCAGAACTCTTATTCAGGTAGTTCGTCCATTGATGGTTTTATTGTTTCTGTGGGGGCACAAGGAAAATCTCCTATCATCTTGCTGACGACATCACCTAAGCTTCTAAGTTTTAAGATCATTTGTTACATGGGAACAAGTAACTAATATACCACTGACCCTTGAACAACATAGGTTTGAACTGCATAGTTATATGCAGATTTTTTCAGCAAATACAGTACAGTACTGTAAATGTATTTTTCTCTTCCTTATGATTTTCTTAATAACATTTTTTTCTCTAGCTTACTTTAGTGTAAGAGTACAGTATGTAATACATAAAACATACAAAATATGTTTTAGTTGACTATGTTATCAGTAAGGCTTCTGGTCAACAATAGACTATTAGAAGTGAAGTTTTGAGGGAGTGAGTCCAAAGTTATACACAGATTTTCAACTGCGCAGAGTATTGGTACCCCTAACCCTCATGTTGTTCAAGGGTCAACTGTAGTATATTTAAGTATCAAAAATTTTTTGTCTCTTTTTATCATGGTAGCTCAATAAATGTTTATATAGGTACTACAGTGTGCAAAGACCATAAGGGGGACCTAAAAATATGTAGATCTAGTCCCTGCCCTAAAGGATTTCGGAGCCTAGTGATGAAGGTGGACATGTTAACAGCTCACGGTATCGCATCCAGTGTTCTACAGTTTTAGTTCACCAACTCCTTTTCGAAGATATTATTATACCATCTTCTTTGTCGCTGTCCGACTTTTAGGTCATTTCTCCACATTCATTGCAAACTTTGGCTCTTGGCCCATTGGCTTTTTCTTGCCTGTTTCTAGTCCCCTTAAGTAATTGTAAATTCCATGTCATATTTCATTCACCAGTCTATCTTCCAACCTGCCATATGGTAAGCAAACTGAGGTTAAGGAATGTGTTTATCTTGTTCACAAGAACACAGAACACATTTACCGGCATATACTAGATGGCCAGTAATTGTCTATCTAATTAAATTGAGTGGAATCTTTGATTTTCTCTATTTTCCTGAACTTCATCTCTGACATTTGTTTCACTTCAACAATCCATCCACATGAACCTGCTGGGAATTTATTATCACTCAGAATGATACCTTTAAAAGCTTGAATTCTGAAAATTTGCTTAGTCTATATCCTTCTTTCTATCTATAATTCACCCTACACCTCAATTCAAGAGACATTTTTCTAAGAGAGAGAGAGAGCGTGCGCATGAGTGTAAGTGGGAGAGAGGCCACACTCAGTATCAGAACACTGAAGGCATTCTATTCCTGAAGACATCATGGAGTCATCACACCTACCCAGGACTGCTCAATTTTGACAACAAATATATGCTACATTACTTGTATTATAAAAATAGTAGGGATGAAGAAAAAGAAAGAAAAGTTAACCAGAACCATTCTATGCCTCCGTGGGATTTCTTTAGACAGAGTTCTATCTCAGTGATACCAGAGATAGCTTGTAAAGAATGCTTATGCAGTAGTTTGAATGCATCAGTAAACTGCATTGAAATAGAGTCTAAAAGTTCAGATTCATTGTTTTGACATTTCATTGTCATTTCTCTTTAGGGCTTAAATATTATATAGAGACATAAAATGTAAATATTTAAGCTATTCATTATCCTGTATTTTTTCCTTGCTTCTAGAATGGGTCCCAAATTTACATCTTTTAAATAGGTATGTTCCACAAACTTGGCAGCTATATGCTGCAGGACCACCTTTCCATTGAATCACTTCTCTTTGGCATAGACACCAATATAAACAACAGGAGAGGTTTACCTGACTTGGAAAACTCAGCCAAAGTGCTGTGGGCTTGGTAGGAAATATATGTAAATGCATCCCTTGTGGATTATTGGTAAATGCAGGAAGCCAGTAGAAACCTTTAGTTATATCAATGCCAAGCATACAATGGCTCCATTGTTTAATACAAAGACAGAACCCACAATATTTATATGAGGTTTTTTTTAAGAATACCAAGTATACTCTATAAGTCCATCTGTACAAGAACATTTCATAATGCCCCTTTACCATTATGGAGCATTCAGGAGTTGGGGACCCCCAAGACCCGAGATTCTCTTCTTAAAGCTCTGAATAGAGAGGGAAACATAATTTCTTCCTTTTTTAATTATATTCTTTATAGAATCTATCCTGATTGAGAAATATTATCAAATATACAGACTTTAAACATAAGATTTTAACCAAAAATAGTATTTCTTTTCATCAATATACTACTAAACATTAAATTAAAATTAAATAGCATTAATACTAAATGTTTTTAAAAAATTTCATTTCTAGTAGGGAAAACAAGATAACATTTAACTACAACTTACCTAGCAATGCTCATAGATCCTTTGTTTTTCCCCTTTAACCTGTGAGTTTCTAATGCAGGCATCTTGTTGTATTCATGGGGTTTAGCGGCTGTTCCATAAATGCTACAGGAAGGATGGATGGGTGGGTGGGTGGATGGATGGATGGGTGGATGGATGGATGGATGGACAGATAGATGGATGGATAGATGTTAAACTATAGACTGAGATACGTTCAGCTCTATAAGCTTCAGTGGATGTCAGGTACCTAATAGAGAAGGTTGTGAATTTATGATTCTAGAATTACACAACTTCTTTTTAACCATGACCTCAGACGAGGCCAGCTCACTTTTGCCAGCAGTAAGAAAGTTAACTGGACAAAGTACAGAAAACAATAGGAGACGTGCTTACTGCTTTCCAGTACCTTGGAGCCCCCCCTGCTGTCCAGAAAAATAAATTCTGCCATCTCCCCCAGGCTAATAGTGTTGTTTGACACTTAACATACAACCTTAAAAACTTACTTTCACTGTTTCATACACCAAATGAACATTATCAACTGCTTTCATTAAACATTTTCCTTAAGAATCATCCAAGTTCTCTTGATGAGTTTTCAGTGTTTCTTAATGGTACCACCATGATCCGTATCATCCTGGATCAAACCCTCCTTCCTCCTGATCCTCTTTCTCAGCAATCACTGTCATGTATTGAACTTTTGCTATGTGTCAGGCACTGTACTAAGCTCCTCTCATGCTTTGCACATCATTTTATCTCTCAATAGTCTCAATAGTCCTTATAAGGCAGGCTATTATAATTTTGTGAAAGGAAAACTGAGGCTTAAGATGGTTAAGTAACTGGCCTAAAGTTGTAGCTATGGCAGGGCCCAAAGCTGGGATTTGAGCCAAGAATTCTGGCTGCAGAGCTCTTCAGCAGGTGTTCCCTTCCAACCCACTGCTTCTGCATCCAGGCTGAGTCCTCCTTTTAAAGCCCTCTGCACTACAGTCCAGCTCCTCGTGACATCATACCTGAGCCGTGATTAAAGTCCCAGCTGTGCTCCTCACCTCTTGCCTCATTCTGCTGACATCTGATAGTTCACCATTAGTTTCATTAATTTGGTTAACTGGTCTCCTAACATTAGAGAGGTATCCACTCTTTCTAGGTTTGCTGGACTTTTGACCTTTAAAGTCTTAAAGCTATGTTTCAAGCCTAAGAGACTTCCCTGATCTCTCTTTCCCTTCTTGTCATGAGTCTGTTCAATAGACTTCTTGTTGTCTTCTAATGCTGACAACACTACCCCAACTTCTGTGTGTATCCACCAAACCTGGGTTACCAGTGGCATAATAATTAGAAGAGTTAATTTTGGAGACACATGGGTTTGAGTCCCTGCTTAGCTAGCTACCTATTAATCACATTATGCTGAACAAGACTTACCATTTAACATAATGTGGTAATAGAACTGAATATCTATAAAGTGTTTTCCCCCAAGGGGTGTCTGGGTGGCCCAGTTGGTTAAGCATCTGAATTCCGCTCAGGTCATGATCTCTTTATTCGTGGGTTCGAGTCCCAGGTCAGGATCCGTGCCGACAGCTTGGACGGAGCCTGGAGCCTGCTTCAGATTCTGTCTCCCTCTCTCTCTGCCCCTCCTCTGGTTGTTCTCTCTCTCTCTCTCTCTCTCTCAAAAAAAAAAAAAAAAGAAAAAACATTAAAAAAAATTAAAACGTTTTCCCCCAAATCATTGTACAGATAATAAAAAATGAATTTTAAGAATTTCATTGTTTTATACTCTTAATACTCTCTTCCCCAAAAAACTTTGAAATAATAATACCTAAATTAATTGACTACCTAACTTATAACAATAGCATTCACTAGGTGTTTTGTGAAGGGTAAGATATGAGCATATGAAATAATCATTAGATAAGTGAATGTTGTAAGAGCAAATACAAATTAACAATAATAATTTATGTTTTTGAATTATTAAAATTTTTTACTAGTAAAATACATTAGTAAATGGTGGTTGAATATAGATTGAACCATTGTACACTTTTTTAATTTTTAAATTTTTTTAATGTTTATTTTTAAGAGACAAAGAGACAGAGTGTGAATGGGGGAGGGGAGGAGCAGAGAGAGAGAGACACAGAATCCGAAGCAGGCTCCACGCTCTGACCTGTCAGCATAGAGCCTGAGGCAGGGCTCGAACTCAGGTAGGATCATGACCTGAGCTGAAGTCAGATGCTTAACTGACTGAGCCACCCAGGCACCCCTTTTTTAACTTTTTAAATTTTTTTAATGTTTCTTTTTAATGGAGACAGAGACAGAGTCTGAATGGGGGAGGAGCAGGGAGAGAGAGGGAGCACTTTGCTAATTTTTAACCTAACATCTTTTAGCAGATAATTTCAAACAAGTGACTAGCATGCACACTTGAGCATTTTGATTTGATTTGATATCTACAGAAGATACATTTCAATGCACTTGAGTATGCAGAGCCACTTCTCCTTCCTTCCCAGTTGTCTCCTCTTTCCCATCAGATACACTAGATGTTTTTAAATTTCTCACCTCTAGCCAGCTGCAAATGTTGGGGAAGGAAAGAAGAGACCAGGTAGAGGACAAAAGTGGTCTGAGCCTCCCAGATTGCAGAGCCCTTTCCTGGCTGCCAATATTTACCTTAGAGGCAAAAACCAACCTGCCAAGACCTCATTGATGCTAAGGTTGCTCAAATATACTCTAATGAAATGGCTGATACTGAATCTAGCTCTTCCATCTCTGGATGTCTATTTTAAAGAATCTTTGGCTAAAATTTATACCTGACTTTTATATTCTTACAGACTTACTCTGAAGAAAAAGGTATTGAATGAAGAGAATATTGGACAAAGATCCAATATACATGTGAAAACTGTATGTGTTTCTTTGATGATTATTTTGAGAAATATCTTCTTGGTGAGCATGTTGTAGGAATGGGAACTTGAACGTAGAGCTGAGCATTCCATAATTTGGAACTTGCCTTGGAAGCTTAAAGTCAAATATCATTTGGTAATTTATTTAATTTTTTTAACCTTTATTTATTCTTTTTTTTTAATATATATTTTTTTAACCTTTTTATTTTATTTTTGAGAGACATAGAGACAGAGCATGAGCAAGGGAAGAGCAGAGAGAGAGGGAGATACAGAATCTGAAGCAGGCTCCAGGCTCTGAGCCGTCAGCACAGAGCCCGACGCAGGGCTCGAACTCACAGACCGTGAGATCATGACCTGAGCCAAAGTCGGCCGCTGAACCGACTGAGCCACCCAGGCACCCCTAACCTTTATTTATTCTTAAGAGACATAGAGACAGAGTGTGAACAGGAGAAGGGCAGAGAGAGAGGGAGACACAGAATCTGAAGCAGGCTCTAGGCTCTGATGAGCCATCAGCACAGAGCCCGACATGGGGCTTGAACTCACAGACCGTGAGATCATGACCTGAGCTGAAGTCGGCCGCTTAACCAACTGAGCCACCCAGGCGCCCCCTCATTTGGTAATTTTTTAATCAAAAATTATATTAAAATGTGAGCTTTGGATGATGTTTATTGCTCAGCGCTGATACCTATTCATCACTAATACCCCTCCTGGTTCCAGAAAGAGGCAGCCTATGAAGTTGGACTCATTTCCACTGAGGGCACTGTGGTAAATCTGTGATGGTAGCTCACTGGGTTCTAGGAGAATACAAAGAGAGAGGGCTAAGGCACACTGGATGAGGATTGGGAAATTGGAGGAATTGCCAAGAAAAGTCAAGGCTAGAAGAGTAAGACAAGGCCAGTCATGAAGCCTTCTCTCTCTCCTATCAGAGTATAACATAACTAAGTAGGATACAGAAAATACCCGAATTAATAATCAGAAACCAACTATGTCTGCAGCTTTGAGTAATCCTCAAACAGGCAAGGAGCAACATAAATAAGTTTCCAGTGGTCAGAAATGTCTTTCCTCAACATCAGTATTGTGTCCTAATCATGAAACCTATGCCTCCACAGCCTCAAGGAAACTCCATCCTCAAAGAACAGAAATGCTGTTTTTACTTGCTCTGCCTATTAGTGTACTTCACCAAGGAGGGGGTCATTGGGTGATCTCTCTTCAAAAGATCTTCAGCAGGGATTTTTGAGAGTTTTCTAGTTAATTATCAATTAATAAAAATGTTTCAAAGTATCTGGGTACCTTGTTTCTCAAGAAAGAGTTCATCAAGGTTTTGTTTTAGTAATTCAAGGCTTTAGGTTGAAGCACTGAATACACATCAGAGTAGAATAATGGGGAAGATTCTTCATTACAACTTTTAGTAATCAAATATTTAAAAAAATGTAATCTGGAAAGAAGTCAAGGTATAGCCTAGTGACTATAGTTGATACTGTTTTGCATATTTGAAAGTTGCTAAGAGAGTAGATCTTAAAAGTTCTCATCACAAGAAAAAAATTATGTATAGTAACAAATGTTAACTAGACTTCTGATCCTTTTGTAATACATGTGAATATTAAATCATCATGTTGTATACATGAAACTAACTATAGATGGAAACAATCAGAAAGCGCTCAGTAAAAGAAAGGTTTATGATCCTATAGTGTTTTTTTTAAGTTTTCTGATAAAAGGTAATGTTTACTGAGTAAAGCTTGAAAAATATAAAGGGATAAATCCCATTCATTTCACTATTTGGGTACAACTGCTGTTAATATTATGGTATTTCAAAGTTTCTTAACCTCCATGAGCTTTAGTTTCTTTATCTGTTAAATGAAATTAATAATAGTACCAACCTCATAAGGTTATTCTGAGAATTAAATACATAAAGCATGTGAAAGCTTAATGTTTGGTCAGAGTAAGAACACACACAAAAGATTAGCTGTCGTTATATTTCAACACCTATCTCCATTTTTTTTTAATTTTACAGATCAGACTCATACTTACCTTTTGTTTCATATCAAGATTTTTTTTTAATTAAGACATTATGAACATCTTACTAGGTCTTTAAAATATTTTACAGTATATTTATAATAGTTTCATAGTATAGTATCCCATCCTGTAGAACACGTGGTTCTCAGGTGCAATTTTGCCCCCAGTGGACATTTTGCCAGTTTGACTGGCACATTTTGATTGGCACAGCTGGGGAAAGTGAGATACTAAGGGCAGCTAGGGTGCTGCTCACCCTCCTACAGTGCACAGAACAACCCCCCACAGTTCTCCAGCCCAAAATTTCAAAAGTGCTGCAATTGGGAAACCTGAGAATATATCATGACTTTTTCAAAACCAAGCTGTTCTTATTAGACATTTAAATAAAATGTATTCATATACATCACATTGCGATGAATACCCTGGTAATTACTACTTGCTGTGGCTGTTCTGTGGTGTGCATGATAATTTACTTTAAACAGCATCAGGGGTCAGGGCGCCTGGGTGGCTCAGTCGGTTAAGCGGCCGACTTCAGCTCAGATCATGATCTCACGGTCTGTGAGTTCAAGCCCTGCGTCGGGCTCCGTGCTGACGGCTTGGAGCCTGGAGCCTGCTTCAGATTCTGTATCTCCCTCTAGCTCTCTGCCCTTCCCCTGCTCACGATCTGTCTCTATGTCTCTCAAAAGTAAACAAATGCTAAAAAAAATTAAAAAATAAATAAACTGCCTCAGCATAGTATGGGGAGGGGGGTGCAGGCCTGCCTTTGGCAGTGTAATGCAAATCATCCCCAATCCACATTGTAGGAGCAATTAATTACTACCTCAAATGTCCTAAAAAGGACTGACATTTTAAGAGATTATTTGGTACTTAAAGTAGTCTTACCGAAGACTTTACCACAGGGTGTGTTAGTTATCATAAGCAGTATTATAAAAATAATCTTTCATTTTTGTTTTTTTTTTAATTTTTTTTTTAACATTTATTTATTTTTGAGAGACATAGAGACAGAGTATGAGCAAGGCAAGGGCAGAGAGAGAGGGAGACACAGAATCCGAAGCAGGCTCCAGGCTCTGGGCTGTCAGCACAGAGCCCGATGCGGGGCTCGAACTCACAGACTGCGAGATCATGACCTGAGCCGAAGTCGGCCGCTCCACCGACTGAGCCACACAGGTGCCCCAATCTTTCATTTTTGTAATGGGTGGTGTTTGCAGCAGGTGATTAAGAATTGGTTAGTGTGTCCTTGAAATACGCTTATTGATATCTACACTAGAGGGTGTGTTAATTAGCATAGGTGGTATTAAACAATAACTTTCATTGGCGTAATGAGTGATATTTCCTATGAGTGACTGAGAAGGAATAAAGTTGCAAGACACACTGCTCTTGGATGCCAGAGATGTAGGAATAGGATGAGCTCAGGAATCCAATGCCATTGGTACAGTATTTGAGGACAAGAGTTCTTTTGGTCACTAGTCCCTCCCTCCATGACAGACCCTGAAGCCTATTAGGCTCCTCAATACTCACAGTCCTGCCTTTAGGCCATTGTTGTGTTAGCCTTTCAAGCAAGGTGCTCCTAACTGCACACAAAGCAAGTCTCTCTCTGAGAGACTGCAGATGGAATGTGTTCAAACTGGTTTTTGGGAAATATAACTAACACATCAAAACCATAATTTCTCTGAAATTATTGCTTAGGACAAAACTACCCTGAAACATATACACACACCTGGAGGTAGAACCCAGAAGACTGCTATTTGGAAAAAAAACTGGGCACATGATCATCAGATAGTTTGGGGTTAATCTAGATACTTCATGGATTTATGACTTGAGTCAGGTTCCTGCTTCTCTCATAAAATGAGGATCAAAATACCACCAACCTTAGTGTAGTTTTTTGTGTTTTCATTGTGTTCTCTGTTGGGGGAAGAAGAGGTTAGTCTTTCTTTTGTTCTTTTAGCGGGAGTTAGCTTCTTTTATCTGGTTTCGATAGTTTACTCAGGGAACCTGGTATTCACATTTCTCTCCCACCCACCCTGTATTCAAGTGTAGCAACTTCTAGCATTCTCCCACCCACCTTATGGATAATTCTAGAAAGAGTTCCTCAGGCAGAGGGAAATAGATCCTGTTCTTTGCCTTCAGGAAAGATTATTTGCATTTTATAACTAGAAAGACAAGAAGTATACAGTTCTCCAAAATCACAAAAGTAGTATGAGTATGTTAATATATGTATATGTATACACATATAAAGAAGTATCAATGTAGGTTCATCAGTCGAAACAAAAGTAACACTCAGGTAGGGGGATAGTCGTAGTAGGAGAGGCTTGCAACTGGGGGGTGCAGATGTAGAGGGTATATGGAAAATCCCTGTTACTTCCTGCTCTAAAAATTAAAGTCTATTTTTTTTTAATTTTTTTTAATGTTTATTTATTTTTGAGACAGAGAGAGACAGAGCATGAGTGGGGGAGGAGTATACAAGAGGGAGACACAGAATCCGAAGCAGGCTTCAGGCTCTGAGCTGTCAGCACAGAGCCCGACGGGGGGCTCGAACTCACAGACCGCGAGATCATGACCTGAGCCGAAGTCGGACGCTCAACCGACTGGGCCACCCAGGCGCCCCTAAAGTCTATTTTTTAAAATGTAACTAGGGGCGCCTGGGTGGCTCAGTCGGTTGAGCGTCCGACTTCAGGTCAGGTCACGATCTCATGGTTTGTGGGTTCGTGCCCTGCGTCGGGCTCTGGGCTGACAGCTCAGAGCCTGGAGCCTGCTTCAGATTCTGTGTCTCCTTCTCTCTCTGTCCCTCCCCTGATTGCACTCTGTCTGCTATCTCTCTCTCAAAAAATAAATAAACATTAAAAAAAATTAAAAATAAATAAAATAAAATGTAACTAATAACAGTATTTCCATCATAGGCTTTGGGAAGAATGGAATGAGCTATCTATAGTATCTTAGTACAACGCCAGGCATATTATAACTGCTCCGTGTTTATCATTGCTATCGTCATTGGGAAAAACATAAAGGCAATTGCTTAATTTGTACATTTATTTTCTGCATAATAATGAAATAATCTCAATACTTGATAAAGAAAAGAGAGAGAAACGAAGCCCTGTGTGGAATACTTGGAACTACAGTGCAGGTGTCCTGTCTCAAACATTGAACTTAATCCAGCAGACATTTGTTCTTAATCCAGCAGACATTTGTTGCCCACCTGCTATGTGTAAGGCACCTGCTGGGTATGGGGAATACAGAGACGAGTGAGACCCAGGCAGCCCACAAGGCTGGAGAATTAAAGGCTGGAGTATGTGTGGTCAAGAGTCACACAGAGGGGAGTCTATATCAGATCAATTTCGTATTCAAATACTAACCATTTTAAATATCAAGGGAGAATAGATCTGACTCACAATAATAAGAAATGGAAAGAAAGCTCTGGAACTCTACTGAAGGATATAAAAGAAGGCAAATAAATGGCCATTCACACTCTCTAAATTAATCTGTAAAGTCAGTGTAATCCAATTATGCCTTTGAATTTAGTTTTTTTAACTGACCCAGTTTTCAAGCTCAAATGTAATCATAAATATGTGAAACTATGTAGAAAAAATTAAAAACTAGCCTTACCAAATATTAACTGTATGCTGTATTCCATCTTTTTTTTAAAAAAAAAAGCCTGAAGCTACATGTGTAGCCACATGGATTTATGCATAGTCTGATTCGAGATGGGTAAAAAATGGGTTTTTCTCTTCTATTTCTTCCTTCCTCTTCTGTTTCTTCTCTTCTTCCTCCTTCTCCTTCTTCTCTTTCTCCTTCACCTCTTCCTCTGCCTCCCTCTCTTTCTTCTAATGTAGAAATATTTTTGAACTTGGGCAGGTTATCCGATAGATCAGTTTGAGGATCTGAAAATGACCACCAAACGTATATATATATATATTCCATTTGAAGACTACTAAGTTACTTGAATGAGGGACTGATGTGCCAAGCAAAGGAGTCTGAATTTCTCCCATAGCCAGGGTTGCTCAACTTCCACACCATTGACCCTGAAAAATATAGAGAAATTGTCTGTTGTTGCAAGGGAGGGTTGTCCTCTGCAGTGCATTGAAGACTGTGTAGCAGCATGCCCGGCCTTTAACCACTAGATGCCACTAATAGCACTGCCCTCCCAAATGCAACAATTAAAATGCCTCCAAAAATTGCCAGATTTTCCTGGGGAGTAAAATCACCCCTAGTTAAGCACCATTGCCCTAAACAAAAGGTAAGTCATTGAAGAGTTTAAAGCAATGAGACACAATAAAATTGAAAGGTTGTTTTTATTGCATTTAGAAGCAATTGCAGTCTTATTATGGGGGAAAGCCTAATACACTCTTTAAAGAACTGGTGAAAAACGAGGACTCTTTGGGGGCGTTTGCCTTTCCAAAATGAAAACACACTCTAAAGCTTTATTATTTAAACTGAAGTAGTGACCTGAGAATTGATAAAGAGGGACGCCTGGTCGGCTCATTCAGTTAAGCATTCGACTTTGGCTTAGGTCATGATCTCACAGTTTGTAAGTTCCAGCCCCACATCAGGCTCTGTGCTGATACTGCGGAGCCTGCAGCCTGCTTTGAGTTCTGTCTCTCTCTCTGCCCTCCCCTGCTCACACTGTCTCTCTTTCAAAAATAAGTAAACATTAAAAAAAAATTGATAAAGAGATCTAAGATGGAACAAACCATCCAGAAACAAATTTATGTTAAAAAAATAGGGGGGCGCCTGGATGGCTCAGTCGGTTGGGCTGCCGACTTCGACTCAGGTCATGATCTCATGGTCTGTGAGTTCGAGCCCCGCATCGGGCTTTGTGCTGATGGCTCGGAGCCTGGAGCCTGCTTCAGATTCTGTGTCTCCCTCTCTCTCTGTCCTTCCCCTGCTCACACTCTGTCTCTATGTCTCTCAAAAATAAATTTAAAAAAAATAGGGAAATAAACTCTCCCACATAATATGAAGATATCATATTTGTGTAAATTGGTACAATCCTTGGAAAGCTACTGATACTGTACTATATGTATCAGGTTAATAAAATTTTCATGTATTCTTAGACTGTATACTGATCAGAATACTGTGAAATTGTTACAAATTATAACACGGAAACATGCTTATGATACATTGATAAATGAATATAATACAGAATATAATATGTGTGTGCATATTGAGTAAAGAATGTAATACACATTTTGAATGTATATTCAATATGAACATATTAAGTTAAAACTGTTTAGGAGAGTGTACAATACTATTTAGAGTGTTTTTCTTTTGTAAATATTTCATAGGATATTTTTCTGCTTTGATTTCTCTTTATTTTAAATTTTTTCTATAATGGGTGTATGTGTCAATTAAGGGGAAATTTTGCAAAAAATTAGAAATTATAATTTAAAAATTGAATAGAAAATTGACTATATACACAGGGGTTATTTCTGACTCTCTATTCTCTTCCAATGATCTGTGTCTGTATATTTTTTTTAATGTTTATTTATTTTTGAGAGAGAAAGATAGAGCACGAGCAGGGGAGGGAGACACAGAATTCGAAACAGGCTCCAGGCTCTGAGCTGTCAGCAAGGAGCCTGATACGGGGCTCGAACTCAGGAACGGCGAGATCATGACCTGAGCTAAAGTCAGATGCTTAACCAACTGAGCCACCCAGGTGCCCCTATGTTTTTTTTGCCAGTACCAACTATCGAACTATTTTGATTACTACAGTTTTGCTATATGTCTTGAAATCTGGGGTTGTGATACCTCTCACTTTGTTCTTCCTTTTAAAAACTGCTTTGCTTATTCAGGATCTTTTGTGGTTCCATACAAGTCTTAGGATTACTGGTTCTAGTGTATGAAAAATGCTGTTGGTATTTTGATAGGGACTACATTAAATCTGTAGAATACTTTGACTAGTATAGACATTATAATAATATTGGTTCTTCCACTCCATGAGCATGGAATATCTTTCCATTTGTTTATATCATTTTCAACTTCTTTTATTAGTGTTTTATAGTTTTCAGAGTATAGGTCTTTCATCTCCTTAGTTAATTCCTAGGTATTTTATTCTTTTTGGCACAATTATAAATGGGATTATTTTCTTAACATCTTTTTCCTCTACTTATTAGTGCATAATAATGCAACAGATTCTGTATATTAATTTTGTATCCTGCAACTTTACCAAACTCAGTTATCACCTCTAGTAGTTTTTTGGTGGTCTTTAGGGTTTTCTACATACTGTATCATGTCATCTGCAAATGGTGAAACTTACTTTTTCATTACTTACTTGGATGCCTTTCATTTCTTTTTCTTTTCTTTTTTCTTTTTTTTTATAAATTTTTTTTAACGTTTATTTACTTTTGAGAGACAGAGCGTGAGCAGGGGAAGGGCAGAGAGAGAGAGAGTCAGACGCAGAATCTGAAGCAGGCTCCAGGCTCCGAGCCATCAGCACAGAGCCCGACGCAGGGCTCGAACTCACAGACCATGAGATCATGACCTGAGCTGAAGTCGGCCACTTAACCGACTGAGCCACCCAGGCGCCCCTCATTTCTTTTTCTTCTCTGATTGCTATGGCTAGGACTACCAGTACTATGTTGAATAAAAATGGTGAGAGTGGGAAAGCTCCCAAATTTTCACCTTTGAGTATGAGGTTAACTGTGGGTTTTCCATATATGACCTTTCTTATGTTGCATTACGATAAAGGAGGCAAGAATAGACAATGGGGAAAAGATAGTCTCTTCAACAAATGGTATTGGGAAGTTACATGCAAAAGAATAAAACTGGATCACTTTCTTACACCATACACAAAAATAAACTCAAAATGGATTAAGGACATAAATATGAGACCTAAAACCATAAAACTCCAAGTAGAAAACATAGGCTTATTTATTATTTTATTTTGACATAAGCCATAGAAACATTTTTTTAGATACGTCTCCTCAGCCAAGGGAAACAAAAGCAAAAATAAACAAGTGGGACTACACCAAAATAAAAAGCTTCTGCACAGTGGAGGAAACCACCAACAAAACAAAACGGCAACCTATTGAATGGGAGGAGATATTTGTCAATGATATATCCAATATGGGCTTAATATACAAAGTATAAAAAGAATGCACACAACTCAACACTAAAAAGAACTAAATAATCTAATTAAAAATGTTCAGAGGCCTGAATAGACATTTTACCAAAGAAAACATACCAATAAATGGATGGCCAACAGATACAAGAAAAGATGCTCAACATCACTAATTATCAGGGAAATACAAATCAAAACCACAATGAGTTATGACCTCACACCTGTCAGAATGTCTAAAATCAAAAACACAAGAAATAACAAGTGTTGGCAAAGATGTGGAAAAAAGAAATACTCATGGGCTGTTTATGGGAATGCACACTGGTGCAGCCACTGTGGAAAACAGTATGGAGGTTCTTCAAAAAATTAAGGAAGAATTACGTATGATCTAATAATTCAACTACTGGGTATTTATCCAAAGAAAACAAAAATGCTAATTTGAAAAGATATATGCACTCCTATATTTATTGCAGCATTATTTATGATATGATAGCCAAGATATGGAAACAACCCAAGTGTCCATCAATAGAGAAATGGATAGAGAAGATACACACACACAGACACACACACACAAAATGAAATATTACTCAGACATAAAAAGAATGAGATCTTGCCATTTGCAACATGAATGGATCTAGAGGATATACTTCTCAGTGAAGTAAGTTAGTCCAAGAAATATTAATTCCATATGATTTCACTCATATATGGAATTTAAGAAACAAAGCAAATGAACAGAGAAAAAAGAGACCAAAGAAAAAACAAAAAAACAAGCAAACAAACCAAACTCTTAACTACAAAGAATAAATTGGTGGTTGCCAAAGGGGAGGTGGGTGGGAGAGGGATGAAATAGATAAAAGAGATCATGAGTACACTTACCATAATGAGCACTGAGTAATGTATAGAATTATTGAATCCTTATATTGTACACTGGATATTAATTATACTTCGATAAAAAAAAGAAAGGGCACTTGGGTAGCTCAGTAAGTTGAGCATCAAATTCTTTATTTTGGCTCAGGTCATGATCTCATGGTTTGTGAGACCGAGTCTCATGTTGGACTCCAGGCTGAGCATGGCACCTGCTTGAAATTCTCTCTCCCTCTCCCCCTCTCATCCACTCTCTCTCTCTCTCAAATTAAATGTGTGTGTATAAATATAAAAATAATGAAAATGGTCTGATTGATTAGATAGTTGTATTTCTTATGGCAAATTAATAGGTGGCTCTTTTTGTTTAACAAATCAGAAAGCAAAAACGTGGCTCGTATTTCTGTAACCAGCTTGAGAGTCAAATAAACTTCCTGTAGTACATTCTCTCCCTCTAAACGTGATACAGAAACTTATTAATCAGTTATGAGCCTTTCTCCCAATGTCAGCATTATAAATCGGCTCTGTCTTATACCTTAACATTTTTCATGAGAATGTGAACATTTCTATTTAAATAAAAAAGCTATAAGCCAAAGATTTTATTCTAGGAGTTGTTTAAATTTTCAAATACCTCTCAATAGATATTTATGAGTCTTGGACCATGGAATCAATTTTTGTCTTGCTAGTAACTACCTGAGGTTATGAAATTCAGTAGAAATATTTTATTATATTAATTAAGAAACATTGTAGAGACATGTTTAATAGTAATAGCAATCAGACAGTATTATTAATGATGGGGTGGATATATAAAAAATGTGATTCCTCACTAAAACTTCTCTTGATTCACTTTCTAAAAATAACTCAATATATTTCATTTCTCCGATACACTTATTATAATTCTCTATGAATATCATTTAGCCTAGGTAGGATATTTCATTAATTAAGTATAAATTGTACCTTGTCAAGGCAGGAACTAATAAAGTTATGTGTGAGTATTAACATAACTGAGAGTAAATGATGAAAATTAATCTAACCAAGATGCCAATCATAAAAATAAATTACATGAAGAAAAATGTGAACATCAAATAAAAAGGAGGAATTACATTCTAAATCTAAGGCAAGGTAGACAGTAGGGTTGACTTCCAGGTAAAGACAGTTCTAGGTTCACAACTATAACCAGTCTTAATTTCAGATTAACAAATTTTAATTTAGTTTCTTTCTTATCCTGAGCTACAGCAATATGTCTCTACTACATGATAAATACCGTTAAGAATGACAATGCAGGATGAGTTAAACCATCATGAGGCCCCTCCTGGAATAAAATGCCAGCCATGTGAGGGTAAAGAAGACAAATTAAATCTAAGATTAATGCACCAGCATCCCCAAAACACTGACTCATAATCAGGCCAAAGCAAACCCTTTGTTACATATTCTTCAATTTTCAGTGTTTCCTGGATAACTAGGTAAGTATGGGATTTTTCCAGCAGAAAACAAATGTCTCTCCAAGAAGCTATGGTTGTAATAGTAAATTGTTAGGAGAAACATTCAATGAAGGCAAAAAAAAAAAAAAAAAAATGCACTGGGTTATTTATTTCCATTCATTTTTTAAATTAAAGAATAATTTGTTATATTAGTTTCAGGTGTACAATATAATGATTCAACAGTTCTATACATTACTCAGCACTCATTATGGTAAGTGTACTGTAGATTTCCTTTACCTGTTTCACCCCCCACCCTCAACCCACCTTACTCCTCTTTGGCAACCACCAATTTGTTCCTTGTATTTAAGAGTCTGTTTTTTCGTCTCTTTCTTCTCTGTTCATTTGATTTTTTCTTAAGTTCCATATATGACTGAAACCATATGGGATTTATCTTTCTCTGACTTACTTCACTTAACATTATGCCCTCTAGATCCATCCATGTTGTTGCAAATAGCAATGTCTTATTCTTTCTATGGCTGAGTAATATTCCATTATGCACACACATAAACCACAGTGATCTTTCTTATATTGTACTTTCCAGTGCTCACAAGCACCCTGTAAAATAGTTGCTCTATTTTACAGATGAGGAAACTGAAGCAGAGAGAAGCCAAGTAATCTGCTTATGTTGGAAGATATACCAGATGGTGGAACTGGAAATATGAAGCCAGGCAGTCTGACTCCAGAACCTATATTTAAAAGCACTGTCTGCCTCACTTCATAATCTTTTCTTTTTTTTTTCTAAATAGCATTTCAATAGAATGCCATATAGCATTTCAATAGAATGCTTTGGGTTTTTTTTTTTTTTTAAGTTAATTTACTTTGAGATCAAGAGAGCAGGGGAGGGGCAGAGAGACAGAGAGAGAGAGGGAGAGAGATAACTTCAAGCAGGCTCAGAATGGATTGTCAGAATGGATCACCATGCAGGGCTCAATCCCATGAACCATGAGATCATGACCTGAGCCAAAATCAAGAGTTGGATGCTCAACCAACTGAGCCACCCAGGTGCCCCACTTCATGATCTGTTTTTGAGGTCAAGGGGATTCTAATACTCTGAGAACAGACATATAACCTCTTCTATTGTACTATCGAGTCTTACCATTTTAACAATTGCCAATTTCTCTGAGTCACTTCCATTTAGTGGCAACAATTCAAGTGAGGCCAGAAATTGTGACAGCCACCAAGTCTAAATTAACCACATTACTACCATGGCCATCTGTGACATTGGCTACGTGTTTGTACAGGTTCCTTTTTCATTACCAGGACTAAACTTCCTCCCTTGTCTACCTCACAATTCTCAACCATTCAATAGTCAGATTAAAAAGAGTCCATTGCCTATTTTTAAAAGTGTGGTCTGATCCTCCTAGGAGGTGCGATGAGTCACAACATCCTCTGGACTACTTACCATCCCTGGAAGTTTATTCATCTATCACTCACTACATGAATTGTAGGCAGTATGTGTACCTGCCTACATAAAGGCTTCGTGGAGATAGGACCAGCATCTTATTTATCTTGGTCTTCCTTACCGCACCAGTTATGTGCTTTAAAAATGTAGGCTGTTTGGGGCACCTGAGTGGCACAGTTGGTTAAGCATCCAGCTTCGGCACAGGACAAGTCATGATCTCACCATTCATGAGTTTGAGCCCTGCATTGGGTGAGCTCTAGCCCCGCTTCAGGCTCTGCACTCTCTCCCTCTCACTCCCTCCATCTCTCTATCTCTGAACCTTGTGGGATTCTCTCTCTCTCTCCCTCTCTTTCTGCCCTTCATTCACTCACATTCTCTTTTTCTAAAAAATAAATAATAAATTATTAAAACTATAGGGTGTTTAATGAATGTTGTAGAAACATAAAATCTAGCCCAATCTTATTTTTGCTGTTTGAATTCCTCATACAACTTTACAGTGCTTCTAGTATATCTACTGAGGGCTATGTGAGTGTGTGCAGAGGGTCCAGTTGTTTTGTGAGTATTTAGCTCTGGGTATGAGGAAACTCAGGAATTGAGAAGAAACAAAGTAAACTTTAGGCGTAAGATATTTTTATGTGTTTTATATAAAAATTATTACTAATTGTAGAAAAATATAAGCACAGGACACATGTCTAATGGCATCACGTTACTTTAACATCTGTATATCCCATCTAATCCTTTTAATAGCTGTTCTTAGCCATTAAAAAATAAAAAGGAATAATAAACCTCTTGAAAAAGTAAAATATTTTAGTTAAAATGATATGTTAAAAAGAGTAAAGGAAATAAGTGGTTACTAAAGACAGATATGATGATCAATAGAGAATTCCATTCATTCATTCATCAAATTACTGTGACTTGGCACAGTATCATATACTGGTTAACCCCTAATACATTAAACAGAAATGCAGAAAACATTTTCTCTTCTATCCAATAAATTCACCCACGAAAAATTTCCAGCCACCCACTGAGCAAAAACAAATTAGAGATAATCCCTGCCCTAGGTGAATTTATGTACTAATCTCTTGTCAACCTAGGGGGTCTATCGTCCTGGAAAATCTTACTTTTGTCAAACACTAGGTGGCACAAATCAGAGTCTCATATAAGGTAGGGAGTTAAAAATGATTGAAATGGAATTTAAATATATTCTTAAAAGAATAAATATTCCAAAAAGCAGCTTCCCAAAACAAATCAGATCCACAGCATTAAAACCCAGACGTATTAGGTAACAGTTCTCATTAATTGCCGCCTTCTATTGTTCAGGATACATTGCTATAGTATCCTTTCACTAAGGCAAAGTTGATTTCTCCACAATTTTAATATCTCGCAGGTCTTGTAGGTCTTCATACGCTTGAACTAGCCTTACTGGCTTGGAGTGTAATGTGGTTAACACTTGCATTCTTGCTATTTTGTTTCAACATGCCGTGCAACATCTGCCTTATCATCAATGATCACAGTGCTTGAGGGCAAGGTTTTCCTAATCTTGAATCTGTAGAGAGGATGAAGCTTAAACACACACACACACACACACACACTTTCCCTCTGTAATATCCTCATTAATTATGTACCTGTGATCTCCAAGAGTGAAGAGCTAAATTTGCGTTCATTAACAAGACTGAACTAAACCACATATTTTTTCATTAATGTTATTTTTATATACAAGAACTCATTATCTTTGTAAAAAAATAAAAAAAGTCTGTTACCTAGTATGAGGCAGAACCCTATTTTGTAATGTTATTCCAAACCTCCCTCTGGGAAGAAATTAGCCCTCCTGAAAAAGATGGATAAGCATTTTCTTATGAGAGCTAATGGGTTTAAGACTAATTCTGAGAAAGCAATCATTTATCCACCCTTCCAGCTGACTCACTCAGTGACTATTACACAACATAACCTTCTATGATTCAATACAGATTAATCATTCCCTTTTCCTATAAGTGTCCTTACCAAGAGTGAATCCTTAAGCTAATGTTCTAGATGTGTTTTTGCTTGTGTCGTGCTCATAATTAACTCCTCCAGAAACTTTTTTGAACATATCCATTAGCATCATAGTTTACAAAAGAATCTTCTAGTAAAGAAGACAGTGAAATAAGCTGATAATTACAGTGCAGTGCAATACACGCCATTTTATAAATCTATCCAGTGTGATATGAAGATGGAGATGTGTTGGAAGTAGACTGGGACCAGGTTAACACAAGAGAAATTGAAGGTTGGAGAATTTTTGTGAATATTTCATAGACTACTTTTCATTCAATGTGTCTGATTAATTATTACTTGTAAGATAGCTACCATTTCCTACCTATTTTTGCTAAAAGTACATTGTTTTACCTATGTTATGGCTCACACAAATCTTTTTGGAATAGCTTGGAATTTAACCACCATGGTAGTATCATTATTGATGAAAAAATATGTTACAAATTCTAACCAAAAAAATCCCAAGTTGATATTTGAAACAGAGCCAATTGGTAAATCAAGATTTCTTGCTATCTGTGTGGGAGAATACAAAATGATGAAAATAATTCTTAGATGAATTCAACTGGATTTTGCTTGATCATTCTCAAAAAAGCAACTTTCTGATTAGTTGAGTTAAAGTCCCAGGTATTTGATAATAGGAAGGAGAGTTTCAGTGTGCTGGTGGACACAATGATAACATTAGTCACAGAATACAAATCTTCTGTTACAAATCAATCCATTGGCATTCCATTGTATGAATTAGTCTTTTGTAAGTTAGGAAAGTCTATGTCATCAGTAGCTGCTGGGTGGCTCGGTTGGTTAAGTTTCTGACTTCAGTTCAGGTCATGATCTCATGGTTCGTGAGTTCGAGTGCTGCATCGGGCTCTGTGCTGACAGCTCAGAGCCTGGAGTCTGCTCCAGATTCTGTGTCTCCCTCTCTCTCTCTGTCCCTTCCTCTGCTCAAAAATACATTTTAAAAAAAAGTCTGTTAATGCTAAAGTTAAGTTCTTGTATATACACATATGGTAACAGAATCCAAAAGCCTTTAACTAGATATTGACTCTGTCCTTGGTGCTGTCCAGTCAACATATTTTTTTAACATTTTTATTTATTAGTTTTGAGAGACAGAGATAGAGCTCGAGTTGGGGAGGGGCAGAGAGAGAGAGAGACACAGAATCCGAAGCAGGCTCCAGGCTCTGAGCTGTCAGCACAGAGCCTGACAATGAGAAAGGGGATCAATCAGTTTTATTCTGTAAAGTTGAAGAACAGTGCCATGTTTGGAACAAAGGGGAGTGATTTTGTATGTTGAATGGAATTGCATGTTTGGGGTTGCAAGTTTTTAGTGAAATAACTTCTCCATAGAAAATGTATAACAGTATTCGTTATAGAAAAGTGTTTAATACAGAATTTCATATTTACTGTTTGCCGAATTCTAAAGAGTGAAATGTTAATAGAAAAGGGTGAACTTGTATGGAACATTGGTCAATTTTTACCATCTGAAGAGTGCTCCTGAAAAGTATTTCAATCTCAAGTGACTTCAGCCTGACAGTCTAATGATTGAATCAACAATTTCTGATATTGGCTGATAACTAATTTTTGTCTGCATCATATCTGTTAAAAAAAATTCACTTAATCCCATACAGATATCTTTTCAAAGTAAAATAAAATGAGAATCACCTAATTAAATCAATGAGCAAACTTCAATCTTTGGCAAAACCAATCTCAGCATAGCAGCAAAGGTTTTTTCCATCAGGGAAAAGGACTTTCATTCAACCCTGAATTTAGGCCAAACTCTACAGAACTGGAGTTCCATGAACTATTAATTTAACAGATAAGAACTAACTCCCAGATGTTTCATGCTATTTAAAGTGAAAGATTCATTTGCCTCTGAGCTACACTCAGAAAACGTCAGATAGTAAAAGCCTTCTCAACATAAATGAACTAAGAAAATTACATGAAAGTCAATTTTCTTTCCTACGTGGAAACTTTCAACTTCTGGGATGAAAAAATTAGTATAATTTTCCATAAATTTATGGATTCAACTATGTGAATGCAAGCACCAATAATATATCTTAATGGAAAAACACGGGAAGTTATTGCTGGCATCCTCTACTTCCCCATTAGAAAACCAAAAGATTCCGTCTGTTATCCCATATTTCATGAAGTGGACTAGTTGGTCTCTATGGCCTGTATTTGGAGCAAGAGTAATAAATGCAATCTGGAATGGGTTGTAAAACCACACTAGATGGGCTGTAATTGCACAATTTAGAGGAGACACTGGGTTCTTGATCCCATCTTAAGGCTTCAGACAGAGCTTTTATTTCCTTTTATCAGGAAAGACCTGCAGGATGCAGCAGAGACCACTGGCAATACTAAATTTCCAAAAGCCAAGTACAACTGAGCACATGGTTGTGGAGTCAGATGGACCTCATTTCAGAGTGTGTCTGCCACTTACTATCAGATACTAAAACCTCCTTACATCTCAGTTTCTCTAGCTGTGATATGGGATACAAATATTACCTGCAGCAGAATAAATAATGTATAGGTATACATATTATATGCATATATTTCTTTCTAGAAATAGTGCCAATGGTGCCATGTCTAATTTCACTCATCACCTATCAAAGTTCCTTTAATATAGCAAATGCTGAAGACATAGCAGTGATTATCAATATCATTATTGTATTATTGGTAAGAATTAACAACATTAGCCCAATGGTTAAAATCAGTCTATGAACCTAGACTTTAAAGGTTTAAATACAACCTCCACTCTTTCCTGGTGACCTTGGATAAGTTCCTAACCTCTCTGCTATCAGTTTCCTTGTATATAAAATGGGGATGATGATGGCACTTAATTCATAAGGTTTTCATAAGGGTTAAATAGATTAACACCTAAAATATGCTTAGATTTTGAACAAATGATGTTGGAACAACTGGATATTCACATGCAAAAAAAAGAGGAGGAGGCGGAAGGGAGGAGAGGAAGAAGGGGGAGAACAAGGAAGACCAGGAAGACCTCACACTCTTCACAAAAATTAACTCAAAATGGATCACAGACCTAAAGGTAAAACACAAAACTATAAGAAAAATTAAGTGACTTTAGTTTGTTGATGACATTTTAGATAAAGCAACAAAGCCACAATCCATGAAAAGAATAATTGATAAGCTAGACTTCATTAAAATTAAAATTTTCTGGGACACCTGGGTGGTTCAGTTGGCTAAGCCTCTGACTCTTGGTCAGCTTAGGTCATGATCTCATGGTTTGTGAGATGGAACCCTGCTTGGGATTCTCTCTCCCTCTCCCTGTCTCTCTCTGCCCCTTCCTGTCTTGTGCATGCTATTACAAAATAAATAAACATTTTTTTTAAAATTAAAATTTTCTGATCTGCAAGATATCAAGAAAATAAAAAGACAAACCACATGATAGAAAATATTTTCAAAATACATATCTGGTAAAGGAATGTTATCAAAATTATACAAAGACCTTTTAAACTCAACAATAAGAAAACTACCTTATTAAAAAATGGGCCAAAACCTTAACACTTACCTCACCAAAGAAAATGCAGTATGGCAAATAAGCATACAGAGAGATACTCCATATCATATGTCATCAGGAAAATGCAAATTATAACAAGATACCACTATGCACATACTAAAATTGTCAAGATCCATTGGCAATACCAAATGCTGGTGAGGATGTGGAGCAACTTTCATTGCTGATAGGAATGCAAAGTGGTACAGGCATTTTGGAAGATAGCTGTGGCTTCTTACAAAACTAAACATAGTCTTACTATGCAATCCAGCAATCATGCTTCTTGGCATTTACCCAAAGGAGTTAAAATCTTTTGTCCACACAAAAATCTGTACACAGATGTTTACAGCAGCTTTATTTGCAATTGCCGAAACCTGGAAGGAGCCAAAATTTGCTTCAGTAGATGAATGGATAAATGAACTGTGGTACATCCAGACAGTAGACTATTATATAACACTTTTTTAAATGTTTATTTATTTTGAGAGAGAGCATGAGCAGGGGAGGGAAAGAGAGAGAGGAGAGAGAGAATACCAAGCGGGCTCCACACTGTCAGCATAGAGCCTGATGTGGGGCTGGATCTCAGGAAATATGAGATCATGACCTGAGCTGAAATCAAGAGTCAGATGCTTAACTGAACTGAGCCACCCAGGTGCCCCTCAACACTTTTTGTAAAACAGCCATCAAGCCATGAAAAGACATGGAGGAACTTTAAGTGTTTATTACTAAGTGAAAGAAGCCAATCTGAAAAGGCTACATATTGTATGATCCCAACTGTATGGAAAAGGCAAAACTATAGAGACAGTAAAAAGATCAGGGGTAGCCAGGGGTTGAATAGGGAGAGGAGGGATGAATAGGCAGAGCACAAAAGGTTTTTAGGACAGTGAAAATACTCTATATGATATAATGGTGGATACATGAGAGAAGACATTTATGTTGCTCTGGCTCATTGTCATACTGGGCATGCTTAGAGAACTTTGTTATGATCTCTGTTGGATCTCATTGTCCATTGAACATGTGAGGCTCGTCCTTCTACACTCACCCTTTTACTCACCCTTTTTTTTTTTAATTTAATTGTTTTTCTGTAAAAATAGTTACCAAGTGTAAACCATTCAGTTTGTAGCCACAAATAGAAATACAAAGTGCAGGGACGCCTGGGTGGCTCAGTCGGTTGAGTGGCTGACTTCGACTCGGGTCATGATCTCACGGTCTGTGAGTTCGAGCCCTGCGTCGGGCTCTGTGCTGCTGGCTCAGAGCCTGCTTCAGCTTCTGTGTCTCTCTCTCTGCCCTTCCCCTGCTCATACTCTGTCTCTATGTCTCTCAAAAATAAATAAACGTTAAAAAAAATTAAAAAAAAAAAAGAAATACAAAGTGCAGAGTGACTGAATCATCCTCATGATGTTTTGGAGACATGCTGAAGGTTCAAATGGAGCTCTTCATCTTCTTGATAAAATTACTCATGTCTGATGACTTCAGATGTTCTCCAAACTGGCTTCGTCTCCCTTGTATTTCACAGAGTAGTAGAAAATCCTAAAAATTATACATCATTTACTTTCTAAACATGTTTTGACCTTGTATTTTCCTGGTTCTTCTCCTTCCTTTTTGATTTCTTCTTCTCTGACCCATTTTGCTGCCTTTTATTCATTGTCCTATGCTCCAACACCTGGTGTCTTTAAGGCTCTGACTTAGCAAGAAATTCTTCTTTTGATTAATTCCTGTCCAGCTCCCTTGGAAGAGGATACCCAAAAATATGCCTTTAACCTGTATCTTCTCATGAAGATTCTGGTGTCATGGAAGATATCTGCTTTTGGTTGTCTGGTTGTTAGACTCATATCTGGCATCAAAGACCATTTTTAGCCTTAAAATGCCCAAAACAAAGTCCTATTTTGATAATACAAACTCCTATTACCAATAAACATTGGACACCTTCTCAACTATTCCATCAATGGAGGTTTGCTTATGCTGGTCACCATATTTGGACGCTCGCATTCGCTTTTTCTTACCCCGCCTGTGCATCTATCAAGAGGCAGCTCCAGTCCTTTTCCCTCCCTGAAAATCCATTTCAGATTCTTTTCACCCTTCTTTCAGCAAGGGTCCTGAGTACTATTGAGTTTATGGCTTCTTCTCTCATTGTTTCATATGCAATAGTTCTTTTCTGTAAAACTAGATATTAAACTATTCTAAGGACTCAAGCCTAAATCCTCACTTTTATTTCCAAAACACAATAGCCCATTGCTAAACTTCTAATAGCAGTGCAATAAATAACTGGCAATTGACTTTAGTATTATGATATGACTCTGATAGTAAGAGACCATAGTCCCTTCCTTCATATAACTTATAATCTAGTCCAAAAACCAGATATTAAAATAGCAATTATTACCAATAATTATTTAACTAGAGTTGCAATTAATACTAAAATTGTCTCTAAGATCCAGTTTTAAATCACTATGTCTGTCTTCAATGAGTCTTTCTGCTCCCATATTCATGAAGGGAGCTGTCTCTTCTAGATTTCAAGCTCAGATCTACTTTTAAAATTGCCTCACTCCTCTGACTCTTACTCTGTCATTCTCAAACCTAGGTGTTTTTGCCCCCATCAGACATTTAGCAATGCCTAGAAACGTATTTAGTTGTAATTTAGGGAGGGGGAGGGAGATGTTATTGGCATCTAGTAGGTGGAGATACTTCTAAAACTTCTAGGCACTGGACAGCTGCCATGACAAATAATTGTACAGCCTAAAATAATGATGGCAAGGCTGAGAACCTCTGCTCAAATGCTCTCTCTCTTTCTCAGATATCTTCGGAGTGGTTTTCTTCTCAGCCCACCTTCCATGTGTTTCTCTTAATCCCTATATTTATATATGACTATAATGACCATGCAATGGTTTTTGCAATAAGATCTCTTTTGTCTCAGACAAAAACTAATATTCATAGAATATTTATATTATTTGTGAGGGTAGAGTATTTGTCATAGAGAGATGAACGTAAGTTGGTGTCTCCTACAGAAATGAGTGTATTTTCTCACTCTTAGCGTCCCATTGGAAAGAGGTAGTGCATCAAAGACAGCCTACTTATTCTTCTCCACCCTTAAGACATATTTCCATGATGCATCTGACAACTTATACTCAGATTTCCTTCACACATAATGACCGCACTATAATAAAGCTGAAACCTATCGTAATAATTCCCTAAATGATAGATTTAATCATGTAACTCATTAATTCTTCACACAAAAATATTATATCAAAGACACATGTATGTTTAAATTTTTCATTGATAACATCTAAAACAAATAAAGGAAAAAACACGAAACTACATATAACATCTTTAATAGCACAGAATGTTATCTAAAGGCAAAATAGCTTCAAATATATTGGTATCAGGTCTTTCATTTCAAGAAGGATATGTTAGTTTGAATCCTATTTGAATCTTTGAATAACATAGTTCAAAATATATCATAAATAATATAGCAAGCCAAGTAATTAATTACTTCAGAAATCTCTGAAGAAATTTCTACTTTGGAATAAGTGTGAATCTCTGACTGAGAGCTCATATCTTCACTTCACCCAGCCACTCTGGTCTCCTTACTGTTCTTTGAAATTTGCAGGGAAGCTTCTGTCTCAGAGATTTTCACCTTGTTTGCTCTCCCTAAAGACTCACACAGCTCATCCTCTTACTGCCTTTAAATCTTCACACATCACTTTCTTGAATGGCCATCTCTCACCCCCTCACATTTCCTGCACTACTTTTCTCCATCGCACTTATCGCTGTCTAACATGACTTATATTTTACTTGTTCGTTGTAGTAAGTATTCAATAAATGTATGCTGCATTCACTTAGTAAACTAAAAGGAAGGAAAGATGAGGATGTCAGCCACGTCCGTCCTCCTGGATTGGATTTAGTAGGCATGGTCTGGCTCTGGAGCGCTAATTCTAGTGGCAGCTTCGAATTCCAATTCGAATTGCCAAGGTGGTGTGACTATGAAACCAAGTGTCCCAACAATGCGTTGCTGATTTGTCAGCTTCCTGACAGTGGTAGAAGTTACTCTTTCTCAGTTGTTATTCTGAGTCACTCTCGGAGACACAGCTAGAGCCAGCCCTTCTCCACAATCTATCTCATTCATCTTAGATTATCCAGATGCTTCCCATTAGACACAACAGTATATCCCTGTTTTACAAGAAAGCCGAACATCAGCAACACTAAATGACAAGTCAAGCTTAAGTTGATATGATCCCACAAACAAAATGAACACTTCTAGATTCTCCTTTCAATGACTCAGAATAGTTAAGGTTTACTTGGTCCCAGAAATTCCTCCACCTAGTCCCTCAGAAACATTGATTTCT